>CM048590.1:0-1446326 GCA_026413225.1 Otis tarda
TTCGTGATTTTTCAGGGTTTTTTTTCGGGGGGCGCCCACCTGCAGTTGGTGGCAAACATCGAAGCCCTCCCCATGCAGTTAATAGTAAACGTCGAAGCGCTGTTCGTCAGGGATAGCCCAGAGCCCCAGTGTCTGTGATGCTGTAAATGCGGCGTCAACTGCCGGTGAGGAGCAGCAAGAGCATGAGTTGTTGGCACTTTTGGTGTGGGAACAATGGTCCGACGTTCTTGCTTTTTAGGGTAATACTTAGTGGGTTCTCCAGTGCACTTGATGGTAAATGTCAAAGCGCTGTTCGTCAGGGAAAGCCCGGAGCCCCAATGTCTGTGGTGTTGTAGATGTGGCGTCAACAACCGCTGAGGAGCAGCAAGAGCTGCTCACCAGGGGCTGCTGGGTTGAAATGGTGGAAAATGTCGGAGTCCTGGTGGTCTAGGACTGGACCAGGACAATTCCCAACGTCAGACGAGATTGCTCTGGGCTTCCCTAGGCCAACAGGACTCTGACATTTGCCACCAAGTCAACCTGGCAGCCCTCTGAGAATAAATCTTATAAATCCCAAACATCAGACGTATTACTCCAAATTACACCAGAAGTGCCTGCTCTTAAAAGTTCTTGCTGCTCCTCACCGACTCTTCCCACCGCATCTACAGGCTCAAAAACATTGGGTCTCTCGGCTTTCCTATACCACCAGGATTCTGACACTTACTATTGACGTACGGAAATGGACTCTGTAACTCGGAAGTTATAAACTAGGGTATGTTTATTGGTGCGTGCAGATGCACGGGGGATCGCTCCACCACAAGCGTGCATGCCCGAGGTAGCAAACCAACCCATTTTTATACAATAAAACAATGAAGGACTCCCGAGAAGGACTTGGGAGTGGTGGTGGACGAGAAGCTCAACACAGCTGGGCAATGCACCCTTGCGGCCCAGAAGGCCAAACCGCATCCTGGGCTGCATCAAGAGGGAGCGTGGCCAGCAGATCAAGGGAGGGTGATTACAGCCCTCTACTCTGCCCTGGTGAGACCCCACCTGGAGTACTGTGTCCAGTCTCTGGGAGCCCCCAACACAAGAAGGACATGGACCAGTTGGAGAAGGTCCAGAGGAGGGCCAGGAAGATGATAAAAGGGCTGGAGCACCTCTCGTATGAGGACAGGCTGAGAGAATTGGGGCTGTTCAGCCTGGAGAAGAGGAGGCTCTGGGGAGACCTGATATGCGGTCTTCCAGTACCTCAAGGGGGCCTAGGCAAGAAAAGATGGGGAAAGGCTGTTTAGTAGGGCCTGTTGCAATAGGACGAGGGGTAATGGTTTTAAAATAGAGGTGGGTAGATTTAGATTGGAAATTAGGAAAATTTTTACGATGCGTAGTTATAGGACACTGGAACAGGTTGCCCAGAAAGGTGGTGGAGGCCCCATCCCTGGAGACGTTCAAGGCCAGGCTGGATGAGGCTCTGAGCAACCTGATCTAGTCAGGGATGTCCCTGCTCCTTGCAGAGGGGTTGGACTAGATGACCTTTGAAGGTCCCTTCCAACTCTAACCATTCTATGATTCTATGATTCTATGAATATTCAATTGACGCCTATACATATTCATTACCTAAACCCGCCTACTCTCGCTTCATATGCTAATTAGCTTATCAGTCCTTCGCACTTGCGCAAATTCTGCCAATAATTGTGGGCAGGGGTCTTCAGTGGTCCTTGGGATGAAGGCCGTAGGTCTTCTTCATGGTGTACTTTTCACCGTTAGCCTAGGGAATGCAATGATCCTGCAAGCTTGGTAGTGTTCTTACTCAGCTTGAGCTGATTCATGTCCTTGTTAACCATCTGTTTTCCTTTAGCAAGGAGGTTTATAGACGTATTTGTGACACATGCCATCCTGGTTTTGAATTCTTGTTCTTTCTAATCACTCCCTTGAGATAATGCGAGACTGTTTCTCACTCCTTACAAATGAGTCCTTCGTCAGGAAAAAAAAGAAAAAAAAAACAGACTTCCTCCTCCATTAATTGTTTCTCTAAGCTCTATGGTTACATGACTATGTTTTATAACTATATTCTTGTCCTGGTTCTGGCTAGGATAGAGAGTTAATATTCCCCTGAGCTGGGTGGAGAACTGAAGCTGGTAGCTCCTATGGCTGGGATAGTTAACTAATTAGCTAACAGCTGGGGTTAATTTACCCAAATTAGCCAAAGGGCTATTCCATCCCATCTGACATCATGCTCAGTATATAAGTGAGGAGGGTGCTGAAGGGAGCCTCCTGCTACTTGGAAGGAACTAAGTGTGGAGATTTGTTGTAAGCCATTATACTGTATTTGTATTGCATCACTGTTTTTGTTTTCTTTCTGTCATTACTGTTAAATTTACTTTTTGTTCAATCTCAACCCACGTGTTTGGTTTTTTTCCTGGTTTTCTTGTGTTTACCAAATCTCCCCCTGTTCTCTTGGAGGGGGGGGCGGGGAGTGAGAGAGAGACTGCGTAGTCTGGTCCCGATTGGGGCTGAACTACAGCACTTCTTTAAGTGCATACATATATAGTTGTGATTAACTTATTGTCCCCATTTCTACGTGGTCCCCTATATCAATCCCCCCTTTTTATCAATCACACTAAGTAAATTCTTTTACTTAAACAGTTTCCCTGAATGCTATGAAGCATACTATACACGGTTTTGTTTAAGGGGGAGCCTAATGTGGTAGCTTCTGTAGGAAACTGCTATAAGTCGCTCCCTTGTTCAGTGGATTCGGGCCAGGCCTAAGGCGGACCCGCTGCTGGCCAAAGCTGAGCCAATTGGTAGCAGAATGTTCTGTGATAACGCCTCTGCGATAACATATGTAAGAAGGGGAAACAGAAGAAAAAAAAAAAAAAAAAAAAAAGAGAGAGAAGAGAAGATGTGAAGAAGCTGAGCGGGGGCAGAGGCACAGAGCGGGAGGCGCAGGCCTCATGCGCCTTGCAGCCCTCACCCTCTGGCCTCTCGCCAGGCTGCTGACTGGGCCCGAATCGGCCCGTGGAGGGCCCACTGGGACAGCCATTCTGGAGAGGACTGCACTCCGTGGAAGAGATGACCCACGCCAGAGCAGTTTCACGGGAAGGACTGTGATGTATGGGAGGGACCCCACAACAGGGCAGGGGAGGAATGTGAGGAGTTCTTCCCCCCGACCATGAAGCAGCGGCGTAAAACAACGTGTGATGAACTGGGACCGCAATCCCCATTCCCCTCTTCCCTTTCCTGTGCAACTCGGGGGGAGGGGGAAGGTAGTAGAGGTAGCCATGTTAAGCTTGGGAAGAGGGAGGGGTGGAGGGAGGTTATCTTGTTCTCTGTCTCATTATCTTGCTGTTTGTAGTAATAAATGAATAGTTTTTCCCCAAGAGGAGTCTGTTTTGCTCCGTAACGGTAACTTTAAGGATTTCTCCCTGTTCCTTATCTCAAACCTCGAGCCGTTTTTCTTTATATTATCTCCCCCCTGTTCTCTCGGAGGGTGGGGAGTGAGAGAGAGACTGCGTAGTCTGGTCGTGATCGGGGCTGAACTCATCCAGAATCATAGAATGGTTAGAGTTGGAAGGGACCTTCAAAGGTCATCTAGTCCAACCCCCTGCAGGGACAGGGGACCCTGACTAGATCAGGTTGCTCAGAGCCTCATCCAGCCTGGCCTTGAACACTTCCAGGGATGGGGCATCCACCACCTCTCTGGGCAACCTGTTCCAGTGCTCTACAACTCTCATTGTAAATCCCTGAATAGATCAGGTTGCTCAGAGCCTCATCCAGCCTGGCCTTGAACACTCCCCCAGGGGATGGGGCATCCACCACCCTCTCTGGGCAACCTGTTCCAGTGCTCTACAACTCTCATTGTAAAAATTTTTTTTTTTTCTAATATCTAATCTAAACCTAGCTCCTTTCTAATTTAAACCCATTACCCCTTGTCCTATCACAACAGGCCCTACTGAACAGTTTCTCCCCATCTTTCCTGTAGGCTCCCTTGAGGTATTGGAAGACCGCTATCAGGTCTCCCGGGAGCCTCCTTCTCCAGGCTGAACAGCCCCAACTCTCTCAGCCTGTCCTCAAGGTGAGGTGCTCCAGCCCTCTGATCATCTTGGTGATCATCTTGGTGGCCTCCTACTCATGCCCTGAGTAACATTTCCATTTCATGCATAACCACAGCGGCCAAGTTTAAAGCCCGACCATTTAAAAGGTGGTCCCATGCTTCCTGTAAAACCCAAGGTCATTTTAGGATTTAGTTGTTCTAGTGGATTAGGTACAGCTACTTCTGTAGATAATGTACTGCCTTCTGTGACCTCCTTCCTAAAATGGGTTTTATATTTCCTATAATAAAATGGACAAATAAGATATAAACTGCAACCGATGGCAGATTTGGGTGAGATTAGTTACTGGCCGGTCCTGGTTTCTTTGTCCGGTATCGTTTGCTGTGGTGTCCCACCGGTTCACTACTGCCTTTTGGCTCACATACTTGTTACCCACATTGTTCCTGCCCTTATCCGTTCGAACGAGTTTAAGTCTCAAGTCTTCGTTGTTGTCTGGAGTTACTTTCCACAAGGTTGCAGAGGCTCTCTTGATCCGAGTATGGTGTATGCAGGGAGTTCTGTCCCTCTACCCTTAATTGCCATGTAGGTAGGTGAGGAGGACTTGAAAAGGTCCGGTCCACTGTGGTTCCGGGGTTTTTTCTGTAAGAGACTGAACATATATATAGTCCCCTGGTTGTCTATCATGAACAGGCCCATCCAGACCCCTACTACGTGTTCCCATTACATGTTTTTCAATTCTTTTTTAATTGTTTGTTTAGTGCCACCATATAGGAGGTCATTATTTCTTCACCAATTTGTGAAGATGTTCCCTTTTGTACCCCATAGGGTCGTCCATATAGAATTTCGAGTGGACTTAAGCCCTTCTCTTTGCTCTTTGGTCTGGTTCGTATTCGTATAAGAGCTAATGGTAAAGACTGAGGCCAAGTTAGATTAGTTTCCTGACCCAACTTGGCAACCTGTTGTTTGATTAGATGATTCATTTTCTCCACCTGGCCACTTGATTGTGGTCGGTAAGAGGTATGTAATTGCCAATCTATCCCTAGATGGTGGCTAATTTCTTGTACTATTCTGGACATGAAATGTGGTCCTCTATCCGAGGACATTACCGCTGGGACTCCAAACCTAGGTACTATTTCCTGGAGCAGTATTTTGGTTACTTCCCGGGCTTTAGCAGTTCTGCATGGGGAAGATTCTGGCCAGTAAGTACTACTAAGTATCGGTACCCCCTTTTCTAGGGAGTTCTGAGAAATCAATCTGCCAATGTTGTCCCGGACCATTCCCCTTTCCGATTTTTTCAAGTTTTGGCCCTTTTACAACTTTAGGATTAGTCTGGAGACAAAGATCACATTGTTGACTTACTTGTCTAACGGTAGTGTATAAGTTTCACGCTATTATGTTCCTGATGAGATCTTTATATAGGGCTTCTGCCCCCCCCCCCCAAGTGTCTTTTTCTATGTTCTTCTCGGACTACTGACCATATCATGTAGGAGGGAATTACTACCCTCCTGTGTGAGGGGTAGTAATTGGCCCACCCTTCCTCATTATGTGATCCCTTTAGATCATTAATAAGTTTGCCATCTTCCTTTGTGTATTCTGGTTTACCTTCTAGAAATACCTGTCCCTCAGGTATTAGCGCACCCTCTACCTTGATTGTTTCTCTAGCTGCTTGTTTTGCTTCCCTATCTGCCAGCTCATTTCCTCTTTCCAATTCTGTGCTCACTTTCTGGTGTGCTTTAATATGCATAATTGCCACCTTTTCGGGAAGTTGGACTGCATTCAGGATTTTCAAAATCTCTTCTGTGT
Source organism: Otis tarda (assembly GCA_026413225.1). NCBI lineage: Eukaryota > Metazoa > Chordata > Aves > Otidiformes > Otididae > Otis > Otis tarda. The sequence continues at coordinate 5,832 of CM048590.1, forward strand.
GTTTGATGGTTTTGCCATGAGAATTTAACAGTCCTCTTTCCTTCCATATTGCTCCACGGGCATGTACCACCCCAAAGGAATAATTAGAGTCAGTCCAAATGTTTACAGTCCTTCCCTGGGCTCTCTCCAGGGCTCGGGTTAAGGGCTGTGATCTCGGCCTTTTGGGCCGAGACGTTGGCTGATAGTGGCCTGGACTCTATCACCTTTTCGAAAGTGGTAACAGCATATCCGGAATGCCACCTTCCATTTAACATATAGCTGCTTCCGTCGGTGAACCAATGTTCGGCTCCATCATTAGGGACATCTTTAAGATCCGTTCGACTAGAATACGTGGTTTCAATTGTTTCCAAACAGTCATGACTCACTGACTCCCCGATGTTCCCATCAAGGAATGAGGCCGGATTGATGATGTTTGTGGTCACGATTTCAACATCATCCTGTTCAACCATTATAGCTTGATATTTCAGGAACCTTTGTGGGGAAAGCCAACGCCCTCCTTTTGCTTCAAGGACCGCAGATACAGTATGGGAAACTAGGACAGTCATTTTCTGGCCTAGAGTGAACTTTTGGGCTTCTTGAATGTTTAGAATGACAGCTGCTACTGCTCTCAGACAGCTGGGCCACCCTTTCGCAGCAGCATCCAGCTGTTTGGAGAAGTATGCTACCGCCCATCTGTATGGTCCCAAATCTTGTGCCAATATTCCTAGTGCCATTCCTTGTTTTTCGTGGGAAAATAGAAAAAATGGCTTACTCACATCAGGAAGTCCCAATGCTGGTGCCGACATCAGGGCTTTCTTCAGCTGATGGAAGGCTCGATCTGACTCAGCATCCCACTGGAGATCCTTTTGGTTAGCTGCTATCAGGGAATATAGGGGCTTAACAAGCAGACCATAATCACATATCCAGAGTCGGCACCACCCCGTCATTCCTAAGAATGTCCGTAGTTCCTTTATAGTTCGTGGTCGGGGGGTTTGGCATATGGCCTCTTTCCGGGCTTGTCCTAGGATCTGTTGTCCGACACTGATCTTGTACCCCAGGTACGTGACCTGGGGTTGTAACAACACCTTTGCCTTTTTCTTAGAAACCCGATATCCCTGTAGTCTTAGGAAATTTAACAGCCTCAGGGTCCAAATGACACAGGATTCTTTGGTCCTGGTTGCAATAAGAAGGTCGTCTACATATTGTAACACCTTCCTTCTTTCTGATGGTGGTTCCCATGATTCCAAGTCCTTTGCTAGCTGATTCCCAAAAAACTGTGGGGCTATTTTTAAACCCCTGCGGCAACACCGTCCATGCGAGCTGGGTCTTTCGACCACTTTTGGGATTTTCCCATTTGAAAGCAAAAATTTTCTGGCTGGCTTCATGGAGAGGGAGGCAAAAGAAAGCATCTTTTAAATCTAGGACCGTAAACCAAGCTAAATCAGGTTTTAGCGTGATTAATAGGGAATAGGTGTTAGCTACCACAGGGTATAGGTCCGCTGTTATTTTGTTGATGGCTCTTAAGTCTTGAACTATCCTATAGGACCCATCAGGTTTCTTAACTAGAAGGATAGGTGTATTGAATTCTGACTCACATTCTTTTAGTAGTCTTAGTTCTATGAACCGCTCTATGATTGGACAAATTCCTTCCCTATCTTCCATTTTCAGTGGGTATTGTTTGATCCTTATGGCACTCTGTCCCTCCTTTAGTTTTACTATTATTGGTGGTGCGTTCTTTGCTCGTCCCGGTATATCGGTTGCCCAGACTCCGGGATATACTTGGTCAACAATTCTTGCACCAATTTCTCCTGTTGCAGGGGTACTGACCAAGGATAGACTCATAATTTGAACGTATTGGTGATCATTTACCTCCAGAGTAACTTCCCCTTGCTTAAATTTGATTGTTGCTTCTAGTTGTTCTAATAAATCCCTAGCAAGAAGGGCCTTTGGAGAATTTGGCATATACAGAAATGTATGGATCCCCACTTGCTTCCCCAATTTGTATTTTAAGGATCTGCAAAAGTAAGCCTCTTCAGTCTGGCCTGTCGCACCTTTCACTGTAATATAATCATTTTCCAGAGGCATCAAAGCTTGATTCAGAACAGAATAAGTCGCTCCCGTGTCTACTAAAAATTTGATTTCTTTTTGTTCTTCCCCTAACTTTATTTTTACTACGAGGTCGGCTAGACAGTTTTCTTCAGCCACGTGAGCTACCGTTTTCCCTTGATTGTTGCGCCATCTAGCGTTCCTTTGGCGCTCAGGGGCACTCGTTCTTCCAGTGTCCGGGCTTTTTATATAGCGCACATTGATTCCTACCCAGAGGCGTCAGCCCACGCATTGGTTTAACTTTACATTCCCGATTTTCATTTTTCTCTTACCACTGCTAGTATTTTCTTCTCGTCTTGCCTGTAACTTTCCTCTCGATTCCTAAATATTCTCCATGCTTCTTCTAATAACCTTTCTAAGGTTCTGTTTTCAGGAGATGTTAGTTTTTGCAATTTGCGCCTAATATCCCCTTGTGATTGTCCCAAAAAGAGGGATATTAGTTGCTGTGCGCCTACCTCTGAATTCAGATCTAGAGACGTGTGCCGGCGCATCGCATCTCTTAGTCGGTCTTAGGAACTCGACCGGCGTTTCAGAAGGACCCTGTCTGACCGCATATAACATTGCCCAATTTATTGTTCTGGGAATTGCTTTTTCCATCCCTCTGAATATCCATTCCTGGTATGCCTGTAACCTTTCCATATCAGCAGAGCGGTTTGGATCCCATGTCGGGTCTAACAAGGGAAACCATTCTCTAGAATTACCTCTCTTTATATCATAGTGTTCCTTTGCAAGCTCTCCTGCTGTTTTTATAATTAGTTGTTTCTCAGTTTCAGTCAGGCAATCCAATAACAAATGTATGTCACGCCAGTCGGGATTGTGTTGTTTCACTATAAATTTAAAATGTTGTGCCGTATTTATCGGATCTTTTCGGTATTCTCGGGCAACCTCTTTCCATTCTTTCAGATCGGCGCCCGTGAATGGAATTTTTATCTTCATGGTTCCTCCGTCCGGATTTACAGCTTCTCGGAGCGGTTCCTGTAAGACAGTCTTCCGTCCAATGCGTGAAGACACTGGGCTACTTGGAGCCGTAGTGGGGGGCTCATGTGTTTCCTTGTGTGGAGGCCGGCATTTGACCTTCTTTAGAAATAGTTTGTGGGATGTCCCGTTCGTCCGGGGTGGATTGGGAGCCCCGGCAGAGCCCTGTCTCCCTATCCCATAAGATGGGTTGAATAAATCACCTAACACGGACTCTTGTTCCTCGTTTAGTTTAGACCATCTTTGTCCAATACTACATGCTGAACAACACCTTCTCAACTTTCCTTTACGCTCTCTCCTATCTTCTCTTTCGAGGGCTTGTACCATAGGATCCCGAGGGGGTACTAATCCGCAGTCTGTCTGCCATTCAGGTTTCTCCCGAAGGACAAAAAACCCATGTCTACATATGATACTTCATCCCATTTTCCTCCCCTTCTTAGGAAAAACAATAGTTGCAGGAGAGTGTCCGTCCTAAGGACATTTCACTCTCATTCTCCAGATTATATAGAGGCCACCACTGATTACAATACCTAACCAATTTCTTTTTTAACTTCGGTACCTCCTTGTCTTTGAGAAGAGCAGCAAGAGCTTTCCGTGCTGCCCCTTTTCAAGTGAGAGATTGGCCAGACATTTGCTGGTTTAGTGCTTTGCTTCTTCTGCGCAGCTTGGACAAACATCCTTGCGGCTTTCGCCGTTCAAGTTGTGCAGCGAAGGCAGAGAGCCTCCTCGTCCGGATCCCCGGAGCTCTGCGGGAAAGAGCGAGACGAGAGCCGCGAGAGCTTCGGGTGCGGCCAGCTCGCGTGTGGCAGCGAGCATCAGCTGTTCGTCGGTTGGAGGACGACTTCCTTCTGCGCGGCAGGTTCCAAGTTGACGGTAACTGCCAGTGTGCTAGCTGTGTAGGATAGTGAAGAGGCTCAACGTTTGTGTGTCCGTAGATCTGCTAGAAAGCGCACGTGAAGAGCAGGAAGGGCTTTCAGAGCAGCCGGTTCTCGTGCTGGAGTGTCGCCAGACATCCGCAGTTTTAGTGCCTCACCACCCCAGACAGCTTGGAAAACACGATTGTACCTGTCCCAGCGCAAGCTGTTCAGGAAAGCAGCACGGCGTTACAATGTTCGTGTGCCTTTCGGGCTGCTAGCAAGAAGCCTCCGCAGCAGGCACTTCTCGTGCGGAAACAATCGTGCCTTCTACGATCTTCATAGCCTTTTTTTTTCCTCCGGGCAGCCGGCTTTAGCTGATGAGAAGTGTTGGTGAGCAAATCATCGAGGGAAGCGAAGAGTCGCAATGCTTCTGCACCGGCAGGGCCGTTACCAAGAGCGAGTGAAGAATAGCAAGAGCTTTCCGTGCTGCCCCTTTTCAAGTGAGAGATTGGCCAGACATTTGCTGGTTTAGTGCTTTGCTTCTTCTGCGCAGCTTGGACAAACATCCTTGCGGCTTTCGCGGTTCAAGTTGTGCAGCGAAGGCAGAGAGCCTCCTCGTCCGGATCCCCGGAGCTCTGCGGGAAAGAGCGAGACGAGAGCCGCGAGAGCTTCGTGTGCGGCCAGCTCCCGTGTGGCGGCGAGCATCCGCTGTTCGTCGGTTGGAGGACGACTTCCTTCTGCGCGGCAGGTTCCAAGTTGACGGTAACTGCCAGTGTGCTAGCTGTGTAGGATAGTGAAGAGGCTCAACGTTTGTGTGTCCGTAGATCTGCTAGAAAGCGCACGTGAGGAGCAGGAAGGGCTTTCAGAGCAGCCGGTTCTCGTGCTGGAGTGTCGCCAGACATCCGCACGTTTAGTGCCTCACCACCCCAGACAGCTTGGAAAACACGATTGTACCTGTCCCAGCGCAAGCTGTTCAGGAAAGCAGCACGGCGTTACAATGTTCGTGTGCCTTTCGGGCTGCTAGCAAGAAGCCGTCGGAGCAGGCACTTCTCGTGCGGAAACAATCGTACCTTCTACGATCTTCATAGCCTTTTTTTTCCTCCGGGCAGCCGGCTTTAGCTGATGAGAAGTGTTGGTGAGCAAATCATCGAGGGAAGCGAAGAGTCGCAATGCTTCTGCGCCGGCAGGGCCGTTACCAAGAGCGAGTGAAGAATAGTGGCAAGAGCTTTCCGTGCTGCCCTTTTCAAGTGGTGAGAGATTGGCCAGACATTTGCTGGTTTAGTGCTTTGCTTCTTCTGCGCAGCTTGGACAAACATCCTTGCGGCTTTCGCGGTTCAAGTTGTGCAGCGAAGGCAGAGAGCCTCCTCGTCCGGATCCCCGGAGCTCTGCGGGAAAGAGCGAGACGAGAGCCGCGAGAGCTTCGTGTGCGGCCAGCTCCCGTGTGGCGGCGAGCATCCGCTGTTCGTCGGTTGGAGGACGACTTCCTTCTGCGCGGCAGGTTCCAAGTTGACGGTAACTGCTGCAGTGTGCTAGCTGTGTAGGATAGTGAAGAGGCTCAACGTTTGTGTGTCCGTAGGTCTGCTAGAAAGCGCACGAGGAGCAGGAAGGGCTTTCAGAGCAGCCGGTTCTCGTGCTGGAGTGTCGCCAGACATCCGCACGTTTAGTGCCTCACCACCCCAGACAGCTTGAAAACACTATTGTACCTGTCCCAGCGCAAGTTGTTCAGGAAAGCAGCACGGCGTTACAATGTTCGTGTGCCTTTCGGGCTGCTAGCAAGAAGCCTTCGAAAGCAGACACTTCTCGTGCGGAAACAATCGTAACTTCTACGATCTTCATAGCCTTTTTTTTCCTCCGGGCAGCCGGCTTTAGCTGATGAGAAGTGTTGGTGAGCAAATCATCGAGGGAAGCGAAGAGTCGCAATGCTTCTGTGCCGGCAGGGCCGTTACCAAGAGCGAGTGAAGAGCAGCAAGAGTTTTCCGTGCTGACCCTTTTCAAGTGAGAGATTGGCCAGACATTTGCTGGTTTAGTGCTTTGCTTCTTCTGCGCAGCTTGGACAAAGATCATTGGTGGCTTTCGCGGTTCAATTTGTGCAGCGAAGGCAGGAGAGCCTCCTCGTCCGATCCCCGGAGCTCTGCGGGAAAGAGCGAGACGAGAGCCGCGAGAGCTCCTGGTGCGGCCAGCTCCCGTGTGGCAGCGAGCATCCGCTGTTCTGTCGGTTGGAGGACGACTTCCCTTCTGCGCGGCAGGTTCCAAGTTGACGGTAACTGCCAGCAACAATGTGTAGGATAGTGAAGAGGCTCAACGTTTGTGTGTCCGTAGATCTGCTAGAAAGCGCACGTGAGGAGCAGGAAGGGCTTTCAGAGCAGCCGGTTCTCGTGCTGGAGTGTCGCCAGACATCCGCAGTTTTAGTGCCTCACCACCCCAGACAGCTTGGAAAACACGATTGTACCTGTCCCAGCGCAAGCTGTTCAGGAAAGCAGCACGGCGTTACAATGTTCGTGTGCTGTTCAGTCAGCAGAAGAAGCCTCCGCAGCAGGCACTTCTCGTGCGGAAACAATCGTGCCTTCTACGATCTTCATAGCCTTTTTTTTTTCCTCCGGCAGCCGGCTTTAGCTGATGAGAAGTGTTGGTGAGCAAATCATCGAGGGAAGCGAAGAGTCGCAATGCTTCTGCAGCCGGCAGGGCCGTTACCAAGAGCGAGTGAAGAGCAGCAAGAGCTTTCCGTGCTGACCCTTTTCAAGTGAGAGATTGGCCAGACATTTGCTGGTTTAGTGCTTTGCTTCTTCTGCGCAGCTGGACAAACATCCTTGCGGCTTTCGTGGTTCAATTTGTGCAGCGAAGGCAGAGAGCCTCCTCGTCCGGATCCCCGGAGCTCTGCGGGAAAGAGCGAGACGAGAGCCGCGAGAGCTCCGGGTGCGGCCAGCTCCCGTGTGGCAGCGAGCATCCGCTGTTCGTCGGTTGGAGGACTTCGACCTTCTGCCTCTGCGCGGCTGGTTCCAAGTTGACGGTAACTGCCAGTGTGCTAGCTGTGTAGGATAGTGAAGAGGCTCAACGTTTGTGTGTCCGTAGGTCTGCTAGAAAGCGCACGTGAGGAGCAGGAAGGGCTTTCAGAGCAGCCGGTTCTCGTGCTGGAGTGTCGCCAGACATCCGCACGTTTAGTGCCTCACCACCCCAGACAGCTTGGAAAACACGATTGTACCTGTCCCAGCGCAAGCTGTTCAGGAAAGCAGCACGGCGTTACAATGTTCGTGTGCCTTTCGGGCTGCTAGCAAGAAGCCTTCGGAGCAGACACTTCTCGTGCGGAAACAATCGTAACTTCTACGATCTTCATAGCCTTTTTTTTTCCTCCGGGCAGCCGGCTTTAGCTGACGAGAAGTGTTGGTGAGCAAATCATCGAGGGAAGCGAAGAGTCGCAATGCTTCTGCGCTGGCAGGGCCGTTACCAAGAGCGAGTGAAGAGCAGCAAGAGCTTTCCGTGCTGCCCCTTTTCAAGTGAGAGTTTGGCCAGACATTTGCTGGTTTAGTGCTTTGCTTCTTCTGCGCAGCTTGGACAAACATACTTGCGGCTTTCGCGGTTCAAGTTGTGCAGCGAAGGCAGAGAGCCTCCTTGTCCGGATCCCCGGAGCTCTGCGGGAAAGAGCGAGACGAGAGCCGCGAGAGCTCCGGGTGCGGCTGGCTCCCGTGTGGCAGCGAGCATCCGCTGTTCGTCGGTTGGAGGATGACTTCCTTCTGCGCGGCAGGTTCCAAGTTGACGGTAACTGCCAGTGTGCTAGCTGTGTAGGATAGTGAAGAGGCTCAACGTTTGTGTGTCCGTAGATCTGCTAGAAAGCGCACGTGAAGAGCAGGAAGGGCTTTCAGAGCAGCCGGTTCTCGTGCTGGAGTGTCGCCAGACATCCTGGCAATTTTAGTGCCTCACCACCCCAGGACAGCTTGGAAAACACGATTGTACCTGTCCCAGCGCAAGCTGTTCAGGAAAGCAGCACGGCGTTACAATGTTCGTGTGCCTTTCGGGCTGCTAGCAAGAAGCTCGGAGCAGGCACTTCTCGTGCGGAAACAATCGTGCCTTTCTACGATCTTCATAGCCTTTTTTTTTCCTCCGGGCAGCCGGCTTTAGCTGATGAGAAGTGTTGGTGAGCAAATCATCGAGGGAAGCGAAGAGTCGCAATGCTTCTGCGCCGGGCAGGGCCGTTACCAAGAGCGAGTGAAGAGCAGCAAGAGCTTTCCGTGCTGACCCTTTTCAAGTGAGAGATTGGCCAGACATTTGCTGGTTTAGTGCTTTGCTTCTTCTGCGCAGCTTGGACAAAGATCATTGCGGCTTTTCGCGGTTCAATTTGTGCAGCGAAGCGCAGAGAGCCTCCTCGTCCGGATCCCCGGAGCTCTGCGGGAAAGAGCGAGACGAGAGCCGCGAGAGCTCCGGGTGCGGCCAGCTCCCGTGTGTGCAGCGAGCATCCGCTGTTCGTCGGTTGGAGGACGACTTCCTTCTGCGCGGCTGGTTCCAAGTTGACGGTAACTGCCAGTGTGCTAGCTGTGTAGGATAGTGAAGAGGCTCAACGTTTGTGTGTCCGTAGATCTGCTAGAAAGCGCACGTGAGGAGCAGGAAGGGCTTTCAGAGCAGCCGGTTCTCGTGCTGGAGTGTCGCCAGACATCCGCAGTTTTAGTGCCTCACCACCCCAGACAGCTTGGAAAACACGATTGTACCTGTCCCAGCGCAAGCTGTTCAGGAAAGCAGCACGGCGTTACAATGTTCGTGTGCCTTTCGGGCTGCCAGCAAGAAGCCTTCCGCAGCAGGCACTTCTCGTGCGGAAACAATCGTGCCTTCTACGATCTTTCATAGCCTTTTTTTTCCTCCGGGCAGCCGGCTTTAGCTGATGAGAAGTGTTGGTGAGCAAATCATCGAGGGAAGCGAAGAGTCGCAATGCTTCTGCGCCGGCAGGGCCGTTACCAAGAGCGAGTGAAGAGCAGCAAGAGCTTTCCGTGCTGACCCTTTTCAAGTGAGAGATTGGCCAGACATTTGCTGGTTTAGTGCTTTGCTTCTTCTGCGCAGCTTGGACAAACATCCTTGCGGCTTTCGTGGTTCAATTTGTGCAGCGAAGGCAGAGAGCCTCCTCGTCCGGATCCCCGGAGCTCTGCGGGAAAGAGCGAGACGAGAGCCGCGAGAGCTCCGGGTGCGGCCAGCTCCCGTGTGGCAGCGAGCATCCGCTGTTCGTCGGTTGGAGGACGACTTCCTTCTGCGCGGCTGGTTCCAAGTTGACGGTAACTGCCAGTGTGCTAGCTGTGTAGGATAGTGAAGAGGCTAGTGAAGAGGAAAATGGGATGAAGTATCATATGTAGACATGGGTTTTTTGGTCCTTCGGGAGAAACCTGAATGGCAGACAGACTGCGGATTAGTACCCCCTCGGGATCCTATGGTACAAGCCCTCGAAAGAGAAGATAGGAGAGAGCGTAAAGGAAAGTTGAGAAGGTGTTGTTCAGCATGTAGTATTGGACAAAGATGGTCTAAACTAAACGAGGAACAAGAGTCCGTGTTAGGTGATTTATTCAACCCATCTTATGGGATAGGGAGACAGGGCTCTGCCGGGGCTCCCAATCCACCCCCGGACGAACGGGACATCCCACAAACTATTTCTAAAGAAGGTCAAATGCCGGCCTCCACACAAGGAAACACATGAGCCCCCCACTACGGCTCCAAGTAGCCCAGTGTCTTCACGCATTGGACGGAAGACTGTCTTACAGGAACCGCTCCGAGAAGCTGTAAATCCGGACGGAGGAACCATGAAGATAAAAATTCCATTCACGGGCGCCGATCTGAAAGAATGGAAAGAGGTTGCCCGAGAATACCGAAAACATCCGATAAATACGGCACAACATTTTAAATTTATAGTGAAACAACACAATCCCGACTGGCGTGACATACATTTGTTATTGGATTGCCTGACTGAAACTGAGAAACAACTAATTATAAAAACAGCAGGAGAGCTTGCAAAGGAACACTATGATATAAAGAGAGGTAATTCTAGAGAATGGTTTCCCTTGTTAGACCCGACATGGGATCCAAACCGCTCTGCTGATATGGAAAGGTTACAGGCATACCAGGAATGGATATTCAGAGGGATGGAAAAAGCAATTCCCAGAACAATAAATTGGGCAATGTTATATGCGGTCAGACAGGGTCCTTCTGAAACGCCGGTCGAGTTCCTAAGACCGACTAAGAGATGCGATGCGCCGGCACACGTCTCTAGATCTGAATTCAGAGGTAGGCGCACAGCAACTAATATCCCTCTTTTTGGGACAATCACAAGGGGATATTAGGCGCAAATTGCAAAAACTAACATCTCCTGAAAACAGAACCTTAGAAAGGTTATTAGAAGAAGCATGGAGAATATTTAGGAATCGAGAGGAAAGTTACAGGCAAGACGAGAAGAAAATACTAGCAGTGGTAAGAGAAAAATGAAAATCGGGAATGTAAAGTTAAACCAATGCGTGGGCTGACGCCTCTGGGTAGGAATCAATGTGCGCTATATAAAAAGCCCGGACACTGGAAGAACGAGTGCCCTGAGCGCCAAAGGAACGCTAGATGGCGCAACAATCAAGGGAAAACGGTAGCTCACGTGGCTGAAGAAAAACTGTCTAGCCGACCTCGTAGTAAAAATAAAGTTAGGGGAAGAACAAAAAGAAATCAAATTTTTAGTAGACACGGGAGCGACTTATTCTGTTCTGAATCAAGCTTTGATGCCTCTGGAAAATGATTATATTACAGTGAAAGGTGCGACAGGCCAGACTGAAGAGGCTTACTTTTGCAGATCCTTAAAATACAAATTGGGAAGCAAGTGGGGATCCATACATTTCTGTAAATGCCAAATTCTCCAAAGGCCCTTCTTGCTAGGGATTTATTAGAACAACTAGAAGCAACAATCAAATTTAAGCAAGGGGAAGTTACTCTGGAGGTAAATGATCACCAATACGTTCAAATTATGAGTCTATCCTTGGTCAGTACCCCTGCAACAGGAGAAATTGGTGCAAGAATTGTTGACCAAGTATATCCCGGAGTCTGGGCAACCGATATACCGGGACGAGCAAAGAACGCACCACCAATAATAGTAAAACTAAAGGAGGGACAGAGTGCCATAAGGATCAAACAATACCCACTGAAAATGGAAGATAGGGAAGGAATTTGTCCAATCATAGAGCGGTTCATAGAACTAAGACTACTAAAAGAATGTGAGTCAGAATTCAATACACCTATCCTTCTAGTTAAGAAACCTGATGGGTCCTATAGGATAGTTCAAGACTTAAGAGCCATCAACAAAATAACAGCGGACCTATACCCTGTGGTAGCTAACACCTATTCCCTATTAATCACGCTAAAACCTGATTTAGCTTGGTTTACGGTCCTAGATTTAAAAGATGCTTTCTTTTGCCTCCCTCTCCATGAAGCCAGCCAGAAAATTTTTGCTTTCAAATGGGAAAATCCCAAAAGTGGTCGAAAGACCCAGCTCACATGGACGGTGTTGCCGCAGGGGTTTAAAAATAGCCCCACAGTTTTTTGGGAATCAGCTAGCAAAGGACTTGGAATCATGGGAACCACCATCAGAAGAAGGGAAGGTGTTACAATATGTAGACGACCTTCTTATTGCAACCAGGACCAAAGAATCCTGTGTCATTTGGACCGTGAGGCTGTTAAATTTCCTAAGACTACAGGGATATCGGGTTTCTAAGAAAAAGGCAAAGGTGTTGTTACAACCCCAGGTCACGTACCTGGGGTACAAGATCAGTGTCGGACAACAGATCCTAGGACAAGCCCGGAAAGAGGCCATATGCCAAACCCCCCCGACCACGAACTATAAAGGAACTACGGACATTCTTAGGAATGACGGGGTGGTGCCGACTCTGGATATGTGATTATGGTCTTGCTTGTTAAGCCCCTATATTCCCTGATAGCAGCTAACCAAAAGGATCTCCAGTGGGATGCTGAGTCAGATCGAGCCTTCCATCAGCTGAAGAAAGCCCTGATGTCGGCACCAGCATTGGGACTTCCTGATGTGAGTAAGCCATTTTTTCTATTTTCCCACGAAAAACAAGGAATGGCACTAGGAATATTGGCACAAGATTTGGGACCATACAGATGGGCGGTAGCATACTTCTCCAAACAGCTGGATGCTGCTGCGAAAGGGTGGCCCAGCTGTCTGAGAGCAGTAGCAGCTGTCATTCTAAACATTCAAGAAGCCCAAAGTTCACTCTAGGCCAGAAAATGACTGTCCTAGTTTCCCATACTGTATCTGCGGTCCTTGAAGCAAAAGGAGGGCGTTGGCTTTCCCCACAAAGGTTCCTGAAATATCAAGCTATAATGGTTGAACAGGATGATGTTGAAATCGTGACCACAAACATCATCAATCCGGCCCCATTCCTTGATGGGAACATCGGGGAGTCAGTGAGTCATGACTGTTTGGAAACAATTGAAACCACGTATTCTAGTCGAACGGATCTTAAAGATGTCCCTATTGATGGAGCCGAACATTGGTTCACCGACGGAAGCAGCTATATGTTAAATGGAAGGTGGCATTCCGGATATGCTGTTACCACTTTCGAAAAGGTGATAGAGTCCAGGCCACTATCAGCCAACGTCTCGGCCCAAAAGGCCGAGATCATAGCCCTTAACCCGAGCCCTGGAGAGAGCCCAGGGAAGGACTGTAAACATTTGGACTGACTCTAATTATTCCTTTGGGGTGGTACATGCCCGTGGAGCAATATGGAAGGAAAGAGGACTGTTAAATTCTCATGGCAAAACCATCAAACACACAGAAGAGATTTTGAAAATCCTGAATGCAGTCCAACTTCCCGAAAAGGTGGCAATTATGCATATTAAAGCACACCAGAAAGTGAGCACAGAATTGGAAAGAGGAAATGAGCTGGCAGATAGGGAAGCAAAACAAGCAGCTAGAGAAACAATCAAGGTAGAGGGTGCGCTAATACCTGAGGGACAGGTATTTCTAGAAGGTAAACCAGAATACACAAAGGAAGATGGCAAACTTATTAATGATCTAAAGGGATCACATAATGAGGAAGGGTGGGCCAATTACTACCCCTCACACAGGAGGGTAGTAATTCCCTCCTACATGATATGGTCAGTAGTCCGAGAAGAACATAGAAAAAGACACTTGGGGGGGGGGGGGGGGGCCGGGCAGAAGCCCTATATAAAGATCTCATCAGGAACATAATAGCGTGAAACTTATACACTACCGTTAGACAAGTAAGTCAACAATGTGATCTTTGTCTCCAGACTAATCCTAAAGTTGTAAAAGGGCCAAAACTTGAAAAAATCGGAAAGGGGAATGGTCCGGGACAACATTGGCAGATTGATTTCTCAGAACTCCCTAGAAAAGGGGGGTACCGATACTTAGTAGTACTTACTGGCCAGAATCTTCCCCATGCAGAACTGCTAAAGCCCGGGAAGTAACCAAAATACTGCTCCAGGAAATAGTACCTAGGTTTGGAGTCCCAGCGGTAATGTCCTCGGATAGAGGACCACATTTTATGTCCAGAATAGTACAAGAAATTAGCCACCATCTAGGGATAGATTGGCAATTACATACCTCTTACCGACCACAATCAAGTGGCCAGGTGGAGAAAATGAATCATCTAATCAAACAACAGATTGCCAAGTTGGGTCAGGAAACTAATCTAACTTGGCCTCAGTCTTTACCATTAGCTCTTATACGAATACGAACCAGACCAAGAGCAAGAGAAGGGCTTAGTCCACTCGAAATTCTATATGGACGACCCTATGGGGTACAAAAGGGAACATCTTCACAAATTGGTGAAGAAATAATGACCTCCTATATGGTGGCACTAAACAAACAATTAAAAAGAATTGAAAAACATGTAATGGGAACACGTAGTAGGGGTCTGGATGGGCCTGTTCATGATAGACAACCAGGGGACTATATATATGTTCAGTCTCTTACAGAAAAAACCCCGGAACCACAGTGGACCGGACCTTTTCAAGTCCTCCTCACCACCTACATGGCAATTAAGGTAGAGGGACAGAACTCCTGCATACACCATACTCGGATCAAGAGAGCCTCTGCAACCTTGTGGAAAGTAACTCCAGACAACAACGAAGACTTGAGACTTAAACTCGTTCGAACGGATAAGGGCAGGAACAATGTGGGTAACAAGTATGTGAGCCAAAAGCAGTAGTGAACCGGTGGGACACCACAGCAAACGATACCGGACAAAGAAACCAGGACCGGCCAGTAACTAATCTCACCCAAATCTGCCATCGGTGCAGTTTATATCTTATTTGTCATTTTATTATAGGAAATATAAAACCCATTTTAGGAGGTCACAGAAGGCAGTACATTATCTACAGAAGTAGCTGTACTAATCCACTAGAACAACTAAATCCTAAAATGACCTTGGGTTTACAGGAAGCATGGGACCACCTTTTAAATGGTCGGGCTTAAACTTGGCCGCTGTGGTTATGCATGAAATGGAAATGTACTCAGGGCATGAGTAGGAGGGCCACCAAGATGATCAGAGGGCTGGAGCACCTCTCCTATGAGGACAGGCTGAGAGAGTTGGGGCTGTTCAGCCTGGAGAAGAGGAGGCTCCGGGGAGACCTGATAGCGGTCTTCCAATACCTCAAGGGGGCCTACAGGAAAGATGGGGAGAAACTGTTCAGTAGGGCCTGTTGTGATAGGACAAGGGGTAATGGGTTTAAATTAGAAGGAGCTAGGTTTAGATTAGATATTAGAAAAAAATTTTTTACAATGAGAGTTGTAGAGCACTGGAACAGGTTGCCCAGAGAGGTGGTGGATGCCCCATCCCTGGAAGTGTTCAAGGCCAGGCTGGATGAGGCTCTGAGCAACCTGATCTAGTCAGGGATGTCCCTGCTCTTGCAGGGGGGTTGGACTAGATGACCTTTGAAGGTCCCTTCCAACTCTAACCATTCTATGATTCTATGAGTTCAGCCCCGATCACGACCAGACTACGCAGTCTCTCTCTCACTCCCCCCACCCTCCGAGAGAACAGGGGGAGATAATATAAAGAAAAACGGCTCGAGGTTTGAGATAAGGACAGGGAGAAATCCTTAAAGTTACCGTTACGGGCAAAACAGACTCCTCTTGGGGAAAACTATTCATTTATTACTACAAACAGCAAGATAATGAGACAGAGAACAAGATAACCTCCCTCCACCCCTCCCTCTTCCCAAGCTTAACATTACCTCTACTACCTTCCCCCTCCCCCCCCGAGTTGCACAGGAAAGGGAAGAGGGAATGGGGATTGCGGTCAGTTCATCACACGTTGTTTTACGCCGCTGCTTCATGGTCGGGGGAAGAACTCCTCACATTCCTCCCCTGCCCTGTTGTGGGGTCCCTCCCATACATCACAGTCCTTCGTGAAACTGCTCTGGCGTGGGTCATCTCTTCCACGGAGTGCAGTCTCTCCAGAATGGCTGTCCCAGCGGGCCCTCCACGGGCCGATTCGGGCCCAGTCAGCAGCCTGGCGAGAGGCCAGAGGGTGAGGCCTGCAAGGCGCATGAGGCCTGCGCCTCCCGCTCTGTGCCTCTGCCCCCGCTCAGCTTCTTCACATCTTCTCTTCTCTCTTTTTTTTCTTCTGTTTTCCCCTTCTTACATATGTTATCGCAGAGGCGTTATCACAGAACATTCTGCTACCAATTGGCTCAGCTTTGGCCAGCAGCGGGTCCGCCTTAGGCCTGGCCGAATCCACTGAACAAAGGGGAGCGACTTCTAGCAGTTTCCTACAGAAGCTACCACATTAGGCTCTCCCCCCCTTAAACAAAACCGTGTATGATGCTTCATAGCATTCAGGGAAACTGTTTAAGTAAAAGAATTTACTTAGTGTGATTGATAAAAAGGGGGGATTGATATAGGGGACCACGTAGAAATGGGGACAATAAGTTAATCACAACTATATATGTATGCACTTAAAGAAGTGCTGTAGTTCAGCCCCAATCGGGACCAGACTACGCAGTCTCTCTCTCACTCCCCGCCCCCCCCTCCAAGAGAACAGGGGGAGATTTGGTAAACACAAGAAAACCAGGAAAAAACCAAACACGTGGGTTGAGATTGAACAAAAAGTAAATTTAACAGTAATGACAGAAGAAAACAAAACAGTGATGCAATACAAATACAGTATAATGGCTTACAACAAATCTCCACACTTAGTTCCTTCCAAGTAGCAGGAGGCTCCCTTCAGCACCCTCCTCACTTATATACTGAGCATGATGTCAGATGGGATGGAATAGCCCTTTGGCTAATTTGGGTAAATTAACCCCAGCTGTTAGCTAATTAGTTAACTATCCCAGCCATAGGAGCTACCAGCTTCAGTTCTCCACCCAGCTCAGGGGAATATTAACTCTATCCTAGCCAGAACCAGGACAAGAATATAGTTATAAAACATAGTCATGTAACCATAGAGCTTAGAGAAACAATTAATGGAGGAGGAAGTCTGTTTTTTTTTTCTTTTCCTGACGAAGGACTCATTTGTAAGGAGTGAGAAACAGTCTCGCATTATCTCAAGGGAGTGATTAGAAAGAACAAGAATTCAAAACCAGGATGGCATGTGTCACAAATACGTCTATAAACCTCCTTGCTAAAGGAAAACAGATGGTTAACAAGGACATGAATCAGCTCAAGCTGATAAGAACACTGCAAGCTTGCAGGATCATTGCATTCTAGGCTAACGGTGAAAAGTACACCATGAAGAAGACCTACGGCCTTCATCCCAAGGACCACTGAAGACCCCTGCCCACAATTATTGGGAGAATTTGTGCAAGTGCGAAGGACTGATAAGCTAATTAGCATACGAAGCGAGAGTAGGCGGGTTTAGGTAATGAATATGTATAGGCGTCAATTGAATATTCATAGAATCATAGAATCATAGAATGGTTAGAGTTGGAAGGGACCTTCAAAGGTCATCTAGTCCAACCCCTCTGCAAGGAGCAGGGACATCCCTGACTAGATCAGGTTGCTCAGAGCCTCATCCAGCCTGGCCTTGAACGTCTCCAGGGATGGGGCCTCCACCACCTTTCTGGGCAACCTGTTCCAGTGTCCTATAACTCGCATCGTAAAAAATTTTTCCTAATTTCCAATCTAAATCTACCCACCTCTATTTTAAAACCATTACCCCTCGTCCTATTGCAACAGGCCCTACTAAACAGCCTTTCCCCATCTTTCTTGTAGGCCCCCTTGAGGTACTGGAAGACCGCTATCAGGTCTCCCCGGAGCCTCCTCTTCTCCAGGCTGAACAGCCCCAATTCTCTCAGCCTGTCCTCATACGAGAGGTGCTCCAGCCCTTTTATCATCTTCCTGGCCCTCCTCTGGACCTTCTCCAACTGGTCCATGTCCTTCTTGTGTTGGGGGCTCCAGAACTGGACACAGTACTCCAGGTGGGGTCTCACCAGGGCAGAGTAGAGGGGCACAATCACCTCCCTTGATCTGCTGGCCACGCTCCTCTTGATGCAGCCCAGGATGCGGTTGGCCTTCTGGGCCGCAAGGGTGCATTGCCAGCTCATGTTGAGCTTCTCGTCCACCACCACTCCCAAGTCCTTCTCGGGAGTCCTTCATTGTTTTATTGTATAAAAATGGGTTGGTTTGCTACCTCGGGCATGCACGCTTGTGGTGGAGCGATCCCCCGTGCATCTGCACGCAATAAACATACCTAGTTTATAACTTCCGAGTTACAGAGTCCATTTCCGTACGTCAATAGTAAGTGTCAGAATCCTGGTGGTATAGGAAAGCCGAGAGACCCAATGTTTTTGAGCCTGTAGATGCGGTGGGAAGAGTCGGTGAGGAGCAGCAAGAACTTTTAGAGCAGGCACTTCTGGTGTTGGAGTAATCGTCTGATGTTTGGGATTTATAAGATTTATTCTCAGAGGGCTGCCAGGTTGACTTGGTGGCAAATGTCAGAGTCCTGTTGGCCTAGGGAAGCCCAGAGCAATCGTCTGACGTTGGGAATTGTCCTGGTCAGTCCTAGACCACCAGGACTCCGACATTTTCCACCATTTCAACCCGGCAGCCCTGTGAGCAGCTCTTGCTGCTCCTCAACAGTTGTTGACGCCACATCTACAACACCACAGACATTGGGGCTCCGGGCTTTCCCTGACGAACAGCGCTTTGACATTTACCATCAAGTGCACTGGAGAACCCACTAAAATATTACCCTAAAAAGCAAGAACGTCGGACCATTGTTCCCACACCAAAAGTGCCAACAACTCATGCTCTTGCTGCTCCTCACCGGCAGTTGACGCCGCATTTACAGCATCACAGACACTGGGGCTCTGGGCTATCCCTGACGAACAGCGCTTCGACGTTTACTATTAACTGCATAGGAGCACCCACTATAAAAAATACAATAGAAGGTACGAACGTCGGACGGTTGCTCCCACACCAAAAGTGCCAGCAACTCAAGCTCTTGCTGCTCCTTACTGGCCGTTGATGCCGCATCTACAGCACCACAGGCATTGGGGCTCTGGGCTTTAACTGACTAACAGCGCTGCGAAGTTTACCATCAACTGCACGGAAGCGCCCACTGAAAAAATACCCTAAAAATCACGAATGTCGGACGATTGCTCCCACACCAAAAGTGCCACCAACTAAAGCTCTTGCTGCTCCTAACCGGCCGTTGACGCCGCATGTACAGCACCACAGATATTAGGGCTGCGGGCTTTCCCTGACAAACAGCGCTTCGACGTGTACATCAATCGCACGGAAGTGCCCCTGAAAAAATACCCTAAAAACAATGAACGTTGGACGATTGCTCCCACACCAGAAGTGCCAGCAGCTAAAGCTCTTGCTGCTCCTCTCCCGCCATTCACAACGCATCTACAGCACCAGAGACACTGGGTCTCCGGTGTTTCCCTGACGAACAGTGCTTCTATGTTTACCATCAACTGCACGGAAGCGCCCAATTAAAAAATACCCGAAAAATCATGAACGTCAGACGATTGCTCCCACATCAAAAGTGCCAGCAACTCAAGCTCTTGTTCCTCCTCAACGGCCGTTGATGCCGCACCTACAGCACCACAGATACTGGGGCTCCGGTCTTTCCCTGATGAACAGTGCGTCGACATTTAACATCAACTGCATGGAAGAACCAACTTAAAAAATACCCTAAAAATCACGAATGTCAGACGATTGCCGCCATACCAAAAGTGCCAACAACTCAAGCTCTTGTTGCTCTGCACTGGCAGTTGAAGCTGCATCTACAGGACCACAGACACTGGGCTCCGGGCTTTCTCTGATGAGCAGTGCTTCGACGTTTACCGTCAACTGCACAGGAGCACCCACTAAGAACAATAACCTAAAAAGTACGAACGTTGGATGATTGCTCCCACAGCAAAAGTGCCAGCAACTCGAGCTCTTGCTGCTTCTCACCGGCTGTTGATGCCACATCTACAGCACCACCGACACCGGGGCTCCCGGCTTTTCCCGGGGCTTCGACGTTTAACATCAACTGCATAGGACGACCCAGTGAAAAATACCCTGAAAATCACGAACGTCGGACGATTGCTCCCACACCAAAAGTGCCAGCAACTAACGCTCTTGCTGCTCCTCACCAGCCGTTGACGCCACATCTACAGCACCACAGATATTTGGACTGTGGTCTTTCCCTGACAAACAGCTCTTCGACGTTTACTTCAATCGCACGGAAGTGCTCCTGAAAAAATACCCTAAAAATCATGAACGTTGGACGATTGGTCCCACACCAAAAGTGCCAGCAACTAAATCTCTTGCTGCTACTCACCGGCCGTTGCCGCCGCACCTACAACACCACAGACACTGGGGCACCAGGCTTTCCCTGACGAACAGCGCTTCGACGCTTAACATCAACTGCACAGTGCCACACAGTTAAAATATACCCTAAAAATCATGAACGTCAGACAATTGCTCCCACAGCAAAAGTGCCAGCAACTCAAGCTCTTGCTGCTCCTCACCGGCCGTTGATGCCACGTCTACAGCATCACAGACATTGGTGCTCCGGGCTTTCCCTGGGGAGCAGCGCTTCTAAGTTTTCCATCAACTGCACAGGGCCGCCCACTTACAAAAAATACCCGAAAAATCACGAATATCGGACGATTGCTCCCACACCAAAAGTGCCAGCCACTCAAGCTCTTGCTGCTCCTCACCAGCCACTGACGCCACATCTACAGCACCACAGACACTTGGGCTGCCGGATTTCGCTGACGAGCAGTGCTTCGACGTTTACCATCAAATGCACAGGAGCACCCAATAAAAAAATTGCCCTAAAAAGTACGAAAGTCGGACGATTGCTCCCACACCAAAAGTGCCAGCAACTCAAGCTCCTGCTGCTCCTCACCCACCCTTCACACCACATCTACAGCACCACTGACACTGGGGCTCCGGGCTTTCCCTGACCGACTGCGCTTCGACGTTTAACATCAACTGCATAGGAGCACCCACTAAAAATAATACTAATACCATAAAAGGGACGAACGTCAGACGGATTGCTCCCACAGCAAAAGTGCCAGCAAGTAAAGCTCTTGCTGCTCCTCACCGGCCATTGTTGCCACATCTACAGCACCACAGACATTTGGATTCCCGGCTTTCCCTGACAAATAGCGCTTCGCCGTCTAACATCAACTGCACGGAAGCGCCCACTGACAAAGTACTAAAAAGTACGAACGTCGGAAGATTGCTCCCACACCAAAAGTGCCAGCATCTCAAGCTCTTGCTGCTCCTCACTGGCCGTTGATGCCGCACCTACAGCACCACAGACATTGGGACTTCGGGCTTTCCCTGACCAAGAGCGCTTCAATATCTACCATCAACTGCACGGAAGTGCCCACTGAAAAAATACCCCTTTAGTTGGTGGCACTTTTGGTGTGTGAGCAATCGTCCGACGTTCGTGATTTTTAGGGTATTTTTTCAGAGGGCGCTTCCGTGCAGTTGATGGTAAACGTCGAAGAGCTGTTCGTCAGGGAAAGCCCGGAGCCGCTCTGTCTGTGGTGCTGTAGATGCGGTGGGAAGGGTGGGTGAGGAGCAGCAAGAGCTTTAGTTGGTGGCACTTCTGGTGTGGGAGCAATCGTCTGACGTTCGTGATTTTTAGGCTATTTTTTTCTGTGGGCGCTTCCGTACAGTTTATGGTAAACTTCGAAACGCTGTTCGTCAGGGAAAGCCCAGAGCCCAAGTGTCTGTGGTGCTGTAGATGCGGCGTCAACGGCCGGTGAGGAGCAGCAAGAGCATTAGTTGCTGGCACTTTTGGTGTGGGAGCTATTGTTTGACGTTCGTGATTTTTAGGGTATTTTATCAGTGGTATATACCATGCAGTTGATGGCAAATGTCGAAGCACTGTTTGTCAGGAAAAGCCCGGACCCCCAATGTCTGTGCTGCTGTAGATGTGGTTTGGAGGGCCGTTGAGGAGCAGCAAGAGCTTGAGTTGCTGGCACTTTTGGTGTGGGAGCAATTGTCAGACATTCGTAACTTTTATCATATTTTTTCAGGGGGCGGCCCTGTGCAGTTGATGGTAAAAGTCGAAGCGCTGTTCGTTAGGGAAAGACCGGAGCCTCAATATCTGTGGTGCTGCAGATGTGGTGTCAACTGCCGGTGAGGAGCAGCAAATGCTTGAGTTGGTGGCAGTTTTGGTGTGGGAGCAATCATTCGACGTTCGTGATTTTTTAACATATTTTTTCAGTGGGTCCTCCTTTGCAGTTGATGGTAAACGTCGAAGCGCTGTTCGTCAGGGAAAGCGCAGAGCCCCAGTGTCTGTGGTCCTGTAGATGCGGTGTGAAGGGTGGGTGAGGATCACCAAGAGCTTCAGTTGGTGGCACTTTTGTTGTGGGAGCAATCGTCCGACGTTCCTACTTTTTAGGGTATTTTTCTACGTGGGTGCTCCTGTGCACCCACGATGGTAAATGTCGAAGCGGTGTTATTCAGGGAAAGCCCGGAGTCCCACTGTCTGTGGTGCTGTAGATGGGGCGTCAACGACCGGTGAAGAGCAGTAACAGCTTTAGTTGCTGGCACTTTTGGTGTGGGTGCAATCGTCCGACGTTCGTGATTTTAGGATATTTTTTCAGTGGGCGCTTCCATTCAGTTGATGGTAAACGTCGAAGAGCTATACGTCAGGGAAAGCCCAGAGTCCCAGTGTCTGTGGTGCTGTAGATGCAGCGTAAACGGCCGGTGAGGAGCAGCAAGAGCATTAGTTGCTGGCAGTTTTGGTGTGGGAGTAATTGTCCAACGTTCGTGATTTTTACGGAATTTTTTCAGTGGGATCTACCGTGCAGTTGATGGTAAATATCAAAGCGGTGTTCGTCAGGGAAAGCCCGGACCCACAACATCTGTGGTGCTGTAGATGCGGTTTGGAGGGCCGGTGAGGAGCAGCAAGAGCTTCAGTTGCTGGCACTTTTGGTGTGGGAGCAATGGTCCGATGTTCGTGATGTTTAGAGTATTTTTTCACTGGGAGCTTTTGTGCAGTTGATGGTAGACATCGAAACACACTTTTGTCAGGGAAAGCCCGGAGACCCAGTGTCCGTGGTGCTGTAGATGCGGCATCAACGGCCGGTGAGGAGCAGCAAGAGCTTGAGTTGCTGGCATTTTTGGTGTGGGAGCAATCGTCCGACGTTCGTACTTTTTAGGGTATTTTTTTCAGTGGGTTGTCCTGTGCAGTTGATGGTAAATGTCGAAGTGCTGTTCGTCAAGGAAAGCCCGGAGCCCCAGTGTCTGTGGTGCTGTAGATGCGGTGTCAACAGCCGGTGAGGAGCAGGAGGAGATTTAGTTGCTGGCACTTTTGGTGTGGGAGCAATCATCTGACACTCATGATTTTTAGGGTATTTTTTCAGTGGGCGCTTCCGTGCAGTTGATGGTAAAAGTCGAAGCGCTGTTCATTAGGGAAAGCGCAGAGTCCCAGTGTCTGTGGTGCTGTAGATGGGGCGTCAACGGCCGGCGAGGAGCAGCAACAGCTGCAGCTGCTGGAAGTTTTTGTGTGGGTGAAATCATCCGACGTTAGTGATTTTTAGGGTATTTTTTCAGTGGGCGCTTCCATACAGTTTGTGGTAAACATCGAAGTGCTGTTCGTAAGGAAAAGCCAGGAGCCGCAGTGTCTGTGGTGCAGTAGACGCGGCGTCAACCGCCGGTGAGGAGCAGCAAGAGCATTATTTGGTGGCGATTTTGGTGTGGGAGCAATCGTCCGACGTTCTTGATTGTTCGGGGTTTCTTTTCAGGGGGCGCCCAGGTTCAGCTGGTGGGAAACGTCGAAGCCCTGCTCCTCAGGGAAAGCCCGGGGCCCCAGTGTCTGTGCTGCTGTAGATGCGCTGCCAATGGCCACTGAGGAGCAGCAAGAGCTTGAGCGCCTGGCACTTTTGGTGTGGGAGCAATCGTCCGACGTTCGTGATTTCTCGGGGGGTGCCCAGGTGCGGCTGGTGGCAAACGTCGAAGCCCTGCTTCTCAGGGAAAGCCCGGAGCCCCAATGTCTGTGCTGCTGTAGATGCGCTGCCAATGGCGCTGCCAGTGGCCAAGAGCTTGAGAGGCTGGCACTTTTGGTGTGGGAGCAATCGTGTGACGATCGTGATTTTTCGGGATTTTTTTTCGGGGGGCGCCCAGGTGCAGCTGGTGGCAAACTTCGAAGCCCTGCTCCTCAGGGAAAGCCCGGAGCCCCAATGTCTGTGCTGCTGTAGATGCGCTGCCAATGGCTGCTGAGGAGCAGTAAGAGCTTGAGTGGATGGCACTTTTGGGGTGGGAGCAATCGTCCGACGTTTGTGAATTTTTGGGGTTTTTGTTCGCGGGGCGCCCAGGTGAGCTGGTTGCAAAAGTCGAAGCCCTACTCCTCAGGGAAAGCCCAGAGCCCCAGTGTCTGTGTTGCTGTAGATGCGCTGCCAATGGCCGCTGAGGAGCAGCAAGAGCTTGAGTGGCTGGGACTTTTGGTGTGGGAGCAATCGTTCGATGTTTGTGATTTTTCGGGGTTTCTTTTCGGGGGGTGCACAGGTGCAGCTGGTGGCAAATATCGAAAACCTGCTCCTCAGGGAAAGCCCGGAGCCCCAAGTTCTGTGGTGCTGTAGATGCGCTGCCAATGGCCGCTGAGGAGGAGCAGCAAGAGCTTGAGTGGCTGGCACATTCGGAGTGGAGCAATTGTCCGACGTTCGTGATTTTTCAGGGTTTTTTCCGGGGGGCGACCATGTGCAGCTGGTGGCAAACGTCGAAGCCCGGCTCCTCAGGGAAAGACCGGAGTTCCAATGTCTGTGCTGCTGTAGATGCGATGCCAATGGCCGCTGAGGAGCAGCAAGAGCTTGAGTGGCTGGCACTTTTGGGGTGGGAGCAATCGTCCGAGGTTCGTGATTTTTTGGGCTTTTTTTTCGGGGGTCCCCATGTGCAGCTGCTGGCAAACGTCGAAGCCCCACTCCTCAGGGAAAGCCCGGAGCCCCAATGTCTGTGCTGCTGTAGATGCGCTGCCAATGGCCGCTGAGGAGCAGCAAGAGCTTGAGTGGTGGTACTTTCTGTGTGGAGCAAGTGTCTGAGGTTCGTGATTTTTCGGGGTTTTTTTTTCGGGGGGCGCCCACATGCAGCTGGTGGCAAACATCGAATACCTACTCCTCAGGGAAAGCCCGTAGCCCCCATGTCTGAGGTGCTGTAGATGTGCTGCTAATGGCCGCTGAGGAGCAGCAAGAGCTTGAGTGGCTGGCACTTTTGGTGTGGGTTCAATCGTCCGACGTTCGTGATTTTTTGGCGTTTCTTTTCGGGGGGCGCCCATGTGCAGCTGGTGGGAAACGTCGAAGCC
The DNA here is from genome assembly GCA_026413225.1 of Otis tarda. Classification (NCBI taxonomy): domain Eukaryota; kingdom Metazoa; phylum Chordata; class Aves; order Otidiformes; family Otididae; genus Otis; species Otis tarda. The sequence continues at coordinate 30,499 of CM048590.1, forward strand.
CTGCTCCTCAGGGAAAGCCCGGAGCCCCAATGTCTGTGGTGCTGTAGATGCGCTGCCAATGGCCGCTGAGGAGCAGCAAGAGCTTGAGTGGCTGGCACTTTTGGTGTGGAAGAAATCGTCCGACGTTCGTAATTTTTCGGGGTTTTATTCTGGGGGCTCCCACATGCAGATGGTGGCAAACGTCGAAGCCCTGCTCCTCAGGGAAAGCCCGGAGCCCCAATGTCTGTGGTGCTGTAGATGCGCTACCAATGGCTGCTGAGGAGCAGCAAGAGCTTGAGTGGCTGGCACTTTTGGTGTGGGTGCGATGGTCCGACGTTCGTGATTTTTCGGGGATTGTATTCGGCGGGCGACCACGTGCAGCTGGTGGCAAACATCGAAGCCCTGCTCCACAGGGAAAGCCCAGAGCCCCAATGTCTGTGCTGCCGTAGATGCGCTGCCAATGGCCGCTGAGGAGCAGCCAGTGCTTGAGTGGCTGGCTCTTTTGGTGTGGGAGCAATCGTCCGACGTTCGTGATTTTTCGGGGTTTTTGTTCGGGGGGCGCCCACGTGCAGCTGGTGGCAAATGTGGCAGCCCTGCTACTCAGGGAAAGCCCGGAGCCCCAATGTCTGTGCTGCTGTAGGTGCGCTCCAATGGCCGCTGAGGAGCAGCAAGAGCTTGAGTGGCTGGCACTTTTGGTGTGGGTTCAATTGTCCGACGTTCGTGATTTTTCAGGTTTTTTTTTTGGCGGGGCGCCCAGGTGCAGCTGGTGTGAAACGTTGAAGCCCTAATCCTCAGGGAAAGCCCGGAGTCCCAATGTCTCTGGTGCTGTAGATGCGCTGCCAATGGCTGCTGAGGAGCAGCAAGAGCTTGAGTGGCTGGCACTTTTGGTGTGGGAGCAATCGTTCGACATTCGTGATTTTTCGGGGATTCCTTTCGTGGGGCGCCGAGGTGCAGCTGGTGGCAAACGTCGAAGCCCTGCTCCTCAGGGAAAGCCCGGAGCCCCAATGTCTGTGGTGCTGTAGATGCGTTACCAATGGCTGCTGAGGAGCAGCAAGAGCTTGGGTGGCTGGGACTTTTGGTGTGGGAGCAATAGTCAACGTTAGTGATTTTTCGGGGTTATTTTTCGGGGGGTGCCCAGATGCGGCTGGTGGCAAACGTAGAAGCCCTGCTCTCAGGGAAAGGCCAGAGCCCAAATGTTTGTGCTGCTGTAGATGCCCTGCCAATGGCCGCTGAGGAGCAGCCAGAGCTTGAGTGGCTGGCTCTTTTGATGTGGGAGCAATAGTCCAACGTTCGTGATTTTTCGGGGATTTCTTTCGGGGGGCGCCCACCTGCAGCTGGTGGCAAATATCGAAGCCCTGCTCCTCAGGGAAAGCCCGGAGCCCCAATGTCTGTGGTGCTGTAGATGCGCTGCCAATGGCCGCTGAGGAGCAGCAAGAGCTTGAGTGGCTGGCACTTTTGGTGTGGGAGCAATTGTCTGACGTTCTTGATTTTTCGGGGTTATATTTGGGGGAGGCGCCCAGGTGCAGCTGGTGGCAAATGTCGAAGCCCTGCTCCTCAGGGAAAGCCCGGAGCCCCAATGTCTGTGCTGCTGTAGATGCGCTGCCAATGGCCTCTGACGAGCAGCAAGAGCTTGAGTGGCTGGCACTTTTGGTGTGGGAGCAATCGTCCGACGTTCGTGATTTTTCGGGGTTTTTTTTCGAGGGGCGCCCAGGTGCAGCTGGTGGCAAACGTCGAAGCCCTGCTCCTTAGGGAAAGACCGGAGCCCTAGTGTCTCTGCTGCTCTAGATGCGCTGCCAATGGCCGCTGAGGAGCAGCAAGAGCTTGAGTGGCTGGCACTTTTGGTGTGGGAGCAATCGTCTGACGTTCGTGATTTTTCGGGTTTTTTTCAGGGGGGGGCCAGGTGCGGCTTGTGGCAAACGCCTAATACCTGCTCCTCAGAGAAAGACCGGAGCCCCAATGTCTGTGCTGCTGTAGATGCGCTGCCAATGGCCGCTGAGGAGCAGCAATGGCTTGAGTAGCTGGCACTTTTGGTGTGGGAGCAATAATCCGACATTCGTGACTTTTCAGGATTTTTTCACCGGAGCGCCCAGGTGCAGCTGGTGGCAAACGTCGAAGCCCTGCTCCTCAGGGAAAGACCGGAGCCCCAATGTCTGTGCTGCTGTGGATGCACTGCCAATGGCCGCTGAGGAGCAGCAAGAGCTTGATTGGCTGGCACTTTTGGTGTGGGAGCAATCGTCCGACGTTCGTGATTTTTCGGGTTTTTTTTCGGGGGGCGCCCACATGCAGCTGGTGGCAAACGCCTAATCCCTGCTCCTCAGGGAAAGCCCGGAGCCCCAATGTCTGTGCTGCTGTAGATGCGCTGCCAATGGCCGCTGAGGAGCAGCAAGAGCTTGAGTGGCTGGCACTTTTGGTGTGGAGCAATCATCCGACGTTCGTGATTTTTCGGGATTTTTTTCACGGGGGCGCCCAGGTGCAGCTGGTGGCAAACGTCGAAGCTCTTCTACTCAGGGAAAGCCCGGAGCCCCAATGTCTGTGCTGCTGTAGATGCGCTGCCAATGGACGCTGAGGAGCAGCAAGAGCTTGAGTGGCTGGCAATTTTTGTGTGGGAGCAATCGTCTGACGTTCGTTATTTTTTGGGGTTATTTTTGAGTGGGGGCGCCCACGTGCAGCTGGTGGCAAACGTCGAAGCCCTGCTCCTCAGGGAAAGCCTGGAGCCCCAATGTCTCTGCTGCTGTGGATGCATTGCGAATGGCCGCTGAGGAGCAGCAAGAGCTTGAGTGGCTGGCACTTTTGGTGTGGGAGCAATCGTCCGACGTTCGTGATTTTTCGGGTTTTTTTCGGGGCGCCCAGGTGCAGCTGGTGGCAAACATCGAAGCCCTGCTCCTCAGGGAAAGACCTGAGCCGCAGTGTCTGTGGTGCTGTAGATGTGCTGCCAATGGCCGCTGAGGAGCAGCAAGAGCTTTAGTGGCTGGCACTTTTGGTGTGGGAGCAATCGTCCGACGTTCGTGATTTTTCTGGGTTTTTTTTTTTCGGGGGGCGCCCAGGTGCAGCTGGTGGCAAACGTCGAAGCCCTGCTCCTCAGGGAAAGCCCAGAGCCACAATATCTGTGCTGCTGTAGATGCGCTGCCAATGGCCGCTGAGGAGCAGCAAGAGCTTGAGTGGCTGGCACTTTTGGTGTGGGAGCAATCGTCCGACGTTTGTCATTTTTCAGGGTTTTTTTTTCAGGGGGCGCCCCGGTGCAGCTGGTGGCAAACTTCGAAGCCCTGCTCCTCAGGGAAAGACCGGAGCCCCCATGTCTCCGGTGCTGTAGATGCGCTGCCAATGGCCGCTGAGGAGCAGCAAGAGCTTGAGTGGCTGGCACTTTTGGTGTGGGAGCAATTGTCTGACGTTCGTGATTTTTCGGGGTTATATTTGGGGGAGGCGCCCACGTGCAGCTGGTGGCAAATGTCGAAGCCCTACTCCTCAGGGAAAGCCCGGAGCCCCAGCGTCTGTGCTGCTGTAGATGCATTGAGAATGGCCGCTGAGGAGCAGCAAGAGCTTTAGTGGCTGGCACTTTTGGTGTGGGAGCAATCGTCCGACGTTCGTGATTTTTCGGGTTTTTTTTTCGGGGGGCGCCCAGGAGCAGCTGGTGGCAAACGCCGAATCCCTGCTCTTCAGGGAAAGCCCGGAGCCGCAATGTCTGTGGTGCTGTAGATGCGCTTCCAATGGCTGCTGAGGAGCAGCAAGAGCTTGAGTGGCTGGCACTTTTCGGGTGGGAGCAATCGTCCGACGTTCATGAGTTTTCAGGGTTTTTTTTCGGGGGGCGCCCAGGTGCAGCTGGTGGCAAACGTCGAAGCCCTGCTCCTCAGGGAAAGACCGGAGCCCTAGTGTCTGTGCTGCTGTAGATGCGCTGCCAATGGCCGCTGAGGAGCAGCAAGAGCTTGAGTGGCTGGCACTTTTGGTGTGGGAGCAATCGTCCGACGTTCATGATTTTTCAGGTTTTTTTTTCGGGGGGCGCCCAGGTGCAGCTGGTGGCAAACATCGAATCCCTGCTCCTCAGGGAAAGACCGTTGCCACAGTGTCTGTGGTGCTGTAGATGTGCTGCCAATGGCCGCTGAGGAGCAGCAAGAGCTTGAGTGGCTGGCACTTTTGGTGTGGGAGCAATCGTCCAATCGTCCGACGTTCGTGATTTTTCGGGGTTTTTTTTCGGGGTGCGCCCACGTGCAGCTGGTGGCAATCGTCGAAGCCCTGCTCCTCAGGGAAAGCCCAGAGCCCCAACGTCTGTGCTGCTGTAGATGCGCTGCCAATGGCTGCTGAGGAGCAGCAAGAGCTTGAGTGGCTGGCACTTTTGGTGTGGGAGCAATCATCCGACGTTCGTGATTTTTCGGGATTTTTTCACAGGGGGCACCCACGTGCAGCTGGTGGCAAACGCCTAAGCCGTGCTCCTCAGGAAAAGCCCGGAGCGCCAATATATGTGCTGCTGTAGATGCGCTGCCAATGGCCGCTGAGGAGCAGCAAGAGCTTGAGTGGCTGGAACTTTTCAGGTGGGAGCAATGGTCCGACGTTCATGATTTTTCAGGGTTTTTTTTCAGGGGGCGCCCAGGTGCAGCTGGTGGCAAACGTCGAAGCCCTGCTCCTCAGGGAAAGACCGGAGCCCTAGTGTCTGTGCTGCTGTAGATGCGCTGCCAATGGCCGCTGAGGAGCAGCAAGAGCTTGAGTGGCTGGCAATTTTGGGGTGGGAGCAATGGTCCGACGTTCATGATTTTTCAGGGATTTTTTTCGGGGGGCGCCCAGGTGCAGCTGGTGGCAAACATCGAAGCCCTGCTCCTCAGGGAAAGACCGGAGCCACAGTGTCTGTGGTGCTGTAGATGTGCTGCCAATGGCCGCTGAGGAGCAGCAAGAGGTTTAGTGGCTGGCACTTTTGGTGTGGGAGCAATCATCCGACGTTCGTGATTTTTCGGATTTTTTTTTTTCGGGGGCGCCCAGGTGCAGCTGGTGGCAAACGCCTAATACCTGCTCCTCAGGGAAAGCCCAGAGCCACAATATCTGTGCTGCTGTAGATGCGCTGCCAATGGCCGCTGAGGAGCAGCAAGAGCTTGAGTGGCTGGCACTTTTGGTGTGGGAGCAATTGTCCGACGTTTGTCATTTTTCAGGGTTTTTTTTTCAGGGGGCGCCCAGGTGCAGCTGGTGGCAAACGTCGAAGCCCTGCTCCTCAGGGAAAGACCGGAGCCCCCATGTCTCCGGTGCTGTAGATGCGCTGCCAATGGCCGCTGAGGAGCAGCAAGAGCTTCAGTGGCTGGCACTTTTGGTGTGGGAGCAATTGTCTGACGTTCTTGATTTTTCGGGGTTATATTTGGGGGAGGCGCCCAGGTGCAGCTGGTGGCAAATGTCGAAGCCCTGCTCCTCAGGGAAAGCCCGGAGCCCCAATGTCTGTGCTGCTGTAGATGCGCTGCCAATGGCCTCTGACGAGCAGCAAGAGCTTGAGTGGCTGGCACTTTTGGTGTGGGAGCAATCGTCCGACGTTCGTGATTTTTCGGGGTTTTTTTTCGAGGGGCGCCCAGGTGCAGCTGGTGGCAAACGTCGAAGCCCTGCTCCTTAGGGAAAGACCGGAGCCCTAGTGTCTCTGCTGCTCTAGATGCGCTGCCAATGGCCGCTGAGGAGCAGCAAGAGCTTGAGTGGCTGGCACTTTTGGTGTGGGAGCAATCGTCTGACGTTCGTGATTTTTCGGGTTTTTTTTTTTTTCAGGGGGGGGGCCAGGTGCGGCTTGTGGCAAACGCCTAATACCTGCTCCTCAGGGAAAGACCGGAGCCCCAATGTCTGTGCTGCTGTAGATGCGCTGCCAATGGCCGCTGAGGAGCAGCAATGGCTTGAGTAGCTGGCACTTTTGGTGTGGGAGCAATCATCCGACATTCGTGACTTTTCAGGATTTTTTCACCGGAGCGCCCAGGTGCAGCTGGTGGCAAACGTCGAAGCCCTGCTCCTCAGGGAAAGACCGGAGCCCCAATGTCTGTGGTGCTGTGGATGCACTGCCAATGGCCGCTGAGGAGCAGCAAGAGCTTGATTGGCTGGCACTTTTGGTGTGGGAGCAATCGTCCGACGTTCGTGATTTTTCGGGTTTTTTTTTCGGGGGCGCCCACATGCAGCTGGTGGCAAACGCCTAATCCCTGCTCCTCAGGGAAAGCCCGGAGCCCCAATGTCTGTGCTGCTGTAGATGCGCTGCCAATGGCCGCTGAGGAGCAGCAAGAGCTTGAGTGGCTGGCACTTTTGGTGTGGAGCAATCATCCGACGTTCGTGATTTTTCGGGATTTTTTCACCGGGGGCGCCCAGGTGCAGCTGGTGGCAAACGTCGAAGCTCTTCTACTCAGGGAAAGCCCGGAGCCCCAATGTCTGTGCTGCTGTAGATGCGCTGCCAATGGACGCTGAGGAGCAGCAAGAGCTTGAGTGGCTGGCAATTTTTGTGTGGGAGCAATCGTCTGACGTTCGTTATTTTTTGGGGTTATTTTTGAGTGGGGGCGCCCACGTGCAGCTGGTGGCAAACGTCGAAGCCCTGCTCCTCAGGGAAAGCCTGGAGCCCCAATGTCTCTGCTGCTGTGGATGCATTGCGAATGGCCGCTGAGGAGCAGCAAGAGCTTGAGTGGCTGGCACTTTTGGTGTGGGAGCAATCGTCCGACGTTCGTGATTTTTCGGGTTTTTTTTTCGGGGGGCGCCCAGGTGCAGCTGGTGGCAAACATCGAAGCCCTGCTCCTCAGGGAAAGACCTGAGCCGCAGTGTCTGTGGTGCTGTAGATGTGCTGCCAATGGCCGCTGAGGAGCAGCAAGAGCTTTAGTGGCTGGCACTTTTGGTGTGGGAGCAATCGTCCGACGTTCGTGATTTTTCTGGGTTTTTTTTTTCGGGGGGCGCCCAGGTGCAGCTGGTGGCAAACGTCGAAGCCCTGCTCCTCAGGGAAAGCCCAGAGCCACAATATCTGTGCTGCTGTAGATGCGCTGCCAATGGCCGCTGAGGAGCAGCAAGAGCTTGAGTGGCTGGCACTTTTGGTGTGGGAGCAATCGTCCGACGTTTGTCATTTTTCAGGGTTTTTTTTTCAGGGGGCGCCCCGGTGCAGCTGGTGGCAAACTTCGAAGCCCTGCTCCTCAGGGAAAGACCGGAGCCCCCATGTCTCCGGTGCTGTAGATGCGCTGCCAATGGCCGCTGAGGAGCAGCAAGAGCTTGAGTGGCTGGCAATTTTGGTGTGGGAGCAATTGTCTGACGTTCGTGATTTTTCGGGGTTATATTTGGGGGAGGCGCCCACGTGCAGCTGGTGGCAAATGTCGAAGCCCTACTCCTCAGGGAAAGCCCGGAGCCCCAGCGTCTGTGGTGCTGTAGATGCATTGAGAATGGCCGCTGAGGAGCAGCAAGAGCTTTAGTGGCTGGCACTTTTGGTGTGGGAGCAATCGTCCGACGTTCCTGATTTTTCGGGGTTTTTTTTTTTCGGGGGCGCCCAGGTGCAGCTGGTGGCAAACGCCTAATACCTGCTCCTCAAGGAAAGCCCAGAGCCACAATATCTGTGCTGCTGTAGATGCGCTGCCAACGGCCGCTGAGGAGCAGCAAGAGCTTGAGTGGCTGGCACTTTTGGTGTGGGAGCAATCGTCCGACGTTTGTCATTTTTCAGGGTTTTTTTTTCAGGGGGCGCCCCGGTGCAGCTGGTGGCAAACGTCGAAGCCCTGCTCCTCAGGGAAAGTCCTGAGCCCCCATGTCTCCGGTGCTGTAGATGCGCTGCCAATGGCCGCTGAGGAGCAGCAAGAGCTTGAGTGGCTGGCACTTTTGGTGTGGGAGCAATTGTCTGACGTTCGTGATTTTTCGGGGTTATATTTGGGGGAGTCGCCCACGTGCAGCTGGTGGCAAATGTCGAAGCCCTACTCCTCAGGGAAAGCCCGGAGCCCCAGCGTCTGTGCTGCTGTAGATGCATTGCGAATGACCGCTGAGGAGCAGCAAGAGCTTGAGTGGCTGGCACTTTTGGTGTGGGAGCAATCGTCCGACGTTCGTGATTTTTCGGGTATTTTTTCGGGGGGCGCCCACATGCAGCTGGTGGCAAACGCCTAATCCCTGCTCCTCAGGGAAAGCCCGGAGCCCCAGTGTCTGTGCTGCTGTAGATGCGCTGCCAATGGCTGCTGAGGAGCAGCAAGAGCTTGAGTGGCTGGCACTTTTGGTGTGGGAGCAATCGTCTGACGTTCGTGATTTTTCGGGGTTATGTTTGGGGGGGGCGCCCAGGTGCAGCTGGTGGCAAACGTCGAAGCCCTGCTCCTCAGGGAAAGACCGGAGCCCTAGTGTCTGTGCTGCTGTAGATGCGCTGCTAATGGCCGCTGAGGAGCAGCAAGAGCTTGAGTGGCTGGCACTTTTCGTGTGGGAGCAATGGTCCGACATTCATGATTTTTCAGGATTTTTTTTCGGGGGGCGCCCAGGTGCAGCTGGTGGCAAACATCGAAGCCCTGCTCCTCAGGGAAAGACCGGAGCCACAGTGTCTGTGGTGCTGTAGATGTGCTGCCAATGGCCGCTGAGGAGCAGCAAGAGCTTGAGTGGCTGGCACTTTTGGTGTGGGAGCAATCGTCCGACGTTCGTGATTTTTCGGGGTTTTTTTTCGAGGGGCGCCCAGGTGCAGCTGGTGGCAAACGTCGAAGCCCTGCTCCTTAGGGAAAGACCGGAGCCCTAGTGTCTGTGCTGCTGTAGATGCGCTGCCAATGGCCGCTGAGGAGCAGCAAGAGCTTGAGTGGCTGGCACTTTTGGTGTGCGAGTAATCGTCTGACGTTCGTGATTTTTCGGGTTTTTTTTCGGGGGGCGCCCACATGCAGCTGGTGGCAAACGCCTAATCCCTGCTACTCAGGGAAAGTTCGGAGCCCCAATGTCTGTGCTGCTGTAGATGCGCTGCCAATGGCCGCTGAGGAGCAGCAAGAGCTTGAGTGGCTGCCACTTTTGGGGTGGGAGCAATCATCCGACGTTCGTGATTTTTCTGCGGTTTTTTTGGGGGGGGGGCCAGGTGCGGCTGGTGGCAAACGCCTAAGCCCTGCTCCTCATGGAAAGCCCGGAGCCCCAATGTCTGTGCTGCTGTAGATGCGCTGCCAATGGCCGCTGAGGAGCAGCAATGGCTTGAATAGCTGGCACTTTTGGTGTGGGAGCAATCATCCGACATTCGTGACTTTTCAGGATTTTTTCACCGGGGCGCCCAGGTGCAGCTGGTGGCAAACGTCTAAGCCCTACTCCTCAGGGAAAGCCCGGAGCCCCAATGTCTGTGCTGCTGTAGATGCGCTGCCAATGGCCGCTGAGGAGCAGCAAGAGCTTGAGTGGCTGGCACTTTTGGTGTGGGAGCAATCGTCCGACGTTCGTGATTTTTCGGGGTTATTTTTGGGGGGGGCGCCCACGTGCAGCTGGTGGCAAACGTCGAAGCCCTGCTCCTCAGGGAAAGCCCGGAGCCCCAATGTCTGTGCTGCTGTAGATGCGCTGCCAATGGCTGCTGAGTAGCAGCAAAATCTTGAGTGGCTGGCACTTTTGGTGTGGGAGCAATCGTCTGACGTTCGTGATTTTTTGGGGTTTTTTTTTTGGGGGGGGGCGCCACGGTGCAGCTGGTGGCAAACGTCGAAGCCCTGCTCCTCAGGGAAAGACCGGAGCCCCAATGTCTGTGGTGCTGTGGATGCACTGCCAATGGCCGCTGAGGAGCAGCAAGAGCTTTAGTGGCTGGCACTTTTGGTGTGGGAGCAATCGTCCGACGTTCGTGATTTTTCGGGTTTTTTTTTCGGGGGCGCCCACATGCAGCTGGTGGCAAACGCCTAATCCCTGCTCCTCAGGGAAAGCCCGGAGCCCCAATGTCTGTGCTGCTGTAGATGCGCTGCCAATGGCCGCTGAGGAGCAGCAAGAGCTTGAGTGGCTGGCACTTTTGGTGTGGGAGCAATCGTCCAATCGTCCGACGTTCGTGATTTTTCGGGGTTTTTTTTTCGGGGGCGCCCAGGTGCAGCTGGTATCAGTCGTCGAAGCCCTGCTCCTCAGGGAAAGCCCGGAGCCCCAATGTCTGTGCTGCTGTAGATGCGCTGCCAAAGGCTGCTGAGGAGCAGCAAGAGCTTGAGTGGCTGGCACTTTTGGTGTGGGAGCAATCGTCCAATCGTCCGACGTTCGTGATTTTTCGGGTTTTTTTTCGGGGGGCGCCCACGTGCTGCTGGTGGCAAACGTCGAAGCCCTGCTCCTCAGGGAAAGCCCGGAGCTCCAGTGTCTGTGGTGCTGTAGATGCGCTGCCAATGGCCGCTGAGGAGCAGCAAGAGCTTGAGTGGCTGGCACTTTTGGTGTGGAGCAATCATCCGACGTTCGTGATTTTTCGGGATTTTTTTCCAAGGGGGGCGCCCAGGTGCAGCTGGTGGCAAACGTCGAAGCTCTTCTACTCAGGGAAAGCCCGGAGCCCCAATGTCTGTGCTGCTGTAGATGCGCTGCCAATGGACGCTGAGGAGCAGCAAGAGCTTGAGTGGCTGGCAATTTTTGTGTGGGAGCAATCGTCTGACGTTCGTTATTTTTTGGGGTTATTTTTGAGTGGGGGCGCCCACGTGCAGCTGGTGGCAAACGTCGAAGCCCTGCTCCTCAGGGAAAGCCTGGAGCCCCAATGTCTCTGCTGCTGTGGATGCATTGCGAATGGCCGCTGAGGAGCAGCAAGAGCTTGAGTGGCTGGCACTTTTGGTGTGGGAGCAATCGTCCGACGTTCGTGATTTTTCGGGTTTTTTTTTCGGGGGGCGCCCAGGTGCAGCTGGTGGCAAACGTCGAAGCCCTGCTCCTCAGGGAAAGCCCGGAGCCCCAATGTCTGAGCTGCTGTAGATGCATTGCGAATGGCCGCTGAGGAGCAGCAAGAGCTTGAGTGGCTGGCACTTTTCGGGTGGGAGCAATCGTCCGACGTTCATGATTTTTCAGGTTTTTTTTTCGGGGGGCGCCCACATGCAGCTGGTGGCAAACGCCTAATCCCTGCTCCTCAGGGAAAGACCGGAGCCGCAGTGTCTGTGGTGCTGTAGATGTGCTGCCAATGGCCGCTGAGGAGCAGCAAGAGCTTTAGCGGCTGGCACTTTTGGTGTGGGAGCAATCGTCCGACGTTCGTGATTTTTCTGGGTTTTTTTTTTCGGGGGGCGCCCAGGTGCAGCTGGTGGCAAACGTCAAAGCCCTGCTCCTCAGGGAAAGCCCAGAGCCACAATATCTGTGCTGCTGTAGATGCGCTGCCAATGGCCGCTGAGGAGCAGCAAGAGCTTGAGTGGCTGGCACTTTTGGTGTGGGAGCAATCGTCCGACGTTCATGAGTTTTCAGGGTTTTTTTTCGGGGGGCGCCCAGGTGCAGCTGGTGGCAAACGTCGAAGCCCTGCTCCTCAGGGAAAGACCGGAGCCCTAGTGTCTGTGCTGCTGTAGATGCGCTGCCAATGGCCGCTGAGGAGCAGCAAGAGCTTGAGTGGCTGGCACTTTTGGGGTGGGAGCAATCGTCCGACGTTCATGATTTTTCAGGTTTTATTTTCGGGGGGCGCCCAGGTGCAGCTGGTGGCAAACATCGAATCCCTGCTCCTCAGGGAAAGACCGGAACCACAGTGTCTGTGGTGCTGTAGATGTGCTGCCAATGGCCGCTGAGGAGCAGCAAGAGCTTTAGTGGCTGGCACTTTTGGTGTGGGAGCAATCGTCCGACGTTCCTGATTTTTCGGGGTTTTTTTTTTCGGGGGGCGCCCAGGTGCAGCTGGTGGCAAACGCCTAATACCTGCTCCTCAAGGAAAGCCCAGAGCCACAATATCTGTGCTGCTGTAGATGCGCTGCCAACGGCCGCTGAGGAGCAGCAAGAGCTTGAGTGGCTGGCACTTTTGGTGTGGGAGCAATCGTCCGACGTTTGTCATTTTTCAGGGTTTTTTTTTCAGGGGGCGCCCAGGTGCAGCTGGTGGCAAACGTCGAAGCCCTGCTCCTCAGGGAGAGCCCGGAGCCCAAATGTCTGTGGTGCTGTAGATGCGCTGCCAATGGCCGCTGAGGAGCAGCAAGAGCTTGAGTGGCTGGCACTTTTGGTGTGGGAGCAATTGTCTGACGTTCGTGATTTTTCGGGGTTATATTTGGGGGAGTCGCCCACGTGCAGCTGGTGGCAAATGTCGAAGCCCTACTCCTCAGGGAAAGCCCGGAGCCCCAGCGTCTGTGCTGCTGTAGATGCATTGCGAATGACCGCTGAGGAGCAGCAAGAGCTTTAGTGGCTGGCACTTTTGGTGTGGGAGCAATCGTCCGACGTTCGTGATTTTTCGGGTATTTTTTCGGGGGGCGCCCACATGCAGCTGGTGGCAAACGCCTAATCCCTGCTCCTCAGGGAAAGCCCGGAGCCCCAATGTCTGTGCTGCTGTAGATGCGCTGCCAATGGCTGCTGAGGAGCAGCAAGAGCTTGAGTGGCTGGCACTTTTGGTGTGGGAGCAATCGTCCAATCGTCCGACGTTCGTGATTTTTCGGGGTTTTTTTTCGGGGGTCGCCCAGGTGCAGCTGGTGGCAATCGTCGAAGCCCTGCTCCTCAGGGAAAGCCCGGAGCCCCAATGTCTGTGGTGCTGTAGAGGCGCTGCCAATGGCCGTTGAGGAGCAGCAAGAGCTTGAGTAGCTGGCACTTTTGGTGTGGGAGCAATTGTCTGACGTTCTTGATTTTTCGGGGTTATATTTGGGGGAGGCGCCCAGGTGCAGCTGCTGGCAAACGTCGAAGCCCTGCTCCTCAGGGAAAGCCCGGAGCCCCAATGTCTGTGCTGCTGTAGATGCGCTGCCAATGGCCTCTGACGAGCAGCAAGAGCTTGAGTGGCTGGCACTTTTGGTGTGGGAGCAATCGTCCGACGTTCGTGATTTTTCGGATTTTTTTTTTGGGGGGCCGCCCAGGTGCAGCTGGTGGCAAACGCCTAATACCTGCTCCTCAGGGAAAGCCCAGAGCCACAATATCTGTGCTGCTGTAGATGCGCTGCCAATGGCCGCTGAGGAGCAGCAAGAGCTTGAGTGGCTGGCACTTTTGGTGTGGGAGCAATCGTCTGACGTTTGTCATTTTTCAGGGTTTTTTTTTCAGGGGGCGCCCAGGTGCAGCTGGTGGCAAACATCTAAGCCCTACTCCTCAGGGAAAGCCCGGAGCCCCAATGTCTGTGCTGCTGTAGATGCGCTGCCAATGGCTGCTGAGTAGCAGCAAGAGCTTGAGTGGCTGGCACTTTTGGAGTGGGAGCAATCGTCCTATGTTCGTGATTTTTCGGGGTTATTTTTGTGGGGGGCGCCCAGGTGCAGCTGGTGGCAAACGCCTAATACCTGCTCCACAGGGAAAGCCCGGAGCCCCAATATCTGTGCTGCTGTAGATGCACTTCCAATGGCCTCTGACGAGCAGCAAGAGCTTGAGTGGCTGGCACTTTTGGTGTGGGAGCAATCGTCTGACGTTCGTGATTTTTCGGGGTTATTTTTGGGGGGGGCGCCCAGGTGCAGCTGGTGGCAATCGTCGAAGCCCTGCTCCTCAGGGAAAGCCCGGAGCCCCAATGTCTGTGCTGCTGTAGATGCATTGCGAATGGCCGCTGAGGAGCAGCAAGAGCTTGAGTGGCTGGCACTTTTGGTGTGGGAGCAATCGTCCGACGTTCGTGATTTTTCGGGTTTTTTTTCGGGGGGCGCCCACATGCAGCTGGTGGCAAACGCCTAATCCCTGCTACTCAGGGAAAGCCCGGAGCCCCAATGTCTGTGCTGCTGTAGATGCGCTGCCAATGGCTGCTGAGGAGCAGCAAGAGCTTGAGTGGCTGGCACTTTTGGTGTGGGAGGAATTGTCCAATCGTCCGACGTTCGTGATTTTTCGGGGTTTTTTTCGGGGGGCGCCCAGGTGCAGCTGGTGGCAAACGTCGAAGCCCTGCTCCTCAGGGAAAGCCCGGAGCCCCAATGTCTGTGCTACTGTAGATGCGCTGCCAATGGCCGCTGAGGAGCAGCAAGAGCTTGAGTAGATGGCACTTTTGGTGTGGGAGCAATCGTCTCACGTTCGTGATTTTTTGGGGTTTTTTTTTTGGGGGGGCGCCCAGGTGCAGCTGGTGGCAAACGTCGAAGCCCTTCTCCTCAGGGAAAGCCCGGAGCCCCAATGTCTGTGCTGCTGTGGATGCACTGGCAATGGCCGCTGAGGAGCAGCAAGAGCTTTAGTGGCTGGCAGTTTTGGTGTGGGAGCAATCGTCCAACGTTTGCGATTTTTCGGGATTTTTTTCGGGGGCGCCCAGGTGCAGCTGGTGGCAATCGTCGAAGCCCTGCTCCACAGGGAAAGCCCGGAGCCACAATGTCTGTACTCCTGTAGATGCGCTGACAATGGCCTCTGACGAGCAGCAAGAGCTTGAGTGGCTGGCACTTTTGGTGTGGGAGCAATTGTCCGACGTTCGTGATTTTTCGGGTTTTTTTTCGGGGGGCGCCCACATGCAGCTGGCGGCAAACGCCTAATTCCTGCTACTCAGGGAAAGCCCGGAGCCCCAATGTCTGTGCTGCTGTAGATGCGCTGCCAATGGCCGCTGAGGAGCAGCAAGAGCTTGAGTGGCTGGCACGTTTGTGGTGGGAGCAATCATCCGACGTTCGTGATTTTTCTGGGTTTTTTTTCGGGGGGGGGCCCGGTGCGGCTGGTGGCAAACGCCTAAGCCCTGCTCCTCAGGGAAAGCCCGGAGCCCCAATGTCTGTGCTGCTGTAGATGCGCTGCCAATGGCTGCTGAGGAGGAGCAAGGGCTTGAGTTGATGGCACTTTTGGTGTGGGAGCAATCATCCGACGTTCGTGACTTTTCGGGATTTTTTCACCGGGGCGCGCAGGTGCAGCTGGTGGCAAACGTCGAAGCCCTGCTCCTTAGGGAAAGACCGGAGCCCTAGTGTCTGTGCTGCTGTAGATGCGCTGCCAATGGCCGCTGAGGAGCAGCAAGAGCTTGAGTGGCTGGCACTTTTGGTGTGGGAGCAATCGTCCGACGTTCGTGATTTTTCGGGGTTTTTTTTTCGGGGGGTGCCCAGGTGCAGCTGGTGGCAAACGTCGAAGCCCTGCTCCTCAGGGAAAGCCCGGAACCCCAATGTCTGTGCTGCTGTAGATGCGCTGCCAATGGCCGCTGAGGAGCAGCAAGAGCTTGAGTGGCTGGCACTTTTCGGGTGGGAGCAATCGTCTGACGTTCGTGATTTTTCGGGGTTATTTTTAGGGGGGGCGCCCAGGTGCAGCTGGTGGCAAACGTCGAAGCCCTGCTCCTCAGGGAAAGCCCGGAGCCCCAATGTCTTTGCTGCTGTAGATGCATTGCGAATGGCCGCTGAGGAGCAGCAAGAGCTTGAGTGGCTGGCACTTTTAGTGTGGGAGCAATCGTCTGACGTTCGTGATTTTTCGGGTTTTTTTTCTGGGGCGCCCACATGCAGCTGGTGGCAAACGTCTAAGCCCTGCTCCTCAGGGAAAGCCCGGAGCCCTAGTGTCTGTGCTGCTGTAGATGCGCTGCCAATGGCCGCTGAGGAGTAGCAAGAGCTTGAGTGGCTGGCACTTTTGGTGTGGGAGCAATCGTCCAATCGTCCGACGTTCGTGATTTTTCGGGTTCTTTTTTCCGGGGGCGCCCACGTGCTGCTGGTGGCAAACGTCGAAGCCCTGCTCCTCAGGGATAGCCCGGAGCCCCAGTGTCTCTGCTGCTGTAGATGCGCTGCCAATGGCCGCTGATGAGCAGCAAGAGCTTGAGTGGCTGGCACTTTTGAGGTGGGAGCAATCGTCCGACGTTCGTGATTTTTCAGGGTTTTTTTTTCGGGGGGCGCCCACCTGCAGCTGGTGGCAAACATCGAAGCCCTGCTCCTCAGGGAAAGACCGGAGCCCCAGTGTCTGTGGTGCTGTAGGTGTGCTGCCAATGGCCGCTGAGGAGCAGCAAGAGCTTGAGTGGCTGGCACTTTTGGGGTGGGAGCAATCATCCGACGTTCGTGATTTTTCTGGGTTTTTTTTCGGGGGGTGGCCAGGTGCGGCTGGTGGCAAAAGCCTAAGCCCTGCTCCTCAGGGAAAGCCCGGTGCCCCAATGTCTGTGGTGCTGTAGATGCGCTGCCAATGGCCGCTGAGGAGCAGCAAGAGCTTGAGTGGCTGGCACTTTTGGTGTGGGAGCAATGGTCCGACGTTCGTGATTTTTCAGGGTTTTTTTTCGGGGGGCGCCCAGGTGCAGCTGGTGGCAAACATCGAAGCCCTGCTCCTCAGGGAAAGCCCGGAGCCAAAATATCTGTGCTGCTGTAGATGCGCTGCCAATGGCCGCTGAGGAGCAGCAAGAGCTTGAGTGGCTGGCACTTTTTGTGTGGGAGCAATGGTCCGACGTTCGTGATTTTTCAGGGTTTTTTTTCGGGGGGTGCCCAGGTGCAGCTGGTGGCAAACATCGAAGCCCTGCTCCTCAGCGAAATACCGGAGCCACAGTGTCTGTGCTGCTGTAGATGTGCTGCCAATGGCCGCTGAGGAGCAGCAAGAGCTTGAGTGGCTGGCACTTTTGGTGTGGGAGCAATCGTCCGACGTTCGTGATTTTTCGGGGTTTTTTTTCGGGGCGCGCCCACGTGCAGCTGGTGGCAAACGCCTAATCCCTGCTCCTCAGGGAAAGCCCGGAGCCCCAATATCTGTGCTGCTGTACATGCGGCGTCAACGGCCGGTTAGGAGCAGCAAGAGCTTTAGTTGGTGGCACTTTTGGTGTGGGAGCAATCTTCCGACATTCGTGATTTTTAGGATATTTTTTCAGTGGGCGCTTCCGTGCAGTTGATGGTAAACTTCGCAGCGCTGTTAGTCAGTTAAAGCCCAGAGCCCCAATGCCTGTGGTGCTGTAGATGCGGCATCAACGGCCAGTAAGGAGCAGCAAGAGCTTGAGTTGCTGGCACTTTTGGTGTGGGAGCAACCGTCCGACGTTCGTACCTTCTATTGTATTTTTTATAGTGGGTGCTCCTATGCAGTTAATAGTAAACGTCGAAGCACTGTTCGTCAGGGAAAGCCCGGAGCCCCAGTGTCTGTGATGCTGTAAATGCGGCGTCAACTGCCGGTGAGGAGCAGCAAGAGCATGAGTTGTTGGCACTTTTGGTGTGGGAACAATGGTCCGACGTTCTTGCTTTTAGGGTAATATTTTAGTGGCTTCTCCAGTGCATTTGATGGTAAATGTCGAAGCGCTGTTCGTCAGGGAAAGCCCGGAGCCCCAATGTCTGTGGTTTTGTAGATGTGGCGTCAACAACCGGTGAGGAGCAGCAAGAGCTGCTCACAGGGCTGCCGGGTTGAAATGGTGGAAAATGTCGGAGTCCTGGTGGTCTAGGACTGACCAGGACAATCCCCAACGTCAGACGATTGCTCTGGGCTTCCCTAGGCCAACAGGACTCTGACATTTGCCACCAAGTCAACCTGGCAGCCCTCTGAGAATAAATCTTATAAATCCCAAACATCAGACGATTACTCCAACACCAGAAGTGCCTGCTCTAAAAGTTCTTGCTGCTCCTCACCGACTCTTCCCACCGCATCTACAGGCTCAAAAACATTGGGTCTCTCGGCTTTCCTACACCACCAGGATTCTGACACTTACTATTGACGTACGGAAGTGGACTCTGTAACTCGGAAGTTATAAACTAGGTATGTTTATTGCGTGCAGATGCACGGGGGATCGCTCCACCACAAGCGTGCATGCCCGAGGTAGCAAACCATCCCATTTTTATACAATAAAACAATGAAGGACTCCCGAGAAGGACTTGGGAGTGGTGGTGGACGAGAAGCTCAACATGAGCTGGCAATGCACCCTTGCGGCCCAGAAGGCCAACCGCATCCTGGGCTGCATCAAGAGGAGCGTGGCCAGCAGGTCGAGGGAGGTGATTCTCCCCCTCTACTCTGCCCTGGTGAGACCCCACCTGGAGTACTGCGTCCAGTTCTGGAGCCCCCAACACAAGAAGGACATGGACCAGTTGGAGAAGGTCCAGAGGAGGGCCAGGAAGATGATAAAAGGGCTGGAGCACCTCTCGTATGAGGACAGGCTGAGAGAACTGGGGCTGTTCAGCCTGGAGAAGAGGAGGCTCTGGGGAGACCTGATAGCGGTCTTCCAGTACCTCAAGGGGGCCTACAAGAAAGATGGGGAAAGGCTGTTTAGTAGGGCCTGTTGCAATAGGACGAGGGGTAATGGTTTTAAGATAGAGGGGGGTAGATTTAGATTGGAAATTAGGAAAAATTTTTTTACAATGCGAGTTATAGAACACTGGAACAGGTTGCCCAGAAAGGTGGTGGAGGCCCCATCCCTGGAGACGTTCAAGGCCAGGCTGGATGAGGCTCTGAGCAACCTGATCTAGTCAGGGATGTCCCTGCTCCTTGCAGGGGTTGGACTAGATGACCTTTGAAGGTCCCTTCCAACTCTAACCATTCTATGATTCTATGATTCTATGAATATTCAATTGACGCCTATACATATTCATTACCTAAACCCGCCTACTCTCGCTTCGTATGCTAATTAGCTTATCAGTCCTTCGCACTTGCGCAAATTCTGCCAATAATTGTGGGCAGGGGTCTTCGGTGGTCCTTGCAATGAAGGCCGTAGGTCTTCTTCATGGTGTACTTTTCACCGTTAGCCTAGAATGCAATGATCCTGCAAGCTTGCAGTGTTCTTATCAGCTTGAGCTGATTCATGTCCTTGTTAACCATCTGTTTTCCTTTAGCAAGGAGGTTTATAGACGTATTTGTGACACATGCCATCCTGGTTTTGAATTCTTGTTCTTTCTAATCACTCCCTTGAGATAATGCGAGACTGTTTCTCACTCCTTACAAATGAGTCCTTCGTCAGGAAAAGAAAAAAAAAACAGACTTCCTCCTCCATTAATTGTTTCTCTAAGCTCTATGGTTACGTGACTATGTTTTATAACTATATTCTTGTCCTGGTTCTGGCTAGGATAGAGTTAATATTCCCCTGAGCTGGGTGGAGAACTGAAGCTGGTAGCTCCTATGGCTGGGATAGTTAACTAATTAGCTAACAGCTGGGGTTAATTCACTCAAATTAGCCAAAGGGCTATTCCATCCCATCTGACATCATGCTCAGTATATAAGTGAGGAGGGTGCTGAAGGGAGCCTCCTGCTACTTGGAAGGAACTAAGTGTGGAGATTTGTTGTAAGCCATTACACTGTATTTGTATTGCATCACTGTTTTGTTTTCTTCTGTCATTACTGTTAAATTTACTTTTTGTTCAATCTCAACCCACGTGTTTGGTTTTTTTCCTGGTTTTCTTTTGTTTACCAAATCTCCCCCTGTTCTCTTGGACGGGGGGGGCGGGGAGTGAGAGAGAGACTGCATAGTCTTGTCCCGATTGGGGCTGAACTACAGCAATTCTTTAAGTGCATACATATATAGTTGTGATTAACTTATTGTCCCATTTCTACGTGGTCCCCTATATCAATCCCCCCTTTTTATCAATCACACTAAGTAAATTCTTTTACTTAAACAGATTCCCTGAATGCTATGAAGCATCATACACGGTTTTGTTTAAGGGGGGGGGAGCCTAATGTGGTAGCTTCTGTAGGAAACTGCTATAAGTCGCTCCCCTTTGTTCAGTGGATTCGGCCAGGCCTAAGGCGGACCCGCTGCTGGCCAAAGCTGAGCCGATTGGTAGCAGAATGTTCTGTGATAACGCCTCTGCGATAACATATGTAAGAAGGGGAAAACAGAAGAAAAAAAAGAGAGAAGAGAAGATGTGAAGAAGCTGAGCGGGGGCAGAGGCACAGAGGGGGAGGCACAGGCCTCATGGGCCTTGCAGGCCTCACCCTCTGGCCTCTCGCCAGGCTGCTGACTGGGCCCGAATCGGCCCGTGGAGGGCCCACTGGGACAGCCATTCTGGAGAGACTGCACTCCGTGGAAGAGATGACCCACGCCAGAGCAGTTTCACGAAGGACTGTGATGTATGGGAGGGACCCCACAACAGGGCAGGGGAGGAATGTGAGGAGTTCTTCCCCCGACCATGAAGCAGCGGCGTAAAACAACGTGTGATGAACTGACCGCAATCCCCATTCCCTCTTCCCTTTCCTGTGCAACTCGGGGGGGGGGAGGGGAAGGTAGTAGAGGTAATGTTAAGCTTGGGAAGAGGGAGGGGTGGAGGGAGGTTATCTTGTTCTCTGTCTCATTATCTTGCTGTTTGTAGTAATAAATGAATAGTTTTCCCCAAGAGGAGTCTGTTTTGCCCGTAACGGTAACTTTAAGGATTTCTCCCTGTCCTTATCTCAAACCTCGAGCCGTTTTTCTTTATATTATCTCCCCCTGTTCTCTCGGAGGGTGGGGGGAGTGAGAGAGAGACTGCGTAGTCTGGTCGTGATCGGGGCTGAACTACGACAGTGTTACTTTCTTAAACATTCTCCAAACCCATAGGTACAGCATAATAGTTAATATTAATAAAATTCCTAAGCTAATCAAAGAAGATCACAACAGGGGGCACCGTAGTATTAAGGATCCCTGTTGCCTCTGTCCCAACCCCACTCATGCCCTGAGTACATTTCCTTTTCATGCATAACCACAGCGGCCAAGTTTAAGCCCGACCATTTAAAAGGTGGTCCCATGCTTCCTGTAAACCCAAGGTAGGCGTGAGACCACTGCCATTTGGTGTCCTTTTGATTACAAGTTAGTGGTAAGATGCAGGAAAATATTGTAAGCCCAACCACAATTCCAGTTAAACAATTGATCATTTTAGGATTTAGTTGTTCTAGTGGATTAGTACAGCTACTTCTGTAGATAATGTACTGCCTTCTGTGACCTACTAAAATTAGTTTTATATTTCCTATAATAAAATGACAAATAAGATATAGACTGCACCGATGACAGATTTGGGTGAGATTAGTTACTGGCCGGTCCTGGTTTCTTTGTCCGGTATCATTTGCTGTGGTGTCCCACCGGTTCACTACTGCTTTTGGCTCACATACTTGTTACCCACATTGTTCCTGCCCTTATCCGTTCGAACGAGTTTAAGTCTCAAGTCTTCGTTGTTGTCTGGAGTTACTTTCCACAAGGTTGCAGAGGCTCTCTTGATCCGAGTATGGTGTATGCAGGAGTTCTGTCCCTCTACCTTAATTGCCGTGTAGGTGGTGAGGAGGACTTGAAAAGGTCCGGTCCACTGTGGTTCCGGGGTTTTTTCTGTAAGAGACTGAACATATATATAGTCCCCTGGTTGTCTATCATGAACAGGCCCATCCAGACCCCTACTACGTGTTCCCATTACATGTTTTTCAATTCTTTTTAATTGTTTGTTTAGTGCCACCATATAGGAGGTCATTATTTCTTCACCAGTTTGTGAAGATGTTCCCTTTTGTACCCCGTAGGGTCGTCCATATAGAATTTCGAGTGGACTAAGCCCTTCTCTTGCTCTTGGTCTGGTTCGTATTCGTATAAGAGCTAATGGTAAAGACTGAGGCCAAGTTAGATTAGTTTCCTGACCCAACTTGACAATCTGTTGTTTGATTAGGTGATTCATTTTCTCCACCTGGCCACTTGATTGTGGTCGGTAAGAGGTATGTAATTGCCAATCTATCCCTAGATGGTGGCTAATTTCTTGTACTATTCTGGACACAAAATGTGGTCCTCTATCTGAGGACATTACCGCTGGGACTCCAAACCTAGGTACTATTTCCTGGAGCAGTATTTTGGTTACTTCCCGGGCTTTAGCAGTTCTGCATGGGGAAGCTTCTGGCCAGCCTGAAAAGGTATCAGTAAGTACTACTAAGTATCGGTACCCCCTTTTCTAGGGAGTTCTGAGAAATCAATCTGCCAATGTTGTCCCGGACCATTCCCCTTTCCGATTTTTTTCAAGTTTCGGCCCTTTTACAACTTTAGGATTAGTCTGGAGACAAAGATCACATTGTTGACTTACTTGTCTAACGGTAGTGTATAAGTTTCATGCTATTATGTTCCTGATGAGATCTTTATATAGGGCTTCTGCCCCCCCCCAAGTGTCTTTTTCTATGTTCTTCTCGGACTACTGACCATATCATGTAGGAGGGAATTACTACCCTCCCGTGTGAGGGGTAGTAATTGGCCCACCCTTCCTCATTATGTGATCCCTTTAGATCATTAATAAGTTTGCCGTCTTCCTTTGTGTTATTCTGGTTTACCTTCTAGAAATACCTGTCCCTCAGGTATTAGCGCACCCTCTACCTTGATTGTTTCTCTAGCTGCTTGTTTTGCTTCCCTATCTGCCAGCTCATTTCCTCTTTCCAATTCTGTGCTCACTTTCTGGTGTGCTTTAATATGCATAATTGCCACCTTTTCGGGAAGTTGGACTGCATTCAGGATTTTCAAAATCTCTTCTGTGTGTTTGATGGTTTTGCCATGAGAATTTAACAGTCCTCTTTCCTTCCATATTGCTCCACGGGCATGTACCACCCCAAAGGCATAATTAGAGTCAGTCCAAATGTTTACAGTCCTTCCCTGGGCTCTCTCCAGGGCTCGGGTAAGGGCTATGATCTCGGCCTTTTGGGCCGAGACGTCGGCTGATAGTGGCCTGGACTCTATCACCTTTTCGAAAGTGGTAACAGCATATCCGGAATGCCACCTTCCATTTAACATATAGCTGCTTCCGTCGGTGAACCAACGTTCGGCTCCATCAATAGGGACATCTTTAAGATCCGTTCGACTAGAATACGTGGTTTCAATTGTTTCCAAACAGTCATGACTCACTGACTCCCCGATGTTCCCATCAAGGAATGAGGCCGGATTGATGATGTTTGTGGTCACGATTTCAACATCATCCTGTTCAACCATTATAGCTTGATATTTCAGGAACCTTTGTGGGGAAAGCCAACGCCCTCCTTTTGCTTCAAGGACCGCAGATACAGTATGGGAAACTAGGACAGTCATTTTCTGGCCTAGAGTGAACTTTTGGGCTTCTTGAATGTTTAGAATGACAGCTGCTACTGCTCTCAGACAGCTGGGCCACCCTTTCGCAGCAGCATCCAGCTGTTTGGAGAAGTATGCTACCGCCCATCTGTATGGTCCCAAATCTTGTGCCAATATTCCTAGTGCCATTCCTTGTTTTTCGTGGGAAAATAGAAAAAATGGCTTACTCACATCAGGAAGTCCCAATGCTGGTGCCGACATCAGGGCTTTCTTCAGCTGATGGAAGGCTCGATCTGACTCAGCATCCCACTGGAGATCCTTTTGGTTAGCTGCTATCAGGGAATATAGGGGCTTAACAAGCAGACCATAATCACATATCCAGAGTCGGCACCACCCCGTCATTCCTAAGAATGTCCGTAGTTCCTTTATAGTTCGTGGTCGGGGGGTTTGGCATATGGCCTCTTTCCGGGCTTGTCCTAGGATCTGTTGTCCGACACTGATCTTGTACCCCAGGTACGTGACCTGGGGTTGTAACAACACCTTTGCCTTTTTCTTAGAAACCCGATATCCCTGTAGTCTTAGGAAATTTAACAGCCTCACGGTCCAAATGACACAGGATTCTTTGGTCCTGGTTGCAATAAGAAGGTCGTCTACATATTGTAACACCTTCCCTTCTTCTGATGGTGGTTCCCATGATTCCAAGTCCTTTGCTAGCTGATTCCCAAAAAACTGTGGGGCTATTTTTAAACCCCTGCGGCAACACCGTCCATGTGAGCTGGGTCTTTCGACCACTTTTGGGATTTTCCCATTTGAAAGCAAAAATTTTCTGGCTGGCTTCATGGAGAGGGAGGCAAAAGAAAGCATCTTTTAAATCTAGGGACCGTAAACCAAGCTAAATCAGGTTTTAGCGTGGTTAATAGGGAATAGGTGTTAGCTACCACAGGGTATAGGTCCGCTGTTATTTTGTTGATGGCTCTTAAGTCTTGAACTATCCTATAGGACCCATCAGGTTTCTTAACTAGAAGGATAGGTGTATTGAATTCTGACTCACATTCTTTTAGTAGTCTTAGTTCTATGAACCGCTCTATGATTGGACAAATTCCTTCCCTATCTTCCATTTTCAGTGGGTATTGTTTGATCCTTATGGCACTCTGTCCCTCCTTTAGTTTTACTATTATTGGTGGTGCGTTCTTTGCTCGTCCCGGTATATCGGTTGCCCAGACTCCGGGATATACTTGGTCAACAATTCTTGCACCAATTTCTCCTGTTGCAGGGGTACTGACCAAGGATAGACTCATAATTTGAACGTATTGGTGATCATTTACCTCCAGAGTAACTTCCCCTTGCTTAAATTTGATTGTTGCTTCTAGTTGTTCTAATAAATCCCTAGCAAGAAGGGCCTTTGGAGAATTTGGCATATACAGAAATGTATGGATCCCCACTTGCTTCCCCAATTTGTATTTTAAGGATCTGCAAAAGTAAGCCTCTTCAGTCTGGCCTGTCGCACCTTTCACTGTAATATAATCATTTTCCAGAGGCATCAAAGCTTGATTCAGAACAGAATAAGTCGCTCCCGTGTCTACTAAAAATTTGATTTCTTTTTGTTCTTCCCCTAACTTTATTTTTACTACGAGGTCGGCTAGACAGTTTTCTTCAGCCACGTGAGCTACCGTTTTCCCTTGATTGTTGCGCCATCTAGCGTTCCTTTGGCGCTCAGGGCACTCGTTCTTCCAGTGTCCGGGCTTTTTATATAGCGCACATTGATTCCTACCCAGAGGCGTCAGCCCACGCATTGGTTTAACTTTACATTCCCGATTTTCATTTTTCTCTTACCACTGCTAGTATTTTCTTCTCGTCTTGCCTGTAACTTTCCTCTCGATTCCTAAATATTCTCCATGCTTCTTCTAATAACCTTTCTAAGGTTCTGTTTTCAGGAGATGTTAGTTTTTGCAATTTGCGCCTAATATCCCCTTGTGATTGTCCCAAAAAGAGGGATATTAGTTGCTGTGCGCCTACCTCTGAATTCAGATCTAGAGACGTGTGCCGGCGCATCGCATCTCTTAGTCGGTCTTAGGAACTCGACCGGCGTTTCAGAAGGACCCTGTCTGACCGCATATAACATTGCCCAATTTATTGTTCTGGGAATTGCTTTTTCCATCCCTCTGAATATCCATTCCTGGTATGCCTGTAACCTTTCCATATCAGCAGAGCGGTTTGGATCCCATGTCGGGTCTAACAAGGGAAACCATTCTCTAGAATTACCTCTCTTTATATCATAGTGTTCCTTTGCAAGCTCTCCTGCTGTTTTTATAATTAGTTGTTTCTCAGTTTCAGTCAGGCAATCCAATAACAAATGTATGTCACGCCAGTCGGGATTGTGTTGTTTCACTATAAATTTAAAATGTTGTGCCGTATTTATCGGATGTTTTCGGTATTCTCGGGCAACCTCTTTCCATTCTTTCAGATCGGCGCCCGTGAATGGAATTTTTATCTTCATGGTTCCTCCGTCCGGATTTACAGCTTCTCGGAGCGGTTCCTGTAAGACAGTCTTCCGTCCAATGCGTGAAGACACTGGGCTACTTGGAGCCGTAGTGGGGGGCTCATGTGTTTCCTTGTGTGGAGGCCGGCATTTGACCTTCTTTAGAAATAGTTTGTGGGATGTCCCGTTCGTCCGGGGGTGGATTGGGAGCCCCGGCAGAGCCCTGTCTCCCTATCCCATAAGATGGGTTGAATAAATCACCTAACACGGACTCTTGTTCCTCGTTTAGTTTAGACCATCTTTGTCCAATACTACATGCTGAACAACACCTTCTCAACTTTCCTTTACGCTCTCTCCTATCTTCTCTTTCGAGGGCTTGTACCATAGGATCCCGAGGGGGTACTAATCCGCAGTCTGTCTGCCATTCAGGTTTCTCCCGAAGGACCAAAAAACCCATGTCTACATATGATACTTCATCCCATTTTCCTCCCCTTCTTAGGAAAAACAATAGTTGCAGGAGAGTGTCCGTCCTAAGGACATTTCACTTCATTCTCCAGTTTATATAGAGGCCACCACTGATTACAATACCTAACCAATTTCTTTTTTAACTTCGGTACGTCCTTGTCTTTGAGAAGAGCAGCAAGAGCTTTCCGTGCTGACCCTTTTCAAGTGAGAGATTGGCCAGACATTTGCTGGTTTAGTGCTTTGCTTCTTCTGCGCAGCTTGGACAAAGAGCATTGCGGCTTTCGCGGTTCAAGTTGTGCAGCGAAGGCAGAGAGCCTCCTCGTCCGGATCCCCGGAGCTCTGCGGGAAAGAGCGAGACGAGAGCCGCGAGAGCTCCGGGTGCGGCCAGCTCGCGTCTGGCGGCGAGCATCCGCTGTTCGTCGGTTGGAGGACGACTTCCTTCTGCGCGGCTGGTTCCAAGTTGACGGTAACTGCCAGTGTGCTAGCTGTGTAGGATAGTGAAGGGGCTCAACGTTTGTGTGTCCGTAGATCTGCTAGAAAGCGCACGTGAAGAGCAGGAAGGGCTTTCAGAGCAGCCGGTTCTCGTGCTGGAGTGTCGCCAGACATCCGCACGTTTAGTGCCTCACTTCCCCGGACAGCTTGGAAAATACGGCACAACATTTTAAATTTATAGTGAAACAACACAATCCCGACTGGCGTGACATACATTTGTTATTGGATTGCCTGACTGAAACTGAGAAACAACTAATTGTAAAAACAGCAGGAGAGCTTGCAAAGGAACACTATGATATAAAGAGAGGTAATTCTAGAGAATGGTTTCCCTTGTTAGACCCGACATGGGATCCAAACCGCTCTGCTGATATGGAAAGGTTACAGGCATACCAGGAATGGATATTCAGAGGGATGGAAAAAGCCATTCCTAGAACAATAAATTGGGCAATGTTATATGAGGTCAGACAGGGTCCTTCTGAAACCCCGGTCGAGTTCCTAGACCGACTAAGAGATGCGATGCGCCGGCACACGTCTCTAGATCCGAATTCAGAGGTAGGCGCACAGCAACTAATATCACTCTTTTTGGGACAATCACAAGGGGATATTAGGCACAAATTGCAAAAACTAAGATCTCCTGAAAAGAGAACCTTAGAAAGGTTATTAGAAGAAGCATGGAGAATATTTAGGAATCGAGAGGAAAGTTACAGGCAAGACGAGAAGAAAATACTCTTCACTATCCTACACAGCTAGCACACTGGCATTTACCGTCAACTTGGAACCAGCAGCGCAGAAGGAAGTCGTCCTCCAACCGACGAACAGCGGATGCTCGCCGCCACACGCGAGCTGGCCGCACACGAAGCTCTCGCGGCTCTCGTCTCGCTCTTTCCCGCAGAGCTCCGGGGATCCGGACGAGGAGGCTCTCTGCCTTCGCTGCACAACTTGAACGGCGAAAGCCGCAAGGATGTTTGTCCAAGCTGCGCAGAAGAAGCAAAGCACTAAACCAGCAAATGTCTGGCCAATCTCTCACTTGAAAAGGGGCAGCACGGAAAGCTCTTGCTGCTCTTCACTCGCTCTTGGTAACGGCCCTGCCGGTGCAGAAGCATTGCGACTCTTCGCTTCCCTCGATGATTTGCTCACCAACACTTCTCATCAGCTAAAGCCGGCTGCCCGGAAGAAAAAAAAGGCTATGAAGATCGTAGAAGGCACGACTGTTTCCGCACGAGAAGTGCCTGCTGCGGAGGCTTCTTGCTAGCAGCCCGAAAGGCACACGAACATTGTAACGCCGTGCTGCTTTCCTGAACAGCTTGCGCTGGGACAGGTACAATCGTGTTTTCCAAGCTGTCTGGGGTGGTGAGGCACTAAAACTGCGGATGTCTGGCGACACTCCAGCACGAGAACCGGCTGCTCTGAAAGCCCTTCCTGCTCCTCACGTGCGCTTTCTAGCAGATCTACGGACACACAAACGTTGAGCCTCTTCACTATCCTACACAGCTAGCACACTGGCAGTTACCGTCAACTTGGAACCTGCCGCGCAGAAGGAAGTCGTCCTCCAACCGACGAACAGCGGATGCTCGCTGCCACACGGGAGCTGGCCGCACCCGAAGCTCTCGCGGCTCTCGTCTCGCTCTTTCCCGCAGAGCTCCGGGGATCCGGACGAGGAGGCTCTCTGCCTTCGCTGCACAACTTGAACCGCGAAAGCCGCAATGCTCTTTGTCCAAGCTGCGCAGAAGAAGCAAAGCACTAAACCAGCAAATGTCTGGCCAATCTCTCACTTGAAAAGGGGCAGCACGGAAAGCTCTTGCTGCTCTTCACTCGCTCTTGGTAACGGCCCTGCCGTCGCAGAAGCATTGCGACTCTTCGCTTCCCTCGATGATTTGCTCACCAACACTTCTCATCAGCTAAAGCCGGCTGCCCGGAGGAAAAAAAAAGGCTATGAAGATCGTAAAAGGCACGATTGTTTCCGCACGAGAAGTGCCTGCTGCGGAGGCTTCTTGCTAGCAGCCCGAAAGGCACACGAACATTGTAACGCCGTGCTGCTTTCCTGAACAGCTTGCGCTGGGACAGGTACAATCGTGTGTTCCAAGCTGTCTGGGGTGGTGAGGCACTAAAACTGCGGATGTCTGGCGACACTCCAGCACGAGAACCGGCTGCTCTGAAAGCCCTTCCTGCTCCTCACGTGCGCTTTCT
This sequence comes from Otis tarda, assembly GCA_026413225.1. Lineage (NCBI taxonomy): Eukaryota > Metazoa > Chordata > Aves > Otidiformes > Otididae > Otis > Otis tarda. Next base: position 58,857 of record CM048590.1, read on the forward strand.
AGCAGATCTACGGACACACAAACGTTGAGCCCCTTCACTATCCTACACAGCTAGCACACTGGCAGTTACCGTCAACTTGGAACCAGCCGCGCAGAAGGAAGTCGTCCTCCAACCGACGAACAGCGGATGCTCGCCGCCACACGGGAGCTGGCCGCACCCGGAGCTCTCGCGGCTCTCGTCTCGCTCTTTCCCGCAGAGCTCCGGGGATCCGGACGAGGAGGCTCTCTGCCTTCGCTGCACAACTTGAACGGCGAAAGCCGCAATGCTCTTTGTCCAAGCTGCGCAGAAGAAGCAAAGCACTAAACCAGCAAATGTCTGGCCAATCTCTCACTTGAAAAGGGGCAGCACGGAAAGCTCTTGCTGCTCTTCACTCGCTCTTGGTAACGGCCCTGCCGGCGCAGAAGCATTGCGACTCTTCGCTTCCCTCGATGATTTGCTCACCAACACTTCTCATCAGCTAAAGCCGGCTGCCCGGAGGAAAAAAAGGCTATGAAGATCGTAGAAGGCACGATTGTTTCCGCACGAGAAGTGCCTGCTGCGGAGGCTTCTTGCTAGCAGCCCGAAAGGCACACGAACATTGTAACGCCGTGCTGCTTTCCTGAACAGCTTGCGCTGGGACAGGTACAATCGTGTTTTCCAAGCTGTCTGGGGTGGTGAGGCACTAAAACTGCGGATGTCTGGCGACACTCCAGCACGAGAACCGGCTGCTCTGAAAGCCCTTCCTGCTCCTCACGTGCGCTTTCTAGCAGATCTACGGACACACAAACGTTGAGCCTCTTCACTATCCTACACAGCTAGCACACTGGCAGTTACCGTCAACTTGGAACCTGCCGCGCAGAAGGAAGTCGTCCTCCAACCGACGAACAGCGGATGCTCGCCGCCACACGCGAGCTGGCCGCACACGAAGCTCTCGCGGCTCTCGTCTCGCTCTTTCCCGCAGAGCTCCGGGGATCCGGACGAGGAGGCTCTCTGCCTTCGCTGCACAACTTGAACGGCGAAAGCCGCAATGCTCTTTGTCCAAGCTGCGCAGAAGAAGCAAAGCACTAAACCAGCAAATGTCTGGCCAATCTCTCACTTGAAAAGGGGCAGCACGGAAAGCTCTTGCTGCTCTTCACTCGCTCTTGGTAACGGCCCTGCCGGTGCAGAAGCATTGCGACTCTTCGCTTCCCTCGATGATTTGCTCACCAACACTTCTCATCAGCTAAAGCCGGCTGCCCGGAAGAAAAAAAAAGGCTATGAAGATCGTAGAAGGCACGACTGTTTCCGCACGAGAAGTGCCTGCTGCGGAGGCTTCTTGCTAGCAGCCCGAAAGGCACACGAACATTGTAACGCCGTGCTGCTTTCCTGAACAGCTTGCGCTGGGACAGGTACAATCGTGTTTTCCAAGCTGTCTGGGGTGGTGAGGCACTAAAACTGCGGATGTCTGGCGACACTCCAGCACGAGAACCGGCTGCTCTGAAAGCCCTTCCTGCTCCTCACGTGCGCTTTCTAGCAGATCTACGGACACACAAACGTTGAGCCTCTTCACTATCCTACACAGCTAGCACACTGGCAGTTACCGTCAACTTGGAACCTGCCGCGCAGAAGGAAGTCGTCCTCCAACCGACGAACAGCGGATGCTCGCTGCCACACGGGAGCTGGCCGCACCCGAAGCTCTCGCGGCTCTCGTCTCGCTCTTTCCCGCAGAGCTCCGGGGATCCGGACGAGGAGGCTCTCTGCCTTCGCTGCACAACTTGAACCGCGAAAGCCGCAATGCTCTTTGTCCAAGCTGCGCAGAAGAAGCAAAGCACTAAACCAGCAAATGTCTGGCCAATCTCTCACTTGAAAAGGGTCAGCACGGAAAGCTCTTGCTGCTCTTCACTCGCTCTTGGTAACGGCCCTGCCGTCGCAGAAGCATTGCGACTCTTCGCTTCCCTCGATGATTTGCTCACCAACACTTCTCATCAGCTAAAGCCGGCTGCCCGGAGGAAAAAAAGGCTATGAAGATCGTAGAAGGCACGATTGTTTCCGCACGAGAAGTGCCTGCTGCGGAGGCTTCTTGCTAGCAGCCCGAAAGGCACACGAACATTGTAACGCCGTGCTGCTTTCCTGAACAGCTTGCGCTGGGACAGGTACAATCGTGTGTTCCAAGCTGTCTGGGGTGGTGAGGCACTAAAACTGCGGATGTCTGGCGACTCTCCAGCACGAGAACCGGCTGCTCTGAAAGCCCTTCCTGCTCCTCACGTGCGCTTTCTAGCAGATCTACGGACACACAAACGTTGAGCCCCTTCACTATCCTACACAGCTAGCACACTGGCAGTTACCGTCAACTTGGAACCAGCCGCGCAGAAGGAAGTCGTCCTCCAACCGACGAACAGCGGATGCTCGCCGCCACACGGGAGCTGGCCGCACCCGGAGCTCTCGCGGCTCTCGTCTCGCTCTTTCCCGCAGAGCTCCGGGGATCCGGACGAGGAGGCTCTCTGCCTTCGCTGCACAACTTGAACGGCGAAAGCCGCAATGCTCTTTGTCCAAGCTGCGCAGAAGAAGCAAAGCACTAAACCAGCAAATGTCTGGCCAATCTCTCACTTGAAAAGGGGCAGCACGGAAAGCTCTTGCTGCTCTTCACTCGCTCTTGGTAACGGCCCTGCCGGCGCAGAAGCATTGCGACTCTTCGCTTCCCTCGATGATTTGCTCACCAACACTTCTCATCAGCTAAAGCCGGCTGCCCGGAGGAAAAAAAGGCTATGAAGATCGTAGAAGGCACGATTGTTTCCGCACGAGAAGTGCCTGCTGCGGAGGCTTCTTGCTAGCAGCCCGAAAGGCACACGAACATTGTAACGCCGTGCTGCTTTCCTGAACAGCTTGCGCTGGGACAGGTACAATCGTGTTTTCCAAGCTGTCTGGGGTGGTGAGGCACTAAAACTGCGGATGTCTGGCGACACTCCAGCACGAGAACCGGCTGCTCTGAAAGCCCTTCCTGCTCCTCACGTGCGCTTTCTAGCAGATCTACGGACACACAAACGTTGAGCCTCTTCACTATCCTACACAGCTAGCACACTGGCAGTTACCGTCAACTTGGAACCTGCCGCGCAGAAGGAAGTCGTCCTCCAACCGACGAACAGCGGATGCTCGCCGCCACACGGGAGCTGGCCGCACCCGAAGCTCTCGCGGCTCTCGTCTCGCTCTTTCCCGCAGAGCTCCGGGGATCCGGACGAGGAGGCTCTCTGCCTTCGCTGCACAACTTGAACCGCGAAAGCCGCAATGCTCTTTGTCCAAGCTGCGCAGAAGAAGCAAAGCACTAAACCAGCAAATGTCTGGCCAATCTCTCACTTGAAAAGGGTCAGCACGGAAAGCTCTTGCTGCTCTTCACTCGCTCTTGGTAACGGCCCTGCCGGCGCAGAAGCATTGCGACTCTTCGCTTCCCTCGATGATTTGCTCACCAACACTTCTCATCAGCTAAAGCCGGCTGCCCGGAGGAAAAAAAAAGGCTATGAAGATCGTAGAAGGCACGATTGTTTCCGCACGAGAAGTGCCTGCTGCGGAGGCTTCTTGCTACCAGCCCGAAAGGCACACGAACATTGTAGCGCCGTGCTGCTTTCCTGAACAGCTTGCGCTGGGACAGGTACAATCGTGTTTTCCAAGCTGTCTGGGGTGGTGAGGCACTAAAACTGCGGATGTCTGGCGACACTCCAGCACGAGAACCGGCTGCTCTGAAAGCCCTTCCTGCTCCTCACGTGCGCTTTCTAGCAGATCTACGGACACACAAACGTTGAGCCTCTTCACTATTCTACACAGCTAGCACACTGGCAGTTACCGTCAACTTGGAACCTGCCGCGCAGAAGGAAGTCGTCCTCCAACCGACGAACAGCGGATGCTCGCCGCCACACGCGAGCTGGCCGCACCCGGAGCTCTCGCGGCTCTCGTCTCGCTCTTTCCCGCAGAGCTCCGGGGATCCGGACGAGGAGGCTCTCTGCCTTCGCTGCACAACTTGAACGGCGAAAGCCGCAAGGATGTTTGTCCAAGCTGCGCAGAAGAAGCAAAGCACTAAACCAGCAAATGTCTGGCCAATCTCTCACTTGAAAAGGGGCAGCACGGAAAGCTCTTGCTGCTCTTCTCAAAGACAAGGAGGTACCGAAGTTAAAACAAGAAATTGGTTAGGTATTGTAATCAGTGGTGGCCTCTATATAATCTGGAGAATGAAGTGAAATGTCCTTAGGACGGACACTCTCCTGCAACTATTGTTTTTCCTAAGAAGGGGAGGAAAATGGGATGAAGTATCATATGTAGACATGGGTTTTTTTGTCCTTCGGGAGAAACCTGAATGGCAGACAGACTGCGGATTAGTACCCCCTCGGGATCCTATGGTACAAGCCCTCGAAAGAGAAGATAGGAGAGAGCGTAAAGGAAAGTTGAGAAGGTGTTGTTCAGCATGTAGTATTGGACAAAGATGGTCTAAACTAAACGAGGAACAAGAGTCCGTGTTAGGTGATTTATTCAACCCATCTTATGGGATAGGGAGACAGGGCTCTGCCGGGGCTCCCAATCCACCCCCGGACGAACGGGACATCCCACAAACTATTTCTAAAGAAGGTCAAATGCCGGCCTCCACACAAGGAAACACATGAGCCCCCCACTACGGCTCCAAGTAGCCCAGTGTCTTCACGCATTGGACGGAAGACTGTCTTACAGGAACCGCTCCGAGAAGCTGTAAATCCGGACGGAGGAACCATGAAGATAAAAATTCCATTCACGGGCGCCGATCTGAAAGAATGGAAAGAGGTTGCCCGAGAATACCGAAAACATCCGATAAATACGGCACAACATTTTAAATTTATAGTGAAACAACACAATCCCGACTGGCGTGACATACATTTGTTATTGGATTGCCTGACTGAAACTGAGAAACAACTAATTATAAAAACAGCAGGAGAGCTTGCAAAGGAACACTATGATATAAAGAGAGGTAATTCTAGAGAATGGTTTCCCTTGTTAGACCCGACATGGGATCCAAACCGCTCTGCTGATATGGAAAGGTTACAGGCATACCAGGAATGGATATTCAGAGGGATGGAAAAAGCAATTCCCAGAACAATAAATTGGGCAATGTTATATGCGGTCAGACAGGGTCCTTCTGAAACGCCGGTCGAGTTCCTAGACCGACTAAGAGATGCGATGCGCCGGCACACGTCTCTAGATCTGAATTCAGAGGTAGGCGCACAGCAACTAATATCCCTCTTTTTGGGACAATCACAAGGGGATATTAGGCGCAAATTGCAAAAACTAACATCTCCTGAAAACAGAACCTTAGAAAGGTTATTAGAAGAAGCATGGAGAATATTTAGGAATCGAGAGGAAAGTTACAGGCAAGACGAGAAGAAAATACTAGCAGTGGTAAGAGAAAAATGAAAATCGGGAATGTAAAGTTAAACCAATGCGCGGGCTGACGCCTCTGGGTAGGAATCAATGTGCGCTATATAAAAAGAGCGGACACTGGAAGAACGAGTGCCCTGAGCGCCAAAGGAACGCTAGATGGCGCAACAATCAAGGGAAAACGGTAGCTCACGTGGCTGAAGAAAACTGTCTAGCCGACCTCGTAGTAAAAATAAAGTTAGGGGAAGAACAAAAAGAAATCAAATTTTTAGTAGACACGGGAGCGACTTATTCTGTTCTGAATCAAGCTTTGATGCCTCTGGAAAATGATTATATTACAGTGAAAGGTGCGACAGGCCAGACTGAAGAGGCTTACTTTTGCAGATCCTTAAAATACAAATTGGGGAAGCAAGTGGGGATCCATAAATTTCTGTATATGCCAAATTCTCCAAAGGCCCTTCTTGCTAGGGATTTATTAGAACAACTAGAAGCAACAATCAAATTTAAGCAAGGGGAAGTTACTCTGGAGGTAAATGATCACCAATACGTTCAAATTATGAGTCTATCCTTGGTCAGTACCCCTGCAACAGGAGAAATTGGTGCAAGAATTGTTGACCAAGTATATCCCGGAGTCTGGGCAACCGATATACCGGGACGAGCAAAGAACGCACCACCAATAATAGTAAAACTAAAGGAGGGACAGAGTGCCATAAGGATCAAACAATACCCACTGAAAATGGAAGATAGGGAAGGAATTTGTCCAATCATAGAGCGGTTCATAGAACTAAGACTACTAAAAGAATGTGAGTCAGAATTCAATACACCTATCCTTCTAGTTAAGAAACCTGATGGGTCCTATAGGATAGTTCAAGACTTAAGAGCCATCAACAAAATAACAGCGGACCTATACCCTGTGGTAGCTAACACCTATTCCCTATTAACCACGCTAAAACCTGATTTAGCTTGGTTTACGGTCCTAGATTTAAAAGATGCTTTCTTTTGCCTCCCTCTCCATGAAGCCAGCCAGAAAAGTTTTGCTTTCGAATGGGAAAATCCCAAAAGTGGTCGAAAGACCCAGCTCACATGGACGGTGTTGCCGCAGGGGTTTAAAAATAGCCCCACGGTTTTTTGGGAATCAGCTAGCAAAGGACTTGGAATCATGGGAACCACCATCAGAAGAAGGGAAGGTGTTACAATATGTAGACGACCTTCTTATTGCAACCAGGACCAAAGAATCCTGTGTCATTTGGACCCTGAGGCTGTTAAATTTCCTAAGACTACAGGGATATCGGGTTTCTAAGAAAAAGGCAAAGGTGTTGTTACAACCCCAGGTCACGTACCTGGGGTACAAGATCAGTGGCGGACAACAGATCCTAGGACAAGCCCGGAAAGAGGCCATATGCCAAACCCCCCCGACCACGAACTATAAAGGAACTACGGACATTCTTAGGAATGACGGGGTGGTGCCGACTCTGGATATGTGATTATGGTCTGCTTGTTAAGCCCCTATATTCCCTGATAGCAGCTAACCAAAAGGATCTCCAGTGGGATGCTGAGTCAGATCGAGCCTTCCATCAGCTGAAGAAAGCCCTGATGTCGGCACCAGCATTGGGACTTCCTGATGTGAGTAAGCCATTTTTTCTATTTTCCCACGAAAAACAAGGAATGGCACTAGGAATATTGGCACAAGATTTGGGACCATACAGATGGGCGGTAGCATACTTCTCCAAACAGCTGGATGCTGCTGCGAAAGGGTGGCCCAGCTGTCTGAGAGCAGTAGCAGCTGTCATTCTAAACATTCAAGAAGCCCAAAAGTTCACTCTAGGCCAGAAAATGACTGTCCTAGTTTCCCATACTGTATCTGCGGTCCTTGAAGCAAAAGGAGGGCGTTGGCTTTCCCCACAAAGGTTCCTGAAATATCAAGCTATAATGGTTGAACAGGATGATGTTGAAATCGTGACCACAAACATCATCAATCCGGCCTCATTCCTTGATGGGAACATCGGGGAGTCAGTGAGTCATGACTGTTTGGAAACAATTGAAACCAGGTATTCTAGTCGAACGGATCTTAAAGATGTCCCTATTGATGGAGCCGAACGTTGGTTCACCGACGGAAGCAGCTATATGTTAAATGGAAGGTGGCATTCCGGATATGCTGTTACCACTTTCGAAAAGGTGATAGAGTCCAGGCCACTATCAGCCGACGTCTCGGCCCAAAAGGCCGAGATCATAGCCCTTACCCGAGCCCTGGAGAGAGCCCAGGGAAGGACTGTAAACATTTGGACTGACTCTAATTATTCCTTTGGGGTGGTACATGCCCGTGGAGCAATATGGAAGGAAAGAGGACTGTTAAATTCTCATGGCAAAACCATCAAACACACAGAAGAGATTTTGAAAATCCTGAATGCAGTCCAACTTCCCGAAAAGGTGGCAATTATGCATATTAAAGCACACCAGAAAGTGAGCACAGAATTGGAAAGAGGAAATGAGCTGGCAGATAGGGAAGCAAAACAAGCAGCTAGAGAAACAATCAAGGTAGAGGGTGCGCTAATACCTGAGGGACAGGTATTTCTAGAAGGTAAACCAGAATAACACAAAGGAAGACGGCAAACTTATTAATGATCTAAAGGGATCACATAATGAGGAAGGGTGGGCCAATTACTACCCCTCACACGGGAGGGTAGTAATTCCCTCCTACATGATATGGTCAGTAGTCCGAGAAGAACATAGAAAAAGACACTTGGGGGGGGGGGGCAGAAGCCCTATATAAAGATCTCATCAGGAACATAATAGCATGAAACTTATACACTACCGTTAGACAAGTAAGTCAACAATGTGATCTTTGTCTCCAGACTAATCCTAAAGTTGTAAAAGGGCCGAAACTTGAAAAAATCGGAAAGGGGAATGGTCCGGGACAACATTGGCAGATTGATTTCTCAGAACTCCCTAGAAAAGGGGGGGTACCGATACTTAGTAGTACTTACTGATACCTTTTCAGGCTGGCCAGAAGCTTCCCCATGCAGAACTGCTAAAGCCTGGGAAGTAACCAAAATACTGCTCCAGGAAATAGTACCTAGGTTTGGAGTCCCAGCGGTAATGTCCTCAGATAGAGGACCACATTTTGTGTCCAGAATAGTACAAGAAATTAGCCACCATCTAGGGATAGATTGGCAATTACATACCTCTTACCGACCACAATCAAGTGGCCAGGTGGAGAAAATGAATCACCTAATCAAACAACAGATTGTCAAGTTGGGTCAGGAAACTAATCTAACTTGGCCTCAGTCTTTACCATTAGCTCTTATACGAATACGAACCAGACCAAGAGCAAGAGAAGGGCTTAGTCCACTCGAAATTCTATATGGACGACCCTACGGGGTACAAAAGGGAACATCTTCACAAACTGGTGAAGAAATAATGACCTCCTATATGGTGGCACTAAACAAACAATTAAAAAGAATTGAAAAACATGTAATGGGAACATGTAGTAGGGGTCTGGATGGGCCTGTTCATGATAGACAACCAGGGGACTATATATATGTTCAGTCTCTTACAGAAAAAACCCCGGAACCACAGTGGACCGGACCTTTTCAAGTCCTCCTCACCACCTACACGGCAATTAAGGTAGAGGGACAGAACTCCTGCATACACCATACTCGGATCAAGAGAGCCTCTGCAACCTTGTGGAAAGTAACTCCAGACAACAACGAAGACTTGAGACTTAAACTCGTTCGAATGGATAAGGGCAGGAACAATGTGGGTAACAAGTATGTGAGCCAAAAGCAGTAGTGAACCGGTGGGACACCACAGCAAACGATACCGGACAAAGAAACCAGGACCGGCCAGTAACTAATCTCACCCAAATCTGTCATCGGTGCAGTCTATATCTTATTTGTCATTTTATTATAGGAAATATAAAACCCATTTTAGTAGGTCACAGAAGGCAGTACATTATCTACAGAAGTAGCTGTACTAATCCACTAGAACAACTAAATCCTAAAATGATCAATTGTTTAACTGGAATTGTGGTTGGGCTTACAATATTTTCCTGCATCTTACCACTAACTTGTAATCAAAGGACACCAAATGGCCGTGGTCTCACGCCTACCTTGGGTTTACAGGAAGCATGGGACCACCTTTTAAATGGTCGGGCTTAAACTTGGCCGCTGTGGTTATGCATGAAAAGGAAATGTACTCAGGGCATGAGTGGGGTTGGGACAGAGGCAACAGGGATCCTTAATACTACGGTGCCCCCTGTTGTGATCTTCTTGATTAGCTTAGGAATTTTATTAATATTAACTATTATGCTGTACCTATGGGTTTGGAGAATGTTTAAGAAAGTAACACTGTCGTAGTTCAGCCCCGATCACGACCAGACTACGCAGTCTCTCTCTCACTCCCCCCACCCTCCGAGAGAACAGGGGGAGATAATATAAAGAAAAACGGCTCGAGGTTTGAGATAAGGACAGGGAGAAATCCTTAAAGTTACCGTTACGGGCAAAACAGACTCCTCTTGGGGAAAACTATTCATTTATTACTACAAACAGCAAGATAATGAGACAGAGAACAAGATAACCTCCCTCCACCCCTCCCTCTTCCCAAGCTTAACATTACCTCTACTACCTTCCCCCTCCCCCCCGAGTTGCACAGGAAAGGGAAGAGGGAATGGGGATTGCGGTCAGTTCATCACACGTTGTTTTACGCCGCTGCTTCATGGTCGGGGGAAGAACTCCTCACATTCCTCCCCTGCCCTGTTGTGGGGTCCCTCCCATACATCACAGTCCTTCGTGAAACTGCTCTGGCGTGGGTCATCTCTTCCACGGAGCGCAGTCTCTCCAGAATGGCTGTCCCAGTGGGCCCTCCACGGGCCGATTCGGGCCCAGTCAGCAGCCTGGCGAGAGGCCAGAGGGTGAGGCCTGCAAGGCCCATGAGGCCTGTGCCTCCCCCTCTGTGCCTCTGCCCCCGCTCAGCTTCTTCACATCTTCTCTTCTCTCTTTTTTTCTTCTGTTTTCCCCTTCTTACATATGTTATCGCAGAGGCGTTATCACAGAACATTCTGCTACCAATCGGCTCAGCTTTGGCCAGCAGCGGGTCCGCCTTAGGCCTGGCCGAATCCACTGAACAAAGGGGAGCGACTTCTAGCAGTTTCCTACAGAAGCTACCACATTAGGCTCCCCCCCCCTTAAACAAAACCGTGTATGATGCTTCATAGCATTCAGGGAAACTGTTTAAGTAAAAGAATTTACTTAGTGTGATTGATAAAAAGGGGGGATTGATATAGGGGACCACGTAGAAATGGGACAATAAGTTAATCACAACTATATATGTATGCACTTAAAGAATTGCTGTAGTTCAGCCCCAATCGGGACAAGACTATGCAGTCTCTGTCTCACTCCCCGCCCCCCCCGTCCAAGAGAACAGGGGGAGATTTGGTAAACAAAAGAAAACCAGGAAAAAAACCAAATACGTGGGTTGAGATTGAACAAAAAGTAAATTTAACAGTAATGACAGAAGAAAACAAAACAGTGATGCAATACAAATACAGTGTAATGGCTTACAACAAATCTCCACACTTAGTTCCTTCCAAGTAGCAGGAGGCTCCCTTCAGCACCCTCCTCACTTATATACTGAGCATGATGTCAGATGGGATGGAATAGCCCTTTGGCTAATTTGAGTGAATTAACCCCAGCTGTTAGCTAATTAGTTAACTATCCCAGCCATAGGAGCTACCAGCTTCAGTTCTCCACCCAGCTCAGGGGAATATTAACTCTATCCTAGCCAGAACCAGGACAAGAATATAGTTATAAAACATAGTCACATAACCATAGAGCTTAGAGAAACAATTAATGGAGGAGGAAGTCTGTTTTTTTTTCTTTTCCTGACGAAGGACTCATTTGTAAGGAGTGAGAAACAGTCTCGCATTATCTCAAGGGAGTGATTAGAAAGAACAAGAATTCAAAACCAGGATGGCATGTGTCACAAATACGTCTATAAACCTCCTTGCTAAAGGAAAACAGATGGTTAACAAGGACATGAATCAGCTCAAGCTGATAAGAACACTGCAAGCTTGCAGGATCATTGCATTCTAGGCTAAAGGTGAAAAGTACACCATGAAGAAGACCTACGGCCTTCATTGCAAGGACCACCGAAGACCCCTGCCCACAATTATTGGCAGAATTTGCGCAAGTGCGAAGGACTGATAAGCTAATTAGCATACGAAGCGAGAGTAGGCGGGTTTAGGTAATGAATATGTATAGGCATCAATTGAATATTCATAGAATCATAGAATCATAGAATGGTTAGAGTTGGAAGGGACCTTCAAAGGTCATCTAGTCCAACCCCCCTGCAAGGAGCAGGGACATCCCTGACTAGATCAGGTTGCTCAGAGCCTCATCCTGCCTGCCTTGAACGTCTCCAGGGATGGGGCCTCCACCACCTTTCTGGGCAACCTGTTCCAGTGTTCTATAACTCGCATTGTAAAAAAATTTTTCCTAATTTCCAATCTAAATCTACCCCCCTCTATCTTAAAACCATTACCCCTCGTCCTATTGCAACAGGCCCTACTAAACAGCCTTTCCCCATCTTTCTTGTAGGCCCCCTTGAGGTACTGGAAGACCGCTATCAGGTCTCCCCAGAGCCTCCTCTTCTCCAGGCTGAACAGCCCCAGTTCTCTCAGCCTGTCCTCATACGAGAGGTGCTCCAGCCCTTTTATCATCTTCCTGGCCCTCCTCTGGACCTTCTCCAACTGGTCCATGTCCTTCTTGTGTTGGGGGCTCCAGAACTGGACGCAGTACTCCAGGTGGGGTCTCACCAGGGCAGAGTAGAGGGGGAGAATCACCTCCCTCGACCTGCTGGCCACGCTCCTCTTGATGCAGCCCAGGATGCGGTTGGCCTTCTGGGCCGCAAGGGTGCATTGCCAGCTCATGTTGAGCTTCTCGTCCACCACCACTCCCAAGTCCTTCTCGGGAGTCCTTCATTGTTTTATTGTATAAAAATGGGATGGTTTGCTACCTCGGGCATGCACGCTTGTGGTGGAGCGATCCCCCGTGCATCTGCACGCAATAAACATACCTAGTTTATAACTTCCGAGTTACAGAGTCCATTTCCGTACGTCAATAGTAAGTGTCAGAATCCTGGTGGTGTAGGAAAGCCGAGAGACCCAATGTTTTTGAGCTTGTAGATGCGGTGGGAAGAGTCGGTGAGGAGCAGCAAGAACTTTTAGAGCAGGCACTTCTGGTGTTGGAGTAATCGTCTGATGTTTGGGATTTATAAGATTTATTCTCAGAGGGCTGCCAGGTTGACTTGGTGGCAAATGTCAGAGTCCTGTTGGCCTAGGGAAGCCCAGAGCAATCGTCTGACGTTGGGGATTGTCCTGGTCAGTCCTAGACCACCAGGACTCCGACATTTTCCACCATTTCAACCCGGCAGCCCTGTGAGCAGCTCTTGCTGCTCCTCACCGGTTGTTGACGCCACATCTACAAAACCACAGACATTGGGGCTCCGGGCTTTCCCTGACGAACAGCGCTTCGACATTTACCATCAAATGCACTGGAGAAGCCACTAAAATATTACCCTAAAAAGCAAGAACGTCGGACCATTGTTCCCACACCAAAAGTGCCAACAACTCATGCTCTTGCTGCTCCTCACCGGCAGTTGACGCCGCATTTACAGCATCACAGACACTGGGGCTCCGGGCTTTCCCTGACGAACAGCGCTTCGACGTTTACTATTAACTGCATAGGAGCACCCACTATAAAAAATACAATAGAAGGTACGAACGTCGGACGGTTGCTCCCACACCAAAAGTGCCAGCAACTCAAGCTCTTGCTGCTCCTTACTGGCCGTTGATGCCGCATCTACAGCACCACAGGCATTGGGGCTCTGGGCTTTAACTGACTAACAGCGCTGCGAAGTTTACCATCAACTGCACGGAAGCGCCCACTGAAAAAATACCCTAAAAATCACGAATGTCGGAAGATTGCTCCCACACCAAAAGTGCCACCAACTAAAGCTCTTGCTGCTCCTAACCGGCCGTTGACGCCGCATGTACAGCAGCACAGATATTGGGGCTCCGGGCTTTCCCTGAGGAGCAGGGATTAGGCGTTTGCCACCAGCTGCACGTGGGCGCGCCCCGAAAAAAAACCCCGAAAAATCACGAACGTCGGACGATTGCTCCCACACCAAAAGTGCCAGCCACTCAAGCTCTTGCTGCTCCTCAGCGGCCATTGGCAGCACATCTACAGCAGCACAGACACTGTGGCTCCGGGCTTTCCCTGAGGAGCAGGGCTTCGATGTTTGCCACCAGCTGCACCTGGGCGCCCCCCGAAAAAAAACCCTGAAAAATCACGAACGTCGGACCATTGCTCCCACACCAAAAGTGCCAGCCACTCAAGCTCTTGCTGCTCCTCAGCGGCCATTGGCAGCGCATCTACAGCAGCACAGACACTGGGGCTCCGGGCTTTCCCTGAGGAGCAGGGCTTCGACGTTTGCCACCAGCAGCACGTGGGCGCCCCCCGAAAAAAGAACCCGAAAAATCACGAACGTCGGACGATTGCTCCCACCCGAAAAGTGCCAGCCACTCAAGCTCTTGCTGCTCGTCAGAGACCATTGCCAGCGCATCCACAGCAGCACAGACATTGTGGCTCCGGCCTTTCCCTGAGGAGCAGGGCTTCGACGTTTGCCACCAGCTGCACCTGGGCGCCCCCCCCAAAAAAAAACCCCAAAAAATCACGAACGTCAGACGATTGCTCCCACACCAAAAGTGCCAGCCACTCAAGCTCTTGCTGCTCCTCAGCGGCCATTGGCAGCGCATCTACAGCACCGGAGACATTGGGGCTCCGGGCTTTCCCTGAGGAGCATGGCTTCGACGTTTGCCACCAGCTGCACCTGGGCGCCCCCCCCAAAAATAACCCCGAAAAATCACGAACGTCAGACGATTGCTCCCACACCAAAAGTGCCAGCCACTCAAGCTCTTGCTGCTCCTCAGCAGCCATTGGCAGCGCATCTACAGCAGCACAGACACTGGGGCTCCGGGCTTTCCCTGAGGAGTAGGGCTTAGACGTTTGCCACCAGCTGCACCTGGGCGCCCCCGGTGAAAAAATCCCGAAAAATCACGAACGTCGGACGATTGCTCCCACACCAAAAGTGCCATCTACTCAAGCTCTTGCTGCTCCTCAGCGGCCATTGGCAGCGCATCTACAGTAGCACAGACATTGGGGCTCCGGGCTTTCCCTGAGGAGCAGGGCTTCGACGATTGCCACCAGCTGCACCTGGGCGCCCCCCGAAAAAAAACCCCGAAAAACCACGAACGTCGGACGATTGGACAATTCCTCCCACACCAAAAGTGCCAGCCACTCAAGCTCTTGCTGCTCCTCAGCAGCCATTGGCAGCGCATCTACAGCAGCACAGACATTGGGGCTCCGGGCTTTCCCTGAGTCGCAGGGATAAGGCATTTGCCACCAGCTGCATGTGGGCGCCCCCCGAAAAAAAACCCGAAAAATCACGAACGTCGGACGATTGCTCCCACACCAAAAGTGCCAGCCACTCAAGCTCTTGCTGCTCCTCAGCAGCCATTGGCAGTGCATCCACAGCAGTACAGACATTGGGGCTCCGGGCTTTCCCTGAGGAGCAGGGCTTCGACGATTGCCACCAGCTGCACCTGGGCGCCCCCCCCAAAAATAACCCCGAAAAATCACGAACGTCGGACGATTGCTCCCACACCAAAAGTGCCAGCCACTCAAGCTCTTGCTGCTCGTCAGAGGCCATTGGCAGCGCATCTACAGCAGCACAGACATTGGGGCTCCGGGCTTTCCCTGTGGAGCAGGTATTAGGCGTTTGACACCAGCTGCACCTGGGCGCCCCCCGAAAAAAAAAATCCCGAAAATCATGAACGTCGGATGATTGCTCCCACACCAAAAGTGCCAGCTACTCAAGCTCTTGCTGCTCCTCAGCGGCGATTGGCAGCGCATCTACAGCACCACAGACATTGGGGCTCCGGGCTTTCCCTGAGGAGCAGGGCTTCGACGATTGCCACCAGCTGCACATGGGCGCCCCCGAAAAAAAAACCCAGAAAAATCACGAACGATTGGACGATTGCTCCCACACCAAAAGTGCCAGCCACTCAAGCTCTTGCTGCTCCTCAGCGGCCATTGGCAGCGCATCTACAGCACCACAGACATTGGGGCTCCGGGCTTTCCCTGAGGAGCAGGGATTAGGGGTTTGCCACCAGCTGCATGTGGGCGCCTCCCCCAAATATAACCCCCAAAAATCACGAACGTCAGACGATTGCTCCCACACCAAAAGTGCCAGCCACTCAAGCTCTTGCTGCTCCTCAGCGGCCATTCGCAATGCATCTACAGCAGTACAGAGGCTGGGGCTCCGGGCTTTCCCTGAGGAGCAGGGCTTCGACATTTGCCACCAGCTGCACGTGGGCGCCTCCCCCAAATATAACCCCCAAAAATCACGAACGTCAGACGATTGCTCCCACACCAAAATTGCCAGCCACTCAAGCTCTTGCTGCTCCTCAGCGGCCATTGTCAGCGCATCTACAGCACCGGAGACATGGGGGCTCTGGTCTTTCCCTGAGGAGCAGGTATTAGGGGTTTGCCACCAGCTGCACCTGGGCGCCCCCCGAAAAAAACCCCTGAAAAATCATGAACTTCGGACCATTGCTCCCACCCCAAAAGTGCCAGCCACTCAAGCTCTTGCTGCTCCTCAGCGGCCATTGGCAGCGCATCTACAGCAGCACAGACACTAGGGCTCCCGTCTTTCCCTGAGGAGCAGGGCTTCGACGTTTGCCACCAGCTGCACCTGGGCGCCCCCCGAAAAAAAAACCCGAAAACTCATGAACGTCGGACAATTGCTCCCACCCGAAAAGTGCCAGCCACTCAAGCTTTTGCTGCTCCTCAGCAGCCATTGGAAGCGCATCTACAGCAGCTCAGCCATTGCGGCTCCGGGCTTTCCCTGAGGAGCAGGGCTTCGACGTTTGCCACCAGCTGCACCTGGGCGCCCCCCCCAAAAATAACCCCAAAAAATCACGAACGTCAGACGATTGGTCCCACACCAAAAGTGCCAGCCACTCAAGCTCTTGCTGCTCCTCAGCGGCCATTGGCAGCGCATCTACAGCAGCACAGACATTGGGGCTCCGGGCTTTCCCTGAGTAGAAGAGCTTCGACGTTTGCCACCAGCTGCACCTGGGCGCCCCCCCCCAAAAAAAAACCCCAAAAAATCACGAACGTCAGACGATTGCTCCCACACCAAAAGTGCCAGCCACTCAAGCTCTTGCTGCTCCTCAGCGGCCATTGGCAGCGCATCTACAGCACCACAGACATTGGGGCTCCGGGCTTTCCCTGAGGAGCAGGGCTTCGACGTTTGCCACCAGCTGCACCTGGGCGCCCCCCCCAAAAATAACCCCGAAAAATCACGAACGTCAGACGATTGCTCCCACACCAAAAGTGCCAGCCACTCAAGCTCTTGCTGCTCCTCAGCAGCCATTGGCAGCGCATCTACAGCAGCACAGACATTGGGGCTCCGGGCTTTCCCTGAGGAGTAGGGCTTAGACGTTTGCCACCAGCTGCACCTGGGCGCCCCCGGTGAAAAAATCCCGAAAAATCACGAACGTCGGACGATTGCTCCCACACGAAAAGTGCCATCTACTCAAGCTCTTGCTGCTCCTCAGCGGCCATTGGCAGCGCATCTACAGTAGCACAGACATTGGGGCTCCGGGCTTTCCCTGAGGAGCAGGGCTTCGACGATTGCCACCAGCTGCACCTGGGCGCCCCCGAAAAAAACCCCGAAAAACCACGAACGTCGGACGATTGGACAATTCCTCCCACACCAAAAGTGCCAGCCACTCAAGCTCTTGCTGCTCCTCAGCAGCCATTGGCAGCGCATCTACAGCACCACAGACATTGGGGCTCCGGGCTTTCCCTGAGTCGCAGGGATAAGGCATTTGCCACCAGCTGCATGTGGGCGCCCCCCGAAAAAAAACCCGAAAAATCACGAACGTCGGACGATTGCTCCCACACCAAAAGTGCCAGCCACTAAAGCTCTTGCTGCTCCTCAGCAGCCATTGGCAGTGCATCCACAGCAGTACAGACATTGGGGCTCCGGGCTTTCCCTGAGGAGCAGGGCTTCGACGATTGCCACCAGCTGCACCTGGGCGCCCCCCAAAAATAACCCCGAAAAATCACGAACGTCGGACGATTGCTCCCACACCAAAAGTGCCAGCCACTCAAGCTCTTGCTGCTCGTCAGAGGCCATTGGCAGCGCATCTACAGCAGCACAGACATTGGGGCTCCGGGCTTTCCCTGTGGAGCAGGTATTAGGCGTTTGACACCAGCTGCACCTGGGCGCCCCCCGGAAAAAAAAATCCCGAAAATCATGAACGTCGGATGATTGCTCCCACACCAAAAGTGCCAGCTACTCAAGCTCTTGCTGCTCCTCAGCGGCGATTGGCAGCGCATCTACAGCACCACAGACATTGGGGCTCCGGGCTTTCCCTGAGGAGCAGGGCTTCGACGATTGCCACCAGCTGCACATGGGCGCCCCCGAAAAAAAACCCCGAAAAATCACGAACGTCGAACGATTGGACGATTGCTCCCACACCAAAAGTGCCAGCCACTCAAGCTCTTGCTGCTCCTCAGCGGCCATTGGCAGCGCATCTACAGCACCACAGACATTGGGGCTCCGGGCTTTCCCTGAGTAGCAGGGATTAGGCGTTTGCCACCAGCTGCATGTGGGCGCCCCCCGAAAAAAACCCGAAAAATCACGAACGTCGGACGATTGCTCCCACACCAAAAGTGCCAGCCACTCAAGCTCTTGCTGCTCCTCAGCGGCCATTCGCAATGCATCTACAGCAGCACAGACGCTGGGGCTCCGGGCTTTCCCTGAGGAGCAGGGCTTCGACATTTGCCACCAGCTGCACGTGGGCGCCTCCCCCAAAAATAACCCCAAAAAATCACGAACGTCAGACGATTGGTCCCACACCAAAAGTGCCAGCCACTCAAGCTCTTGCTGCTCCTCAGCGGCCATTGGCAGCGCATCTACAGCACCGGAGACATGGGGGCTCCGGTCTTTCCCTGAGGAGCAGGTATTAGGGGTTTGCCACCAGCTGCACCTGGGCGCCCCCCGAAAAAAAACCCTGAAAAATCATGAACTTCGGACCATTGCTCCCACCCCAAAAGTGCCAGCCACTCAAGCTCTTGCTGCTCCTCAGCGGCCATTGGCAGCGCATCTACAGCAGCACAGACACTAGGGCTCCCGTCTTTCCCTGAGGAGCAGGGCATCGACGTTTGCCACCAGCTGCCCCTGGCGCCCTCCGAAAAAAAAACCCGAAAACTCATGAACGTCGGACGATTGCTCCCACCCGAAAAGTGCCAGCCACTCAAGCTTTTGCTGCTCCTCAGCAGCCATTGGAAGCGCATCTACAGCAGCTCAGACATTGCGGCTCCGGGCTTTCCCTGAGGAGCAGGGCTTCGACGGTTGCCACCAGCTGCACGTGGGCGCCCCCCCAAAAATAACCCCAAAAAATCACGAACGTCAGACGATTGGTCCCACACCAAAAGTGTCAGCCACTCAAGCTCTTGCTGCTCCTCAGCGGCCATTGGCAGCGCATCTACAGCACCGGAGACATGGGGGCTCCGGGCTTTCCCTGAGTAGAAGAGCTTCGACGTTTGCCACCAGCTGCACCTGGGCGCCCCCGGTGAAAAAATCCCGAAAAATCACGAACGTCGGATGATTGCTCCCACACCAAAAGTGCCAGCCACTCAAGCTTTTGCTGCTCCTCAGCGGCCATTGGCAGTGCATCTACAGCAGCACAGACATTGGGGCTCCGGGCTTTCCCTGAGGAGCAGGGCTTAGGCGTTTGCCACCAGTTGCACGTGCGCGCCCCCCGAAAAAAAACCCTGAAAAATCACGAAAGTCGGACGATTGCTCCCACCCCAAAAGTGCCAGCCACTCAAGCTCTTGCTGCTCCTCAGCGGCCATTGGCAGCGCATCTACAGCACCACAGACATTGGGGCTCCGGTCTTTCCCTGAGGAGCAGGGCTTCGACGTTTGCCACCACCTGCACGTGGGCGCCCCCCCCCAAAATAACCCCGAAAAATCATGAACGTCAGACGATTGCTCCCACACCAAATGTGCCAGCCACTCAAGCTCTTGCTGCTCCTCAGCGGCCATTGGCAGCGCCTCTACAGCAGCACAGACATTGGGGCTCCGGGCTTTCCCTGAGGAGCAGGGCTTCGACGTTTGCCACCAGCTGCACCTGGGCGCCCCCCCCAAAAATTATCCCGAAAAATCATGAACGTCGGACGATTGCTCCCACACCAAAAGTGCCAGCCACTCAAGCTCTTGCTGCTCCTCAGCAGCCATTGGCAGCGCATCTACAGCAGCACAGACATTGGGGCTCCGGGCTTTCCCTGAGGAGCAGGGATTAGGCGTTTGCCACCAGCTGCATGTGGGCGCCCCCCGAAAAAATACCCGAAAAATCACGAACGTCGGACGATTGCTCCCACACCAAAAGTGCCAGCCACTAAAGCTCTTGCTGCTCCTCAGCGGCCATTCGCAATGCATCTACAGCAGCACAGACGCTGGGGCTCCGGGCTTTCCCTGAGGAGCAGGGCTTCGACATTTGCCACCAGCTGCACGTGGGCGACTCCCCCAAATATAACCCCGAAAAATCACGAACGTCAGACGATTGCTCCCACACCAAATGTGCCAGCCACTCAAGCTCTTGCTGCTCCTCAGCGGCCATTGGCAGCGCATCTACAGCACCGGAGACATGGGGGCTCCGGGCTTTCCCTGAGGAGCAGGGCTTCGATGTTTGCCACCAGCTGCTCCTGGGCGCCCCCCGAAAAAAAAACCCGAAAAATCACAAACGTCGGATGATTGCTCCCACACCAAAAGTGCCAGCCACTCAAGCTCTTGCTGCTCCTCAGCGGCCATTCGCAATGCATCCACAGCAGCAGAGACATTGGGGCTCCAGGCTTTCCCTGAGGAGCAGGGCTTCGACGTTTGCCACCAGCTGCACCTGGGCACCCCCCGGAAAAAAAACCCTGAAAAATCTCGAACGTCGGACGATTGCTCCCACACCAAAAGTGCCAGCCACTCAAGCTCTTGCTGCTCCTCAGCGGCCATTGGCAGCGCATCTACAACAGCACAGACACTAGGGCTCCGGTCTTTCCCTGAGGAGCAGGGCTTCGACGTTTGCCACCAGCTGCACCTGGGCACCCCCCGAAAAAAAAACCCTGAAAAATCACGAACGTCGGACGATTGCTCCGACACCAAAAGTGCCAGCCACTCAAGCTCTTGCTGCTCCTCAGCGGCCATTGGCAGCGCATCTACAGCAGCACAGACACTAGGGCTCCGGTCTTTCCCTAAGGAGCAGGGCTTCGACGTTTGACACCAGCTGCACCTGGGCGCCCCTCGAAAAAAACCCCGAAAAATCACGAACGTCGGACGATTGCTCCCACCCGAAAAGTGCCAGCTACTCAAGCTCTTGCTGCTCGTCAGAGGCCATTGGCAGCGCATCTACAGCAGCACAGACATTGGGGCTCCGGGCTTTCCCTGTGGAGCAGGTATTAGGCGTTTGCCACCAGCTGCACCTGGGCGCCCCCCGAGAAAAAAAATCCCGAAAAATCACGAACGTCGGACGATTGCTCCCACACCAAAAGTGCCAGCCACTAAAGCTCTTGCTGCTCCTCAGCAGCCATTGGCAGTGCATCCACAGCAGCACAGACATTGGGGCTCTGGCCTTTCCCTGAGGAGCAGGGCTTCGACGTTTGCCACCAGCTGCACGTGGGCGCCCCCCCCCAAAAATAACCCCGAAAAATCACGAACGTCGGACGATTGCTCCCACACCAAAAGTGCCAGCCACTAAAGCTCTTGCTGCTCCTCAGCAGCCATTGGCAGTGCATCCACAGCAGCACAGACATTGGGGCTCTGGGCTTTCCCTGAGGAGCAGGGCTTCGACGTTTGCCACCAGCTGCACCTGGGCGCCCCCGGTGAAAAAATCCCGAAAATCACGAACGTCGGACGATTGCTCCCACACCAAAAGTGCCAGCCACTCAAGCTCTTGCTGCTCCTCAGCGGCCATTCGCAATGCATCTACAGCAGCACAGACGCTGGGGCTCCGGGCTTTCCCTGAGGAGCAGGGCTTCGACATTTGCCACCAGCTGCACGTGGGCGCCTCCCCGAAATATAACCCCCAAAAATCACGAACGTCAGACGATTGCTCCGACACCAAAATTGCCAGCCACTCAAGCTCTTGCTGCTCCTCAGCGGCCATTGGCAGCGCATCTACAGCACCGGAGACATGGGGGCTCCGGTCTTTCCCTGAGGAGCAGGTATTAGGGGTTTGCCACCAGCTGCACCTGGGCACCCCCCCAAAAATAACCCCAAAAAATCACGAACGTCAGACGATTGGTCCCACACCAAAGGTGCCAGCCACTCAAGCTCTTGCTGCTCCTCAGCGGCCATTGGCAGCGCATCTACAGCAGCTCAGACATTGGGGCTCCGGGCTTTCCCTGAGTAGAAGAGCTTCGACGTTTGCCACCAGCTGCACCTGGGCGCTCCGGTGAAAAAATCCCGAAAAATCACGAACGTCGGATGATTGCTCCCACACCAAAAGTGCCAGCCACTCAAGCTCTTGCTGCTCCTCAGCGGCCATTGGCAGCGCATCTACAGCAGCACAGACATTGGGGCTCCGGGCTTTCCCTGAGGAGCAGGGCTTAGGCGTTTGCCACCAGTTGCACGTGCGCGCCCCCCGAAAAAAACCCTGAAAAATCACGAACGTCGGACGATTGCTCCCACCCCAAAAGTGCCAGCCACTGAAGCTCTTGCTGCTCCTTAGCGGCCATTGGCAGCGCATCTACAGCACCACAGACATTGGGGCTCCGGGCTTTCCCTGAGGAGCAGGGCTTCGACGATTGCCACCAGCTGCACCTGGGCGCCCCCCGAAAAAAAACCCCGAAAAATCACGAACGTCGAACGATTGGACGATTGCTCCCACACCAAAAGTGCCAGCCACTCAAGCTCTTGCTGCTCCTCAGCGGCCATTGGCAGCGCATCTACAGCACCACAGACATTGGGGCTCCGGGCTTTCCCTGAGTAGCAGGGATTAGGCGTTTGCCACCAGCTGCATGTGGGCGCCCCCCGAAAAAAACCCGAAAAATCACGAACGTCGGACGATTGCTCCCACACCAAAAGTGCCAGCCACTCAAGCTCTTGCTGCTCCTCAGCGGCCATTCGCAATGCATCTACAGCAGCACAGACGCTGGGGCTCCGGGCTTTCCCTGAGGAGCAGGGCTTCGACATTTGCCACCAGCTGCACGTGGGCGCCTCCCCCAAAAATAACCCCAAAAATCACGAACGTCAGACGATTGGTCCCACACCAAAAGTGCCAGCCACTCAAGCTCTTGCTGCTCCTCAGCGGCCATTGGCAGCGCATCTACAGCACCGGAGACATGGGGGCTCCGGTCTTTCCCTGAGGAGCAGGTATTAGGGGTTTGCCACCAGCTGCACCTGGGCGCCCCCCGAAAAAAAACCCTGAAAAATCATGAACTTCGGACCATTGCTCCCACCCCAAAAGTGCCAGCCACTCAAGCTCTTGCTGCTCCTCAGCGGCCATTGGCAGCGCATCTACAGCAGCACAGACACTAGGGCTCCCGTCTTTCCCTGAGGAGCAGGGCATCGACGTTGCCACCAGCTGCCCCTGGCGCCCTCCGAAAAAAAAACCCGAAAACTCATGAACGTCGGACGATTGCTCCCACCCGAAAAGTGCCAGCCACTCAAGCTTTTGCTGCTCCTCAGCAGCCATTGGAAGCGCATCTACAGCAGCTCAGACATTGCGGCTCCAGGCTTTCCCTGAGGAGCAGGGCTTCGACGGTTGCCACCAGCTGCACGTGGGCGCCCCCCCAAAAAAATAACCCCCAAAAAATCACGAACGTCAGACGATTGGTCCCACACCAAAAGTGTCAGCCACTCAAGCTCTTGCTGCTCCTCAGCGGCCATTGGCAGCGCATCTACAGCACCGGAGACATGGGGGCTCCGGGCTTTCCCTGAGTAGAAGAGCTTCGACGTTTGCCACCAGCTGCACCTGGGCGCCCCCGGTGAAAAAATCCCGAAAAATCACGAACGTCGGATGATTGCTCCCACACCAAAAGTGCCAGCCACTCAAGCTCTTGCTGCTCCTCAGCGGCCATTGGCAGCGCATCTACAGCAGCACAGACATTGGGGCTCCGGGCTTTCCCTGAGGAGCAGGGCTTCGACGATTGCCACCAGCTGCACCTGGGTGCCCCCCGAAAAAAAACCCCGAAAAATCACGAACGTCGAACGATTGGACGATTGCTCCCACACCAAAAGTGCCAGCCACTCAAGCTCTTGCTGCTCCTCAGCGGCCATTGGCAGCGCATCTACAGCACCACAGACATTGGGGCTCCGGGCTTTCCCTGAGTAGCAGGGATTAGGCGTTTGCCACCAGCTGCATATGGGCGCCCCCCGAAAAAAAGCCGAAAAATCAAGAACGTCGGACGATTGCTCCCACACCAAAAGTGCCAGCCACTCAAGCTCTTGCTGCTCCTCAGCGGCCATTCGCAATGCATCTACAGCAGCACAGACGCTGGGGCTCCGGGCTTTCCCTGAGTAGCAGGGCTTCGACATTTGCCACCAGCTGCACGTGGGCGCCTCCCCCAAATATAACCCCCAAAAATCACGAACGTCAGACGATTGCTCCCACATCAAAATTGCCAGCCACTCAAGCTCTTGCTGCTCCTCAGCGGCCATTGGCAGCGCATCTACAGCACCGGAGACATGGGGGCTCCGGTCTTTCCCTGAGGAGCAGGGCTTAGACGTTTGCCACCAGCTGCCCCTGGCGCGCCCCCGAAAAAAAAACCCGAAAACTCATGAACGTCGGACGATTGCTCCCACCCGAAAAGTGCCAGCGACTCAAGCTTTTGCTGCTCCTCAGCGGCCATTGGCAGCGCATCTACAGCAGCACAGACATTGGGGCTCCGGGCTTTCCCTGAGGAGCAGGGCTTCGACGTTTGCCACCAGCTGCACGTGGGTGCCCCCTGTGAAAAAATCCCGAAAAATCACGAACGTCGGATGATTGCTCCCACACCAAAAGTGCCAGCCACTCAAGCTCTTGCTGTTCGTCAGAGGCCATTGCCAGCGCATCTACAGCAGCACAGACATTGTGGCTCCGGGCTTTCCCTGAGGAGCAGGGCTTCGACGATTGCCATCAGCTGCACCTGGGTGCCCCCGAAAAAAACCCGAAAAATCACGAACGTCGGACGATTGGACGATTGCTCCCACACCAAAAGTGCCAGCCACTCAAGCTCTTGCTGCTCCTCAGCGGCCATTGGCAGCGCATCTACAGCAGCCGGAGACATTGGGGCTCCGGGTTTTCCCTGAGGAGCAGGGCTTCGATGTTTGCCACCAGCTGCACCTGGGCGCCCCCCCCAAAAAAAAACCCCAAAAAATCACGAACGTCAGACGATTGCTCCCACTCCAAATGTGCCAGCCACTCAAGCTTTTGCTGCTCCTCAGCGGCCATTGGCAGCGCATCTACAGCAGCACAGACATTGTGGCTCCGGGCTTTCCCTGAGGAGCAGGGCTTAGGCGTTTGCCACCAGCCGCACCTGGCCCCCCCGAAAAAAAAACCCAGAAAAATCACGAACGTCGGATGATTGCTCCCACCCCAAAAGTGCCAGCCACTCAAGCTCTTGCTGCTCCTCAGCGGCCATTGGCAGCGCATCTACAGCAGCACAGACATTGGGGCTCCGGGCTTTCCCTGACTAGCAGGAATTAGGCGTTTGCCACCAGCTGCATGTGGGCGCCCCCCGAAAAAAACCCCGAAAAATCACGAACGTCGGACTATTGCTCCCACACCAAACGTGCCAGCCACTCAAGCTCTTGCTGCTCCTCAGCGGCCATTGTCAGCGCATCTACAGGAGCACAGACATTGTGGCTCCGGGTTTTCCCTGTGGAGCAGGGCTTCGACGTTTGCCACCAACTGCACGTGGGCGCCCCCCGAAAAATCCCGAAAAATCACGAACGTTGGACGATTGCTCCCACACCAAAAGTGCCAGCCACTAAAGCTCTTGCTGCTCCTCAGCGGCCATTGGCAGAGCATCCACAGCAGCACAGACATTGGGGCTCCGGGCTTTCCCTGAGGAGCAGGGCTTCGACGTTTGCCACCAGCTGCACGTGGGTGCCCCCTGTGAAAAAATCCCGAAAAATCACGAACGTCGGATGATTGCTCCCACACCAAAAGTGCCAGCCACTCAAGCTCTTGCTGTTCGTCAGAGGCCATTGCCAGCGCATCTACAGCAGCACAGACATTGTGGCTCCGGGCTTTCCCTGAGGAGCAGGGCTTCGACGATTGCCATCAGCTGCACCTGGGTGCCCCCCGAAAAAAAACCCCGAAAAATCACGAACGTCGGACGATTGGACGATTGCTCCCACACCAAAAGTGCCAGCCACTCAAGCTCTTGCTGCTCCTCAGCGGCCATTGGCAGCGCATCTACAGCACCGGAGACATTGGGGCTCCGGGTTTTCCCTGAGGAGCAGGGCTTCGACGTTTGCCACCAGCTGCACTTGGGCGCCCCCCCCCAAAAAAAACCCCAAAAAATCACGAACGTCAGACGATTGCTCCCACTCCAAATGTGCCCGCCACTCAAGCTTTTGCTGCTCCTCAGCGGCCATTGGCAGCGCATCTACAGCAGCACAGACATTGGGGCTCCGGGCTTTCCCTGAGGAGCAGGGCTTAGGCGTTTGCCACCAGCCGCACCTGGCCCCCCCCGAAAAAAAACCCAGAAAAATCACGAACGTCGGATGATTGCTCCCACCCCAAAAGTGCCAGCCACTCAAGCTCTTGCTGCTCCTCAGCGGCCATTGGCAGCGCATCTACAGCAGCACAGACATTGGGGCTCCTTTCTTTCCCTGAGTAGCAGGAATTAGGCGTTTGCCACCAGCTGCATGTGGGCGCCCCCCGAAAAAAACCCCGAAAAATCACGAACGTCGGACTATTGCTCCCACACCAAACGTGCCAGCCACTCAAGCTCTTGCTGCTCCTCAGCGGCCATTGTCAGCGCATCTACAGGAGCACAGACATTGTGGCTCCGGGTTTTCCCTGTGGAGCAGGGCTTCGACGTTTGCCACCAACTGCACGTGGGCGCCCCCCAAAAAAATCCCGAAAAATCACGAACGTTGGACGATTGCTCCCACACCAAAAGTGCCAGCCACTAAAGCTCTTGCTGCTCCTCAGGCGCCCCCGAAAAATCCCGAAAAATCACGAACGTCGGACGATTGCTCCCACACCAAAAGTGCCAGCCACTCAAGCTCTTGCTGCTCCTCAGCGGCCATTGGCAGAGCATCTACAGCAGCACAGACATTGGGGCTCCGGGCTTTCCCTGAGGAGCAGGGCTTCGACGTTTGCCACCAGCTGCACCTGGGCGCCCCCCCCCAAAAAAAAACCCCAAAAAATCACGAACGTCAGACGATTGCTCCCACACCAAAAGTGCCAGCTACTCAAGCTCTTGCTGCTCCTCAGCAGCCATTGGCAGCGCATCTACAGCACCACAGACATTGGGGCTCCGGGCTTTCCCTGAGGAGCAGGGCTTCGACGATTGCCACCAGCTGCACCTGGGCGCCCCCCGAAAAAAAACCCCGAAAAATCACGAACGTCGGACGATTGCTCCCACACCAAAAGTGCCAGCCACTAAAGCTCTTGCTGCTCCTCAGCGGTCATTCGCAATGCATCTACAGCAGCACAGACGCTGGGGCTCCGGGCTTTCCCTGAGGAGTAGGGCTTCGACATTTGCCACCAGCTGCACGTGGGCGAGTCCCCCAAATATAACCCCGAAAAATCACGAACGTCAGACAATTGCTCCCACACCAAAATTGCCAGCCACTCAAGCTCTTGCTGCTCCTCAGCGGCCATTGGCAGCGCATCTACAGCACCGGAGACATGGGGGCTCCGGTCTTTCCCTGAGGAGCAGGGCTTCGACGTTTGCCACCAGCTGCACCTGGGCGCCCCCTGAAAAAAAAAACCCTGAAAAATGACAAACGTCGGACGATTGCTCACACACCAAAAGTGCCAGCCACTCAAGCTCTTGCTGCTCCTCAGCGGCCATTGGCAGCGCATCTACAGCAGCACAGATATTGTGGCTCTGGGCTTTCCCTGAGGAGCAGGTATTAGGCGTTTGCCACCAGCTGCACCTGGGCGCCCCGAAAAAAAAAACCCCGAAAAATCACGAACGTCGGACGATTGCTCCCACACCAAAAGTGCCAGCCACTAAAGCTCTTGCTGCTCCTCAGCGGCCATTGGCAGCACATCTACAGCACCACAGACACTGTGGCTCCGGTCTTTCCCTCAGGAGCAGGGCTTCGATGTTTGCCACCAGCTGCACCTGGGCGCCGCCCGAAAAAAAAACCTGAAAAATCATGAACGTCGGACGATTGCTCCAACACCAAAAGTGCCAGCCACTCAAGCTCTTGCTGCTCCTCAGCGGCCATTGGCAGCGCATCTACAGCACCACAGACATTGGGGCTCCGGGCTTTCCCTGAGGAGCAGGGCTTCGACGTTTGCCACCAGCTGCACGTGGGCGCCCCCCGAAAAATAACCCTGAAAACTCATGAACGTCGGACGATTGCTCCCACCCGAAAAGTGCCAGCCACTCAAGCTCTTGCTGCTCCTCAGCAGCCATTGGCAGCGCATCTACTGCAGCTCAGGCATTGGGGCTCCGGGCTTTCCCTGAGGAGCAGGGCTTCGATGTTTGCCACCAGCTGCTCCTGGGCGCCCCCCGAAAAAAAAACCCGAAAAATCACGAACGTCGGATGATTGGACGATTGCTCCCACACCAAAAGTGCCAGCCACTCAAGCTCTTGCTGCTCCTCAGCAGCCATTGGCAGCGCATCTACAGCAGCACAGACATTGGGGCTCCGGGCTTTCCCTGAGGAGCAGGGATTAGGCGTTTGCCACCAGCTGCACCTGGCCCCCCCCCGAAAAAATACCCGAAAAATCACGAACGTCGGACGATTGCTCCCACACCAAAAGTGCCAGCCACTAAAGCTCTTGCTGCTCCTCAGCGGCCATTCGCAATGCATCTACAGCAGCACAGACGCTGGGGCTCCGGGCTTTCCCTGAGGAGCAGGGCTTCGACATTTGCCACCAGCTGCACCTGGGCGCCTCCCCCAAAATAAACCCCGAAAAATCACGAACGTCGGACGATTGCTCCCACACCAAAATTGCCAGCCACTCAAGCTCTTGCTGCTCCTCAGCGGCCATTGGCAGCGCATCTACAGCACCGGAGACATTGGGGCTCCGGTCTTTCCCTGAGGAGCAGGGCTTCGACGTTTGCCACCAGCTGCACCGGGGCGCCCCCTGAAAAAAAAACCCTGAAAAATGACAAACGTCAGACGATTGCTCCCACACCAAAAGTGCCAGCCACTCAAGCTCTTGCTGCTCCTCAGCGGCCATTGGCAGCGCATCTACAGCAGCACAGACATTGGGGCTCCGGGCTTTCCCTGAGTAGCAGGGATTAGGCGTTTGCCACCAGCTGCATGTGGGCGCCCCCCGAAAAAAAACCCGAAAAATCACGAACGTCGGATGATTGCTCCCACACCAAAAGTGCCAGCCACTAAAGCTCTTGCTGCTCCTCAGCGGCCATTGGCAGTGCATCCACAGCACCACAGACATTGGGGCTCCGGTCTTTCCCTGAGGAGCAGGGCTTCGACGTTTGCCACCAGCTGCACCGTGGCGCCCCCCCCAAAAAAAACCCTGAAAAATCACGAACGTCAGACGATTGCTCCCACACCAAAAGTGCCAGCCACTCAAGCTCTTGCTGCTACTCAGCAGCCATTGGCAGCGCATCTACAGCAGCACAGACATTGGGGCTCCGGGCTTTCCCTGTGGAGCAGGGCTTCGACGTTTGCCACCAGCTGCACGTGGGCGCCCCCCCCAAAAATAACCCCGAAAAATCACGAACGATTGGACGATTGCTCCCACCCCAAAAGTGCCAGCCACTCAAGCTCTTGCTGCTCCTCAGCAGCCATTGGCAGCGCATCTACAGCAGCACAGACATTGGGGCTCCGGGCTTTCCCTGAGGAGTAGGGCTTAGACGTTTGCCACCAGCTGCACCTGGGCGCCCCAGTGAAAAAATCCTGAAAAGTCACGAATGTCGGATGATTGCTCCCACACCAAAAGTGCCAGCTACTCAAGCCATTGCTGCTCCTCAGCGGCCATTGGCAGCGCATCTACAGCAGCACAGACATTGGGGCTCCGGGCTTTCCATGAGGAGCAGGGCTTAGGCGTTTGCCACCAGCCGCACCTGGGCCCCCCCCGAAAAAAAACCCTGAAAAATCACGAACGTCGGATGATTGCTCCCACCCCAAAAGTGGCAGCCACTCAAGCTCTTGCTGCTCCTCAGCGGCCATTGGCAGCGCATCTACAGCAGCACAGACATTGGGGCTCCGGGCTTTCCCTGAGGAGCAGGGATTAGGCGTTTGCCACCAGCTGCATGTGGGCGCCCCCCGAAAAAAAACCCGAAAAATCACGAACGTCAGACGATTGCTCCCACACCAAAAGTGCCAGCCACTCAAGCTCTTGCTGCTCCTCAGCGGCCATTGGCAGCGCATCTACAGCAGCACAGACACTAGGGCTCCGGTCTTTCCCTAAGGAGCAGGGCTTCGACGTTTGCCACCAGCTGCACCGTGGCGCCCCCCGAAAAAAAAAACCCGAAAAATCACGAACGTCGGACGATTGCTCCCACACCAAAAGTGCCAGCCACTCAAGCTCTTGCTGCTCGTCAGATGCCATTGGCAGCGCATCTACAGCATCACAGACATTGTGGCTCCGGGCTTTCCCTGTGGAGCAGGTATTAGGCGTTTGCCACCAGCTGCATGTGGGCGCCCCCCGAAAAAATACCCGAAAAATCACGAACGTCGGACGATTGCTCCCACACCAAAAGTGCCAGCCACTCAAGCTCTTGCTGCTCCTCAGCGGCCATTCGCAATGCATCTACAGCAGCACAGACGCTGGGGCTCCGGGCTTTCCCTGAGGAGCAGGGCTTCGACATTTGCCACCAGCTGCACCTGGGCGCCTCCCCAAAATATAACCCCGAAAAATCACGAACGTCGGACGATTGCTCCCACACCAAAAGTGCCAGCCACTCAAGCTCTTGCTGCTCCTCAGCGGCCATTGGCAGCGCATCTACAGCAGCACAGACATTGTGGTTCTGGGCTTTCCCTGAGGAGCAGGTATTAGACGTTTGCCACCAGCTGCACCTGGGCGCCCCCCGGAAAAAAAAATCCGAAAAATCACGAACGTCGGACGATTGCTCCCACACCAAAAGTGCCAGCCACTCAAGCTCTTGCTGCTCCTCAGCGGCCATTGGCAGCACATCTACAGCAGCACAGACACTGGGGCTCCGGTCTTTCCCTGAGGAGCACGGCTTCGATGTTTGCCACCAGCTGCACCTGGGCGCCCCCCGAAAAAAATCCCTGAAAAATCATGAACGTCGGACCATTGCTCCCACACCAAAAGTGCCAGCCACTCAAGCTCTTGCTGCTCCTCAGCGGCCATTGGCAGCGCATCTACAGCAGCACAGACATTGGGGCTCCGGGCTTTCCCTGAGTAGCAGGGATTAGGCGTTTGCCACCAGCTGCATGTGGGCGCCCCCCGGAAAAAAACCCGAAAAATCACGAACGTCGGACGATTGCTCCCACACCAAAAGTGCCAGCCACTAAAGCTCTTGCTGCTCCTCAGCGGCCATTGGCAGTGCATCCACAGCACCACAGACATTGGGGCTCCGGGCTTTCCCTGAGGAGCAGGGCTTCGAAGTTTGCCACCAGCTGCACCGTGGCGCCCCCCCCCAAAAAAAAACCCAAAAAATCACGAAAGTCAGACGATTGCTCCCACACCAAAAGTGCCAGCCACTCAAGCTCTTGCTGCTCCTCAGCAGCCATTGGCAGCGCATCTACAGCAGCACAGACATTGGGGCTCCGGGCTTTCCCTGAGGAGTAGGGCTTAGACGTTTGCCACCAGCTGCACCTGGGCGCCCCGGTGAAAAAATCCTGAAAAGTCACGAATGTCGGATGATTGCTCCCACACCAAAAGTGCCAGCTACTCAAGCCATTGCTGCTCCTCAGCGGCCATTGGCAGCGCATCTACAGCAGCACAGACATTGGGGCTCCGGGCTTTCCCTGAGGAGCAGGGCTTCGACATTTGCCACCAGCTGCACGTGGGCGCCTCCCCCAAATATAACCCCGAAAAATCACGAACGTCAGACAATTGCTCCCACACCAAAAGTGCCAGCCACTCAAGCTCTTGCTGCTCCTCAGCGGCCATTGGCAGCGCATCTACAGCACCGGAGACATGGGGGCTCCGGTCTTTCCCTGAGGAGCAGGGCTTCGACGTTTGCCACCAGCTGCACCTGGGCGCCCCCTGAAAAAAAAACCCTGAAAAATGACAAACGTCGGACGATTGCTCCCACACCAAAAGTGCCAGCCACTCAAGCTCTTGCTGCTCCTCAGCGGCCATTGGCAGCGCATCTACAGCAGCACAGATATTGTGGCTCTGGGCTTTCCCTGAGGAGCAGGTATTAGGCGTTTGCCACCAGCTGCACCTGGGCGCCCCCGAAAAAAAAAAATCGAAAAATCAAGAACGTCGGAGGATTGCTCCCACACCAAAAGTGCCAGCCACTAAAGCTCTTGCTGCTCCTCAGCGGCCATTGGCAGCACATCTACAGCACCACAGACACTGTGGCTCCGGTCTTTCCCTGAGGAGCAGGGCTTCGATGTTTGCCACCAGCTGCACCTGGGCGCCCCCCGGAAAAAATCCCTGAAAAATCATGAACGTCAGACCATTGCTCCCACCCCAAAATTGCCAGCCACTCAAGCTCTTGCTGCTCCTCAGCGGCCATTGCCAGCGCATCTACAGCACCACAGACATTGGCGCTCCGGGCTTTTCCTGAGGAGCAGGGCTTAGGCGTTTGCCACCAGCAGCACGTGGGCGCCCCCCGAAAAAATAACCCGAAAAATCACGAACGTCAGACGATTGCTCCCACACCAAAAGTGCCAGCCACTAAAGCTCTTGCTGCTCCTCAGCGGCCATTCGCAATGCATCCACAGCAGCACAGACATTGTGGCTCCGGTCTTTCCCTGAGGAGCAGGGCTTCGACGTTTGCCACCAGCTGCACCTGGGCGCCCCCCCCAAAAATAACCCCGAAAAATCATGAACGTCAGACGATTGCTCCCACACAAAAAGTGCCAGCCACTCAAGCTCTTGCTGCTCCTCAGCAGCCATTGGCAGCGCATCTACAGGAGCACAGACGTTGGGGCTCCGGGCTTTCCCTGAGGAGCAGGGCTTAGACGTTTGCCACCAGCTGCACGTGGGTGCCCCCTGTGAAAAAATCCCGAAAAATCACGAACGTCGGATGATTGCTCCCACACCAAAAGTGCCAGCCACTCAAGCTCTTGCTGCTCCTCAGCAGCCATTGGCAGCGCATCTACAGCAGCACAGACGTTGGGGCTCTGGGCTTTCCCTGAGGAGCAGGGCTTCGACGATTGCCACCAGCTGCACGTGGGCGCCCCCCGAAAAAAAACCCCGAAAAATCACGAACGTCGGACGATTGGACGATTGCTCCCACACCAAAAGTGCCAGCCACTCAAGCTCTTGCTGCTCCTCAGCGGCCATTGGCAGCGCATCTACAGCAGCACAGACATTGGGGCTCTGGGCTTTCTCTGAGGAGCAGGTATTAGGCGTTTGCCACCAGCTGCACCTGGGCGCCCCCGAAAAAAAAAACCCGAAAAATCACGAACGTCGGACGATTGCTCCCACACCAAAAGTGCCAGCCACTCAAGCTCTTGCTGCTCCTCAGCGGCCATTGGCAGCGCATCTACAGCAGCACAGACATTGGGGCTCCGGGCTTTCCCTGAGGAGCAGGGCTTCGACGATTGCCACCAGCTGCACATGGGCGCCCCCCGAAAAAAAACCCCGAAAAATCACGAACGTCGAACGATTGGACGATTGCTCCCACACCAAAAGTGCCAGCCACTCAAGCTCTTGCTGCTCCTCAGCGGCCATTGGCAGCGCATCTACAGCACCACAGACATTGGGGCTCCGGGCTTTCCCTGAGTAGCAGGGATTAGGCGTTTGCCACCAGCTGCATGTGGGCGCCCCCCGAAAAAAACCCGAAAAATCACGAACGTCGGACGATTGCTCCAACACCAAAAGTGCCAGCCACTCAAGCTCTTGCTGCTCCTCAGCGGCCATTCGCAATGCATCTACAGCAGCACAGACGCTGGGGCTCCGGGCTTTCCCTGAGGAGCAGGGCTTCGACATTTGCCACCAGCTGCACGTGGGCGCCTCCCCCAAATATAACCCCCAAAAATCACGAACGTCAGACGATTGCTCCCACACCAAAATTGCCAGCCACTCAAGCTCTTGCTGCTCCTCAGCGGCCATTGGCAGCGCATCTACAGCACCGGAGACATGGGGGCTCCGGTCTTTCCCTGAGGAGCAGGTATTAGGGGTTTGCCACCAGCTGCACCTGGGCGCCCCCCGAAAAAAAACCTTGAAAAATCATGAACTTCGGACCATTGCTCCCACCCCAAAAGTGACAGCCACTCAAGCTCTTGCTGCTCCTCAGCGGCCATTGGCAGCGCATCTACAGCACCACAGACACTGGGGCTCCGGTCTTTCCCTGAGGAGCAGGGCTTCGACGTTTGCCACCAGCTGCACGTGCGCGCCCCCCCCCAAAAATAACCCCAAAAAATCACGAACGTCAGACGATTGGTCCCACACCAAAAGTGCCAGCCACTCAAGCTCTTGCTGCTCCTCAGCGGCCATTGGCAGCGCATCTACAGCAGCACAGACATTGGGGCTCCGGGCTTTCCCTGAGTAGCAGGGATTAGGCGTTTGCCACCAGCTGCATGTGGGCGCCCCCCGGAAAAAACCCGAAAAATCACGAACGTCGGACGATTGCTCCAACACCAAAAGTGCCAGCCACTCAAGCTCTTGCTGCTCCTCAGCGGCCATTCGCAATGCATCCACAGCAGCAGAGACATTGGGGCTCCAGGCTTTCCCTGAGGAGCAGGGCTTCGACGTTTGCCACCAGCTGCACCTGGGCACCCCCCGAAAAAAAAACCCTGAAAAATCTCGAACGTCGGACGATTGCTCCCACACCAAAAGTGCCAGCCACTCAAGCTCTTGCTGCTCCTCAGCGGCCATTGGCAGCGCATCTACAGCAGCACAGACACTAGGGCTCCGGTCTTTCCCTGAGGAGCAGGGCTTCGACGTTTGCCACCAGCTGCACCTGGGCACCCCCCGAAAAAAAAACCCTGAAAAATCACGAACGTCGGACGATTGCTCCCACACCAAAAGTGCCAGCCACTAAAGCTCTTGCTGCTCCTCAGCGGCCATTGGCAGCGCATCTACAGCAGCACAGACACTAGGGCTCCGGTCTTTCCCTAAGGAGCAGGGCTTCGACGTTTGACACCAGCTGCACCTGGGCGCCCCTCGAAAAAAAACCCCGAAAAATCACGAACTTCGGACGATTGCTCCCACACCAAAAGTGCCAGCTACTCAAGCTCTTGCTGCTCGTCAGAGGCCATTGGCAGCGCATCTACAGCAGCACAGACATTGGGGCTCCGGGCTTTCCCTGTGGAGCAGGTATTAGGTGTTTGCCACCAGCTGCACCTGGGCGCCCCCCGAAAAAATCCCGAAAAATCACGAACGTCGGACGATTGCTCCCACACCAAAAGTGCCAGCCACTCAAGCTCTTGCTGCTCCTCAGCGGCCATTGGCAGCGCATCTACAGCAGCACAGACATTGGGGCTCCGGGCTTTCCCTGAGTAGCAGGGATTAGGCGTTTGCCACCAGCTGCATGTGGGCGCCCCCCGAAAAAAACCCGAAAAATCACGAACGTCGGACGATTGCTCCCACACCAAAAGTGCCAGCCACTCAAGCTCTTGCTGCTCCTCAGCGGCCATTCGCAATGCATCTACAGCAGCACAGAGGCTGGGGCTCCGGGCTTTCCCTGAGGAGCAGGGCTTCGACATTTGCCACCAGCTGCACGTGGGCGCCTCCCCCAAATATAACCCCCTTAAATCACGAACGTCAGACGATTGCTCCCACACCAAAATTGCCAGCCACTCAAGCTCTTGCTGCTCCTCAGCGGCCATTGGCAGCGCATCTACAGCACCGGAGACATGGGGGCTCCGGTCTTTCCCTGAGGAGCAGGTATTAGGGGTTTGCCACCAGCTGCACCTGGGCGCCCCCCGAAAAAAAACCCTGAAAAATCATGAACTTCGGACCATTGCTCCCACCCCAAAAGTGCCAGCCACTCAAGCTCTTGCTGCTCCTCAGCGGCCATTGGCAGCGCATCTACAGCAGCACAGACACTTGGGCTCCCGTCTTTCCCTGAGGAGCAGGGCTTCGACGTTTGCCACCAGCTGCACCTGGGCGCCCCCCGAAAAAAAAACCCGAAAACTAATGAACGTCGGACGATTGCTCCCACCCGAAAAGTGCCAGCCACTCAAGCTTTTGCTGCTCCTCAGCAGCCATTGGCAGCGCAACTACAGCAGCTCAGACATTGCGGCTCCGGGCTTTCCCTGAGGAGAAGAGCTTCGACGTTTGCCACCAGCTGCACCTGGGCGCCCCCCCCAAAAATAACCCCAAAAAATCACGAACGTCGGATGATTGCTCCCACACCAAAAGTGCCAGCCATTCAAGCTTTTGCTGCTCCTCAGCGGCCATTGGCAGTGCATCTACAGCTGCACAGACATTGGGGCTCCGGGCTTTCCCTGAGGAGCAGGGCTTCGACGTTTGCCACCAGCTGCACCTGGGCCCCCCCCGAAAAAAAACCCTGAAAAATCACGAACGTCGGACGATTGCTCC
The DNA here is from genome assembly GCA_026413225.1 of Otis tarda. Classification (NCBI taxonomy): domain Eukaryota; kingdom Metazoa; phylum Chordata; class Aves; order Otidiformes; family Otididae; genus Otis; species Otis tarda. The sequence continues at coordinate 95,104 of CM048590.1, forward strand.
CACCCCAAAAGTGCCAGCCACTCAAGCTCTTGCTGCTCCTCAGCGGCCATTGGCAGCGCATCTACAGCAGCACAGACATTGGGGCTCCGGGCTTTCCCTGAGGAGCAGGGTTTCGACGATTGCCACCAGCTGCACCTGGGCGCCCCCCGAAAAAAAACCCCGAAAAATCACGAACGTCGAACGATTGGACGATTGCTCCCACACCAAAAGTGCCAGCCACTCAAGCTCTTGCTGCTCCTCAGCGGCCATTGGCAGCGCATCTACAGCACCACAGACATTGGGGCTCCGGGCTTTCCCTGAGTAGCAGGGATTAGGCGTTTGCCACCAGCTGCACCTGGGCGCCCCCCGGAAAAAACCCGAAAAATCACGAACGTCGGACGATTGCTCCCACACCAAAAGTGCCAGCCACTCAAGCTCTTGCTGCTCCTCAGCAGCCATTCGCAATGCATCTACAGCAGCACAGACGCTGGGGCTCCGGGCTTTCCCTGAGGAGCAGGGCTTCGACATTTGCAACCAGCTGCACGTGGGCGCCTCCCCCAAATATAACCCCCAAAAATCACGAACGTCGGACGATTGCTCCCACACCAAAAGTGCCAGCCACTCAAGCTCTTGCTGCTCCTCAGCGGCCATTGGCAGCGCATCTACAGCACCGGAGACATGGGGGCTCCGGTCTTTCCCTGAGGAGCAGGTATTAGGGGTTTGCCACCAGCTGCACCTGGGCGCCCCCCGAAAAAAAACCCTGAAAAATCATGAACTTCGGACCATTGCTCCCACCCCAAAAGTGCCAGCCACTCAAGCTCTTGCTGCTCCTCAGCGGCCATTGGCAGCGCATCTACAGCAGCACAGACACTGGGGCTCCGGTCTTTCCCTGAGGAGCAGGGCTTCGACGTTTGCCACCAGCTGCACCTGGGCGCCCCCCCCAAAAATAACCCCCAAAAATCACGAACGTCAGACGATTGGTCCCACACCAAAAGTGCCAGCCACTCAAGCTCTTGCTGCTCCTCAGCGGCCATTGGCAGCGCATCTACAGCAGCACAGACATTGGGGCTCCGGGCTTTCCCTGAGTAGAAGAGCTTCGACGTTTGCCACCAGCTGCACCTGGGCGCCCCCGGTGAAAAAATCCCGAAAAATCACGAACGTCGGATGATTGCTCCCACCCCAAAAGTGCCAGCCACTCAAGCTCTTGCTGCTCCTCAGCAGCCATTGGCAGCGCATCTACAGCACCACAGACATTGGGGCTCCGGGCTTTCCCTGAGGAGCAGGGCTTCGACGATTGCCACCAGCTGCACCTGGGCGCCCCCCGAAAAAAAACCCCGAAAAATCACGAACGTCGAACGATTGGACGATTGCTCCCACACCAAAAGTGCCAGCCACTCAAGCTCTTGCTGCTCCTCAGCGGCCATTGGCAGCGCATCTACAGCACCACAGACATTGGGGCTCCGGGCTTTCCCTGAGGAGCAGGGATTAGGCGTTTGCCACCAGCTGCACGTGGGCGCCCCCGAAAAAAAACCCGAAAAATCACGAACGTCGGACGATTGCTCCCACACCAAAAGTGCCAGCCACTCAAGCTCTTGCTGCTCCTCAGCGGCCATTCGCAATGCATCTACAGCAGCACAGACGCTGGGGCTCCGGGCTTTCCCTGAGGAGCAGGGCTTCGACATTTGCCACCAGCTGCACGTGGGCGCCTCCCCCAAATATAACCCCCAAAAATCACGAACGTCAGACGATTGCTCCCACACCAAAATTGCCAGCCACTCAAGCTCTTGCTGCTCCTCAGCGGCCATTGGCAGCGCATCTACAGCACCGGAGACATGGGGGCTCCGGTCTTTCCCTGAGGAGCAGGTATTAGGGGTTTGCCACCAGCTGCACCTGGGCGCCCCCCGAAAAAAAACCCTGAAAAATCATGAAATTCGGACCATTGCTCCCACCCCAAAAGTGCCAGCCACTCAAGCTCTTGCTGCTCCTCAGCGGCCATTGGCAGCGCATCTACAGCAGCACAGACACTGGGGCTCCGGTCTTTCCCTGAGGAGCAGGGCTTAGACGTTTGCCACCAGCTGCACCTGGGCGCCCCCCGAAAAAAAACCCGAAAACTCATGAACGTCGGACGATTGCTCCCACCCGAAAAGTGCCAGCCACTCAAGCTTTTGCTGGTCCTCAGCAGCCATTGGAAGCGCATCTACAGCAGCTCAGATATTGCGGCTCCGGGCTTTCCCTGAGGAGCAGGGCTTCGACGTTTGCCACCAGCTGCACGTGGGCGCCCCCCCCAAAAATAACCCCAAAAAATCACGAACGTCAGACGATTGGTCCCACACCAAAAGTGTCAGCCACTCAAGCTCTTGCTGCTCCTCAGCGGCCATTGGCAGCGCATCTACAGCAGCACAGACATTGGGGCTCCGGGCTTTCCCTGAGTAGAAGAGCTTCGACGTTTGCCACCAGCTGCACCTGGGCGCCCCCGGTGAAAAAATCCCGAAAAATCACGAACGTCGGATGATTGCTCCCACACCAAAAGTGCCAGCCACTCAAGCTTTTGCTGCTCCTCAGCGGCCATTGGCAGTGCATCTACAGCAGCACAGACATTGGGGCTCCGGGCTTTCCCTGAGGAGCAGTGCTTAGGCGTTTGCCACCAGTTGCACGTGCGCGCCCCCCGAAAAAAAACCCTGAAAAATCACGAACGTCGGACGATTGCTCCCACCCCAAAAGTGCCAGCCACTCAAGCTCTTGCTGCTCCTCAGCGGCCATTGGCAGCGCATCTACAGCACCACAGACATTGGGGCTCCGGGCTTTCCCTGAGGAGCAGGGCTTCGACGTTTGCCACCAGCTGCACCTGGGCGCCCCCCGAAAATGAAACCCGAAAAATCACGAACGTCGGACGATTGGACGATTGCTCCCACACCAAATGTGCCAGCCACTCAAGCTCTTGCTGCTCCTCAGCAGCCATTGGCAGCGCATCTACAGCAGCACAGACATTGGGGCTCCGGGCTTTCCCTGAGGAGCAGGGCTTCGACGTTTGCCACCAGCAGCACCTGGGCGCCCCCCGAAAAAAAAACCCCGAAAAATCACGAACGTCAGACGATTGCTCCCACACCAAAAGTGCCAGCCACTCAAGCTCTTGCTGCTCCTCAGCCGCCATTCGCAATGCATCTACAGCAGCACAGACATTGGGGCTCCGGGATTTCCCTGAGGAGCAGGGCTTCGACGTTTGCCACCAGCTGCACGTGGGCGCCCCCCCCAAAAATAACCCCGAAAAATCATGAACGTCAGACGATTGCTCCCACACCAAATGTGCCAGCCACTCAAGCTCTTGCTGCTCCTCAGCGGCCATTGGCAGCGCATCTACAGCAGCACAGACATTGGGGCTCCGGGCTTTCCCTGAGGAGCAGGGCTTCGACGTTTGCCACCAGCTGCACGTGGGTGCCCCCTGTGAAAAAATCCCGAAAAATCACGAACGTCGGATGATTGCTCCCACACCAAAAGTGCCAGCCACTCAAGCTCTTGCTGCTCCTCAGCGGCCATTGGCAGCGCCTCTACAGCAGCACAGACATTGGGGCTCCGGGCTTTCCCTGAGGAGCAGGGCTTCGACGTTTGCCACCAGCTGCACCTGGGCGCCCCCCCCAAAAATAATCCCGAAAAATCATGAACGTCGGACGATTGCTCCCACACCAAAAGTGCCAGCCACTCAAGCTCTTGCTGCTCCTCAGAGGCCATTGTCAGCGCATCTACAGGAGCACAGACATTGTGGCTCCGGGCTTTCCCTGTGGAGCAGGGCTTCGACGTTTGCCACCAGCTGCACGTGGGCGCCCCCCGAAAAAATCCCGAAAAATCACGAACGTTGGACGATTGCTCCCACACCAAAAGTGCCAGCCACTCAAGCTCTTGCTGCTCCTCAGTGGCCATTGGCAGTGCATCCACAGCAGCACAGACATTGGGGCTCCGGGCTTTCCCTGAGGAGCAGGGCTTCGACGATTGCCACCAGCTGCACCTGGGCGCCCCCCGAAAAAAAACCCCGAAAAATCACGAACGTCGGACGATTGGACGATTGCTCCCACACCAAAAGTGCCAGCCACTCAAGCTCTTGCTGCTCCTCAGCAGCCATTGGCAGCGCATCTACAGCACCGGAGACATTGGGGCTCCGGGCTTTCCCTGAGGAGCAGGGATTAGGCGTTTGCCACCAGCTGCATGTGGGCGCCCCCCGAAAAAATACCCGAAAAATCACGAACGTCGGACGATTGCTCCCACACCAAAAGTGCCAGCCACTAAAGCTCTTGCTGCTCCTCAGAGGCCATTCGCAATGCATCTACAGCAGCACAGACGCTGGGGCTCCGGGCTTTCCCTGAGGAGCAGGGCTTCGACATTTGCCACCAGCTGCACGTGGGCGACTCCCCCAAATATAACCCCGAAAAATCACGAACGTCAGACAATTGCTCCCACACCAAATGTGCCAGCCACTCAAGCTCTTGCTGCTCCTCAGCGGCCATTGGCAGCGCATCTACAGCACCGGAGACATGGGGGCTCCGGTCTTTCCCTGAGGAGCAGGGCTTCGACGTTTGCCACCAGCTGCACCGGGCGCCCCCTGAAAAAAAAACCCTGAAAAATGACAAACGTCGGACGATTGCTCCCACACCAAAAGTGCCAGCCACTCAAGCTCTTGCTGCTCCTCAGCGGCCATTGGCAGCGCATCTACAGCAGCACAGATATTGTGGCTCTGGGCTTTCCCTGAGGAGCAGGTATTAGGCGTTTGCCACCAGCTGCACCTGGGCGCCCCCCGAAAAAAAAAACCCAGAAAAATCACGAACGTCGGACGATTGCTCCCACACCAAAAGTGCCAGCCACTAAAGCTCTTGCTGCTCCTCAGCGGCCATTGGCAGCACATCTACAGCACCACAGACACTGTGGCTCCGGTCTTTCCCTGAGGAGCAGGGCTTCGATGTTTGCCACCAGCTGCACCTGGGCGCCCCCCGGAAAAAAAACCTGAAAAATCATGAACGTCGGACGATTGCTCCCACACCAAAAGTGCCAGCCACTCAAGCTCTTGCTGCTCCTCAGCGGCCATTGGCAGCGCATCTACAGCAGCACAGACACTAGGGCTCCGGTCTTTCCCTGAGGAGCAGGGCTTCGACGTTTGCCACCAGCTGCACCTGGGCGCCCCCCGAAAAAAAACCCTGAAAACTCATGAACGTCGGACGATTGCTCCCACCCGAAAAGTGCCAGCCACTCAAGCTCTTGCTGCTCCTCAGCAGCCATTGGAAGCGCATCTACTGCAGCTCAGACATTGGGGCTCCGGGCTTTCCCTGAGGAGCAGGGCTTCGATGTTTGCCACCAGCTGCTCCTGGGCGCCCCCCGAAAAAAAAACCCGAAAAATCACGAACGTCGGACGATTGCTCCCACACCAAAAGTGCCAGCCACTCAAGCTCTTGCTGCTCCTCAGCGGCCATTCGCAATGCATCCACAGCAGCAGAGACATTGGGGCTCCAGGCTTTCCCTGAGGAGCAGGGCTTCGACGTTTGCCACCAGCTGCACCTGGGCACCCCCGAAAAAAAAAACCCTGAAAAATCTCGAACGTCGGACGATTGCTCCCACACCAAAAGTGCCAGCCACTCAAGCTCTTGCTGCTCCTCAGCGGCCATTGGCAGCGCATCTACAGCAGCACAGACACTAGGGCTCCGGTCTTTCCCTGAGGAGCAGGGCTTCGACGTTTGCCACCAGCTGCACCTGGGCACCCCCGAAAAAAAAACCCTGAAAAATCACGAACGTCGGACGATTGCTCCGACACCAAAAGTGCCAGCCACTCAAGCTCTTGCTGCTCCTCAGCGGCCATTGGCAGCGCATCTACAGCAGCAGAGACACTAGGGCTCCGGTCTTTCCCTAAGGAGCAGGGCTTCGACGTTTGACACCAGCTGCACCTGGGCGCCCCTCGAAAAAAAACCCCGAAAAATCACGAACTTCGGACGATTGCTCCCACCCGAAAAGTGCCAGCTACTCAAGCTCTTGCTGCTCGTCAGAGGCCATTGGCAGCGCATCTACAGCAGCACAGACATTGGGGCTCCGGGCTTTCCCTGTGGAGCAGGTATTAGGCGTTTGCCACCAGCTGCACCTGGGCGCCCCCTAAAAAAATCCCGAAAAATCACGAACGTCGGACGATTGCTCCCACACCAAAAGTGCCAGCCACTAAAGCTCTTGCTGCTCCTCAGCAGCCATTGGCAGTGCATCCACAGCAGCACAGACATTGGGGCTCTGGCCTTTCCCTGAGGAGCAGGGCTTCGACGTTTGCCACCAGCTGCACGTGGGCGCCCCCCCCAAAAATAACCCCGAAAAATCACGAACGTCGGACGATTGCTCCCACTCCAAAAGTGCAGCCACTCAAGCTCTTGCTGCTCCTCAGCGGCCATTGGCAGCGCATCTACAGCAGCACAGACATTGGGGCTCCGGGCTTTCCCTGAGTAGAAGAGCTTCGACGTTTGCCACCAGCTGCACCTGGGCGCTCCGGTGAAAAAATCCCGAAAAATCACGAACGTCGGATGATTGCTCCCACACCAAAAGTGCCAGCCACTCAAGCTCTTGCTGCTCCTCAGCGGCCATTGGCAGTGCATCTACAGCAGCACAGACATTGGGGCTTCGGGCTTTCCCTGAGGAGCAGGGCTTAGGCGTTTGCCACCAGTTGCACGTGCGCACCCCCCGAAAAAAAACCCTGAAAAATCACGAACGTCGGACGATTGCTCCCACCCCAAAAGTGCCAGCCACTCAAGCTCTTGCTGCTCCTCAGCGGCCATTGGCAGCGCATCTACAGCACCACAGACATTGGGGCTCCGGGCTTTCCCTGAGGAGCAGGGCTTCGACGATTGCCACCAGCTGCACCTGGGTGCCCCCCGAAAAAAAACCCCGAAAAATCACGAACGTCGAACGATTGGACGATTGCTCCCACACCAAAAGTGCCAGCCACTCAAGCTCTTGCTGCTCCTCAGCGGCCATTGGCAGCGCATCTTCAGCACCACAGACATTGGGGCTCCGGGCTTTCCCTGAGTAGCAGGGATTAGGCGTTTGCCACCAGCTGCATATGGGCGCCCCCCGAAAAAAAGCCGAAAAATCACGAACGTCGGACGATTGCTCCCACACCAAAAGTGCCAGCCACTCAAGCTCTTGCTGCTCCTCAGCGGCCATTCGCAATGCATCTACAGCAGCACAGACGCTGGGGCTCCGGGCTTTCCCTGAGGAGCAGGGCTTCGACATTTGCCACCAGCTGCACGTGGGCGCCTCCCCCAAATATAACCCCCAAAAATCACGAACGTCAGACGATTGCTCCCACACCAAAATTGCCAGCCACTCAAGCTCTTGCTGCTCCTCAGCGGCCATTGGCAGCGCATCTACAGCACCGGAGACATGGGGGCTCCGGTCTTTCCCTGAGGAGCAGGGCTTAGACGTTTGCCACCAGCTGCCCCTGGCGCCCCCCGAAAAAAAAACCCGAAAACTCATGAACGTCGGACGATTGCTCCCACCCGAAAAGTGCCAGCGACTCAAGCTTTTTCTGCTCCTCAGCGGCCATTGGCAGCGCATCTACAGCAGCACAGACATTGGGGCTCCGGGCTTTCCCTGAGGAGCAGGGCTTCGACGTTTGCCACCAGCTGCACGTGGGTGCCCCCTGTGAAAAAATCCCGAAAAATCACGAACGTCGGATGATTGCTCCCACACCAAAAGTGCCAGCCACTCAAGCTCTTGCTGTTCGTCAGAGGCCATTGCCAGCGCATCTACAGCAGCACAGACATTGTGGCTCCGGGCTTTCCCTGAGGAGCAGGGCTTCGACGATTGCCATCAGCTGCACCTGGGTGCCCCCGAAAAAAAAAACCCCGAAAAATCACGAACGTCGGACGATTGGACGATTGCTCCCACACCAAAAGTGCCAGCCACTCAAGCTCTTGCTGCTCCTCAGCGGCCATTGGCAGCGCATCTACAGCACCACAGACATTGGGGCTCCGGGGTTTCCCTGAGGAGCAGGGCTTCGACGTTTGCCACCAGCTGCACTTGGGCACGCCCCCCAAAAAAAACCCCAAAAATCACGAACGTCAGACGATTGCTCCCACTCCAAATGTGCCAGCCACTCAAGCTTTTGCTGCTCCTCAGCGGCCATTGGCAGCGCATCTACAGCAGCACAGACATTGGGGCTCCGGGCTTTCCCTGAGGAGCAGGGCTTAGGCGTTTGCCACCAGCCGCACCTGGGCCCCCCCCGAAAAAAAACCCAGAAAAATCACGAACGTCGGATGATTGCTCCCACCCCAAAAGTGCCAGCCACTCAAGCTCTTGCTGCTCCTCAGCGGCCATTGGCAGCGCATCTACAGCAGCACAGACATTGGGGCTCCGGGCTTTCCCTGAGTAGCAGGAATTAGGCGTTTGCCACCAGCTGCATGTGGGCGCCCCCCGAAAAAAAACCCGAAAAATCACGAACGTCGGACTATTGCTCCCACACCAAACGTGCCAGCCACTCAAGCTCTTGCTGCTCCTCAGCGGCCATTGGCAGCGCATCTACAGGAGCACAGACATTGTGGCTCCGGGTTTTCCCTGTGGAGCAGGGCTTCGACGTTGCCACCAACTGCACGTGGGCGCCCCCGAAAAATCCCGAAAAATCACGAACGTTGGACGATTGCTCCCACACCAAAAGTGCCAGCCACTAAAGCTCTTGCTGCTCCTCAGCGGCCATTGGCAGTGCATCCACAGCAGCACAGACATTGGGGCTCCGGGCTTTCCCTGAGGAGCAGGGCATCGACGTTTGCCACCAGCTGCACCTGGGCGCCCCCCCCAAAAAAAAACCCCAAAAAATCACGAACGTGAGACGATTGCTCCCACACCAAAAGTGCCAGCTACTCAAGCTCTTGCTGCTCCTCAGCGGCCATTGGCAGCGCATCTACAGCACCACAGACATTGGGGCTCCGGGCTTTCCCTGAGGAGCAGGGCTTCGACGATTGCCACCAGCTGCACCTGGGCGCCCCCCGAAAAAAACCCCGAAAAATCACGAACGTCGGACGATTGCTCCCACACCAAAAGTGCCAGCCACTAAAGCTCTTGCTGCTCCTCAGCGGTCATTCGCAATGCATCTACAGCAGCACAGACGCTGGGGCTCCGGGCTTTCTCTGAGGAGTAGGGCTTCGACATTTGCCACCAGCTGCACGTGGGCGAGTCCCCCAAATATAACCCCGAAAAATCACGAACGTCAGACAATTGCTCCCACACCAAAATTGCCAGCCACTCAAGCTCTTGCTGCTCCTCAGCGGCCATTGGCAGCGCATCTACAGCACCGGAGACATGGGGGCTCCGGTCTTTCCCTGAGGAGCAGGGCTTCGACGTTTGCCACCAGCTGCACCGGGGCGCCCCCTGAAAAAAAAACCCTGAAAAATGACAAACGTCGGACGATTGCTCCCACACCAAAAGTGCCAGCCACTCAAGCTCTTGCTGCTCCTCAGCGGCCATTGGCAGCGCATCTACAGCAGCACAGATATTGTGGCTCTGGGCTTTCCCTGAGGAGCAGGTATTAGGCGTTTGCCACCAGCTGCACCTGGGCGCCCCCCGAAAAAAAAAACCCAGAAAAATCACGAACGTCGGACGATTGCTCCCACACCAAAAGTGCCAGCCACTAAAGCTCTTGCTGCTCCTCAGCGGCCATTGGCAGCACATCTACAGCACCACAGACACTGTGGCTCCGGTCTTTCCCTCAGGAGCAGGGCTTCGATGTTTGCCACCAGCTGCACCTGAGCGCCCCCCGAAAAAAAAACCTGAAAAATCATGAACGTCGGACGATTGCTCCCACCCCAAAAGTGCCAGCCACTCAAGCTCTTGCTGCTCCTCAGCGGCCATTGGCAGCGCATCTACAGCACCACAGACATTGGGGCTCCGGGCTTTCCCTGAGGAGCAGGGCTTCGACGTTTGCCACCAGCTGCACGTGGGCGCCCCCCGAAAAAAAACCCTGAAAACTCATGAACGTCGGACGATTGCTCCTACCCGAAAAGTGCCAGCCACTCAAGCTCTTGCTGCTCCTCAGCAGCCATTGGAAGCGCATCTACTGCAGCTCAGACATTGGGGCTCCGGGCTTTCCCTGAGGAGCAGGGCTTCGATGTTTGCCACCAGCTGCACCTGGGCGCCCCCCGGAAAAAAAACCCGAAAAATCACGAACGTCGGATGATTGGACGATTGCTCCCACACCAAAAGTGCCAGCCACTCAAGCTCTTGCTGCTCCTCAGCAGCCATTGGCAACGCATCTACAGCAGCACAGACATTGGGGCTCCGGGCTTTCCCTGAGGAGCAGGGATTAGGCGTTTGCCACCAGCTGCACCTGGGCCCCCCCCGAAAAAATACCCGAAAAATCACGAACGTCGGACGATTGCTCCCACACCAAAAGTGCCAGCCACTAAAGCTCTTGCTGCTCCTCAGCGGCCATTCGCAATGCATCTACAGCAGCACAGACGCTGGGGCTCCGGGCTTTCCCTGAGGAGCAGGGCTTCGACATTTGCCACCAGCTGCACGTGGGCGCCTCCCCCAAATATAACCCCGAAAAATCACGAACGTCAGACAATTGCTCCCACACCAAAATTGCCAGCCACTCAAGCTCTTGCTGCTCCTCAGCGGCCATTGGCAGCGCATCTACAGCACCGGAGACATGGGGGCTCCGGTCTTTCCCTGAGGAGCAGGGCTTCGACGTTTGCCACCAGCTGCACCGGGCGCCCCCTGAAAAAAAAAACCCTGAAAAATGACAAACGTCGGACGATTGCTCCCACACCAAAAGTGCCAGCCACTCAAGCTCTTGCTGCTCCTCAGCGGCCATTGGCAGCGCATCTACAGCAGCACAGACATTGGGGCTCCGGGCTTTCCCTGAGTAGCAGGGATTAGGCGTTGCCACCAGTTGCATGTGGGCGCCCCCCGAAAAAAAACCCGAAAAATCACGAACGTCGGACGATTGCTCCCACACCAAAAGTGCCAGCCACTAAAGCTCTTGCTGCTCCTCAGCGGCCATTGGCAGTGCATCCACAGCACCACAGACATTGGGGCTCCGGTCTTTCCCTGAGGAGCAGGGCTTCGACGTTTGCCACCAGCTGCACCGTGGCGCCCCCCCCCAAAAAAACCCCAAAAATCACGAACGTCAGACGATTGCTCCCACACCAAAAGTGCCAGCCACTCAAGATTTTGCTGCTACTCAGCAGCCATTGGCAGCGCATCTACAGCAGCACAGACATTTGGGGCTCCGGGCTTTCCCTGAGGAGCAGGGCTTCGACGTTTGCCACCAACTGCACGTGGGCGCCCCCAAAAAATAACCCCGAAAAATCACGAACGTCGGACGATTGCTCCCCACACCAAAAGTGCCAGCCACTCAAGCTCTTGCTGCTCCTCAGCAGCCATTGGCAGCGCATCTACAGCAGCACAGACATTGGGGCTCCGGGCTTTCCCTGAGGAGTAGGGCTTAGACGTTTGCCACCAGCTGCACCTGGGCGCCCCAGTGAAAAAATCCTGAAAACTCACGAATGTCGGATGATTGCTCCCACACCAAAAGTGCCAGCTACTCAAGCCATTGCTGCTCCTCAGCGGCCATTGGCAGCGCATCTACAGCAGCACAGACATTGGGGCTCCGGGCTTTCCATGAGGAGCAGGGCTTAGGCGTTTGCCACCAGCCGCACCTGGCCCCCCCCCGGAAAAAAACGCAGAAAAATCATGAACGTCGGATGATTGCTCCCACCCCAAAAGTGCCAGCCACTCAAGCTCTTGCTGCTCCTCAGCAGCCATTGGCAGAGCATCTACAGCAGCACAGACGTTGGGGCTCCGGGCTTTCCCTGAGGAGCAGGGCTTCGACGATTGCCACCAGCTGCACCTGGGCGCCCCCCGAAAAAAAACCCCGAAAAATCACGAACGTCAGACGATTGGACGATTGCTCCCACACCAAAAGTGCCAGCCACTCAAGCTCTTGCTGCTCCTCAGCGGCCATTGGCAGCGCATCTACAGCAGCACAGATATTGTGGCTCTGGGCTTTCCCTGAGGAGCAGGGTATTAGGCGTTTGCCACCAGCTGCACCTGGGCGCCCCCCGAAAAAAAAACCCGAAAAATCACGAACGTCGGACGATTGCTCCCACACCAAAAGTGCCAGCCACTCAAGCTCTTGCTGCTCCTCAGCGGCCATTGGCAGCACATCTACAGCACCACAGACACTGTGGCTCCGGTCTTTCCCTGAGGAGCAGGGCTTCGATGTTTGCCACCAGCTGCACCTGGGCGCCCCCCGGAAAAAAACCCTGAAAAATCATGAATGTCGGACCATTGCTCCCACACCAAAAGTGCCAGCCACTCAAGCTCTTGCTGCTCCTCAGCGGCCATTAGCAGCGCATCTACAGCAGCACAGACACTAGGGCTCCGGTCTTTCCCTGAGGAGCAGGGCTTCGACGTTTGCCACCAGCTACACCTGGGCGCCCCCCGAAAAAAACCCCTGAAAAATCATGAACGTCGGACGATTGCTCCAACCCGAAAAGTGCCAGCCACTCAAGCTCTTGCTGCTCGTCAGCGGCCATTGCCAGCGCATCTACAGCAGCACAGATATTTTGGCTCCGGTCTTTCCCTGAGGAGCAAGGCTTCGACGTTTGCCACCAGCTGCACCTGGGCGCCCCTCCCAAAAAAAACCCCGAAAAATCACGAATGTCAGACGATTGCTCCCACACCAAAAGTGCCAGCCACTCAAGCTTTTGCTGCTCCTCAGCAGCCATTGGAAGCGCATCTACTGCAGCTCAGACATTGGGGCTCCGGGCTTTCCCTGAGGAGCCGGGCTTCGACGTTTGCCACCAGGTGCTCCTGGGCGCCCCCCGAAAAAAAAACCCGAAAAATCTCGAACGTCGGACGATTGCGCCCACACCAAATGTGCCAGCCACTAAAGCTCTTGCTGCTCCTCAGCGGCCATTCGCAATGCATCCACAGCAGCACAGACATTGTGGCTCCGGGCTTTCCCTGAGGAGCAGGGCTTCGACGTTTGCCACCAGCTGCACGTGGCGCCCCCCAAAAAAAACCCCGAAAAATCACGAGGAAGTGGGCGCCCCCAAAAATAACCCCGAAAAATCACGAACGTCAGACGATTGCTCCCACACGAAAAGTGCCAGCCACTCAAGCTCTTGCTACTCCTCAGCAGCCACTGGCAGCGCATGTACAGCAGCACAGACATTGGGGCTCCGGGATTTCCCTGAGGAGTAGGGCTTCGACGTTTGCCACCAGCTGCACCTGGGCGCTCCGGTGAAAAAATCCTGAAAAGTCACGAATGTCGGACGATTGCTCCCACACCAAAAGTGCCAGCCACTCAAGCTCTTGCTGCTCCTCAGCGGCCATTGGCAGTGCATCTACAGTAGCACAGACATTGGGGCTCCGGGCTTTCCATGAGGAGCAGGGCTTAGGCGTTTGCCACAAGCCGCACCTGGCCCCCCCCCCGAAAAAAAACGCAGAAAAATCACGAACGTCGGATGATTGCTCCCACCCCAAAAGTGGCAGCCACTCAAGCTCTTGCTGCTCCTCAGCGGCCATTGGCAGCGCATCTACAGCAGCACAGACATTGGGAGCTCCGGGCTTTCCCTGAGTAGCAGGGATTAGGCGTTGCCACCAGCTGCATGTGGGCACCCCCGAAAAAAAACCCGAAAAATCACGAACGTCAGACGATTGCTCCCACACCAAAAGTGCCAGCCACTCAAGCTCTTGCTGCTCCTCAGCGGCCATTGGCAGCGCATCTACAGCAGCAGAGACACTAGGGCTCCGGTCTTTCCCTAAGGAGCAGGGCTTAGACGTTTGCCACCAGCTGCACCGTGGCGCCCCCCGAAAAAAAAACCCGAAAAATCACGAACGTCGGACGATTGCTCCCACACCAAAAGTGCCAGCCACTCAAGCTCTTGCTGCTCGTCAGATGCCATTGGCAGCGCATCTACAGCATCACAGACATTGTGGCTCCGGGCTTTCCCTGTGGAGCAGGTATTAGCGTTTGCCACCAGCTGCATGTGGGCGCCCCCCGAAAAAAATGCCGAAAAATCACGAACGTCGGACGATTGCTCCCACACCAAAAGTGCCAGCCACTCAAGCTCTTGCTGCTCCTCAGCGGCCATTCGCAATGCATCTACAGCAGCACAGACGCTGGGGCTCCGGGCTTTCCCTGAGGAGCAGGGCTTCGACATTTGCCACCAGCTGCACCTGGGCGCCTCTCCCAAATATAACCCCGAAAAATCACGAACGTCGGACGATTGCTCCCACACCAAAAGTGCCAGCCACTCAAGCTCTTGCTGCTCCTCAGCGGCCATTGGCAGCGCATCTACAGCACCACAGACATTGTGGTTCTGGCCTTTCCCTGAGGAGCAGGTATTAGGCGTTTGCCACCAGCTGCACCTGGGCGCCCCCCGAGAAAAAAAATCCGAAAAATCACGAACGTCGGACGATTGCTCCCACACCAAAAGTGCCAGCCACTAAAGCTCTTGCTGCTCCTCAGCGGCCATTGGCAGCACATCTCCAGCAGCACAGACACTGTGGCTCCGGTCTTTCCCTGAGGAGCAGGGCTTCGATGTTTGCCACCAGCTGCACCTGGGCGACCCCGAAAAAAATCCCTGAAAAATCATGAACGTCGGACCATTGCTCCCACCCCAAAAGTGCCAGCCACTCAAGCTCTTGCTGCTCCTCAGCGGCCATTGGCAGCGCATCTACAGCAGCACAGACATTGGGGCTCCGGGCTTTCCCTGAGTAGCAGGGATTAGGCGTTTGCCACCAGCTGCATGTGGGCGCCCCCCGAAAAAAAACCCGAAAAATCACGAACGTCGGACGATTGCTCCCACACCAAAAGTGCCAGCCACTCAAGCTCTTGCTGCTCCTCAGCGGCCATTGGCAGTGCATCCACAGCACCACAGACATTGGGGCTCCGGGCTTTCCCTGAGGAGCAGGGCTTCGAAGTTGGCCACCAGCTGCACCGTGGCGCCCCCCAACAAAAAAAACCCCAAAAAATCACGAAAGTCGGACGATTGCTCCCACACCAAAAGTGCCAGCCACTCAAGCTCTTGCTGCTCCTCAGCAGCCATTGGCAGCGCATCTACAGCAGCACAGACATTGGGGCTCCGGGCTTTCCCTGAGGAGTAGGGCTTAGACGTTTGCCACCAGCTGCACCTGGGCGCCCCGGTGAAAAAATCCTGAAAAGTCACGAATGTCGGATGATTGCTCCCACACCAAAAGTGCCAGCTACTCAAGCCATTGCTGCTCCTCAGCGGCCATTGGCAGCGCATCTACAGCAGCACAGACATTGGGACTCAGGGCTTTCCCTAAGGAGCAGGGCTTAGGCGTTTGCCACCAGCCGCACCTGGCCCCCCCCCGAAAAAAACCGCAGAAAAATCACGAACGTCGGATGATTGCTCCCACCCCAAAAGTGCCAGCCACTCAAGCTCTTGCTGCTCGTCAGAGGCCATTGGCAGCGCATCTACAGCAGCACAGACATTGGGGCTCCGGGCTTTCCCTGAGGGCTTCGACATTTGCCACCAGCTGCACCTGGGCGCCTCCCCCAAATATAACCCCGAAAAATCACGAACGTCAGACAATTGCTCCCACACCAAAAGTGCCAGCCACTCAAGCTCTTGCTGCTCCTCAGCGGCCATTGGCAGCGCATCTACAGCAGCACAGATATTGTGGCTCTGGGCTTTCCCTGAGGAGCAGGTATTAGACGTTTGCCACCAGCTGCACCTGGGCGCCCCCTGAAAAAAAAACCCTGAAAAATGACAAACGTCGGACGATTGCTCCCACACCAAAAGTGCCAGCCACTCAAGCTCTTGCTGCTCCTCAGCGGCCATTGGCAGCGCATCTACAGCAGCACAGATATTGTGGCTCTGGGCTTTCCCTGAGGAGCAGGTATTAGGCGTTTGCCACCAGCTGCACCTGGGCGCCCCCCGAAAAAAAACCCCGAAAAATCACGAACGTCGGAGGATTGCTCCCACACCAAAAGTGCCAGCCACTAAAGCTCTTGCTGCTCCTCAGCGGCCATTGGCAGCACATCTACAGCACCACAGACACTGTGGCTCCGGTCTTTCCCTGAGGAGCAGGGCTTCGATATTTGCCACCAGCTGCACCTGGGCGCCCCCGAAAAAATCCCTGAAAAATCATGAACGTCGGACCATTGCTCCCACCCCAAAATTGCCAGCCACTCAAGCTCTTGCTGCTCCTCAGCGGCCATTGCCAGCGCATCTACAGCACCACAGACATTGGCGCTCCGGGCTTTTCCTGAGGAGCAGGGCTTAGGCGTTTGCCACCAGCAGCATGTGGGCGCCCCCGAAAAATAACCCGAAAAATCACGAACGTCAGACGATTGCTCCCACACCAAAAGTGCCAGCCACTAAAGCTCTTGCTGCTCCTCAGCGGCCATTCGCAATGCATCCACAGCAGCACAGACATTGGGGCTCCGGTCTTTCCCTGAGGAGCAGGGCTTCGACGTTTGCCACCAGCTGCACCTGGGCGCCCCCACCAAAAATAACCCCGAAAAATCATGAACGTCAGACGATTGCTCCCACACAAAAAGTGCCAGCCACTCAAGCTCTTGCTGCTCCTCAGCAGCCATTGGCAGCGCATCTACAGGAGCACAGACGTTGGGGCTCCGGGCTTTCCCTGAGGAGCAGGGCTTAGACGTTTGCCACCAGCTGCACGTGGGTGCCCCCTGTGAAAAAATCCCGAAAAATCACGAACGTCAGATGATTGCTCCCACACCAAAAGTGCCAGCCACTCAAGCTCTTGCTGCTCCTCAGCGGCCATTGGCAGCGCATCTACAGCACCACAGACATTGGGGCTCCGGGCTTTCCCTGAGGAGCAGGGCTTCGACGATTGCCACCAGCTGCACCTGGGCGCCCCCCGAAAAAAAAACCCCGAAAAATCACGAACGTCGAACGATTGGACGATTGCTCCCACACCAAAAGTGCCAGCCACTCAAGCTCTTGCTGCTCCTCAGCGGCCATTGGCAGCGCATCTACAGCACCACAGACATTGGGGCTCCGGGCTTTCCCTGAGTAGCAGGGATTAGGCGTTTGCCACCAGCTGCCATGTGGGCGCCCCCCGAAAAAAAACCCGAAAAATCACGAACGTCGGACGATTGCTCCAACACCAAAAGTGCCAGCCACTAAAGCTCTTGCTGCTCCTCAGCGGCCATTCGCAATGCATCTACAGCAGCACAGACGCTGGGGCTCCGGGCTTTCCCTGAGGAGCAGGGCTTCGACATTTGCCACCAGCTGCACGTGGGCGCCTCCCCAAAATATAACCCCCAAAAATCACGAACGTCAGACGATTGCTCCCACACCAAAATTGCCAGCCCACTCCAAGCTCTTGCTGCTCCTCAGCGGCCATTGGCAGCGCATCCTACAGCACCGGAGACATGGGGGCTCCGGTCTTTCCCTGAGGAGCAGGTATTAGGGGTTTGCCACCAGCTGCACCTGGGCGCCCCCCGAAAAAAAACCTTGAAAAATCATGAACTTCGGACCATTGCTCCCACCCCAAAAGTGCCAGCCACTCAAGCTCTTGCTGCTCCTCAGCGGCCATTGGCAGCGCATCTACAGCACCACAGACACTAGGGCTCCGGTCTTTCCCTGAGGAGCAGGGCTTCGACGTTTGCCACCAGCTGCACGTGCGCGCCCCCCCCCAAAAATAACACCAAAAAAACACGAACGTCAGACGATTGGTCCCACACCAAAAGTGCCAGCCACTCAAGCTCTTGCTGCTCCTCAGCGGCCATTGGCAGCGCATCTACAGCAGCACAGACATTGGGGCTCCGGGCTTTCCCTGAGTAGAAGAGCTTCGACTTTTGCCACCAGCTGCACGTGGGTGCCCACTTTGAAAAAATCCCGAAAAATCACGAACGTCGGATGATTGCTGCCACACCAAAAGTGCCAGCCACTCAAGCTCTTGCTGCTCGTCAGAGGCCATTGCCAGCGCATCTACAGCAGCACAGACATTGTGGCTCCGGGCTTTCCCTGAGGAGCAGGGCTTCGACGATTGCCACCAGCTGCACCTGGGCGGCCCCCCGAAAAAAAACCCCGAAAAATCACGAACGTCGGACGATTGGACGATTGCTCCCACCCCAAAAGTTCCAGCCACTCAAGCTCTTGCTGCTCCTCAGCGGCCATTGGCAGCGCATCTACAGCACCACAGACATTGCGGCTCCGGGCTTTCCCTGAGGAGCAGGGCTTCGACGTTTGCCACCAGCTGCACCTGGGCGCCCCCCCCCAAAAAAAACCCCAAAAAATCACGAACGTCAGACGATTGCTCCCACTCCAAATGTGCCAGCCACTCAAGCTTTTGCTGCTCCTCAGCAGCCATTGGCAACGCATCTACAGCAGCACAGACATAGGGGCTCCGGGCTTTCCCTGAGGAGCAGGGCTTCGACGTTTGCCACCAGCTGCACCTGGGCACGCCCCCCCAAAAATAACCCCGAAAAATCACGAACGTCAGACGATTGCTCCCACCCCAAAAGTGCCAGCCACTCAAGCTTTTGCTGCTCCTCAGCGGCCATTGGCAGCGCATCTACAGCAGCACAGACATTGGGGCTCCGGGCTTTCCCTGAGGAGCAGGGCTTCGATGTTTGCCACCAGCTGCTCTTGGGCGCCCCCCGAAAAAAAAACCCGAAAAATCACGAACGTCGGACGATTGCTCCCACACCAAAAGTGCCAGCCACTCAAGCTCTTGCTGCTCCTCAGCGGCCATTCGCAATGCATCCACAGCAGCAGAGACATTGGGGCTCAGGCTTTCCCCTGAGGAGCAGGGCTTCGACGTTTGCCACCAGCTGCACCTGGGCGCCCCCCGAAAAAATCCCGAAAAATCACGAACGTCGGACGATTGCTCCCACACCAAAAGTGCCAGCCACTAAAGCTCTTGCTGCTCCTCAGCGGCCATTGGCAGTGCATCCACAGCAGCACAGACATTGGGGCTCTGGCCTTTCCCTGAGGAGCAGGGCTTCGACGTTTGCCACCAGCTGCACGTGGGCGCCCCCCCCAAAAATAACCCCGAAAAATCACGAACGTCGGACGATTGCTCCCACCCGAAAAGTGCCAGCCACTCAAGCTCTTGCTGCTCCTCAGCAGCCATTGGAAGCGCATCTACAGCAGCTCAGACATTGCGGCTCCGGGCTTTCCCTGAGGAGCAGGGCTTCGACGTTTGCCACCAGCTGCACCTGGGCGCCCCCGGTGAAAAAATCCCGAAAAATCACGAACGTCGGACGATTGCTCCCACACCAAAAGTGCCAGCCACTAAAGCTCTTGCTGCTCCTCAGCGGCCATTCGCAATGCATCTACAGCAGCACAGACGCTGGGGCTCCGGGCTTTCCCTGAGGAGTAGGGCTTCGACATTTGCCACCAGCTGCCACGTAGGCGACTCCCCAAATATAACCCCGAAAAATCACGAACGTCAGACAATTGCTCCCACACCAAAATTGCCAGCCACTCAAGCTCTTGCTGCTCCTCAGCGGCCATTGGCAGCGCATCTACAGCACCGGAGACATGGGGGCTCCGGTCTTTCCCTGAGTAGCAGGGCTTCGACGTTTGCCACCAGCTGCACCGGGGCGCCCCCTGAAAAAAAAAAACCCTGAAAAATGACGAACGTCGGACGATTGCTCCCACACCAAAAGTGCCAGCCACTCAAGCTCTTGCTGCTCCTCAGCGGCCATTGGCAGCGCATCTACAGCAGCACAGATGTTGTGGCTCTGGGCTTTCCCTGAGGAGCAGGTATTAGGCGTTTGCCACACCAGCTGCACCTGGGCGCCCCCCGAAAAAAAAAACCCAGAAAAATCACGAACGTCGGACGATTGCTCCACACCAAAAGTGACAGCCACTAAAGCTCTTGCTGCTCCTCAGCGGCCATTGGCAGCACATCTACAGCACCACAGACACTGTGGCTCCGGTCTTTCCCTGAGGAGCAGGGCTTCGATGTTTGCCACCAGCTGCACCTGGGCGCCCCCCGAAAAAAAAACCCGAAAAATCACGAACGTCGGACGATTGCTCCCACACCAAAAGTGCCAGCCACTCAAGCTCTTGCTGCTCCTCAGCGGCCATTGGCAGCGCATCTACAGCAGCACAGACACTAGGGCTCCGGTCTTTCCCTGAGGAGCAGGGCTTCGACGTTTGCCACCAGCTGCACGTGGGCGCCCCCCGAAAAAAAACCCTGAAACCTCATGAACGTCGGACGATTGCTCCCACCCGAAAAGTGCCAGCCACTCAAGCTCTTGCTGCTCCTCAGCAGCCATTGGAAGCGCATCTACTGCAGCTCAGACATTGGGGCTCCGGGCTTTCCCTGAGGAGCAGGGCTTCGATGTTTGCCACCAGCTGCTCCTGGGCGCCCCCCGGAAAAAAAACCCGAAAAATCACGAACGTCAGACGATTGGACGATTGCTCCCACACCAAAAGTGCCAGCCACTCAAGCTCTTGCTGCTCCTCAGCAGCCATTGGCAGCGCATCTAGAGCAGCTCAGACATTGGGGCTCCGGGCTTTCCCTGAGGAGCAGGGATTAGGCGTTTGCCACCAGCTGCATGTGGGCGCCCCCCGAAAAAATACCCGAAAAATCACGAACGTCGGATGATTGCTCCCACACCAAAAGTGCCAGCCACTAAAGCTCTTGCTGCTCCTCAGCGGCCATTCACAATGCATCTACAGCAGCACAGACGCTGGGGCTCCGGGCTTTCCCTGAGGAGCAGGGCTTCGACATTTGCCACCAGCTGCACGTGGGCGCCTCCCCCAAATATAACCCCGAAAAATCACGAACGTCAGACAATTGCTCCCACACCAAAATTGCCAGCCACTCAAGCTCTTGCTGCTCCTCAGCGGCCATTGGCAGCGCATCTACAGCAGCAGAGACACTAGGGCTCCGGTCTTTCCCTAAGGAGCAGGGCTTCGACGTTTGCCACCAGCTGCACCTGGGCGCCCCTCGAAAAAAAACCCCGAAAAATCACGAACGTCGGACGATTGCTCCCACACCAAAAGTACCAGCCACTCAAGCTCTTGCTGCTCCTCAGCGGCCATTGGCAGTGCATCTACAGCAGCACAGACATTGGGGCTCCGGGCTTTCCATGAGGAGCAGGGCTTAGGCGTTTGCCACCAGCCGCACCTGGCCCCCCCCCCGAAAAAAAACGCAGAAAAATCACGAACGTCGGATGATTGCTCCCACACCAAAAGTGCCAGCCACTCAAGCTCTTGCTGCTCCTCAGCGGCCATTGGCAGCGCATCTACAGCAGCACAGACATTGGGGCTCCGGGCTTTCCCTGAGTAGCAGGGATTAGGCGTTTGCCACCAGCTGCATGTGGGCGCCCCCCGAAAAAAAACCCGAAAAATCACGAACGTCAGACGATTGCTCCCACACCAAAAGTGCCAGCCACTCAAGCTCTTGCTGCTCCTCAGCGGCCATTGGCAGCGCATCTACAGCAGCAGAGACACTAGGGCTCCGGTCTTTCCCTAAGGAGCAGGGCTTCGACGTTTGCCACCAGCTGCACCTGGGCGCCCCTCGAAAAAAAACCCCGAAAAATCACGAACGTCGGACGATTGCTCCCACACCAAAAGTGCCAGCCACTCAAGCTCTTGCTGCTCGTCAGAGGCCATTGGCAGCGCATCTACAGCATCACAGACATTGTGGCTCCGGGCTTTCCCTGTGGAGCAGTTATTAGGCGTTTGCCACCAGCTGCATGTGGGCGCCCCCCGAAAAAATACCCGAAAAATCACGAACGTCGGACGATTGCTCCCACACCAAAAGTGCCAGCCACTCAAGCTCTTGCTGCTCCTCAGCGGCCATTCGCAATGCATCTACAGCAGCACAGACGCTGGGGCTCCGGGCTTTCCCTGAGGAGCAGGGCTTCGACATTTGCCACCAGCTGCACCTGGGCGCCTCCCCGAAATATAACCCCGAAAAATCACGAACGTCGGACGATTGCTCCCACACAAAAGTGCCAGCCACTCAAGCTCTTGCTGCTCCTCAGCGGCCATTGGCAGCGCATCTACAGCAGCACAGATATTGTGGCTCTGGGCTTTCCCTGAGGAGCAGGTATTAGGCGTTTGCCACCAACTGCACCTGGGCGCCCCCCGAAAAAAAAAATCCGAAAAATCACGAACGTCGGACGATTGCTCCCACACAAAAAGTGCCAGCCACTAAAGCTCTTGCTGCTCCTCAGCGGCCATTGGCAGCACATCTACAGCACCACAGACACTGTGGCTCCGGTCTTTCCCTGAGGAGCAGGGCTTCGATGTTTGCCACCAGCTGCACCTGGGCGCCCCCCGGAAAAAATCCCTGAAAAATCATGAACGTCGGACCATTGCTCCCACCCCAAAAGTGCCAGCCACTCAAGCTCTTGCTGCTCCTCAGCGGCCATTGGCAGCGCATCTACAGCACCACAGACATTGGGGCTCCGGGCTTTCCCTGAGTAGCAGGGATTAGGCGTTTGCCACCAGCTGCATGTGGGCGCCCCCCGAAAAAAAACCCGAAAAATCACGAACGTCGGACGATTGCTCCCACACCAAAAGTGCGAGCCACTAAAGCTCTTGCTGCTCCTCAGCGGCCATTGGCAGTGCATCTACAGCACCACAGACATTGGGGCTCCGGTCTTTCCCTGATGAGCAGGGCTTCGAAGTTTGCCACCAGCTGCACCGTGGAGCCCCCCCCCAAAAAAAACCCCAAAAAATCACGAAAGTCAGACGATTGCTCGGACACCAAAAGTGCCAGCCACTCAAGCTCTTGCTGCTCCTCAGCAGCCATTGGCAGCGCATCTACAGCAGCACAGACATTGGGGCTCCGGGCTTTCCCTGAGGAGTAGGGCTTAGACGTTTGCCACCAGCTGCACCTGGGCGCCCCGGTGAAAAAATCCTGAAAAGTCACGAATGTCGGATGATTGCTCCCACACCAAAAGTGCCAGCTACTCAAGCCATTGCTGCTCCTCAGCGGCCATTGGCAGCGCATCTACAGCAGCACAGACATTGGGGCTCCGGGCTTTCCCTGAGGAGCAGGGCTTAGGCGTTTGCCACCAGCCGCACCTGGCGCCCCCCCGAAAAAAAACGCAGAAAAATCACGAACGTCGGATGATTGCTCCCACCCCAAAAGTGGCAGCCACTCAAGCTCTTGCTGCTCCTCAGCGGCCATTGCCAGCGCCTCTACAGCAGCACAGACATTGGGGCTCCGAACTTTCCCTGAGTAGCAGGGATTAGGCGTTTGCCACCAGCTGCATGTGGGCGCCCCCCGAAAAAAAACCCGAAAAATCACGAACGTCAGACGATTACTCGCACACCAAAAGTGCCAGCCACTCAAGCTCTTGCTGCTCCTCAGCGGCAATTGGCAGCGCATCTACAGCAGCAGAGACACTAGGGCTCCGGTCTTTCCCTAAGGAGCAGGGCTTCGACGTTTGCCACCAGCTGCACCTGGGCGCCCCTCGAAAAAAAACCCCGAAAAATCACGAACGTCGGACGATTGCTCCCACACCAAAAGTACCAGCCAGTCAAGCTCTTGCTGCTCGTCAGAGGCCATTGGCAGCGCATCTACAGCAGCACAGACATTGTGGCTCCGGGCTTTCCCTGTGCAGCAGGTATTAGGCGTTTGCCACCAGCTGCATGTGGGCGCCCCCCGAAAAAATACCCGAAAAATCACGAACGTCGGACGATTGCTCCCACACCAAAAGTGCCAGCCACTAAAGCTCTTGCTGCTCCTCAGCGGCCATTCGCAATGCATCTACAGCAGCACAGACGCTGGGGCTCCGGGCTTTCCCTGAGGAGCAGGGCTTCGACATTTGCCACCAGCTGCACCTGGGCGCCCCCCCCAAAAATAACCCCGAAAAATCACGAACGTCAGACGATTGCTCCCACACAAAAAGTGCCAGCCACTCAAGCTCTTGCTGCTCCTCAGCAGCCATTGGCAGCGCATCTACAGCAGCACAGACGTTGGGGCTCCGGGCTTTCCCTGAGGAGCAGGGCTTCGATGTTTGCCACCAGCTGCACCTGGGCGCCCCCCGAAAAAAAACCCTGAAAAATCATGAATGTCGGACCATTGCTCCCACACCAAAAGTGCCAGCCACTCAAGCTCTTGCTGCTCCTCAGCGGCCATTAGCAGCGCATCTACAGCAGCACAGACACTAGGGCTCCGGTCTTTCCCTGAGGAGCAGGGCTTCGACGTTTGCCACCAGCTGCACCTGGGCGCCCCCCCCAAAAAAAAACCCCGAAAAATCACGAACGTCAGACGATTGCTCCCACACCAAAAGTGCCAGCCACTCAAGCTTTTGCTGCTCCTCAGCAGCCATTGGAAGCGCATCTACAGCAGCACAGACATTGGGGCTCCGGGCTTTCCCTGAGGAGCAGGGCTTCGACGTTTGCCACCAGGTGCTCCTGGGCGCCCCCCGGAAAAAAAACCCGAAAAATCTCGAACGTCGGACGATTGCTCCCACCACAAATGTGCCAGCCACTCAAGCTCTTGCTGCTCCTCAGCGGCCATTCGCAATGCATCCACAGCAGCACAGACGTTGGGGCTCTGGGCTTTCCCTGAGGAGCAGGGCTTCGACGTTTCCCACCAGCTGCACGTGGGTGCCCCCTGTGAAAAAATCCCGAAAAATCACGAACGTCGGATGATTGCTCCCACACCAAAAGTGCCAGCCACTCAAGCTCTTGCTGCTCCTCAGCAGCCATTGGCAGCGCATCTACAGCAGCACAGACGTTAGGGCTCTGGGCTTTCCCTGAGGAGCAGGGCTTCGACGATTGCCACCAGCTGCACGTGGGCGCCCCCCGAAAAAAAACCCCGAAAAATCACGAACGTCGGACGATTGGACGATTGCTCCCACACCAAAAGTGCCAGCCACTCAAGCTCTTGCTGCTCCTCAGCGGCCATTGGCAGCGCATCTACAGCAGCACAGACATTGGGGCTCTGGGCTTTCTCTGAGGAGCAGGTATTAGGCGTTTGCCACCAGCTGCACCTGGGCGCCCCCAGAAAAATAAAACCCAAAAAATCACGAACGTCGGACGATTGCTCCCACACCAAAAGTGCCAGCCACTCAAGCTCTTGCTGCTCCTCAGCGGCCATTGGCAGCACATCTACAGCACCACAGACACTGTGGCTCCGGTCTTTCCCTGAGGAGCAGGGCTTCGATGTTTGTCACCAGCTGCACCAGGGCGCCCCCCGAAAATAAACCCTGAAAAATCATGAACGTCGGACGATTGCTCCCACCCCAAAAGTGCCAGCCACTCAAGCTCTTGCTGCTCCTCAGCGGCCATTAGCAGCGCATCTACAGCAGCACAGACACTAGGGCTCCGGTCTTTCCCTGAGGAGCACGGCTTCGACGTTTGCCACCAGCCGCACCTGGCCACCCCCCGAAAAAAAACCCAGAAAAATCACGAACGTCGGATGATTGCTCCCACCCCAAAAGTGCCAGCCACTCAAGCTCTTGCTGCTCCTCAGCGGCCATTGGCAGCGAATCTACAGCAGCACAGACATTGGGGCTCCGGTCTTTCCCTGAGGAGCAGGGCTTCGACGTTTGCCACCAGCTGCACCTGGGCGCCCCCCGAAAAAAAAACCCCGAAAAATCACGAACGTCGGACCATTGCTCCCACACCAAAAGTGCCAGCCACTCAAGCTCTTGCTGCTCGTCAGAGGCCATTGGCAGCGCATCTACAGCAGCACATATATTGGCGCTCCGGGCTTTCCCTGAGGAGCAGGGCTTCGACGTTTGCCACCAGCAGCACGGGGGCGCCCCCCGAAAAAATAACCCGAAAAATCACGAACGTCGGACGATTGCTCCCACCCCAAAAGTGCCAGCCACTAAAGCTCTTGCTGCTCCTCAGCGGCCATTCGCAATGCATCCACAGCAGCACAGACATTGGGGCTCCGGTCTTTCCCTGAGGAGCAGGGCTTCGACGTTTGCCACCAGCTGCACCTGGGCACCCCCCCGAAAAATAACCCCGAAAAATCACGAACGTCAGACGATTGCTCCCACACCAAAAGTGCCAGCCACTCAAGCTCTTGCTGCTCCTCAGCAGCCATTGGCAGCGCATCTACAGCAGCACAGACATTGGGGCTCCGGGCTTTCCCTGAGGAGCAGGGCTTAGACGTTTGCCACAAGCTGCACGTGGGCGCCCCCCGTGAAAAAATCCCGAAAAATCACGAACGTCGGATGATTGCTCCCACACCAAAAGTGCCAGCCACTCAAGCTCTTGCTGCTCGTCAGAGGCCATTGCCAGCGCATCTACAGCAGCACAGACATTGTGGCTCCGGGCTTTCCCTGTGCAGCAGGTATTAGGCGTTTGCCACCAGCTGCATGTGGGCGCCCCCCGAAAAAATACCCGAAAAATCACGAACGTCGGACGATTGCTCCCACACCAAAAGTGCCAGCCACTAAAGCTCTTGCTGCTCCTCAGCGGCCATTCGCAATGCATCTACAGCAGCACAGACGCTGGGGCTCCGGGCTTTCCCTGAGGATCAGGGCTTCGACATTTGCCACCAGCTGCACCTGGGCGCCCCCCCCAAAAATAACCCCGAAAAATCACGAACGTCAGACGATTGCTCCCACACCAAAAGTGCCAGCCACTCAAGCTCTTGCTGCTCCTCAGCGGCCATTGGCAGCGCATCTACAGCAGCACAGACGTTGGGGCTCCGGGCTTTCCCTGAGGAGCAGGGCTTAGACGTTTGCCACCAGCTGCACGTGGGTGCCCCCTGTGAAAAAATCCCGAAAAGTCACGAACGTCGGATGATTGCTCCCACACCAAAAGTGCCAGCCACTCAAGCTCTTGCTGCTCCTCAGCAGCCATTGGCAGCGCATCTAAAGCACCACAGACACTGTGGCTCCGGTCTTTCCCTGAGGAGCAGGGCTTCGATGTTTGCCACCAGCTGCACCTGGGCGCCCCCCGAAAAAAACCCCTGAAAAATCATGAATGTCGGACCATTGCTCCCACACCAAAAGTGCCAGCCACTCAAGCTCTTGCTGCTCCTCAGCGGCCATTAGCAGCGCATCTACAGCAGCACAGACACTAGGGCTCCGGTCTTTCCCTGAGGAGCAGGGCTTCGACGTTTGCCACCAGCTGCACCTGGGCGCCCCCCGAAAAAAAACCCTGAAAAATCATGAACGTCGGACGATTGCTCCCACCCGAAAAGTGCCAGCCACTCAAGCTCTTGCTGCTCGTCAGACGCCATTGCCAGCGCATCTACAGCAGCACAGATATTTTGGCTCCGGGCTTTCCCTGAGGAGCAGGGCTTCGGCGTTTGCCACCAGCTGCACCTGGGCGCCCCTCCCAAAAAAAAACCCCGAAAAATCACGAACGTCAGACGATTGCTCCCACACCAAAAGTGCCAGCCACTCAAGGTTTTGCTGCTCCTCAGCAGCCATTGGAAGCGCATCTACTGCAGCTCAGACATTGGGGCTCCGGGCTTTCCCTGAGGAGCAGGGCTTCGACGTTTGCCACCAGGTGCTCCTGGGCGCCCCCCAAAAAAAAACCCGAAAAATCTCGAACGTCGGACGATTGCTCCCACACCAAATGTGCCAGCCACTAAAGCTCTTGCTGCTCCTCAGCGGCCATTCGCAATGCATCCACAGCAGCACAGAAATTGTGGCTCCGGGCTTTCCCTGAGGAGCAGGGCTTCGACGTTTGCCACCAGCTGCACCTGGGCGCCCCCCCAAAAAAAAACCCCGAAAAATCACGAACGTCAGACGATTGCTCCCACACCAAAAGTGCCATCCACTCAAGATCTTGCTGCTCCTCAGCAGCCATTGGCAGCGCATCTACAGCAGCACAGACGTTGGGACTCCGGGCTTTCCCTGTGGAGTAGGGCTTAGACGTTTGCCACCAGCTGCACCTGGGCGCTCCGGTGAAAAAATCCTGAAAAGTCACGAATGTCGGATGATTGCTCCCACACCAAAAGTGCCAGCTACTCAAGCCATTGCTGCTCCTCAGCGGCCATTGGCAGTGCATCTACAGCAGCACAGACATTGGGGCTCGGGGCTTTCCATGAGGAGCAGGGCTTCGATGTTTGCCACCAGCTGCACCTGGCCCCCCCCCGAAAAAACCCGAAAATTCACGAACGTCAGACGATTGCTCCCACACCAAAAGTGCCAGCCACTCAAGCTCTTGCTGCTCCTCAGCGGCCATTGGCAGCGCATCGAGAGCAGCAGAGACACTAGGGCTCCGGTCTTTCCCTAAGGAGCAGGGCTTCGACGTTTGCCACCAGCTGCACCTGGGCGCCCCTCGAAAAAAAACCCCGAAAAATCACGAACGTCGGACGATTGCTCCCACACCAAAAGTGCCAGCCACTCAAGCTCTTGCTGCTCGTCAGAGGCCATTGGCAGCGCATCTACAGCAGCACAGACATTGGGGCTCCGGGCTTTCCCTGAGGAGCAGGGCTTCGACATTTGCCACCAGCTGCACCTGGGCGCCTCCCCCAAATATAACCCCGAAAAATCACGAACGTCAGACAATTGCTCCCACACCAAAAGTGCCAGCCACTCAAGCTCTTGCTGCTCCTCTGCGGCCATTGGCAGCGCATCTACAGCACCGGATACATGGGGGCTCCGGTCTTTCCCTGAGGAGCAGGGCTTCGACGTTTGCCACCAGCTGCACCTGGGCGCCCCCTGAAAAAAAAACCCTGAAAAATGACAAACGTCGGACGATTGCTCCCACACCAAAAGTGCCAGCCACTCAAGCTCTTGCTGCTCCTCAGCGGCCATTGGCAGCGCATCTACAGCAGCACAGATATTGTGGCTCTGGGCTTTCCCTGAGGAGCAGGTATTAGGCGTTTGCCACCAGCTGCACCTGGGCGCC
Organism: Otis tarda; assembly: GCA_026413225.1. Classification (NCBI taxonomy): domain Eukaryota; kingdom Metazoa; phylum Chordata; class Aves; order Otidiformes; family Otididae; genus Otis; species Otis tarda. Next base: position 123,852 of record CM048590.1, read on the forward strand.
CCCCGAGAAAAAAAATCCGAAAAATCAGGAACGTCGGACGATTGCTCCCACACCAAAAGTGCCAGCCACTCAAGCTCTTGCTGCTCCTCAGCGGCCATTGGCAGCACATCTACAGCACCACAGACACTGTGGCTCCGGTCTTTCCCTGAGGAGCAGGGCTTCGATGTTTGCCACCAGCTGCACCTGGGCGCCCCCCGAAAAAAATCCCTGAAAAATCATGAACGTCGGACCATTGCTCCCACCCCAAAATTGCCAGCCACTCAAGCTCTTGCTGCTCCTCCGCGGCCATTGGCAGCGCATCTACAGCAGCACAGACACTAGGGCTCCGGTCTTTCCCTGAGGAGCAGGGCTTCGACGTTTGCCACCAGCTGCACCTGGGCGCCCCCAGAAAAAAAACCCTGAAAAATCATGAACGTCGGACCATTGCTCCCACCTGAAAAGTTCCAGCCACTCAAGCTCTTGCTGCTCCTCAGCGGCCATTGCCAGCGCATCTACAGCAGCACATATATTGGCGCTCCGGGCTTTTCCTGAGGAGCAGGGCTTAGGCGTTTGCCACCAGCAGCACGTGGGCGCCCCCCGAAAAAAAAACCCGAAAAATCACGAACGTCAGACGATTGCTCCCACACCAAAAGTGCCAGCCACTAAAGCTCTTGCTGCTCCTCAGCGGCCATTCGCAATGCATCCACAGCAGCACAGACATTGGGGCTCCGGTCTTTCCCTGAGGAGCAGGGCTTCGACGTTTGCCACCAGCTGCATGTGGGCGCCCCCCCCAAAAATAACCCCAAAAAATCATGAACGTCAGACGATTGCTCCCACACCAAAAGTGCCAGCCACTCAAGCTCTTGCTGCTCCTCAGCAGCCATTGGCAGCGCATCTACAGCAGCACAGACGTTGGGGCTCCGGGCTTTCCCTGAGCAGCAGGGCTTAGACGTTTCCCACCAGCTGCACGTGGGTGCCCCCGGTGAAAAAATCCCGAAAAATCACGAACGTCGGATGATTGCTCCCACACCAAAAGTGCCAGCCACTAAAGCTCTTGCTGCTCCTCAGCAGCCATTGGCAGCGCATCTACAGCAGCACAGATGTTGGGGCTCTGGGCTTTCCCTGAGGAGCAGGGCTTCGACGATTGCCACCAGCTGCACGTGGGGCGCCCCCGAAAAAAAACCCCGAAAAATCACGAACGTCGGACGATTGGACGATTGCTCCCACACCAAAAGTGCCAGCCACTCAAGCTCTTGCTGCTCCTCAGCGGCCATTGGCAGCGCATCTACAGCAGCACAGACATTGGGGCTCCGGGCTTTCTCTGAGGAGCAGGTATTAGGCGTTTGCCACCAGCTGCACCTGGGCGCCCCCCGGAAAAAAAAACCCGAAAAATCACGAACGTCGGACGATTGCTCCCACACCAAAAGTGCCAGCCACTCAAGCTCTTGCTGCTCCTCAGCGGCCATTGGCAGCACATCTACAGCACCACAGACACTGTGGCTCCGGTCTTTCCCTGAGGAGCAGGGCTTCGATGTTTGCCACCAGCTGCACCAGGGCGCCCCCCGAAAATAAACCCTGAAAAATCATGAACGTCGGACCATTGCTCCCACACCAAAAGTGCCAGCCACTCAAGCTCTTGCTGCTCCTCAGCGGCCATTAGCAGCGCATCTACAGCAGCACAGACACTAGGGCTCCGGTCTTTCCCTGAGGAGCAGGGCTTCGACGTTTGCCACCAGCCGCACCTGGCCACCCCCCGAAAAAAAACCCAGAAAAATCACGAACGTCGGATGATTGCTCCCACCCCAAAAGTGGCAGCCACTCAAGCTCTTGCTGCTCCTCAGCGGCCATTAGCAGCGCATCTACAGCACCACAGACACTGGGGCTCCGGGCTTTCCCTGAGGAGCAGGGCTTCAACGTTTGCCACCAGCTGCACCTGGGCGCCCCCCGAAAAAAAAACCCGAAAAATCACGAACGTCGGACGATTGGAAGATTGCTCCCACACCAAAAGTGCCAGCCACTCAAGCTCTTGCTGCTCCTCAGCAGCCATTGGCAGCGAATCTACAGCAGCACAAACATTGGGGCTCCGGTCTTTCCCTGAGGAGCAGGGCTTCGACATTGGCCACCAGCTGCACCTGGGCGCCCCCGAAAAAAAACCCCGAAAAATCACGAACGTCAGACGATTGCTCCCACACCAAAAGTGCCAGCCACTCAAGCTCTTGCTGCTCCTCAGCGGCCATTGGCAGCGCATCTACAGCACCACAGACACTAGTGCTCCGGTCTTTCGCTGAGGAGCAGGGCTTCGACGTTTGCCACCAGCCGCACCTGGCCACCCCCCGAAAAAAAACCCAGAAAAATCACGAACGTCGGATGATTGCTCCCACCCCAAAAGTGGCAGCCACTCAAGCTCTTGCTGCTCCTCAGCGGCCATTAGCAGCGCATCTACAGCACCACAGACACTGGGGCTCCGGGCTTTCCCTGAGGAGCAGGGCTTCAACGTTTGCCACCAGCTGCACCTGGGCGCCCCCCGAAAAAAAAACCCGAAAAATCACGAACGTCGGACGATTGGAAGATTGCTCCCACACCAAAAGTGCCAGCCACTCAAGCTCTTGCTGCTCCTCAGCAGCCATTGGCAGCGAATCTACAGCAGCACAAACATTGGGGCTCCGGTCTTTCCCTGAGGAGCAGGGCTTCGACATTGGCCACCAGCTGCACCTGGGCGCCCCCCGAAAAAAAAACCCCGAAAAATCACGAACGTCAGACGATTGCTCCCACACCAAAAGTGCCAGCCACTCAAGCTCTTGCTGCTCCTCAGCGGCCATTGGCAGCGCATCTACAGCACCACAGACACTAGTGCTCCGGTCTTTCGCTGAGGAGCAGGGCTTCGACGTTTGCCACCAGCTGCACCTGGGCGCCCCCTGAAAAAAAACCCCGAAAAATCATGAACGTCGGACCATTGCTCCCACACCAAAAGTGCCAGCCACTCAAGCTCTTGCTGCTCGTCAGAGGCCATTGGCAGCGCATCTACAGCAGCACATATATTGGCGCTCCGGGCTTTCCCTGAGGAGCAGGGCTTCGACGTTTGCCACCAGCAGCACGGGGGCGCCCCCCGAAAAAATAACCCGAAAAATCACGAACGTCGGACGATTGCTCCCACAACAAAAGTGCCAGCCACTAAAGCTCTTGCTGCTCCTCAGCGGCCATTCGCAATGCATCCACAGCAGCACAGACATTGGGGCTCCGGGCTTTCCCTGAGGAGCAGGGCTTAGACGTTTGCCACAAGCTGCACGTGGGCGCCCCCCGTGAAAAAATTCCGAAAAATCACGAACGTCGGATGATTGCTCCCACACCAAAAGTGCCAGCCACTCAAGCTCTTGCTGCTCGTCAGAGGCCATTGCCAGAGCATCTACAGCAGCACAGACATTGGGGCTCCGGGCTTTCCCTGAGGAGCAGGGCTTCGACGATTGCCACCAGCTGCACCTGGGCGCCCCCGAAAAAAAACCCCGAAAAATCACGAACGTCGGACGATTGGACGATTGCTCCCACACCAAAAGTGCCAGCCACTCAAGCTCTTGCTGCTCCTCTGCGGCCATTGGCAGCGCATCTACAGCACCACAGACATTGGGGCTCCGGGCTTTTCCTGAGTAGAAGGGATTAGGCGTTTGCCACCAGCTGCATGTGGGCGCCCCCCGAAAAAAAACCCGAAAAATCACGAACGTCGGACGATTGCTCCCACACCAAAAGTGCCAGCCACTCAAGCTCTTGCTGCTCCTCAGCGGCCATTGGCAGTGCATCCACAGCACCACAGACATTGGGGCTCCGGGCTTTCCCTGAGGAGCAGGGCTTCGACGTTTGCCACCAGCTGCACCTGGGCGCCCCCCCCTCAAAAAAAACCCCAAAAAATCACAAACGTCAGACGATTGCTCCCACACCAAAAGTGCCAGCCACTCAAGCTCTTGCTGCTCCTCAGCAGCCATTGGCAGCGCATCTACAGCAGCACAGACATTGGGGCTCCGGGCTTTCCCTGAGGAGTAGGGCTTAGACGTTTGCCACCAGCTGCACCTGGGGCGCCCCGGTGAAAAAATCCCGAAAAGTCGCGAACGTCGGATGATTGCTCCCACACCAAAAGTGCCATCTACTCAAGCCCTTGCTGCTCCTCAGCGGCCATTGGCAGCGCATCTACAGCAGCACAGACATTGGGGCTCCGGGCTTTCCCTGAGTAGCAGGGCTTAGGCGTTTGCCACCAACTGCACCTGGGCGCCCCCCGAAAAGAAAACCTGAAAAATCATGAACGTCGGACCATTGCTCCCACACCAAAAGTGACAGCCACTCAAGCTCTTGCTGCTCCTCAGCGGCCATTGCCAGCGCATCTACAGCAGCACAGACACTAGGGCTCCGGTCTTTCCCTGATGAGCAGGGCTTCGACGTTTGCCACCAGCTGCACCTGGGCGCCCCTCGAAAAAAAACCCTGAAAACTCATGAACGTGGGAAGATTGCTCCCACCCGAAAAGTGCCAGCCACTCAAGCTCTTGCTGCTCCTCAGAGGCCATTGGCAGCGCATCTACAGCAGCACAGATATTTTGACTCCGGGCTTTCCCTGAGGAGCAGGGCTTCGACGTTTGCCACCAGCTGCACGTGGGCGCCTCTCCCAAAAAAAAAAACCCGAAAAATCACGAACGTCGGACGATTGCTCCCACACTAAAAGTGCCAGCCACTCAAGCTTTTGCTGCTCCTCAGCGGCCATTCGCAATGCATCCACAGCAGCAGAGACATTGGGGCTCCAGGCTTTCCCTGAGGAGCAGGGCTTCGACGTTTGCCACCAGCTGCACGTGGGCGCCCCTCCCAAAAATAACCCCAAAAAATCACGAACGTCAGACGATTGCTCCCACACCAAAAGTGCCAGCCACTCAAGCTCTTGCTGCTCCTCAGCAGCCATAGGCAGCGCATCTACAGCAGCACAGACACTGGGGCTCCGGGCTTTCCCTGAGGAGCAGGGCTTCGACGATTGCCACCAGCTGCACCTGGGCGCCCCCGAAAAAAAAACCCCGAAAAATCACGAACGTCGGACGATTGGACGATTGCTCCCACACCAAAAGTGCCAGCCACTCAAGCTCTTGCTGCTCCTCAGCGGCCATTGGCAGCGCATCTACAGCAGCACAGACATTGGGGCTCCGGGCTTTCCCTGAGTAGCAGGGATTAGGCGTTTGCCACCAGCTGCACCAGGGCGCCCCCTGAAAAAAAACCCGAAAAATCACGAACGTCGGATGATTGCTCCCACACCAAAAGTGCCAGCCACTAAAGCTCTTGCTGCTCCTCAGCGACCATTGGCAGTGCATCCACAGCACCACAGACATTGGGGCTCCGGGCTTTCCCTGAGGAGTAGGGCTTCGGCGTTTGCCACCAGCTGCACCTGGGCGCCCCCGGTGAAAAAATCCCGAAAAGTCACGAACGTCGGATGATTGCTCCCACACCAAAAGTGCCAGCTACTCAAGCCCTTGCTGCTCCTCAGCGGCCATTGGCAGCGCATCTACAGCAGCACAGACATTGGGGCTCCGGGCTTTCCCTGAGTAGCAGGGATTAGGCGTTTTCCACCAGCTGCATGTGGGCGCCCCCCGAAAAAAAACCTGATAAATCATGAACGTCGGACGATTGCTCCCACACCAAAAGTGCCAGCCACTCAAGCTCTTGCTGCTTCTCAGCGGCCATTCGCAGCGCATCTACAGCAGCACAGACGCTGGGGCTCCGGGCTTTCCCTGAGGAGCAGGGCTTCGACATTTGCCACCAGCTGCACCTGGGCGCCTCCCCCAAAAATAACCCCGAAAAATCACGAACGTCAGACGATTGCTCCCACACCAAAAGTGCCAGCCACTCAAGATCTTGCTGCTCCTCAGCGGCCATTGGCAGCGCATCTACAGCACCGGAGACATTGGGGCTCCGGTCTTTCCGTGAGGAGCAGGGCTTCCACGCTTGCCACCAGCTGCACCTGGGCGCCCCCGGTGAAAAAAACCCCTGAAAAATCATGAACGTCGGACGATTGCTCCCACACCAAAAGTGCCAGCCACTCAAGCTCTTGCTGCTCCTCAGCGGCCATTGGCAGTGCATCTACAGCAGCACAGACATTGGGGCTCCGGGCTTTCCCTGAGGAGCAGGGCTTCGACGTTTGCCACCAGCTGCACCTGGGCGCCCCCCCAAAAAAAAACCCTGAAAAATCACGAACGTCGGACGATTGCTCCCACACCAAAAGTGCCAGCCACTCAAGCTCTTGCTGCTCCTCAGCGGCCATTGGCAGCGCATCTACAGCAGCACAGACATTGGGGCTCCGGGCTTTCACTGAGGAGCAGGGCTTCGATGTTTGCCACCAGCTGCACGTTGGCGCCCCCCAAAAAAAACCCCGAAAAATCACGACCGTCGGACGATTGCTCCCACCAGAAAAGTGCCAGCCACTCAAGCTCTTGCTGCTCCTCAGCGGCCATTGGCAGTGCATCCACAGCAGCACAGACATTGGGGCTCCGGGCTTTCCCTGAGCAGCAGGGCTTCGACGTTTGCCACCAGCTGCACCTGGGCGCCCCCGGTGAAAAAATCCCTAAAAATCACGAACGTCGGATGATTGCTCCCACACCAAAAGTGCCAGCCACTCAAGCTCTTGCTGCTCCTCAGCGGCAATTGGCAGCGCATCTACAGCAGCACAGACGTTGGGGCTCCGGGCTTTCCCTGAGGAGCACGGCTTCGACGTTTGCCACCAGCTGCACGTGGGCGCCGCCCCCAAAAAAACCCCGAAAAATCACGAACGTCGGACGATTGCTCCCACAACAAAAGTGCCAGCCACTCAAGCTCTTGCTGCTCCTCAGCAGCCATTGGCAGCGCATCTACAGCAGCACAGACGCTGGGGCTCCGGGCTTTCCCTGAGGAGCAGGGCTTCGACGTTTGCCACCAGCTGCACCTGGGCGCCCCCGGTGAAAAAAATCCCGAAAAATCACGAACGTCGGACGATTGCTCCCACACCAAAAGTGCCAGCCACTCAAGCCCTTGCTGCTCCTCAGCGGCCATTGGCAGCGCATCTACAGCAGCACAGACATTGGGGCTCCGGGCTTTCCCTGAGTAGCAGGGCTTCGACGTTTGCCACCAGCTGCACGTGGGCGCCCCCCGAAAAAAAACCCGATAAATCACGAACGTCGGACGATTGCTCCCACACCAAAAGTGCACAGCCACTCAAGCTCTTGCTGCTCCTCAGCGGCCATTCGCAGCGCATCTACAGCAGCACAGACATTGGGGCTCCGGGCTTTCCCTGAGGAGCAGGGCTTCGACGTTTGCCACCAGCTGCACCTGGGCGCCCCCCCAAAAAAAACCCTGAAAAATCATGAACGTCGGACGATTGCTCCCACACCAAAAGTGCCAGCCACTCAAGCTCTTGCTGCTCCTCAGCGGCCATTGGCAGCGCATCTACAGCAGCACAGACATTGGGGCTCCGGGCTTTCCCTGAGGAGCAGGGCTTCGACGTTTGCCACCAGCTGCACCTGGGCGCCTCCCCAAAAAAAAAACCCGAAAAATCACGAACGTCGGACGATTGCTCCCACACCAAAAGTGCCAGCCACTCAAGCTCTTGCTGCTCCTCAGCGGCCATTGGCAGCGCATCTACAGCAGCACAGACACTGGGGCTCCGGTCTTTTCCTGAGGAGCAGGGCTTCGATGTTTGCCACCAGCTGCACGTGGGCGCCCCCCAAAAAAAACCCCGAAAAATCATGAACGTCGGACGATTGCTCCCACACCAAAAGTGCCAGCCACTCAAGCTCTTGCTGCTCCTCAGCGGCCATTGGCAGCGCATCTACAGCAGCACAGACATTGGGGCTCCGGGCTTTCCCTGAGGAGCAGGGCTTCGACGTTTGCCACCAGCTGCACCTGGGCGCCCCCGGTGAAAAAAACCCTGAAAAATCATGAACGTCGGAAGATTGCTCCCACACCAAAAGTGCCAGCCACTCAAGCTCTTGCTGCTCCTCAGCGGCCATTGGCAGCGCATCTACAGCAGCACGAGAGACATTGGGGCTCCGGGCTTTCCCTGAGGAGCAGGGATGAGGCGTTTGCCACCAGCTGCACGTGGGCGCCCCCGAAAAAAAAACCCTGAAAAATCACGAACGTCGGACGATTGCTCCCACACCAAAAGTGCCAGCCACTCAAGCTCTTGCTGCTCCTCAGCGGCCATTGGCAGCGCATCTACAGCAGCACAGACATTGGGGCTCCGGGCTTTCCCTGAGCAGCAGGGCTTAGGCGTTTGCCACCAGCTGCACCTGGGCGCACCTGGTGAAAAAAACCCGAAAAATCACGAACGTCGGACGATTGCTCCCACACCAAAAGTGCCAGCCACTCAAGCTCTTGCTGCTCCTCAGCGGCCATTGGCAGCGCATCTACAGCAGCACAGATACTGGGGCTCCGGGCTTTCCCTGAGGAGCAGGGCTGATGCGTTTGCCACCAGCTGCACGTGGGCGCCGCCCCCAAAAAAAACCCCGAAAAATCACGAACGTCGGACGATTGCTCCCACACCAAAAGTGCCAGCCACTCAAGCTCTTGCTGCTCCTCAGCAGCCATTGGCAGTGCATCTACAGCACCACAGACATTGGGGCTCCGGTCTTTCCCTGAGGAGCAGGGCTTCGACGTTTGCCACCAGCTGCACCTGGGCGCCCCCGGTGAAAAAATCCCGAAAAGTCACGAACGTCGGATGATTGCTCCCACACCAAAAGTGCCAGCCACTCAAGCTCTTGCTGCTCCTCAGCGGCCATTGGCAGCGCATCTACAGCACCACAGACATTGGGGCTCCGGGCTTTCCCTGAGGAGCAGGGCTTCGACGTTTGCCACCAGCTGCACGTGGGCGCCCCCCGAAAAAAAAAACCCCGATAAATCACGAACGTCGGACGATTGCTCCCACACCAAAAGTGCCAGCCACTCAAGCTCTTGCTGCTCCTCAGCGGCCATTGGCAGTGCATCTACAGCAGCACAGACATTGGGGCTCCGGGCTTTCCCTGAGGAGCAGGGCTTCGACGTTGGCCACCAGCTGCACCTGGGCGCCTCCCCCAAAAAAAACCCTGAAAAATCACGAACGTCGGACGATTGCTCCCACACCAAAAGTGCCAGCCACTCAAGCTCTTGCTGCTCCTCAGAGGCCATTGGCAGCGCATCTACAGCAGCACAGACATTGGGGCATCGGTCTTTCCCTGAGGTGCAGGGCTTCCACGTTTGCCACCAGCTGCACCTGGGCGCCCCCCTCAAAAAAAATCCCTGAAAAATCACTAACGTCGGACGATTGCTCCCACACCAAAAGTGCCAGCCACTCAAGCTCTTGCTGCTCCTCAGCGGCCATTGGCAGCGCATCTACAGCAGCACAGACACTGGGGCTCCGGGCTTTCCCTGAGGAGCAGGGCTTCGACGTTTGCCACCAGCTGCACCTGGGCGCCCCCGAAAAAAAAACTCCGAAAAATCACGAACGTCGGACGATTGCTCCCACCCGAAAAGTGCCAGCCACTCAAGCTCTTGCTGCTCCTCAGCGGCCATTGGCAGCGCATCTACAGCAGCACAGACACTGGGGCTCCGGTCTTTCCCTGAGGAGCAGGGCTTCGACGTTTGCCACCAGCTGCACCTGGGCGCCCCCCGAAAAAAAAACCCCGAAAAATCATGAACGTCGGACCATTGCTCCCACCAGAAAAGTGCCAGCCACTCAAGCTCTTGCTGCTCGTCAGAGGCCATTGGCAGCGCATCTACAGCAGCACAGATATTGTGGCTCCGGGCTTTCCCTGAGGAGCAGGGCTTCGACGTTTGCCACCAGCTGCACCTGGGCGCACCCCCCAAAAAAAAACCCTGAAAAATCACGAACGTCGGACGATTGCTCCCACACCAAAAGTGCCAGCCACTAAAGCTCTTGTTGCTCCTCAGCGGCCATTGGCAATGCATCTACAGCAGCACAGACATTGGGGCTCCGGGCTTTCCCTGAGCAGCAGGGCTTCGACGTTTGCCACCAGCTGCACCTGGGCGCCCCCCGGTGAAAAAATCCCGAAAAATCACGAACGTCGGACGATTGCTCCCACACCAAAAGTGCCAGCCACTCAAGCTCTTGCTGCTCCTCAGCAGCCATTGGCAGCGCATCTACAGCAGCACAGACATTGGGGCTCCGGGCTTTCCCTGAGGAGCAGGGCTTCGATGTTTGCCACCAGCTGCACGTGGGCGCCCCCCAAAATTAAACCCGAAAAATCACGAACGTCGGACGATTGCTCCCACACCAAAAGTGCCAGCCACTCAAGCTCTTGCTGCTCCTCAGCAGCCATTGGCAGCGCATCTACAGCAGCACAGACATTGGGGCTCCTGGCTTTCCCTGAGGAGCAGGGCTTCGACGTTTGCCACCAGCTGCACCTGGGCGCCCCCGAAAAAAAACCCTGAAAAATCATGAACATCGGACGATTGCTCCCACCTGAAAAGTGCCAGCCACTCAAGCTCTTGCTGCTCCTCAGAGGCCATTGGCAGCGCATCTACAGCAGCACAGATATTGGGGCTCCGGGCTTTCCCTGAGGAGCAGGGCTTAGGCTTTTGCCACCAGCTGCACCTGGGCGGCCCCCGGTGAAAAAATCCCGAAAAATCACGAACGTCGGACGATTGCTCCCACACCAAAAGTGCCAGCCACTCAAGCTCTTGCTGCTCCTCAGCGGCCATTGGCAGCGCATCTACAGCAGCTCAGACACTGGGGCTCCGGTCTTTCCCTGAGGAGCAGGGCTTAGGCGTTTGCCACCAGCTGCACGTTGGCGCCCCCCGAAAAAAAACCCGAAAAATCATGAACGTCGGACGATTGCTCCCACACCAAAAGTGCCAGCCACTAAAGCTCTTGCTGCTCCTCAGCAGCCATTCGCAACGCATCTACAGCAGCACAGACATTGGGGCTCCGGGCTTTCCCTGAGGAGCAGGGCTTCGACGTTTGCCACCAGCTGCACCTGGGCGCCCCCCAAAAAAACCCCGAAAAATCACGAACATCGGACGATTGCTCCCACACCAAAAGTGCCAGCCACTCAAGCTCTTGCTGCTCCTCAGCAGCCATTGGCAGTGCATCTACAGCAGCACAGACATTGGGGCTCCGGGCTTTCCCTGAGGAGCAGGGCTTCGACGTTTGCCACCAGCTGCACCTGGGCGCCCCCCGAAAAAAAACCCCGAAAAATCACGAACGTCGGAACATTGCTCCCACCTGAAAAGTGCCAGCCACTCAGCTCTTGCTGCTCCTCAGCGGCCATTGGCAGCGCATCTACAGCAGCACAGATACTGTGGCTCCGGGCTTTCCCTGAGGAGCAGGGCTTCGACGTTGCCACCAGCTGCATTTGGGCGGCCCCGAAAAAAAAAACCCTGAAAAATCACGAACGTCGGACGATTGCTCCCACACCAAAAGTGCCAGCCACTCAAGCTCTTGCTGCTCCTCAGCGGCCATTGGCAGCGCATCTACAGCAGCACAGACATTGGGGCTCCGGTCTTTCCCTGAGGAGCAGGGCTTCGACGTTTGCCACCAGCTGCACGTGGGTACATCCCCCAAAAAAAAACCCCGAAAAATCACGAACGTCGGACGATTGCTCCCACCCCAAAAGTGCCAGCCACTCAAGCTCTTGCTGCTCCTCAGCGGCCATTGGCAGCGCATCTGCAGCACCACAGACATTGGGGCTCCGGGCTTTCCCTGAGGAGCAGGGCTTCGACGTTTGCCACCAGCTGCACGTGGGCGCCCCCCGAAAAAAAAACCCGAAAAATCGCGAATGTCAGACGATTGCTCCCACACCAAAAGTGCCAGCCACTCAAGCTCTTGCTGCTCCTCAGCGGCCATTGGCAGCGCATCTACAGCAGCACAGACATTGGGGCTCCGGCCTTTCCCTGAGGAGCAGGGCTTCGACGTTTGCCACCAGCTGCACGTGGGCGCCCCCCGAAAAAAAAACCCGAAAAATCACGAACGTCGGACGATTGGACGATTGCTCCCACACCAAAAGTGCCAGCCACTCAAGCTCTTGCTGCTCCTCAGCGGCCATTGGCAGCGCATCTACAGCAGCACAGACATTGGGGCTCCGGGCTTTCCCTGAGGAGCAGGGCTTCGACGTTTGCCACCAGCTGCACGTGGGCGCCCCCGAAAAAAAACCCTGAAAAATCACGAACGTCGGACGATTGCTCCCACACCAAAAGTGCCAGCCACTCAAGCTCTTGCTGCTCCTCAGCTGCCATTGGCAGTGCATCTACAGCAGCTCAGACATTGGGGCTCCGGGCTTTCCCTGAGGAGCAGGGCTTCGACGTTTGCCACCAGCTGCACCTGGGCGCCCCCGGTGAAAAAAACCCGAAAAATCACGAACGTCGGACGATTGCTCCCACACGAAAAGTGCCAGCCACTCAAGCTCTTGCTGCTCCTCAGCGGCCATTGGCAGCGCATCTACAGCAGCACAGACACTGGGGCTCCGGGCTTTCCCTGAGGAGCAGGGCTTCGACGTTTGCCACCAGCTGCACGTGGGCGCCCCCGAAAAAAAACCCGAAAAATCACGAACGTCGGACCATTGCTCCCACCCCAAAAGTGCCAGCCACTCAAGCTCTTGCTGCTCCTCAGCGGCCATTGGCAGCGCATCTACAGCAGCACAGACATTGGGGCTCCGGTCTTTCCCTGAGGAGCAGGGCTTAGGCGTTTGCCACCAGCTGCACCTGGGCGCCCCCCGAAAAAAACCCCGAAAAATCACGAACGTCGGACGATTGCTCCCACACCAAAAGTGCCAGCCACTCCAGCTCTTGCTGCTCCTCAGCAGCCATTGGCAGCGCATCTACAGCACCACAGACACTGGGGCTCCGGGCTTTCCCTGAGGAGCAGGGCTTCGACGTTTGCCACCAGCTGCACCTGGGCGACCCCCGAAAAGAATCCCTGAAAAATCACGAACGTCGGACGGTTGCTCCCACACCAAAAGTGCCAGCCACTCAAGCTCTTGCTGCTCCTCAGCGGCCATTGGCAGCGCATCTACAGCAGCACAGACACTGGGGCTCCGGTCTTTCCCTGAGGAGCAGGGCTTAGGCGTTTGCCACCAGCTGCACCTGGGCGCCCCCGAAAAAAACCCCGAAAAATCATGAACGTCGGACGATTGCTCCCACACCAAAAGTGCCAGCCACTCAAGCTCTTGCTGCTCCTCAGCGGCCATTGGCAGCGCATCTACAGCAGCACAGACATTGGGGCTCCGGGCTTTCCCTGAGGAGCAGGGCTTCGACGTTTGCCACCAGCTGCACCTGGGCGCCCCCAAAAAAAAACCCCGAAAAATCACGAACGTCGGACGATTGCTCCCACCCCAAAAGTGCCAGCCACTCAAGCTCTTGCTGCTCCTCAGCGGCCATTGGCAGCGCATCTACAGCAGCACAGACATTGGGGCTCCGGGCTTTCCCTGAGGAGCAGGGCTTCGACGTTTGCCACCAGCTGCACCTGGGCGCAACCCGAAAAAAAACCCCGAAAAATCACGAACGTCAGACGATTGCTCCCACACCAAAAGTGCCAGCCACTCAAGCTCTTGCTGCTCCTCAGCGGCCATTGGCAGCGCATCTACAGCACCACAGACATTGGGGCTCCGGGCTTTCCCTGAGGAGCAGGGCTTCGACGTTTGCCACCAGCTGCACGTGGCGCACTGCCCCAAAAGAAACCCTGAAAAATCACGAACGTCGGACGATTGCTCCCACACCAAAAGTGCCAGCCACTCAAGCTCTTGCTGCTCCTCAGCGGCCATTGGCAGTGCATCAAAAGCACCAGAGACATTGGGGCTCCGGTCTTTCCCTGAGGAGCAGGGCTTCGACGTTTGCCACCAGCTGCACCTGGGCGCCCCCGGTGAAAAAAACCCTGAAAAATCACGAACGTCGGACGATTGCTCCCACACCAAAAGTGCCAGCCACTCAAGCTCTTGCTGCTCCTCAGCGGCCATTGGCAGCGCATCTACAGCACAACAGACACTGGGGCTCCGGTCTTTCCCTGAGGAGCAGGGCTTCGACGTTTGCCACCAGCTGCACCTGGGCGCCCCCGGTGAAAAAAAACCCTGAAAAATCACGAACGTCGGACGATTGCTCCCACACCAAAAGTGCCAGCCACTCAAGCTCTTGCTGCTCCTCAGCGGCCATTGGCAGCGCATCTACAGCAGCACAGACATTGGGGCCCCGGTCTTTCCCTGAGGAGCAGGGCTTCGATGTTTGCCACCAGCAGCACCTGGGAGCCCCCCCAAAAAAAAATCCGAAAAATCATGAACGTCGGACCATTGCTCCCACCCGAAAAGTGCCAGCCACTCAAGCTCTTGCTGCTCCTCAGCGGCCATTGGCAGCGCATCTACAGCAGCACATACATTGGGGCTCCGGGCTTTCCCTGAGGAGCAGGGCTTCGACGTTTGCCACCAGCTGCACCTGGGCGTACCCCCCCAAAAAAACCCGGAAAAATCACGAACGTCGGACGATTGCTCCCACACCAAAAGTGCCAGCCACTCAAGCTCTTGCTGCTCCTCAGCGGCCATTGGCAGCGCATCTACAGCAGCACAGACATTGGGGCTCCGGGCTTTCCCTGAGGAGCAGGGCTTCGACGTTTGCCACCAGCTGCACCTGGGCGCCCCCCAAAAATAACCCCGAAAAATCACGAACGTCGGACGATTGCTCCCACCTGAAAAGTGCCAGCCACTCAAGCTCTTGCTGCTCCTCAGCGGCCATTGGCAGCGCATCTACAGCAGCACAGACATTGGGGCTCCGGGCTTTCCCTGAGGAGCAGGGCTTCGACGTTTGCCACCAGCTGCACCTGGGCGCCCCCGAAAAAAAAACCCTGAAAATCACGAACGTCGGACGATTGCTCCCACACCAAAAGTGCCAGCCACTCAAGCTCTTGCTGCTCCTCAGCGGCCATTGGCAGCGCATCTACAGCAGCACAGATATTGGGGCTCCGGGCTTTCCTGAGGAGCAGGGATTAGACGTTTGCCACCAGCTGCACCTGGGCTCCCCCCCGAAAATAACCCCGAAAAATCACGAACGTCAGACGATTGCTCCCACACCAAAAGTGCCAGCCACTCAAGCTCTTGCTGCTCCTCAGCGGCCATTCGCAATGCATCTACAGCAGCACAGACATTGGGGCTCCGGGCTTTCCCTGAGGAGCAGGGCTTCGACGTTTGCCACCAGCTGCACCTGGACGCCCCCCGAAAAAAATCCCCGAAAAATCATGAACGTCGGACGATTGCTCCCACACCAAAAGTGCCAGCCACTCAAGCTCTTGCTGCTCCTCAGTGGCCATTGGCAGCGCATCTACAGCAGCACAGACATTGGGGCTCCGGGCTTTCCCTGAGGAGCAGGGCTTCGACGTTTGCCACCAGCTGCACCTGGGCGCCCCCCGAAAAAAAACCCTGAAAAATCACGAACGTCGGACGATTGCTCCCACACCAAAAGTGCCAGCCACTCAAGCTCTTGCTGCTCCTCAGCGGCCATTCGCAGCGGATCTACAGCAGCACAGACATTGGGGCTCCGGGCTTTCCCTGAGTAGCAGGGCTTCGACGTTTGCCACCAGCTGCACCTGGGCCCCTCCCCCCGAAAAAAACCCCGAAAAATCACGAACGTCGGACGATTGCTCCCACACCAAAAGTGCCAGCCACTCAAGCTCTTGCTGCTCGTCAGAGGCCATTGGCAGCGCATCTACAGCAGCACAGATATTGGGGCTCCGGGCTTTCCCTGAGGAGCAGGTATTAGGCGTTTGCCACCAGCTGCACCTGGGCGGCCCCCGAAAAAAAACCCCGAAAAATCACGAACGTCGGACGATTGCTCCCACACCAAAAGTGCCAGCCACTCAAGCTCTTGCTGCTCCTCAGCGGCCATTGGCAGCGCATCTACAGCACCACAGACACTGGGGCTCTGGGCTTTCCCTGAGGAGCAGGGCTTCGACGTTTGCCACCAGCTGCACCTGGGCGCCCCCGGTGAAAAAACCCGAAAAATCACGAACGTCGGACGATTGCTCCCACACCAAAAGTGCCAGCCACTCAAGCTCTTGCTGCTCCTCAGCGGCCATTGGCAGCGCATCTACAGCAGCACAGACATTGGGGCTCCGGTCTTTCCCTGAGGAGCAGGGCTTCGATGTTTGCCACCAGCAGCACCTGGGCGCCCCCCAAAAAAAACGCCGAAAAATCATGAACGTCGGACGATTGCTCCCACACCAAAAGTGCCAGCCACTCAAGCTCTTGCTGCTCCTCAGCGGCCATTGGCAGCGCATCTACAGCAGCTCAGACATTGGGGCTCCGGGCTTTCCCTGAGGAGCAGGGCTTCGACGTTTGCCACCAGCTGCACCTGGGCGCCCCCCGAAAAAAAACCCCGAAAAATCACGAACATCGGACCATTGCTCCCACCCGAAAAGTGCCAGCCACTCAAGCTCTTGCTGCTCCTCAGCGGCCATTGGCAGCGCATCTACAGCAGCACAGACATTGGGGCTCCGGGCTTTCCCTGAGGAGCAGGGCTTCGACGTTTGCCCCCAGCTGCACCTGGGCGCCCCGGTGAAAAAAACCCCGAAAAATCACGAACGTCGGACGATTGCTCCCACACCAAAAGTGCCAGCCACTCAAGCTCTTGCTGCTCCTCAGCGGCCATTGGCAGCGCATCTACAGCAGCACAGACATTGGGGCTCCGGGCTTTCCCTGAGGAGCAGGGATTAGGCGTTTGCCACCAGCTGCATGTGGGCGCCCCCCGAAAAAAAACCCGAAAAATCACGAACGTCGGACGATTGGACGATTGCTCCCACACCAAAAGTGCCAGCCACTCAAGCTCTTGCTGCTCCTCAGCGGCCATTGGCAGCGCATCTACAGCAGCACAGACACTGGGGCTCCGGGCTTTCCCTGAGGAGCAGGGCTTCGACGTTTGCCACCAGCTGCACCTGGGCACTCCCGAAAAAAAACCCTGCAAAATCACGAACGTCGGACGATTGCTCCCACACCAAAAGTGCCAGCCACTCAAGCTCTTGCTGCTCCTCAGCGGCCATTGGCAGCTCATCTACAGCAGCACAGACACTAGGGCTCCGGGCTTTCCCTGAGGAGCAGGGTTTCGACGTTTGCCACCAGCTGCACCTGGGCGCCCCCGAAAAAAAAAACCCTGAAAAATCACGAACGTCGGACGATTGCTCCCACCCGAAAAGTGCCAGCCACTCAAGCTCTTGCTGCTCCTCAGCGGCCATTGGCAGCGCATCTACAGCACCACAGACATTGGGGCTCCGGGCTTTCCCTGAGGAGCAGGGCTTAGGCGTTTGCCACCAGCTGCACCTGGGCGACCCCCGAAAAAAAACCCTGAAAAATCACGAACGTCGGACGATTGCTCCCACCCCAAAAGTGCCAGCCACTCAAGCTCTTGCTGCTCCTCAGCGGCCATTGGCAGCGCATCTACAGCAGCACAGACATTGGGGCTCCGGGCTTTCCCGGAGTAGCAGGGCTTCGACGTTTGCCAGCAGCTGTACCTGGGAGCCCCCCAAAAAAAAACCCCGAAAAATCACGAACGTCGGATGATTGCTCCCACACCAAAAGTGCCAGCCACTCAAGCTCTTGCTGCTTCTCAGCGGCCATTGGCAGCGCATGTACAGCAGCACAGACACTGGGGCTCCAGTCTTTCCCTGAGGAGCAGGGTTTCGATGTTTGCCACCAGCTGCATGTGGGCGGCCCCCCAAAAAAAAAACCCTGAAAAATCACGAACGTCGGACGATTGCTCCCACACCAAAAGTGCCAGCCACTCAAGCTCTTGCTGCTCCTCAGCGGCCATTGGCAGCGCATCTACAGCAGCACAGACACTGGGGCTCCGGGCTTTCCCTGAGGAGCAGGGCTTCGACGTTTGCCACCAGCTGCACCTGGGCGCCCTCTGAAAAAAAACCCCCAAAAATGACGAACGTCGGACGATTGCTCCCACACCAAAAGTGCCAGCCACTCAAGCTCTAGCTGCTCCTCAGCAGCCATTTCCAGCTCATCTACAGCAGCACAGACATTGGGGCTCCGGGCATTCCCTGAGGAGCAGGGCTTCGATGTTTGCCACCAGCTGCACGTGGGCGCCCCCCCCAAAATTAACCCCGAAAAATCACGAACGTCGGACGATTGCTCCCACACCAAAAGTGCCAGCCACTCAAGCTCTTGCTGCTCCTCAGCAGCCATTGGCAGCGCATCTACAGCAGCACAGACATTGGGGCTCCGGGCTTTCCCTGAGGAGCAGGGCTTCGACGTTTGCCACCAGCTGCACCTGGGCGCCCCCCGAAAAAAAAACCCGAAAAATCATAAACATCGGAACATTGCTCCCACCTGAAAAGTGCCAGCCACTCAAGCTCTTGCTGCTCGTCAGAGGCCATTGGCAGCGCATCTACAGCAGCACAGATATTGTGGCTCCGGGCTTTCCCTGAGGAGCAGGTATTAGGCGTTTGCCACCAGCTGCATTTGGGCGGCCCCCGAAAAAAAAAACCCGAAAAATCATTAACGTCGGACGATTGCTCCCACCCGAAAAGTGCCAGCCACTCAAGCTCTTGCTGCTCGTCAGAGGCCATTGGCAGCGCATTTATAGCAGCACAGATAATGGGGCTCCGGTCTTTCCCTGAGGAGCAGGGCTTAGGCCTTTGCCACCAGCTGCACCTGGGGGCCCCCCGAAAAAAAAACCCCGAAAAATCACGAACGTCGGACGATTGCTCCCACACCAAAAGTGCCAGCCACTCAAGCTCTTGCTGCTCCTCAGCGGCCATTAGCAGAGCATCTACAGCACCACAGACACTGGGGCTCCGGGCTTTCCCTGAGGAGCAGGGCTTCGACGTTTGCCACCAGCTGCACCTGGGCGCCCTCTGTAAAAAAAACCCTGAAAAATCACGAATGTCGGACGATTGCTCCCACACCAAAAGTGCCAGCCACTCAAGCTCTTGCTGCTCCTCAGCGGCCATTGGCAGCGCATCTACAGTACCACAGACATTGGGGCTCCGGGCTTTCCCTGAGGAGCAGGGCTTAGGCGTTTGCCACCAGCTGCACCTGGGCGCCCTCTGAAAAAAAACCCCCAAAAATGACGAACGTCGGACGATTGCTCCCACCCCAAAAGTGCCAGCCACTCAAGCTCTAGCTGCTCCTCAGCAGCCATTGCCAGCTCATCTACAGCAGCACAGACATTGGGGCTCCGGGCTTTCCCTGAGGAGCAGGGCTTCGATGTTTGCCACCAGCTGCACGTGGGCGCCCCCCCCAAAATTAACCCCGAAAAATCACGAACGTCGGACGATTGCTCCCACACCAAAAGTGCCAGCCACTCAAGCTCTTGCTGCTCCTCAGCAGCCATTGGCAGCGCATCTACAGCAGCACAGACATTGGGGCTCCTGGCTTTCCCTGAGGAGCAGGGCTTCGACGTTTGCCACCAGCTGCACCTGGGCGCCCCCGAAAAAAAAACCCGAAAAATCATGAACATCGGAACATTGCTCCCACCTGAAAAGTGCCAGCCACTCAAGCTCTTGCTGCTCGTCAGAGGCCATTGGCAGCGCATCTACAGCAGCACAGATATTGTGACTCCGGGCTTTCCCTGAGGAGCAGGTATTAGGCGTTTGCCACCAGCTGCATTTGGGCGGCCCCCAAAAAAAAAAACCCGAAAAATCACGAACGTCGGACGATTGCTCCCACACCAAAAGTGCCAGCCACTCAAGCTCTTGCTGCTCCTCAGCGGCCATTGGCAGCGCATCTACAGCAGCACAGACACTGGGGCTCCGGTCTTTCCCTGAGGAGCAGGGCTTCGATGTTTGCCACCAGCTGCACCTGGGTGCACCCCCGAAAAAAACCCCGAAAAATCATGAACATCGGACGATTGCTCCCACCCGAAAAGTGCCAGCCACTCAAGCTCTTGCTGCTCCTCAGCGGCCATTGGCAGCGCATCTACAGCAGCACAGACATTGGGGCTCGGGATTTCCCTGAGGAGCAGGGCTTCGACGTTTGCCACCAGCTGCACCTGGGCGCACCCCCCGAAAAAAAACCCCGAAAAATCACGAACTTCAGACGATTGCTCCCACACCAAAAGTGCCAGCCACTCAAGCTCTTGCTGCTCCTCAGCAGCCATTGACAGCGCATCTACAGCACCACAGACATTGGGGCTTCGGGCTTTCCCTGAGGAGCAGGGCTTCGACGTTTGCCACCAGCTGCACCTGGGCGCCCCCGGTGAAAAAATCCCGAAAAATCATGAACGTGGGATGATTGCTCCCACACCAAAAGTGCCAGCCACTCAAGCTCTTGCTGCTCCTCAGCGGCCATTGGCAGCGCATCTACAGCAGCACAGATATTGGGGCTCCGGGCTTTCCCTGAGGAGCAGGGATTAGGCGTTTGCCACCAGCTGCACCTGGGCACCCCCCGAAAAAAAAAACCAAAAAATCACGAACGTCGGACGATTGGACGATTGCTCCCACACCAAAAGTGCCAGCCACTCAAGCTCTTGCTGCTCCTCAGCGGCCATTGGCAGCGCATCTACAGCAGCACAGACACTTGGGCCTCCGGGCTTTCCCTGAGGAGCAGGGATTTCGACGTTTGCCACCAGCTGCACGTGGGCGCCCCCCCAAAAAAAACCCAGAAAAATCACGAACGTCGGACGATTGCTCCCACACCAAAAGTGCCAGCCACTCAAGCTCTTGCTGCTCCTCAGCGGCCATTGGCAGCGCATCCACAGCACCACAGACACTGGGGCTCCGGGCTTTCCCTGAGGAGCAGGGCTTAGACGTTTGCCACCAGCTGCACCTGGGCGCACCCCCAAAAAAAAACCCCTGAAAAATCACGAACGTCGGACGATTGCTCCCACCCCAAAAGTGCCAGCCACTCAAGCTCTTGCTGCTCCTCAGCGGCCATTGGCAGCACATCTCGAGCACCACAGACACTGGGGCTCCAGACTTTCCCTGAGGAGCAGAGCTTCGACGTTTGCCACCAGCTGCACGTGGGCGCCCCCCCAAAAAAAACCCTGAAAAATCACGAACGTCGGACCATTGCTCCCACTCAAAAAGTGATAGCGACTCAAGCTCTTCTTGCTCCTCAGCGGCCATTGGCAGCGCATCTACAGCAGCACAGACACTGTGGCTCCGGGCTTTCCCTGAGGAGCAGGGCTTCGACGTTTGCCACCAGCTGCACCCGGGCAGCCCGCCTGAAAAAAAACCCCGAAAAATCACGAACGTCGGACGATTGCTCCCACCCGAAAAGTGCCAGCCACTCAAGCTCTTGCTGCTCCTCAGCGTCCATTGGCAGCGCATCTACAGCACCACAGACATTGGGGCTCCGGGCTTTCCCTGAGGAGCAGGGCTTAGGCGTTTGCCACCAGCTGCACCTGGGCGACCTCCTAAAAGAACCCCTGAAAAATCACGAACGTCGGACGATTGCTCCACCCCAAAAGTGCCAGCCACTCAAGCTCTTGCTGCTCCTCAGCGGCCATTGGCAGTGCATCTACAGCAGCACAGACATTGGGGCTCCGGGCTTTCCCTGAGGAGCAGGGCTTCGACGTTTGCCACCAGCTGCACGTGGGTGCCCCCGAAAAAAAAATCCGAAAAATCACGAACGTCGGACGATTGCTCCCACACCAAAAGTGCCAGCCACTCAAGCTCTTGCTGCTCCTCAGCGGCCATTGGCAGCTCATCTCCAGCACCACAGACACTGGGGCTCCAGACTTTCCCTGAGGAGCAGAGCTTCGACGTTTGCCACCAGCTGCACGTGGGCGCGCCCCAAAAAAAAACCCTGAAAAATCATGAACCTCGGACCATTGCTCCCACTCAAAAAGTGATAGCCACTCAAGCTCTTCTTGCTCCTCAGCGGCCATTGGCAGCGCATCTACAGCAGCACAGACACTGTGGCTCCCGTCTTTCCCTGAGGAGCAGGGCTTCGACGTTTGCCACCAGCTGAACCCGGGCAGCCCGCCTGAAAAAAAACCCCGAAAAATCACGAACGTCGGACGATTGCTCCCACCCGAAAAGTGCCAGCCACTCAAGCTCTTGCTGCTCCTCAGCGTCCATTGGCAGCGCATTTACAGCACCACAGACATTGGGGCTCCGGGCTTTCCCTGAGGAGCAGGGCTTAGGCGTTTGCCACCAGCTGCACCTGGGCGACCTCCGAAAAGAACCCCTGAAAAATCACGAACGTCGGACGATTGCTCCCACCCCAAAAGTGCCAGCCACTCAAGCTCTTGCTGCTCCTCAGCGGCCATTGGCAGTGCATCTACAGCAGCACAGACATTGGGGCTCCGGGTTTTCCCTGAGGAGCAGGGCTTCGACGTTTGCCACCAGCTGCACGTGGGTGCCCCCGAAAAAAAAATCCGAAAAATCACGAACGTCGGACGATTGCTCCCACACCAAAAGTGCCAGCCACTCAAGCTCTTGCTGCTCCTCAGCGGCCATTCGCAATGGATCTACAGCAGCACAGACATTGGGGCTCCGGGCTTTCCCTGAGCAGCATGGCTTCGACGTTTTCCACCAGCTGCACGTGGGCCCCTCCCCCAAAAATAACCCCGAAAAAACACGAACGTCAGACGATTGCTCCCACCCCAAAAGTGCCAGCCACTCAAGCTCTTGCTGCTCGTCAGAGGCCATTGGCAGCGCATCTACAGCAGCACAGATATTGGGGCTCCGGGCTTTCCCTGAGGAGCAGGTATTAGGCGCTTGCCACCAGCTGCACCTGGACGCCCCGAAAAAAAAAACCCCAAAATATCACGAACGTCGAACGATTGCTCCCACCCCAAAAGTGCCAGCCACTCAAGCTCTTGCTGCTCCTCAGCGGCCATTGGCAGCGCATCTACAGCACCACAGACACTGGGGCTCCGGGCTTTCCCTGAGGAGCAGGGCTTCGACGTTTGCCACCAGCTGCACGTGGGCGCCCCCCAAAAAAAACCCCTGAAAAATCACGAACGTCGGACGATTACTCCCACACCAAAAGTGCCAGCCACTCAAGCTCTTGCTACTCCTCAGCGGCCATTGGCAACGCATCAAAAGCACCAGAGACATGGGGGATCCAGTCTTTCCCTGAGGAGCAGGGCTTCGACGTTTGCCACCAGCTGCAGCTGGGCGCCCCGAAAAAAAAACCCTGAAAAATCACGAACGTCGGACGATTGCTCCCACCCCAAAAGTGCCAGACACTCAAGCTCTTGCTGCTTCTCAGCGGCCATTGGCAGCGCATCTACAGCACCACAGACATTGGGGCTCCGGGCTTTCCCTGAGGAGCAGGGCTTCGACGTTTGCACCAGCTGCACGTGGGCACTGCCTGAAAAGAAACCCCGAAAAATCACGAACGTCGGACGATTGCTGCCACCCCAAAAGTGCCAGCCACTCAAGCTCTTGCTGCTCCTCAGCGGCCATTGGCAGCGCATCTACAGCACCACAGGCACTGGGGCTCTGGGCTTTCCCTGAGGAGCAGGGCTTAGGCGTTTGCCAGCAGCTGCACCTGGGCAACCTCCGAAAAGAACCCCTGAAAAATCACGAACGTCGGACGATTGCTCCCACCCCAAAAACGCCAGCCACTCAAGCTCTTGGTGCTCCTCAGCGGCCATTGGCAGTGCATCTACAGCAGTACAGACACTGGGGCTCCGGTCTTTCCCTGAGGAGCAGGGCTTCGACGTTTGCCAACAGCTGCACCTGGGCTCCCCCAAAAAAAAAAACCCGAAAAATCACGAATGTTGGACGATTTCTCCCACACTAAAAGTGCCAGCCACTCAAGCTCTTGCTGCTCCTCAGCGGCCATTGGCACCCATCCACAGCAGCACAGACATTGGGGCTCCGGGCTTTCCCTGAGGAGCAGGGCTTCGACGTTTGCCACCAGCTGCACGTGGGCGCCCCCGAAAAAAAAACCCTGAAAAATCACGAACGTCGGACGATTGCTCCCACCCCAAAAGTGCCAGCCACTCAAGCTCTTGCTGCTCTTCAGCGGCCATTGGCAGCGCATCTTCAGCAGCACAGACACTGGGGCTTCAGGCTTTCCTGAGGAGCAGGGCTTCGACTCTTGCCACCAGCTGCATGTGGGCGCCCCCCGAAAAAAAACACGAAAAATCACGACCGTCGGACGATTGCTCCCACACCAAAAGTGCCAGCCACTCAAGCTCTTGCTGCTCCTCAGCGGCCATTCGCAATGGATCTACAGCAGCACAGACATTGGGGCTCCGGGCTTTCCCTGAGCAGCATGGCTTCGACGTTTTCCACCAGCTGCACGTGGGCCCCTCCCCCAAAAATAACCCCGAAAAAACACGAACGTCAGACGATTGCTCCCACCCCAAATGTGCCAGCCACTCAAGCTCTTGCTGCTCGTCAGAGGCCATTGGCAGCGCATCTACAGCAGCACAGATATTGGGGCTCCGGGCTTTCCCTGAGGAGCAGGTATTAGGCGCTTGCCACCAGCTGCACCTGGACGCCCCCCCCGAAAAAAACCCCGAAAAATCACGAACGTCGGACGATTGCTCCCACACCAAAAGTGCCAGCCACTCAAGCTCTTGCTGCTCCTCAGCGGCCATTGGCAGCGCATCTACAGCAGCTCAGACATTGGGGCTCCGGTCTTTCCCTGAGGAGCAGGGCTTCGACGTTTGCCACCAGCTGCACCTGGACGCCCCCCGAAAATAAACCCCGAAAAATCATGAACATCGGACCATTGCTCCCACCCGAAAAGTGCCAGCCACTCAAGCTTTTGCTGCTCCACAGCGGCCATTGGCAGCGCATTTACAGCAGCACAGACATTGGGGCTTCGGGCTTTCCCTGAGGAGCAGGGCTTCGACGTTTGCCCCCAGCTGCACCTGGGCGCCCCCGGTGAAAAAATCCCGAAAAATCACGAATGTCGGATGATTGCTCCCACACCAAAAGTGCCAGCCACTCAAGCTCTTGCTGCTCCTCAGCGGCCATTGGCAGCGCATCTACAGCAGCACAGACATTGGGGCTCCGGGCTTTCCCTGAGGAGCAGGGATTAGGCGTTTGCCACCAGCTGCATGTGGGCGCCCCCCGAAAAAAAAACCGAAAAATGACGAACGTCGGACGATTGGACGATTGCTCCCACACCAAAAGTGCCAGCCACTCAAGCTCTTGCTGCTCCTCAGCGGCCATTGGCAGCGCATCTACAGCACCACAGACACTGGGGCTCCGGTCTTTCCCTGAGGAGCAGGGCTTCGACGTTTGCCACCAGCTGCACCTGGGCACTCCCGAAAAAAAAACCCTGAAAAATCAAGAACGTCGGATGATTGCTCCCACCACAAAAGTGCCAGCCACTCAAACTCTTGCTGCTCCTCAGCAGCCATTGACAGCGCATCTACAGCAGCACAGACACTAGGGCTCCGTTCTTTCCCTGAGGAGCAGGGCTTCGACGTTTGCCACCAGCTGCACCTGGACGCCCCCCGAAATAAAACCCCGAAAAATCACGAACGTCGGACCATTGCTCCCACCCCAAAAGTGCCAGCCACTCAAGCTCTTGCTGCTCGTCAGAGGCCATTGGCAGCACATCTACAGCAGCACAGATATTGTGGCTCCGGGCTTTCCCTGAGGAGCAGGTATTAGGCGTTTGCCACCAGCTGCACCTGGGCGCCTACCGAAAAAAAACCCCAAAATATCACGAACGTCGGACGATTGCTCCCACCCGAAAAGTGCCAGCCACTCAAGCTCTTGCTGCTCCTCAGCGGCCATTGGCAGCGCATCTGCAGCACCACAGACACTGGGGCTCCGGGCTTTCCCTGAGGAGCAGGGCTTCGACGTTTGCCACCAGCTGCACGTGGGCGCCCCCCAAAAAAAACCCTGAAAAATCACGAACGTCGGACGATTGCTCCCACCCCAAAAGTGCCAGCCACTCAAGCTCTTGCTGCTCCTCAGCGGCCATTGGCAGCGCATCTACAGCAGCACAGACGCTGGGGCTCCGGGCTTTCCCTGAGGAGCAGGGCTTCGACGTTTGCACCAGCTGCACGTGGGCACTGCCTGAAAAGAAACCCCGAAAAATCATGAACGTCAGACGATTGCTGCCACCCCAAAAGTGCCAGCCACTCAAGCTCTTGCTGCTCCTCAGCAGCCATTGGCAGTGCATCTAGAGCACCACAGACATTGGGGCTCCGGGCTTTCCCTGAGGAGCAGGTATTCGGCGTTTGCCACCAGCTGCACCTGGGCCGCCCCGGTGAGAAAAACCGGAAAACTCACGAACGTCGGACGATTGCTCCCACACCAAAAGTGCCAGCCACTCAAGCTCTTGCTGCTCCTCAGCGGCCATTGGCAGCGCATCTACAGCACCACAGACACTGGGGTTCCGGGCTTTCCCTGAGGAGCAGGGCTTCGACGTTTGCCACCAGCTGCACGTTGGCGGCCCCCGAAAAAAAAACCCTAAAAAATCACGAACGTCGGACAATTGCTCCCACCCCAAAAGTGCCAGCCACTCAAGCTCTTGCTGCTCCTCAGCGGCCATTGGCAGCGCATCTACAGCAGCACAGACATTGGGGCTCCGGGCTTTCCCTGAGGAGCAGGGCTTCGACGTTTGCCATCAGCTGCACGTGGTTGCCCCCCGAAAAAAACCCTGAAAAATCACGAACATCGGACGATTGCTCGCACACCAAAAGTGCCAGCAACTCAAGCTCTTGCTGCTCCTCAGCGGCCATTGGCAGCGCATCTACAGTACCACAGACATTGGGGCTCCGGGCTTTCCCTGAGGAGCAGGGCTTAGGCGTTTGCCACCAGCTGCACCTGGGCGCCCTCTGAAAAAAAAACCCCCAAAAATGACGAACGTCGGACGATTGCTCCCACACCAAAAGTGCCAGCCACTCAAGCTCTTGCTGCTCCTCAGCAGCCATTGGCAGCGCATCTACAGTACCGCAGACATTGGGGCTCCGGCCTTTCCCTGAGGAGCAGGGCTTCGACGTTTGTCACCAGCTGCACCTGGGGGCCCTCTGTAAAAAAAACCCTGAAAATCACGAACGTCGGACGATTGCTCCCACACCAAAAGTGCCAGCCACTCAAGCTCTTGCTGCTCCTCAGCGGCCATTGGCAGCGCATCTTCAGCACCACAGACACTGGGGCTTCCGGCTTTCCTGAGGAGCAGGGCTTCGACGTTTGACACCAGCTGCACGTGGGCGCACCCCGAAAATAAACCCCGAAAAATCAAGAACGTCGGACGATTGCTCCCACACCAAAAGTGCCAGGCACTCAAGCTTTTGCTGCTCCTCAGCGGCCATTGGCACCCATCCACAGCAGCACAGACATTGGGGCTCCGGTCTTTCCCTGAGGAGTAGGGCTTAGACGTTTGCCACCAGCTGCTCCTGGGCACCCCCCAGAAGAAAAAGCCCGAAAAATCACGAACATCGGACGATTGCTCCCACACCAAAAGTGCCAGCCGCTCAAGCTCTTGCTGCTCCTCAGCGTCCATTGGCAGCGCATCTACAGCAGCACAGACATTGGGGCTCCGGGCTTTCCCTGAGGAGCAGGGCTTCGACGTTTGCCACCAGCTGCAACTGGGCGCCCCCCCGAAGAAGAAGCCCGAAAAATCAGGAACGTCGGACGATTGCTCCACACCAAAAGTGCCAGCCACTCAAGCTCTTGCTGCTCCTCAGCGGCCATTGGCAGTGCATCTACAGCACCACAGACATTGGGGCTCCGGGCTTTCCCTGAGGAGCAGGGCTTCGACGTTTGCCACCAGCTGCACCTGGGCGCCCCCCGAAAAAAAACCCTGAAAAATCACGAACGTCGGACGATTGCTCCCACACCAAAAGTGCCAGCCACTCAAGCTCTTGCTGCTCCTCAGCGGCCATTGGCAGCGCATCTACAGCACCACAGACGCTGGGGCTCCGGGCTTTCCCTGAGGAGCAGGGCTTCGACGTTTGCCACCAGCTGCACCTGGGCGCCCCCGAAAAAATACCCTGAAAAATCACGAACGTCGGACGATTGCTCCCACACCAAAAGTGCCAGCCACTCAAGCTCTTGCTGCTCCTCAGCGGCCATTGGCAGCGCATCTACAGTACCACAGACACTGGGGCTCCGGGCTTTCCCTGAGGAGCAGGGCTTCGACGTTTGCCACCAGCTGCACCTGGGCGCCCCCGAAAAAAAAACCCCGAAAAATCACGAACGTCGGACGATTGCTCCCACACCAGAAGTGCCAGCCACTCAAGCTCTTGCTGCTCCTCAGCGGCCATTGGCAGCGCATCTACAGCACCACAGACATTGGGGCTCCGGGCTTTCCTGAGGAGCAGGGCTTCGACGTTTGCCATCAGCTGCACGTGGTTGCCCCCCGAAAAAAAACCCTGAAAAATCACGAACATCGGACGATTGCTCGCACACCAAAAGTGCCAGCAACTCAAGCTCTTGCTACTCCTCAGCGGCCATTGGCAGCGCATCTACAGTACCACAGACATTGGGGCTCCGGGCTTTCCCTGAGGAGCAGGGCTTAGACGTTTGCCACCAGCTGCACCTGGGCGCCCTCTGAAAAAAAACCCCAAAAATGACGAACGTCGGACGATTGCTCCCACACCAAAAGTGCCAGCCACTCAAGCTCTTGCTGCTCCTCAGCAGCCATTGGCAGCGCATCTACAGTACCGCAGACATCGGGGCTCCGGCCTTTCCCTGAGGAGCAGGGCTTCGACGTTTGTCACCAGCTGCACCTGGGCGCCCTCTGTAAAAAACCCTGAAAAATCACGAACGTCGGACGATTGCTCCCACCCCAAAAGTGCCAGCCACTCAAGCTCTTGCTGCTCCTCAGCGGCCATTGGCAGCGCATCTACAGCAGCACAGACACTGGGGCTTCCGGCTTTCCTGAGGAGGAGGGCTTCGACGTTTGACACCAGCTGCACGTGGGCGCACCCCGAAAATAAACCCCAAAAAATCAAGAACGTCGGACGATTCCTCCCACACCAAAAGTGCCAGGCACTCAAGCTTTTGCTGCTCCTCAGCGGCCATTGGCACCCATCCACAGCAGCACAGACATTGGGGCTCCGGTCTTTCCCTGAGGAGTAGGGCTTAGACGTTTGCCACCAGCTGTACCTGGGCACCCCCAGAAGAAAAGCCCGAAAAATCAGGAACGTCGGACGATTGCTCCACACCAAAAGTGCCAGCCACTCAAGCTCTTGCTGCTCCTCAGCGGCCATTGGCAGTGCATCTACAGCACCACAGACATTGGGGCTCCGGGCTTTCCCTGAGGAGCAGGGCTTCGACGTTTGCCACCAGCTGCACGTGGGCGCCCCCCGAAAAAAAAAAAACCCTGAAAAATCACGAACGTCGGACGATTGCTCCCACACCAAAAGTGCCAGCCACTCAAACTCTTGCTGCTCCTCAGCAGCCATTGGCAGCGCATCTACAGCAGCACAGACGCTGGGGCTCCGGGCTTTCCCTGAGGAGCAGGGCTTAGGCGTTTGACACCAGCTGCACCTGGGCGCCCCCCGAAAAAAAACCCCCAAAAATGACGAACGTCGGACGATTGCTCCCACACCAAAAGTGCCAGCCACTCAAGCTCTTGCTGCTCCTCATCGGCCATTGGCAGCGCATCTACAGCAGCACAGACATTGGGGCTCCGGTCTTTCCCAGAGTAGCAGGGCTTAGACGTTTGCCAACAGCTGCAACTGGCCGCCCCCCGAAAAAAAAAACCCCGAAAATCACGAACGTCGGACGATTGCTCGCACACTAAAATGCCAGCCACTCAAGCTCTTGCTGCTCCTCAGCAGCCATTTGCAGCGCATCCACAGCAGCACAGACATTGTGGCTCCAGGCTTTCCCTGAGGAGCAGGGCTTCGACGTTTGCCACCAGCTGCACCTGGGCGCCCCCCCGAAGAAAAAGCCCGAAAAATCACGAACGTCGGACGATTGCTCCACACCAAAAGTGCCAGCCACTCAAGCTCTTGCTGCTCCTCAGCGGCCATTGGCAGCGCATGTACAGCAGCACAGACATTGGGGCTCCGGGCTTTCCCTGAGGAGCAGGGATTAGGCGTTTGCCACCAGCTGCATGTGGGCGCCCCCCGAAAAAAAAACCGAAAAATGACGAACGTCGGACGATTGGACGATTGCTCCCACACCAAAAGTGCCAGCCACTCAAGCTCTTGCTGCTCCTCAGCGGCCATTGGCAGCGCATCTACAGCACCACAGACACTGGGGCTCCGGTCTTTCCCTGAGGAGCAGGGCTTCGACGTTTGCCACCAGCTGCACCTGGGCACTCCCGAAAAAAAAACCCTGAAAAATCAAGAACGTCGGATGATTGCTCCCACCACAAAAGTGCCAGCCACTCAAACTCTTGCTGCTCCTCAGCAGCCATTGACAGCGCATCTACAGCAGCACAGACACTAAGGGCTCCGTTCTTTCCCTGAGGAGCAGGGCTTCGACGTTTGCCACCAGCTGCACCTGGACGCCCCCGAAATAAAACCCCGAAAAATCACGAACGTCGGACCATTGCTCCCACACCAAAAGTGCCAGCCACTCAAGCTCTTGCTGCTCGTCAGAGGCCATTGGCAGCACATCTACAGCAGCACAGATATTGTGGCTCCGGGCTTTCCCTGAGGAGCAGGTATTAGGCGTTTGCCACCAGCTGCACCTGGGCGCCTACCGAAAAAAAAACCCCAAAATATCACGAACGTCGGACGATTGCTCCCACCCGAAAAGTGCCAGCCACTCAAGCTCTTGCTGCTCCTCAGCGGCCATTGGCAGCGCATCTGCAGCACCACAGACACTGGGGCTCCGGGCTTTCCCTGAGGAGCAGGGCTTCGACGTTTGCCACCAGCTGCACGTGGGCGCCCCCCAAAAAAACCCTGAAAAATCACGAACGTCGGACGATTGCTCCCACCCCAAAAGTGCCAGCCACTCAAGCTCTTGCTGCTCCTCAGCGGCCATTGGCAGCGCATCTACAGCAGCACAGACGCTGGGGCTCCGGGCTTTCCCTGAGGAGCAGGGCTTCGACGTTTGCACCAGCTGCACGTGGGCACTGCCTGAAAAGAAACCCCGAAAAATCACGAACGTCAGACGATTGCTGCCACCCCAAAAGTGCCAGCCACTCAAGCTCTTGCTGCTCCTCAGCAGCCATTGGCAGTGCATCTAGAGCACCACAGACATTGGGGCTCCGGGCTTTCCCTGAGGAGCAGGGCTTCGACGTTTGCCACCAGCTGCACCTGGGCCGCCCCGGTGAGAAAAACCCGAAAAATCACGAACGTCGGACGATTGCTCCCACACCAAAAGTGCCAGCCACTCAAGCTCTTGCTGCTCCTCAGCGGCCATTGGCAGCGCATCTACAGCACCACAGACACTGGGGCTCCGGGCTTTCCCTGAGGAGCAGGGCTTCGACGTTTGCCACCAGCTGCACCTGGGCGCCCCCCGAAAAAATACCCTGAAAAATCACGAACGTCGGACGATTGCTCCCACACCAAAAGTGCCAGCCACTCAAGCTCTTGCTGCTCCTCAGCGGCCATTGGCAGCGCATCTACAGTACCACAGACACTGGGGCTCCGGGCTTTCCCTGAGGAGCAGGGCTTCGACGTTTGCCACCAGCTGCACCTGGGCGCCCCCGAAAAAAACCCCGAAAAATCACGAACGTCGGACGATTGCTCCCACACCAAAAGTGCCAGCCACTCAAGCTCTTGCTGCTCCTCAGCGGCCATTGGCAGCGCATCTACAGCAGCACAGACATTGGGGCCCCGGGTTTTCCCTGAGGAGCAGGGCTTTGACGTTTGCCACCAGCAGGCACGTGGCGTGCCCCCGAAAAAAAAAAAAAAATCCGAAAAATCATGAACGTCGGACGATTACTCCCACACCAGAAGTGCCAGCCACTCAAGCTCTTGCTGCTCCTCAGCGGCCATTGGCAGCGCATCTACAGCACCACAGACATTGGGGCTCCGGGCTTTCCTGAGGAGCAGGGCTTCGACGTTTGCCACCAGCTGCACGTTGGCGGCCCCCGAAAAAAAAACCCTAAAAAATCACGAACGTCGGACAATTGCTCCACCCCAAAAGTGCCAGCCACTCAAGCTCTTGCTGCTCCTCAGCGGCCATTGGCAGCGCATCTACAGCAGCACAGACATTGGGGCTCCGGGCTTTCCCTGAGGAGCAGGGCTTCGACGTTTGCCATCAGCTGCACGTGGTTGCCCCCGAAAAAAAAACCCTGAAAAATCACGAACATCGGACGATTGCTCGCACACCAAAAGTGCCAGCAACTCAAGCTCTTGCTACTCCTCAGCGGCCATTGGCAGCGCATCTACAGTACCACAGACATTGGGGCTCCGGGCTTTCCCTGAGGAGCAGGGCTTAGGCGTTTGCCACCAGCTGCACCTGGGCGCCCTCTGAAAAAAAACCCCCAAAAATGACGAACGTCGGACGATTGCTCCCACACCAAAAGTGCCAGCCACTCAAGCTCTTGCTGCTCCTCAGCAGCCATTGGCAGCGCATCTACAGTACCGCAGACATCGGGGCTCCGGCCTTTCCCTGAGGAGCAGGGCTTCGACGTTTGTCACCAGCTGCACCTGGGCGCCCTCTGTAAAAAAAACCCTGAAAAATCACGAACGTCGGACGATTGCTCCCACACCAAAAGTGCCAGCCACTCAAGCTCTTGCTGCTCCTCAGCGGCCATTGGCAGCGCATCTTCAGCACCACAGACACTGGGGCTTCCGGCTTTCCTGAGGAGGAGGGCTTCGACGTTTGACACCAGCTGCACGTGGGCGCACCCCGAAAATAAACCCCGAAAAATCAAGAACGTCGGACGATTGCTCCCACACCAAAAGTGCCAGGCACTCAAGCTTTTGCTGCTCCTCAGCGGCCATTGGCACCCATCCACAGCAGCACAGACATTGGGGCTCCGGTCTTTCCCTGAGGAGTAGGGCTTAGACGTTTGCCACCAGCTGCTCCTGGGCACCCCCAGAAGAAAAAGCCCGAAAAATCACGAACATCGGACGATTGCTCCCACACCAAAAGTGCCAGCCGCTCAAGCTCTTGCTGCTCCTCAGCGTCCATTGGCAGCGCATCTACAGCAGCACAGACATTGGGGCTCCGGGCTTTCCCTGAGGAGCAGGGCTTCGACGTTTGCCACCAGCTGCAACTGGGCGCCCCCCGAAGAAGAAGCCCGAAAAATCAGGAACGTCGGACGATTGCTCCACACCAAAAGTGCCAGCCACTCAAGCTCTTGCTGCTCCTCAGCGGCCATTGGCAGTGCATCTACAGCACCACAGACATTGGGGCTCCGGGCTTTCCCTGAGGAGCAGGGCTTCGACGTTTGCCACCAGCTGCACCTGGGCGCCCCCCGAAAAAAAACCCTGAAAAATCACGAACGTCGGACGATTGCTCCCACACCAAAAGTGCCAGCCACTCAAGCTCTTGCTGCTCCTCAGCGGCCATTGGCAGCGCATCTACAGCACCACAGACGCTGGGGCTCCGGGCTTTCCCTGAGGAGCAGGGCTTCGACGTTTGCCACCAGCTGCACCTGGGCGCCCCCCGAAAAAATACCCTGAAAAATCACGAACGTCGGACGATTGCTCCCACACCAAAAGTGCCAGCCACTCAAGCTCTTGCTGCTCCTCAACGGCCATTGGCAGCGCATCTACAGTACCACAGACACTGGGGCTCCGGGCTTTCCCTGAGGAGCAGGGCTTCGACGTTTGCCACCAGCTGCACCTGGGCGCCCCCCGAAAAAAACCCCGAAAAATCACGAACGTCGGACGATTGCTCCCACACCAAAAGTGCCAGCCACTCAAGCTCTTGCTGCTCCTCAGCGGCCATTGGCAGCGCATCTACAGCAGCACAGACATTGGGGCCCCGGGTTTTCCCTGAGGAGCAGGGCTTTGACGTTTGCCACCAGCAGCACGTGCGTGCCCCCGAAAAAAAAATCCGAAAAATCATGAACGTCGGACGATTACTCCCACACCAGAAGTGCCAGCCACTCAAGCTCTTGCTGCTCCTCAGCGGCCATTGGCAGCGCATCTACAGCACCACAGACATTGGGGCTCCGGGCTTTCCTGAGGAGCAGGGCTTCGACGTTTGCCATCAGCTGCACGTGGTTGCCCCCCGGAAAAAAACCCTGAAAAATCACGAACATCAGACGATTGCTCGCACACCAAAAGTGCCAGCAACTCAAGCTCTTGCTACTCCTCAGCGGCCATTGGCAGCGCATCTACAGTACCACAGACATTGGGGCTCCGGGCTTCCCCTGAGGAGCAGGGCTTAGGTGTTTGCCACCAGCTGCACCTGGGCGCCCTCTGAAAAAAAACCCCCAAAAATGACGAACGTCGGACGATTGCTCCCACACCAAAAGTGCCAGCCACTCAAGCTCTTGCTGCTCCTCAGCAGCCATTGGCAGCGCATCTACAGTACCGCAGACATCGGGGCTCCGGCCTTTCCCTGAGGAGCAGGGCTTCGACGTTTGTCACCAGCTGCACCTGGGCGCCCTCTGTAAAAAAAACCCTGAAAAATCACGAACGTCGGACGATTGCTCCCACCCCAAAAGTGCCAGCCACTCAAGCTCTTGCTGCTCCTCAGCGGCCATTGGCAGCGCATCTACAGCAGCACAGACACTGGGGCTTCCGGCTTTCCTGAGGAGGAGGGCTTCGACGTTTGACACCAGCTGCACGTGGGCGCACCCCGAAAATAAACCCCAAAAAATCAAGAACGTCGGACGATTCCTCCCACACCAAAAGTGCCAGGCACTCAAGCTTTTGCTGCTCCTCAGCGGCCATTGGCACCCATCCACAGCAGCACAGACATTGGGGCTCCGGTCTTTCCCTGAGGAGCAGGGCTTAGACGTTTGCCACCAGCTGCACCTGGGCACCCCCCAGAAGAAAAAGCCCGAAAAATCAGGAACGTCGGACGATTGCTCCACACCAAAAGTGCCAGCCACTCAAGCTCTTGCTGCTCCTCAGCGGCCATTGGCAGTGCATCTACAGCACCACAGACATTGGGGCTCCGGGCTTTCCCTGAGGAGCAGGGCTTCGACGTTTGCCACCAGCTGCACGTGGGCGCCCCCCGAAAAAAAACCCTGAAAAATCACGAACGTCGGACGATTGCTCCCACACCAAAAGTGCCAGCCACTCAAGCTCTTGCTGCTCCTCAGCAGCCATTGGCAGCGCATCTACAGCAGCACAGACGCTGGGGCTCCGGGCTTTCCCTGAGGAGCAGGGCTTAGGCGTTTGACACCAGCTGCACCTGGGCGCCCCCCGAAAAAAAACCCCCAAAAATGACGAACGTCGGACGATTGCTCCCACACCAAAAGTGCCAGCCACTCAAGCTCTTGCTGCTCCTCATCGGCCATTGGCAGCGCATCTACAGCAGCACAGACATTGGGGCTCCGGTCTTTCCCAGAGTAGCAGGGCTTAGACGTTTGCCAACAGCTGCAACTGGCCGCCCCCCGGAAAAAAAACCCCGAAAAATCACGAACGTCGGACGATTGCTCGCACACTAAAATGCCAGCCACTCAAGCTCTTGCTGCTCCTCAGCAGCCATTTGCAGCGCATCCACAGCAGCACAGACATTGTGGCTCCAGGCTTTCCCTGAGGAGCAGGGCTTCGACGTTTGCCACCAGCTGCACCTGGGCGCCCCCCCGAAGAAAAAGCCCGAAAAATCACGAACGTCGGACGATTGCTCCACACCAAAAGTGCCAGCCACTCAAGCTCTTGCTGCTCCTCAGCGGCCATTGGCAGCGCATGTACAGCAGCACAGACATTGGGGCTCCGGTCTTTCCCTGAGGAGCAGGGCTTAGGCGTTTGCCACCAGCTGCACCTGGGCTCCCCCCCAAAAAAACCCCTAAAAATGACGAACGTCGGACGATTGCTCCCACACCAAAAGTGCCAGCCACTCAAGCTCTAGCTGCTTCTCAGCGGCCATTGCCAGCGCATCTACAGTACCACAGACATTGGGGCTCCGGGCGTTCCCTGAGGATCAGGGCTTAGGTGTTTGCCACCAGCTGCACCTGGGCGACTACCGAAAAAAAACCCCGAAAAATCACGAACATCAGACGATTGCTCCCACGCCAAAAGTGCCAACCACTCAAGATCTTGCTGCTCCTCAGCGGCCATTGGCAGCGCATCTACAGCAGCAGAAACACTGGTGATCCGGTCTTTCCCAGAGTAGCAGGGCTTAGGCGTTTTCCAGCAGCTGCACCTGGGCGCCCCCCAAAAAAAAACCCTGAAAAATCACGAACGTCGAACGATTGCTCCCACACCAAAAGTGCCAGCCACTCAAGCTCTTGCTGCTACTCAGCGGTCATTGGCAGCGCATCTACAGCAGCACAGACATTGGGGTTCTGGGCTTTCCCTGAGGAGCAGGGCTTCGACGTTTGCCACCAGCTGCACCTGGGCGACCTCCGAAAAGAACCCCTTAAAAAATCACGAATGTCGGACGATTGCTCCCACACCAAAAGTGCCAGCCACTCAAGCTCTTGCTGCTCCTCAGCGGCCATTGGCAGCGCATCTACAGTACCACAGACACTGGGGCTCCGGGCTTTCCCTGAGAAGCAGGGCTTCGACGTTTGCCACCAGCTGCACGTGGGCGCCCCCCGAAAAAAAACCCCGAAAAGTCACGAACGTCGGACGATTGCTCCCACCCCAAAAGTGCCAGCCACTCAAGCTCTTGCTGCTCCTCAGCGGCCATTGGCAGCGCATCTACAGCAGCACAGACATTGGTGCCCCGGGTTTTCCCTGAGGAGCAGGGCTTCGACGTTTGCCACCAGCAGCACGTGGGTGCCCCCGAAAAAAAAATCCGAAAAATCAGGAACGTCGGACGATTACTCCCACACCAAAAGTGCCAGCCACTCAAGCTCTTGCTGCTCCTCAGCGGCCATTGGCAGCGCATCTTAAGCACCACAGACACTGGGGCTCCGGGCTTTCCATGAGGAGCAGGGCTTAGGCGTTTGCTACCAGCTGCACCTGGGCGACCTCCGAAAAAAAAACCCCGAAAAATCACGAACGTCGGACGATTGCTCCCACACCAAAAGTGCCAGCCACTCAAGCTCTTGCTGCTCCTCAGCGGCCATTGGCAGCGGATCTACAGCAGCTCAGACATTGGGGCTCCAGGCTTTCCCGGAGTAGCAGGGCTTCGACGTTTGCCAGCAGCTGTACCTGGGAGCCCCCCGAAAAAAAACCCCGAAAAATCACGAACGTCGGATGATTGCTCCCACCCGAAAAGTGCCAGCCACTCAAGCTCTTGCTGCTCCTCAGCGGCCATTGGCAGCACATCTACAGCAGCACAGACACTGGTGCTCCGGGCTTTCCCTGAGAAGCAGGGCTTCGACGTTTGCCACCAGCATCACGTGGGCGCCCCCCGTGAAAAAACCCTGAAAAATGACAAACGTCGGACGATTACTCCCACACCAAAAGTGCCAGGCACTCAAGCTCTTGCTGCTCCTCAGCGGCCATTGCCAGCGCATCTACAGTACCGCAGACATTGGGGCTCCGGGCTTTCCCTGAGGAGCAGGGCTTCGACGTTTGCCACCAGCTGCACCTGGGCGCCCTCTGTAAAAAAAACCCTGAAAAATCACGAACGTCGGACGATTGCTCCCACACCAAAAGTGCCAGCCACTCAAGCTCTTGCTGCTCCTCAGCGGCGATTGGCAGCGCATCTACAGTACCACAGACATTGGGGCTCCGGTCTTTCCCTGAGGAGCAGGGCTTAGGCGTTTGCCACCAGCTGCACCTGGGCGCCCTTAAAAAAAAACCCCCAAAAATGACGAACGTCGGACGATTGCTCCCACCCCAAAAGTGCCAGCCACTCAAGCTCTTGCTGCTCCTCAGCGGCCATTAGCAGCGCATCTACAGCAGCACAGACGCTGGGGCTCCGGGCTTTCCCTGAGGAGCAGGGCTTAGGCGTTTGCCACCAGCTGCACCTGGGCGCCCTCTGAAAAAAAACCCCCAAAAATGACGAACGTCGGACGATTGCTCCCACACCAAAAGTGCCAGCCACTCAAGCTCTTGCTGCTCCTCAGCGGCCATTGCTAGCGCATCTACAGCACCACAGACACTGGGGCTCCGGGCTTTCCCTCAGGAGCAGGGCTTCGACGTTTGCCACCAGCTGCACGTGGGCGCCCCCCAAAAAAAAACCCCGAAAAATCACAAAAATCGGACGATTGCTCCCACACCAAAAGTGCCAGCCACTCAAGCTCTAGCTGCTCCTCAGCGGCCATTGGCAGCGCATCTACAGCAGGAGAAACACTGGGGCTCCGGTCTTTCCCAGAGTAGCAGGGCTTAGGCGTTTTCCAGCAGCTGCACCTGGGCGCCCCCCGAAAAAAAACCCCGAAAAATCACGAACGTCGAACGATTCCTCCCACACCAAAAGTGCCGACCACTCAAGCTCTTGCTGCTCCTCAGCGGCCATTGGCATCGCGTCTACAGCAGCACAGACATTGGGGCTCCGGGCTTTCCCTGAGGAGCAGGGCTTCGACGTTTGCCACCAGCTGCACCTGGGTGCCCCCAGAAAAAAAACCCTGAAAAATCACGAACATCGGACGATTGCTCGCACACCAAAAGTGCCAGCCGCTCAAGCTCTTGCTGCTCCTCAGCGGTCATTGGCAGCGCATCTACAGCAGCACAGACATTGGGGCTCCGGGCTTTCCCTGAGGAGCAGGGCTTCGACGTTTGCCACCAGCTGAACCTGGGCGCCCCCCCGAAGAAAAATCCCGAAAAATCAGGAACGTCGGACGATTGCTCCACACCAAAAGTGCCAGCCACTCAAGCTCTTGCTGCTCCTCAGCGGCCATTGGCAGCGCATCTACAGCAGCACAGACATTGGGGCTCCGGGCTTTCCCTGAGGAGCAGGGCTTAGACGTTTGCCACCAGCTGCAACTGGGCGCCCCCCGAAAATAACCCTGAAAAATCACGAACATCGGACGATTGCTCGCATACCAAAAGTGCCAGCCGCTCAAGCTCTTGCTGCTCCTCAGCGGTCATTGGCAGCGCATCTACAGCAGCACAGACATTGGGGCTCCGGGCTTTCCCTGAGGAGCAGGGCTTCGACGTTTGCCACCAGCTGCACCTGGGCGCCCCCCTGAAGAAAAAGCCCGAAAAATCACGAACGTCGGACGATTGCTCCCACACCAAAAGTGCCAGCCACTCACGCTCTAGCTGCTCCTCAGCGGTCATTGCCAGTGCATCTACAGTACCACAGACATTGGGGCTCCGGGCGTTCCCTGAGGATCAGGGCTTCGGCGTTTGCCACCAGCTGCACCTGGGCGCCCCCAAAAAAAAAACCCCGAAAAATCACGAACATCGGACGATTGCTCCCACACCAAAAGTGCCAGCCACTCAAGGTCTTGCTGCTCCTCAGCGGCCATTGGCACCCATCCACAGCAGCACAGACATTGGGGCTCCGGCTTTCCCTGAGGAGTAGGGCTTAGACGTTTGCCACCAGCTGCAACTGGGCGCCCCCCCGAAGAAAAAGCCCGAAAAATCACGAACGTCGGACGATTGCTCCCACACCAAAAGTGCCAGCCACTCAAGCTCTTGCTGCTCCTCAGCGGCCATTGGCAGCGCATCTACAGCAGCACAGACATTCGGGCTCCGAGCTTTCCCTGAGGAGCAGGGCTTCGAAGTTTGCCACCAGCCGCACCCGGGCGCCCCCCAAAAAAATAACCCCGAAAAATCACGAATGTCGGACGATTGGTCCACCCCAAAAGTGCCAGCCACTCAAGCTCTTGCTGCTCCTCAGCGGCCATTGGCAGCGCATCTACAGCAGCACAGACACTGGGGCTCCGCGCTTTCCCTGAGGAGCAGGGCTTCGACGTTTGCCACCAGCTGCACCTGGGCGCCCCCCGAAAACAACCCCGAAAAATCACGAACATCGGACGATTGCTCCCACACCAAAAGTGCCCGCCACTCAAGCTCTTGCTGCTCCTCAGCGGCCATTGGCAGCGCATCTACAGCACCACAGGCATTGGGGCTCCGGGCTTTCCCTGAGGAGCAGGGCTTAGACGTTTGCCACCAGCTGCAACTGGACGACCCCGAAAAAAAACCCCGAAAAATCACGAACGTCGGACGATTGCTCGCACACTAAAATGCCAGCCACTCAAACTCTTGCTGCTCCTCAGCGGCCATTTGCAGCGCATCCACGGCAGCACAGACAGTGTGGCTCCGGGCTTTCCCTGAGGAGCAGGGCTTCCAGCTGCACCTGGGCGCCCCCTCGAAGAAAAAGCCCGAAAAATCACGAACGTCGGACGATTGCTCGCACACTAAAATGACAGCCACTCAAGCTCTTGCTGCTCCTCAGCGGCCATTGGCAGCGCATCTACAGCACCACAGACACTGGGGCTCCGCGCTTTCCCTGAGGAGCAGGGCTTCGACGTTTGCCACCAGCTGCACCGTGGCACCGCCCGAAAAAAACCCCGAAAAATCACGAACATCGGACGATTGCTCCCACACTAAAAGTGCCAGCCACTCAAGCTCTTGCTGCTCCTCAGCGGCTATTGGCACCCATCCACAGCAGCACATACATTGGTGCTCCGGGCTTTTCCTGAGGAGCAGGGCTTCGACGATTGCCACCAGCTGCAGGTGGGAGCCCCCCGAAAAAAAACCCTAAAAATAATGAACGTCGGACGATTGCTCGCACCCTAAAATGCCAGCCACTCAAGCTCTTGCTGCTCCTCAGCGGCCATTGGCAGCGCATCTACAGCAGCACAGACACTGGGGCTCCGGGCTGTCCCTGAGGAGCAGGGCTTAGGCGTTTGCCACCAGCCGCACGTGGGCGCCCCCTGAAAAAAAAACCAGAAAAATCACGAACGTCGGACGATTGCTCCCACACCAAAAGTGCCAGCCACTCAAGCTCTTGCTGCTCCTCAGCGGCCAGTGGCAGCACATCTACAGCAGCACAGACATTGGGGCTCCGGGATTTCCCTAAGAAGCAGGGCTTTGACGTTTGCCACCAGCTGCACCTGGGCGCCCCCCAAAAAAAAACCCTGAAAAATGACAAACGTCGGACGCTTGGTCCCACACCAAAAGTGCCAGCCACTCAAGCTCTTGCTGCTCCTCAGCGGCCATTGGCAGCGCATCTACAGTACCACATACATTGGGGCTCCGGGCTTTACCTGTGGAGCAGGGCTTCGACGCTTGCCACCAGCCGCACCTGGGCGACCCCAAAAAAACCCTAAAAAATCACGATCGTCAAACGATTGCTCCCACCCCAAAAGTGCCAGCCACTCAAGCTCTTGCTGCTCCTCAGCGGCCATTGGCAGCACATCTACAGCAGCACAGACATTGGTTCTCCGGGCTTTCCCTGAAGAGCAGGGCTTAGACGTTTGCCACCAGCTGCACCTGGGCGCCCCCACGAAGAAAAAGCCCGAAAAATCACGAACGTCGGACGATTGCTCCCACACCAAAAGTGCCAGCCACTCAAGCTCTTGCTGCTCCTCAGTGGTCATTGGCAGCGCATCTACAGCAGCACAGACATTGGGGCTCCGGGCTTTCCCTGAGGAGCAGGGCTTCGACGTTTGCCACCAGCTGCACCTGGGCGCCCCCCAAAAAAAACCCTGAAAAATCACGAATGTCGGACGATTGCTCCCATACCAAAAGTGCCAGCCACTCAAGCTCCTGCTGCTCCTCAGCGGCCATTGGCAGCGCATCTACAGCACCACAGACACTGGGGCTCCGGTCTTTCCCTGATGAAGAGGGCTTCGACGTTTGCCACCAGCTGCACCCGGGCGCCCCCGAAAAAAAAACCCGAAAAATCACGAACGTCGGACGATTGCTCCCACACCAAAAGTGCCAGCCACTCAAGCTCTTGCTGCTCCTCAGCGGTCATTGGCAGCGCATCTACAGCAGCACAGACATTGGGGCTCTGGGCTTTCCCT
Organism: Otis tarda; assembly: GCA_026413225.1. NCBI lineage: Eukaryota > Metazoa > Chordata > Aves > Otidiformes > Otididae > Otis > Otis tarda. Next base: position 165,515 of record CM048590.1, read on the forward strand.
GAGGAGCAGGGCTTCGACGTTTGCCACCAGCTGCACCTGGGCGACCTCCGAAAAGAACCCCTTAAAAAATCACGAATGTCGGACGATTGCTCCCACCCCAAAAGTGCCAGCCACTCAAGCTCTTGCTGCTCCTCAGCGGCCATTGGCAGCGCATCTACAGTACCACAGACACTGGGGCTCCGGGCTTTCCCTGAGAAGCAGGGCTTCGACGTTTGCCACCAGCTGCACCTGGGCGCCCCCCGAAAAAAAACCCCGAAAAATCACGAACGTCGGACGATTGCTCCCACACCAAAAGTGCCAGCCACTCAAGCTCTTGCTGCTCCTCAGCGGCCTTTGGCAGCGCATCTTAAGCACCACAGACACTGGGGCTCCGGGCTTTCCATGAGGAGCAGGGCTTAGGCGTTTGCCACCAGCTGCACCTGGGCGACCTCCGAGAAAAAAACCCCGAAAAATCACGAACGTCGGACGATTGCTCCCACACCAAAAGTGCCAGCCACTCAAGCTCTTGCTGCTCCTCAGCGGCCATTGGCAGCGGATCTACAGCAGCTCAGACATTGGGGCTCCAGGCTTTCCCGGAGTAGCAGGGCTTCGATGTTTGCCACCAGCTGCACCTGGGCGCCCTTAAAAAAAAACCCCCAAAAATGACGAACGTCGGACGATTGCTCCCACCCCAAAAGTGCCAGCCACTCAAGCTCTTGCTGCTCCTCAGCAGCCATTAGCAGCGCATCTACAGCAGCACAGACGCTGGGGCTCCGGGCTTTCCCTGAGGAGCAGGTCTTCGACGTTTGCCACTAGCTGCACCTGGGCGCCCTCTGAAAAAAAACCCCCAAAAATGACGAACGTCGGACGATTGCTCCCACCCCAAAAGTGCCAGCCACTCAAGCTCTTGCTGCTCCTCAGCGGCCATTGCTAGCGCATCTACAGCACCACAGACACTGGGGCTCCGGGCTTTCCCTCAGGAGCAGGGCTTCGACGTTTGCCACCAGCTGCACCTGGGCGCCCCCCGAAAAAAAACCCCGAAAAATCACAAAAATCGGACGATTGCTCCCACACCAAAAGTGCCAGGCACTCAAGCTCTAGCTGCTCCTCAGCGGCCATTGGCAGTGCATCTACAGCACCACAGACATTGGGGCTCCGGTCTTTCCCTGAGGAGCAGGGCTTAGGCGTTTGCCAGCAGCTGCACCTGGGCGCCCCCCGAAAAAAAACCCTGAAAAATCACGAAGGTCGGACGATTGCTCCCATACCAAAAGTGCCAGCCACTCAAGCTCTTGCTGCTCCTCAGCGGCCATTGGCAGCGCATCTACAGCACCACAGACACTGTGGCTCCGGTCTTTCCCTGATGAGCAGGGCTTCGACGTTTGCCACCAGCTGCACCTGGGCGCCCTCTGAAAAAAAACCCCCAAAAATGACGAACGTCGGACGATTGCTCCCACACCAAAAGTGCCAGCCACTCACGCTCTTGCTGCTCCTCAGCGGCCATTGCCAGTGCATCTACAGTACCACAGACATTGGGGCTCCGGGCGTTCCCTGAGGATCAGGGCTTAGGCGTTTGCCACCAGCTGCACCTGGGCGCCCCCCAAAAAAAAACCCCGAGAAATCACGAACATCGGACGATTGCTCCCACACCAAAAGTGCCAGCCACTCAAGCTCTTGCTGCTCCTCAGCGGCCATTGCCAGTGCATCTACAGCAGCACAGACACTAGGGCTCCGGGCTTTCCCTGAGGAGCAGGGCTTCGACGTTTGCCACCAGCTGCACCGTGGCACCGCCCGAAAAAAACCCCGAAAAATCACGAACATCGGACGATTGCTCGCACACCAAAAGTGCCAGCCACTCAAGGTCTTGCTGCTCCTCAGCGGCCATTGGCAGCCCATCCACAGCAGCACAGACATTGGGGCTCCGGCTTTCCCTGAGGAGTAGGGCTTAGACGTTTGCCACCAGCTGCAACTGGGCGCCCCCCCGAAGAAAAAGCCCGAAAAATCACGAACGTCGGACGATTGCTCCCACCCCAAAAGTGCCAGCCACTCAAGCTCTTGCTGCTCCTCAGCGGCCATTGGCAGCGCATCTACAGCAGCACAGACATTGGGGCTCCGAGCTTTCCCTGAGGAGCAGGGCTTCGACGTTTGCCACCAGCCGCACCCGGGCGCCCCCCAAAAAAATAACCCCGAAAAATCACTAATGTCGGACGATTGGTCCACCGCAAAAGTGCCAGCCACTCAAGCTCTTGCTGCTCCTCAGCGGCCATTGGCAGCGCATCTACAGCAGCACAGACATTGGGGCTCCGCGCTTTCCCTGAGGAGCAGGGCTTCGACGTTTGCCACCAGCTGCACCGTGGCGCCCCCCGAAAACAACCCCGATAAATCACGAACATCGGACGATTGCTCCCACACCAAAAGTGCCAGCCACTCAAGCTCTTGCTGCTCCTCAGCGGCCATTGGCAGCGCATCTACAGTACCACATACATTGGGGCTCCGGGCTTTACCTGTGGAGCAGGGCTTCGACGCTTGCCACCAGCCGCACCTGGGCGACCCCAAAAAAACCCTAAAAAATCACGATCGTCGGACGATTGCTCCCACCCCAAAAGTGCCAGCCACTCAAGCTCTTGCTGCTCCTCAGCGGACATTGGCAGCACATCTACAGCAGCACAGACATTGGTTCTCCGGGCTTTCCCTGAGGAGCAGGGCTTCGACGTTTGCCACCAGCTGCACCTGGGCGACCCACGAAGAAAAAGCCCGAAAAATAATGAACGTCAAACTATTGCTCCCACACCAAAAGTGCCAGCCACTCAAGCTCTTGCTGCTCCTCAGCGGCCATTGGCAGCGCATCTACAGCAGCAGAAACACTGGGGCTCCGGGCTTTCCCTGAGGAGCAGGGCTTAGACGTTTGCCACCAGCCGCACCGTGGCGCCCCCTGAAAAAAAAAACAGAAAAATCACGAACGTCGGACGATTGCTCCCACACCAAAAGTGCCAGCCACTCAAGCTCTTGCTGCTCCTCAGCGGCCATTGGCAGCGCATCTACAGCAGCACAGACATTGGGGCTCCAGTCTTTCCCTGAGAAGCAGGGCTTCGACGTTTGCCACCAGCTGCACCTTGGTGCCCCCCGAAAAAAAACCCTGAAAAATCACGAACATCGGACGATTGCTCGCACACCAAAAGTGCCAGCCGCTCAAGCTCTTGCTGCTCCTCAGCGGTCATTGGCAGCGCATCTACAGAAGCACAGACATTGGGGCTCCGGGCTTTCCCTGATGAAGAGGGCTTCGACGTTTGCCACCAGCTGCACCTGGGCGCCCCCCAAAAAAAACCCCGAAAAATCAGGAACGTCGGACGATTGCTCCCACACCAAAAGTGCCAGCCACTCAAGCTCTTGCTGCTCCTCAGCGGCCATTGGCAGCGCATCTACAGTACCACAGACATTGGGGCTCCGGTCTTTCCCTGAGGAGCAGGGCTTCGACGCTTTAAACCGGCTGCATGTGGGCGCCCCCCAAAAAATAAACTCGAAAAATCATGAACGTTGGACGATTGCTCCCACACTAAAAGTTCCAACCACTCAAGCTCTTGCTGCTAATCAGCGGCCATTGGCACCCATCCACAGCAGCACAGACATTGGGGCTCCGGGCTTTCCCTGAGGAGCAGGGCTTAGGCGTTTGCCACCAGCTGCACGTGGGCGCCCCCCAAAAATAAACCCTGAAAAATGACAAACGTCGGACGATTGCTCCCACACCAAAAGTGCCAGCCACTCAAGCTCTTGCTGCTCCTCAGCGGCCATTGGCAGCGCATCTACAGTACCACAGACATTGGGCCTCCGGGCTTTCCCTGTGGAGCAGGGCCTCGACGCTTGCCACCAGCCGCACCTGGGCGACCCCAAAAAAACCCTAAAAAATCACGATCGTCAAACGATTGCTCCCACCCCAAAAGTGCCAGCCACTCAAGCTCTTGCTGCTCCTCAGCGGCCATTGGCAGCACATCTACAGCAGCACAGACATTGGTTTTCCGGGCTTTCCCTGAGGAGCAGGGCTTAGACGTTTGCCACCAGCTGCACCTGGGCGCCCCCACGAAGAAAAACCCCGAAAAATCACGAACGTCGGACGATTGCTCCCACACCAAAAGTGCCAGCCACTCAAGCTCTTGCTGCTCCTCAGCGGCCATTGGCAGCGCATCTACAGCAGCACAGACACTGGGGCTCCGGGCTTTCCCTGAGGAGCAGGACTTCGACGTTTGCCACCAGCTGCACCTGGGCGCACCCCAAAAAAAACCCTGAAAAATCACGAACGTCGGACAATTGCTCCCACCCCAAAAGTGCCAGCCACTCAAGCTCTTGCTGCTCCTCAGCGGCCATTGGCAGCGCATCTACAGCAGCACAGACATTGGGGCTCCGGTCTTTCCCTGAGGAGCAGGGCTTCGATTTTTGCCACCAGCTGCACCGTGGCGCCCCCCAAAAAAAATGCCCGAAAAATCACAAACATCGGACGATTGCTCCCACACCAAAAGTGCCAGCCACTCAAGCTCTTGCTGCTCCTCAGGGGCCATTGGCAGCGCATCTACAGCAGCACAGACATTGGGGCTCCGGGCTTTCCCTGAGGAGCAGGGCTTCGACGCTTGCCACCAGCCGCACCTGGGCGACCCCAAAAAAACCCTAAAAAATCACGAACGTCGGACGATTGCTCCCACACCAAAAGTGCCAGCCACTCAAGTTCTTGCTGCTCCTCAGCGGCCGTTGGCAGCGCATCTACAGCAGCACAGACATTGGGGCTCCGGGCTTTCCCTGAGGAGCAGGGCTTCGACGTTTGCCACCAGCTGCACCTTTGCGCCCCCCGAAAAAAAACCCTGAAAAATCACGAACGTCGGACAATTGCTCCCACCCCAAAAGTGCCAGCCACTCAAGCTCTTGCTGCTCCTCAGCGGCCATTGGCAGCGCATCTACAGCAGCAGAGACATTGGGGCTCCGGTCTTTCCCTGAGGAGCAGGGCTTCGATTTTTGCCACCAGCTGCACCGTGGCGCCCCCCAAAAAAAATGCCCGAAAAATCACAAACATCGGACGATTGCTCCCACACCAAAAGTGCCAGCCACTCAAGCTCTTGCTGCTCCTCAGCGGCCATTGGCAGCGCATCTACAGCACCACAGACATTGGGGCTCCGGGCTTTCCCTGAGGAGCAGGGCTTCGACGTTTGCCACCAGCCGCACCCGGGCGCCCCCCAAAAAAAAAGCCCGAAAAATCATGAACGTCGGACGATTGCTCCACACCAAAAGTGACAGCCACTCAAGCTCTTGCTGCTCCTCAGCGGCCATTGGCAGTGATTCTACAGCACCACAAACATTGGGGCTCCGGGCTTTCCCTGAGGAGCAGGGCTTCGACGTTTGCCACCAGCCGCACCTGGGCGCCCCCCAAAAAAAAAGCCCGAAAAATCATGAACGTCGGACGATTGCTCCACATCAAAAGTGCCAGCCACTCAAGCTCTTGGTGCTCCTCAGCGGCCATTGGCAGTGCATCTACAGCACCACAGACATTGGGGCTCCGGGCTTTCCCAGAGTAGCAGGGCTTCGACGCTTTAAACCAGCTGCATGTGGGCACCCCCAAAAAATAAACTCGAAAAATCATGAACGTTGGACGATTGCTCCCACACTAAAAGTGCGAACCACTCAAGCTCTTGCTGCTCCTCAGCGGCCATTGGCACCCATCCACAGCAGCACAGACATTGGGGCTCCAGGCTTTCCCTGAGGAGCAGGGCTTAGACGTTTGCCACCAGCTGCACCTGGGCGACCCCAAAAAAAAAAACCCTGAAAAATGACAAACGTCGGACGATTGCTCCCACCCCAAAAGTGCCAGCCACTCAAGCTCTTGCTGCTCCTCAGCGGCCATTGGCAGCGCATCTACAGCACCACAGACATTGGGGCTCCGGGCTTTCCCAGAGTAGCAGGGCTTCGACGCTTTAAACCAGCTGCATGTGGGCGCCACCCAAAAAATAAACTCGAAAAATCACGAACGTTGGACGATTGCTCCCACACTAAAAGTACCACCCACTCAAGCTCTTGCTGCTCCTCAGCGGCCATTGCCAGTGCATCTTCAGCACCACAGACATTGGGGCTTCGGGATTTCCTGAGGAGCAGGGCTTCGACGTTTGCCAGCAGCTTCACCTGGGCGGCCCCCGAAAATAAACCCTGAAAAATCACGAACGTCGGACGATTGATCCCACCCCAAAAGTGCAAGCCACTCAAGCTCTTGCTGCTCCTCAGCGGCCATTAGCAGCGCATCTACAGCAGCACAGACATAGGGGCTCCCGGCTTTCCCTGAGGAGCAGGGCTTCGACGTTTGCCACCAGCTGCACCTCGGCGCCCCCGAAGAAAAACCCCGAAAAATCACGAACGTCAGAAGATTGCTCCCACACCAAAAGTGCAAGCCACTCAGGCTCTTGCTGCTCCTCAGCGGCCATTGCCAGCGCATATACAGCACCACAGACATTGGGGCTCCGGGCTTTCCCTGAGGAGCAGGGCGTCGACGTTTGCCACCAGCCGCACCCGGGCGCACCCGAAAATATACCCCGAAAAATCACGAACGTCGGACGATTGCTCCACACCAAAAGTGACAGCCACTCAAGCTCTTGCTGCTCCTCAGCGGCCATTGGCAGTGCATCTACAGCACCACAGACATTGGGGCTCCGGGCTTTCCCTGAGGAGCAGGGCTTCGACGTTTGCCACCAGCTGCACCGTGGCGCCCCCCAAAAAAAAAGCCCGAAAAATCACAAACATCGGACGATTGCTCCCACCCCAAAAGTGCCAGCCACTCAAGCTCTTGCTGCTCCTCAGCGGCCATTGGCAGCGCATCTACAGCAGCACAGACATTGGGGCTCCGGTCTTTCCCTGAGGAGCAGGGCTTCGACGTTTGCCACCAGCTGCACCGTGGCGCCCCCAAAAAAAAACCCCGAGAAATCACGAACGTCGGACGATTGCTCGCACAGTAAAATGCCACCCACTCAAGCTCTTGCTGCTCCTCAGCGGCCATTGGCAGCGCATCTACAGCAGCACAGACATTGGGGCTCCAGGCTTTCCCTGAGGAGCAGGGCTTAGGCGTTTGCCACCAGCTGCACGTGGGCGCCCCCGAAAACAAACCCCTAAAAATCAAGAACGTCGGACGATTGCTCCCATAACAAAAGTGCCAGCAACTCAAGCTCTTGCTGCTCCTCAGCGGCCCTTGGCAGCACATCTATAGCAGCAGAGACATTGGGGCTCCAGGCTTTCCCTGAGGAGCAGGGCTTAGGCGTTTGCCACCAGCTGCACCCTGGCCCCCCGAAGAAAAAGCCCGAAAAATCACGAACCTCGGACGATTGCTCCCACACCAAAAGTGCCAGCCACTCAAGCTCTTGCTGCTCCTCAGCGGCCTTTGACAGCACATCTACAGCAGCAGAGACATTGGGTCTCCGGGCTTTCCCTGAGGAGCAGGGATTAGGCGTTTGCCACCAGCTGCATGTGGGCGCCCCCGTAAAAAAACCCTGAAAAATGACAAACGTCGGACGATTGCTCCCACCCCAAAAGTGCCAGCCACTCAAGCTCTTGCTGCTCCTCAGCGGCCATTGCCAGCGCATCTACAGTACCACAGACATTGGGGCTCCGGGCTTTCCCAGAGGAGCAGGGCTTCGACGTTTGCCACCAGCCGCACCTGGCGCGCCCCGAAAAAAAACCCTGAAAAATCACGAACGTCGGACGATTGCTCCCACCCCAAAAGTGCCAGCCACTCAAGCTCTTGCTGCTCCTCAGCGGCCATTGGCAGCACATCTACAGTAGCACAGACATTGTGGCTCCAGGCTTTCCCTGAGGAGCAGGGCTTCGACGCTTTAAACCAGCTGTATGTGGGCGCCCCCCAAAAAATAAACTCGAAAAATCACGAACGTTGGACGATTGCTCCCACACTAAAAGTGCCAACCACTCAAGCTCTTGCTGCTCCTCAGCGGCCATTGGCACCCATTCACAGCAGCACAGACATTGGGGCTCCAGGCTTTCCCTGAGGAGCAGGGCTTAGACGTTTGCCACCAGCTGCACCATGGCGCCCCCAAAAATAAACCCCGAAAAATCACAAACATCGGACGATTGCTCCCACACCAAAAGTGCCAGCCACTCAGGCTCTTGCTGCTCCTCAGCGGCCATTGACAGCACATCTACAGCAGCACAGACATTGGTTCTCCGGGCTTTCCCTGAGGAGCAGGGATTAGGCGTATGCCACCAGCTGCACCTGGGCGCCCCCACGAAGGAAAAGCCCGAAAAATCACGAAGATCGGACAATTGCTCCAACCCCAAAAGTGCCAGCCACTCAAGCTCTTGCTGCTCCTCAGCGGCCATTGGCAGCGCATCTACAGCACCACAGACATTGGGGCTCCGGGCTTTCCCTGAGGAGCAGGGCTTCGACGTTTGCCACCAGCCGCATCCGGGCGCCCCCAAAAAAAAACCCCGAAAGATCACGAACGTCGGACGATTGCTCGCACACTAAAATGCCAGCCACTCAAGCTCTTGCTGCTCCTCAGCGGCCATTGGCAGCGCATCTACAGCACCACAGACATTGTGGCTCCAGGCTTTCCCTGAGGAGCAGGGCTTCGACGCTTGCCACCAGCTGCAACTGGGCGGCCCCCCGAAAAAAAGCCCGAAAAATCACGAACGTCGGACGATTGCTCCCACACCAAAAGTGCCAGCCACTCAAGCTCTTGCTGCTCCTCAGCGGCCATTGGCAGCACATCTACAGCAGCAGAGACATTGGGGCTCCGGGCTTTACCTGAGGAGCAAGGCTTAGGGGTTTGCCACCAGCTGCACCTGGGCGCCCCCGAAAAAAAACCCCGAAAAATCAAGAACGTCGGACGATTGCTCCCATACCGAAAGTGCCAGCCACTCAAGCTCTTGCTGCTCCTCAGCGGCCATTGGCAGCACATCTACAGTACCACAGACATTGGGGATCTGGTCTTTCCCAGAGGAGCTGGGCTTCGACGTTTGCCACCAGCTGCACGTGGGCGCCCCTCGAAAAAAAAACCCAAGAAATCACGAACGTTGGACGATTGCTCCCACCACAAAAGTGCCAGCCACTCAAGCTCTTGCTGCTCCTCAGCGGCCATTGGCAGCGCATCTACAGCACCACTGACATTGGGGCTCCGGGCTTCCCTGAGGAGCAGGGCTTCGACGTTTGCCACCAGCTGCACCGTGGCCCCACCCGAAGAAAAAGCCCGAAAATCACGAACGTCGGACAATTGCTCCCACACCAAAAGTGCTAGCCACTCAAGCTCTTGCTGCTCCTCAGCGGCCTTTGACAGCACATCTACAGCAGCACAGACATTGGGGCTCCGGTCTTTCCCTGAGGAGCAGGGCTTAGGCGTTTGCCACCAGCCGCACCTGGGCGCCCCCCGAAAATAAACCCCGAAAAATCACGAACGTCGGACGATTGCTCCCACACCGAAAGTGCCAGCCACTCAAGCTCTTGCTGCTCCTCAGCGGCCATTGGCAGTGCATCTACAGCACCACAGACATTGGGGCTCCGGGTTTTCCCTGAGGAGCAGGGCTTAGACGTTTGCCACCAGCTGCACGTGGGCGCCCCCCGAAAATAAAACCTGAAAAATCACGAACGTCGGACGATTGCTCCCACACCAAAAGTGCCAGCCACTCAAGCTCTTGCTGCTCCTCAGCGGCCATTGGCAGCGCATCCACAGCAGCACAGACATTGGGGCTCCGGTCTTTCCCTGAGGAGCTGGGCTTCGACGTTTGCCACCAGCTGCACGTGGGCGCCCCTCGAAAAAAAAACCCCAAGAAATCACGAACGTCGGACGATTGCTCCCACACTAAAAGTGCCAACCACTCAGCTCTTGCTGCTCCTCAGCGGCCATTGGCACCCATCCACAGCAGCACAGACATTGGGGCTCCAGGCTTTCCCTGAGGAGCAGGGCTTAGGCGTTTGTCACCAGGTGCAAGTGGGGCCCCCCCGAAAAAAAACCCTGAAAAATCACGAACGTCGGACGATTGCTCCCATACCAAAAGTGCCAGCCACTCAAGCTCTTGCTGCTCCTCAGCGGCCATTGGCAGCGCATCTACAGCACCACGGACATTGGGGCTCCAGGCTTTCCCTGAGGAGCAGGGCTTACGCGTTTGCCACCAGCTGCACGTGGGAGCCCCCGAAAAAAACCCCGAAAAATCACAAACCTCGGACGATTGCTCCCACACCAAAAGTGCCAGCCACTCAAGCTCTTGCTGCTCCTCAGCGGCCATTGGCAGCGCATCTACAGCAGCACAGACATTGGGGCTCCGGGCTTTCCCTGAGGAGCAGGGCTTCGACGCTTGCCACCAGCCGCACCTGGCCGACCCCAAAAAAAAAGCCCGAAAAATCACGAACGTCGGACGATTGCTCCCACACCAAAAGTGCCAGCCACTCAAGTTCTTGCTGCTCCTCAGCGGCCGTTGGCAGCGCATCTACAGCAGCACAGACATTGGGGCTCCGGGCTTTCCCTGAGGAGCAGGGCTTCGACGTTTGCCACCAGCTGCACCTGGGGGCCCCCCGAAAAAAAACCCTGAAAAATCACGAACGTCGGACAATTGCTCCCACCCCAAAAGTGCCAGCCACTCAAGCTCTTGCTGCTCCTCAGCGGCCATTGGCAGCACATCTACAGCAGCAGAGACATTGGGGCTCCGGTCTTTCCCTGAGGAGCAGGGCTTCGATTTTTGCCACCAGCTGCACCGTGGTGCCCCCCAAAAAAAATGCCCGAAAAATCACAAACATCGGACGATTGCTCCCACACCAAAAGTGCCAGCCACTCAAGCTCTTGCTGCTCCTCAGCGGCCATTGGCAGCGCATCTACAGCAGCACAGACATTGGGGCTCCGGTCTTTCCCTGAGGAGCAGGGCTTCGACGTTTGCCACCAGCCGCACCCGGGAGCCCCCCAAAAAAAAAGCCCGAAAAATCATGAACGTCGGACGATTGCTCCACATCAAAAGTGACAGCCACTCAAGCTCTTGCTGCTCCTCAGCGGCCATTGGCAGTGATTCTACAGCACCACAAACATTGGGGCTCCGGCCTTTCCCTGAGGAGCAGGGCTTCGACGTTTGCCACCAGCCGCACCTGGGCGCCCCCCAAAAAAAAAGCCCGAAAAATCATGAACGTCGGACGATTGCTCCACATCAAAAGTGCCAGCCACTCAAGCTCTTGGTGCTCCTCAGCGGCCATTGGCAGTGCATCTACAGCACCACAGACATTGGGGCTCCGGGCTTTCCCAGAGTAGCAGGGCTTCGACGCTTTAAACCAGCTGCATGTGGGCACCCCCCAAAAAATAAACTCGAAAAATCATGAACGTTGGACGATTGCTCCCACACTAAAAGTGCCAACCACTCAAGCTCTTGCTGCTCCTCAGCGGCCATTGGCACCCATCCACAGCAGCACAGACATTGGGGCTCCAGGCTTTCCCTGAGGAGCAGGGCTTAGACGTTTGCCACCAGCTGCACCTGGGCGACCCCAAAAAAAAAACCCTGAAAAATGACAAACGTCGGACGATTGCTCCCACCCCAAAAGTGCCAGCCACTCAAGCTCTTGCTGCTCCTCAGCGGCCATTGGCAGCGCATCTACAGCACCACAGACATTGGGGCTCCGGGCTTTCCCAGAGTAGCAGGGCTTCGACGCTTTAAACCAGCTGCATGTGGGCGCCACCCAAAAAATAAACTCGAAAAATCACGAACGTTGGACGATTGCTCCCACACTAAAAGTACCACCCACTCAAGCTCTTGCTGCTCCTCAGCGGCCATTGCCAGTGCATCTTCAGCACCACAGACATTGGGGCTTCGGGATTTCCTGAGGAGCAGGGCTTCGACGTTTGCCAGCAGCTTCACCTGGGCGGCCCCCGAAAATAAACCCTGAAAAATCACGAACGTCGGACGATTGATCCCACCCCAAAAGTGCAAGCCACTCAAGCTCTTGCTGCTCCTCAGCGGCCATTAGCAGCGCATCTACAGCAGCACAGACATAGGGGCTCCCGGCTTTCCCTGAGGAGCAGGGCTTCGACGTTTGCCACCAGCTGCACCTCGGCGCCCCCCCGAAGAAAAACCCCGAAAAATCACGAACGTCAGACGATTGCTCCCACACCAAAAGTGCAAGCCACTCAGGCTCTTGCTGCTCCTCAGCGGCCATTGCCAGCGCATATACAGCACCACAGACATTGGGGCTCCGGGCTTTCCCTGAGGAGCAGGGCGTCGACGTTTGCCACCAGCCGCACCCGGGCGCACCCGAAAATATACCCCGAAAAATCACGAACGTCGGACGATTGCTCCACACCAAAAGTGACAGCCACTCAAGCTCTTGCTGCTCCTCAGCGGCCATTGGCAGTGCATCTACAGCACCACAGACATTGGGGCTCCGGGCTTTCCCTGAGGAGCAGGGCTTCGACGTTTGCCACCAGCTGCACCGTGGCGCCCCCCAAAAAAAATGCCCGAAAAATCACAAACATCGGACGATTGCTCCCACCCCAAAAGTGCCAGCCACTCAAGCTCTTGCTGCTCCTCAGCGGCCATTGGCAGCGCATCTACAGCAGCACAGACATTGGGGCTCCGGGCTTTCCCTGAGGAGCAGGGCTTAGGCGTTTGTACCAGCTACACCTGGGCGCCCCCCAAAAAAAAACCCTGAAAAATCACGAACGTCGAACGATTGCTCCCACCCCAAAAGTGCCAGCCACTCAAGCTCTTGCTGCTCCTCAGCGGCCATTGGCAGCGCATCTACAGCAGCACAGACATTGGGGCTCCGGTCTTTCCCTGAGGAGCAGGGCTTCGACGTTTGCCACCAGCTGCACCGTGGCGCCCCCCAAAAAAAAACCCCGAGAAATCACGAACGTCGGACGATTGCTCGCACAGTAAAATGCCACCCACTCAAGCTCTTGCTGCTCCTCAGCGGCCATTGGCAGCGCATCTACAGCAGCACAGACATTGTGGCTCCAGGCTTTCCCTGAGGAGCAGGGCTTAGGCGTTTGCCACCAGCTGCACGTGGGCGCCCCCCGAAAACAAACCCCTAAAAATCAAGAACGTCGGACGATTGCTCCCATAACAAAAGTGCCAGCAACTCAAGCTCTTGCTGCTCCTCAGCGGCCCTTGGCAGCACATCTATAGCAGCAGAGACATTGGGGCTCCAGGCTTTCCCTGAGGAGCAGGGCTTAGGCGTTTGCCACCAGCTGCACCCTGGCCCCCCCCGAAGAAAAAGCCCGAAAAATCACGAACCTCGGACGATTGCTCCCACACCAAAAGTGCCAGCCACTCAAGCTCTTGCTGCTCCTCAGCGGCCTTTGACAGCACATCTACAGCAGCAGAGACATTGGGTCTCCGGGCTTTCCCTGAGGAGCAGGGATTAGGCGTTTGCCACCAGCTGCATGTGGGCGCCCCCCGTAAAAAAACCCTGAAAAATGACAAACGTCGGACGATTGCTCCCACCCCAAAAGTGCCAGCCACTCAAGCTCTTGCTGCTCCTCAGCGGCCATTGCCAGCGCATCTACAGTACCACAGACATTGGGGCTCCGGGCTTTCCCAGAGGAGCAGGGCTTCGACGTTTGCCACCAGCCGCACCTGGCGCCCCCCGAAAAAAAACCCTGAAAAATCACGAACGTCGGACGTTTGCTCCCACCCCAAAAGTGCCAGCCACTCAAGCTCTTGCTGCTCCTCAGCGGCCATTGGCAGCGCATCTATAGCACCACAGACATTGGGGCTCCAGGCTTTCCCTGAGGAGCAGGGCTTCGATTTTTGCCACCAGCTGCACGTGGGCGCCCCCCGAATAAGAAACCCGAAAAATCACGAACGTCGGACGATTGCTGCCACCCCAAAAGTACCAGCCACTCAAGCTCTTGCTGCTCCTCAGCGGCCATTGGCAGCGCATCTACAGTAGCACAGACATTGTGGCTCCAGGCTTTCCCTGAGGAGCAGGGCTTCGACGCTTTAAACCAGCTGTATGTGGGCGCCCCCCAAAAAATAAACTCGAAAAATCACGAACGTTGGACGATTGCTCCCACACTAAAAGTGCCAACCACTCAAGCTCTTGCTGCTCCTCAGCGGCCATTGGCACCCATTCACAGCAGCACAGACATTGGGGCTCCAGGCTTTCCCTGAGGAGCAGGGCTTAGACGTTTGCCACCAGCTGCACCATGGCGCCCCCCAAAAATAAACCCCGAAAAATCACAAACATCGGACGATTGCTCCCACACCAAAAGTGCCAGCCACTCAGGCTCTTGCTGCTCCTCAGCGGCCATTGACAGCACATCTACAGCAGCACAGACATTGGTTCTCCGGGCTTTCCCTGAGGAGCAGGGATTAGGCGTATGCCACCAGCTGCACCTGGGCGCCCCCACGAAGGAAAAGCCCGAAAAATCACGAAGATCGGACAATTGCTCCAACCCCAAAAGTGCCAGCCACTCAAGCTCTTGCTGCTCCTCAGCGGCCATTGGCAGCGCATCTACAGCACCGGAGACATGGGGGCTCCGGGCTTTCCCTGAGGAGCAGGGCTTCGACGTTTGCCACCAGCCGCATCCGGGCGCCCCCCAAAAAAAAACCCCGAAAGATCACGAACGTCGGACGATTGCTCGCACACTAAAATGCCAGCCACTCAAGCTCTTGCTGCTCCTCAGCGGCCATTGGCAGCGCATCTACAGCACCACAGACATTGTGGCTCCAGGCTTTCCCTGAGGAGCAGGGCTTCGACGTTTGCCACCAGCTGCACCTGGGCGGCCCCCCGAAAAAAAGCCCGAAAAATCACGAACGTCGGACGATTGCTCCCACCCCAAAAGTGCCAGCCACTCAAGCTCTTGCTGCTCCTCAGCGGCCATTGGCAGCACATCTACAGCAGCAGAGACATTGGGGCTCCGGGCTTTACCTGAGGAGCAAGGCTTAGGGGTTTGCCACCAGCTGCACCTGGGCGCCCCCGAAAAAAAACCCCGAAAAATCAAGAACGTCGGACGATTGCTCCCATACCGAAAGTGCCAGCCACTCAAGCTCTTGCTGCTCCTCAGCGGCCATTGGCAGCACATCTACAGTACCACAGACATTGGGGATCTGGTCTTTCCCAGAGGAGCTGGGCTTCGACGTTTGCCACCAGCTGCACGTGGGCGCCCCTCGAAAAAAAAACCCAAGAAATCACGAACGTTGGACGATTGCTCCCACCACAAAAGTGCCAGCCACTCAAGCTCTTGCTGCTCCTCAGCGGCCATTGGCAGCGCATCTACAGCACCACTGACATTGGGGCTCCGGGCTTTCCCTGAGGAGCAGGGCTTCGACGTTTGCCACCAGCTGCACCCTGGCCCCACCCGAAGAAAAAGCCCGAAAAATCACGAACGTCGGACAATTGCTCCCACACCAAAAGTGCTAGCCACTCAAGCTCTTGCTGCTCCTCAGCGGCCTTTGACAGCACATCTACAGCAGCACAGACATTGGGGCTCCGGTCTTTCCCTGAGGAGCAGGGCTTAGGCGTTTGCCACCAGCCGCACCTGGGCGCCCCCCGAAAATAAACCCCGAAAAATCACGAACGTCGGACGATTGCTCCCACACTGAAAGTGCCAGCCACTCAAGCTCTTGCTGCTCCTCAGCGGCCATTGGCAGTGCATCTACAGCACCACAGACATTGGGGCTCGGGGTTTTCCCTGAGGAGCAGGGCTTAGACGTTTGCCACCAGCTGCACGTGGGCGCCCCCTGAAAAAAAAACCTGAAAAATCACGAACGTCGGACGATTGCTCCCACACCAAAAGTGCCAGCCACTCAAGCTCTTGCTGCTCCTCAGCGGCCATTGGCAGCGCATCCACAGCAGCACAGACATTGGGGCTCCGGTCTTTCCCTGAGGAGCTGGGCTTCGACGTTTGCCACCAGCTGCACGTGGGCGCCCCTCGAAAAAAAAACCCAAGAAATCACGAACGTCGGACGATTGCTCCCACACTAAAAGTGCCAACCACTCAAGCTCTTGCTGCTCCTCAGCGGCCATTGGCACCCATCCACAGCAGCACAGACATTGGGGCTCCAGGCTTTCCCTGAGGAGCAGGGCTTAGGCGTTTGTCACCAGGTGCAAGTGGGCCCCCCCGAAAAAAAACCCCAAAAATCACGAACGTCAGACGATTGCTCCCATACCAAAAGTGCCAGCCACTCAAGCTCTTGCTGCTCCTCAGCGGCCATTGGCAGCGCATCTACAGCACCACGGACATTGGGGCTCCAGGCTTTCCCTGAGGAGCAGGGCTTACGCGTTTGCCACCAGCTGCACGTGGGAGCCCCCCGAAAAAAAACCCCGAAAAATCACAAACCTCGGACGATTGCTCCCACACCAAAAGTGCCAGCCACTCAAGCTCTTGCTGCTCCTCAGCGGCCATTGGCAGCGCATCTACAGCAGCACAGACATTGGGGCTCCGGTCTTTCCCTGAGGAGCAGGTATTAGGCGTTTGCCACCAGCTGTACGTGGGAGCCCCCCGAAAAACACCCCAAAAAATCACGAACGTCGGACGATTGCTCCCACACCAAAAGTGCCAGCCACTCAAGCTCTTGCTGCTCATTTGCGGCCATTGGCAGCGCATCTACAGCAGCACAGACATTGGGGCTCCGGTCTTTCCCTGAGGAGCAGGGCTTCGACGTTTGCCATTAGCTGCACCTGGGCGCCCCCCGAAAAAAAAAACCCGAAAAATCACGAACGTCGGACGATTGCTCCCACCCCAAAAGTGCCAGCCACTCAAGCTCTTGCTGCTCCTTAGCGGCCATTAGCAGCGCATCTACAGCAGCACAGACATTGGGGCTCCGGGCGTTCCCTGAGGAGCAGGGCTTAGACGTTTGCACCAGCTGCACCTGGGCGCCCCAGAAAAAATACCCCGAAAAATCACGAACGTCGGACGATTGCTCCCACCCCAAAAGTGCCAGCCACTCAAGCTCTTGCTGCTCCTCAGCGCCCATTAGCAGCGCATCTACAGCACCACAGACACTGCGGCTCCGGTCTTTCCCTGAGGAGCAGGGCTCCGACGTTTGCCACCAGCTACACGTGGGCGGCCTCCGAAAAAAAAACCCGAAAACTCACGAACGTTGGACGATTGCTCCCACCCCAAAAGTGCCATCCACTCAAGCTCTTGCTGCTCCTCAGCGGCCATTGGCAGCGCATCTACAGCAGCACAAACATTGGGGCTCCAGGCTTTCCCTGAGGAGCAGGGCTTAGGCGTTTGCCACCAGCTGCACCTGGGCCCCCCCCGAGAGAAATCACGAACGTCGGACGATTGGTCCCACACCAAAAGTGCCAGCCACTCAAGCTCTTGCTGCTCCTCAGCAGCCATTGGCAGCGCATCTACAGCAGCTCAGACATTGGGGCTCCGGGTTTTCCCTGAGGAGCAGGGCTTCGACGTTTGCCATTAGCTGCACCTGGACGCCCCCCGAAAAAAAACCCCGAAAAATCACGAACGTCGGACGATTGCTCCCACCCCAAAAGTGCCAGCCACTCAAGCTCTTGCTGTTCCTTAGCGGCCATTAGCAGCGCATCTAGAGCAGCACAGACACTGGGGCTCCGGGCTTTCCCTGAGGAGCAGGGCTTCGACGTTTGCCACCAGCTGCACCTGGGCGCCCCAGAAGAAAAACCTCGACAAATGACGAACGTCGGATGATTGCTCCCACCCCAAAGGTGCCAGCCACTCAAACTCTTGCTGCTCCTCAGCGGCCATTGGCAGCGCATCTACAGCAGCACAGACACTGGGGCTCCGGGCTTTCCCTAAGGAGCAGAGCTTCGACGTTTGACACCAGCTGCACGTGGGCGCCCCCTGAAAAAAAAACCCGAAAAATCCCGAACGTCGGACGATTACTCCCACCCCAAAAGTGCCAGCCACTCAAGCTCTTGCTGCTCCTCAGCGGACATTGGCAGCGCATCTACAGCAGCACAGACACTGGGGCTCCGGGCTTTCCCTGAGGAGCAGGGCTTCGACGTTTGACACCAGCTCTGCGTGGGAGCCCCCCGAAAGAAATACCCGAAAAATCAAGAAGGTTGGACGATTGCTCCCACACCAAAAGTACCAGCCACTCAAGCTCTTCCTGCTCCTCAGCGGCCATTGGCAGCGCATCTACAGCACCACAGACACTGGGGCTCCGGGCTTTCCATGAGGAGCAGGGCTTAGACGTTTGCCACCAGCCGCACCTGGGCGCCCCCAAAAAAAAAAACCCGATAAATCACGAACGTCGGACAATTGCTCCCACATCAAAAGTGCCAGCCACTCAAGCTCTTGCTGCTCCTCAGCGGCCATTGCCAGCGCATCTACAGCAGCACAGACACTGGGGCTCCGGTCTTTCCAAGAGGGACAGGGCTGCGACATTTGCCACCAGCTGCACGTGGGCGCCCCCCGAAAAAAAACCCCGAAAAATCAAGAACGTCGGACAATTGCTCCCACACCAAAAGTGCCAGCCACTCAAGCTCTTGCTGCTCCTCAGCGGCCATTGGCAGCGCATCTACAGCAGCACAGACATTGGGGCTCCGGGCTTTCCCTGAGGAGCAGGGCTTTGACGTTTGCCACCAGCCGCACCTGGGCGCCCCCCGAAAAAAAACCCGATAAATCACGAACGTCGGACGATTGCTCCCACACCAAAAGTGCCAGCCACTCAAGCTCTTGCTGCTCCTCAACGGCCATTGGCAGCGCATCTACAGCAGCACAGACATTGGGGATCCAGACTTTCCCTGAGGAGCAGGGCTTCGACGTTTGCCACCAGCTGCACCTGGGGGCCCCCCGAAAAAAACCGCGAAAAATCAGGAACGTCGGACGATTGCTCCCACACAAAAAGTGCCAGCCACTCAAGCTCTTCCTGCTCCTCAGAGGCCATTGGCAGCGCATCTACAGTACCACAGACATTGGGGCTCCGGGCTTTCCCTGAGGAGCAGGGCTTAGACGTTTGCCACCAGCTGTACCTGGGCGCCCCCCGAAAATATACCCCAAAAAATCACGAATGTCGGACGATTTCTCCCACACCAAAAGTGCCAGCCGCTCAAGCTCTAGCTGCTCCTCAGCGGCCATTGGCAGCGCATCTACAGCAGCACAGACACTGGGGCTCCGGGCTTTCCCTGAGGAGCAGGGCTTCGACGTTTGACACCAGCTCTACGTGGTCGGCCCCCGAAAGAAATACCCGAAAAATCACGAAGGTTGGACGATTGCTCCACACCAAAAGTGCAAGCCACTCAAGCTCTTGCTGCTCCTCAGCAGCCATTGGCAGCGCATCTACAGCAGCACAGACACTGGTGCTCCGGGCTTTCCCTGAGGAGCAGGGCTTAAACGTTTGCCACCAGCTGCACCTGGGCGCCCCCCAAAAAAAAACCCCGAAAAACCACGAACATCGGACGATTGCTCCCACACCAAAAGTGCCAGCCACTCAAGCTCTTGCTGCTCCTCAGCGGCCATTGCCAGCGCATCTACAGCAGCACAGACATTGGGGCTCCGGGCTTTTCTGAGTAGCAGAGCTTCGACGTTTGCCACCAGCCGCACCTGGGCGCCCCCCGGAAAAAAAGCTAGGAAAATCTCGAACATCGGACGATTGCTCCCACACCTGAAGTGCCAGCCACTCAAGCTCTTGCTGCTCCTCAGCGGACATTGGCAGTGCATCTACAGCACCACAGACATTGGGGGTCCGGGCTTTCCCTGAGGAGCAGGGCTTCGACGTTTGCCATTAGCTGCACCTGGGCGCCCCCCGAAAAAAAACCGATAAATCACGAACGTCGGACGATTGCTCCCACCCCAAAAGTGCCAGCCACTCAAGCTCTTGCTGCTCCTCAGCGGCCATTGGCAGCGCATCTACAGCAGCACAGACACTGGGGCTCCGGTCTTTCCAAGAGGGACAGGGCTGCGACATTTGCCACCAGCTGCACGTGGGCGCCCCGCGAAAAAAACACGCGAAAAATCACGAACGTCGGACGATTGCTCCCACACCAAAAGTGCCAGCCACTCAAGCTCTTGCTGCTCCTCAGCGGCCATTGGCAGCGCATCTACAGCAGCACAGACATTGGGGCTCCGGTCTTTCCCTGAGGAGCAGGGCTTCGACGTTTGCCATTAGCTGCACCTGGGCGCCCCCCAAAAAAAACCCCGAAAAATCACGAACGTCGGACGATTGCTCCCACCCCAAAAGTGCCAGCCACTCAAGCTCTTGCTGCTCCTTAGCGGCCATTAGCAGCACATCTACAGCAGCACAGACATTGGGGCTCCGGGCGTTCCCTGAGGAGCAGGGCTTAGACGTTTGCACCAGCTGCACCTGGGCGCCCCAGAAAAAATACCCCGAAAAATCACGAACGTCGGACGATTGCTCCCACCCCAAAAGTGCCAGCCACTCAAGCTCTTGCTGCTCCTCAGCGCCCATTAGCAGCGCATCTACAGCACCACAGACACTGCGGCTCCGGGCTTTCCCTGAGGAGCAGGGCTCTGACGTTTGCCACCAGCTACACGTGGGTGGCCTCCGAAAAAAAAACCCGAAAACTCACGAACGTCGGACGATTGGTCCCACACCAAAAGTGCCAGCCACTCAAGCTCTTGGTGCTCCTCAGCGGCCTTTGGCAGCGCAGCTACTCCAGCAGAAACCCTGTATCTCCAGTCTTTCCCACAGGAGCAGGGCTTAGACGTTTGCCACCAGACGCACCTGGGCGCCCCCCGAAAAAAAACCCGAAAAATCACGAACGTTGGACGATTGCTCCCACCCCAAAAGTGCCAGCCACTCAAGCTCTTGCTGCTCCTCAGCGGCCATTGGCAGCGCATCTACAGCAGCACAAACATTGGGGCTCCAGGCTTTCCCTGAGGAGCAGGGCTTAGGCGTTTGCCACCAGCTGCACCTGGGCCCCCCCCGAGAGAAATCACGAACGTCGGACGATTGGTCCCACACCAAAATAGCCAGCCACTCAAGCTCTTGCTGCTCCTCAGCAGCCATTGGCAGCGCATCTACAGCAGCTCAGACATTGGGGCTCCGGGTTTTCCCTGAGGAGCAGGGCTTCGACGTTTGCCATTAGCTGCACCTGGACGCCCCCCGAAAAAAAACCCCGAAAAATCACGAACGTCGGACGATTGCTCCCACACCAAAAGTGCCAGCCACTCAAGCTCTTGCTGTTCCTTAGCGGCCATTAGCAGCGCATCTACAGCAGCACAGACACTGGGGCTCCGGGCTTTCCCTGAGCAGCAGGGCTTCGACGTTTGCCACCAGCTGCACCTGGGCGCCCCCCAAAAAAAAACCCCGAAAAACCACGAACATCGGACGATTGCTCCCACACCAAAAGTGTCAGCCACTCAAGCTCTTGCTGCTCCTCAGCGGCCATTAGCAGCACATCTACAGCAGCACAGACATTGGGGCTCCGTGCTTTTCTGAGTAGCGGAGCTTCGACGTTTGCCACCAGTTGCACCTGGGTGCCCTCCCCTTAAAAAACCCCGAAAAATCATGAACGTCGGACGATTGCTCCCACACCAAAAGTGCCAGCCACTCAAGCTCTTGCTGCTCCTCAGCGGCCATTGGCAGCGCATCTACAGCAGCACAGACACTGGGTCTCCAGGCTTTCCCTGAGGAGCAGGGCTTAGACGTTTGCCACCAGCTGCACCTGGGGGCACCCGAAAAAAAACCCAAAAAAATCACGAACGTCGGACGATTGCTCCCACACCAAAAGTGCCAGCCACTCAAGCTCTGGCTGCTCCTCAGCGGCCATTGCCAGCGCATCTACAGCAGCACAGACATTGGGGCTCCGGGCTTTTCTGAGTAGCAGAGCTTCGACGTTTGCCACCAGCCGCACCTGGGCGCCCCCCGAAAAAAAAGCTAGGAAAATCTCGAACATCGGACGATTGCTCCCACACCTGAAGTGCCAGCCACTCAAGCTCTTGCTGCTCCTCAGCGGACATTGGCAGCGCATCTACAGCAGCACAGACACTGGGGCTCCGGGCTTTCCCTGAGGAGCAGGGCTTCGACGTTTGCCACCAGCTGCACGTGGGCGCCCCCAGAAAAAAAAACCCGAAAAATCCCGAACTTCAGACGATTGCTCCCAAACCAAAAGTGCCAGCCACTCAAGCTCTTGCTGCTCCTCAGCAGCCATTGGCAGCGCATCTACAGCAGCACAGACACTGGGGCTCCGGTCTTTCCCTGAGTAGCAGGGCTTCGACGTTTGCCACCAGCTGCACGTGGGCGGCCCCCGAAAAAGAACCCCGAAAAATCACGAACGTCGGACGATTGCTCCCACACCAAAAGTGCCAGCCACTCAAGCTCTTGCTGCTCCTCAGCGGCCATTGGCAGCGCATCTACAGCAGCACAGACATTGGGGCTCCAGGCTTTCCCTGAGGAGTAGGGCTTAGGCGTTTGAAACCAGCTGCACCTGGGCCCCCCCCGAAAAATCACGAAAGTCGGACAATTGCTCCCACACCAAAAGTGCCAGCCACTCAAGCTCTTGCTGCTCCTCAGCGGCCATTGGCAGTATATCTACAGCACCACAGACATTGGGGCTCCGGTCTTTCCCTGAGGAGCAGGGCTTCGACGTTTGCCACCAGCTGCACGTGGGCGACCCCCGAAAAAAAAACCCGAAAAATCACGAACGTCGGACGATTGCTCCCACACCAAAAGTGCCAGCCACTCAACCTCTTGCTGCTCCTCTGCGGGCATTGGCAGCGCATCTACAGCACCACAGACATTGGGGCTCCGTACTTTTCTGAGTAGCAGAGCTTCGACGTTTGCCACCAGCTGCACGAGGGCGACCCCCTGAAAAAAATCCTCGAAAAATCATGAAGGTCGGACGATTGCTCTCACCCCAAAAGTGCCAGCAACTCAAGCTCTTGCTGCTCCTCAGCGGCCATTGGCATTGCTTCAACAGCAGCAGAGACATTGGGGCTCCGGATTTTCTCTGAGGAGCAGGGCTTAGGCGTTTGCCCCCAGCTGCACCTGGGTGCCCCCCGAAAATAACGCCAGAAAAATCACGAACGTCGGACGATTGCTCCCACACCAAAAGTGCCAGCCACTCAAGCTCTTGCTGCTCCTCAGCGGCCATTGGCAGCGCATCTACAGCAGCACAGACACTGAGGCTCCGGGCTTTCCCTGAGGAGCAGGGCTTAGGCGTTTGCCACCAGCTGCACGTGGGCACCCCCGAAAAAAAACCACGAAAAATCACGAACGTCGGACGATTGCTCCCACCCCAAAAGTGCCAGCCACTCAAGCTCTTGCTGCTTTTCAGCGGCCATTGGCAGTGCATCTACAGCAGCACAGACACAGCGGCTCCGGGCTTTCCCTGAGGAGCAGGGCTTCGACATTTGCCACCAGCTGCAACTGGGCGCCCCCCGAAAAAAAAACCCCGAAAAATCGCGAACGTCGGACGATTGCTCCCACACCATAAGTGCCAGCCACTAAAGCTCTTGCTGCTCCTCAGCGGACATTGGCAGCGCATCTACAGCAGCACAGACATTGGGGCTCCGGGCTTTCCCTGAGGAGAAGGGCTTCGACGTTTGCCACCAGCTGCACCTGGGCGCCCCCCGAAAAAAGACCCCGAAAAATCACGAACGTCGGACGATTGCACCCACCCCAAAAGTGCCAGCCACTCAAGCTCTTGCTGCTCCTCAGCGGCCATAGGCAGCGCATCTACAGCAGCACAGACACTGGGGCTACGGGTTTCCCTGAGGAGCAGGGCTTCGGCGTTTGCCACCAGCCGCACCTGGGCCCCCCCCGAAAAATCACGAACGTCGGACGATTGCTCCCACACCAAAAGTGCCAGCCACTCAAGCTCGTGCTGCTCCTCAGCGGCCATTGGCATTGCTTCAACAGCAGCAGAGACATTGGGGCTCCGGATTTTCTCTGAGGAGCAGGGCTTAGGCGTTTGCCACCAGCTGCACCTGGGCGCCCCCCGAAAATAACGCCAGAAAAATCACGAACGTCGGACGATGGCTCCCACTCAAAAAGTGCGAGCCACTCAAGCTCTTGCTGCTCCTCAATGGCCATTGGCAGCGCATCTACAGCAGCACAGACATTGGGGCTCCGGACTTTCCCTGAGGAGGAGGGCTTAGGTGTTTGCCACCAGCCGCAACTGGGCGCCCCCCCGAAAAAAAACCCCGAAAAATCGCGAACGTCGGACGATTGATCCCACTCCAAAAGTGCCAGCCACTCAAGCTCTTGCTGCTCCTCAGCGGCCATTGGCAGTGCATCAACAGCACCACAGACATTGGGGGTCCGGGCTTTCCCTGAGGAGCAGGGCTTAGACGTTTGCCACCAGCTGCACCTAGGCGCCCTCCGAAGAAAAACCCTGAAAAATCATGAACGTCGGACGATTGCTACCACCCCAAATGTGCCAGCCACTCAAGCTCTTGCTGCTCCTCAGCGGCCATTGGAGTGCATCTACATCAGCACAGACATTGGGGCTCTGGGCTTTTCCTGACGAGTAGGGCTGCAACATTTGGCACCAGCTGCACCTCGGCGCCCCCCGAAAATAACCCCGAAAAATCACGAACGTCGGACGATTGGTCCCACATCAAAAGTGCCAGCCACTCAAGCTCTTGCTGCTCCTCAACGGCCATTGGCAGCGCATCTACAGCACCACAGACACTGGGGCTCCGGGCATTCCCTGAAAAGCAGGGCTTAGGCGTTTGCGACCAGCTGCACCTGGGCCCCCAACGAAAAATCACGAACGTCGGACGATTGCTCCCACACCAAAAGTGCCAGCCACTCAAGCTCTTACTGCTCCTCAGCGCCATTGGCAGCGCAACTTAAGCACCACAGACGCTGGGGCTTCGGGCTTTCCTGAGGAGCAGGGCTTCGACGTTTGCCACCAGCTGCACATGGGCGCCCCCCGGAAAAAAAACCTCAAGAAATCACAAACGTCGGACGATTGCTCCCACACCGGAAGTGCCAGCAACTCAAGCTCTTGCTGCTCCTCAACGGCCATTTGCAGCGCATCCACAACAGCACAGACACTGGGGCTCCGGGCTTTCCCTGAGGAGCACAGCTTCGACGTTTGTCACCAGGTGCACCTGGGCGCCCCCCGAAAAAAAACCCCGAAAAATCACGAACGTCGGACGATTGCTCCCACCCCAAAAGTGCCAGCCACTCAAGCTCTTGCTGCTCCTCAGCGGCCATTGGCAGCGCATCTACAGCAGCACAGACATTGGGGCTCCGGGCTTTTCCTGAGGAGCAGGGCTTCGACGTTTGGCACCAGCTGCACCTGGGCGCCCCCCAAAAAAAACCCCGAAAAATCACGAACGTCGGACGATTGCTCCCACACCAAAAGTGCCAGCCACTCAAGCTCGTGCTGCTCCTCAGCGGCCATTGGCAGGGCATCTACAGCAGCACAGACATTGGGACTCCGGTCTTTCCCTGAGGAGCAGGTCTTAGACGTTTGCCACCAGGTGCACCTGGGCGCCCCCCGAAAAAAAAACCCAAGACATCACGAACGTCGGACGATTGCTCAAACACCAAAACTGCCAGCCACTCAAAGCCCTTGCTGCTCCTCAGCGGCCATTGGCAGCGCATCTACAGCAGCGCAGACATTGGGGCTCCGGGCTTTCCCTGAGGAGCAGGGCTTCGACCTTTGCCACCAGCTGCACCTGGGCGCCCTCCGAAAAAATACCCTGAAAAATCATGAACGTCGGACGATTGCTCCCACCTCAAATGTGCCAGGCACTCAAGCTCTTGCTGCTCCTCAGCGGCCATTGGAGTGCATCTACATCAGCACAGACATTGGGGCTCCGGGCTTTTCCTGAGGAGCAGGGCTGCAACATGTGGCACCAGCTGCACCTCGGCGCCCCCCGAAAATAACCCCGAAAAATCACGAACGTCGGACGATTGCTCCCACACCAAAAGTGCGAGCCACTCAAGCTCTTGCTGCTCCTCAACGGCCATTGGCAGCGCATCTACAGCACCACAGACACTGGGGCTCCCGGCATTCCCTGAGGAGCAGGGCTTAGGCGTTTGCGACCAGCCGCACCTCGGCCCCCCTAAAAATCACGAACGTCGGACGATTGCTCCCACCCCAAAAGTGCCAGCCACTCAAGCTCTTGCTGCTCCTCAGCGGCCATTGGCAGCGCATCTTCAGCACCACAGACACTGGGGCTTCGGGCTTTCCTGAGGAGCAGGGCTTCGACGTTTGCCACCAGCTGCACCTGGGAGCCCCCCCGAAAAAAACGCTGGAAAATTCACGAACGTCGGACGTTTGGTCCCACACCAACAGTGCCAGCCACTCAAGCTCTTGCTGCTCCTCAGCGGCCATTCGCAGCGCATCTACAGCAGCACAGAGATTCGGGCTCCGCTCTTTCCCTGAGAAGCAGGGCTTAGGCGTTTGCCACCAGCCGCACCTCAGCGCCCCCAGAAAAAAACCGCCGAAAAATCACGAACGTCGGACGATTGTTCCCACTCAAAAAGTGCCAGCCACTCAAGCTCTTGCTGCTCCTCAGCAGCCATTGGCAGCGCATCTACAGCACCACAGACACTGGGGCTCGGGTCTTTCCATGAGGAGCAGGTCTTCGACGTTTGCAACCAGCTGCACCTGGACGTCCTCCGAAAAAAAAACCCTGAAAAATCATGAACCTCGGACGATTGCTCCCACACCAAAAGTGCCAGCCACTCAAGCTCTTGCTGCTTCTCAGCGGCCATTGCCAGCGCATCTACAGCAGCACAGACATTGGGGCTTCAGGCTTTCCCTGAGGAGCAGGGCTTCGACGTTTGCCACCAGCTGAACGTGGGAGCCCCCCCGAAAAAAACCGTGGAAAATTCACGAACGTCGGACGATTGCTCCCACCCCAAAAGTGCCAGCCACTCAAGCTCTTGCTGCTCCTCAGCGGCCATAGCCAGCACATCTACAGCAGCACAGACACTAGGGCTCCGGTCTTTCCCTGAGGAGCAGGGCTTCGACGTTTGCGACCAGCCGCACCTGAGCCCCACCCGAAAAAAAACCCCGAAAAATCACGAACGTCGGACGATTGCTCCCACACCAAAAGTGCCAGCTACTCAAGCTCTTGCTGCTCCTCAGCAGCCATTGGCAGCGCATCTACAGCAGCACAGACATTGGGGCTCCGGGCTTTCCCTGAGGAGCACGGCTTAGACATTTGCCACCAGCCGCACCTTGGCGCCCCCCGGAAAAAACGCCTAAAAGTCACGAACGTCGGACGATTGCTCCCACACCAAAAGTGCCAGCCACTCAAGCTCTTGCTGCTCCTCAGCGGCCATTGGCAGCGCATCTACAGCAGCACATACACTGGGGCTCTGGGCTTTCCCTGAGGAGCAGGGCTTCGACATTTGCCACCAGCCGCATGTGGGCGCCCCCCGGAAAAAAACCCCGAAAAATCACGAACGTCGAACGATTGCTCCCACACCAAAAGTGCCAGCCACTCAAGATCTTGCTGCTCCTCAGCAGCCATTGGCAGCCCATCTACAGCAGCACAGACATTGGTGTTCCGGACTTTCCCTGAGGAGTAGGGCTTAGGCTTTTGCCACCAGCTGCACCTGGGCGCCCCCCAAAAAATAAATCCGAAAAATCACGAACGTCGGACGATTGCTCCCACCCCATTAGTGCCAGCCACTCAAGCTCTTGCTGCTCCTCAGCGGCCATTGGCAGCGCATCTACAGCAGCACAGACATTGGGGCTCCGGCCTTTCCCTGAGGAGCAGGGCTTCGACATTTGCCACCAGCTGTACGTGGGCGCCCCCAGAAAAAAAACCCGAAAAATCTCGAACGTCGGACGATTGCTCCCACACCAAAAGTGCCAGCCACTCAAGCTCTTGCTGCTCCTCACCGGCCATTGGCAGCGCATCTACAGCAGGACAGATATTCGGGCTCCGGGCTTTTCCTGAGGAGCAGGGCTTCGACGTTTGCCACCAGCCGCACCTGGGGGTCCCCCGAAAAAAAACCCCAAGAAATCACGAAAGTCGGACGATTGCTCCCACACCAAAAGTGCCAGCCACTCAAGCTCTTGCTGCTCCTCAGCGGCCATTGGCAGGGCATCTACAGCACCACAGACATTGGGGCTCCGGGCTTTCCCTGAGGAGCAGGGCTTCGACGTTTGACACCAGCTGCACCTGGTCGCCCCCCGAAAAAAAACCCCAAGAAATCACGAACGTCGGACGATTGCTCCCACACCTGAAGTGCCAGCCACTCAAGCTCTTCCTGCTCCTCAGCGGCCATTGGCAGGGCATCTACAGCAGCACAGACATTGGGGCTCCGGGCTTTCCCTGAGGAGCAGGGCTTCGACGTTTGCCACCAGCTGCACCTGAGTGCCCCCCTGAAAAAAAACCCCAAAAAATCATAGAATCATAGAATCATAGAATGTTTAGAGTTGGAAGGGACCTTCAAAGGTCATCTTGTCCAACCCCCCTGCAAGAAGCAGGGACATCCCTGACTAGATCAGGTTCCTCAGAGCCTCATCCAGTCTGGCCTTGAACATTTCCAGGGATGGGGCATTCACCACCTCTCTGGGCAACCTGTTCCAGTGCTCTACAACTCTCATTGTAAAACATTTTTTTCTAATATCTAATCTAAATCTACCTCCTTCTAATTTAAACCCATTACCCCTTGTCCTATCACAACAGGCCCTACTGAACAGATTCTCCCCATCTTTCCTCTAGGCCCCCTTAAGGTATTGGAAGACTGCTATCAGGTCTCCCCGGAGCCTCCTCTTCTCCAGGCTGAACAGCCCCAACTCTCTCAGCCTGTCCTCATACGAGAGGTGCTCCAGCCTTCTGATCATCTTTGTGGCCCTCCTCTGGACCTTCTCCAGCTCGTCCATGTCCTTCTTGTGTTGGGGCTCCAGAACTGGACGCAGTACTCCAGGTGGGGTCTCACCAGGGCAGAGTAGAGGGGGAGAATCACCTCCCTCGACCTGCTGGCCACGCTCCTCTTGATGCAGCCCAGGATGCGGTTGGCCTTCTGGGCCACAAGGGCGCATTGCCCACTCATGTTGAGCCTCTCTTCTACCAGCACTCCCAAGTCTTTCTCCTCAGGGCTGCTCTCAATCCATTCTCCGCCCAGCCTGTATTTGTGCTTGGGATTGCCACGACCCAGATGCAGGACCTTGCACTTGGCCTGGTTGAACTTCATGAGGTTGGCACGGGCCCACCTCTCCAGCCTGTCCAGGTCCCTCTGGATGGCATCCTTCCCTTCCAGCGAGTCGACGGCACCACACAGCTTGGTGTCATGGGCGAACTTGCTGAGGGTGCACTCTATCCCACTGTCCATATCGCCGACAAAGATGTTGAACAAGGCCGGGCCCAACATGGACCCCTGAGGGATGCCACTGGTGACCGGTCTCCACTTGGACATTGAGCCGTTGACCACCACTCTCTGAGTGCGGCCATCCAGCCAACTCCTTATCCACCGAGTGGTCCGTCCATCGAACCCATGCCTCTCTAGTTTAGAGAGAAGGATGTCGTGCGGGACAGTGTCAAATGCCTTGCACAAGTCCAGGTAGATGATATCCGTTGCCCGTCCCTTGTCCACCGATGCTGTTACCCCGTCATAAAAGGCCACCAAATTGGTCAGGCACGATCTGCCCTTGGTGAAGCCATGTTGGCTCTCACCAACCACCTCCTTGCTCTCCATGTGCCTTAGCATGGTTTCCAGGAGAATCTGCTCCATGACCTTGCCAGGCACGGAGGTGAGGCTGACCGGCCTGTAGTTGCCCGGGTCTTCCTTACTCCCCTTTTTAAAAATGGGGGTTATGTTCCCTCTCTTCCAGTCATTGGGGACCTCACCAGACCGCCACGATTTCTCAAATATGATGGCCAGTGGCTTGGCAACTTCATGCGCCAGTTCCCTCAGGACGCGCGGATGGATCTCATCAGGCCCCATGGACTTGTGCACCTTCAAGTTCCTTAGATGATCCCGAACCTGCTCTTCGAGCACCGTGGGCGGTTCTTCATCCTCGCAGTCCCTGCCTGTGCCTTCCACAGCTTGGGTGGGGAGACAAGAGCCCTTATGAGTGAAGACTGAGGCAAAAAAGTCATTGAGTATCTCAGCCTTCTCCACATCCCGGGTAACCACGACGCCCGTTACCTTCCGGAGGGGGCCTACATTCTCCTTGGATTTTCTTTTGTGCCCTACATACCTGTAAAAGCTTTTCTTGTTACTTTTTATATCCCTGGTCAGATTCGATTCCGTCAGGGCTTTAGATTTCCTCACACTATCCCTGGCCGCTCACACAGCCACTCGGTAGCCCTCCCAGGCTACCTGTCGCCGCTTCCACCCTCTATAGGCTTCCTTCTTTACTTTCAGTTGGTCAATCACGAACGTCAGACGATTGCTCCCACACCAAAAGTGCCAGCCACTCAAGCTCTTGCTGCTCCTCACCCGCCCTTCCCACCGCATCTACAGCACCACAGACAGAGCGGCTCCAGGCTTTCCCTGATGAACAGCTCTTCGACGTTTACCATCAACTGCACGGAAGTGCCCTCTGAAAAAATACACTAAAAATCAGAACGTCGGACGATTGCTCCCACACCAAAAGTACCACCATCTAAAGGGGTATTTTTTCAGTGGGCACTTCCGTGCAGTTGATGGTAGATATTGAAGCGCTCTTGGTCAGGGAAAGCCCGGAATCCAAATGTCTGTGGTGCTGTAGATGTGGCGACAATGGCCGGTGAGGAGCAGCAAGAGCTTGAGTTGCTGGCACTTTTGCTGTGGGAGCAATTGTCTGACGTTCATGATTTTTAGGGTATATTTTAACTGTGTGGCACTGTGCAGTTGATGTTAAGCGTCGAAGCGCTGTTCGTCAGGGAAAGCCTGGTGCCCCAGTGTCTGTGGTGTTGTAGGTGCGGCGGCAACGGCCGGTGAGTAGCAGCAAGAGATTTAGTTGCTGGCACTTTTGGTGTGGGACCAATCGTCCGACGTTCATGATTTTTAGGGTATTTTTTCAGGAGCACTTCCGTGCGATTGAAGTAAACGTCGAAGAGCTGTTCGTCAGGGAAAGACCACAGTCCAAATATCGGTGGTGCTGTAGATGCGGCGTCAACGGCTGGTGAGGAGCAGCAAGAGCGTTAGTTGCTGGCACTTTTGGTGTGGGAGCAATCGTCCAACGTTCGTGATTTTCAGGGTATTTTTCACTAGGTCGTCCTATGCAGTTGATGGTAAACGTCGAAGCCCTGCTCCTCAGGGAAAGCCGGGAGCCCCAGTGTCGGTGGTGCTGTAGATATGGCGTCAACAGCCGGGGAGAAGCAGCAAGAGCTTGAGTTGCTGGCACTTTTGGTGTGGGAGCAATCGTCCGACGTTCGTACTTTTTAGGTTATTGTTCTTAGTGGGTGCTCCTGTGCAGTTGACGGTAAACGTCGAAGCACTGCTCATCAGAGAAAGCCCGGAGCCCAGTGTCTGTGGTCCTGTAGATGCAGCTTCAACTGCCAGTGCGGAGCAACAAGAGCTTGAGTTGTTGGCACTTTTGGTATGGCGGCAATCGTCTGACATTCGTGATTTTTAGGGTATTTTTTAAGTAGGTTCTTCCGTGCGATTGATGTACACGTCGATGCGCTGTTCGTCAGGGAAAGCCCGCAGCCCTAATATCTGTGGTGCTGTACATGCGGCGTCAACGGCCGGTTAGGAGCAGCAAGAGCTTTAGTTGCTGGCACTTTTGGTGTGGGAGCAACCGTCCGACGTTCGTACCTTCTATTGTATTTTTTATAGTGGGTGCTCCTATGCAGTTAATAGTAAACGTCGAAGCACTGTTCGTCAGGGAAAGCCCGGAGCCCCAGTGTCTGTGGTGCTGTAGATGCAGCATCAACAGCCGGCGAGAAGCAGCAAGAGCTTGAGTGGCTGGCACTTTTGGTGTGGGAGCAATCGTCCTACATTCGTGATTTTTAATGTACTTTTTCAGTGGGCGCTTCCAAGCAGTTGATAGTAAACGTCGAAGCGCTGTAAGTCAGGGAAAGCATGGAGCCCCAATGTCTGTGGTGCTGTAATTGCGGCGTGAACAGCCGGTGAGGCGCAGAAAGAGGTTTAGTTGCTGGCACTTTTGGTGTTGGAGCAATCATCTGAGGTTCATGATTTTTAGGGTATATTTTCTGTGGGCGGCCCTGTGCAGGAGATGGTAAACGTCAAAGCGCTGTTTGTCAGGGAAAGCCCGGAGCCCCAGTGTCTGTGGTGCTGTAGATGGGGCGTCAACGGCCGGTGAGGAGCAGCAAATGCTTTAGTTGCTGGCACTTATGGTGTGGCCGCAATCGTCCAACATTCGTACCTTTTGTGGTATTTTTTTTAGTGGGTGCTCCATTGCCGCTGATGGTAAATGTCGAAGCGCTGTTGCTCTGTGAAATCCCGGAGAGCCAGTGTCTGTGGTGCTGTAGATGCGGCGTCAATGGTGGATGAGCAGCAGCAACAGCTTTAGTTGCTGGCACTTTTCGTGTGGGAGCAATCGTCTGACATTCGTGATTTTTAGGGTATTTTTTCAGCGGGCTCTTCCGTGCAGTTGATGGTAAACGTCGAAGCGCTGTTCGTCAGGGAAAGCCCGGAGCCCCAGTGTCTGTGGTACTGCAGATGTGGTGTGAAGGGCGGGTGAGGAGCAGGAAGAGCTTTAGTTGCTGGCCCTTTTGGTATGGGATCAATCGTCCGACGCTCGTGATTTTTAGGGTATTTCTCCAGTGGGCGGCCTTGTGCAGTTGATGGTAAACGTCGAAGCGCTGTTCGTCAGGGAAAGCCCGGAGCCCCAGTGTCTGTGATGCTGTAAATGCGGCGTCAACTGCCGGTGAGGAGCAGCAAGAGCTGCTCACAGGGCTGCCGGGTTGAAATGGTGGAAAATGTCGGAGTCCTGGTGGTCTAGGACTGACCAGGACAATCCCCAACGTCAGACGATTGCTCTGGGCTTCCCTAGGCCAACAGGACTCTGACATTTGCCACCAAGTCAACCTGGCAGCCCTCTGAGAATAAATCTTATAAATCCCAAACATCAGACGATTACTCCAACACCAGAAGTGCCTGCTCTAAAAGTTCTTGCTGCTCCTCACCGACTCTTCCCACCGCATCTACAGGCTCAAAAACATTGGGTCTCTCAGCTTTCCTGACACCAGGATTCTGACACTTACTATTGACGTACGGAAATGGACTCTGTAACTCGGAAGTTATAAACTAGGTATGTTTATTGCGTGCAGATGCACGGGGGATCGCTCCACCACAAGCGTGCATGCCCGAGGTAGCAAACCATCCCATTTTTATACAATAAAACAATGAAGGACTCCCGAGAAGGACTTGGGAGTGGTGGTGGACG
Organism: Otis tarda; assembly: GCA_026413225.1. Lineage (NCBI taxonomy): Eukaryota > Metazoa > Chordata > Aves > Otidiformes > Otididae > Otis > Otis tarda. The sequence goes on from CM048590.1 coordinate 198,645, forward strand.
AGAAGCTCAACATGAGCTGGCAATGCACCCTTGCGGCCCAGAAGGCCAACCGCATCCTGGGCTGCATCAAGAGGAGCGTGGCCAGCAGGTCGAGGGAGGTGATTCTCCCCCTCTACTCTGCCCTGGTGAGACCCCACCTGGAGTACTGCGTCCAGTTCTGGAGCCCCCAACACAAGAAGGACATGGACCAGTTGGAGAAGGTCCAGAGGAGGGCCAGGAAGATGATAAAAGGGCTGGAGCACCTCTCGTATGAGGACAGGCTGAGAGAACTGGGGCTGTTCAGCCTGGAGAAGAGGAGGCTCCGGGGAGACCTGATAGCGGTCTTCCAGTACCTCAAGGGGGCCTACAAGAAAGATGGGGAAAGGCTGTTTAGTAGGGCCTGTTGCAATAGGACGAGGGGTAATGGTTTTAAAATAGAGGGGGTAGATTTAGATTGGAAATTAGGAAAAATTTTTTTACAATGCGAGTTATAGAACACTGGAACAGGTTGCCCAGAAAGGTGGTGGAGGCCCCATCCCTGGAGACGTTCAAGGCCAGGCTGCATGAGGCTCTGAGCAACCTGATCTAGTCAGGGATGTCCCTGCTCCTTGCAGAGGGGTTGGACTAGATGACCTTTGAAGGTCCCTTCCAACTCTAACCATTCTATGATTCTATGATTCTATGAATATTCAATTGACGCCTATACATATTCATTACCTAAACCCGCCTACTCTCGCTTCGTATGCTAATTAGCTTATCAGTCCTTCGCACTTGCGCAAATTCTCCCAATAATTGTGGGCAGGGGTCTTCGGTGGTCCTTGCGATGAAGGCCGTAGGTCTTCTTCATGGTGTACTTTTCACCGTTAGCCTAGAATGCAATGATCCTGCAAGCTTGCAGTGTTCTTATCAGCTTGAGCTGATTCATGTCCTTGTTAACCATCTGTTTTCCTTTAGCAAGGAGGTTTATAGACGTATTTGTGACACATGCCATCCTGGTTTTGAATTCTTGTTCTTTCTAATCACTCCCTTGAGATAATGCGAGACTGTTTCTCACTCCTTACAAATGAGTCCTTCGTCAGGAAAAGAAAAAAACCAGACTTCATCCTCCATTAATTGTTTCTCTAAGCTCTATGGTTACGTGACTATGTTTTATAACTATATTCTTGTCCTGGTTCTGGCTAGGATAGAGTTAATATTCCCCTGAGCTGGGTGGAGAACTGAAGCAGGTAGCTCCTATGGCTGGGATAGTTAACTAATTAGCTAACAGCTGGGGTTAATTTACCCAAATTAGCCAAAGGGCTATTCCATCCCATCTGACATCATGCTCAGTATATAAGTGAGGAGGGTGCTGAAGGGAGCCTCCTGCTACTTGGAAGGAACTAAGTGTGGAGCTTTGTTGTAAGCCATTACACTGTATTTGTATTGCATCACTGTTTTGTTTTCTTCTGTCATTACTGTTAAATTTACTTTTTGTTCAATCTCAACCCACGTGTTTGGTTTTTTTCCTGGTTTTCTTTTGTTTACCAAATCTCCCCCTGTTCTCTTGGAGGGGGGGGCGGGGAGTGAGAGAGAGACTGCATAGTCTGGTCCCGATTGGGGCTGAACTACAGCAATTCTTTAAGTGCATACGTATATAGTTGTGATTAACTTATTGTCCCCATTTCTACGTGGTCCCCTATATCAATCCCCCCTTTTTATCAATCACACTAAGTAAATTCTTTTACTTAAACAGATTCCCTGAATGATATGAAGCATCATACACGGTTTTGTTTGGGGGCGGGGGGGAGCCTAATGTGGTAGCTTCTGTAGGAAACTGCTATAAGTCGCTCCCCTTTGTTCAGTGGATTTGGCCAGGCCTAAGGCGGACCCGCTGCTGGCCAAAGCTGAGCCGATTGGTAGCAGAATGTTCTGTGATAATGCCTCTGCGATAACATATGTAAGAAGGGGAAAACAGAAGGAAAAAAAAAAAAGAGAGAAGAGAAGATGTGAAGCTGAGCGGGGGCAGAGGCACAGAGGGGGAGGCACAGGCCTCATGGGCCTTGCAGGCCTCACCCTCTGGCCTCTCGCCTGGCTGCTGACTGGGCCCGAATCGGCCCGTGGAGGGCCTGCTGGGACAGCCATTCTGGAGAGACTGCACTCCGTGGAAGAGATGACCCACGCCAGAGCAGTTTCACGAAGGACTGTGATGTATGGGAGGGACCCCACAACAGGGCAGGGGAGGAATGTGAGGAGTTCTTCCCCTGACCATGAAGCAGCGGCGTAAAACAACGTGTGATGAACTGACCGCAATCCCCGTTCCCTCTTCCCTTTCCTGTGCAACTCGGGGGGGGAAGGTAATAGAGATAATGTTAAGCTTGGGAAGAGGGAGGGGTGGAGGGAGGTTATCTTGTTCTCTGTCTCATTATCTTGCTGTTTGTAGTAATAAATGAATAGTTTTCCCCAAGAGGAGTCTGTTTTGCCCGTAACGGTAACTTTAAGGATTTCTCCCTGTCCTTATCTCAAACCTCGAGCCGTTTTTCTTTATATTATCTCCCCCTGTTCTCTCGGAGGGTGGGGGGAGTGAGAGAGAGAGACTGCGTAGTCTGGTCGTGATCGGGGCTGAACTACGACAGTGTTACTTTCTTAAACATTCTCCAAACCCATAGGTACAGCATAATAGTTAATATTAATAAAATTCCTAAGCTAATCAAGAAGATCACAACAGGGGGCACCGTAGTATTAAGGATCCCTGTTGCCTCTGTCCCAGCCCCACTCATGCCCTGAGTACATTTCCATTTTGTGCATAACCACAGCGGCCAAGTTTAAGCCCGACCATTTAAAAGGTGGTCCCATGCTTCCTGTAAACCCAAGGTAGGCGTGAGACGACGGCCATTTGGTGTCCTTTTGATTACAAGTTAGTGGTAAGATGCAGGAAAATATTGTGAGCCCAATCACAATTCCAGTTAAACAATTGGTCATTTTAGGATTTAGTTGTTCTACTGGATTAGTACAGCTACTTCTGTAGATAATGTACTTTAAGATCCGTTCGACTAGAATACGTGGTTTCAATTGTTTCCAAGCAGTCATGACTCACTGACTCCCCGATGTTCCCATCAAGGAATGAGGCCGGATTGATGATGTTTGTGGTCACGATTTCAACATCATCCTGTTCAACCATTATAGCTTGATATTTCAGGAACCTTTGTGGGGAAAGCCAACGCCCTCCTTTTGCTTCAAGGACCGCAGATACAGTATGGGAAACTAGGACAGTCATTTTCTGGCCTAGAGTGAACTTTTGGGCTTCTTGAATGTTTAGAATGACAGCTGCTACTGCTCTCAGACAGCTGGGCCACCCTTTCGCAGCGGCATCCAGCTGTTTGGAGAAGTATGCTACCGCCCATCTGTATGGTCCCAAATCTTGTGCCAATATTCCTAGTGCCATTCCTTGTTTTTCGTGGGAAAATAGAAAAAATGGCTTACTCACATCAGGAAGTCCCAATGCTGGTGCCGACATCAGGGCTTTCTTCAGCTGATGGAAGGCTCGATCTGACTCAGCACCCCACTGGAGATCCTTTTGGTTAGCTGCTATCAGGGAATATAGGGGCTTAACAAGCAAGACCATAATCACATATCCAAAGTCGGCACCACCCCGTCATTCCTAAGAATGTCCGTAGTTCCTTTATAGTTTGTGGTCGGGGGGGTTTGGCATATGGCCTCTTTCCGGGCTTGTCCTAGGATCTGTTGTCCGACACTGATCTTGTACCCCAGGTACGTGACCTGGGGTTGTAACAACACCTTTGCCTTTTTCTTAGAAACCCGATATCCCTGTAGTCTTAGGAAATTTAACAGCCTCACGGTCCAAATGACACAGGATTCTTTGGTCCTGGTTGCAATAAGAAGGTCGTCTACATATTGTAACACCTTCCCTTCTTCTGATGGTGGTTCCCATGATTCCAAGTCCTTTGCTAGCTGATTCCCAAAAAACCGTGGGGCTATTTTTAAACCCCTGCAGCAACACCGTCCATGTGAGCTGGGTCTTTCGACCACTTTTGGGATTTTCCCATTCGAAAGCAAAAATTTTCTGGCTGGCTTCATGGAGAGGGAGGCAAAAGAAAGCATCTTTTAAATCTAGGACCGTAAACCAAGCTAAATCAGGTTTTAGCGTGGTTAATAGGTAATAGGTGTTAGCTACGACAGGGTATAGGTCCGCTGTTATTTTGTTGATGGCTCTTAAGTCTTGAACTATCCTATAGGACCCGTCAGGTTTCTTAACTAGAAGGATAGGTGTATTGAATTCTGACTCACATTCTTTTAGTAGTCTTAGTTCTATGAACCGCTCTATGATTGGACAAATTCCTTCCCTATCTTCCATTTTCGGTGGGTATTGTTTGATCCTTATGGCACTCTGTCCCTCCTTTAGTTTTACTATTATTGGTGGTGCGTTCTTTGCTCGTCCCGGTATATCGGTTGCCCAGACTTCGGGATATACTTGGTCAACAATTCTTGCACCAATTTCTCCTGTTGCAGGGGTACTGACCAAGGATAGACTCATAATTTGAACATATTGGTGATCATTTACCTCCAGAGTAACTTCCCCTTGCTTAAATTTGATTGTTGCTTCTAGTTGTTCTAATAAATCCCTAGCAAGAAGGGCCTTTGGCGAATTTGGCATATACAGAAATGTATGGATCCCCACTTGCTTCCCCAATCTGTATTTTAAGGATCTGCAAAAGTAAGCCTCTTCAGCCTGGCCTGTCGCACCTTTCACTGTAATATAATCATTTTCCAGAGGCATCAAAGCTTGATTCAGAACAGAATAAGTCGCTCCCGTGTCTACTAAAAATTTGATTTCTTTTTGTTCTTCCCCTAACTTTATTTTTACTACGAGGTCGGCTAGACAGTTTTCTTCAGCCACGTGAGCTACCGTTTTCCCTTGATTGTTGCGCCATCTAGCGTTCCTTTGGCGCTCAGAGCACTCGTTCTTCCAGTGTCCGCTCTTTTTATATAGCGCACATTGATTCCTACCCAGAGGCGTCAGCCCGCGCATTGGTTTAACTTTACATTCCCGATTTTCATTTTTCTCTTACCACTGCTAGTATTTTCTTCTCGTCTTGCCTGTAACTTTCCTCTCGATTCCTAAATATTCTCCATGCTTCTTCTAATAACCTTTCTAAGGTTCTGTTTTCAGGAGGTCTTAGTTTTTGCAATTTGCGCCTAATATCCCCTTGTGATTGTCCCAAAAAGAGGGATATTAGTTGCTGTGCGCCTACCTCTGAATTCGGATCTAGAGACGTGTGCCGGCGCATCGCATCTCTTAGTCGGTCTAGGAACTCGACCGGCGTTTCAGAAGGACCCTGTCTGACCTCATATAACATTGCCCAATTTATTGTTCTGGGAATTGCTTTTTCCATCCTTCTGAATAGCCATTCCTGGTATGCCTGTAACCTTTCCATATCAGCAGAGCGGTTTGGATCCCATGTCGGGTCTAACAAGGGAAACCATTCTCTAGCATTACCTCCCTTTATATCATAGTGTTCCTTTGCAAGCTCTCCTGCTGTTTTTATAATTAGTTGTTTCTCAGTTTCAGTCAGGCAATCCAATAACAAATGTATGTCACGCCAGTCGGGATTGTGTTGTTTCACTATAAATTTAAAATGTTGTGCCGTATTTATCTGATCATTTCGGTATTCTCGGGCAACCTCTTTCCATTCTTTCAGATCGGCGCCCGTGAATGGAATTTTTATCTTCATGATTCTTCCGTCCGGATTTACAGCTTCTCGGAGCGGTTCCTGTAAGACAGTCTTCCGTCCAATGCGTGAAGACACTGGGCTACTTGGAGCCGTAGGGGGGGCTCATGTGTTTCCTTGTGTGGAGGCCGGCATTTGACCTTCTTTAGAAATAGTTTGTGGGATGTCCCGTTCGTCCGGGGGTGGATTGGGAGCCCCGGCAGAGCCCTGTCTCCCTATCCCATAAGATGGGTTGAATAAATCACCTAACACGGGCTCTTGTTCCTCGTTTAGTTTAGAACATCTTTGTCCAATACTACATGTTGAACAACACCTTCTCAACTTTACACACTCTGCTATCTTCTCTTTCGAGGGCTTGTACCATAGGATCCCGAGGGGGTACTAATCCGCAGTCTCTCTGCCATTCAGGTTTCTCACGAAGGACAAAAAAAAACATGTCTACATATGATACTTCATCCCAATTTACTCCCCTTCTTAGAAAAAAACAATAGTTGCAGGAGGCCACCACTGATTACAATACCTAACCAATTTCTTTTTAACTTCGGTACATCCTTGTCTTTGAGCGGAGCGGCAAGAGCTTTCCGTGCTGCCCCTTTTCAAGTGAGAGATTGGCCAGACATTTGCTGGTTTAGTGCTTTGCTTCTTCTGCGCACAAAGTGAGGCACAAAACCGACGAACAGCGGATGCTCGCCGCCACACGCGAGCTGGCCGCACCCGGAGCTCTCGCGGCTCTCGTCTCGCTCTTTCCCGCAGAGCTCCGCGGATCCGGACGAGGAGGCTCTCTGCCTTCGCTGCACAACTTGAACCGCGAAAGCCGCAATGCTCTTTGTCCAAGCTGCGCAGAAGAAGCAAAGCACTAAACCAGCAAATGTCTGGCCAATCTCTCACTTGAAAAGGGTCAGCACGGAAAGCTCTTGCTGCTCTTCACTCGCTCTTGGTAACGGCCCTGCCGGCGCAGAAGCATTGCGACTCTTCGCTTCCCTCGATGATTTGCTCACCAACACTTCTCATCAGCTAAAGCCGGCTGCCCGGAGGAAAAACAGCCATGAAAGATCGTAGAAGGCACGAGTGATGCCGCACGAGAAGTGTCTGCTCCGGAGGCTTCTTGCTAGCAGCCCGAAAGGCACACGAACATTGTAGCGCCGTGCTGCTTTCCTGAACAGCTTGCGCTGGGACAGGTACAATCGTGTTTTCCAAGCTGTCCGGGGAAGTGAGGCACTAAACGTGCGGATGTCTGGCGACTCTCCAGCACGAGAACCGGCTGCTCTGAAAGCCCTTCCTGCTCTTCACGTGCGCTTTCTAGCAGATCTACGGACACACAAACGTTGAGCCCCTTCACTATCCTACACAGCTAGCACATTGGCAGTTACCGTCAACTTGGAACCAGCCGCGCAGAAGGAAGTCGTCCTCCAACCGACGAACAGCGGATGCTCGCCGCCACACGCGAGCTGGCCGCACCCGGAGCTCTCGCGGCTCTCGTCTCGCTCTTTCCCGCAGAGCTCCGGGGATCCGGACGAGGAGGCTCTCTGCCTTCGCTGCACAACTTGAACCGCGAAAGCCGCAAGGATGTTTGTCCAAGCTGCGCAGAAGAAGCAAAGCACTAAACCAGCAAATGTCTGGCCAATCTCTCACTTGAAAAGGGGCAGCACGGAAAGCTCTTGCTGCTCTTCACTCGCTCTTGGTAACGGCCCTGCCGGCGCAGAAGCATTGCGACTCTTCGCTTCCCTCGATGATTTGCTCACCAACACTTCTCATCAGCTAAAGCCGGCTGCCCGGAGGAAAAACAGCCATGAAAGATCGTAGAAGGCACGAGTGATGCCGCACGAGAAGTGTCTGCTCCGGAGGCTTCTTGCTAGCAGCCCGAAAGGCACACGAACATTGTAGCGCCGTGCTGCTTTCCTGAACAGCTTGCGCTGGGACAGGTACAATCGTGTTTTCCAAGCTGTCCGGGGAAGTGAGGCACTAAACGTGCGGATGTCTGGCGACTCTCCAGCACGAGAACCGGCTGCTCTGAAAGCCCTTCCTGCTCTTCACGTGCGCTTTCTAGCAGATCTACGGACACACAAACGTTGAGCCCCTTCACTATCCTACACAGCTAGCACATTGGCAGTTACCGTCAACTTGGAACCAGCCGCGCAGAAGGAAGTCGTCCTCCAACCGACGAACAGCGGATGCTCGCCGCCACACGCGAGCTGGCCGCACCCGGAGCTCTCGCGGCTCTCGTCTCGCTCTTTCCCGCAGAGCTCCGGGGATCCGGACGAGGAGGCTCTCTGCCTTCGCTGCACAACTTGAACCGCGAAAGCCGCAATGCTCTTTGTCCAAGCTGCGCAGAAGAAGCAAAGCACTAAACCAGCAAATGTCTGGCCAATCTCTCACTTGAAAAGGGTCAGCACGGAAAGCTCTTGCTGCTCTTCACTCGCTCTTGGTAACGGCCCTGCCGGCGCAGAAGCATTGCGACTCTTCGCTTCCCTCGATGATTTGCTCACCAACACTTCTCATCAGCTAAAGCCGGCTGCCCGGAGGAAAAACAGCCATGAAAGATCGTAGAAGGCACGAGTGATGCCGCACGAGAAGTGTCTGCTCCGGAGGCTTCTTGCTAGCAGCCCGAAAGGCACACGAACATTGTAGCGCCGTGCTGCTTTCCTGAACAGCTTGCGCTGGGACAGGTACAATCGTGTTTTCCAAGCTGTCCGGGGAAGTGAGGCACTAAACGTGCGGATGTCTGGCGACACTCCAGCACGAGAACCGGCTGCTCTGAAAGCCCTTCCTGCTCTTCACGTGCGCTTTCTAGCAGATCTACGGACACACAAACGTTGAGCCCCTTCACTATCCTACACAGCTAGCACACTGGCAGTTACCGTCAACTTGGAACCAGCCGCGCAGAAGGAAGTCGTCCTCCAACCGACGAACAGCGGATGCTCGCCGCCACACGCGAGCTGGCCGCACCCGGAGCTCTCGCGGCTCTCGTCTCGCTCTTTCCCGCAGAGCTCCGCGGATCCGGACGAGGAGGCTCTCTGCCTTCGCTGCACAACTTGAACCGCGAAAGCCGCAATGCTCTTTGTCCAAGCTGCGCAGAAGAAGCAAAGCACTAAACCAGCAAATGTCTGGCCAATCTCTCACTTGAAAAGGGTCAGCACGGAAAGCTCTTGCTGCTCTTCACTCGCTCTTGGTAACGGCCCTGCCGGCGCAGAAGCATTGCGACTCTTCGCTTCCCTCGATGATTTGCTCACCAACACTTCTCATCAGCTAAAGCCGGCTGCCCGGAGGAAAAACAGCCATGAAAGATCGTAGAAGGCACGAGTGATGCCGCACGAGAAGTGTCTGCTCCGGAGGCTTCTTGCTAGCAGCCCGAAAGGCACACGAACATTGTAGCGCCGTGCTGCTTTCCTGAACAGCTTGCGCTGGGACAGGTACAATCGTGTTTTCCAAGCTGTCCGGGGAAGTGAGGCACTAAACGTGCGGATGTCTGGCGACACTCCAGCACGAGAACCGGCTGCTCTGAAAGCCCTTCCTGCTCTTCACGTGCGCTTTCTAGCAGATCTACGGACACACAAACGTTGAGCCCCTTCACTATCCTACACAGCTAGCACACTGGCAGTTACCGTCAACTTGGAACCAGCCGCGCAGAAGGAAGTCGTCCTCCAACCGACGAACAGCGGATGCTCGCCGCCACACGCGAGCTGGCCGCACCCGGAGCTCTCGCGGCTCTCGTCTGGCTCTTTCCCGCAGAGCTCCGGGGATCCGGACGAGGAGGCTCTCTGCCTTCGCTGCACAACTTGAACCGCGAAAGCCGCAATGCTCTTTGTCCAAGCTGCGCAGAAGAAGCAAAGCACTAAACCAGCAAATGTCTGGCCAATCTCTCACTTGAAAAGGGTCAGCACGGAAAGCTCTTGCTGCTCTTCACTCGCTCTTGGTAACGGCCCTGCCGGCGCAGAAGCATTGCGACTCTTCGCTTCCCTCGATGATTTGCTCACCAACACTTCTCATCAGCTAAAGCCGGCTGCCCGGAGGAAAAACAGCCATGAAAGATCGTAGAAGGCACGAGTGATGCCGCACGAGAAGTGTCTGCTCCGGAGGCTTCTTGCTAGCAGCCCGAAAGGCACACGAACATTGTAGCGCCGTGCTGCTTTCCTGAACAGCTTGCGCTGGGACAGGTACAATCGTGTTTTCCAAGCTGTCCGGGGAAGTGAGGCACTAAACGTGCGGATGTCTGGCGACACTCCAGCACGAGAACCGGCTGCTCTGAAAGCCCTTCCTGCTCTTCACGTGCGCTTTCTAGCAGATCTACGGACACACAAACGTTGAGCCCCTTCACTATCCTACACAGCTAGCACACTGGCAGTTACCGTCAACTTGGAACCAGCCGCGCAGAAGGAAGTCGTCCTCCAACCGACGAACAGCGGATGCTCGCCGCCACACGCGAGCTGGCCGCACCCGGAGCTCTCGCGGCTCTCGTCTCGCTCTTTCCCGCAGAGCTCCGCGGATCCGGACGAGGAGGCTCTCTGCCTTCGCTGCACAACTTGAACCGCGAAAGCCGCAATGCTCTTTGTCCAAGCTGCGCAGAAGAAGCAAAGCACTAAACCAGCAAATGTCTGGCCAATCTCTCACTTGAAAAGGGTCAGCACGGAAAGCTCTTGCTGCTCTTCACTCGCTCTTGGTAACGGCCCTGCCGGCGCAGAAGCATTGCGACTCTTCGCTTCCCTCGATGATTTGCTCACCAACACTTCTCATCAGCTAAAGCCGGCTGCCCGGAGGAAAAACAGCCATGAAAGATCGTAGAAGGCACGAGTGATGCCGCACGAGAAGTGTCTGCTCCGGAGGCTTCTTGCTAGCAGCCCGAAAGGCACACGAACATTGTAGCGCCGTGCTGCTTTCCTGAACAGCTTGCGCTGGGACAGGTACAATCGTGTTTTCCAAGCTGTCCGGGGAAGTGAGGCACTAAACGTGCGGATGTCTGGCGACACTCCAGCACGAGAACCGGCTGCTCTGAAAGCCCTTCCTGCTCTTCACGTGCGCTTTCTAGCAGATCTACGGACACACAAACGTTGAGCCCCTTCACTATCCTACACAGCTAGCACACTGGCAGTTACCGTCAACTTGGAACCAGCCGCGCAGAAGGAAGTCGTCCTCCAACCGACGAACAGCGGATGCTCGCCGCCACACGCGAGCTGGCCGCACCCGGAGCTCTCGCGGCTCTCGTCTGGCTCTTTCCCGCAGAGCTCCGGGGATCCGGACGAGGAGGCTCTCTGCCTTCGCTGCACAACTTGAACCGCGAAAGCCGCAATGCTCTTTGTCCAAGCTGCGCAGAAGAAGCAAAGCACTAAACCAGCAAATGTCTGGCCAATCTCTCACTTGAAAAGGGTCAGCACGGAAAGCTCTTGCTGCTCTTCACTCGCTCTTGGTAACGGCCCTGCCGGCGCAGAAGCATTGCGACTCTTCGCTTCCCTCGATGATTTGCTCACCAACACTTCTCATCAGCTAAAGCCGGCTGCCCGGAGGAAAAACAGCCATGAAAGATCGTAGAAGGCACGAGTGATGCCGCACGAGAAGTGTCTGCTCCGGAGGCTTCTTGCTAGCAGCCCGAAAGGCACACGAACATTGTAGCGCCGTGCTGCTTTCCTGAACAGCTTGCGCTGGGACAGGTACAATCGTGTTTTCCAAGCTGTCCGGGGAAGTGAGGCACTAAACGTGCGGATGTCTGGCGACACTCCAGCACGAGAACCGGCTGCTCTGAAAGCCCTTCCTGCTCTTCACGTGCGCTTTCTAGCAGATCTACGGACACACAAACGTTGAGCCCCTTCACTATCCTACACAGCTAGCACACTGGCAGTTACCGTCAACTTGGAACCAGCCGCGCAGAAGGAAGTCGTCCTCCAACCGACGAACAGCGGATGCTCGCCGCCACACGCGAGCTGGCCGCACCCGGAGCTCTCGCGGCTCTCGTCTGGCTCTTTCCCGCAGAGCTCCGGGGATCCGGACGAGGAGGCTCTCTTGCCTTCGCTGCACAACTTGAACCGCGAAAGCCGCAATGCTCTTTGTCCAAGCTGCGCAGAAGAAGCAAAGCACTAAACCAGCAAATGTCTGGCCAATCTCTCACTTGAAAAGGGTCAGCACGGAAAGCTCTTGCTGCTCTTCACTCGCTCTTGGTAACGGCCCTGCCGGCGCAGAAGCATTGCGACTCTTCGCTTCCCTCGATGATTTGCTCACCAACACTTCTCATCAGCTAAAGCCGGCTGCCCGGAGGAAAAACAGCCATGAAAGATCGTAGAAGGCACGAGTGATGCCGCACGAGAAGTGTCTGCTCCGGAGGCTTCTTGCTAGCAGCCCGAAAGGCACACGAACATTGTAGCGCCGTGCTGCTTTCCTGAACAGCTTGCGCTGGGACAGGTACAATCGTGTTTTCCAAGCTGTCCGGGGAAGTGAGGCACTAAACGTGCGGATGTCTGGCGACACTCCAGCACGAGAACCGGCTGCTCTGAAAGCCCTTCCTGCTCTTCACGTGCGCTTTCTAGCAGATCTACGGACACACAAACGTTGAGCCCCTTCACTATCCTACACAGCTAGCACACTGGCAGTTACCGTCAACTTGGAACCAGCCGCGCAGAAGGAAGTCGTCCTCCAACCGACGAACAGCGGATGCTCGCCGCCACACGCGAGCTGGCCGCACCCGGAGCTCTCGCGGCTCTCGTCTCGCTCTTTCCCGCAGAGCTCCGCGGATCCGGACGAGGAGGCTCTCTGCCTTCGCTGCACAACTTGAACCGCGAAAGCCGCAATGCTCTTTGTCCAAGCTGCGCAGAAGAAGCAAAGCACTAAACCAGCAAATGTCTGGCCAATCTCTCACTTGAAAAGGGTCAGCACGGAAAGCTCTTGCTGCTCTTCACTCGCTCTTGGTAACGGCCCTGCCGGCGCAGAAGCATTGCGACTCTTCGCTTCCCTCGATGATTTGCTCACCAACACTTCTCATCAGCTAAAGCCGGCTGCCCGGAGGAAAAACAGCCATGAAAGATCGTAGAAGGCACGAGTGATGCCGCACGAGAAGTGTCTGCTCCGGAGGCTTCTTGCTAGCAGCCCGAAAGGCACACGAACATTGTAGCGCCGTGCTGCTTTCCTGAACAGCTTGCGCTGGGACAGGTACAATCGTGTTTTCCAAGCTGTCCGGGGAAGTGAGGCACTAAACGTGCGGATGTCTGGCGACACTCCAGCACGAGAACCGGCTGCTCTGAAAGCCCTTCCTGCTCTTCACGTGCGCTTTCTAGCAGATCTACGGACACACAAACGTTGAGCCCCTTCACTATCCTACACAGCTAGCACACTGGCAGTTACCGTCAACTTGGAACCAGCCGCGCAGAAGGAAGTCGTCCTCCAACCGACGAACAGCGGATGCTCGCCGCCACACGCGAGCTGGCCGCACCCGGAGCTCTCGCGGCTCTCGTCTCGCTCTTTCCCGCAGAGCTCCGGGGATCCGGACGAGGAGGCTCTCTGCCTTCGCTGCACAACTTGAACCGCGAAAGCCGCAATGCTCTTTGTCCAAGCTGCGCAGAAGAAGCAAAGCACTAAACCAGCAAATGTCTGGCCAATCTCTCACTTGAAAAGGGTCAGCACGGAAAGCTCTTGCTGCTCTTCACTCGCTCTTGGTAACGGCCCTGCCGGCGCAGAAGCATTGCGACTCTTCGCTTCCCTCGATGATTTGCTCACCAACACTTCTCATCAGCTAAAGCCGGCTGCCCGGAGGAAAAACAGCCATGAAAGATCGTAGAAGGCACGAGTGATGCCGCACGAGAAGTGTCTGCTCCGGAGGCTTCTTGCTAGCAGCCCGAAAGGCACACGAACATTGTAGCGCCGTGCTGCTTTCCTGAACAGCTTGCGCTGGGACAGGTACAATCGTGTTTTCCAAGCTGTCCGGGGAAGTGAGGCACTAAACGTGCGGATGTCTGGCGACACTCCAGCACGAGAACCGGCTGCTCTGAAAGCCCTTCCTGCTCTTCACGTGCGCTTTCTAGCAGATCTACGGACACACAAACGTTGAGCCCCTTCACTATCCTACACAGCTAGCACACTGGCAGTTACCGTCAACTTGGAACCAGCCGCGCAGAAGGAAGTCGTCCTCCAACCGACGAACAGCGGATGCTCGCCGCCACACGCGAGCTGGCCGCACCCGGAGCTCTCGCGGCTCTCGTCTCGCTCTTTCCCGCAGAGCTCCGCGGATCCGGACGAGGAGGCTCTCTGCCTTCGCTGCACAACTTGAACCGCGAAAGCCGCAATGCTCTTTGTCCAAGCTGCGCAGAAGAAGCAAAGCACTAAACCAGCAAATGTCTGGCCAATCTCTCACTTGAAAAGGGTCAGCACGGAAAGCTCTTGCTGCTCTTCACTCGCTCTTGGTAACGGCCCTGCCGGCGCAGAAGCATTGCGACTCTTCGCTTCCCTCGATGATTTGCTCACCAACACTTCTCATCAGCTAAAGCCGGCTGCCCGGAGGAAAAACAGCCATGAAAGATCGTAGAAGGCACGAGTGATGCCGCACGAGAAGTGTCTGCTCCGGAGGCTTCTTGCTAGCAGCCCGAAAGGCACACGAACATTGTAGCGCCGTGCTGCTTTCCTGAACAGCTTGCGCTGGGACAGGTACAATCGTGTTTTCCAAGCTGTCCGGGGAAGTGAGGCACTAAACGTGCGGATGTCTGGCGACACTCCAGCACGAGAACCGGCTGCTCTGAAAGCCCTTCCTGCTCTTCACGTGCGCTTTCTAGCAGATCTACGGACACACAAACGTTGAGCCCCTTCACTATCCTACACAGCTAGCACACTGGCAGTTACCGTCAACTTGGAACCAGCCGCGCAGAAGGAAGTCGTCCTCCAACCGACGAACAGCGGATGCTCGCCGCCACACGCGAGCTGGCCGCACCCGGAGCTCTCGCGGCTCTCGTCTCGCTCTTTCCCGCAGAGCTCCGCGGATCCGGACGAGGAGGCTCTCTGCCTTCGCTGCACAACTTGAACCGCGAAAGCCGCAATGCTCTTTGTCCAAGCTGCGCAGAAGAAGCAAAGCACTAAACCAGCAAATGTCTGGCCAATCTCTCACTTGAAAAGGGTCAGCACGGAAAGCTCTTGCTGCTCTTCACTCGCTCTTGGTAACGGCCCTGCCGGCGCAGAAGCATTGCGACTCTTCGCTTCCCTCGATGATTTGCTCACCAACACTTCTCATCAGCTAAAGCCGGCTGCCCGGAGGAAAAACAGCCATGAAAGATCGTAGAAGGCACGAGTGATGCCGCACGAGAAGTGTCTGCTCCGGAGGCTTCTTGCTAGCAGCCCGAAAGGCACACGAACATTGTAGCGCCGTGCTGCTTTCCTGAACAGCTTGCGCTGGGACAGGTACAATCGTGTTTTCCAAGCTGTCCGGGGAAGTGAGGCACTAAACGTGCGGATGTCTGGCGACTCTCCAGCACGAGAACCGGCTGCTCTGAAAGCCCTTCCTGCTCTTCACGTGCGCTTTCTAGCAGATCTACGGACACACAAACGTTGAGCCCCTTCACTATCCTACACAGCTAGCACACTGGCAGTTACCGTCAACTTGGAACCAGCCGCGCAGAAGGAAGTCGTCCTCCAACCGACGAACAGCGGATGCTCGCCGCCACACGCGAGCTGGCCGCACCCGGAGCTCTCGCGGCTCTCGTCTGGCTCTTTCCCGCAGAGCTCCGGGGATCCGGACGAGGAGGCTCTCTGCCTTCGCTGCACAACTTGAACCGCGAAAGCCGCAATGCTCTTTGTCCAAGCTGCGCAGAAGAAGCAAAGCACTAAACCAGCAAATGTCTGGCCAATCTCTCACTTGAAAAGGGTCAGCACGGAAAGCTCTTGCTGCTCTTCACTCGCTCTTGGTAACGGCCCTGCCGGCGCAGAAGCATTGCGACTCTTCGCTTCCCTCGATGATTTGCTCACCAACACTTCTCATCAGCTAAAGCCGGCTGCCCGGAGGAAAAACAGCCATGAAAGATCGTAGAAGGCACGAGTGATGCCGCACGAGAAGTGTCTGCTCCGGAGGCTTCTTGCTAGCAGCCCGAAAGGCACACGAACATTGTAGCGCCGTGCTGCTTTCCTGAACAGCTTGCGCTGGGACAGGTACAATCGTGTTTTCCAAGCTGTCCGGGGAAGTGAGGCACTAAACGTGCGGATGTCTGGCGACACTCCAGCACGAGAACCGGCTGCTCTGAAAGCCCTTCCTGCTCTTCACGTGCGCTTTCTAGCAGATCTACGGACACACAAACGTTGAGCCCCTTCACTATCCTACACAGCTAGCACATTGGCAGTTACCGTCAACTTGGAACCAGCCGCGCAGAAGGAAGTCGTCCTCCAACCGACGAACAGCGGATGCTCGCCGCCACACGCGAGCTGGCCGCACCCGGAGCTCTCGCGGCTCTCGTCTGGCTCTTTCCCGCAGAGCTCCGGGGATCCGGACGAGGAGGCTCTCTGCCTTCGCTGCACAACTTGAACCGCGAAAGCCGCAATGCTCTTTGTCCAAGCTGCGCAGAAGAAGCAAAGCACTAAACCAGCAAATGTCTGGCCAATCTCTCACTTGAAAAGGGTCAGCACGGAAAGCTCTTGCTGCTCTTCACTCGCTCTTGGTAACGGCCCTGCCGGCGCAGAAGCATTGCGACTCTTCGCTTCCCTCGATGATTTGCTCACCAACACTTCTCATCAGCTAAAGCCGGCTGCCCGGAGGAAAAACAGCCATGAAAGATCGTAGAAGGCACGAGTGATGCCGCACGAGAAGTGTCTGCTCCGGAGGCTTCTTGCTAGCAGCCCGAAAGGCACACGAACATTGTAGCGCCGTGCTGCTTTCCTGAACAGCTTGCGCTGGGACAGGTACAATCGTGTTTTCCAAGCTGTCCGGGGAAGTGAGGCACTAAACGTGCGGATGTCTGGCGACACTCCAGCACGAGAACCGGCTGCTCTGAAAGCCCTTCCTGCTCTTCACGTGCGCTTTCTAGCAGATCTACGGACACACAAACGTTGAGCCCCTTCACTATCCTACACAGCTAGCACACTGGCAGTTACCGTCAACTTGGAACCAGCCGCGCAGAAGGAAGTCGTCCTCCAACCGACGAACAGCGGATGCTCGCCGCCACACGCGAGCTGGCCGCACCCGGAGCTCTCGCGGCTCTCGTCTCGCTCTTTCCCGCAGAGCTCCGCGGATCCGGACGAGGAGGCTCTCTGCCTTCGCTGCACAACTTGAACCGCGAAAGCCGCAATGCTCTTTGTCCAAGCTGCGCAGAAGAAGCAAAGCACTAAACCAGCAAATGTCTGGCCAATCTCTCACTTGAAAAGGGTCAGCACGGAAAGCTCTTGCTGCTCTTCACTCGCTCTTGGTAACGGCCCTGCCGGCGCAGAAGCATTGCGACTCTTCGCTTCCCTCGATGATTTGCTCACCAACACTTCTCATCAGCTAAAGCCGGCTGCCCGGAGGAAAAACAGCCATGAAAGATCGTAGAAGGCACGAGTGATGCCGCACGAGAAGTGCCTGCTCCGGAGGCTTCTTGCTAGCAGCCCGAAAGGCACACGAACATTGTAGCGCCGTGCTGCTTTCCTGAACAGCTTGCGCTGGGACAGGTACAATCGTGTTTTCCAAGCTGTCCGGGGAAGTGAGGCACTAAACGTGCGGATGTCTGGCGACACTCCAGCACGAGAACCGGCTGCTCTGAAAGCCCTTCCTGCTCTTCACGTGCGCTTTCTAGCAGATCTACGGACACACAAACGTTGAGCCCCTTCACTATCCTACACAGCTAGCACACTGGCAGTTACCGTCAACTTGGAACCAGCCGCGCAGAAGGAAGTCGTCCTCCAACCGACGAACAGCGGATGCTCGCCGCCACACGCGAGCTGGCCGCACCCGGAGCTCTCGCGGCTCTCGTCTGGCTCTTTCCCGCAGAGCTCCGCGGATCCGGACGAGGAGGCTCTCTGCCTTCGCTGCACAACTTGAACCGCGAAAGCCGCAATGCTCTTTGTCCAAGCTGCGCAGAAGAAGCAAAGCACTAAACCAGCAAATGTCTGGCCAATCTCTCACTTGAAAAGGGTCAGCACGGAAAGCTCTTGCTGCTCTTCACTCGCTCTTGGTAACGGCCCTGCCGGCGCAGAAGCATTGCGACTCTTCGCTTCCCTCGATGATTTGCTCACCAACACTTCTCATCAGCTAAAGCCGGCTGCCCGGAGGAAAAACAGCCATGAAAGATCGTAGAAGGCACGAGTGATGCCGCACGAGAAGTGTCTGCTCCGGAGGCTTCTTGCTAGCAGCCCGAAAGGCACACGAACATTGTAGCGCCGTGCTGCTTTCCTGAACAGCTTGCGCTGGGACAGGTACAATCGTGTTTTCCAAGCTGTCCGGGGAAGTGAGGCACTAAACGTGCGGATGTCTGGCGACACTCCAGCACGAGAACCGGCTGCTCTGAAAGCCCTTCCTGCTCTTCACGTGCGCTTTCTAGCAGATCTACGGACACACAAACGTTGAGCCCCTTCACTATCCTACACAGCTAGCACACTGGCAGTTACCGTCAACTTGGAACCAGCCGCGCAGAAGGAAGTCGTCCTCCAACCGACGAACAGCGGATGCTCGCCGCCACACGCGAGCTGGCCGCACCCGGAGCTCTCGCGGCTCTCGTCTGGCTCTTTCCCGCAGAGCTCCGCGGATCCGGACGAGGAGGCTCTCTGCCTTCGCTGCACAACTTGAACCGCGAAAGCCGCAATGCTCTTTGTCCAAGCTGCGCAGAAGAAGCAAAGCACTAAACCAGCAAATGTCTGGCCAATCTCTCACTTGAAAAGGGTCAGCACGGAAAGCTCTTGCTGCTCTTCACTCGCTCTTGGTAACGGCCCTGCCGGCGCAGAAGCATTGCGACTCTTCGCTTCCCTCGATGATTTGCTCACCAACACTTCTCATCAGCTAAAGCCGGCTGCCCGGAGGAAAAACAGCCATGAAAGATCGTAGAAGGCACGAGTGATGCCGCACGAGAAGTGTCTGCTCCGGAGGCTTCTTGCTAGCAGCCCGAAAGGCACACGAACATTGTAGCGCCGTGCTGCTTTCCTGAACAGCTTGCGCTGGGACAGGTACAATCGTGTTTTCCAAGCTGTCCGGGGAAGTGAGGCACTAAACGTGCGGATGTCTGGCGACACTCCAGCACGAGAACCGGCTGCTCTGAAAGCCCTTCCTGCTCTTCACGTGCGCTTTCTAGCAGATCTACGGACACACAAACGTTGAGCCCCTTCACTATCCTACACAGCTAGCACACTGGCAGTTACCGTCAACTTGGAACCAGCCGCGCAGAAGGAAGTCGTCCTCCAACCGACGAACAGCGGATGCTCGCCGCCACACGCGAGCTGGCCGCACCCGGAGCTCTCGCGGCTCTCGTCTCGCTCTTTCCCGCAGAGCTCCGCGGATCCGGACGAGGAGGCTCTCTGCCTTCGCTGCACAACTTGAACCGCGAAAGCCGCAATGCTCTTTGTCCAAGCTGCGCAGAAGAAGCAAAGCACTAAACCAGCAAATGTCTGGCCAATCTCTCACTTGAAAAGGGTCAGCACGGAAAGCTCTTGCTGCTCTTCACTCGCTCTTGGTAACGGCCCTGCCGGCGCAGAAGCATTGCGACTCTTCGCTTCCCTCGATGATTTGCTCACCAACACTTCTCATCAGCTAAAGCCGGCTGCCCGGAGGAAAAACAGCCATGAAAGATCGTAGAAGGCACGAGTGATGCCGCACGAGAAGTGTCTGCTCCGGAGGCTTCTTGCTAGCAGCCCGAAAGGCACACGAACATTGTAGCGCCGTGCTGCTTTCCTGAACAGCTTGCGCTGGGACAGGTACAATCGTGTTTTCCAAGCTGTCCGGGGAAGTGAGGCACTAAACGTGCGGATGTCTGGCGACACTCCAGCACGAGAACCGGCTGCTCTGAAAGCCCTTCCTGCTCTTCACGTGCGCTTTCTAGCAGATCTACGGACACACAAACGTTGAGCCCCTTCACTATCCTACACAGCTAGCACATTGGAAGTTACCGTCAACTTGGAACCAGCCGCGCAGAAGGAAGTCGTCCTCCAACCGACGAACAGCGGATGCTCGCCGCCACACGCGAGCTGGCCGCACCCGGAGCTCTCGCGGCTCTCGTCTGGCTCTTTCCCGCAGAGCTCCGGGGATCCGGACGAGGAGGCTCTCTGCCTTCGCTGCACAACTTGAACCGCGAAAGCCGCAATGCTCTTTGTCCAAGCTGCGCAGAAGAAGCAAAGCACTAAACCAGCAAATGTCTGGCCAATCTCTCACTTGAAAAGGGTCAGCACGGAAAGCTCTTGCTGCTCTTCACTCGCTCTTGGTAACGGCCCTGCCGGCGCAGAAGCATTGCGACTCTTCGCTTCCCTCGATGATTTGCTCACCAACACTTCTCATCAGCTAAAGCCGGCTGCCCGGAGGAAAAACAGCCATGAAAGATCGTAGAAGGCACGAGTGATGCCGCACGAGAAGTGTCTGCTCCGGAGGCTTCTTGCTAGCAGCCCGAAAGGCACACGAACATTGTAGCGCCGTGCTGCTTTCCTGAACAGCTTGCGCTGGGACAGGTACAATCGTGTTTTCCAAGCTGTCCGGGGAAGTGAGGCACTAAACGTGCGGATGTCTGGCGACACTCCAGCACGAGAACCGGCTGCTCTGAAAGCCCTTCCTGCTCTTCACGTGCGCTTTCTAGCAGATCTACGGACACACAAACGTTGAGCCCCTTCACTATCCTACACAGCTAGCACACTGGCAGTTACCGTCAACTTGGAACCAGCCGCGCAGAAGGAAGTCGTCCTCCAACCGACGAACAGCGGATGCTCGCCGCCACACGCGAGCTGGCCGCACCCGGAGCTCTCGCGGCTCTCGTCTGGCTCTTTCCCGCAGAGCTCCGCGGATCCGGACGAGGAGGCTCTCTGCCTTCGCTGCACAACTTGAACCGCGAAAGCCGCAATGCTCTTTGTCCAAGCTGCGCAGAAGAAGCAAAGCACTAAACCAGCAAATGTCTGGCCAATCTCTCACTTGAAAAGGGTCAGCACGGAAAGCTCTTGCTGCTCTTCACTCGCTCTTGGTAACGGCCCTGCCGGCGCAGAAGCATTGCGACTCTTCGCTTCCCTCGATGATTTGCTCACCAACACTTCTCATCAGCTAAAGCCGGCTGCCCGGAGGAAAAACAGCCATGAAAGATCGTAGAAGGCACGAGTGATGCCGCACGAGAAGTGTCTGCTCCGGAGGCTTCTTGCTAGCAGCCCGAAAGGCACACGAACATTGTAGCGCCGTGCTGCTTTCCTGAACAGCTTGCGCTGGGACAGGTACAATCGTGTTTTCCAAGCTGTCCGGGGAAGTGAGGCACTAAACGTGCGGATGTCTGGCGACACTCCAGCACGAGAACCGGCTGCTCTGAAAGCCCTTCCTGCTCTTCACGTGCGCTTTCTAGCAGATCTACGGACACACAAACGTTGAGCCCCTTCACTATCCTACACAGCTAGCACATTGGCAGTTACCGTCAACTTGGAACCAGCCGCGCAGAAGGAAGTCGTCCTCCAACCGACGAACAGCGGATGCTCGCCGCCACACGCGAGCTGGCCGCACCCGGAGCTCTCGCGGCTCTCGTCTCGCTCTTTCCCGCAGAGCTCCGCGGATCCGGACGAGGAGGCTCTCTGCCTTCGCTGCACAACTTGAACCGCGAAAGCCGCAATGCTCTTTGTCCAAGCTGCGCAGAAGAAGCAAAGCACTAAACCAGCAAATGTCTGGCCAATCTCTCACTTGAAAAGGGTCAGCACGGAAAGCTCTTGCTGCTCTTCACTCGCTCTTGGTAACGGCCCTGCCGGCGCAGAAGCATTGCGACTCTTCGCTTCCCTCGATGATTTGCTCACCAACACTTCTCATCAGCTAAAGCCGGCTGCCCGGAGGAAAAACAGCCATGAAAGATCGTAGAAGGCACGAGTGATGCCGCACGAGAAGTGTCTGCTCCGGAGGCTTCTTGCTAGCAGCCCGAAAGGCACACGAACATTGTAGCGCCGTGCTGCTTTCCTGAACAGCTTGCGCTGGGACAGGTACAATCGTGTTTTCCAAGCTGTCCGGGAAGTGAGGCACTAAACGTGCGGATGTCTGGCGACACTCCAGCACGAGAACCGGCTGCTCTGAAAGCCCTTCCTGCTCTTCACGTGCGCTTTCTAGCAGATCTACGGACACACAAACGTTGAGCCCCTTCACTATCCTACACAGCTAGCACACTGGCAGTTACCGTCAACTTGGAACCAGCCGCGCAGAAGGAAGTCGTCCTCCAACCGACGAACAGCGGATGCTCGCCGCCACACGCGAGCTGGCCGCACCCGGAGCTCTCGCGGCTCTCGTCTCGCTCTTTCCCGCAGAGCTCCGGGGATCCGGACGAGGAGGCTCTCTGCCTTCGCTGCACAACTTGAACCGCGAAAGCCGCAATGCTCTTTGTCCAAGCTGCGCAGAAGAAGCAAAGCACTAAACCAGCAAATGTCTGGCCAATCTCTCACTTGAAAAGGGTCAGCACGGAAAGCTCTTGCTGCTCTTCTCAAAGACAAGGAGGTACCGAAGTTAAAACAAGAAATTGGTTAGGTATTGTAATCAGTGGTGGCCTCTATATCAACTGGAGAATGAAGTGAAATGTCCTTAGGACGGACACTCTCCTGCAACTATTGTTTTTCCTAAGAAGGGGAGGAAAATGGGATGAAGTATCATGTGTAGACACGGTTTTTTTTTGGTCCTTCAGGAGAAACCTGAATGGCAGAGAGACTGCGGATTAGTACCCCCTCGGGATCCTATGGTACAAGCCCTCGAAAGAGAAGATAGGAGAGAGCGTAAAGGAAAGTTGAGAAGGTGTTGTTCAGCATGTAGTATTGGACAAAGATGTTCTAAACTAAACGAGGAACAAGAGTCCGTGTTAGGTGATTTATTCAACCCATCTTATGGGATAGGGAGACAGGGCTCTGCCGGGGCTCCCAATCCACCCCCGGACGAACGGGACATCCCACAAACTATTTCTAAAGAAGGTCAAATGCCGGCCTCCACACAAGGAAACACATGAGCCCCCCCTACGGCTCCAAGTAGCCCAGTGTCTTCACGCATTGGACGGAAGACTGTGTTACAGGCACCGCTCCGTGAAGCTGTAAATCCGGACGGAGGAACCATGAAGATAAAAATTCCATTCACGGGCGCCGATCTGAAAGAATGGAAAGAGGTTGCCCGAGAATACCGAAATGATCAGATAAATACGGCACAACATTTTAAATTTATAGTGAAACAACACAATCCCGACTGGCGTGACATACATTTGTTATTGGATTGCCTGACTGAAACTGAGAAACAACTAATTATAAAAACAGCAGGAGAGCTTGCAAAGGAACACTATGATATAAAGGGAGGTAATTCTAGAGAATGGTTTCCCTTGTTAGACCCGACATGGGATCCAAACCGCTCTGCTGATATGGAAAGGTTACAGGCATACCAGGAATGGCTATTCAGAGGGATGGAAAAAGCAATTCCCAGAACAATAAATTGGGCAATGTTATATGAGGTCAGACAGGGTCCTTCTGAAACGCCGGTCGAGTTCCTAGACCGACTAAGAGATGCGATGCGCCGGCACACGTCTCTAGATCCGAATTCAGAGGTAGGCGCACAGCAACTAATATCCCTCTTTTTGGGACAATCACAAGGGGATATTAGGCGCAAATTGCAAAAACTAACATCTCCTGAAAACAGAACCTTAGAAAGGTTATTAGAAGAAGCATGGAGAATATTTAGGAATCGAGAGGAAAGTTACAGGCAAGACGAGAAGAAAATACTAGCAGTGGTAAGAGAAAAATGAAAATCGGGAATGTAAAGTTAAACCAATGCGCGGGCTGACGCCTCTGGGTAGGAATCAATGTGCGCTATATAAAAAGACCGGACACTGGAAGAACGAGTGCCCTGAGCGCCAAAGGAACGCTAGATGGCGCCACAATCAAGGGAAAACGGTAGCTCACGTGGCTGAAGAAAACTGTCTAGCCGACCTCGTAGTAAAAATAAAGTTAGGGGAAGAACAAAAAGAAATCAAATTTTTAGTAGACACGGGAGCGACTTATTCTGTTCTGAATCAAGCCTTGATGCCTCTGGAAAATGATTATATTACAGTGAAAGGTGCGACAGGCCAGGCTGAAGAGGCTTACTTTTGCAGATCCTTAAAATACAAATTGGGGAAGCAAGTGGGGATCCATACATTTCTGTATATGCCAAATTCGCCAAAGGCCCTTCTTGCTAGGGATTTATTAGAACAACTAGAAGCAACAATCAAATTTAAGCAAGGGGAAGTTACTCTGGAGGTAAATGATCACCAATACGTTCAAATTATGAGTCTATCCTTGGTCAGTACCCCTGCAACAGGAGAAATTGGTGCAAGAATTGTTGACCAAGTATATCCCGGAGTCTGGGCAACCGATATACCGGGACGAGCAAAGAACGCACCACCAATAATAGTAAAACTAAAGGAGGGACAGAGTGCCATAAGGATCAAACAATACCCACTGAAAATGGAAGATAGGGAAGGAATTTGTCCAATCATAGAGCGGTTCATAGAACTAAGACTACTAAAAGAATGTGAGTCAGAATTCAATACACCTATCCTTCTAGTTAAGAAACCTGATGGGTCCTATAGGATAGTTCAAGACTTAAGAGCCATCAACAAAATAACAGCGGACCTATACCCTGTGGTAGCTAACACCTATACCCTATTAACCATGCTAAAACCTGATTTAGCTTGGTTTACGGTCCTAGATTTAAAAGATGCTTTCTTTTGCCTCCCTCTCCATGAAGCCAGCCAGAAAATTTTTGCTTTCGAATGGGAAAATCCCAAAAGTGGTCGAAAGACCCAGCTCACATGGACGGTGTTGCCGCAGGGGTTTAAAAATAGCCCCACAGTTTTTGGGAATCAGCTAGCAAAGGACTTGGAATCATGGGAACCACCATCAGAAGAAGGGAAGGTGTTACAATATGTAGACGACCTTCTTATTGCAACCAGGACCAAAGAATCCTGTGTCATTTGGACCGTGAGGCTGTTAAATTTCCTAAGACTACAGGGATATTGGGTTTCTAAGAAAAAGGCACAGGTGTTGTTACAACCCCAGGTCACATACCTGGGGTACAAGATCAGTGTCGGACAACAGATCCTAGGACAAGCCCGGAAAGAGGCCATATGCCAACCCCCCCCGACCACGAACTATAAAGGAACTACGGACATTCTTAGGAATGACGGGGTGGTGCCGACTTTGGATATGTGATTATGGTCTGCTTGTTAAGCCCCTATATTCCCTGATAGCAGCTAACCAAAAGGATCTCCAGTGGGGTGCTGAGTCAGATCGAGCCTTCCATCAGCTGAAGAAAGCCCTGATGTCGGCACCAGCATTGGGACTTCCTGATGTGAGTAAGCCATTTTTTCTATTTTCCCACGAAAAACAAGGAATGGCACTAGGAATATTGGTACAAGATTTGGGACCATACAGATGGGCGGTAGCATACTTCTCCAAACAGCTGGATGCCGCTGCGAAAGGGTGGCCCAGCTGTCTGAGAGCAGTAGCAGCTGTCATTCTAAACATTCAAGAAGCCCAAAAGTTCACTCTAGGCCAGAAAATGACTGTCCTAGTTTCCCATACTGTATCTGCGGTCCTTGAAGCAAAAGGAGGGCGTTGGCTTTCCCCACAAAGGTTCCTGAAATATCAAGCTATAATGGTTGAACAGGATGATGTTGAAATCGTGACCACAAACATCATCAATCCGGCCTCATTCCTTGATGGGAACATCGGGGAGTCAGTGAGTCATGACTGTTTGGAAACAATTGAAACCACGTATTCTAGTCGAACGGATCTTAAAGATGTCCCTATTGATGGAGCCGAACATTGGTTCACCGACGGAAGCAGCTATATGTTAAATGGAAGGTGGCATTCCGGATATGCTGTTACCACTTTCGAAAAGGTGATAGAGTCCAGGCCACTATCAGCCGACGTCTCGGCCCAAAAGGCCGAGATCATAGCCCTTAACCCGAGCCCTGGAGAGAGCCCAGGGAAGGACTGTAAACATTTGGACTGACTCTAATTATGCCTTTGGGGTGGTACATGCCCGTGGAGCAATATGGAAGGAAAGAGGACTGTTAAATTCTCATGGAAAAACCATCAAACACACAGAAGAGATTTTGAAAATCCTGAATGCAGTCCAACTTCCCGAAAAGGTGGCAATTATGCATATTAAAGCACACCAGAAAGTGAGCACAGAATTGGAAAGAGGAAATGATCTGGCAGATAGGGAAGCAAAACAAGCAGCTAGAGAAACAATCAAGGTAGAGGGTGCGCTAATACCTGATGGACAGGTATTTCTAGAAGGTAAACCAGAATAACACAAAGGAAGACGGCAAACTTATTAATGATCTAAAGGGATCATATAATGAGGAAGGGTGGGCCAATTACTACCCCTCACACGGGAGGGTAGTAATTCCCTCCTACATGATATGGTCAGTAGTCCGAGAAGAACATAGAAAAAGACACCGGGGGGGGGGGGCAGGGCAGAAGCCCTATATAAAGATCTCATCAGGAACATAATAGCGTGAAACTTATACACTACCGTTAGACAAGTAAGTCAACAATGTGATCTTTGTCTCCAGACTAATCCTAAAGTTGTAAAAGGGCCGAAACTTGAAAAAATCGGAAAGGGGAATGGTCCGGGACAACATTGGCAGATTGATTTCTCAGAACTCCCTAGAAAAGGGGGGTACCGATACTTAGTAGTACTTACTGATACCTTTTCAGGCTGGCCAGAAGCTTCCCCGTGCAGAACTGCTAAAGCCCGGGAAGTAACCAAAATACTGCTCCAGGAAATAGTACCTAGGTTTGGAGTCCCAGCGGTAATGTCCTCGGATAGAGGACCACATTTTGTGTCCAGAATAGTACAAGAAATTAGCCACCATCTAGGGATAGATTGGCAATTACATACCTCTTACCGACCACAATCAAGTGGCCAGGTGGAGAAAATGAATCACCTAATCAAACAACAGATTGTCAAGTTGGGTCAGGAAACTCATCTAACTTGGCCTCAGTCTTTACCATTAGCTCTTATACGAATACGAACCAGACCAAGAGCAAGAGAAGGGCTTAGTCCACTCGAAATTCTATATGGACGACCCTATGGGGTACAAAAGGGAACATCTTCACAAATTGGTGAAGAAATAATGACCTCCTATATGGTGGCACTAAACAAACAATTAAAAGAATTGAAAAACATGTAATGGGAACACGTAGTAGGGGTCTGGATGGGCCTGTTCATGATAGACAACCAGGGGACTATATATATGTTCAGTCTCTTACAGAAAAAACCCCGGAACCACAGTGGACCGGACCTTTTCAAGTCCTCCTCACCACCTACATGGCAATTAAGGTAGAGGGACAGAACTCCTGCATACACCATACTCGGATCAAGAGAGCCTCTGCAACCTTGTGGAAAGTAACTCCAGACAACGAAGACTTGAGACTTAAACTCGTTCGAACGGATAAGGGCAGGAACAATGTGGGTAACAAGTATGTGAGCCAAAAGCAGTAGTGAACCGGTGGGACACCACAGCAAACGATACCGGACAAAGAAACCAGGACCGGCCAGTAACTAATCTCACCCAAATCTGCCATCGGTGCAGTTTATATCTTATTTGTCATTTTATTATAGGAAATATAAAATCCATTTTAGTAGGTCACAGAAGGCAGTACATTATCTACAGAAGTAGCTGTACTAATCCACTAGAACAACTAAATCCTAAAATGACCAATTGTTTAACTGGAATTGTGGTTGGGCTCACAATATTTTCCTGCATCTTACCACTAACTTGTAATCAAAAGGACACCAAATGGCAGTGGTCTCACGCCTACCTTGGGTTTACAGGAAG
This sequence comes from Otis tarda, assembly GCA_026413225.1. Lineage (NCBI taxonomy): Eukaryota > Metazoa > Chordata > Aves > Otidiformes > Otididae > Otis > Otis tarda. The sequence goes on from CM048590.1 coordinate 226,282, forward strand.
CATGGGACCACCTTTTAAATGGTCGGGCTTAAACTTGGCGACTGTGGTTATGCATGAAAAGGAAATGTACTCAGGGCATGAGTGGGGCTGGGACAGAGGCAACAGGGATCCTTAATACTACGGTGCCCCCTGTTGTGATCTTCTTGATTAGCTTAGGAATTTTATTAATATTAACTATTATGCTGTACCTATGGGTTTGGAGAATGTTTAAGAAAGTAACACTGTCGTAGTTCAGCCCCGATCACGACCAGACTACGCAGTCTCTCTCTCTCACTCCCCCCACCCTCTGAGAGAACAGGGGGAGATAATATAAAGAAAAACGGCTCGAGGTTTGAGATAAGGACAGGGAAAAATCCTTAAAGTTACCGTTACGGGCAAAACAGACTCCTCTTGGGGAAAACTATTCATTTATTACTACAAACAGCAAGATAATGAGACAGAGAACAAGATAACCTCCCTCCACCCCTCCCTCTTCCCAAGCTTAACATTATCTCTACTACCTTTCCCCCCCGAGTTGCACAGGAAAGGGAAGAGGGAATGGGGATTGCGGTCAGTTCATCACACGTTGTTTTACACCGCTGCTTCATGGTCGGGGAAGAACTCCTCACATTCCTCCCCTGCCCTGTTGTGGGGTCCCTCCCATACATCACAGTCCTTCGTGAAACTGCTCTGGCGTGGGTCATCTCTTCCACGGAGCGCAGTCTCTCCAGAATGGCTGTCCCAGCGGGCCCTCCACGGGCCGATTCGGGCCCAGTCAGCAGCCTGGCGAGAGGCCAGAGGGTGAGGCCTGCAAGGCCCATGAGGCCTGTGCCTCCCCCTCTGTGCCTCTGCCCCCGCTCAGCTTCTTCACATCTTCTCTTCTCTCTTTTTTTTTCTTCTGTTTTCCCCTTCTTACATATGTTATCGCAGAGGCGTTATCACAGAACATTCTGCTACCAATCGGCTCAGCTTTGGCCAGCAGCGGGTCCGCCCTAGGCCTGGCCGAATCCACTGAACAAAGGGGAGCGACTTATAGCAGTTTCCTACAGAAGCTACCACATTAGGCTCCCCCCCACTTTAAACAAAACCGTGTATGATGCTTCATAGCATTCAGGGAAACTGTTTAAGTAAAAGAATTTACTTAGTGTGATTGATAAAAAGGGGGGATTGATATAGGGGACCACGTAGAAATGGGGACAATAAGTTAATCACAACTATATATGTATGCACTTAATGATTTGCTGTAGTTCAGCCCCAATCGGGACCAGACTACACAGTCTCTCTCTCACTCCCCGCCCCCCCCCCAAGAGAACAGGGGGAGATTTGGTAAACAAAAGAAAACCAGGAAAAAAACCAAACACGTGGGTTGAGATTGAACAAAAAGTAAATTTAACAGTAATGACAGAAGAAAACAAAACAGTGATGCAATACAAATACAGCATAATGGCTTACAACAAATCTCCACACTTAGTTCCTTCCAAGTAGCAGGAGGCTCCCTTCAGCACCCTCCTCACTTATATACTGAGCATGATGTCAGATGGGATGGAATAGCCCTTTGGCTAATTTGGGTAAATTAACCCCAGCTGTTAGCTAATTAGTTAACTATCCCAGCCATTGGAGCTACCAGCTTCAGTTCTCCACCCAGCTCAGGGGAATATTAACTCTATCCTAGCCAGAACCAGGACAAGAATATAGTTATAAAACATAGTCACGTAACCATAGAGCTTAGAGAAACAATTAATGGAGGAGGAAGTCTGTTTTTTTTCTTTTCCTGACGAAGGACTCATTTGTAAGGAGTGAGAAACAGTCTCGCATTATCTCAAGGGAGTGATTAGAAAGAACAAGAATTCAAAACCAGGATGGCATGTGTCACAAATACGTCTATAAACCTCCTTGCTAAAGGAAAACAGATGGTTAACAAGGACATGAATCAGCTCAAGCTGATAAGAACACTGCAAGCTTGCAGGATCATTGCATTCTAGGCTAAAGGTGAAAAGTACACCATGAAGAAGACCTACGGCCTTCATCGCAAGGACCACCGAAGACCCCGGCCCACAATTATTGGGAGAATTTGCCCCCCCTCTATTTTAAAACCATTACCCCTCATCCTATTGCAACAGGTCCTACTAAACAGCCTTTTCCCAACTTTCTTGTAGGCCCCCTTGAGGTATTGGAAGACCGCTATCAGGTCTCCCCGGAGCCTCCTCTTCTCCAGGCTGAACAGCCCCAATTCTCTCAGCCTGTCCTCATACGAGAGGTGCTCCAGCCCTTTTATCATCTTCCTGGCCCTCCTCTGGACCTTCTCCAACTGGTCCATGTCCTTCTTGTGTTGGGGGCTCCAGAACTGGACACAGTACTCCAGGTGGGGTCTCACCAGGGCAGAGTAGAGGGGGAGAATCACCTCCCTTGATCTGCTGGCCACGCTCCTCTTGATGCAGCCCAGGATGCGGTTGGCCTTCTGGGCCGCAAGGGTGCATTGCCAGCTCATGTTGAGCTTCTCGTCCACCACCACTCCCAAGTCCTTCTCGGGAGTCCTTCATTGTTTTATTGTATAAAAATGGGATGGTTTGCTACCTTGGGCATGCACGCTTGTGGTGGAGCGATCCCCCGTGCATCTGCATGCAATAAACATACCTAGTTTATAACTTCCGAGTTACAGAGTCCATTTCCGTACGTCAATAGTAAGTGTCAGAATCCTGGTGGTGTAGGAAAGCCGAGAGACCCAATGTTTTTGAGCCTGTAGATGCGGTGGGAAGAGTCGGTGAGGAGCAGCAAGAACTTTTAGAGCAGGCACTTCTGGTGTTGGAGTAATCGTCTGATGTTTGGGATTTATAAGATTTATTCTCAGAGGGCTGCCAGGTTGACTTGGTGGCAAATGTCAGAGTCCTGTTGGCCTAGGGAAGCCCAGAGCAATCGTCTGACGTTGGGGATTGTCCTGGTCAGTCCTAGACCACCAGGACTCCGACATTTTCCACCATTTCAAGCCGGCAGCCCTGTGAGCAGCTCTTGCTGCTCCTCACCGGTTGTTGACGCCACATCTACAACACCGCAGACATTGGGGCTCCGGGCTTTCCCTGACGAACAGCGCTTCGACGTTTACGATCAACTGCACTGGAGCACGCACTAAAATATTACTCTAAAAAGCAAGAATGTCGGACCATTGTTCCCACACCAAAAGTGCCAAAAACTCATGCTCTTGCTGCTCCTCACTGGCAGTTGACACCGCATTTACAGCACCACAGACACTGGGGCTCCGGGCTTTCCCTGACGAACAGCGCTTCGACGTTTACCATCAAGTGCACGGAAGAGCCCTGAAAAAATACCCTAAAAATCACGAATGTCAGATGATTGCGCCCACACGAAAAGTGCCAGCAACTAAAGCTGTTGCTGCTGCTCACTGACCATTGACGCCGCATCTACAGCACCACAGACACTGGGGCTCCGGGCTATCCCTGACGAACAGGGCTTCGACGTTTACCATCAACTGCATAGGAGCACCCACTAAAAAAAATACCATAAAAAATATGAATGTCTGACGATTGCTCCCACACCAAAAGTGCCAGCAACTAATGCTCTTGCTGCTTCTCACCGGCTGTTGATGCCACATCTACAGCACAACTGGGGCTCCGGGCTTTCCCTGACCAAGAGCTCTTCAATGTCTACCATCAACTGCACGGAAGTGCCCACTGAAAAAATACCCTAAAAAACAGGACCAGCACTGACAAAATCCACTAAAAATCACGAACATGGGACGATTGCTCCCATACCAAAAGTGCCAGCAACTCAAGCTCTTGCTGCTCCTCACCCGCCCATCACACCGTATCTAGAAAACCTCAGACACTGGGGCTCTGGGCTTTCCCTGACAAACAGCGCTTCGAGATTTACCATTAAGTGCTCGGAAGCGCCCAAATACACTAAAAATCATGAATGTCGGACGATTGCTCCCACACCAAAAGTGCCAGCAACTCAAGCTCTTGCTGCTTATCACTAGCTGTTGACGTTGCATCTACAGCACCACAGACATTGGGGGTCCAGGCTTTCCCTGATGAACAGCGCTTCGACGTTTTGCCATCAACACAACAGGGCCGTCCACTGATAAAATACACTAAAAATCATGAACGTCGGACGATTGCTCCCACACCAAAAGTACAAGCAATTCGAGCTCTTGCTGCTCCTCACTGGCAGTTGAAGCCGCATCTACAGCACCACCGACACTGGGGCTCCGGGCTTTAACTGACCAACCGCCCTGCGATGTTTAACATCAACTGCACATGGGCCACCCACCGATAAAATACACTAAAAATCACGAACGTCGGACGATTGCTTCCACACTAGAAGTCCCAGCAACTGAAGCTCTTGCTGCTCCTCGCCGGCCGTTGACGCCACATCTACAGCACCACCGACACTGGGGCTTCGGGCTTTCCCTGACCCACAGCGCTTCGACTTTTACCATCAACTGCACGGAAGCGCACACTGAAAAAAAAACCACTAAAAATCACGAACGTCGGACGATTGCTCCCACACCAAAAGTGCCAGCAACGCAGGCTCTTGATGCTCCTCACCTCCCCTTCACACGGCATCTACAGTACCAGAGACACTGAGGCTCTGGACTTCCCATGAAGAACAGTGCTTCGTCGTTTACCATCAACTGCACAGGGCTGCCCACTTCCAAAATGCCCCAAAATTCACGAACGTCGGACGATTGCTCCCACACCAAAAGTGCCAGCAACGCAGGCTCTTGATGCTCCTCACCTCCCCTTCACACGGCATCTACAGTACCAGAGACACTGAGGCTCTGGACTTCCCATGAAGAACAGTGCTTCGTCGTTTACCATCAACTGCACAGGGCTGCCCACTTCCAAAATGCCCCAAAATTCACGAACGTCGGACGATTGCTCCCACACCAAAAGTGCCAGCAACTCAAGCTCTTGCTGCTCCTCACCGGCCGTTGACGCCGCACATACAGCACCACAGACATTGGGGCTCCAGGCTTCCGATGACGAACAGCGCTTCGAAGTTTACCATGAACTGCAGGGAAGAGCCCACTTAAAGATACCCTAAAAATCATGAACATCGGACGATTGCTCCCACACCAAAGGTGCAAGAAAGTCAAGCTCTTGCTGCTCTTCGCTGGCCGTTGATGCCGCATCTACAGCACCACCGACACTGGGGCTCTGGTCTTTCCCTGATGAACAGCGCTTCCACGTTTTTCATCAACTACACAGGGCCTCCCACTTACAAAATGCTCCAAAAACCACGAACATTGCACGATTGCTCCCCCATCAAAAGTGCCAGCAACTAAACATCTTCCTGGCCCTCACAGGCCGCTGATGCCGCAACTACAGCACCACAGGCACTGGGTCTCTGGGCTTTCCATGGCCAAAAGCACTTCGACGTTTGCCATCAACTGCAGGGAAGAGTCAACTGAAAAAATACAGTAAAAATTATGAATGTCGGACGATTGCTCCCACCCCAAAAGTGCCAGTAACTAAACCTCTTGCTGCTCCTCACCGGCCGTTGATGCCACACGTACAGCACCAGAGACATTGGGGATTCAGGCTTTCCATGACGAAGAGCGCTTCAACTTTTAACATAAACTGTAGGAAAACGCCCACGAAAAACATTACCCTAAAAAGTACGAATGTTGGACAACTGCTCCCAAACTAAAAGTGCCAGCCACTCAAGCTCTTGCTGCTCCTCAGCGGCCATTGGCAGCTCATCTACAGCAGCACAGACACTGGGGCTCCGGGCTTTCCCTGAGGAGCAGGGCTTCGACGTCTGCCACCAGCTGCACCTGGGCGCCCACCAAAAAAAAAACCCCGAAAAATCACGAACGTCGGACGATTGCTCCCACACTAAAAGTGCCAGCCACTCAAGCTCTTGCTGCTCCTCAGCGGCCATTGGCAGCGCATGTATAGCACCACAGACACTGGGGCTCCGGGCTTTCCCTGAGGAGCAGGGCTTCGATGTTTGCCACCAGCTGCACCTGGGCGCCCCCCGAAAAAAAAACCCGAAAAATCACGAACGTCGGACGATTGCTCCCACACCAAAAGTGCCAGCCACTCAAGCTCTTGCTGCTCCTCAGCGGCCATTGGCAGCGCATCTACAGCAGCACAGACATTGGGGCTCCGGTGTTTCCCTGAGGAGCAGGGCTTAGACGTTTCCAACCAGCCGCACCTGGGCGCTCCCCGAAAAAGAACCTCGAAAAATCACGAACGTCGGACGATTGCTCCCACCCCAAAAGTGCCAGCCACTCAAGCTCTTGCTGCTCCTCAGCGGCCATTGGCAGCGCATCTACAGCAGCACAGACATTGGGGCTCCGGCCTTTCCCTGAGGAGCAGGGCTTCGACGTTTGCCACCAGCTTCACCTGGGCGCCCCCTGAAAAAAAACCCCAAAAAATCACGAAGGTCGGAGGATTGCTCCCACCCCAAAATGTGCCAGCCACTCAAGCTCTTGCTGCTCCTCAGCGGCCATTGGCAGCGCATCTACAGCACCACAGACACTGGGGCTTAGGGCTTTCCTGAGGAGCAGGGCTTCGACGTTTGCCACCAGCTGCACCTGAGGCCCCCCCCGAAAAAAAACCCCAAAAAATCACGAACGTGGGACGATTGCTCCCACACTAAAAGTGCCAGCCACTCAAGCTCTTGCTGCTCCTCAGCGGCCATTGGCAGCGCATCTACAGCAGCACAGACATTGGGGCTCCGGCCTTTCCCTGAGGAGCAGGGCTTCGACGTTTGCCACCAGCTTCACCTGGGCGCCCCCTGAAAAAAAACCCCAAAAAATCACGAAGGTCGGACGATTGCTCCCACCCCAAATGTGCCAGCCACTCAAGCTCTTGCTGCTCCTCAGCGGCCATTGGTAGTGCATCTACAGCAGCACAGACATTGGGGCTCTGGGCTTTCCCCGAGGAGCAGGGTTTCGACGTTTGCCACCAGCTGCACGTCGGCGCCCCCCCCAAAAAAAACCCCGATAAATCACGAACGTCGGACGATTGCTCCCACACCAAAAGTGCCAGCCACTCAAGCTCTTGCTGCTCCTCAGCGGCCATTGGCAGCGCATCTACAGCAGCACAGACACTGGGGCTCCGGTCTTTCCCTGAGGAGCAGGGCTTCGACGTTTGCCACCAGCTGCACCAGGGCGCCCCCGAGTAAAAACACAAAAATCATGAACGTCGCACGATTGTTCCCACACCAAAAGTGCCAGCCACTCAAGCTCTTGCTGCTTCTCAGCGGCCATTGGCAGCGCATCTACAGCACCACAGACGTTGGGGCTCCGGTCCTTCCCTGAGGAGCAGGGCTTAGGCGTTTGCCACCAGCTGCACGTGGGCACCCCCCGAAAAAAAACCCCGAAAAATCAGGAACGTTGGACGATTGCTCCCACACCAAAAGTGCCAGCCACTCAAGCTCTTGCTGCTCCTCAGCGGCTATTGGCAGCGCATCTACAGCAGCACAGACATTGGGGTCCGGGCTTTCCCTGAGGAGCAGGGCTTCGAAGTTTGCCACCAGCTGCACGTGTGCGCCAGCCGAAAAAAAAACCCGAAAAATCACAAACGTCGGACGATTGCTCCCACACTAAAAGTGCCAGCCACTCAAGCTCTTGCTGCTCCTCAGCGGCCATTGGCAGCGCATGTATAGCACCACAGACACTGGGGCTCCGGGCTTTCCCTGAGGAGCAGGGCTTCGATGTTTGCCACCAGCTGCACCTGGGCGCCCCCCGAAAAAAAAAACCCGAAAAATCACGAACGTCGGACGATTGCTCCCACACCAAAAGTGCCAGCCACTCAAGCTCTTGCTGCTCCTCAGCGGCCATTGGCAGCGCATCTACAGCAGCACAGACATTGGGGCTCCGGTGTTTCCCTGAGGAGCAGGGCTTAGACGTTTCCAACCAGCCGCACCTGGGCGCTCCCCGAAAAAGAACCTCGAAAAATCACGAACGTCGGACGATTGCTCCCACCCCAAAAGTGCCAGCCACTCAAGCTCTTGCTGCTCCTCAGCGGCCATTGGCAGCGCATCTACAGCAGCACAGACATTGGGGCTCCGGCCTTTCCCTGAGGAGCAGGGCTTCGACGTTTGCCACCAGCTTCACCTGGGCGCCCCCTGAAAAAAAACCCCAAAAAATCACGAAGGTCGGAGGATTGCTCCCACCCCAAAATGTGCCAGCCACTCAAGCTCTTGCTGCTCCTCAGCGGCCATTGCCAGCGCATCTACAGCAGGACAGAAATTGGGACTCCGGGCATTCCCTGAGGAGCAGGGCTTCGACGTTTGCCACCAGCTGCACCTGAGGCCCCCCCCGAAAAAAAACCCCAAAAAATCACGAACGTGGGACGATTGCTCCCACACTAAAAGTGCCAGCCACTCAAGCTCTTGCTGCTCCTCAGCGGCCATTGGCAGCGCATCTACAGCAGCACAGACATTGGGGCTCCGGCCTTTCCCTGAGGAGCAGGGCTTCGACGTTTGCCACCAGCTTCACCTGGGCGCCCCCTGAAAAAAAACCCCAAAAAATCACGAAGGTCGGACGATTGCTCCCACCCCAAATGTGCCAGCCACTCAAGCTCTTGCTGCTCCTCAGCGGCCATTGGCAGTGCATCTACAGCAGCACAGACATTGGGGCTCTGGGCTTTCCCCGAGGAGCAGGGTTTCGACGTTTGCCACCAGCTGCACGTGGGCGCCCCCCCAAAAAAAAACCCCGATAAATCACGAACGTCGGACGATTGCTCCCACACCAAAAGTGCCAGCCACTCAAGCTCTTGCTGCTCCTCAGCGGCCATTGGCAGCGCATCTACAGCAGCACAGACACTGGGGCTCCGGTCTTTCCCTGAGGAGCAGGGCTTCGACGTTTGCCACCAGCTGCACCAGGGCGCCCCCCGAGTAAAAACACAAAAATCATGAACGTCGCACGATTGTTCCCACACCAAAAGTGCCAGCCACTCAAGCTCTTGCTGCTTCTCAGCGGCCATTGGCAGCGCATCTACAGCACCACAGACGTTGGGGCTCCGGTCCTTCCCTGAGGAGCAGGGCTTAGGCGTTTGCCACCAGCTGCACGTGGGCACCCCCCGAACAAAAACCCCGAAAAATCAGGAACGTTGGACGATTGCTCCCACACCAAAAGTGCCAGCCACTCAAGCTCTTGCTGCTCCTCAGCGGCTATTGGCAGCGCATCTACAGCAGCACAGACATTGGGGTCCGGGCTTTCCCTGAGGAGCAGGGCTTCGAAGTTTGCCACCAGCTGCACGTGTGCGCCAGCCGAAAAAAAAACCCGAAAAATCACAAACGTCGGACGATTGCTCCCACACCAAAAGTGCCAGCCACTCAAGCTCTTGCTGCTCCTCAGCGGCCATTGGCAGCGCATCTTCAGCACCACAGACATTGGGGCTCCGGGCTTTCCCTGAGGAGCAGGGCTTTGACGTTTGCCACCAGCTGCACCCGGGCGCCCCCCGAAAAAAAACCCCGAAAAATCAGGAACGTCGGACAATTGCTCCCACCCCAAAAGTGCCAGCCACTCAAGCTCTTGCTGCTCCTCAGCGGCCATTGGCAGCGCATCTACAGCACCACAGACGTTGGGGCTCCAGGCTTTCCCTGAGGAGCAGGGCTTCGACTTTTGCCACCTGCTGCGCCAGGGCGCCCCCCGAGTAAAAACACCGAAATATCATTAACGTCGGACGATTGCTCCCACACCAAAAGTGACAGCCACTCAAGCTCTTGCTGCTCCTCAGCGGCTATTGGCAGCGCATCTACAGCAGCACAGACATTGGGACTCCGGGCTTTCTCTGAGGAGCAGGGCTTCGACGTTTGCCACCAGCTGCACCTGGGCGCCCCCCGAAAATAAACCCCGAAGAATCACGAACGTCGGACGATTGCTCCAACCCCAAAAGTGCCAGCCACTCAAGCTCTTGCTGCTCCTCAGCGGCCATTGGCAGCGCATCTACAGCAGCACAGACATTGGGGTCCGGGCTTTCCCTGAGGAGCAGGGCTTCGAAGTTTGCCACCAGCTGCACGTGGGCGCCAGCCGGAAAAAAACCCCGAAAAATCACGAACGTCGGACGATTGCTCCCACCCCAAAAGTGCCAGCCACTCAAGCTCTTGCTGCTCCTCAGCTGCCATTGGCAGCGCATCTACAGCAGCACAGACATTGGGGTCTGGGCTTTCCCTGAGGAGCAGGGCTTCGAAGTTTGCCACCAGCAGCACCTGGGCGCCAGCCGAAAAAAAACCCCGAAAAATCATAAACGTCGGACGATTGCTCCCACACCAAAAGTGCCAGCCACTCAAGCTCTTGCTGCTCCTCAGCTGCCATTGGCAGCGCATCTACAGCACCACAGATATTGGGGCTCAGGGCTTTCCCTGAGGAGCAGGGCTTCGACGTTTGCCACCAGCTGCACGTGGGCGCCCCCCGAAAAAAAACCCCAAAAAATCACGAACGTCGGACGATTGCTCCCACACCAAAAGTGCCAGCCACTCAAGCTCTTGCTGCTCCTCAGCAGCCATTGGCAGCGCATCTTCAGCACCACAGACATTGGGGCTCCGGGCTTTCCCTGAGGAGCAGGGCTTCGACGTTTGCCACCAGCTGCACCTGGGCGCCCCCGAAAAAAAACCCCGAAAAATCACGAACGTCGGACGATTGCTCCCACCCCAAAAGTGCCAGCCACTCAAGCTCTTGCTGCTCCTCAGCGGCCATTGGCAGTGCATCTACAGCAGCAGAGACACTGGAGCTCCGGTCTTGCCCTGAGGAGCAGGGCTTAGGCGTTTGCCACCAGCTGCACCTGGGCGCCCCCCGAGTAAAAACACCGAAAAATCATGAACGTCGGACGATTGCTCCCACCCGAAAAGTGCCAGCCACTCAAGCTCTTGCTGCTCCTCAGCGGCCATTGGCAGTGCATCTACAGAAGCACAGGCATTGGGGCTCCGTTCTTTCCCTGAGGAGCAGGGCTTCGACGTTTGCCACCAGCTGCACCTGGGTGCCCCCCCAAAATAAACCCCGAAAAATCACGAAAGTCGGACGATTGCTCCCACACCAAAAGTGCCAGCCACTCAAGATCTTGCTGCTCCTCAGGAGCCATTTGCAGCGCATCTACAGCACCACAGACACTGGGGCTCCGGGCTTTCCCTGAGGAGCAGGGCTTCGACTTTTGCCACCAGCTGCACCTAGGCACCCGAAAAAAACCCCGAAAAATCACGAACGTCGGACGATTGCTCCCACACCAAAAGTGCCAGCCACTCAAGCTCTTGATGCTCCTCAGCTGCCATTGGCAGCGCATCTACAGCACCACAGACATAGGGGCTCCGGGCTTTCCCTGAGGAGCAGGGCTTCGACTTTTGCCACCAGCTGCACCTGGGCGCCCCCCGAAAAAAAACCCGAAAAATCACGAACGTCGGACGATTTCTCCCACACCAAAAGTGCCAGCCACTCAAGCTCTTGCTGCTCCTCAGCGGCCATTGGCAGTGCATCTACAGCAGCAGAGACACTGGAGCTCCGGTCTTTCCCTGAGGAGCAGGGCTTAGGCGTTTGCCACCAGCTGCACCAGGGCGCCCCCCGAGTAAAAACACCGAAAAATCATGAACGTTGGACGATTGCTCCCACACCAAAAGTGCCAGCCACTCAAGCTCTTGCTGGTCCTCAGCGGCCATTGGCAGCGCATCTACAGCAGCACAGACACTGGGGCTCCGGTCTTTCCCTGAGGAGCAGGGCTTCGACGTTTGCCACCAGCTGCACCTGGGCGCCCCCCGAAAAAAAACCCTGAAAAATCACGAACGTCGGACGATTGCTCCCACACCAAAAGTGACAGCCACTCAAGCTCTTGCTGCTCCTCATCAGCCATTGGCAGCGCATCTACAGCAGCACAGACACTGGGGCTCCGGGCTTTCCCTGAGGAGCAGGGCTTAGGCGTTTGCCACCAGCTGCACGTGGGCGCCCCCCGAAAAACACCCCGAAAAATCACGAACGTTGGACGATTGCTCCCACACCAAAAGTGCCAGCCACTCAAGCTCTTGCTGCTCCTCAGCGGCCATTGGCAGCGCATCTACAGCAGCACAGACACTGGGGCTCCGGGCTTTCCCTGAGGAGCAGGGCTTCGATGTTTGCCACCAGCTGCACTCGGGCGCCCCCCGAAAAAAAACCCCGAAAATCACGAACGTCGGACGATTGGTCCCAGACCAAAAGTGACAGCCACTCAAGCTCTTGCTGCTTCTCAGCGGCCATTGGCAGCGTATCTACAGCACCACAGACATTGGGGCTCCGGTCTTTCCCTGAGGAGCAGGGCTTCGACGTTTGCCACCAGCTGCACCAGGGCGCCCCCTCGAAGAAAAAGCCCGAAAAATCACGAACGTCAAACTATTGCTCCCACCCCAAAAGTGCCAGCCACTCAAGCTCTTGCTACTCCTCAGCGGCCATTGGCAGCCCATCCACAGCAGCACAGACATTGGGGCTCCGGGCTTTCCCTGAGGAGCAGGGCTTCGACGTTTGCCACTAGCTGCACCTGGGCGCACTCCAAAAAAAAAAACCCTAAAAAATCACGAACGTCGGACGATTGCTCCCACACCAAAAGTGCCAGCCACTCAAGCTCTTGCTGCTCCTCAGCGGCCATTGGCAGCGCATGTACAGCACCACAGACATAGGGGCTCCGGGCTTTCCCTGAGGAGCAGGGCTTCGACATTTGCCACCAGCTGCACCTGGGCGCCCCCCCGAAGAAAACCCCGAAAAATCACGAACGTCAGACGATTGCTCCCACACCAAAAGTGCCAGCCACTCAAGCTCTTGCTGCTCCTCAGCGGCCATTGGCAGCGCATCTACAGCAGCACAGACACTGGGGCTCCGGTCTTTCCCTGAGGAGCAGGGCTTCGACGTTTGCCACCAGCTGCACCTGGGCGTCCCCCGAAAAAAACCCTGAATAATCACGAACGTCGGACGATTGCTCCCACCCCAAAAGTGCCAGCCACTCAAGCTCTTGCTGCTCCTCAGCGGCCATTGGCAGCGCATCTACAGCACCACAGACACTGGGGCTTAGGGCTTTCCTGAGGAGCAGGGCTTCGACGTTTGCCACCAGCTGCACCTGAGGCCCCCCCGAAAAAAAACCCCAAAAATCACGAACGTGGGACGATTGCTCCCACACTAAAATTGCCAGCCACTCAAGCTCTTGCTGCTCCTCAGCGGCCATTGGCAGCGCATCTACAGCAGCACAGACATTGGGGCTCCGGCCTTTCCCTGAGGAGCAGGGCTTCGACGTTTGCCACCAGCTTCACCTGGGCGCCCCCTGAAAAAAAACCCCAAAAAATCACGAAGGTCGGACGATTGCTCCCACCCCAAATGTGCCAGCCACTCAAGCTCTTGCTGCTCCTCAGTGGCCATTGGCAGTGCATCTACAGCAGCACAGACATTGGGGCTCTGGGCTTTCCCCGAGGAGCAGGGTTTCGACGTTTGCCACCAGCTGCACGTGGGCGCCCCCCAAAAAAAACCCCGATAAATCACGAACGTCGGACGATTGCTCCCACACCAAAAGTGCCAGCCACTCAAGCTCTTGCTGCTTCTCAGCGGCCATTGGCAGCGCATCTACAGCACCACAGACGTTGGGGCTCCGGTCCTTCCCTGAGGAGCAGGGCTTAGGCGTTTGCCACCAGCTGCACGTGGGCACCCCCCGAAAAAAAACCCCGAAAAATCAGGAACGTTGGACGATTGCTCCCACACCAAAAGTGCCAGCCACTCAAGCTCTTGCTGCTCCTCAGCGGCTATTGGCAGCGCATCTACAGCAGCACAGACATTGGGGTCCGGGCTTTCCCTGAGGAGCAGGGCTTCGAAGTTTGCCACCAGCTGCACGTGTGCGCCAGCCGAAAAAAAAACCCGAAAAATCACAAACGTCGGACGATTGCTCCCACACCAAAAGTGCCAGCCACTCAAGCTCTTGCTGCTCCTCAGCGGCCATTGGCAGCGCATCTTCAGCACAACAGACATTGGGGCTGCGGTCTTTCCCTGAGGAGCAGGGCTTTGACGTTTGCCACCAGCTGCACCCGGGCGCCCCCCGAAAAAAAACCCCGAAAAATCAGGAACGTCGGACAATTGCTCCCACCCCAAAAGTGCCAGCCACTCAAGCTCTTGCTGCTCCTCAGCGGCCATTGGCAGCGCATCTACAGCACCACAGACGTTGGGGCTCCGGGCTTTCCCTGAGGAGCAGGGCTTCGACTTTTGCCACCTGCTGCGCCAGGGCGCCCCCCGAGTAAAAACACCGAAATATCATTAACGTAGGACGATTGCTCCCACACCAAAAGTGACAGCCACTCAAGCTCTTGCTGCTCCTCAGCGGCTATTGGCAGCGCATCTACAGCAGCACAGACATTGGGACTCCGGGCTTTCCCTGAGGAGCAGGGCTTCGACGTTTGCCACCAGCTGCACCTGGGCGCCCCCCGAAAATAAACCCGATAAATCACGAACGTCGGACGATTGCTCCAACCCCAAAAGTGCCAGCCACTCAAGCTCTTGCTGCTCCTCAGCGGCCATTGGCAGCGCATCTACAGCAGCACAGACATTGGGGTCTGGGCTTTCCCTGAGGAGCAGGGCTTCGAAGTTTGCCACCAGCTGCACCTGGGCGCCAGCCGAAAAAAAACCCCGAAAAATCATAAACGTCGGACGATTGCTCCCACACCAAAAGTGCCAGCCACTCAAGCTCTTGCTGCTCCTCAGCTGCCATTGGCAGCGCATCTACAGCACCACAGATATTGGGGCTCAGGGCTTTCCCTGAGGAGCAGGGCTTCGACGTTTGCCACCAGCTGCACCTGGGCGCCCCCCGAAAAAAAACCCCAAAAAATCACGAACGTCGGACGATTGCTCCCACACCAAAAGTGCCAGCCACTCAAGCTCTTGCTGCTCCTCAGCAGCCATTGGCAGCGCATCTTCAGCACCACAGACATTGGGGCTCCGGGCTTTCCCTGAGGAGCAGGGCTTCGACGTTTGCCACCAGCTGCACCTGGGCGCCCCCGAAAAAAAACCCCGAAAAATCACGAACGTCGGACGATTGCTCCCACCCCAAAAGTGCCAGCCACTCAAGCTCTTGCTGCTCCTCAGCGGCCATTGGCAGTGCATCTACAGCAGCAGAGACACTGGAGCTCCGGTCTTGCCCTGAGGAGCAGGGCTTAGGCGTTTGCCACCAGCTGCACCTGGGCGCCCCCGAGTAAAAACCCCGAAAAATCATGAACGTCGGACGATTGCTCCCACCCGAAAAGTGCCAGCCACTCAAGCTCTTGCTGCTCCTCAGCGGCCATTGGCAGTGCATCTACAGAAGCACAGGCATTGGGGCTCCGTTCTTTCCCTGAGGAGCAGGGCTTCGACGTTTGCCACCAGCTGCACCTGGGTGCCCCCCCAAAATAAACCCCGAAAAATCACGAACGTCGGACGATTGCTCCCACACCAAAAGTGCCAGCCACTCAAGCTCTTGCTGCTCCTCAGCTGCCATTGGCAGCGCATCTACAGCACAACAGACATTGGGGCTCCGGTGTTTCCCTGAGGAGCAGGGCCGCTACATTTGCCACCAGCTGCACCTGGGCGCCCCCCCGAAGAAAAAGCACGAAAAATCACGAACGTCGGACGATTGCTCCCACACCAAAAGTGCCAGCCACTCAAGCTCTTGCTGCTCCTCAGCGGCCATTGGCAGCGCATCTACAGCAGCACAGACACTGGGGCTCCGGTCTTTCCCTGAGGAGCAGGGCTTCGACGTTTGCCACCAGCTGCACCTGGGCGTCCCCCGAAAAAAACCCTGAATAATCACGAACGTCGGACGATTGCTCCCACCCCAAAAGTGCCAGCCACTCAAGCTCTTGCTGCTCCTCAGCGGCCATTGGCAGCGCATCTACAGCACCACAGACACTGGGGCTTAGGGCTTTCCTGAGGAGCAGGGCTTCGACGTTTGCCACCAGCTGCACCTGAGGCCCCCCCCGAAAAAAAACCCCAAAAAATCACGAACGTGGGACGATTGCTCCCACACTAAAAGTGCCAGCCACTCAAGCTCTTGCTGCTCCTCAGCGGCCATTGGCAGTGCATCTACAGCAGCACAGACATTGGGGCTCTGGGCTTTCCCCGAGGAGCAGGGTTTCGACGTTTGCCACCAGCTGCACGTGGGCGCCCCCCCCAAAAAAAACCCCGATAAATCACGAACGTCGGACGATTGCTCCCACACCAAAAGTGCCAGCCACTCAAGCTCTTGCTGCTCCTCAGCGGCCATTGGCAGCGCATCTACAGCAGCACAGACACTGGGGCTCCGGTCTTTCCCTGAGGAGCAGGGCTTCGACGTTTGCCACCAGCTGCACCAGGGCGCCCCCCGAGTAAAAACACAAAAATCATGAACGTCGCACGATTGTTCCCACACCAAAAGTGCCAGCCACTCAAGCTCTTGCTGCTTCTCAGCGGCCATTGGCAGCGTATCTACAGCACCACAGACGTTGGGGCTCCAGTCCTTCCCTGAGGAGCAGGGCTTAGGCGTTTGCCACCAGCTGCACGTGGGCACCCCCCGAAAAAAAACCCCGAAAAATCAGGAACGTTGGACGATTGCTCCCACACCAAAAGTGCCAGCCACTCAAGCTCTTGCTGCTCCTCAGCGGCTATTGGCAACGCATCTACAGCAGCACAGACATTGGGGTCCGGGCTTTCCCTGAGGAGCAGGGCTTCGAAGTTTGGCACCAGCTGCACGTGTGCGCCAGCCGAAAAAAAAACCCGAAAAATCACAAACGTCGGACGATTGCTCCCACCCCAAAAGTGCCAGCCACTCAAGCTCTTGCTGCTCCTCAGCGGCCATTGGCAGCGCATCTTCAGCACCACAGACATTGGGGCTCCGGCCTTTCCCTGAGGAGCAGGGCTTTGACGTTTGCCACCAGCTGCACCCGGGCGCCCCCCGAAAAAAAACCCCGAAAAATCAGGAACGTCGGACAATTGCTCCCACCCCAAAAGTGCCAGCCACTCAAGCTCTTGCTGCTCCTCAGCGGCCATTGGCAGCGCATCTACAGCACCACAGACGTTGGGGCTCCGGGCTTTCCCTGAGGAGCAGGGCTTCGACTTTTGCCACCTGCTGCGCCAGGGCGCCCCCCGAGTAAAAACACCGAAATATCATTAACGTCGGACGATTGCTCCCACACCAAAAGTGACAGCCACTCAAGCTCTTGCTGCTCCTCAGCGGCTATTGGCAGCGCATCTACAGCAGCACAGACATTGGGGTCCGGGCTTTCCCTGAGGAGCAGGGCTTCGAAGTTTGCCACCAGCTGCACGTGGGCGCCAGCCGAAAAAAAACCCCGAAAAATCACAAACGTCGGACGATTGCTCCCACACCAAAAGTGCCAGCCACTCAAGCTCTTGCTGCTCCTCAGCTGCCATTGGCAGCGCATCTACAGCACCGGAGACATGGGGGCTCAGGGCTTTCCCTGAGGAGCAGGGCTTCGACGTTTGCCACCAGCTGCACCTGGGCGCCCCCCGAAAAAAAACCCCAAAAAATCACGAACGTCGGACGATTGCTCCCACACCAAAAGTGCCAGCCACTCAAGCTCTTGCTGCTCCTCAGCAGCCATTGGCAGCGCATCTTCAGCACCACAGACATTGGGGCTCCGGGCTTTCCCTGAGGAGCAGGGCTTCGACGTTTGCCACCAGCTGCACCTGGGCGCCCCCGAAAAAAAACCCCGAAAAATCACGAACGTCGGACGATTGCTCCCACCCCAAAAGTGCCAGCCACTCAAGCTCTTGCTGCTCCTCAGCGGCCATTGGCAGTGCATCTACAGCAGCAGAGACACTGGAGCTCCGGTCTTGCCCTGAGGAGCAGGGCTTAGGCGTTTGCCACCAGCTGCACGTGGGCGCCCCCCGAGTAAAAACCCCGAAAAATCATGAACGTCGGACGATTGCTCCCACCCGAAAAGTGCCAGCCACTCAAGCTCTTGCTGCTCCTCAGCGGCCATTGGCAGCGCATCTACAGCAGCACAGACACTGGGGCTCCGGGCTTTCCCTGAGGAGCAGGGCTTCGACGTTTGCCACCAGCTGCACCTGGGCGCCCCCGAAAAAAAACCCTGAAAAATCACGAACGTCGGACGATTGCTCCCACACCAAAAGTGACAGCCACTCAAGCTCTTGCTGCTCCTCATCAGCCATTGGCAGCGCATCTACAGCACCACAGGCATTGGGGCTCCGGGCTTTCCCTGAGGAGCAGGGCTTCGACGTTTGCCACCAGCTGCACGTGGGCGCCCCCCGAAAAAAACCCCGAAAAATCACGAACGTCGGACGATTGCTCCCACCCCAAAAGTGCCAGCCACTCAAGCTCTTGCTGCTCCTCAGCGGCCATTGGCAGCCCATCCACAGCAGCACAGACATTGGGGCTCCGGGCTTTCCCTGAGGAGCAGGGCCTCGACGTTTGACACCAGCTGCACGTGGGCGCCCCCCGAGAAAAAAAAACCAAAAAATCACGCACGTCGGACGATTGCTCCCACCCCAAAAGTGCCAGCCACTCAAGCTCTTGCTGCTCCTCAGCGGCCATTGGCAGCGCATCTACAGCAGCACAGACACTGGGGCTCCGGTCTTTCCCTGAGGAGCAGGGCTTCGACGTTTGCAACCAGCTGCACGTGGGCGCCAGCCGAAGAAAAACCCCTAAAAATCACAAACGTCGGACGATTGCTCCCACCCCAAAAGTGCCAGCCACTCAAGCTCTTGCTGCTCCTCAGCGGCCATTGGCAGCGCATCTACAGCAGCACAGACACTGGAGCTCCGGTCTTTCCCTGAGGAGCAGGGCTTCGACGTTTGCCACTAGCTGCACCTGGGCGCACTCCAAAAAAAAAACCCTAAAAAATCACGAACGTCGGACGATTGCTCCCACACCAAAAGTGCCAGCCACTCAAGCTCTTGCTGCTCCTCAGCAGCCATTGGCAGCGCATCTACAGCACCACAGACATTGGGGCTCCGGGCTTTCCCTGAGGAGCAGGGCTTCGACATTTGCCACCAGCTGCACCTGGGCGCCCCCCGAAAGAAAACCCCGAAAAATCACGAACGTCAGACGATTGCTCCCACACCAAAAGTGCCAGCCACTCAAGCTCTTGCTGCTCCTCAGCGGCCATTGGCAGCGCATCTACAGCACAACAGACATTGGGGCTCCGGTGTTTCCCTGAGGAGCAGGGCCGCTACATTTGCCACCAGCTGCACCTGGGCGCCCCCCCGAAGAAAAAGCACGAAAAATCACGAACGTCGGACGATTGCTCCCACACCAAAAGTGACAGCCACTCAAGCTCTTGCTGCTCCTCAGCGGCCATTGGCAGCGCATCTACAGCAGCACAGACACTGGGGCTCCGGTCTTTCCCTGAGGAGCAGGGCTTCGACGTTTGCCACCAGCTGCACCTGGGCAGCCCCCGAAAATAAACCCTGAAAAATCACGAACGTCGGACGATTGCTCCCACACTAAAAGTGCCAGCCACTCAAGCTCTTGCTGCTCCTCAGCAGCCATTGGCAGTGCATCTACAGCAGCACAGACATTGGGGCTCCGGTCTTTCCCTGAGGAGCAGGGCTTCGACGTTTGCCACCAGCTGCACTTGGGCGCCCGTCAAAAAAAAAAACCCCGAAGAATCACAAACGTCGAACGATTGCTCCCACACGAAAAGTGCCAACCACTCAAGCTCTTGCTGCTCCTCAGCGGCCATTGGCAGCGCATCTACAGCACCACATAACACTGTGGGTTCGGGCTTTCCTGAGGAGCAGTGCTTCACCGTTTACCACCAGCTGCACCTGGGCGCCCCCCAAAAAAAAAAAAAAACCCAAAAAATCACGAACGTCGGACGATTGCTCCCACACCAAAAGTGCCAGCCATTCAAGCTCTTGCTGCTCCTCAGCGGCCATTGGCAGCGCATCTTCAGCACCACAGACATTGGGGCTCCGGGCTTTCCCTGAGGAGCAGGGCTTCGACGTTTGCCACCAGCTGCACCCGGGCGCCCCCCGAAAGAAAACCCCGAAAAATGAGGAACGTCGGACGATTGCTCCCACCCCAAAAGTGCCAGCCACTCAAGCTCTTGCTGCTCCTCAGCGGCCATTGGCAGCGCATCTACAGCACCACAGACGTTGGGGCTCCGGGCTTTCCCTGAGGAGCAGGGCTTCGACTTTTGCCACCAGCTGCACCAGGGCGCCCCCCGAGTAAAAACACCGAAGTATCATGAACGTCGGACGATTGCTCCCACCCCAAAAATGCCAGCCACTCAAGCTCTTGCTGCTCCTCAGCTGCCATTGGCAGCGCATCTACAGCAGCACAGACATTGGGGCTCCGGGCTTTCCCTGAGGAGCAGGGCTTATACGTTTGCCACCAGCCGCACCTGGGCGCCCCCCGAAAAAAAACCCCGAAAAATCACGAACGTCGGACGATTGCTCCCACACCAAAAGTGCCAGCCACTCAAGCTCTTGCTGCTCCTCAGCGGCCATTGGCAGTGCATCTACAGCAGCATAGACACTGGAGCTCCGGTCTTTCCCTGAGGAGCAGGGCTTAGGCGTTTGCCACCAGCTGCACCAGGGCGCCCCCCGAGTAAAAACACCGAAAAATCACGAACGTCAGACGATTGGTCCCACCCCAAAAGTGCCAGCCACTCAAGCTCTTGCTGCTCCTCAGCGGCCATTGGCAGCGCATCTACAGCAGCACAGACATTGGGGCTCCGGTTTTCCCTTAGGAGCAGGGCTGCTACATTTGCCACCAGCTGCACCTGGGCGCCACCCGAAGAAAATGCCCGAAAAATCACGAACGTCAAACTATTGCTCCCACACCAAAAGTGCCAGCCACTCAAGCTCTTGCTGCTCCTCAGCGGCCATTGGCAGCGCATCTACAGCACAACAGACATTGGGGCTCCGGTGTTTCCCTGAGGAGCAGGGCCGCTACATTTGCCACCAGCTGCACCTGGGCGCCCCCCCGAAGAAAAAGCACGAAAAATCACGAACGTCGGACGATTGCTCCCACACCAAAAGTGACAGCCACTCAAGCTCTTGCTGCTCCTCAGCGGCCATTGGCAGCGCATCTACAGCAGCACAGACACTGGAGCTCCTGTCTTTCCCTGAGGAGCAGGGCTTCGACGTTTGCCACCAGCTGCACCTGGGCAGCCCCCGAAAATAAACCCTGAAAAATCACGAACGTCGGACGATTGCTCCCACACTAAAAGTGCCAGCCACTCAAGCTCTTGCTGCTCCTCAGCAGCCATTGGCAGTGCATCTACAGCAGCACAGACATTGGGGCTCCGGTCTTTCCCTGAGGAGCAGGGCTTCGACGTTTGCCACCAGCTGCACTTGGGCGCCCGTCAAAAAAAAAACCCCGAAGAATCACAAACGTCGAACGATTGCTCCCACACGAAAAGTGCCAACCACTCAAGCTCTTGCTGCTCCTCAGCGGCCATTGGCAGCGCATCTACAGCACCACATAACACTGTGGGTTCGGGCTTTCCTGAGGAGCAGTGCTTCACCGTTTACCACCAGCTGCACCTGGGCGCCCCCCAAAAAAAAAAAAACCCAAAAAATCACGAACGTCGGACGATTGCTCCCACACCAAAAGTGCCAGCCATTCAAGCTCTTGCTGCTCCTCAGCGGCCATTGGCAGCGCATCTTCAGCACCACAGACATTGGGGCTCCGGGCTTTCCCTGAGGAGCAGGGCTTCGACGTTTGCCACCAGCTGCACCCGGGCGCCCCCCGAAAGAAAACCCCGAAAAATGAGGAACGTCGGACGATTGCTCCCACCCCAAAAGTGCCAGCCACTCAAGCTCTTGCTGCTCCTCAGCGGCCATTGGCAGCGCATCTACAGCACCACAGACGTTGGGGCTCCGGGCTTTCCCTGAGGAGCAGGGCTTCGACTTTTGCCACCAGCTGCACCAGGGCGCCCCCCGAGTAAAAACACCGAAGTATCATGAACGTCGGACGATTGCTCCCACCCCAAAAGTGCCAGCCACTCAAGCTCTTGCTGCTCCTCAGCAACCATTGGAAGCGCATCTACAGCAGCACAGACACTGGGGCTCCGGTCTTTCCCTGATGAGCAGGGCATCGACGTTTGCCACCAGCTGCACCAGGGCGCCCCCCCCAAAAAAAACCCCGAAAAATAAAGAAGGTCGTACGATTGCTCCCACACCAAAAGTGCCGGCCACTCAAGGTCTTGCTGCTTCTCAGCGGCCATTGGCAGCGCATCTACAGCACCACACACATTGGGGCTCCCGTCTTTCCCTGAGGAGCAGGGCTTCGACGTTTGCCACGAGCTGCACCTAGGCACCCGAAAAAAACCCCGGAAAATCACGAACGTCGGACGATTGCTCCCACACCAAAAGTGCCAGCCACTCAAGCTCTTGCTGCTCCTCAGCGGCCATTGGCAGCGCATCTACAGCACAACAGACATTGGGGCTCCGGTGTTTCCCTGAGGAGCAGGGCTGCTACATTTGCGACCAGCTGCACCTGGGCGCCCCCCCGAAGAAAAAGCCCGAAAAATCACGAACGTCGGACGATTGCTCCGACACTAAAATTGCCAGACACTCAAGCTCTTGCTGCTCCTCAGCAGCCATTGGTAGCCCATCCACAGCAGCACAGACATTGGGGCTTCGGGCTTTCCTGAGGAGCAGGGCTTCGACGTTTGCCACCAGCTGCACCTGAGCGCCCCCCTGAAAATAAACCCTAAAAAATCACGAACGTCGGACGATTGGTCCCACCCCAAAAGTGCCAGCCACTCAAGCTCTTGCTGCTCCTCAGCGTCCATTGGCAGCGCATCTACAGCAGCACAGACACTGGGGCTCCGGTATTTCCCTGAGGAGCAGGGCTTCGACGTTTGCCACCAGCTGCATGTGGGCGCCCCCCGAAAAAAACCCTGAATAATCACGAACGTTGGACGATTGCTCCCACACCAAAAGTGCCAGCCACTAAAGCTCTTGCTGCTCCTCAGCGGCCATTGGCAGTGCATCTACAGCAGCACAGACACTGGGGCTCCGGGCTTTCCCTGAGGAGCAGGGCTTCGACGTTTGCCACCATCTGCACTCGGGCGCCCCCCAAAAAAAACCCCGAAAAATCACGAACATCAGACGATTGCTCCCACACCAAAATGCCAGCCACTCAAGCTCTTGCTGCTCCTCAGCGGCCATTGGCAGCCCACCCACAGCAGCACAGACATTGGGGCTCCGGTCTTTCCCTGAGGAGCAGTGCTTCGACGTTTGCCACGAGCTGCACCGGGGCGCCCCCCGAAAAAAAACCCAGAAAAATCATGAACGTCGGACGATTGCTCCCACACCAAAAGTGCCAGCCACTCAAGCTCTTGCTGCTCCTCAGCGGCCATTGGCAGCGCATCTACAGCAGCACAGACATTGGGGCTCCGGTTTTCCCTTAGGAGCGGGGCTGCTACATTTGCCACCAGCTGCACCTGGGCGCCCCCCAGAAGAAAATGCCCGAAAAATCACGAACGTCAAACTACTGCTCCCACCCCAAAAGTGCCAGCCACTCAAGCTCTCGCTGCTCCTCAGCGGCCATTGGCAGCCCATCCACAGCAGCACAGACATTGGGGCTCCGGGCTTTCCCTGAGGAGCAGGGCTTAGACGTTTGCCACCAGCTGCACCTGGGCGTCCCCCGAAAAAAACCCTGAATAATCACGAACGTCGGACGATTGCTCCCACCCCAAAAGTGCCAGCCACTCAAGCTCTTGCTGCTCCTCAGCAGCCATTGGCAGGGCATCTAAAGCACCAGAGACCTTGGGGCTCTGGGCTTTCCCTGAGGAGCAGGGCTTCGACGTTTGCCACCAGCTGCACCAGGGCGGCCCCGAGAAAAAACACCGAAGAATCACGAACGTTGGACGATTGGTCCCACACCAAAAGTGCCAGCCACTCAAGCTCTTGCTGCTCCTCAGCGGCCATTGGCAGCGCATCTACAGCAGCACAGACACTGGGGCTCCGGTCTTTCCCTGAGGAGCAGGGCTTCGACATTTGCCACCAGCTGCACCTGGGCAGCCCCCGAAAATAAACCCTGAATAATCACGAACGTCGGACGATTGCTCCCACCTCAAAAATGCCAGCCACTCAAGCTCTTGCTGCTCCTCAGCGGCCATTGGCAGCGCATATACAGCACCACAGACACTGGGGCTCCGGTCCTTACCTGAGGAGCAGGGCTTCGACGTTTGCCACCAGCTGCACATGGGTACCCCCCCAAAAAAAACCCCGAAAAATCACGAACGTCGGACGATTGCTCCCACACCAAAAGTGACAGCCACTCAAGCTCTTGCTGCTCCTCAGCGGCTATTGGCAGCGCATCTACAGCAGCACAGACATTGTGGCTCCGGTCTTGCCCTGAGGAGCAGGGCTTCGACGTTTGCAACCAGCTGCACGTGGGCGCCCGTCAAAAAAAAAATCCCAAAGAATCACAAACGTCGAACGATTGCTCCCACACCAAAAGTGCCAACCACTCAAGCTCTTGCTGCTCCTCAGCGGCCATTGGCAGCGCATCTACAGCACCACATAACACTGTGGGTTCGGGCTTTCCTGAGGAGCAGTGCTTCACCGTTTACCACCAGCTGCACCTGGGCACCCCCCCAAAAAAAAAAAACCCAAAAAATCACGAACGTCGGACGATTGCTCCCACACCAAAAGTGCCAGCCACTCAAGCTCTTGCTGCTCCTCAGCAGCCATTGGCAGCGCATCTACAGCAGCACAGACACTGGGGCTCCGGGCTTTCCCTGAGGAGCAGGGCTTCGACTTTTGCCACCAGCTGCACCTGGGCGCCCCCCGAAAAAAAACCCTGAAAAATCACGAACGTCGGACGATTGCTCCCACCCCAAAAGTGCCAGCCACTCAAGCTCTTGCTGCTCCTCAGCGGCCATTGGCAGCGCATCTACAGCAGCACAGACACTGGGGCTCCGGTCTTTCCCTGAGGAGCAGGGCTTCGACGTTTGCCACCAGCTGCACCAGGGCGCCCCCTCGAAGAAAAAGCGCGAAAAATCACGAACGTCAAACTATTGCTCCCACCCCAAAAGTGCCAGCCACTCAAGCTCTCGCTGCTCCTCAGCGGCCATTGGCAGCCCATCCACAGCAGAACAGACATTGGGGCTCCGGGCTTTCCCTGAGGAGCAGGGCTTCGACGTTTGCCACCAGCTGCACCTGGGCGCCCCCCGAAAAAAAACCCCCAAAAATCACGAACGTCGGACGATTGCTCCCACCCCAAAAGTGCCAGCCACTCAAGCTCTTGCTGCTCCTCAGCAGCCATTGGCAGGGCATCTAAAGCACCAGAGACCTTGGGGCTCTGGGCTTTCCCTGAGGAGCAGGGCTTCGACGTTTGCCACCAGCTGCACCAGGGCGCCCCCCGACTAAAAACACAGAAAAATCATGAACGTCGCACGATTGCTCCCACCCCAAAAGTGCCAGCCACTCAAGCTCTTGCTGCTCCTCAGCGGCCATTGGCAG
The DNA here is from genome assembly GCA_026413225.1 of Otis tarda. Lineage (NCBI taxonomy): Eukaryota > Metazoa > Chordata > Aves > Otidiformes > Otididae > Otis > Otis tarda. Next base: position 251,639 of record CM048590.1, read on the forward strand.
CGCATCTACAGCACCACAGACATTGGGGCTCCGGTCTTTCCCTGCGGAGCAGGGCTTAGGCGTTTGCCACCAGCTGCACCAGGGCGCCCCCCGAGAAAAAACACCGAAGAATCACGAACGTCGGACGATTGGTCCCACACCAAAAGTGCCAGCCACTCAAGCTCTTGCTGCTCCTCAGCAGCCATTGGCAGTGCATCTACAGCAGCACAGACACTGGGGGTCCGGTCTTTCCCTGAGGAGCAGGGCTTCGACATTTGCCACCAGCTGCACCTGGGCAGCCCCCGAAAATAATCCCTGAATAATCACGAACGTCGGACGATTGCTCCCACCTCAAAAATGCCAGCCACTCAAGCTCTTGCTGCTCCTCAGCGGCCATTGGCAGCGCATATACAGCACCACAGACACTGGGGCTCCGGTCCTTACCTGAGTAGCAGGGCTTCGACGTTTGCCACCAGCTGCACATGGGCCTTCTCCGAAAAAAAACCCAGAAAAATCACGAACGTCGGACGATTGCTCCCACACCAAAAGTGACAGCCACTCAAGCTCTTGCTGCTCCTCAGCGGCTATTGGCAGCGCATCTACAGCAGCACAGACATTGTGGCTCCGGTCTTTCCCTGAGGAGCAGGGCTTCGACGTTTGCCACCAGCTGCACCCGGGCGCCCCCCGAAAGAAAACCCCGAAAAATCAGGAACGTCGGACGATTGCTCCCACCCCAAAAGTGCCAGCCACTCAAGCTCTTGCTGCTCCTCAGCGGCCATTGGCAGCGCATCTACAGCACTACAGACGTTGGGGCTCCGGGCTTTCCCTGAGGAGCAGGGCTTCGACTTTTGCCACCAGCTGCACCAGGGCGCCCCCGAGTAAAAACACCGAAGTATCATGAACGTCGGACGATTGCTCCCACCCCAAAAGTGCCAGCCAGTGCAGCACCAGCTGCACCAGGGCGCCCTGCCCAAAAAAACCCCGAAAAATAAAGAACGTCGTACGATTGCTCCCACACCAAAAGTGCCGGCCACTCAAGCTCTTGCTGCTTCTCAGCGGCCATTGGCAGTGCATCTACAGCAGCATAGACACTGGAGCTCCGGTCTTTCCCTGAGGAGCAGGGCTTAGGCGTTTGCCACCAGCTGCACCAGGGCGCCCCCAGAGTAAAAACACCGAAAAATCATGAACTTTGGACGATTGCTCCCACCCCAAAAGTGCCAGCCACTCAAGCTCTTGCTGCTCCTCAGCGGCCATTGGCAGCGCATATACAGCAGCACAGACATTGGGGCTCCGGGCTTTCCCTGAGGAGCAGGGCTTCGAGGTTTGCCACCAGCTGCACCTGGGCGCCCCCCGAAAAAAAACCCTGAAAAATCACGAACGTCGGACGATTGCTCCCACCCCAAAAGTGCCAGCCACTCAAGCTCTTGCTGCTGCTCAGCAGCCATTGGCAGCGCATCTACAGCACCACAGGCATTGGGGCTACGGGCTTTCCCTGAGGAGCAGGGCTTAGGCATTTGCCACCAGCTGCACCTGGACGCCCCCCGAAAAAAAACCCCGAAAAACACGAACGTCGGATGATTGCTCCCACACCAAAAGTGCCAGCCACTCAAGCTCTTGCTGCTCCTCAGCGGCCATTGGCAGCGCATCTACAGCAGCACAGACACTGGGGCTCCGGGCTTTCCCTGAGGAGCAGGGCTTCGACGTTTGACACCAGCTGCACCAGGGCGCCCCCGAGTAAAAACACCGAAAAATCACGAACGTCGGACGATTGCTCCCACACCAAATGTGCCAGCCACTCAAGCTCTTGCTGCTTCTCAGCGGCCATTGGCAGCGCATCTACAGCAGCACAGACATTGGGGCTCCGGTCTTTCCCTGAGGAGCAGGGCTTCGACGTTTGCCACCAGCTGCACCTGGGCGCCCCCGAAAAAAAACCCCCAAAAATCACGAACGTCGGACGATTGCTCCCACACCAAAAGTGCCAGCCACTCAAGCTCTTGCTGCTCCTCAGCGGCCATTGGCAGCGCATCTACAGCAGCACAGACACTGGGGCTCCGGTCTTTCCCTGAGGAGCAGGGCTTCGACGTTTGCCACTAGCTGCACCTGGGCGCACTCCAAAAAAAAAAAAACCCTAAAAAATCACGAACGTTGGACGATTGGTCCCACACCAAAAGTGCCAGCCACTCAAGCTCTTGCTGCTCCTCAGCGGCCATTGGCAGCGCATCTACAGCAGCACAGACACTGGGGCTCCGGTGTTTCCCTGAGGAGCAGGGCTGCTACATTTGCCACCAGCTGCACCTGGGCGCCCCCCAAAGAAAAAGCACGAAAAATCACGAACGTCGGACGATTGCTCCCACCACAAAAGTGCCAGCCACTCAAGCTCTTGCTGCTCCTCAGCGGCCATTGGCAGCGCATCTACAGCAGCACAGACACTGGGGCTCCGGTCTTTCCCTGAGGAGCAGGGCTTCGACGTTTGCCACCAGCTGCACCTGGGCGCCCCCCCGAAAAAAACCCTGAATAATCACGAACGTCGGACGATTGCTCCCACACTAAAAGTGCCAGCCACTCAAGCTCTTGCTGCTCCTCAGCAGCCATTGGCAGCGCATCTACAGCAGCACAGACACTGGGGCTCCGGGCTTTCCCTGAGGAGCAGGGCTTCGACGTTTGCCACCAGCTGCACCAGGGCGCCCCCCGAGTAAAAACACCGAAGTATCATGAACGTCGGACGATTGCTCCCACCCCAAAAGTGCCAGACACTCAAGCTCTTGCTGCTTGTCAGCAACCATTGGCAGCGCATCTACACCAGCACAGACACTGGGGCTCCGGTCTTTCCCTGATGAGCAGGGCATCGACGTTTGCCACCAGCTGCACCAGGGCGCCCTGCCCAAAAAAAACCCCGAAAAATAAAGAACGTCGTACGATTGATCCCACACCAAAAGTGCCGGCCACTCAAGCTCTTGCTGCTTCTCAGCGGCCATTGGCAGCGCATCTACAGCACCACAGACATTGGGGCTCCGGTCTTTCCCTGGGGAGCAGGGCTTCGACGTTTGCCACCAGCTGCACCTAGGCACCCGAAAAAACCCCGAAAAATCACGAACGTCGGACGATTGCTCCCACACCAAAAGTGCCAGCCACTCAAGCTCTTGCTGCTCCTCAGCGGCCATTGGCAGTGCATCTACAGCAGCATAGACACTGGAGCTCCGGTCTTTCCCTGAGGAGCAGGGCTTAGGCGTTTGCCACCAGCTGCACCAGGGCGCCCCCGAGTAAAAACACCGAAAAATCATGAACTTTGGACGATTGCTCCCACACCAAAAGTGCCAGCCACTCAAGCTCTTGCTGCTCCTCAGCGGCCATTGGCAGCGCATCTACAGCAGCACAGACACTGGGGCTCCGGGCTTTCCCTGAGGAGCAGGGCTTCGAGGTTTGCCACCAGCTGCACCTGGGCGTCCCCCGAAAAAAACCCTGAAAAATCACGAACGTCAGACGATTGCTCCCACACCAAAAGTGACAGCCACTCAAGCTCTTGCTGCTGCTCAGCAGCCATTGGCAGCGCATCTACAGCACCACAGGCATTGGGGCTCCGGGCTTTCCCTGAGGAGCAGGGCTTAGGCATTTGCCACCAGCTGCACCTGGACGCCCCCGAAAAAAAACCCCGAAAAACACGAACGTCGGATGATTGCTCCCACACCAAAAGTGCCAGCCACTCAAGCTCTTGCTGCTCCTCAGCGGCCATTGGCAGCGCATCTACAGCAGCACAGACACTGGGGCTCCGGGCTTTCCCTGAGGAGCAGGGCTTCGACGTTTGCCACCAGCTGCACCAGGGCGCCCCCTCGAAGAAAAAGCCCAAAAAATCACGAACGTCAAACTATTGCTCCCACCCCAAAAGTGCCAGCCACTCAAGCTCTCGCTGCTCCTCAGCGGCCATTGGCAGCCCATCCACAGCAGCACAGACATTGGGGCTCCGGGCTTTCCCTGAGGAGCAGGGCTTCGATGTTTGCCACCAGCTGCACCTCGGCTCCCCCCGGAAAAAACCCTGAATAATCACGAACGTCGGACGATTGCTCCCACCCCAAAAGTGCCAGCCACTCAAGCTCTTGCTGCTCCTCAGCAGCCATTGGCAGGGCATCTAAAGCACCAGAGACCTTGGGGCTCTGGGCTTTCCCTGAGGAGCAGGGCTTCGACGTTTGCCACCAGCTGCACCAGGGCGCCCCCCGACTAAAAACACAGAAAAATCATGAACGTCGCACGATTGCTCCCACACCAAAAGTGCCAGCCACTCAAGCTCTTGCTGCTCCTCAGCGGCCATTGGCAGCGCATCTACAGCACCACAGACATTGGGGCTATGGGCTTTCCCTGCGGAGCAGGGCTTAGGCGTTTGCCACCAGCTGCACCAGGGCGCCCCCCGAAAAAAACCCTGAATAATCACGAACGTCGGACGATTGCTCCCACACTAAAAGTGCCAGCCACTCAAGCTCTTGCTGCTCCTCAGCAGCCATTGGCAGTGCATCTACACCAGCACAGACACTGGGGCTCCGGTCTTTCCCTGATGAGCAGGGCATCGACGTTTGCCACCAGCTGCACCAGGGCGCCCTGCCCAAAAAAACCCAGAAAAATCACGAACGTCGTACGATTGCTCCCACACCAAAAGTGCCAGCCACTCAAGCTCTTGCTGCTTCTCAGCGGCCATTGGCAGCGCATCTACAGCACCACAGACATTGGGGCTCCGGTCTTTCCCTGGGGAGCAGGGCTTCGACGTTTGCCACCAGCTGCACCTAGGCACCCGAAAAAACCCCGAAAAATCACGAACGTCGGACGATTGCTCCCACACCAAAAGTGCCAGCCACTCAAGCTCTTGCTGCTCCTCAGCGGCCATTGGCAGCGCATCTACAGCACCACAGACATTGGGGCTCCGGGCTTTCCCTGAGGAGCAGGGCATCGACGTTTGCCACCAGCCGCACCTGGGCGCCCCCTGAAATAAAACCCCGAAAAATCACGAACGTCGGACGATTGCTCCCACACCAAAAGTGCCAGCCACTCAAGCTCTTGCTGCTCCTCAGCGGCCATTGGCAGTGCATCTACAGCAGCATAGACACTGGAGCTCCGGTCTTTCCCTGAGGAGCAGGGCTTAGGCGTTTGCCACCAGCTGCACCAGGGCGCCCCCGAGTAAAAACACCGAAAAATCATGAACTTTGGACGATTGCTCCCACACCAAAAGTGCCAGCCACTCAAGCTCTTGCTGCTCCTCAGCGGCCATTGGCAGCGCATCTACAGCAGCACAGACACTGGGGCTCCGGGCTTTCCCTGAGGAGCAGGGCTTCGAGGTTTGCCACCAGCTGCACCTGGGCGCCCCCGAAAAAAAACCCTGAAAAATCACGAACGTCGGACGATTGCTCCCACCCCAAAAGTGCCAGCCACTCAAGCTCTTGCTGCTCCTCAGCAGCCATTGGCAGGGCATCTAAAGCACCAGAGACCTTGGGGCTCTGGGCTTTCCCTGAGGAGCAGGGCTTCGACGTTTGCCACCAGCTGCACCAGGGCGCCCCCCGACTAAAAACACTGAAAAATCACGAACGTCGGACGATTGCTCCCACACCAAATGTGCCAGCCACTCAAGCTCTTGCTGCTTCTCAGCGGCCCTTGGCAGCGCATCTACAGCAGCACAGACATTGGGGCTCCGGTCTTTCCCTGAGGAGCAGGGCTTCGACGTTTGCCACCAGCTGCACCTGGGCGCCCCCCGAAAAAAAACCCCCAAAAATCACGAACGTCGGACGATTGCTCCCACACCAAAAGTGCCAGCCACTCAAGCTCTTGCTGCTCCTCAGCGGCCATTGGCAGCGCATCTACAGCACAACAGACACTGGGGCTCCGGTGTTTCCCTGAGGAGCAGGGCTGCTACATTTGCCACCAGCTGCACCTGGGCGCCCCCCCAAAGAAAAAGCACGAAAAATCACGAACGTCGGACGATTGCTCCCACCACAAAAGTGCCAGCCACTCAAGCTCTTGCTGCTCCTCAGCGGCCATTGGCAGCGCATCTACAGCAGCACAGACACTGGGGCTCCGGTCTTTCCCTGAGGAGCAGGGCTTCGACGTTTGCCACCAGCTGCACCTGGGCGCCCCCCGAAAAAAACCCAGAAAAATCACGAACGTCGGACGATTGCTCCCACACCAAAAGTGACAGCCACTCAAGCTCTTGCTGCTCCTCAGCGGCTATTGGCAGCGCATCTACAGCAGCACAGACATTGTGGCTCCGGTCTTTCCCTGAGGAGCAGGGCTTCGACGTTTGCCACCAGCTGCACCCGGGCGCCCCCCGAAAGAAAACCCCGAAAAATCAGGAACGTCGGACGATTGCTCCCACCCCAAAAGTGCCAGCCACTCAAGCTCTTGCTGCTCCTCAGCGGCCATTGGCAGCGCATCTACAGCACTACAGACGTTGGGGCTCCGGGCTTTCCCTGAGGAGCAGGGCTTCGACTTTTGCCACCAGCTGCACCAGGGCGCCCCCCGAGTAAAAACACCGAAGTATCATGAACGTCGGACGATTGCTCCCACCCCAAAAGTGCCAGCCAGTGCAGCACCAGCTGCACCAGGGCGCCCTGCCCAAAAAAAACCCCGAAAAATAAAGAACGTCGTACGATTGCTCCCACACCAAAAGTGCCGGCCACTCAAGCTCTTGCTGCTTCTCAGCGGCCATTGGCAGTGCATCTACAGCAGCATAGACACTGGAGCTCCGGTCTTTCCCTGAGGAGCAGGGCTTAGGCGTTTGCCACCAGCTGCACCAGGGCGCCCCCAGAGTAAAAACACCGAAAAATCATGAACTTTGGACGATTGCTCCCACCCCAAAAGTGCCAGCCACTCAAGCTCTTGCTGCTCCTCAGCGGCCATTGGCAGCGCATATACAGCAGCACAGACATTGGGGCTCCGGGCTTTCCCTGAGGAGCAGGGCTTCGAGGTTTGCCACCAGCTGCACCTGGGCGCCCCCCGAAAAAAAACCCTGAAAAATCACGAACGTCGGACGATTGCTCCCACCCCAAAAGTGCCAGCCACTCAAGCTCTTGCTGCTGCTCAGCAGCCATTGGCAGCGCATCTACAGCACCACAGGCATTGGGGCTACGGGCTTTCCCTGAGGAGCAGGGCTTAGGCATTTGCCACCAGCTGCACCTGGACGCCCCCCGAAAAAAAACCCCGAAAAACACGAACGTCGGATGATTGCTCCCACACCAAAAGTGCCAGCCACTCAAGCTCTTGCTGCTCCTCAGCGGCCATTGGCAGCGCATCTACAGCAGCACAGACACTGGGGCTCCGGGCTTTCCCTGAGGAGCAGGGCTTCGACGTTTGACACCAGCTGCACCAGGGCGCCCCCCGAGTAAAAACACCGAAAAATCACGAACGTCGGACGATTGCTCCCACACCAAATGTGCCAGCCACTCAAGCTCTTGCTGCTTCTCAGCGGCCATTGGCAGCGCATCTACAGCAGCACAGACATTGGGGCTCCGGTCTTTCCCTGAGGAGCAGGGCTTCGACGTTTGCCACCAGCTGCACCTGGGCGCCCCCCGAAAAAAAACCCCCAAAAATCACGAACGTCGGACGATTGCTCCCACACCAAAAGTGCCAGCCACTCAAGCTCTTGCTGCTCCTCAGCGGCCATTGGCAGCGCATCTACAGCAGCACAGACACTGGGGCTCCGGTCTTTCCCTGAGGAGCAGGGCTTCGACGTTTGCCACTAGCTGCACCTGGGCGCACTCCAAAAAAAAAACCCTAAAAAATCACGAACGTTGGACGATTGGTCCCACACCAAAAGTGCCAGCCACTCAAGCTCTTGCTGCTCCTCAGCGGCCATTGGCAGCGCATCTACAGCAGCACAGACACTGGGGCTCCGGTGTTTCCCTGAGGAGCAGGGCTGCTACATTTGCCACCAGCTGCACCTGGGCGCCCCCCCAAAGAAAAAGCACGAAAAATCACGAACGTCGGACGATTGCTCCCACCACAAAAGTGCCAGCCACTCAAGCTCTTGCTGCTCCTCAGCGGCCATTGGCAGCGCATCTACAGCAGCACAGACACTGGGGCTCCGGTCTTTCCCTGAGGAGCAGGGCTTCGACGTTTGCCACCAGCTGCACCTGGGCGCCCCCGAAAAAAACCCTGAATAATCACGAACGTCGGACGATTGCTCCCACACTAAAAGTGCCAGCCACTCAAGCTCTTGCTGCTCCTCAGCAGCCATTGGCAGCGCATCTACAGCAGCACAGACACTGGGGCTCCGGGCTTTCCCTGAGGAGCAGGGCTTCGACGTTTGCCACCAGCTGCACCAGGGCGCCCCCGAGTAAAAACACCGAAGTATCATGAACGTCGGACGATTGCTCCCACCCCAAAAGTGCCAGACACTCAAGCTCTTGCTGCTTGTCATCAACCATTGGCAGCGCATCTACACCAGCACAGACACTGGGGCTCCGGTCTTTCCCTGATGAGCAGGGCATCGACGTTTGCCACCAGCTGCACCAGGGCGCCCTGCCCAAAAAAAACCCCGAAAAATAAAGAACGTCGTACGATTGATCCCACACCAAAAGTGCCGGCCACTCAAGCTCTTGCTGCTTCTCAGCGGCCATTGGCAGCGCATCTACAGCACCACAGACATTGGGGCTCCGGTCTTTCCCTGGGGAGCAGGGCTTCGACGTTTGCCACCAGCTGCACCTAGGCACCCGAAAAAAACCCCGAAAAATCACGAACGTCGGACGATTGCTCCCACACCAAAAGTGCCAGCCACTCAAGCTCTTGCTGCTCCTCAGCGGCCATTGGCAGTGCATCTACAGCAGCATAGACACTGGAGCTCCGGTCTTTCCCTGAGGAGCAGGGCTTAGGCGTTTGCCACCAGCTGCACCAGGGCGCCCCCCGAGTAAAAACACCGAAAAATCATGAACTTTGGACGATTGCTCCCACACCAAAAGTGCCAGCCACTCAAGCTCTTGCTGCTCCTCAGCGGCCATTGGCAGCGCATCTACAGCAGCACAGACACTGGGGCTCCGGGCTTTCCCTGAGGAGCAGGGCTTCGAGGTTTGCCACCAGCTGCACCTGGGCGTCCCCCGAAAAAAAACCCTGAAAAATCACGAACGTCAGACGATTGCTCCCACACCAAAAGTGACAGCCACTCAAGCTCTTGCTGCTGCTCAGCAGCCATTGGCAGCGCATCTACAGCACCACAGGCATTGGGGCTCCGGGCTTTCCCTGAGGAGCAGGGCTTAGGCATTTGCCACCAGCTGCACCTGGACGCCCCCCGAAAAAAAACCCCGAAAAACACGAACGTCGGATGATTGCTCCCACACCAAAAGTGCCAGCCACTCAAGCTCTTGCTGCTCCTCAGCGGCCATTGGCAGCGCATCTACAGCAGCACAGACACTGGGGCTCCGGGCTTTCCCTGAGGAGCAGGGCTTCGACGTTTGACACCAGCTGCACCAGGGCGCCCCCCGAGTAAAAACACCGAAAAATCACGAACGTCGGACGATTGCTCCCACACCAAATGTGCCAGCCACTCAAGCTCTTGCTGCTTCTCAGCGGCCATTGGCAGCGCATCTACAGCAGCACAGACATTGGGGCTCCGGTCTTTCCCTGAGGAGCAGGGCTTCGACGTTTGCCACCATCTGCACCAGGGCGCCCCCTCGAAGAAAAAGCCCAAAAAATCACGAACGTCAAACTATTGCTCCCACCCCAAAAGTGCCAGCCACTCAAGCTCTCGCTGCTCCTCAGCGGCCATTGGCAGCCCATCCACAGCAGCACAGACATTGGGGCTCCGGGCTTTCCCTGAGGAGCAGGGCTTCGATGTTTGCCACCAGCTGCACCTCGGCTCCCCCCGAAAAAAACCCTGAATAATCACGAACGTCGGACGATTGCTCCCACCCCAAAAGTGCCAGCCACTCAAGCTCTTGCTGCTCCTCAGCAGCCATTGGCAGGGCATCTAAAGCACCAGAGACCTTGGGGCTCTGGGCTTTCCCTGAGGAGCAGGGCTTCGACGTTTGCCACCAGCTGCACCAGGGCGCCCCCGACTAAAAACACAGAAAAATCATGAACGTCGCACGATTGCTCCCACACCAAAAGTGCCAGCCACTCAAGCTCTTGCTGCTCCTCAGCGGCCATTGGCAGCGCATCTACAGCACCACAGACATTGGGGCTATGGGCTTTCCCTGCGGAGCAGGGCTTAGGCGTTTGCCACCAGCTGCACCTGGGCGCCCCCGAAAAAAACCCTGAATAATCACGAACGTCGGACGATTGCTCCCACACTAAAAGTGCCAGCCACTCAAGCTCTTGCTGCTCCTCAGCAGCCATTGGCAGTGCATCTACACCAGCACAGACACTGGGGCTCCGGTCTTTCCCTGATGAGCAGGGCATCGACGTTTGCCACCAGCTGCACCAGGGCGCCCTGCCCAAAAAAAACCCAGAAAAATCACGAACGTCGTACGATTGCTCCCACACCAAAAGTGCCAGCCACTCAAGCTCTTGCTGCTTCTCAGCGGCCATTGGCAGCGCATCTACAGCACCACAGACATTGGGGCTCCGGTCTTTCCCTGGGGAGCAGGGCTTCGACGTTTGCCACCAGCTGCACCTAGGCACCCGAAAAAAACCCCGAAAAATCACGAACGTCGGACGATTGCTCCCACACCAAAAGTGCCAGCCACTCAAGCTCTTGCTGCTCCTCAGCGGCCATTGGCAGCGCATCTACAGCACCACAGACATTGGGGCTCCGGGCTTTCCCTGAGGAGCAGGGCATCGACGTTTGCCACCAGCCGCACCTGGGCGCCCCCTGAAATAAAACCCCGAAAAATCACGAACGTCGGACGATTGCTCCCACACCAAAAGTGCCAGCCACTCAAGCTCTTGCTGCTCCTCAGCGGCCATTGGCAGTGCATCTACAGCAGCATAGACACTGGAGCTCCGGTCTTTCCCTGAGGAGCAGGGCTTAGGCGTTTGCCACCAGCTGCACCAGGGCGCCCCCGAGTAAAAACACCGAAAAATCATGAACTTTGGACGATTGCTCCCACACCAAAAGTGCCAGCCACTCAAGCTCTTGCTGCTCCTCAGCGGCCATTGGCAGCGCATCTACAGCAGCACAGACACTGGGGCTCCGGGCTTTCCCTGAGGAGCAGGGCTTCGAGGTTTGCCACCAGCTGCACCTGGGCGCCCCCCGAAAAAAAACCCTGAAAAATCACGAACGTCGGACGATTGCTCCCACCCCAAAAGTGCCAGCCACTCAAGCTCTTGCTGCTCCTCAGCAGCCATTGGCAGGGCATCTAAAGCACCAGAGACCTTGGGGCTCTGGGCTTTCCCTGAGGAGCAGGGCTTCGACGTTTGCCACCAGCTGCACCAGGGCGCCCCCCGACTAAAAACACTGAAAAATCACGAACGTCGGACGATTGCTCCCACACCAAATGTGCCAGCCACTCAAGCTCTTGCTGCTTCTCAGCGGCCCTTGGCAGCGCATCTACAGCAGCACAGACATTGGGGCTCCGGTCTTTCCCTGAGGAGCAGGGCTTCGACGTTTGCCACCAGCCGCACCTGGGCGCCCCCTGAAATAAAACCCCGAAAAATCACGAACGTCGGACGATTGCTCCCACACCAAAAGTGCCAGCCACTCAAGCTCTTGCTGCTCCTCAGCGGCCATTGGCAGTGCATCTACAGCAGCATAGACACTGGAGCTCCGGTCTTTCCCTGAGGAGCAGGGCTTAGGCGTTTGCCACCAGCTGCACCAGGGCGCCCCCCGAGTAAAAACACCGAAAAATCATGAACTTTGGACGATTGCTCCCACACCAAAAGTGCCAGCCACTCAAGCTCTTGCTGCTCCTCAGCGGCCATTGGCAGCGCATCTACAGCAGCACAGACACTGGGGCTCCGGGCTTTCCCTGAGGAGCAGGGCTTCGAGGTTTGCCACCAGCTGCACCTGGGCGCCCCCCGAAAAAAAACCCTGAAAAATCACGAACGTCGGACGATTGCTCCCACCCCAAAAGTGCCAGCCACTCAAGCTCTTGCTGCTCCTCAGCAGCCATTGGCAGGGCATCTAAAGCACCAGAGACCTTGGGGCTCTGGGCTTTCCCTGAGGAGCAGGGCTTCGACGTTTGCCACCAGCTGCACCAGGGCGCCCCCGACTAAAAACACTGAAAAATCACGAACGTCGGACGATTGCTCCCACACCAAATGTGCCAGCCACTCAAGCTCTTGCTGCTTCTCAGCGGCCCTTGGCAGCGCATCTACAGCAGCACAGACATTGGGGCTCCGGTCTTTCCCTGAGGAGCAGGGCTTCGACGTTTGCCACCAGCTGCACCTGGGCGCCCCCCGAAAAAAAAACCCCCAAAAATCACGAACGTCGGACGATTGCTCCCACACCAAAAGTGCCAGCCACTCAAGCTCTTGCTGCTCCTCAGCGGCCATTGGCAGCGCATCTACAGCACAACAGACACTGGGGCTCCGGTGTTTCCCTGAGGAGCAGGGCTGCTACATTTGCCACCAGCTGCACCTGGGCGCCCCCCCAAAGAAAAAGCACGAAAAATCACGAACGTCGGACGATTGTTCCCACCACAAAAGTGCCAGCCACTCAAGCTCTTGCTGCTCCTCAGCGGCCATTGGCAGCGCATCTACAGCAGCACAGACACTGGGGCTCCGGTCTTTCCCTGAGGAGCAGGGCTTCGACGTTTGCCACCAGCTGCACCTGGGCGCCCCCCGAAAAAAACCCTGAATAATCACGAACGTCGGACGATTGCTCCCACACTAAAAGTGCCAGCCACTCAAGCTCTTGCTGCTCCTCAGCAGCCATTGGCAGCGCATCTACAGCAGCACAGACACTGGGGCTCCGGGCTTTCCCTGAGGAGCAGGGCTTCGACGTTTGCCACCAGCTGCACCAGGGCGCCCCGAGTAAAAACACCGAAGTATCATGAACGTCGGACGATTGCTCCCACCCCAAAAGTGCCAGACACTCAAGCTCTTGCTGCTCGTCAGCAACCATTGGCAGCGCATCTACACCAGCACAGACACTGGGGCTCCGGTCTTTCCCTGATGAGCAGGGCATCGACGTTTGCCACCAGCTGCACCAGGGCGCCCTGCCCAAAAAAACCCCGAAAAATAAAGAACGTCGTACGATTGGTCCCACACCAAAAGTGCCGGCCACTCAAGCTCTTGCTGCTTCTCAGCGGCCATTGGCAGCGCATCTACAGCACCACAGACATTGGGGCTCCGGTCTTTCCCTGGGGAGCAGGGCTTCGACGTTTGCCACCAGCTGCACCTAGGCACCCGAAAAAACCCCGAAAAATCACGAACGTCGGACGATTGCTCCCACACCAAAAGTGCCAGCCACTCAAGCTCTTGCTGCTCCTCAGCGGCCATTGGCAGCGCATCTGCAGCAGCACAGACATTGGGGCTCCGGGCTTTCCCTGAGGAGCAGGGCATCGACGTTTGCCACCAGCCGCACCTGGGCGCCCCCGAAAAAAAACCCCGAAAAATCACGAACGTCGGACGATTGCTCCCACACCAAAAGTGCCAGCCACTCAAGCTCTTGCTGCTCCTCAGCGGCCATTGGCAGTGCATCTACAGCAGCATAGACACTGGAGCTCCGGTCTTTCCCGGAGGAGCAGGGCTTAGGCGTTTGCCACCAGCTGCACCAGGGCGCCCCCCGAGTAAAAACACCGAAAAATCATGAACTTTGGACGATTGCTCCCACACCAAAAGTGCCAGCCACTCAAGCTCTTGCTGCTCCTCAGCGGCCATTGGCAGCGCATCTACAGCAGCACAGACACTGGGGCTCCGGGCTTTCCCTGAGGAGCAGGGCTTCGAGGTTTGCCACCAGCTGCACCTGGGCGCCCCCCGAAAAAAAAACCCTGAAAAATCACGAACGTCAGACGATTGCTCCCACACCAAAAGTGCCAGCCACTCAAGCTCTTGCTGCTCCTCAGCGGCCATTGGCAGCGCATCTACAGCAGCACAGACACTGGGGCTCCGGGCTTTCCCTGAGGAGCAGGGCTTCGACGTTTGACACCAGCTGCACCAGGGCGCCCCCCGAGTAAAAACACCGAAAAATCACGAACGTCGGACGATTGCTCCCACACCAAATGTGCCAGCCACTCAAGCTCTTGCTGCTTCTCAGCGGCCATTGGCAGCGCATCTACAGCAGCACAGACATTGGGGCTCCGGTCTTTCCCTGAGGAGCAGGGCTTCGACGTTTGCCACCATCTGCACCAGGGCGCCCCCTCGAAGAAAAAGCCCAAAAAATCACGAACGTCAAACTATTGCTCCCACCCCAAAAGTGCCAGCCACTCAAGCTCTCGCTGCTCCTCAGCGGCCATTGGCAGCGCATCTACAGCAGCACAGACATTGGGGCTCCGGTCTTTCCCTGAGGAGCAGGGCTTCGATGTTTGCCACCAGCTGCACCTCGGCTCCCCCCGGAAAAAACCCTGAATAATCACGAACGTCGGACGATTGCTCCCACACCAAAAGTGCCAGCCACTCAAGCTCTTGCTGCTCCTCAGCAGCCATTGGCAGGGCATCTAAAGCACCAGAGACCTTGGGGCTCTGGGCTTTCCCTGAGGAGCAGGGCTTCGATGTTTGCCACCAGCTGCACCTGGGCGCCCCCCGAAAAAAACCCTGAATAATCACGAACGTCGGACGATTGCTCCCACACTAAAAGTGCCAGCCACTCAAGCTCTTGCTGCTCCTCAGCAGCCATTGGCAGTGCATCTACAGCAGCACAGACACTGGGGCTCCGGGCTTTCCCTGAGGAGCAGGGCTTCGACGTTTGCCACCAGCTGCACCAGGGCGCCCCCCGAGTAAAAACACCGAAGTATCATGAACGTCGGACGATTGCTCCCACCCCAAAAGTGCCAGACACTCAAGCTCTTGCTGCTCGTCAGCAACCATTGGAAGCGCATCTACACCAGCACAGACACTGGGGCTCCGGTCTTTCCCTGATGAGCAGGGCATCGACGTTTGCCACCAGCTGCACCAGGGCGCCCTGCCCAAAAAAAACCCAGAAAAATAAAGAACGTCGTACGATTGCTCCCACACCAAAAGTGCCGGCCACTCAAGCTCTTGCTGCTTCTCAGCGGCCATTGGCAGCGCATCTACAGCACCACAGACATTGGGGCTCCGGTCTTTCCCTGGGGAGCAGGGCTTCGACGTTTGCCACCAGCTGCACCTAGGCACCCGAAAAAAACCCCGAAAAATCACGAACGTCGGACGATTGCTCCCACACCAAAAGTGCCAGCCACTCAAGCTCTTGCTGCTCCTCAGCGGCCATTGGCAGCGCATCTACAGCACCACAGACATTGGGGCTCCGGGCTTTCCCTGAGGAGCAGGGCATCGACGTTTGCCACCAGCCGCACCTGGGCGCCCCCTGAAATAAAACTCCGAAAAATCACGAACGTCGGACGATTGCTCCCACACCAAAAGTGCCAGCCACTCAAGCTCTTGCTGCTCCTCAGCGGCCATTGGCAGTGCATCTACAGCAGCATAGACACTGGAGCTCCGGTCTTTCCCTGAGGAGCAGGGCTTAGGCGTTTGCCACCAGCTGCACCAGGGCGCCCCCCGAGTAAAAACACCGAAAAATCATGAACTTTGGACGATTGCTCCCACACCAAAAGTGCCAGCCACTCAAGCTCTTGCTGCTCCTCAGCGGCCATTGCCAGCGCATCTACAGCACCACAGACACTGGGGCTCCGGGCTTTCCCTGAGGAGCAGGGCTTCGAGGTTTGCCACCAGCTGCACCTGGGCGCCCCCCGAAAAAAAACCCTGAAAAATCACGAACGTCGGACGATTGCTCCCACCCCAAAAGTGCCAGCCACTCAAGCTCTTGCTGCTCCTCAGCAGCCATTGGCAGGGCATCTAAAGCACCAGAGACCTTGGGGCTCTGGGCTTTCCCTGAGGAGCAGGGCTTCGACGTTTGCCACCAGCTGCACCAGGGCGCCCACCGACTAAAAACACTGAAAAATCACGAACGTCGGACGATTGCTCCCACACCAAATGTGCCAGCCACTCAAGCTCTTGCTGCTTCTCAGCGGCCATTGGCAGCGCATCTACAGCAGCACAGACATTGGGGCTCCGGTCTTTCCCTGAGGAGCAGGGCTTCGACGTTTGCCACCATCTGCACCAGGGCGCCCCCTCGAAGAAAAAGCCCAAAAAAGCACGAACGTCAAACTATTGCTCCCACCCCAAAAGTGCCAGCCACTCAAGCTCTCGCTGCTCCTCAGCGGCCATTGGCAGCCCATCCACAGCAGCACAGACATTGGGGCTCCGGGCTTTCCCTGAGGAGCAGGGCTTCGACGTTTGCCACCAGCTGCACCTGGGAGCCCCCCGAAAAAAAACCCCCAAAAATCACGAACGTCGGACGATTGCTCCCACACCAAAAGTGCCAGCCACTCAAGCTCTTGCTGCTCCTCAGCGGCCATTGGCAGCGCATCTACAGCAGCATAGACACTGGAGCTCCGGTCTTTCCCTGAGGAGCAGGGCTTCGACGTTTGCCACTAGATGCACCTGGGCTCACTCCAAAAAAAAAACCCTAAAAAATCACGAACGTCGGATTATTCCTCCCACACCAAAAGTGCCAGCCACTCAAGCTCTTGCTGCTCCTCAGCGGCCATTGGCAGCGCATCTACAGCACCACAGACATTGGGGCTCCGGGCTTTCCCTGAGGAGCAGGGCTTCGATGTTTGCCACCAGCTGCACCTCGGCTCCCCCGAAAAAAAACCCTGAATAATCACGAACGTCGGACGATTGGTCCCACCCCAAAAGTGCCAGCCACTCAAGCTCTTGCTGCTCCTCAGCAGCCATTGGCAGGGCATCTAAAGCACCAGAGACCTTGGGGCTCTGGGCTTTCCCTGAGGAGCAGGGCTTCGACATTTGCCACCAGCTGCACCAGGGCGCCCCCCGACTAAAAACACAGAAAAATCATGAACGTCGGATGATTGCTCCCACACAAAAAGTGCCAGCCACTCAAGCTCTTGCTGCTCCTCAGCGGCCATTGGCAGCGCATCTACAGCACCACAGACATTGGGGCTACGGGCTTTCCCTGCGGAGCAGGGCTTAGGCGTTTGCCACCAGCTGCACCTGGGCGCCCACCGAGAAAAAACACCGAAGAATCACGAACGTCGGACGATTGGTCCCACACCAAAAGTGCCAGCCACTCAAGCTCTTGCTGCTCCTCAGCAGCCATTGGCAGCGCATCTACAGCAGCACAGACACTGGGGCTCCGGTCTTTCCCTGAGGAGCAGGGCTTCGACATTTGCCACCAGCTGCACCTGGGCAGCCCCCGAAAATAAACCCTGAATAATCACGAACGTCGGACGATTGCTCCCACCCCAAAAATGCCAGCCACTCAAGCTCTTGCTGCTCCTCAGCGGCCATTGGCAGCGCATATACAGCACCACAGACACTGGGGCTCCGGTCCTTACCTGAGGAGCAGGGCTTCGACGTTTGCCACCAGCTGCACATGGGTACCCCCCAAAAAAAAAACCCCGAAAAATCACGAACGTCGGACGATTGCTCCCACACCAAAAGTGACAGCCACTCAAGCTCTTGCTGCTCCTCAGCGGCTATTGGCAGCGCATCTACAGCAGCACAGACATTGTGGCTCCGGTCTTTCCCTGAGGAGCAGGGCTTCGACGTTTGCAACCAGCTGCACGTGGGCGCCCGTCAAAAAAAAAACCCCAAAGAATCACAAACGTCGAACGATTGCTCCCACACCAAAAGTGCCAACCACTCAAGCTCTTGCTGCTCCTCAGCGGCCATTGGCAGCGCATCTACAGAACCACATAACACTGTGGGTTCGGGCTTTCCTGAGGAGCAGTGCTTCACCGTTTACCACCAGCTGCACCTGGGCGCCCCCCCAAAAAAAAAAAACCCAAAAAATCACGAACGTCGGACGATTGCTCCAACACCAAAAGTGCCAGCCACTCAAGCTCTTGCTGCTCCTCAGCAGCCATTGGCAGCGCATCTACAGCAGCACAGACACTGGGGCTCCGGGCTTTCCCTGAGGAGCAGGGCTTCGACGTTTGCCACCAGCTGCACCTGGGCGCCCCCCGAAAATAAACCCCGAAAAATCACGAACGTCAGACGATTGCTCCCACACCAAATGTGCCAGCCACTCAAGCTCTTGCTGCTCCTCAGCGGCCATTGGCAGCGCATCTACAGCACAACAGACATTGGGGCTCCGGTGTTTCCCTGAGGAGCAGGGCTGCTACATTTGCCACCAGCTGCACCTGGGCGCCCCCCCGAAGAAAAAGCACGAAAAATCACGAACGTCGGACGATTGCTCCCACCACAAAAGTGCCAGCCACTCAAGCTCTTGCTGCTCCTCAGCGGCCATTGGCAGCGCATCTACAGCAGCACAGACACTGGGGCTCCGGTCTTTCCCTGAGGAGCAGGGCTTCGACGTTTGCCACCAGCTGCACCTGGGCGCCCCCGAAAAAAACCCTGAATAATCACGAACGTCGGACGATTGCTCCCACACTAAAAGTGCCAGCCACTCAAGCTCTTGCTGCTCCTCAGCAGCCATTGGCAGCGCATCTACAGCAGCACAGACACTGGGGCTCCGGTCTTTCCCTGAGGAGCAGGGCTTCGACATTTGCCACCAGCTGCACCTGGGCGCCCCCCGAAAAACCCTGAATAATCACGAACGTCGGACGATTGCTCCCACACTAAAAGTGCCAGCCACTCAAGCTCTTGCTGCTCCTCAGCGGCCATTGGCAGCGCATCTACACCAGCACAGACACTGGGGCTCCGGTCTTTCCCTGATGAGCAGGGCATCGACGTTTGCCACCAGCTGCACCAGGGCGCACTGCCGAAAAAAAACCCAGAAAAATAAAGAACGTCGTACGATTGCTCCCACACCAAAAGTGCCGGCCACTCAAGCTCTTGCTGCTTCTCAGCGGCCATTGGCAGCGCATCTACAGTACCACAGACATTGGGGCTCCGGTCTTTCCCTGGGGAGCAGGGCTTCCACGTTTGCCACCAGCTGCACCTAGGCACCCGAAAAAAACCCCGAAAAATCACGAACGTCGGACGATTGCTCCCACACCAAAAGTGCCAGCCACTCAAGCTCTTGCTGCTCCTCATCTGCCATTGGCAGCGCATCTACAGCAGCACAGACATTGGGGCTCCGGGCTTTCCCTGAGGAGCAGGGCATCGACGTTTGCCACCAGCTGCACCTGGGCGCCCCCGAAAAAAAACCCCGAAAAATCACGAACGTCGGACGATTGCTCCCACACCAAAAGTGCCAGCCACTCAAGCTCTTGCTGCTCCTCAGCGGCCATTGGCAGTGCATCTACAGCAGCATAGACACTGGAGCTCCGGTCTTTCCCTGAGGAGCAGGGCTTCGACATTTGCCACGAGCTGCACCTGGGCAGCCCCCGAAAATAAACCCTGAATAATCACGAACGTCGGACGATTGCTCCCACCCCAAAAATGCCAGCCACTCAAGCTCTTGCTGCTCCTCAGCGGCCATTGGTAGCGCATATACAGCACCACAGACACTGGGGCTCCGGTCCTTACCTGAGGAGCAGGGCTTCGACGTTTGCCACCAGCTGCACATGGGTACCCCCCAAAAAAAAACCCCGAAAAATCACGAACGTCGGACGATTGCTCCCACACCAAATGTGACAGCCACTCAAGCTCTTGCTGCTCCTCAGCGGCTATTGGCAGCGCATCTACAGCAGCACAGACATTGTGGCTCCGGTCTTTCCCTGAGGAGCAGGGCTTCGACGTTTGCAACCAGCTGCACGTGGGCGCCCGTCAAAAAAAAAACCCCAAAGAATCACAAACGTCGAACGATTGCTCCCACACCAAAAGTGCCAACCACTCAAGCTCTTGCTGCTCCTCAGCGGCCATTGGCAGCGCATCTACAGCACCACATAACACTGTGGGTTCGGGCTTTCCTGAGGAGCAGTGCTTCACCGTTTACCACCAGCTGCACCTGGGCGCCCCCCGAGTAAAAACACCGAAAAATCACGAACGTCGGACGATTGCTCCCACACCAAATGTGCCAGCCACTCAAGCTCTTGCTGCTTCTCAGCGGCCATTGGCAGCGCATCTACAGCAGCACAGACATTGGGGCTCCGGTCTTTCCCTGAGGAGCAGGGCTTCGACGTTTGCCACCATCTGCACCAGGGCGCCCCCTCGAAGAAAAAGCCCAAAAAATCACGAACGTCAAACTATTGCTCCCACCCCAAAAGTGCCAGCCACTCAAGCTCTCGCTGCTCCTCAGCGGCCATTGGCAGCCCATCCACAGCAGCACAGACATTGGGGCTCCGGGCTTTCCCTGAGGAGCAGGGCTTCGACGTTTGCCACTAGCTGCACCTGGGCGCACTCCAAAAAAAAAAACCCTAAAAATCACGAACGTCGGACGATTGCTCCCACACCAAAAGTGCCAGCCACTCAAGCTCTTGCTGCTCCTCAGCGGCCATTGGCAGCGCATCTACAGCAGCACAGACATTGGGGCTCCGGGCTTTCCCTGAGGAGCAGGGCTTCGATGTTTGCCACCAGCTGCACCTCGGCTCCTCCCGAAAAAAACCCTGAATAATCACGAACGTCGGACGATTGCTCCCACCCCAAAAGTGCCAGCCACTCAAGCTCTTGCTGCTCCTCAGCAGCCATTGGCAGGGCATCTAAAGCACCACAGACATTGGGGCTCTGGGCTTTCCCTGAGGAGCAGGGCTTCGACGTTTGCCACCAGCTGCACCAGGGCGCCCCCCGACTAAAAACACAGAAAAAATCATGAACGTCGGACGATTGGTCCCACACCAAAAGTGCCAGCCACTCAAGCTCTTGCTGCTCCTCAGCAGCCATTGGCAGCGCATCTACAGCAGCACAGACATTGGGGCTCCGGGCTTTCCCTGAGGAGCAGGGCTTCGACGTTTGCCACCAGCTGCACCTGGGCAGCCCCCGAAAATAAACCCTGAATAATCACGAACGTCGGACGATTGCTCCCACCCCAAAAATGCCAGCCACTCAAGCTCTTGCTGCTCCTCAGCGGCCATTGGGAGCGCATATACAGCATCACAGACACTGGGGCTCCGGTCCTTACCTGAGGAGCAGGGCTTCGACGTTTGCCACCAGCTGCACATGGGTACCCCCCAAAAAAAAACCCCGAAAAATCACGAACGTCGGACGATTGCTCCCACACCAAAAGTGACAGCCACTCAAGCTCTTGCTGCTCCTCAGCGGCTATTGGCAGCGCATCTACAGCAGCACAGACATTGTGGCTCCGGTCTTTCCCTGAGGAGCAGGGCTACGACGTTTGCAAACAGCTGCACGTGGGCGCCCGTCAAAAAAAAAACCCCAAAGAATCACAAACATCGAACGATTGCTCCCACACCAAAAGTGCCAGCCACTCAAGCTCTTGCTGCTCCTCAGCAGCCATTGGCAGCGCATCTACAGCAGCACAGACACTGGGGCTCCGGGCTTTCCCTGAGGAGCAGGGCTTCGACTTTTGCCACCAGCTGCACCTGGGCGCCCCCCGAAAAAAAACCCTGAAAAATCACGAACGTCGGACGATTGCTCCCACCCCAAAAGTGCCAGCCACTCAAGCTCTTGCTGCTCCTCAGCGGCCATTGGCAGCGCATCTTCAGCACCACAGACATTGGGGCTCCGGGCGTTCCCTGAGGAGCAGGGCTTCGACGTTTGCCACCAGCTGCACCCGGGCGCACTCCAAAAAAAAAACCCTAAAAAATCACGAACGTCGGACGATTGCTCCCACACCAAAAGTGCCAGCCACTCAAGCTCTTGCTGCTCCTCAGCGGCCATTGGCAGCGCATCTACAGCAGCACAGACATTGGGGCTCCGGGCTTTCCCTGAGGAGCAGGGCTTCGATGTTTGCCACCAGCTGCACCTCGGCTCCCCCCGAAAAAAACCCTGAATAATCACGAACGTCGGACGATTGCTCCCACCCCAAAAGTGCCAGCCACTCAAGCTCTTGCTGCTCCTCAGCAGCCATTGGCAGGGCATCTAAAGCACCAGAGACCTTGGGGCTCTGGGCTTTCCCTGAGGAGCAGGGCTTCGACGTTTGCCACCAGCTGCACCAGGGCGCCGCCCGACTAAAAACACAGAAAAAATCATGAACGTCGCACGATTGCTCCCACACCAAAAGTGCCAGCCACTCAAGCTCTTGCTGCTCCTCAGCGGCCATTGGCAGCGCATCTACAGCACCACAGACATTGGGGCTACGGGCTTTCCCTGCGGAGCAGGGCTTAGGCGTTTGCCACCAGCTGCACCAGGGCGCCCCCCGAGAAAAAACACCGAAGAATCACGAACGTCGGACGATTGGTCCCACACCAAAAGTGCCAGCCACTCAAGCTCTTGCTGCTCCTCAGCAGCCATTGGCAGCGCATCTATAGCAGCACAGACACTGGGGCTCCGGTCTTTCCCTGAGGAGCAGGGCTTCGACGTTTGCCACCAGCTGCACCTGGGCAGCCCCCGAAAATAAACCCTGAATAATCACGAACGTCGGACGATTGCTCCCACCCCAAAAATGCCAGCCACTCAAGCTCTTGCTGCTCCTCAGCGGCCATTGGCAGCGCATATACAGCACCACAGACACTGGGGCTCCGGTCCTTACCTGAGGAGCAGGGCTTCGACGTTTGCCACCAGCTGCACATGGGTACCCCCCAAAAAAAAACCCCGAAAAATCACGAACGTCGGACAATTGGTCTCACACCAAAAGTGCCAGCCACTCAAGCTCTTGCTGCTCCTCAGCGGCTATTGGCAGCGCATCTACAGCAGCACAGACATTGTGGCTCCGGTCTTTCCCTGAGGAGCAGGGCTTCGAAGTTTGCAACCAGCTGCACGTGGGCGCCCGTCAAAAAAAAAACCCCAAAGAATCACAAACGTCGAACGATTGCTCCCACACCAAAAGTGCCAACCACTCAAGCTCTTGCTGCTCCTCAGCGGCCATTGGCAGCGCATCTACAGCACCACATAACACTGTGGGTTCGGGCTTTCCTGAGGAGCAGTGCTTCACCGTTTACCACCAGCTGCACCTGGGCGCCCCCCAAAAAAAAAAAAACCCAAAAAATCACGAACGTCGGACGATTGCTCCCACACCAAAAGTGCCAGCCACTCAAGCTCTTGCTGCTCCTCAGCAGCCATTGGCAGCGCATCTACAGCAGCACAGACACTGGGGCTCCGGGCTTTCCCTGAGGAGCAGGGCTTCGACTTTTGCCACCAGCTGCACCTGGGCGCCCCCCGAAAAAAAACCCTGAATAATCACGAACGTCGGACGATTGCTCCCACCCCAAAAGTGCCAGCCACTCAAGCTCTTGCTGCTCCTCAGCGGCCATTGGCAGCGCATCTTCAGCACCACAGACATTGGGGCTCCGGGCTTTCCCTGAGGAGCAGGGCTTCGACGTTTGCCACCAGCTGCACCCGGGCGCCCCCCGAAAGAAAACCCCGAAAAATCAGGAACGTCGGACGATTGCTCCCACCCCAAAAGTGCCAGCCACTCAAGCTCTTGCTGCTCCTCAGCGGCCATTGGCAGCGCATCTACAGCACCAGAGACGTTGGGGCTCCGGGCTTTCCCTGAGGAGCAGGGCTTCGACTTTTGCCACCAGCTGCACCTGGGCGCCCCCTGAGTAAAAACACCGAAGTATCATGAACGTCGGACGATTGCTCCCACCCCAAAAGTGCCAGCCACTCAAGCTCTTGCTGCTCGTCAGCAACCATTGGAAGCGCATCTACAGCAGCACAGACACTGGGGCTCCGGTCTTTCCCTGATGAGCAGGGCATCGACGTTTGCCACCAGCTGCACCAGGGCGCCCTGCCCAAAAAAAACCCCGAAAAATAAAGAACGTCGTACGATTGCTCCCACACCAAAAGTGCCAGCCACTCAAGCTCTTGCTGCTTCTCAGCGGCCATTGGCAGCGCATCTACAGCACCACAGACATTGGGGCTCCGGTCTTTCCCTGGGGAGCAGGGCTTCGACGTTTGCCACCAGCTGCACCTAGGCACCCGAAAAAAACCCCGAAAAATCACGAACGTCGGACGATTGTTCCCACACCAAAAGTGCCAGCCACTCAAGCTCTTGCTGCTCCTCAGCTGCCATTGGCAGCGCATCTACAGCAGCACAGACATTGGGGCTCCGGGCTTTCCCTGAGGAGCAGGGCATCGACGTTTGCCACCAGCCGCACCTGGGCGCCCCCGAAAAAAAAACCCTAAAAAATCACGAACGTCGGACGATTGCTCCCACACCAAAAGTGCCAGCCACTCAAGCTCTTGCTGCTCCTCAGCGGCCATTGGCAGTGCATCTACAGCAGCATAGACACTGGAGCTCCGGTCTTTCCCTGAGGAGCAGGGCTTAGGCGTTTGCCACCAGCTGCACCAGGGCGCCCCCCGAATAAAAACACCGAAAAATCATGAACTTTGGACGATTGCTCCCACCCGAAAAGTGCCAGCCACTCAAGCTCTTGCTGCTCCTCAGCGGCCATTGGCAGCGCATCTACAGCAGCACAGACATTGGGGCTCCGGGCTTTCCCTGAGGAGCAGGGCTTCGAGGTTTGCCACCAGCTGCACCTGGGCGCCCCCCGAAAAAAAACCCTGAAAAATCACGAACGTCGGACGATTGCTCCCACCCCAAAAGTGTCAGCCACTCAAGCTCTTGCTGCTGCTCAGCAGCCATTGGCAGCGCATCTACAGC
The DNA here is from genome assembly GCA_026413225.1 of Otis tarda. Taxonomy (NCBI): domain Eukaryota; kingdom Metazoa; phylum Chordata; class Aves; order Otidiformes; family Otididae; genus Otis; species Otis tarda. The sequence goes on from CM048590.1 coordinate 276,252, forward strand.
ACCACAGGCATTGGGGCTACGGGCTTTCCCTGAGGAGCAGGGCTTAGGCATTTGCCACCAGCTGCACCTGGACGCCCCCCGAAAAAAAAACCCGAAAAACACGAACGTCGGATGATTGCTCCCACCCCAAAAGTGCCAGCCACTCAAGCTCTTGCTGCTCCTCAGCGGCCATTGGCAGTGCATCTACAGCAGCACAGACACTGGGGCTCCGGGCTTTCCCTGAGGAGCAGGGCTTCGACGTTTGACACCAGCTGCACCAGGGCGCCCCCCGAGTAAAAACACCGAAAAATCACGAACGTCGGACGATTGCTCCCACACCAAATGTGCCAGCCACTCAAGCTCTTGCTGCTTCTCAGCGGCCATTGGCAGTGCATCTACAGCAGCACAGACGTTGGGGCTCCGGTCTTTCCCTGATGAGCAGGGCTTCGACGTTTGCCACCAGCTGCACCTGGGCGCCCCCTCGAAGAAAAAGCCCGAAAAATCACGAACGTCAAACTATTGCTCCCACCCCAAAAGTGCCAGCCACTCAAGCTCTCGCTGCTCCTCAGCGGCCATTGGCAGCCCATCCACAGCAGCACAGACATTGGGGCTCCGGGCTTTCCCTGAGGAGCAGGGCTTCGACGTTTGCCACCAGCTGCACCTGGGCGCCCCCCGAAAAAAAACCCTGAAAAATCACGAACGTCGGACGATTGCTCCCACACCAAAAGTGCCAGCCACTCAAGCTCTTGCTGCTCCTCAGCGGCCATTGGCAGCGCATCTACAGCAGCACAGACACTGGGGCTCCGGTCTTTCCCTGAGGAGCAGGGCTTCGATGTTTGCCACCAGCTGCACCTCGGCTCCCCCCGAAAAAAACCCTGAATAATCACGAACGTCGGATGATTGCTCCCACCCCAAAAGTGCCAGCCACTCAAGCTCTTGCTGCTCCTCAGCGGCCATTGGCAGGGCATCTACAGCAGCACAGACATTAGGGCTCCGGGCTTTCCCTGAGGAGCAGGGCTTCGACGTTTGCCACCAGCTGCACCTGGGCGCCCCCCGAAAGAAAACCCCGAAAAATCACGAACGTCAGACGATTGCTCCCACACCAAAAGTGCCAGCCACTCAAGCTCTTGCTGCTCCTCAGCGGCCATTGGCAGCGCATCTACAGCACAACAGACATTGGGGCTCCGGTGTTTCCCTGAGGAGCAGGGCTGCTACATTTGCCACCAGCTGCACCTGGGCGCCCCCCCGAAGAAAAAGCACGAAAAATCACGAACGTCGGACGATTGCTCCCACCACAAAAGTGCCAGCCACTCAAGCTCTTGCTGCTCCTCAGCAGCCATTGGCAGCGCATCTACAGCAGCACAGACACTGGGGCTCCGGGCTTTCCCTGAGGAGCAGGGCTTCGACGTTTGCCACCAGCTGCACCTGGGCGCCCCCCGAAAAAAACCCTGAATAATCACGAACGTCGGACGATTGCTCCCACACTAAAAGTGCCAGCCACTCAAGCTCTTGCTGCTCCTCAGCAGCCATTGGCAGTGCATCTACAGCAGCAGAGACACTGGGGCTCCGGGCTTTCCCAGAGGAGCAGGGCTTCGACGTTTGCCACCAGATGCACCTGGGCGCCCCCCGAGAAAAAAAACCCAAAAAATCATGAACGTCGGACGATTGCTCCGACACTAAAAGTGCCAGACACTCAAGCTCTTGCTGCTCCTCAGCAGCCATTGGCAGCCCATCCACAGCAGCACAGACATTGGGGCTTCGGGATTTCCTGAGGAGCAGGGCTTCGACGTTTGCCACCAGCTGCACCTGAGCGCCCCCCTGAAAATAAACCCCAAAAAATCACGAACGTCGGACGATTGGTCCCACCCCAAAAGTGCCAGCCACTCAAGCTCTTGCTGCTCCTCAGCGTCCATTGGCAGCGCATCTACAGCAGCACAGACACTGGGGCTCCGGTCTTTCCCTGAGGAGCAGGGCTTCGACGTTTGCCACCAGCTGCATGTGGGCGCCCCCCGAAAAAAACCCTGAATAATCACGAACGTCGGACGATTGCTCCCACACCAAAAGTGCCAGCCACTCAAGCTCTTGCTGCTCCTCAGCGGCCATTGGCAGCGCATCTACAGCAGCACAGACACTGGGGCTCCGGGCTTTCCCTGAGGAGCAGGGCTTCGACGTTTGCCACCAGCTGCACATGGGCGTCCCCCCAAAAAAAACCCCGAAAAATCACGAACGTCGGACGATTGCTCCCACACCAAAAGTGCCAGCCACTCAAGCTCTTGCTGCTCCTCAGTGGCCATTGGCAGCGCATCTACAGCACCACAGACACTGGGGCTCCGGTCTTTCCCTGAGGAGCAGGCCTTCGACGTTTGCCACCAGCTGCACCTGGGCCTCCCCCGAAAAAAACCCTGAATAATCACGAACGTCGGAAGATTGCTCCCACCCCAAAAGTGCCAGCCACTCAAGCTCTTGCTGCTCCTCAGCAGCCATTGGCAGTGCATCTACAGCAGCACAGACATTGGGGCTCCGGGCTTTCCCTGAGGAGCAGGGCTTCGACGTTTGCCACCAGCTGCACCTGGGCGCCCCCCGAAAGAAAACCCCGAAAAATCACGAACGTCAGACGATTGCTCCCACACCAAAAGTGCCAGCCACTCAAGCTCTTGCTGCTCCTCAGCGGCCATTGGCAGCGCATCTACAGCACCACAGACATTGGGGCTCCGGTGTTTCCCTGAGGAGCAGGGCTGCTACATTTGCCACCAGCTGCACCTGGGCGCCCCCCCGAAGAAAAAGCACGACAAATCACGAACGTCGGACGATTGCTCCGACCCCAAAAGTGCCAGCCACTCAAGCTCTTGCTGCTCCTCAGCGGCCATTGGCAGCGCATCTACAGCACCACAGACACTGGGGCTCCGGTCTTTCCCTGAGGAGCAGGGCTTCGACGTTTGCCACCAGCTGCACCTGGGCGCCCCCCGAAAAAAACCCCGAATAATCACGAACGTCGGACGATTGCTCCCACACTAAAAGTGCCAGCCACTCAAGCTCTTGCTGCTGCTCAGCAGCCATTGGCAGCGCATCTACAGCACCACAGGCATTGAGGCTACGGGCTTTCCCTGAGGAGCAGGGCTTAGGCATTTGCCACCAGCTGCACCTGGACGCCCCCCGAAGAAAAACCCCGAAAAACACGAACGTCGGATGATTGCTCCCACACCAAAAGTGCCAGCCACTCAAGCTCTTGCTGCTCCTCAGCGGCCATTGGCAGCGCATCTACAGCAGCACAGACACTGGGGCTCCGGGCTTTCCCTGAGGAGCAGGGCTTCGACGTTTGACACCAGCTGCACCAGGGCCCCCCCCGAGTAAAAACACCGAAAAATCACGAACGTCAGACGATTGCTCCCACACCAAATGTGCCAGCCACTCAAGCTCTTGCTGCTTCTCAGCGGCCATTGGCAGCGCATCTACAGCAGCACAGACATTGGGGCTCCGGTCTTTCCCTGAGGAGCAGGGCTTCGACGTTTGCCACCAGCTGCACCAGGGCGCCCCCTCGAAGAAAAAGCCCGAAAAATCACGAACGTCAAACTATTGCTCCCACCCCAAAAGTGCCAGCCACTCAAGCTCTCGCTGCTCCTCAGCGGCCATTGGCAGCCCATCCACAGCAGCACAGACATTGGGGCTCCGGGCTTTCCCTGAGGAGCAGGGCTTCGACGTTTGCCACCAGCTGCACCTGGGCGCCCCCGAAAAAAAAACCCCCAAAAATCACGAACGTGGGACGATTGCTCCCACCCCAAAAGTGCCAGCCACTCAAGCTCTTGCTGCTCCTCAGCGGCCATTGGCAGCGCATCTACAGCAGCACAGACATTGGGGCTCCGGGCTTTCACTGAGGAGCAGGGCTTCGATGTTTGCCACCAGCTGCACCTCGGCTCCCCCCGAAAAAAACCCTGAATAATCACGAACGTCGGACGATTGGTCCCACCCCAAAAGTGCCAGCCACTCAAGCTCTTGCTGCTCCTCAGCGGCCATTGGCAGGGCATCTACAGCAGCACAGACATTAGGGCTCCGGGCTTTCCCTGAGGAGCAGGGCTTCGACGTTTGCCACCAGCTGCACCTGGGCGCCCCCCGAAAGAAAACCCCGAAAAATCACGAACGTCAGACGATTGCTCCCACACCAAAAGTGCCAGCCACTCAAGCTCTTGCTGCTCCTCAGCGGCCATTGGCAGCGCATCTACAGCACAACAGACATTGGGGCTCCGGTGTTTCCCTGAGGAGCAGGGCTGCTACATTTGCCACCAGCTGCACCTGGGCGCCCCCCCGAAGAAAAAGCACGAAAAATCACGAACGTCGGACGATTGCTCCCACCACAAAAGTGCCAGCCACTCAAGCTCTTGCTGCTCCTCAGCGGCCATTGGCAGCGCATCTACAGCACCACAGACACTGGGGCTCCGGTCTTTCCCTGAGGAGCAGGGCTTCGACGTTTGCCACCAGCTGCACCTGGGCGCCCCCGAAAAAAACCCCGAATAATCACGAACGTCGGACGATTGCTCCCACACTAAAAGTGCCAGCCACTCAAGCTCTTGCTGCTGCTCAGCAGCCATTGGCAGCGCATCTACAGCACCACAGGCATTGAGGCTACGGGCTTTCCCTGAGGAGCAGGGCTTAGGCATTTGCCACCAGCTGCACCTGGACGCCCCCCGAAGAAAAACCCCGAAAAACACGAACGTCGGATGATTGCTCCCACACCAAAAGTGCCAGCCACTCAAGCTCTTGCTGCTCCTCAGCGGCCATTGGCAGCGCATCTACAGCAGCACAGACACTGGGGCTCCGGGCTTTCCCTGAGGAGCAGGGCTTCGACGTTTGACACCAGCTGCACCAGGGCCCCCCCGAGTAAAAACACCGAAAAATCACGAACGTCAGACGATTGCTCCCACACCAAATGTGCCAGCCACTCAAGCTCTTGCTGCTTCTCAGCGGCCATTGGCAGCGCATCTACAGCAGCACAGACATTGGGGCTCCGGTCTTTCCCTGAGGAGCAGGGCTTCGACGTTTGCCACCAGCTGCACCAGGGCGCCCCCTCGAAGAAAAAGCCCGAAAATCACGAACGTCAAACTATTGCTCCCACCCCAAAAGTGCCAGCCACTCAAGCTCTCGCTGCTCCTCAGCGGCCATTGGCAGCCCATCCACAGCAGCACAGACATTGGGGCTCCGGGCTTTCCCTGAGGAGCAGGGCTTCGACGTTTGCCACCAGCTGCACCTGGGCGCCCCCCGAAAAAAACCCCCAAAAATCACGAACGTCGGACGATTGCTCCCACACCAAAAGTGCCAGCCACTCAAGCTCTTGCTGCTCCTCAGCGGCCATTGGCAGCGCATCTACAGCACCACAGACACTGGGGCTCCGGTCTTTCCCTGAGGAGCAGGGCTTCGACGTTTGCCACTAGCTGCACCTGGGCGCACTCCAAAAAAAAAACCCTAAAAAATCACGAACGTCGGACGATTGGTCCCACACCAAAAGTGCCAGCCACTCAAGCTCTTGCTGCTCCTCAGCAGCCATTGGCAGCGCATCTACAGCAGCACAGACATTGGGGCTCCGGGCTTTCCCTGAGGAGCAGGGCTTCGATGTTTGCCACCAGCTGCACCTCGGCTCCCCGAAAAAAAACCCTGAATAATCACGAACGTCGGACGATTGCTCCCACCCCAAAAGTGCCAGCCACTCAAGCTCTTGCTGCTCCTCAGCGGCCATTGGCAGGGCATCTACAGCAGCACAGACATTAGGGCTCCGGGCTTTCCCTGAGGAGCAGGGCTTCGACGTTTGCCACCAGCTGCACCTGGGCGCCCCCGAAAGAAAACCCCGAAAAATCACGAACGTCAGACGATTGCTCCCACACCAAAAGTGCCAGCCACTCAAGCTCTTGCTGCTCCTCAGCGGCCATTGGCAGCGCATCTACAGCACAACAGACATTGGGGCTCCGGTGTTTCCCTGAGGAGCAGGGCTGCTACATTTGCCACCAGCTGCACCTGGGCGCCCCCCCGAAGAAAAAGCACGAAAAATCACGAACGTCGGACGATTGCTCCGACCCCAAAAGTGCCAGCCACTCAAGCTCTTGCTGCTCCTCAGCAGCCATTGGCAGCCCATCCACAGCAGCACAGACATTGGGGTTTCGGGCTTTCCCTGAGGAGCAGGGCTTCGACTTTTGCCACTAGCTGCACCTGGGCGCACTCCAAAAAAAAAAACCCTAAAAAATCACGAACGTCAGACGATTGGTCCCACCCCAAAAGTGCCAGCCACTCAAGCTCTTGCTGCTCCTCAGCGGCCATTGGCAGCGCATCTACAGCAGCAGAGACACTGGGGCTCCGGGCTTTCCCTGAGGAGCAGGGCTTCGACGTTTGCCACCATCTGCACTCGGGCGCCCCCCAAAAAAACCCCGAAAAATCACGAACGTCAGACGATTGCTCCCACCCGAAAAGTGCCAGCCACTCAAGCTCTTGCTGCTCCTCAGCGGCCATTGGCAGCACATCTACAGCAGCACAGAAACTGGGGCTCCGGTCTTTCCCTGAGGAGCAGGGCTTCGACGTTTGCCACCAGCTGCACCTGGGCGCCCCCGAAAAAAACCCTGAATAATCACGAACGTCGGACGATTGCTCCCACCCCAAAAGTGCCAGCCACTCAAGCTCTTGCTGCTCCTCAGCGGCCATTGGCAGCGCATCTACAGCACCACAGACACTGGGGCTCCGGTCTTTCCCTGAGGAGCAGGGCTTCGACGTTTGCCACCAGCTGCACCTGGGCGCCCCCCGAAAAAAACCCTGAATAATCACGAACGTCGGACGATTGCTCCCACACTAAAAGTGCCAGCCACTCAAGCTCTTGCTGCTCCTCAGCAGCCATTGGCAGTGCATCTACAGCAGCACAGACACTGGGGCTCCGGGCTTTCCCTGAGGAGCAGGGCTTCGACGTTTGCCACCAGCTGCAGCTGGGCGCACTCCCAAAAAAAAATCCTAAAAAATCACGAACGTCGGACGATTGGTCCCACACCAAAAGTGCCAGCCACTCAAGCTCTTGCTGCTCCTCAGCAGCCATTGGCAGCGCATCTACAGCAGCACAGACATTGGGGCTCCGGGCTTTCCCTGAGGAGCAGGGCTTCGATGTTTGCCACCAGCTGCACCTCGGCTCCCCCCGAAAAAAACCCTGAATAATCACGAACGTCGGACGATTGCTCCCACCCCAAAAGTGCCAGCCACTCAAGCTCTTGCTGCTCCTCAGCGGCCATTGGCAGCGCATCTACAGCAGCACAGACACTGGGGCTCCGGGCTTTCCCTGAGGAGCAGGGCTTCGACGTTTGCCACCAGCTGCACCTGGGCGCCCCCGAAAGAAAACCCCGAAAAATCATGAACGTCAGACGATTGCTCCCACACCAAAAGTGCCAGCCACTCAAGCTCTTGCTGCTCCTCAGCGGCCATTGGCAGCGCATCTACAGCACCACAGACATTGGGGCTCCGGTGTTTCCCTGAGGAGCAGGGCTGCTACATTTGCCACCAGCTGCACCTGGGCGCCCCCCCGAAGAAAAAGCACGACAAATCACGAACGTCGGACGATTGCTCCGACCCCAAAAGTGCCAGCCACTCAAGCTCTTGCTGCTCCTCAGCGGCCATTGGCAGCGCATCTACAGCACCACAGACACTGGGGCTCCGGTCTTTCCCTGAGGAGCAGGGCTTCGACGTTTGCCACCAGCTGCACCTGGGCGCCCCCCGAAAAAAAACCCCGAATAATCACGAACGTCGGACGATTGCTCCCACACTAAAAGTGCCAGCCACTCAAGCTCTTGCTGCTGCTCAGCAGCCATTGGCAGCGCATCTACAGCACCACAGGCATTGAGGCTACGGGCTTTCCCTGAGGAGCAGGGCTTAGGCATTTGCCACCAGCTGCACCTGGACGCCCCCCCGAAGAAAAACCCCGAAAAACACGAACGTCGGATGATTGCTCCCACACCAAAAGTGCCAGCCACTCAAGCTCTTGCTGCTCCTCAGCGGCCATTGGCAGCGCATCTACAGCAGCACAGACACTGGGGCTCCGGGCTTTCCCTGAGGAGCAGGGCTTCGACGTTTGACACCAGCTGCACCAGGGCCCCCCCGAGTAAAAACACCGAAAAATCACGAACGTCAGACGATTGCTCCCACACCAAATGTGCCAGCCACTCAAGCTCTTGCTGCTTCTCAGCGGCCATTGGCAGCGCATCTACAGCAGCACAGACATTGGGGCTCCGGTCTTTCCCTGAGGAGCAGGGCTTCGACGTTTGCCACCAGCTGCACCAGGGCGCCCTCGAAGAAAAAGCCCGAAAAATCACGAACGTCAAACTATTGCTCCCACCCCAAAAGTGCCAGCCACTCAAGCTCTCGCTGCTCCTCAGCGGCCATTGGCAGCCCATCCACAGCAGCACAGACATTGGGGCTCCGGGCTTTCCCTGAGGAGCAGGGCTTCGACGTTTGCCACCAGCTGCACCTGGGCGCCCCCCGAAAAAAAACCCCCAAAAATCACGAACGTGGGACGATTGCTCCCACCCCAAAAGTGCCAGCCACTCAAGCTCTTGCTGCTCCTCAGCGGCCATTGGCAGCGCATCTACAGCACCACAGACACTGGGGCTCCGGTCTTTCCCTGAGGAGCAGGGCTTCGACGTTTGCCACTAGCTGCACCTGGGCGCACTCCAAAAAAAAAACCCTAAAAAATCACGAACGTCGGACGATTGGTCCCACACCAAAAGTGCCAGCCACTCAAGCTCTTGCTGCTCCTCAGCAGCCATTGGCAGCGCATCTACAGCAGCACAGACATTGGGGCTCCGGGCTTTCCCTGAGGAGCAGGGCTTCGATGTTTGCCACCAGCTGCACCTCGGCTCCCCCCGAAAAAAACCCTGAATAATCACGAACGTCGGACGATTGGTCCCACCCCAAAAGTGCCAGCCACTCAAGCTCTTGCTGCTCCTCAGCGGCCATTGGCAGGGCATCTACAGCAGCACAGACATTAGGGCTCCGGGCTTTCCCTGAGGAGCAGGGCTTCGACGTTTGCCACCAGCTGCACCTGGGCGCCCCCCGAAAGAAAACCCCGAAAAATCACGAACGTCAGACGATTGCTCCCACACCAAAAGTGCCAGCCACTAAAGCTCTTGCTGCTCCTCAGCGGCCATTGGCAGCGCATCTACAGCACAACAGACATTGGGGCTCCGGTGTTTCCCTGAGGAGCAGGGCTGCTACATTTGCCACCAGCTGCACCTGGGCGCCCCCCCGAAGAAAAAGCACGAAAAATCACGAACGTCGGACGATTGCTCCGACCCCAAAAGTGCCAGCCACTCAAGCTCTTGCTGCTCCTCAGCAGCCATTGGCAGCCCATCCACAGCAGCACAGACATTGGGGTTTCGGGCTTTCCTGAGGAGCAGGGCTTCGACGTTTGCCACTAGCTGCACCTGGGCGCACTCCAAAAAAAAAACCCTAAAAAATCACGAACGTCAGACGATTGGTCCCACCCCAAAAGTGCCAGCCACTCAAGCTCTTGCTGCTCCTCAGCGTCCATTGGCAGCGCATCTACAGCAGCAGAGACACTGGGGCTCCGGGCTTTCCCTGAGGAGCAGGGCTTCGACGTTTGCCACCATCTGCACTCGGGCGCCCCCCAAAAAAAACCCCGAAAAATCACGAACGTCAGACGATTGCTCCCACCCGAAAAGTGCCAGCCACTCAAGCTCTTGCTGCTCCTCAGCGGCCATTGGCAGCACATCTACAGCAGCACAGAAACTGGGGCTCCGGTCTTTCCCTGAGGAGCAGGGCTTCGACGTTTGCCACCAGCTGCACCTGGGCGCCCCCCGAAAAAACCCTGAATAATCACGAACGTCGGACGATTGCTCCCACCCCAAAAGTGCCAGCCACTCAAGCTCTTGCTGCTCCTCAGCGGCCATTGGCAGCGCATCTACAGCACCACAGACACTGGGGCTCCGGTCTTTCCCTGAGGAGCAGGGCTTCGACGTTTGCCACCAGCTGCACCTGGGCGCCCCCCGAAAAAAACCCTGAATAATCACGAACGTCGGACGATTGCTCCCACACTAAAAGTGCCAGCCACTCAAGCTCTTGCTGCTCCTCAGCAGCCATTGGCAGTGCATCTACAGCAGCACAGACACTGGGGCTCCGGGCTTTCCCAGAGGAGCAGGGCTTCGAAGTTTGCCACTAGCTGCAGCTGGGCGCACTCCAAAAAAAAAATCCTAAAAAATCACGAACGTCGGACGATTGGTCCCACACCAAAAGTGCCAGCCACTCAAGCTCTTGCTGCTCCTCAGCAGCCATTGGCAGCGCATCTACAGCAGCACAGACATTGGGGCTCCGGGCTTTCCCTGAGGAGCAGGGCTTCGATGTTTGCCACCAGCTGCACCTCGGCTCCCCCCGAAAAAAACCCTGAATAATCACGAACGTCGGACGATTGCTCCCACCCCAAAAGTGCCAGCCACTCAAGCTCTTGCTGCTCCTCAGCGGCCATTGGCAGCGCATCTACAGCAGCACAGACACTGGGGCTCCGGGCTTTCCCTGAGGAGCAGGGCTTCGACGTTTGCCACCAGCTGCACCTGGGCCTCCCCCGAAAAAAAACCTGAATAATCACGAACGTCGGAAGATTGCTCCCATCCCAAAAGTGCCAGCCACTCAAGCTCTTGCTGCTCCTCAGCAGCCATTGGCAGTGCATCTACAGCAGCACAGACATTGGGGCTCCGGGCTTTCCCTGAGGAGCAGGGCTTCGACGTTTGCCACCAGCTGCACCTGGGCGCCACCCGAAAGAAAACCCCGAAAAATCACGAACGTCAGACGATTGCTCCCACACCAAAAGTGCCAGCCACTCAAGCTCTTGCTGCTCCTCAGCGGCCATTGCCAGCGCATCTACAGCACAACAGACATTGGGGCTCCGGTGTTTCCCTGAGGAGCAGGGCTGCTACATTTGCCACCAGCTGCACCTGGGCGCCCCCCCGAAGAAAAAGCACGAAAAAACACGAACGTCGGACGATTGCTCCGACCCCAAAAGTGCCAGCCACTCAAGCTCTTGCTGCTCCTCAGCGGCCATTGGCAGCGCATCTACAGCAGCACAGACACTGGGGCTCCGGTCTTTCCCTGAGGAGCAGGGATTCGACGTTTGCCACCAGCTGCACCTGGGCGCCCCCCGAAAAAAACCCTGAATAATCACGAACGTCGGACGATTGCTCCCACACTAAAAGTGCCAGCCACTCAAGCTCTTGCTGCTCCTCAGCAGCCATTGGCAGCGCATCTACAGCAGCACAGACACTGGGGCTCCGGGCTTTCCCTGAGGAGCAGGGCTTCGACGTTTGCCACCAGATGCACCTGGGCGCCCCCCAGAGAAAATAAACCCAAGAAATCACGAACGTCGTACGATTGCTCCGACACTAAAAGTGCCAGACACTCAAGCTCTTGCTGCTCCTCAGCGTCCATTGGCAGCGCATCTACAGCAGCACAGACACTGGGCTCTGGTCTTTCCCTGAGGAGCAGGGCTTCGACGTTTGCCACCAGCTGCACCTGGGCGCACTCCAAAAAAAAAACCCTAAAAAATCACGAACGTCAGACGATTGGTCCCACCCCAAAAGTGCCAGCCACTCAAGCTCTTGCTGCTCCTCAGCGTCCATTGGCAGCGCATCTACAGCAGCACAGACACTGGGGCTCCGGGCTTTCCCTGAGGAGCAGGGCTTCGACGTTTGCCACCATCTGCACTCGGGCGCCCCCCAAAAATAACCCCGAAAAATCACGAACGTCAGACGATTGCTCCCACCCGAAAAGTGCCAGCCACTCAAGCTCTTGCTGCTCCTCAGCGGCCATTGGCAGCACATCTACAGCAGCACAGACACTGGGGCTCCGGTCTTTCCCTGAGGAGCAGGGCTTCGACGTTTGCCACCAGCTGCACCTGGGCGCCCCCCGAAAAAAACCCTGAATAATCACGAACGTCGGACGATTGCTCCCACCCCAAAAGTGCCAGCCACTCAAGCTCTTGCTGCTCCTCAGCGGCCATTGGCAGCGCATCTACAGCACCACAGACACTGGGGCTCCGGTCTTTCCCTGAGGAGCAGGCCTTCGACGTTTGCCACCAGCTGCACCTGGGCCTCCCCCGAAAAAAAACCTGAATAATCACGACCGTCGGAAGATTGCTCCCACACCAAAAGTGCCAGCCACTCAAGCTCTTGCTGCTCCTCAGCAGCCATTGGCAGTGCATCTACAGCAGCACAGACATTGGGGCTCCGGGCTTTCCCTGAGGAGCAGGGCTTCGACGTTTGCCACCAGCTGCACCTGGGCACCCCCCGAAAGAAAACCCCGAAAAATCACGAACGTCAGACGATTGCTCCCACACCAAAAGTGCCAGCCACTCAAGCTCTTGCTGCTCCTCAGCGGCCATTGGCAGCGCATCTACAGCACAACAGACATTGGGGCTCCGGTCTTTCCCTGAGGAGCAGGGCTTCGATGTTTGCCACCATCTGCACTCGGGCGCCCCCCAAAAAAAACCCCGAAAAATCACGAACGTCAGACGATTGGTCCCACACCAAAAGTGCCAGCCACTAAAGCTCTTGCTGCTCCTCAGCGGCCATTGGCAGCGCATCTACAGCAGCACAGATATTGGGGCTCCGGTTTTCCCTGAGGAGGAGGGCTACTACGTTTGCCACCAGCTGCACCTGGGCGCCCCCCCGAAGAAAATGCCCGAAAAATCACGAACATCAAACTATTGCTCCCACCCCAAAAGTGCCAGCCACTCAAGCTCTCGCTGCTCCTCAGCGGCCATTGGCACCCCATCCACAGCAGCACAGACATTGGGGCTCCGGTCTTTCCCTGAGGAGCAGGGCTTCGACGTTTGCCACCAGCTGCACCTGGGCGTTCCCCGAAAAAAACCCCGAATAATCACGAACGTCGGACGATTGCTCCCACACCAAAAGTGCCAGCCACTCAAGCTCTTGCTGCTCCTCAGCGGCCATTGGCAGCGCATCTACAGCACCACAGACACTGGGGCTCCGGTCTTTCCATGAGGAGCAGGGCTTCGACGTTTGCCACCAGCTGCACCTGGGCGTCCCCCGAAAAAAACCCTGAATAATCACGAACGTCGGACGATTGCTCCCACACCAAAAGTGCCAGCCACTCAAGCTCTTGCTGCTCCTCAGCAGCCATTGGCAGCGCATCTAAAGCACCAGAAACCTTGGGGCTCTGGGCTTTCCCTGAGGAGCAGGGCTTCGACGTTTGCCACCATCTGCACCTGGGCGCCCCCCGAAAAAAAACCCCAAAAAATCACGAACGTCAGACGATTGCACCCTAACGTCAGACGATTGCTCCCTAACCAAAAGTGCCAGACACTCAAGCTCTTGCTGCTCCTCAGCGGCCATTGGCAGCGCATCTACAGCAGCACAGACATTGGGGCTCCGGTTTTTCCCTTAGGAGCAGGGCTGCTACATTTGCCACCAGCTGCACCCGGGCGCCACCCCTAAAATAAACCCCGAAAAATCACGAACGTCGCACGATTGCTCCCACCCCAAAAGTGCCAGCCACTCAAGCTCTTGCTGCTCCTCAGCGGCCATTGGCAGCGCATCTACAGCACCACAGACATTGGGGCTCCGGTCTTACCATGAGGAGCAGGGCTTCGACGTTTGCCACTAGCTGCACCTGGGCGCACACCAAAAAAAAAAACCTAAAAAATCACGAACGTCGGACGATTGCTCCCACACCAAAAGTGCCAGCCACTCAAGCTCTTGCTGCTCCTCAGCAGCCATTGGCAGCGCATCTACAGCAGCACAGACACTGGGGCTCCGGGCTTTCCCTGAGGAGCAGGGCTTCGATGTTTGCCACCAGCTGCACCTGGGCGACCCCGAGAAAAAAAACCCGAAAAATCATGAACGTCAGACGATTGCTCCCACACTAAAAGTGCCAGCCACTCAAGCTCTTGCTGCTCCTCAGCAGCCATTGGCAGCCCATCCACAGCAGCACAGACATTGGGGCTCCGGGCTTTCCCTGAGGAGCAGGGCTTCGACGTTTGCCACCAGCTGCACCTGGGCGCCCCCCGAAAAAAAAACCAGAAATATCACGTATGTGGGACGATTGCTCCCACCCCAAAAGTGCCAGCCACTCAAGCTCTTGCTGCTCCTCAGCGGCCATTGGCAGCGCATCTACAGCAGCACAGAAATTAGGGCTCCGGTCATTCCCTGAGGAGCAGGGCTTTGACGTTTGCCACCAGCTGCACCTGGGCGCCCCCCGAAAAAAACCCTGAATAATGACGAACGTCGGACGATTGCTCCCACACCAAAAGTGCCAGCCACTCAAGCTCTTGCTGCTCCTCAGCGGCCATTGGCAGTGCATCTACAGCAGCACAGACATTGGGGCTCCGGGCTTTCCCTGAGGAGCAGGGCTGCTACATTTGCCACCAGCTGCACCTGGGCGCCCCCCCCAAAATTAACCCCGAAAAATCACGAACGTCAGACGATTGGTCCCACACCAAAAGTGCCAGCCACTCAAGCTCTTGCTGCTCCTCAGCGGCCATTGGCAGCGCATCTACAGCAGCACAGACACTGGGGCTCCGGGCTTTCCCTGAGGAGCAGGGCTTCGACGTTTGCCACCAGCTGCACCTGGGCGCCCCACGAGAAAAAAAACCCAAAAAATCACGAATGTCGGATGATTGCTCCCACACCAAAAGTGCCAGCCACTCAAGCTCTTGCTGCTCCTCAGCGGCCATTGGCAGCACATCTACAGCACAACAGACATTGGGGCTCCGGGCTTTCCCTGAGGAGCAGGGCTTCGACGTTTGCCACCAGCTGCACCTGGGCGCACTCCAAAAAAAAAACCCTAAAAAATCACGAACGTCGGACGATTGCTCCCACTCCAAAAGTGCCAGCCACTCAAGCTCTTGCTGCTCCTCAGCGGCCATTGGCAGCGCATCTACAGCAGCACAGACACTGGGGCTCCGGGCCTTCCCTGAGGAGCAGGGCTTCGATGTTTGCCACCATGTGCACACGGGCGCCCCCCAAAAAAAACCCCGAAAAATCACGAACGTCAGACGATTGGTCCCACACCAAAAGTGCCAGCCACTAAAGCTCTTGCTGCTCCTCAGCGGCCATTGGCAGCGCATCTACAGCAGCACAGACATTGGGGCTCCGGTTTTCCCTTAGGAGCAGGGCTACTACGTTTGCCACCAGGTGCACCTGGGCGCCTCCCCGAAGAAAATGCCCGAAAAATCACGAACGTCAAACTATTGCTCCCACCCCAAAAGTGCCAGCCACTCAAGCTCTCGCTGCTCCTCAGCGGCCATTGGCACCCCATCCACAGCAGCACAGACATTGGGGCTCCGGTCTTTCCCTGAGGAGCAGGGCTTCGACGTTTGCCACCAGCTGCACCTGGGCGCCCCCGAAAAAAACCCCTGAATAATCACGAACGTCGGACGATTGGTCCCACACCAAAAGTGCCAGCCACTCAAGCTCTTGCTGCTCCTCAGCAGCCATTGGTAGCGCATCTAAGGCACCAGAAACCTTGGGGCTCTGGGCTTTCCCTGAGGAGCAGGGCTTCGACGTTTGCCACCATCTGCACCTGGGCGCCCCCCGAAAAAAAACCCCAAAAAATCACGAACGTCAGACGATTGCTCCCACACCAAAAGTGCCAGCCACTCAAGCTCTTGCTGCTCCTCAGCAGCCATTGGCAGCGCATCTACAGCAGCACAGACATTGGGGCTCCGGGCTTTCCCTGAGGAGCAGGGCTTCGATGTTTGCCACAAGCTGCACCTCTGCTCCCCCCGAAAAAAACCCTGAATAATCACGAACGTCGGACGATTGCTCCCACACCAAAAGTGCCAGCCACTCAAGCTCTCGCTGCTCCTCAGCGGCCATTGGCACCCCATCCACAGCAGCACAGACATTGGGGCTCCGGTCTTTCCCTGAGGAGCAGGGCTTCGACGTTTGCCACCAGCTGCACCTGGGCGCCCCCCGAAAAAAACCCTGAATAATCACGAACGTCGGACGATTGGTCCCACACCAAAAGTGCCAGCCACTCAAGCTCTTGCTGCTCCTCAGCAGCCATTGGTAGCGCATCTAAGGCACCAGAAACCTTGGGGCTCTGGGCTTTCCCTGAGGAGCAGGGCTTCGACGTTTGCCACCATCTGCACCTGGGCGCCCCCCGAAAAAAAACCCCAAAAAATCACGAACGTCAGACGATTGCTCCCACACCAAAAGTGCCAGCCACTCAAGCTCTTGCTGCTCCTCAGCAGCCATTGGCAGCGCATCTACAGCAGCACAGACATTGGGGCTCCGGGCTTTCCCTGAGGAGCAGGGCTTCGATGTTTGCCACAAGCTGCACCTCTGCTCCCCCCGAAAAAAACCCTGAATAATCACGAACGTCGGACGATTGCTCCCACACCAAAAGTGCCAGCCACTCAAGCTCTTGCTGCTCCTCAGCGGCCATTGGCAGCGCATCTACAGCAGCACAGAAATTAGGGCTCCGGTCATTCCCTGAGGAGCAGGCCTTCGACGTTTGCCACCAGCTGCACCTGGGCGCCCCCCGAAAAAAACCCTGAATAATGACGAACGTCGGACGATTGCTCCCACCCCAAAAGTGCCAGCCACTCAAGCTCTTGCTGCTCCTCAGCGGCCATTGGCAGTGCATCTACAGCAGCACAGACATTGGGGCTCCGGGCTTTCCCTGAGGAGCAGGGCTGCTACATTTGCCACCAGCTGAACCTGGGCGCCCCCCCCCAAATTAACCCCGAAAAATCACGAACGTCAGACGATTGGTCCCACACCAAAAGTGCCAGCCACTCAAGCTCTTGCTGCTCCTCAGCGTCCATTGGCAGCGCATCTACAGCACCACAGACACTGGGGCTCCGGGCTTTCCCTGAGGAGCAGGGCTTCGACGTTTGCCACCAGCTGCACCTGGGCGCCCCCCGAGAAAAAAAACCCAAAAAATCACGAATGTCGGATGATTGCTCCCACACCAAAAGTGCCAGCCACTCAAGCTCTTGCTGCTCCTCAGCGGCCATTGGCAGCGCATCTACAGCACAACAGACATTGGGGCTCCGGGCTTTCCCTGAGGAGCAGGGCTTCGACGTTTGCCACTAGCTGCACCTGGGAGCACTCCAAAAAAAAAACCCTAAAAAATCACGAACTTCGGACGATTGCTCCCACACCAAAAGTGCCAGCCACTCAAGCTCTTGCTGCTCCTCAGCGGCCATTGGCAGCGCATCTACAGGAGCACAGACATTGGGGCTCCGGTCTTTCCCTGAGGAGCAGGGCTGCTACATTTGCCACCAGCTGCACCTGGGCGCCCCCCCGATGAAAAACCCTGAAAAATCACGAACGTCAAACTATTGCTCCCACCCGAAAAGTGCCAGCCACTCAAGCTCTTGCTGCTCCTCAGCGGCCATTGGCAGCGCATCTACAGCAGCACAGACACTGGGGCTCCGGTCTTTCCCTGAGGAGCAGGGCTTCGACGTTTGCCACCAGCTGCACCTGGGCTCCCCCCGAAAAAAAACACCCAAAAATCACGAACGTCTGACGATTGCTCCCACACCAAAAGTGCCAGCCACTCAAGCTCTTGCTGCTCCTCAGCGGCCATTGGCAGCGCATCTACAGCAGCACAGACACTGGGGCTCCGGTCTTTCCCTGAGGAGCAGGGCTTCGATGTTTGCCACCAGCTGCACCTGGGCGCCCCCCGAAAAAAACCCTGAATAATCACGAACGTCGGACGATTGATCCCACCCCAAAAGTGCCAGCCACACAAGCTCTTGCTGCTCCTCAGCAGCCATTGGCAGCGCATCTACAGCAGCACAGACACTGGGGCTCCGGGCTTTCCCTGAGGAGCAGGGCTGCTACATTTGCCACCAGCTGGACCTGGGCGTCCCCCGAAGAAAATGCCCGAAAAATCACGAACGTCAAACTATTGCTCCCACCCCAAAAGTGCCAGCCACTCAAGCTCTCGCTGCTCCTCAGTGGCCATTGGCAGCCGATCCACAGCAGCACAGACATTGGGGCTCCAGGCTTTCCCTGAGGAGCAGGGCATCGACGTTTGCCACCAGCTGCACCTGGGCGTCCCCCGAAAAAAAACCCTGAATAATCACGAACATCGGATGATTGCTCCCACCCCAAAAGTGCCAGCCACTCAAGCTCTTGCTGCTCCTCAGCGGCCATTGGCAGCGCATCTACAGCACAACAGACATTGGGGCTGCGGTCTTTCCCTGAGGAGCAGGGCTGCTACATTTGCCACCAGCTGCACCTGCGCGCCCCACCGAAGAAAGAGCCCGAAAAACCACGAACGTCAAACTATTGCTCCCACCCCAAAAGTGCCAGCCACTCAAGCTCTTGCTGCTCCTCAGCGGCCATTGGCAGCGCATCTACAGCACAACAGACATTGGGGCTCCGGTCTTTCCCTGAGGAGCAGGGCTGCTACATTTGCCACCAGCTGCACCTGCGCGCCCCACCGAAGAAAGAGCCCGAAAAACCACGAACGTCAAACTATTGCTCCCACCCCAAAAGTGCCAGCCACTCAAGCTCTTGCTGCTCCTCAGCGGCCATTGGCAGCGCATCTACAGCACCACAGACACTGGGGCTCCGGGCTTTCCCTGAGGAGCAGGGCTTCGACGTTTGCCACCAGCTGCACCTGGGCGTCCCCCAAATTAAAACCCCCAAAAATCAGGAACGTCGGACGATTGCTCCCACACCAAAAGTGCCAGCCACTCAAGCTCTTGCTGCTCCTCAGCAGCCATTGGCAGCGCATCTACAGCACCACAGACATTGGGGCTCCGGGCTTTCCCTGAGGAGCAGGGCTTCGATGTTTGACACCAGCTGCACCTGGGCGCCCCCCGAAAAAAACCCTGAATAATCACGAACGTCGGACGATTGCTCCCACCCCAAAAGTGCCAGCCACTCAAGCTCTTGCTGCTCCTCAGCAGCCATTGGCAGCGCATCTACAGCAGAACAGACACTGGGGCTCCGGGCTTTCCCTGAGGAGCAGGGCTTCGACGTTTGCCACCAGCTGCACCTGGGCGCCCCCCGAAAAAAAACCCAGAAAAATCACGAACGTTGTATGATTGCTCCCACCCCAAAAGTGCCAGCCACTCAAGCTCTTGCTGCTCCTCAGCGGCCATTGGCAGCACATCTACAGCAGCACAGACATTGGGGCTCCGGTCTTTCCCTGATGAGCAGGGCTGCTACATTTGCCACCAGCTGGACCTGGGCGTCCCCCGAAGAAAATGCCCGAAAAATCACGAACGTCAAACTATTGCTCCCACCCCAAAAGTGCCAGCCACTCAAGCTCTTGCTGCTCCTCAGCGGCCATTGGCAGCGCATCTACAGCAGCACAGACACTGGGGCTCCGGGTTTTCCCTTTAGAAGCAGGGCTTCGATGTTTGCCACCATCTGCACACGGGCGCCCCCTGAAAAAAACCCTGAATAATCAAGAACGTGGGACGATTGGTCGCACACCAAAAGTGCCAGCCACTCAAGCTCTTGCTGCTCCTCAGCGGCCATTGGCAGCGCATCTACAGCACCACAGACATTGGGGCTCCGGGCTTTCCCTTAGGAGCAGGGCTGCTACATTTGCCACCAGCTGCACCTGGGCGCCCCCCCGAAGAAAATGCCCGAAAAATCACGAACGTCGGACGATTGCTCCCACACCAAAAGTGCCAGCCACTCAAGCTCTTGCTGCTCCTCAGCGGCCATTGGCAGCGCATCTACAGCACAACAGACATTGGGGCTGCGGTCTTTCCCTGAGGAGCAGGGCTGCTACATTTGCCACCAGCTGCACCAGGGCACCCCCCGAAAAAAACCCTGAATAATCACGAACGTGGGACGATTGCTCCCACCCCAAAAGTGCCAGCCACTCAAGCTCTTGCTGCTCCTCAGCGGCCATTGGCAGCGCATCTACAGCACCACAGACATTGGGGCTCCGGGCTTTCCCTTAGGAGCAGGGCTTCGACGTTTGCCACCAGCTGCACCTGGGCGCCCCCCGAGAAAAACCCTGAATAATCACGAACGTCGGACGATTGCTCCCACCCCAAATGTGCCAGCCACTAAAGGTCTTGCTGCTTCTCAGCAGCCATTGGCAGCGCATCTACAGCACCAGAGACATTGGGGCTCCGGGCTTTCCCTGAGGAGCAGGGCTTCGATGTTTGCCACCAGCTGCACCCGGGCGCCCCCCAAAAAAAACCCTGAATAATCAAGAACGTGGGACGATTGCTCCCACCCCAAAAGTGCCAGCCACTCAAGCTCTTGCTGCTCCTCAGCGGCCATTGGCAGCGCATCTACAGCAGCACAGACACTGGGGCTCCTGGCTTTCCGTGAGGAGCAGGGCATGGACGTTTGCCACCAGCTGCACCTGGGCGCCCCCCGAAAAAAAACCCTGAATAATCACGAACGTCGGACGATTGTTCCCACACCAAAAGTGCCAGCCACTCAAGCTCTTGCTGCTCCTCAGCAGACATTGGCAGCGCATCTACAGCACCACAGACACTGGGGCTCCGGGCTTTCCCTGAGGAGCAGGGCTTCGACTTTTGCCACCAGCTGCACCTGGGCGCCCCCCAAAAAAAAACCCCGAAAAATCACGAACGTCGGACGATTGCTCCCACACCAAAAGTGCCAGCCACTCAAGCTCTTGCTGCTCCTCAGCGGCCATTGGCAGCGTATCTACAGCACAACAGACATTGGGGCTCCGGTCTTTCCCTGAGGAGCAGGGCTTCGATGTTTGCCACCAGCTGCACCTGGGCGCCCCCCGAAAAAAACCCCGAAAAATCACGAACGTCGGACGATTGCTCCCACACCAAAAGTGCCAGCCACTCAAGCTCCTGCTGCTCCTCAGCAGCCATTGGCAGTGCATCTACAGCAGCACAGACACTGGGGCTCCGGGCTTTCCCTGAGGAGCAGGTCTTCGACGTTTGCCACCAGCTGCACCTGGGCGCCCCCCGAGAAAAAAACCCCCAATAATCACGAACGTCGGACGATTGCTCCCACACCAAAAGTGCCAGCCACTCAAGCTCTTGCTGCTCCTCAGCAGCCATTGGCAGCGCATCTACAGCAGCACAGACACTGGGACTCCGGTCTTTCCCTGAGGAGCAGGTCTTCGACGTTTGCCAACAGCTGCACCTGGGCGCCCCCAAAAAAAACCCTGAATAATCACGAACGTCGGACGATTGGTCCCACACCAAAAGTGCCAGCCACTCAAGCTCTTGCTGCTCCTCAGCGGCCATTGCCAGCGCATCTACAGCACAACAGACATTGGGGCTCCGGTCTTTCCCTGAGGAGCAGGGCTGCTACATTTGCCACCAGCTGCACCTGGGGGCCTACTCCAAGAAAAAGCCCGAAAAATCACGAATGTCAAACTATTGCTCCCACCCCAAAAGTGCCAGCCACTCAAGCTCTTGCTGCTCCTCAGCGGCCATTGGCAGCGCACCTACAGCACCACAGACATTGGGTCTCCGGGCTTTCCCTGAGGAGCAGGGCTTCGACGTTTGCCACCAGCTGCACCTGGACGACCCCGAAAAAAACCCTGAATAATCACGAACGTGGGACGATTGCTCCCACACCAAAAGTGCCAGCCACTCAAGCTCTTGCTGCTCCTCAGCGGCCATTGGCAGCGCATCTACAGCAGCACAGACACTGGGGCTCCGGGCTTTCCCTGAGGAGCAGGGCTTCGACGTTTGCCACAAGCTGCACGTGGGCGACCCCGAAAAAAAACCAAGAAAAATCACGAAAGTCAGACAATTGATCCCACCCCAAAAGTGCCAGCCACTCAAGCTCTTGCTGCTCCTCAGCGGCCATTGGCAGCGCATCTACAGCAGCACAGACACTGAGGCTCCGGTCTTTCCCTGAGGAGCAGGGCTTCGACGTTTGCCACGAGCTGCACCTGGGCGCCCCCCGAAAAAAAACCCTGAAAAATCATGAACGTCGGACGATTGCTCCCACCCCAAAAGTGCCAGCCACTCAAGCTCTTGCTGCTCCTCAGCGGCCATTGGCAGCGCATCTACAGCAGCACAGACACTGGGGCTCCGGTCTTTCCCTGAGGAGCAGGGCTTCGACTTTTGCCACCAGCTGCACCTGGGCGCCCCCCGAAAAAAACCCTGAATAATCACGAACGTCGGACGATTGGTCCGACACCAAAAGTGCCAGCCACTCAAGCTCTTGCTGCTCCTCAGCGGCCATTGGCAGCGCATCTACAGCACCACAGACATTGGGGCTCCGGTCTTTCCCTGAGGAGCAGGGCTGCTGCATTTGCCACCAGCTGCACCTGGGTGCCCCCCCAAAGAAAAAGCCCGGAAAATCACGAACGTCAAACTATTGCTCCCACCCCAAAAGTGCCAGCCACTCAAGCTCTTGCTGCTCCTCAGCGGCCATTGGCAGCGCATCTACAGCACCACAGACATTGGGGCTCTGGGCTTTCCCTGAGGAGCAGGGCTTCGACGTTTGCCACCAGCTGCACCTGGGCGCCCCCCGAAAAAAACCCTGAAAATTTACGAACGTCGGATGATTGGTCCCACACCAAAAGTGCCACCCACTCAAGCTCTTGCTGCTCCTCAGCAGCCATTGGCAGCGCATCTACAGCACCACAGACATTGGGGCTCCGGGCTTTCCCTGAGGAGTAGGGCTTCGACGTTTGCCACCAGCTGCACCTGGGCGGCCCCCGAAAAAAAACCCTGAAAAATCACGAACGTCAGACGATTGCTCCCACCCCAAAAGTGCCAGCCACTCAAGCTCTTGCTGCTCCTCAGCGGCCATTGGCAGCGCATCTACAGCACCAGAGACATTGGGGCTCCGGGCTTTCCCTGAGGAGCAGGGCTTCGATGTTTGCCACCATCTGCACACGGGCGCCCCCCAAAAAAAAACCTCGAAAAATCACGAACGTCGGACGATTGCTCCCACACCAAAAGTGCCAGCCACTCAAGCTCTTGCTGCTCCTCAGCGGCCATTGGCAGCGCATCTACAGCAGCACAGACATTGGGGCTCCGGGCTTTCCCTGAGGAGCAGGGCTGCTACATTTGCCACCAGCTGCACCTGGGCCCCCCCGAAGAAAAGGCCCGAAAAATCAAAAACATCAAACTATTGTTCCCACCCCAAAAGTGGCAGCCACTCAAGCTCTTGCTGCTCCTCAGCGGCCATTGGCAGCGCATCTACAGCAGCACAGACACTGGGGCTCTGGTCTTTCCCTTAGGAGCAGGGCTGCTACATTTGCCACCAGCTGCACCTGGGCGCCACCCGAAAAAATCCCTGAATAATCACGAACGTCGGACGATTGGTCCCACACCAAAAGTGCCAGCCACTCAAGCTCTTGCTGCTCCTCAGCAGTCATTGGCAGTGCATCTACAGCAGCACAGACACTGGGGCTCCGGGCTTTCCCTGAGGAGTAGGACTTCGATGTTTGCCACCAGCTGCACACGGGCGCCCCCCAAAAAAGAACCACGAAAAATCACGAACGTCAGACGATTGCTCCCACACCAAAAGTGCCAGCCACTCAAGCTCTTGCTGCTCCTCAGCGGACATTGGCAGCTTATCTACAGCAGCACAGACATTGGGGCTCCGGTCTTTCCCTGAGGAGCAGGGCTGCTACATTTGCCACCAGCTGCACCTGGGCGCCCCCCCGAAGAAAAAGCCCGAAAACTAACGAACGTCAAACTATTGCTCCCACACCAAAAGTGCCAGCCACTAAAGCTCTTGCTGCTCCTCAGCGGCCATTGGCAGCGCATCTACAGCAGCACAGACATTGGGGCTCCGGGCTTTCCCTGAGGAGCAGGGCTGCTACATTTGCCACCAGCTGCACCTGGGCCCCCCCCCGAAGAAAAGGCCCGAAAAATCAAAAACATCAAACTATTGTTCCCACCCCAAAAGTGGCAGCCACTCAAGCTCTTGCTGCTCCTCAGCGGCCATTGCCAGCCCATCCACAG
This sequence comes from Otis tarda, assembly GCA_026413225.1. Classification (NCBI taxonomy): domain Eukaryota; kingdom Metazoa; phylum Chordata; class Aves; order Otidiformes; family Otididae; genus Otis; species Otis tarda. Next base: position 300,121 of record CM048590.1, read on the forward strand.
CAGCACAGACATTGGGGCTCCGGGCTTTCCCTGAGGAGCAGGGCATGGACGTTTGCCACCAGCTGCACCTGGGCGCCCCCCGAAAAAAACCCTGAAAAATTACGAACGTCGGACGATTGGTCCCACACCAAAAGTGCCAGCCACTCAAGCTCTTGCTGCTCCTCAGCGGCCATTGACAGCGCATCTACAGCACCACAGACATTGGGGCTCCGGTCTTCCCTGAGGAGCAGGGCTGCTACATTTGCCACCAGCTGCACCTGGGCGCCCCCCGAAAAAAACCCTGAAAAATTACGAACGTCGGACGATTGGTCCCACACCAAAAGTGCCAGCCACTCAAGCTCTTGCTGCTCCTCAGCAGCCATTGGCAGCGCATCTACAGCACGAGAGACATTGGGGCTCCGGTCTTTCCCTGAGGAGCAGGGCTTCGACGTTTGCCACCATCTGCACCCGGGCGCCCCCCAAAAAAAAACCCCGGAAAATCACGAACGTCGGACGATTGCTCCCACACCAAAAGTGCCAGCCACTCAAGCTCTCGCTTATCCTCAGCGGGCATTGGCAGCCCATCCACAGCAGCACAGACATTGGGGCTCCGGGCTTTCCCTGAGGAGCAGGGCATGGACGTTTGCCACCAGCTGCACCTGGGCGTCCCCCGAAATAAAAACCAGAAAAATCACGAACGTCGGACGATTGCTCCCACCCCAAAAGTGCCAGCCACTCAAGCTCTTGCTGCTCCTCAGCGGCCATTGGCAGCGCATCTACAGCAGCACAGACACTGGGGCTCCGGGCTTTCCCTGAGGAGCAGGGCTTCGAAGTTTGCCACCAGCTGCACCTGGGCGCCCCCCGGAAAAAACCCAGAATAATCACGAACGTTGGACGATTGGTCCCACACCAAAAGTGCCAGCCACTCAAGCTCTTGCTGCTCCTCAGCAGCCATTGGCAGCGCATCTACAGCACCAGAGACACTGGGGCTCCGGGCTTTCCCTGAGGAGCAGGGCTTCGATGTTTGCCACCAGCTGCACACGGGCACCCCCCCAAAAAAAACCTCAAAAAATCACGAACGTCGGACGATTGCTCCCACACCAAAAGTGCCAGCCACTCAAGCTCTTGCTGCTCCTCAGCGGCCATTGGCAGCGCATCTACAGCAGCACAGACATTGGGGCTCCGGGCTTTCCCTGAGGAGCAGGGCTGCTACATTTGCCACCAGCTGCACCTGGGCCGCCCCCCGAAGAAAAGGCCCGAAAAATCAAAAACATCAAACTATTGTTCCCACCCCAAAAGTGGCAGCCACTCAAGCTCTTGCTGCTCCTCAGCAGCCATTGGCAGTGCATCTACAGCAGCACAGACACTGGGGCTCCGGGCTTTCCCTGAGGAGCAGGACTTCGATGTTTGCCACCAGCTGCACACGGCGACCCCAAAAAAGAACCCCGAAAAATCACGAACGTCAGAAGATTGCTCCCACACCAAAAGTGCCAGCCACTCAAGCTCTTGCTGCTCCTCAGCGGCCATTGCCAGCGCATCTACAGCACAACAGACATTGGGGCTCCGGTCTTTCCCTGAGGAGCAGGGCTGCTACATTTGCCACCAGCTGCACCTGGGCGCCCCCCCGAAGAAAAAGCCCGAAAAATAAAGAACGTCAAACTATTGCTCCCACCCCAAAAGTGCCAGCCACTAAAGCTCTTGCTGCTCATCAGCGGCCATTGGCAGCGCATCTACAGCAGCACAGACATTGGGGCTCCGGGCTTTCCCTGAGGAGCAGGGCTTAGACATTTGCCACCAGCTGCACGAGGGCGCCCCCCGAAAAAAACCCTGAATAATCACGAACGTGGGACGATTGGTCCCACACCAAAAGTGCCAGCCACTCAAGCTCTTGCTGCTCCTCAGCAGCCATTGGCAGCGCATCTACAGCACAACAGACATTGGGGCTCCGGGCTTTCCCTGAGGAGCAGGGCTTCGACGTTTGCCACCAGCTGCACCCGGGCGCCCCCCAAAAAAAAACCCCGAAAAGTCAAAAACGTCAGACGATTGCTCCCACACCAAAAGTGCCAGCCACTCAAGCTCTTGCTGCTCCTCAGCGGCCATTGCCAGCGCATCTACAGCACAACAGACATTGGGGCTCCGGTCCTTCCCTGAGGAGCAGGGCTGCTACATTTGCCACCAGCTGCACCTGGGCGCCCCCCCGAAGAAAAAGCCCGAAAAATAAAGAACGTCAAACTATTGCTCCCACACCAAAAGTGCCAGCCACTCAAGCTCTTGCTGCTCCTCAGCGGCCATTGGCAGTGCATCTACAGCAGCACAGACATTGGGGCTCCGGGCTTTCCCTGAGGAGCAGGGCTTCGATGTTTGCCACCAGCTGCACCTGGGCGCCCCCCGAAAAAAACCCTGAATAATCAAGAATGTCGGACGATTGCTCCCACCCCAAAAGTGCCAGCCACTCAAGCTCTTGCTGCTCCTCAGCGGCCATTGGCAGCGCATCTACAGCAGCACAGACACTGGGGCTCCGGGCTTTCCCTGAGGAGCAGGGCTTCGACGTTTGCCACCAGCTGCACCTGGGCGCCCCCCGAGAAAAAACCCCGAAAAATCACGAACGTCGGACGATTGGTCCCACACCAAAAGTGCCAGCCACTCAAGCTCTTGCTGCTCCTCAGCGGCCATTGGTAGCGCATCTACAGCAGCACAGACATGGGGGCTCTGGGCTTTCCCTGAGGAGCAGGGCTTCGACTTTTGCCACCATCTGCACCCGGGTGCCCCCCAAAAAAAACCCCGAAAAATCACGAACGTCAGACGATTGCTCCCACACAAAAAGTGCCAGCCACTCAAGCTGTTGCTGCTCCTCAGCAGCCATTGGCAGCGCATCTACAGCAGCACAGACATTGGGGCTCCGGGCTTTCCCTGAGGACAGGGCTTCGACGTTTGCCACCAGCTGCACCTGGGCGCCCCCCCCAAGAAAATGCCCGAAAAATCACGAACGTCAAACTATTGCTCCGACCCCAAAAGTGCCAGCCACTCAAGCTCTCGCTGCTCCTCAGCGGCCATTGGCAGCCCATCCACAGCAGCACAGACATTGGGGCTCCGGGCTTTCCCTGAGGAGCAGGGCATGGACGTTTGCCACCAGCTGCACCTGGGCGTCCCCCGAAAAAAACCCAGAATAATCACGAACGTCGGACGATTGCTCCCACACCAAAAGTGCCAGCCACTCAAGCTCTTGCTGCTCCTCAGCAGCCATTGGCAGCGCATCTACAGCACCAGAGACATTGGGGCTCCGGGCTTTCCCTGAGGAGCAGGGCTTCGATGTTTGCCACCATCTGCACCCGGGCGCCCCCCAAAAATAAACCCCGAAAAATCACGAACGTCGGACGATTGCTCCCACACCAAAAGTGCCAGCCACTCAAGCTCTTGCTGCTCCTCAGCGGCCATTGGCAGCGCATCTACAGCACCACAGACACTGGGGCTCCGGTCTTTCCCTGAGGAGCAGGGCTTCGACGTTTGCCACCATCTGCACCTGGGCGCCCCCTGAAAAAAACCCTGAATAATCACGAACGTCGGACGATTGCTCCCACACCAAAAGTGCCAGCCACTCAAGCTCTTGCTGCTCCTCAGCAGCCATTGGCAGTGCATCTACAGCAGCACAGACACTGGGGCTCCGGGCTTTCCCTGAGGAGCAGGGCTTCGATGTTTGCCACCATCTGCACCCGAGCGCCCCCCCAAAAAAAACCCCGTAAAATCACGAACGTGAGGCGATTGCTCCCACCTCAAAAGTGCCAGCCACTCAAGCTCTTGCTGCTCCTCAGTGGCCATTGCCAGCGCATCTACAGCAGCACAGACATTGGGGCTCCGGGCTTTCCCTGAGGAGCAGGGCTGCTACATTTGCCACCAGCTGCACCTGGGCGCCCCCCCGAAGAAAAAGCCCGAAAAATCACGAACGTCAAACTATTGCTCCCACCCCAAAAGTGCCAGCCACTCAAGCTCTTGCTGCTCCTCCAGCGGCCATTGGCAGCCCATCCACAGCAGCACAGACACTGGGGCTCCGGGCTTTCCCTGAGGAGCAGGGCATGGACGTTTGCTACCAGCTGCACATGGGCGTCCCCGAAAAAACCCAGAAAAATCACGAACGTCGGACGATTGCTCCCACACCAAAAGTGCCAGCCACTCAAGCTCTTGCTGCTCCTCAGCGGCCATTGGCAGCGCATCTACAGCTTCACAGACACTGGGACTCCGGTCTTTCCCTGAGGAGCAGGGCTTCGACGTTTGCCACGAGTTGCACCTGGGCGCCCCCCAAAGAAAAAAACCCTGAATAATCACGAACGTCGGACGATTGGTCCCACACCAAAAGTGCCAGCCACTCAAGCTCTTGCTGCTCCTCAGCAGCCATTGGCAGCGCATCTACAGCAGCACAGACACTGGGGCTCCGGGCTTTCCCTGAGGAGCAGGGCTTCGATGTTTGCCACCATGTGCACAAGGGCGCCCCCCAAAAAAGAACCGCGAAAAATCACGAATGTCAGATGATTGCTCCCACCCCAAAAGTGCCAGCCACTCAAGCTCTTGCTGCTCCTCAGCGGCCATTGGCAGCGCATCTATAGCAGCACAGACATTGGGGCTCCGGGCTTTCCCTGAGGAGCAGGGCTTCGACGTTTGCCACCAGCTGCACGAGGGCGCCCCCCGAAAAAAACCCTGAATAATCACGAACGTCAGACGATTGGTCCCACACCAAAAGTGCCAGCCACTCAAGCTCTTGCTGCTCCTCAGCAGCCATTGGCAGCGCATATACAGCAGCACAGACATTGGGGCTCCGGTCTTTCCCTGAGGAGCAGGGCTTCGACGTTTGCCACCAGCTGCACCTGGGCGCCCCCCGAAAAAAACCTGAATAAGCACGAACGTCGGACGATTGGTCCCACACCAAAAGTGCCAGCCACTCAAGCTCTTGCTGCGCCTCAGCAGCCATTGGCAGCGCATCTACAGCACCACAGACATTGGGGCTCCGGGCTTTCCCTGAGGAGCAGGGCTTCGATGTTTGCCACCAGCTGCACCTGGGCGACCCCAAAAAAAAACCCCGAAAAATCACGAACGTCGGACGATTGCTCCCACACCAAAAGTGCCAGCCACTCAAGCTCTTGCTGCTCCTCAGCGGCCATTGGCAGCGCATCTACAGCAGCACAGACACTGGGGCTCCGGTCTTTCCCTGAGGAGCTGGGCTTCTACGTTTGCCACCAGCTGCACCTGGGCGCCCCCTGAAAAAAAACCCTGAATAATCACGAACGTCGGACGATTGCTCCCACACCAAAAGTGCCAGCCACTCAAGCTCTTGCTGCTCCTCAGCAGCCATTGGCAGTGCATCTACAGCAGCACAGACACTGGGGCTCCGGGCTTTCCCTGAGGAGCAGGGCTTCGATGTTTGCCACCATCTGCACCCGGGCGCCCCCCGAAAAAAAACCCCGAAAAATCACGAACGTGAGGCGATTGCTCCCACCTCAAAAGTGCCAGCCACTCAAGCTCTTGCTGCTCCTCAGTGGCCATTGCCAGCGCATGTACAGCAGCACAGACATTGGGGCTCCGGGCTTTCCCTGAGGAGCAGGGCTGCTACATTTGCCACCAGCTGCACCTGGGCGCCCCCCGGAAGAAAAAGCCCGAAAAATCACGAAAGTCAAACTATTGCTCCCACCCCAAAAGTGCCAGCCACTCAAGCTCTTGCTGCTCCTCCAGCGGCCATTGGCAGCGCATCTACAGCAGCACAGACACTGGGGCTCCGGGCTTTCCCTGAGGAGCAGGGCTGCTACATTTGCCACCAGCTGCACCTGGGCGCCCCCCCGAAGAAAAAGCCCGAAAAATCACGAACGTCAAACTATTGCTCCCACCCCAAAAGTGCCAGCCACTCAAGCTCTTGCTGCTCCTCCAGCAGCCATTGGCAGCCCATCCACAGCAGCACAGACACTGGGGCTCCGGTCTTTCCCTGAGGAGCAGGGCTTCGACGTTTGCCATCATGTGCACAAGGGCGCCCCCCAGAAAAGAACCGCGAAAAATCACGAATGTCAGATGATTGCTCCCACCCCAAAAGTGCCAGCCACTCAAGCTCTTGCTGCTCCTCAGCGGCCATTGGCAGCGCATCTACAGCAGCACAGACATTGGGGCTCCCGGCTTTCCCTGAGGAGCAGGGCTTCGACGTTTACCACCAGCTGCACGAGGGCGCCCCCCGAAAAAAACCCTGAATAATCACGAACGTCAGACGATTGGTCCCACACCAAAAGTGCCAGCCACTCAAGCTCTTGCTGCTCCTCAGCAGCCATTGGCAGCGCATCTACAGCAGCACAGACATTGGGGCTCCGGTCTTTCCCTGAGGAGCAGGGCTTCGACGTTTGCCACCAGCTGCACCTGGGCGCCCCCCGAAAAAAACCTGAATAAGCACGAACGTCGGACGATTGGTCCCACACCAAAAGTGCCAGCCACTCAAGCTCTTGCTGCGCCTCAGCAGCCATTGGCAGCGCATCTACAGCACAACAGACATTGGGGCTCCGGGCTTTCCCTGAGGAGCAGGGCTTCGATGTTTGCCACCAGCTGCACCTGGGCGACCCCAAAAAAAAACCCCGAAAAATCACGAACGTCGGACGATTGCTCCCACACCAAAAGTGCCAGCCACTCAAGCTCTTGCTGCTCCTCAGCGGCCATTGGCAGCGCATCTACAGCAGCACAGACACTGGGGCTCCGGTCTTTCCCTGAGGAGCTGGGCTTCTACGTTTGCCACCAGCTGCACCTGGGCGCCCCCTGAAAAAAACCCTGAATAATCACGAACGTCGGACGATTGCTCCCACACCAAAAGTGCCAGCCACTCAAGCTCTTGCTGCTCCTCAGCAGCCATTGGCAGTGCATCTACAGCAGCACAGACACTGGGGCTCCGGGCTTTCCCTGAGGAGCAGGGCTTCGATGTTTGCCACCATCTGCACCCGGGCGCCCCCCGAAAAAAAACCCCGAAAAATCACGAACGTGAGGCGATTGCTCCCACCTCAAAAGTGCCAGCCACTCAAGCTCTTGCTGCTCCTCAGTGGCCATTGCCAGCGCATGTACAGCAGCACAGACATTGGGGCTCCGGGCTTTCCCTGAGGAGCAGGGCTGCTACATTTGCCACCAGCTGCACCTGGGCGCCCCCCCGAAGAAAAAGCCCGAAAAATCACGAAAGTCAAACTATTGCTCCCACCCCAAAAGTGCCAGCCACTCAAGCTCTTGCTGCTCCTCCAGCGGCCATTGGCAGCGCATCTACAGCAGCACAGACACTGGGGCTCCGGGCTTTCCCTGAGGAGCAGGGCTTCGATGTTTGCCACCATGTGCACAAGGGCGCCCCCCAAAAAAGAACCGCGAAAAATCACGAATGTCAGATGATTGCTCCCACACCAAAAGTGACAGCCACTCAAGCTCTTGCTGCTCCTCAGCGGCCATTGGCAGCGCATCTACAGCAGCACAGACATTGGGGCTCCGGGCTTTCCCTGAGGAGCAGGGCTGCTACATTTGCCACCAGCTGCACCTGGGCGCCCCCCGAAAAAAACCCTGAATAATCACGAACGTCGGACGATTGGTCCCACACCAAAAGTGCCAGACACTCAAGCTCTTGCTGCTCCTCAGCGGCCATTGGCAGCGCATCTACAGCACCAGAGATATTGGGGCTCCGGTCTTTCCCTGAGGAGCAGGGCTTCGACGTTTGCCACCAGCTGCACCCGGGCGCCCCGAAAAAAAAAACCCCGAAAAATCACGAACGTCGGACGATTGCTCCCACACCAAAAGTGCCAGCCACTCAAGCTCTTGCTGCTCCTCAGCGGCCATTGCCAGCGCATGTACAGCACAACAGACATTGGGGCTCCGGTCTTTCCCTGAGGAGCAGGGCTGCTACATTTGCCACCAGCTGCACCTGGGCGCCCCCCGAAGAAAAAGCCCGAAAAATCACGAACGTCAAACTATTGCTCCCACCCCAAAAGTGCCAGCCACTCAAGCTCTTGCTGCTCCTCAGCGGCCATTGGCAGCGCATCTACAGCAGCACAGACACTGGGGCTCCGGGCTTTCCCTGAGGAGCAGGACTTCGATGTTTGCAACCAGCTGCACACGGGCGCCCCCCAAAAAAGAACCCCGAAAAATCACGAACGTCAGAAGATTGCTCCCACACCAAAAGTGCCAGCCACTCAAGCTCTTGCTGCTCCTCAGCAGCCATTGGCAGGGCATCTACAGCAGCACAGACATTGGGGCTCCGGTCTTTCCCTGAGGAGCAGGGCTGCTACATTTGCCACCAGCTGCACCTGGGCGCCCCCCCGAAGAAAAAGCCCGAAAAATAAAGAACGTCAAACTATTGCTCCCACCCCAAAAGTGCCAGCCACTCAAGCTCTTGCTGCTCCTCAGCGGCCATTGGCGCATCTACAGCAGCACAGACATTGGGGCTCCGGGCTTTCCCTGAGGAGCAGGGCTTCGACGTTTGCCACCAGCTGCACGAGGGCGCCCCCCGAAAAAAACCCTGAATAATCACGAACGTGGGACGATTGCTCCCACACCAAAAGTGCCAGCCACTCAAGCTCTTGCTGCTCCTCAGCAGCCATTGGCAGCGCATCTACAGCAGCACAGACATTGGGGCTCCGGGCTTTCCCTGAGGAGCAGGGCTTCGACGTTTGCCACCAGCTGCACCCGGGCGCCCCCCAAAAAAAAACCCCGAAAAATCAAAAACGTCAGACGATTGCTCCCACACCAAAAGTGCCAGCCACTCAAGCTCTTGCTGCTCCTCAGCAGCCATTGGCAGGGCATCTACAGCAGCACAGACATTGGGGCTCCGGGCTTTCCCTGAGGAGCAGGGCTACTACATTTTCCACCAGCTGCACCTGGGCGCCCCCCCGAAGAAAAAGCCCGAAAAATAACGAACGTCAAACTATTGCTCCCACCCCAAAAGTGCCAGCCACTCAAGCTCTTGCTGCTCCTCAGCGGCCATTGGCAGTGCATCTACAGCAGCACAGACATTGGGGATCCGGGCTTTCCCTGAGGAGCAGGGCTTCGATGTTTGCCACCAGCTGCACCTGGGCGCCCCCCGAAAAAAACCCTGAATAATCAAGAATGTCGGACGATTGCTCCCACACCAAATGTGCCAGCCACTCAAGCTCTTGCTGCTCCTCAGAGGCCATTGCCAGCGCATCTACAGCAGCACAGACACTGGGCCTCCGGGCTTTCCCTGAGGAGCAGGGCTTCGAGGTTAGCCACCAGCTGCACCTGGGCGCCCCCGAGAAAAACCCCGAAAAATCACGAACGTCGGACGATTGGTCCCACACCAAAAGTGCCAGCCACTCAAGCTCTTGCTGCTCCTCAGCCGCCATTGGCAGCGCATCTACAGCAGCACAGACATTGGGGCTCCGGGCTTTCCCTGAGGAGCAGGGCTTCGACGTTTGCCACCAGCTGCACCTGGGCGCCCCCCGAAAAAAACCCTGAATAATCACGAACGTCGGACGATTGCTCCCACACCAAAAGTGCCAGCCACTCAAGCTCTTGCTGCTCCTCAGCATCCATTGGTAGCGCATCTACAGCAGCACAGACATGGGGGCTCCGGGCTTTCCCTGAGGAACAGGGCTTCGACTTTTGCCACCATCTGCACCCGGGCGCCCCCCAAAAAAAACCCCGAAAAATCACGAACGTCAGACGATTGCTCCCACACCAAAAGTGCCAGCCACTCCAGCTCTTGGTGCTCCTCAGCAGCCATTGGCAGCGCATCTACAGCAGCACAGACATTGGGGCTCCGGGCTTTCCCTGAGGAGCAGGGCTTCGACGTTTGCCACCAGCTGCACCTGGGCGCCCCCCCCAAGAAAATTCCCGAAAAATCACGAACGTCAAACTATTGCTCCCACCCCAAAAGTGCCAGCCACTCAAGCTCTCGCTGCTCCTCAGCGGCCATTGGCAGCCCATCCACAGCAGCACAGACATTGGGGCTCCGAGCTTTCCCTGAGGAGCAGGGCATGGACGTTTGCCACCAGCTGCACCTGGGCGTCCCCCGAAAAAAACCCAGAATAATCACGAACGTCGGACGATTGGTCCCAGACCAAAAGTGCCAGCCACTCAAGCTCTTGCTGCTCCTCAGCAGCCATTGGCAGCGCATCTACAGCAGCACAGACATTGGGGCTCCGGGCTTTCCCTGAGGAGCAGGGCTTCGATGTTTGCCACCATCTGCACCTGGGCGCCCCCCAAAAATAAACCCCGAAAAATCACGAACGTCAGGCGATTTCTCCCACAACAAAAGTGCCAGCCACTCAAGCTCTTGCTGCTCCTCAGCGGCCATTGGCAGCGCATCTACAGCAGCACAGACATTGGGGCTCCGGTGTTTCCCTGAGGAGCAGGGCTGCTACATTTGCCACCAGCTGCACCTGGGCGCCCCCCCGAAGAATAAGCCCGAAAAATCACGAACGTCAAACTATTGCTCCCACCCCAAAAGTGCCAGCCACTCAAGCTCTTGCTGCTCCTCAGCGGCCATTGGCAGCGCATCTACAGCAGCACAGACATTGGGGCTCCGGGCTTTCCCTGAGGAGCAGGGCTTCGACGTTTGCCACCAGCTGCACGAGGGCGCCCCCCGAAAAAAACCCTGAATAATCACGAACGTCAGACGATTGGTCCAACACCAAAAGTGCCAGCCACTCAAGCTCTTGCTGCTCCTCAGCAGCCATTGGCAGCGCATCTACAGCACCAGAGACATTGGGGCTCCGGTCTTTCCCTGAGGAGCAGGGCTTCAACGTTTGGCACCAGCTGCACCTGGGCGCCCCCCGGAAAAAAACCTGAATAATCACGAACGTCGGACGATTGGTCCCACACCAAAAGTGCCAGCCACTCAAGCTCTTGCTGCGCCTCAGCAGCCATTGGCAGCGCATCTACAGCACCACAGACATTGGGGCTCCGGGCTTTCCCTGAGGAGCAGGGCTTCGATGTTTGCCACCAGCTGCACCTGGGCGACCCCAAAAAAAAACCCCGAAAAATCACGAACGTGGGACGATTGCTCCCACACCAAAAGTGCCAGCCACTCAAGCTCTTGCTGCTCCTCAGCGGCCATTGGCAGCGCATCTACAGCAGCACAGACACTGGGGCTCCGGGCTTTCCCTGAGGAGCAGGGCTTCGACGTTTGCCACAAGCTGCACGTGGGCGACCCCGAAAAAAAACCCTAAAAAATCACGAACGTCGGACGATTGATCCCACCCCAAAAGTGCCAGCCACTCAAGCTCTTGCTGCTCCTCAGCGGCCATTGGCAGCGCATCTACAGCAGCACAGACACTGAGGCTCCGGTCTTTCCCTGAGGAGCAGGGCTTCGACGTTTGCCACCAGCTGCACCTGGGCGTCCCCCGAAAAAAACCCTGAATAATCACGAACGTCGGACGATTTCTCCCACACCAAAAGTGCCAGCCACTCAAGCTCTTGCTGCTCCTCAGCGGCCATTGGTAGCGCATCTACAGCAGCACAGACATTGGGGCTCCGGGCTTTCCCTGAGGAGCAGGGCTTCGACGTTTGCCACCAGCTGCACCTGGGCGCCCCCCCCAAGAAAATGCCCGAAAAATCACGAACGTCAAACTATTGCTCCGACCCCAAAAGTGCCAGCCACTCAAGCTCTCGCTGCTCCTCAGCGGCCATTGGCAGCCCATCCACAGCAGCACAGACATTGGGGCTCCGGGCTTTCCCTGAGGAGCAGGGCATGGACGTTTGCCACCAGCTGCACCTGGGCGACCCCGAGAAAAAACCCCGAAAAATCATGAACGTCGGACGATTGGTCCCTCACCAAAAGTGCCAGCCACTCAAGCTCTTGCAGCTCCTCAGCGGCCATTGGCAGCGCATCTACAGCAGCACAGACATGGGGGCTCCGGGCTTTCCCTGAGGAGCAGGGCTTCGATGTTTGCCACCATCTGCACCTGGGCGCCCCCCAAAAAAAACCCCGAAAAATCACGAACGTCAGACGATTACTCCCACACCAAAAGTGCCAGCCACTCAAGCTCTTGCTGCTCCTCAGCAGCCATTGGCAGCGCATCTACAGCAGCACAGACATTGGGGCTCCGGGCTTTCCCTGAGGACAGGGCTTCGACGTTTGCCACCAGCTGCACCTGGGCGTCCCCCGAAAAAAACCCAGAATAATCACGAACGTCGGACGATTGGTCCCACACCAAAAGTGCCAGCCACTCAAGCTCTTGCTGCTCCTCAGCAGCCATTGGCAGCGCATCTACAGCACCAGAGACATTGGGGCTCCGGGCTTTCCCTGAGGAGCAGGGCTTCGATGTTTGCCACCATCTGCACCTGGGCGCCCCCCAAAAATAAACCCCGAAAAATCACGAACGTCGGACGATTGGTCCCACACCAAAAGTGCCAGCCACTCAAGCTCTTGCTGCTCCTCAGCGGCCATTGGCAGCGCATCTACAGCACCACAGACACTGGGGCTCCGGTCTTTCCCTGAGGAGCTGGGCTTCTACGTTTGCCACCATTTGCACCTGGGCGCCCCCTGAAAAAAACCCTGAATAATCACGAACGTCGGACGATTGGTCCCACACCAAAAGTGCCAGCCACTCAAGCTCTTGCTGCTCCTCAGCAGCCATTGGCAGTGCATCTACAGCAGCACAGACACTGGGGCTCCGGGCTTTCCCTGAGGAGCAGGGCTTCGATGTTTGCCACCATCTGCACCCGAGCGCCCCCCAAAAAAAAACCCCGAAAAATCACGAACGTGAGGCGATTGCTCCCACCTCAAAAGTGCCAGCCACTCAAGCTCTTGCTGCTCCTCAGTGGCCATTGCCAGCGCATCTACAGCAGCACAGACATTGGGGCTCCGGGCTTTCCCTGAGGAGCAGGGCTGCTACATTTGCCACCAGCTGCACCTGGGCGCCCCCCCGAAGAAAAAGCCCGAAAAATCACGAACGTCAAACTATTGCTCCCACCCCAAAAGTGCCAGCCACTCAAGCTCTTGCTGCTCCTCCAGCGGCTATTGGCAGCCCATCCACAGCAGCACAGACACTGGGGCTCCGGGCTTTCCCTGAGGAGCAGGGCATGGACGTTTGCTACCAGCTGCACATGGGCGTCCCCCGAAAAAAAACCCAGAAAAATCACGAACGTCGGACGATTGCTCCCACACCAAAAGTGCCAGCCACTCAAGCTCTTGCTGCTCCTCAGCGGCCATTGGCAGCGCATCTACAGCTTCACAGACACTGGGACTCCGGTCTTTCCCTGAGGAGCAGGGCTTCGACGTTTGCCACGAGCTGCACCTGGGCGCCCCCCAAAGAAAAAAACCCTGAATAATCACGAACGTCGGACGATTGGTCCCACACCAAAAGTGCCAGCCACTCAAGCTCTTGCTGCTCCTCAGCAGCCATTGGCAGCGCATCTACAGCAGCACAGACACTGGGGCTCCGGGCTTTCCCTGAGGAGCAGGGCTTCGATGTTTGCCACCATGTGCACAAGGGCGCCCCCCAAAAAAGAACCGTGAAAAATCACGAATGTCAGATGATTGCTCCCACCCCAAAAGTGCCAGCCACTCAAGCTCTTGCTGCTCCTCAGCGGCCATTGGCAGCGCATCTACAGCAGCACAGACATTGGGGCTCCGGGCTTTCCCTGAGGAGCAGGGCTTCGACGTTTGCCACCAGCTGCACGAGGGCGCCCCCCGAAAAAAACCCTGAATAATCACGAACGTCAGACGATTGGTCCAACACCAAAAGTGCAAGCCACTCAAGCTCTTGCTGCTCCTCAGCAGCCATTGGCAGCGCATCTACAGCACAACAGACATTGGGGCTCCGGTCTTTCCCTGAGGAGCAGGGCTTCGACGTTTGCCACCAGCTGCACCTGGGCGCCCCCCGAAAAAAACCTGAATAATCACGAACGTCGGACGATTGGTCCCACACCAAAAGTGCCGGCCACTCAAGCTCTTGCTGCGCCTCAGCAGCCATTGGCAGCGCATCTACAGCACAACAGACATTGGGGCTCCGGGCTTTCCCTGAGGAGCAGGACTTCGATGTTTGCCACCAGCTGCACCTGGGCGACCCCAAAAAAAAACCCCGAAAAATCACGAACGTCGGACGATTGCTCCCACACCAAAAGTGCCAGCCACTCAAGCTCTTGCTGCTCCTCAGCGGCCATTGGCAGCGCATCTACAGCAGCACAGACATTGGGGATCCGGGCTTTCCCTGAGGAGCAGGGCTGCTACATTTGCCACCAGCTGCACCTGGGCGCCCCCCCGAAGAAAAAGCCCGAAAAATAAAGAACGTCAAACTATTGCTCCCACCCCAAAAGTGCCAGCCACTCAAGCTCTTGCTGCTCCTCAGCGGCCATTGGCAGCGCATCTACAGCAGCACAGACATTGGGGCTCCGGGCTTTCCCTGAGGAGCAGGGCTTCGACGTTTGCCACCAGCTGCACGAGGGCGCCCCCCGAAAAAAACCCTGAATAATCACGAACGTCGGACGATTGCTCCCACACCAAAAGTGCCAGCCACTCAAGCTCTTGCTGCTCCTCAGCAGCCATTGGCAGCGCATCTACAGCACCACAGACATTGGGGCTCCGGGCTTTCCCTGAGGAGCAGGGCTTCGACGTTTGCCACGAGCTGCACCCGGGCGCCCCCCAAAAAAAAACCCCGAAAAATCAAAAACGTCAGACGATTGCTCCCACACCAAAAGTGCCAGCCACTCAAGCTCTTGCTGCTCCTCAGCAGCCATTGGCAGCGCATCTACAGCAGCACAGACATTGGGGCTCCGGGCTTTCCCTGAGGAGCAGGGCTGCTACATTTGCCACCAGCTGCACCTGGGCGCCCCCCCGAAGAAAAAGCCCGAAAAATAACGAACGTCAAACTATTGCTCCCACCCCAAAAGTGCCAGCCACTCAAGCTCTTGCTGCTCCTCAGCGGCCATTGGCAGTGCATCTACAGCAGCACAGACATTGGGGATCCGGGCTTTCCCTGAGGAGCAGGGCTTCGATGTTTGCCACCAGCTGCACCTGGGCGCCCCCCGAAAAACCCTGAATAATCAAGAATGTCGGACGATTGCTCCCACACCAAATGTGCCAGCCACTCAAGCTCTTGCTGCTCCTCAGAGGCCATTGCCAGCGCATCTACAGCAGCACAGACACTGGGGCTCCGGGCTTTCCCTGAGGAGCAGGGCTTCGAGGTTAGCCACCAGCTGCACCTGGGCGCCCCCCGAGAAAAAACCCCGAAAAATCACGAACGTCGGACGATTGGTCCCACACCAAAAGTGCCAGCCACTCAAGCTCTTGCTGCTCCTCAGCGGCCATTGGCAGCGCATCTACAGCAGCACAGACATGGGGGCTCCGGGCTTTCCCTGAGGAGCAGGGCTTCGATGTTTGCCACCAGCTGCACCTGGGCGCCCCCCAAAAAAAACCCTGAATAATCACGAACGTCGGACGATTGCTCCCACACCAAAAGTGCCACCCACTCAAGCTCTTGCTGCTCCTCAGCATCCATTGGTAGCGCATCTACAGCAGCACAGACATGGGGGCTCCGGGCTTTCCCTGAGGAACAGGGCTTCGACTTTTGCCACCATCTGCACCCGGGCGCCCCCCAAAAAAAACCCCGAAAAATCACGAACGTCAGACGATTGCTCCCACACCAAAAGTGCCAGCCACTCAAGCTCTTGCTGCTCCTCAGCAGCCATTGGCAGCGCATCTACAGCAGCACAGACATTGGGGCTCCGGGCTTTCCCTGAGGAGCAGGGCTTCGACGTTTGCCACCAGCTGCACCTGGGCGCCCCCCCCAAGAAAATGCCCGAAAAATCACGAACGTCAAACTATTGCTCCCACCCCAAAAGTGCCAGCCACTCAAGCTCTCGCTGCTCCTCAGCGGCCATTGGCAGCCCATCCACAGCAGCACAGACATTGGGGCTCCGGGCTTTCCCTGAGGAGCAGGGCATGGACGTTTGCCACCAGCTGCACCTGGGCGTCCCCCGAAAAAAACCCAGAATAATCACGAACGTCGGACGATTGGTCCCACACCAAAAGTGCCAGCCACTCAAGCTCTTGCTGCTACTCAGCAGCCATTGGCAGCGCATCTACAGCAGCACAGACATTGGGGCTCCGGGCTTTCCCTGAGGAGCAGGGCTTCGATGTTTGCCACCATCTGCACCTGGGCGCCCCCCAAAAATAAACCCCGAAAAATCACGAACGTCGGACGATTGCTCCCACACCAAAAGTGCCACCCACTCAAGCTCTTGCTGCTCCTCAGCAGCCATTGGCAGCGCATCTACAGCACCAGAGACATTGGGGCTCCGGTCTTTCCCTGAGGAGCAGGGCTTCGATGTTTGCCACCATCTGCACACAGGCGCCCCCCAAAAAAAAACCCCGAAAAATCACGAACGTCAGGCGATTTCTCCCACAACAAAAGTGCCAGCCACTCAAGCTCTTGCTGCTCCTCAGCGGCCATTGGCAGCGCATCTACAGCAGCACAGACATTGGGGCTCCGGTGTTTCCCTGAGGAGCAGGGCTGCTACATTTGCCACCAGCTGCACCTGGGCGCCCCCCCGAAGAATAAGCCCGAAAAATCACGATCGTCAAACTATTGCTCCCACCCCAAAAGTGCCAGCCACTCAAGCTCTTGCTGCTCCTCAGCGGCCATTGCCAGCGCATCTACAGCAGCACAGACATTGGGGCTCCGGGCTTTCCCTGAGGAGCAGGGCTTCGACGTTTGCCACCAGCTGCACGAGGGCGCCCCCCGAAAAAAACCCTGAATAATCACAAACGTCAGACGATTGGTCCAACACCAAAAGTGCCAGCCACTCAAGCTCTTGCTGCTCCTCAGCAGCCATTGGCAGCGCATCTACAGCACAACAGACATTGGGGCTCCGGTCTTTCCCTGAGGAGCAGGGCTTCAACGTTTGGCACCAGCTGCACCTGGGCGCCCCCCGAAAAAAAACCTGAATAATCACGAACGTCGGACGATTGGTCCCACACCAAAAGTGCCAGCCACTCAAGCTCTTGCTGCGCCTCAGCAGCCATTGGCAGCGCATCTACAGCACCACAGACATTGGGGCTCCGGGCTTTCCCTGAGGAGCAGGGCTTCGATGTTTGCCACCAGCTGCACCTGGGCGACCCCAAAAAAAAACCCCGAAAAATCACGAACGTGGGACGATTGGTCCGACACCAAAAGTGCCAGCCACTCAAGCTCTTGCTGCTCCTCAGCGGCCATTGGCAGCGCATCTACAGCAGCACAGACACTGGGGCTCCGGGCTTTCCCTGAGGAGCAGGGCTTCGAGGTTTGCCACAAGCTGCACGTGGGCGACCCCGAAAAAAAACCCTAAAAAATCACGAACGTCGGACGATTGATCCCACCCCAAAAGTGCCAGCCACTCAAGCTCTTGCTGCTCCTCAGCGGCCATTGGCAGCGCATCTACAGCAGCACAGACACTGAGGCTCCGGTCTTTCCCTGAGGAGCAGGGCTTCGACGTTTGCCACCAGCTGCACCTGGGCACCCCCCGAAAAAAAACCCTGAAAAATCATGAACGTCGGACGATTGCTCCCACACCAAAAGTGCCAGCCACTCAAGCTCTTGCTGCTCCTCAGCGGCCATTGGCAGCGCATCTACAGCAGCACAGACACTGGGGCTCCGGTCTTTCCCTGAGGAGCAGGGCTTCGACTTTTGCCACCAGCTGCACCTGGGCGCCCCCCGAAAAAAACCCTGAATAATCACGAACGTCAGACGATTGGTCCGACACCAAAAGTGCCAGCCACTCAAGCTCTTGCTGCTCCTCAGCGGCCATTGGCAGCGCATCTACAGCACAACAGACATTGGGGCTCCGGTCTTTCCCTGAGGAGCAGGGCTGCTACATTTGCCACCAGCTGCACCTGGGTGCCCCCCCAAAGTAAAAGCCCGAAAAATCACGAACGTCAAACTATTGCTCCCACCCCAAAAGTGCCAGCCACTCAAGCTCTTGCTGCTCCTCAGCGGCCATTGGCAGCGCATCTACAGCACCACAGACATTGGGGGTCTGGGCTTTCCCTGAGGAGCAGGGCTTCGACGTTTGCCACCAGCTGCACCTGGGCGCCCCCCGAAAAAAACCCTGAAAAGTTACGAACGTCGGATGATTGGTCCCACACCAAAAGTGCCACCCACTCAAGCTCTTGCTGCTCCTCAGCAGCCATTGGCAGCGCATCTACAGCACCACAGACATTGGGTCTCCGGGCTTTCCCTGAGGAGCAGGGCTTCGATGTTTGCCACCGTCTGCACCCGGGCGCCCCCCAAAAAAAATCCCCGAAAAATAACGAACGTCGGACGATTGCTCCCACACCAAAAGTGCCAGCCACTCAAGCTCTTGCTGCTCCTCAGCGGCCATTGCCAGCGCATCTACAGCACCACAGACATTGGGGCTCCGGGCTTTCCCTGAGGAGCAGGGCTTCGATGTTTGCCACCATCTGCACACGGGCGCCCCCCAAAAAAAAACCTCGAAAAATCACGAACGTCGGACGATTGCTCCCACACCAAAAGTGCCAGCCACTCAAGCTCTTGCTGCTCCTCAGCGGCCATTGGCAGTGCATCTACAGCAGCACAGACATTGGGGCTCCGGGCTTTCCCTGAGGAGCAGGGCTGCTACATTTGCCACCAGCTGCACCTGGGCCCCCCCCCGAAGAAAAGGCCCGAAAAATCAAAAACATCAAACTATTGTTCCCACCCCAAAAGTGGCAGCCACTCAAGCTCTTGCTGCTCCTCAGCGGCCATTGGCAGCGCATCTACAGCAGCACAGACACTGGGGCTCTGGTCTTTCCCTGAGGAGCAGGGCTTCGACTTTTGCCACCAGCTGCACCTGGGCGCCCCCCGAAAAAAAACCCTGAAAAATCATGAACGTCGGACGATTGCTCCCACCCCAAAAGTGCCAGCCACTCAAGCTCTTGCTGCTCCTCAGCGGCCATTGGCAGCGCATCTACAGCAGCACAGACACTGGGGCTCCGGTCTTTCCCTGAGGAGCAGGGCTTCGACTTTTGCCACCAGCTGCACCTGGGCGCCCCCCGAAAAAAACCCTGAATAATCACGAACTTCGGACGATTGGTCCGACACCAAAAGTGCCAGCCACTCAAGCTCTTGCTGCTCCTCAGCGGCCATTGGCAGCGCATCTACAGCACAACAGACATTGGGGCTCCGGTCTTTCCCTGAGGAGCAGGGCTGCTACATTTGCCATCAGCTGCACCTGGGTGCCCCCCCAAAGAAAAAGCCCGAAAAATCACGAACGTCAAACTATTGCTCCCACCCCAAAAGTGCCAGCCACTCAAGCTCTTGCTGCTCCTCAGCGGCCATTGGCAGCGCATCTACAGCACCACAGACATTGGGGCTCTGGGATTTCCCTGAGGAGCAGGGCTTCGACGTTTGCCACCAGCTGCACCTGGGCGCCCCCGAAAAACCCTGAAAAGTTACGAACGTCGGATGATTGGTCCCACACCAAAAGTGCCACCCACTCAAGCTCTTGCTGCTCCTCAGCAGCCATTGGCAGCGCATCTACAGCACCACAGACATTGGGTCTCCGGGCTTTCCCTGAGGAGCAGGGCTTCGATGTTTGCCACCGTCTGCACCCGGGCGCCCCCCAAAAAAAATCCCCGAAAAATAACGAACGTCGGACGATTGCTCCCACACCAAAAGTGCCAGCCACTCAAGCTCTTGCTGCTCCTCAGCGGCCATTGGCAGCGCATCTACAGCAGCACAGACACTGGGGCTCCGGGCTTTCCCTGAGGAGCAGGGCTTCGACGTTTGCCACCAGCTGCACGTGGGCGCCCACCGAAAAAAACCCTGAAAAATCACGAACGTCAGACGATTGCTCCCACACCAAAAGTGCCAGCCACTCAAGCTCTTGCTGCTCCTCAGCAGCCATTGGCAGTGCATCTACAGCAGCACAGACAGTGGGGCTCCGGGCTTTCCCTGAGGAGCAGGACTTCGATGTTTGCCACCAGCTGCACACGGGCGCCCCCCAAAAAAGAACCACGAAAAATGACAAACGTCGGACGATTGCTCCCACACCAAAAGTGCCAGCCACTCAAGCTCTTGCTGCTCCTCAGCGGCCATTGGCAGCGCATCTACAGCAGCACAGACATTGGGGCTCCGGTCTTTCCCTGAGGAGCAGGGCTGCTACATTTGCCACCAGCTGCACCTGGGCGCCCCCCCAAGAAAATGCCCGAAAAATCACGAACGTCAAACTATTGCTCCCACCCCAAAAGTGCCAGCCACTCAAGCTCTCGCTGCTCCTCAGCGGCCATTGCCAGCCCATCCACATCAGCACAGACATTGGGGCTCCGGGCTTTCCCTGAGGAGCAGGGCATGGACGTTTGCCACCAGCTGCACCTGGGCGTCCCCCGAAAAAAACCCAGAATAATCACGAACGTCGGACGATTGCTCCCACACCAAAAGTGCCAGCCACTCAAGCTCTTGCTGCTCCTCAGCAGCCATTGGCAGTGCATCTACAGCAGCACAGACACTGGGGCTCCGGGCTTTCCCTGCGAAGCAGCATTTCGACGTTTGCCACCATTTGCACACGGGCGCCCCCCAAAAAAGAACCCCGAAAAATCACGAACGTCGGACGATTGCTCCCACACCAAAAGTGCCAGCCACTCAAGCTCTTGCTGCTCCTCAGCAGCCATTGGCAGCGCATCTACAGCAGCACAGACACTGGGGCTCCGGTCTTTCCCTGAGGAGCAGGGCTTCGATGTTTGCCACCATGTGCACAAGGGCGCCCCCCAAAAAAGTACCGCGAAAAATCACGAATGTCAGATGATTGCTCCCACACCAAAAGTGACAGCCACTCAAGCTCTTGCTGGTCCTCAGCGGCCATTGGCAGCGCATCTACAGCAGCACAGACATTGGGGCTCCGGGCTTTCCCTGAGGAGCAGGGCTGCTACATTTGCCACCAGCTGCACCTGGGCGCCCCCGAAAAAAACCCTGAATAATCACGAACGTCGGACGATTGGTCCCACACCAAAAGTGCCAGACACTCAAGCTCTTGCTGCTCCTCAGCGGCCATTGGCAGCGCATCTACAGCACCAGAGATATTGGGGCTCCGGTCTTTCCCTGAGGAGCAGGGCTTCGACGTTTGCCACCAGCTGCACCCGGGCGCCCCCGAAAAAAAAAAAAAAAACCCCGAAAAATCACGAACGTCGGACGATTGCTCCCACACCAAAAGTGCCAGCCACTCAAGCTCTTGCTGCTCCTCAGCGGCCATTGCCAGCGCATGTACAGCACAACAGACATTGGGGCTCCGCTCTTTCCCTGAGGAGCAGGGCTGCTACATTTGCCACCAGCTGCACCTGGGCGCCCCCGAAGAAAAAGCCCGAAAAATCACGAACATCAAACTATTGCTCCCACCCCAAAAGTGCCAGCCACTCAAGCTCTTGCTGCTCCTCAGCGGCCATTGGCAGCGCATCTACAGCAGCACAGACACTGGGGCTCCGGGCTTTCCCTGAGGAGCAGGACTTCGATGTTTGCAACCAGCTGCACACGGGCGCCCCCAAAAAAAGAACCCCGAAAATTCACGAACGTCAGAAGATTGCTCCCACACCAAAAGTGCCAGCCACTCAAGCTCTTGCTGCTCCTCAGCGGCCATTGGCAGCGCATCTACAGCAGCACAGACATTGGGGCTCCGGTCTTTCCCTGAGGAGCAGGGCTGCTACATTTGCCACCAGCTGCACCTGGGCGCCCCCCCGAAGAAAAAGCCCGAAAAATAAAGAACGTCAAACTATTGCTCCCACCCCAAAAGTGCCAGCCACTCAAGCTCTTGCTGCTCCTCAGCGGCCATTGGCAGCGCATCTACAGCACCACAGACATTGGGGGTCTGGGCTTTCCCTGAGGAGCAGGGCTTCGACGTTTGCCACCAGCTGCAACTGGGCGCCCCCCGAAAAAAACCCTGAAAAGTTACGAACGTCGGATGATTGGTCCCACACCAAAAGTGCCACCCACTCAAGCTCTTGCTGCTCCTCAGCAGCCATTGGCAGCGCATCTACAGCACCACAGACATTGGGTCTCCGGGCTTTCCCTGAGGAGCAGGGCTTCGATGTTTGCCACCGTCTGCACCCGGGCGCCCCCCAAAAAAAATCCCCGAAAAATAACGAACGTCGGACGATTGCTCCCACACCAAAAGTGCCAGCCACTCAAGCTCTTGCTGCTCCTCAGCGGCCATTGGCAGCGCATCTACAGCACCACAGACATTGGGGCTCCGGGCTTTCCCTGAGGAGCAGGGCTTCGATGTTTGCCACCATCTGCACACGGGCGCCCCCCAAAAAAAAACCTCGAAAAATCACGAACGTCGGACGATTGCTCCCACACCAAAAGTGCCAGCCACTCAAGCTCTTGCTGCTCCTCAGCGGCCATTGGCAGCGCATCTACAGCAGCACAGACATTGGGGCTCCGGGCTTTCCCTGAGGAGCAGGGCTGCTACATTTGCCACCAGCTGCACCTGGGCCCCCCCCGAAGAAAAGGCCCGAAAAATCAAAAACATCAAACTATTGTTCCCACCCCAAAAGTGGCAGCCACTCAAGCTCTTGCTGCTCCTCAGCGGCCATTGGCAGCGCATCTACAGCAGCACAGACACTGGGGCTCTGGTCTTTCCCTGAGGAGCAGGGCTTCGACTTTTGCCACCAGCTGCACCTGGGCGCCCCCCGAAAAAACCCTGAAAAATCATGAACGTCGGACGATTGCTCCCACCCCAAAAGTGCCAGCCACTCAAGCTCTTGCTGCTCCTCAGCGGCCATTGGCAGCGCATCTACAGCAGCACAGACACTGGGGCTCCGGTCTTTCCCTGAGGAGCAGGGCTTCGACTTTTGCCACCAGCTGCACCTGGGCGCCCCCCGAAAAAAACCCTGAATAATCACGAACGTCGGACGATTGGTCCGACACCAAAAGTGCCAGCCACTCAAGCTCTTGCTGCTCCTCAGCGGCCATTGGCAGCGCATCTACAGCACAACAGACATTGGGGCTCCGGTCTTTCCCTGAGGAGCAGGGCTGCTACATTTGCCATCAGCTGCACCTGGGTGCCCCCCCAAAGAAAAAGCCCGAAAAATCACGAACGTCAAACTATTGCTCCCACCCCAAAAGTGCCAGCCACTCAAGCTCTTGCTGCTCCTCAGCGGCCATTGGCAGCGCATCTACAGCACCACAGACATTGGGGCTCTGGGATTTCCCTGAGGAGCAGGGCTTCGACGTTTGCCACCAGCTGCACCTGGGCGCCCCCCGAAAAAAACCCTGAAAAGTTACGAACGTCGGATGATTGGTCCCACACCAAAAGTGCCACCCACTCAAGCTCTTGCTGCTCCTCAGCAGCCATTGGCAGCGCATCTACAGCACCACAGACATTGGGTCTCCGGGCTTTCCCTGAGGAGCAGGGCTTCGATGTTTGCCACCGTCTGCACCCGGGCGCCCCCCAAAAAAAATCCCCGAAAAATAACGAACGTCGGACGATTGCTCCCACACCAAAAGTGCCAGCCACTCAAGCTCTTGCTGCTCCTCAGCGGCCATTGGCAGCGCATCTACAGCAGCACAGACACTGGGGCTCCGGGCTTTCCCTGAGGAGCAGGGCTTCGACGTTTGCCACCAGCTGCACGTGGGCGCCCACCGAAAAAAACCCTGAAAAATCACGAACGTCAGACGATTGCTCCCACACCAAAAGTGCCAGCCACTCAAGCTCTTGCTGCTCCTCAGCAGCCATTGGCAGTGCATCTACAGCAGCACAGACAGTGGGGCTCCGGGCTTTCCCTGAGGAGCAGGACTTCGATGTTTGCCACCAGCTGCACACGGGCGCCCCCCAAAAAAGAACCACGAAAAATGACAAACGTCGGACGATTGCTCCCACACCAAAAGTGCCAGCCACTCAAGCTCTTGCTGCTCCTCAGCGGCCATTGGCAGCGCATCTACAGCAGCACAGACATTGGGGCTCCGGTCTTTCCCTGAGGAGCAGGGCTGCTACATTTGCCACCAGCTGCACCTGGGCGCCCCCCCCAAGAAAATGCCCGAAAAATCACGAACGTCAAACTATTGCTCCCACCCCAAAAGTGCCAGCCACTCAAGCTCTCGCTGCTCCTCAGCGGCCATTGCCAGCCCATCCACATCAGCACAGACATTGGGGCTCCGGGCTTTCCCTGAGGAGCAGGGCATGGACGTTTGCCACCAGCTGCACCTGGGCGTCCCCCGAAAAAACCCAGAATAATCACGAACGTCGGACGATTGGTCCCACACCAAAAGTGCCAGCCACTCAAGCTCTTGCTGCTCCTCAGCAGCCATTGGCAGTGCATCTACAGCAGCACAGACACTGGGGCTCCGGGCTTTCCCTGCGAAGCAGCATTTCGACGTTTGCCACCATTTGCACACGGGCGCCCCCCAAAAAAGAACCCCGAAAAATCACGAACGTCGGACGATTGCTCCCACACCAAAAGTGCCAGCCACTCAAGCTCTTGCTGCTCCTCAGCAGCCATTGGCAGCGCATCTACAGCAGCACAGACACTGGGGCTCCGGTCTTTCCCTGAGGAGCAGGGCTTCGATGTTTGCCACCATGTGCACAAGGGCGCCCCCCAAAAAAGTACCGCGAAAAATCACGAATGTCAGATGATTGCTCCCACACCAAAAGTGACAGCCACTCAAGCTCTTGCTGGTCCTCAGCGGCCATTGGCAGCGCATCTACAGCAGCACAGACATTGGGGCTCCGGGCTTTCCCTGAGGAGCAGGGCTGCTACATTTGCCACCAGCTGCACCTGGGCGCCCCCCGAAAAAAACCCTGAATAATCACGAACGTCGGACGATTGGTCCCACACCAAAAGTGCCAGACACTCAAGCTCTTGCTGCTCCTCAGCGGCCATTGGCAGCGCATCTACAGCACCAGAGATATTGGGGCTCCGGTCTTTCCCTGAGGAGCAGGGCTTCGACGTTTGCCACCAGCTGCACCCGGGCGCCCCCGAAAAAAAAAACCCCGAAAAATCACGAACGTCGGACGATTGCTCCCACACCAAAAGTGCCAGCCACTCAAGCTCTTGCTGCTCCTCAGCGGCCATTGCCAGCGCATGTACAGCACAACAGACATTGGGGCTCCGCTCTTTCCCTGAGGAGCAGGGCTGCTACATTTGCCACCAGCTGCACCTGGGCGCCCCCCCGAAGAAAAAGCCCGAAAAATCACGAACATCAAACTATTGCTCCCACCCCAAAAGTGCCAGCCACTCAAGCTCTTGCTGCTCCTCAGCGGCCATTGGCAGCGCATCTACAGCAGCACAGACACTGGGGCTCCGGGCTTTCCCTGAGGAGCAGGACTTCGATGTTTGCAACCAGCTGCACACGGGCGCCCCCAAAAAAAGAACCCCGAAAAATCACGAACGTCAGAAGATTGCTCCCACACCAAAAGTGCCAGCCACTCAAGCTCTTGCTGCTCCTCAGCGGCCATTGGCAGCGCATCTACAGCAGCACAGACATTGGGGCTCCGGTCTTTCCCTGAGGAGCAGGGCTGCTACATTTGCCACCAGCTGCACCTGGGCGCCCCCCCGAAGAAAAAGCCCGAAAAATAAAGAACGTCAAACTATTGCTCCCACCCCAAAAGTGCCAGCCACTCAAGCTCTTGCTGCTCCTCAGCGGCCATTGGCAGCGCATCTACAGCAGCACAGACATTGGGGCTCCGGGCTTTCCCTGAGGAGCAGGGCTTCGACGTTTGCCACCAGCTGCACGAGGGCGCCCCCCGAAAAAAACCCTGAATAATCACGAACGTGGGACGATTGGTCCCACACCAAAAGTGCCAGCCACTCAAGCTCTTGCTGCTCCTCAGCAGCCATTGGCAGTGCATCTACAGCAGCACAGACATTGGGGCTCCGGGCTTTCCCTGAGGAGCAGGGCTTCGACGTTTGCCACCAGCTGCACCCGGGCGCCCCCCAAAAAAAAACCTCGAAAAATCAAAAACGTCAGACGATTGCTCCCACACCAAAAGTGCCAGCCACTCAAGCTCTTGCTGCTCCTCAGCAGCCATTGGCAGCGCATCTACAGCAGCACAGACATTGGGGCTCCGGTCCTTCCCTGAGGAGCAGGGCTGCTACATTTGCCACCAGCTGCACCTGGGCGCCCCCCCGAAGAAAAAACCCGAAAAATAACGAACGTCAAACGATTGCTCCCACCCCAAAAGTGCCAGCCACTCAAGCTCTTGCTGCTCCTCAGCAGCCATTGGCAGTGCATCTACAGCAGCACAGACATTGGGGCTCCGGTCTTTCCCTGAGGAGCTGGGCTTCTACGTTTGCCACCAGCTGCACCTGGGCGCCCCCTGAAAAAAACCCTGAATAATCACGAACGTCGGACGATTGGTCCCACACCAAAAGTGCCAGCCACTCAAGCTCTTGCTGCTCCTCAGCAGCCATTGGCAGTGCATCTACAGCAGCACAGACATTGGGGCTCCGGGCTTTCCCTGAGGAGCAGGGCTTCGATGTTTGCCACCATCTGCACCTGGGCGCCCCCCAAAAAAAAACCCCGAAAAATCACGAACGTGAGGCGATTGCTCCCACCTCAAAAGTGCCAGCCACTCAAGCTCTTGCTGCTCCTCAGTGGCCATTGCCAGCGCATCTACAGCAGCACAGACATTGGGGCTCCGGGCTTTCCCTGAGGAGCAGGGCTGCTACATTTGCCACCAGCTGCACCTGGGCGCCCCCCCGAAGAAAAAGCCCGAAAAATCACGAAAGTCAAACTATTGCTCCCAGCCCAAAAGTGCCAGCCACTCAAGCTCTTGCTGCTCCTCCAGCGGCCATTGGCAGCCCATCCACAGCAGCACAGACACTGGGGCTCCGGGCTTTCCCTGAGGAGCAGGGCATGGACGTTTGCTACCAGCTGCACCCCGGCGCCCCCCAAAAAAAAACCCCGAAAAATCAAAAACGTCAGACGATTGCTCCCACACCAAAAGTGCCAGCCACTCAAGCTCTTGCTGCTCCTCAGCAGCCATTGGCAGCGCATCTACAGCAGCACAGACATTGGGGCTCCGGGCTTTCCCTGAGGAGCAGGGCTGCTACATTTGCCACCAGCTGCACCTGGGCGCCCCCCCGAAGAAAAAGCCCGAAAAATAACGAACGTCAAACTATTGCTCCCACCCCAAAAGTGCCAGCCACTCAAGCTCTTGCTGCTCCTCAGCGGCCATTGGCAGTGCATCTACAGCAGCACAGACATTGGGGATCCGGGCTTTCCCTGAGGAGCAGGGCTTCGATGTTTGCCACCAGCTGCACCTGGGCGCCCCCCGAAAAAAACCCTGAATAATCAAGAATGTCGGACGATTGCTCCCACACCAAATGTGCCAGCCACTCAAGCTCTTGCTGCTCCTCAGAGGCCATTGCCAGCGCATCTACAGCAGCACAGACACTGGGCCTCCGGGCTTTCCCTGAGGAGCAGGGCTTCGACGTTAGCCACCAGCTGCACCTGGGCGCCCCCCGAGAAAAAACCCCGAAAAATCACGAACGTCGGACGATTGGTCCCACACCAAAAGTGCCAGCCACTCAAGCTCTTGCTGCTCCTCAGCGGCCATTGGCAGCGCATCTACAGCACCACAGACATTGGGGCTCCGGGCTTTCCCTGAGGAGCAGGGCTTCGACGTTTGCCACCAGCTGCACCTGGGCGCCCCCCGAAAAAAACCCTGAATAATCACGAACGTCGGACGATTGCTCCCACACCAAAAGTGCCAGCCACTCAAGCTCTTGCTGCTCCTCAGCATCCATTGGTAGCGCATCTACAGCAGCACAGACATGGGGGCTCCGGGCTTTCCCTGAGGAACAGGGCTTCGACTTTTGCCACCATCTGCACCCGGGCGCCCCCCAAAAAAAACCCCGAAAAATCACGAACGTCAGACGATTGCTCCCACACCAAAAGTGCCAGCCACTCAAGCTCTTGCTGCTCCTCAGCAGCCATTGGCAGCGCATCTACAGCACAACAGACATTGGGGCTCCGGGCTTTCCCTGAGGAGCAGGGCTTCGACGTTTGCCACCAGCTGCACCTGGGCGCCCCCCCCAAGAAAATGCCCGAAAATTCACGATCGTCAAACTATTGCTCCCACCCCAAAAGTGCCAGCCACTCAAGCTCTTGCTGCTCCTCAGCGGCCATTGGCAGCGCATCTACAGCAGCACAGACATTGGGGCTCCGGGCTTTCCCTGAGGAGCAGGGCTTCGACGTTTGCCACCAGCTGCACGAGGGCGCCCCCGAAAACCCTGAATAATCACGAACGTCAGACGATTGGTCCAACACCAAAAGTGCCAGCCATTCAAGCTCTTGCTGCTCCTCAGCAGCCATTGGCAGCGCATCTACAGCACCAGAGACATTGGGGCTCCGGTCTTTCCCTGAGGAGCAGGGCTTCGACGTTTGGCACCAGCTGCACCTGGGCGCCCCCCGAAAAAAAACCTGAATAATCACGAACGTCGGACGATTGGTCCCACACCAAAAGTGCCAGCCACTCAAGCTCTTGCTGCGCCTCAGCAGCCATTGGCAGCGCATCTACAGCACCACAGACATTGGGGCTCCGGGCTTTCCCTGAGGAGCAGGGCTTCGATGTTTGCCACCAGCTGCACCTGGGCGACCCCAAAAAAAAACCCCGAAAAATCACGAACGTCGGACGATTGCTCCCACACCAAAAGTGCCAGCCACTCAAGCTCTTGCTGCTCCTCAGCGGCCATTGGCAGCGCATCTACAGCAGCACAGACACTGGGGCTCCGGGCTTTCCCTGAGGAGCAGGGCTTCGACGTTTGCCACAAGCTGCACGTGGGCGACCCCGAAAAAAAACCCTAAAAAATCACGAACGTCGGACGATTGCTCCCACCCCAAAAGTGCCAGCCACTCAAGCTCTTGCTGCTCCTCAGCGGCCATTGGCAGCGCATCTACAGCAGCACAGACACTGAGGCTCCGGTCTTTCCCTGAGGAGCAGGGCTTCCACGTTTGCCACCAGCTGCACCTGGGCGCCCCCCGAAAAAAAACCCTGAAAAATCATGAACGTCGGACGATTGCTCCCACCCCAAAAGTGCCAGCCACTCAAGCTCTTGCTGCTCCTCAGCGGCCATTGGCAGCGCATCTACAGCAGCACAGACACTGGGGCTCCGGTCTTTCCCTGAGGAGCAGGGCTTCGACTTTTGCCACCAGCTGCACCTGGGCGCCCCCCGAAAAAAACCCTGAATAATCACGAACGTCAGACGATTGGTCCGACACCAAAAGTGCCAGCCACTCAAGCTCTTGCTGCTCCTCAGCGGCCATTGGCAGCGCATCTACAGCACAACAGACATTGGGGCTCCGGTCTTTCCCTGAGGAGCAGGGCTTCGACTTTTGCCACCAGCTGCACCTGGGTGCCCCCCCAAAGTAAAAGCCCGAAAAATCACGAACGTCAAACTATTGCTCCCACCCCAAAAGTGCCAGCCACTCAAGCTCTTGCTGCTCCTCAGCGGCCATTGGCAGCGCATCTACAGCAGCACAGACATTGGGGCTCTGGGCTTTCCCTGAGGAGCAGGGCTTCGACGTTTGCCACCAGCTGCACCTGGGCGCCCCCCGAAAAAAACCCTGAAAAGTTACGAACGTCGGATGATTGGTCCCACACCAAAAGTGCCACCCACTCAAGCTCTTGCTGCTCCTCAGCAGCCATTGGCAGCGCATCTACAGCACCACAGACATTGGGTCTCCGGGCTTTCCCTGAGGAGCAGGGCTTCGATGTTTGCCACCGTCTGCACCCGGGCGCCCCCCAAAAAAAATCCCCGAAAAATAACGAACGTCGGACGATTGCTCCCACACCAAAAGTGCCAGCCACTCAAGCTCTTGCTGCTCCTCAGCGGCCATTGGCAGCGCATCTACAGCACCACAGACATTGGGGCTCCGGGCTTTCCCTGAGGAGCAGGGCTGCTACATTTGCCACCAGCTGCACCTGGGCCCCCCCCCGAAGAAAAGGCCCGAAAAATCAAAAACATCAAACTATTGTTCCCACCCCAAAAGTGGCAGCCACTCAAGCTCTTGCTGCTCCTCAGCGGCCATTGGCAGCGCATCTACAGCAGCACAGACACTGGGGCTCTGGTCTTTCCCTGAGGAGCAGGGCTTCGACTTTTGCCACCAGCTGCACCTGGGCGCCCCCCGAAAAAAAACCCTGAAAAATCATGAACGTCGGACGATTGCTCCCACCCCAAAAGTGCCAGCCACTCAAGCTCTTGCTGCTCCTCAGCGGCCATTGGCAGCGCATCTACAGCAGCACAGACACTGGGGCTCCGGTCTTTCCCTGAGGAGCAGGGCTTCGACTTTTGCCACCAGCTGCACCTGGGCGCCCCCCGAAAAAAACCCTGAATAATCACGAACGTCGGACGATTGGTCCGACACCAAAAGTGCCAGCCACTCAAGCTCTTGCTGCTCCTCAGCGGCCATTGGCAGCGCATCTACAGCAGCACAGACATTGGGGCTCCGGTCTTTCCCTGAGGAGCAGGGCTGCTACATTTGCCACCAGCTGCACCTGGGCGCCCCCCCGAAGAAAAAGCCCGAAAAATAAAGAACGTCAAACTATTGCTCCCACCCCAAAAGTGCCAGCCACTCAAGCTCTTGCTGCTCCTCAGCGGCCATTGGCAGCGCATCTACAGCACCACAGACATTGGGGCTCTGGGCTTTCCCTGAGGAGCAGGGCTTCGACGTTTGCCACCAGCTGCACCTGGGCGCCCCCGAAAAAAACCCTGAAAAGTTACGAACGTCGGATGATTGGTCCCACACCAAAAGTGCCACCCACTCAAGCTCTTGCTGCTCCTCAGCAGCCATTGGCAGCGCATCTACAGCACCACAGACATTGGGTCTCCGGGCTTTCCCTGAGGAGCAGGGCTTCGATGTTTGCCACCGTCTGCACCCGGGCGCCCCCTAAAAAAATCCCCGAAAAATAACGAACGTCGGACGATTGCTCCCACACCAAAAGTGCCAGCCACTCAAGCTCTTGCTGCTCCTCAGCGGCCATTGGCAGCGCATCTACAGCAGCACAGACACTGGGCCTCCGGGCTTTCCCTGAGGAGCAGGGCTTCGACGTTTGCCACCAGCTGCACCTGGGCGCCCACCGAAAAAAAACCCTGAAAAATCACGAACGTCAGACGATTGCTCCCACACCAAAAGTGCCAGCCACTCAAGCTCTTGCTGCTCCTCAGCGGCCATTGGCAGCGCATCTACAGCACCAGAGACATTGGGGCTCCGGGCTTTCCCTGAGGAGCAGGGCTTCGATGTTTGCCACCATCTGCACACGGGCGCCCCCCAAAAAAAAACCTCGAAAAATCACGAACGTCGGACGATTGCTCGCACACCAAAAGTGCCAGCCACTCAAGCTCTTGCTACTCCTCAGCGGCCATTGGCAGCGCATCTACAGCAGCACAGACATTGGGGCTCCGGGCTTTCCCTGAGGAGCAGGGCTGCTACATTTGCCACCAGCTGCACCTGGGCCCCCCCCCGAAGTAAAGGCCCGAAAAATCAAAAACATCAAACTATTGTTCCCACCCCAAAAGTGGCAGCCACTCAAGCTCTTGCTGCTCCTCAGCGGCCATTGGCAGCGCATCTACAGCAGCACAGACACTGGGGCTCTGGTCTTTCCCTTAGGAGCAGGGCTGCTACATTTGCCACCAGCTGCACCGGGGCGCCACCCGAAAAAATCCCTGAATAATCACGAACGTCGGACGATTGGTCCCACACCAAAAGTGCCAGCCACTCAAGCTCTTGCTGCTCCTCAGCAGCCATTGGCAGTGCATCTACAGCAGCACAGACAGTGGGGCTCCGGGCTTTCCCTGAGGAGCAGGACTTCGATGTTTGCCACCAGCTGCACACGGGCGCCCCCCAAAAAAGAACCACGAAAAATGACAAACGTCGGACGATTGCTCCCACACCAAAAGTGCCAGCCACTCAAGCTCTTGCTGCTCCTCAGCGGCCATTGGCAGCGCATCTACAGCAGCACAGACATTGGGGCTCCGGTCTTTCCCTGAGGAGCAGGGCTGCTACATTTGCCACCAGCTGCACCTGGGCGCCCCGCCGAAGAAAAAGCCCGAAAAATAACGAACGTCAAACTTTTGCTCCCACACCAAAAGTGCCAGCCACTTAAGCTCTTGCTGCTCCTCAGCGGCCATTGGCAGCGCATCTACAGCAGCACAGACATTGGGGCTCCGGGCTTTCCCTGAGGAGCAGGGCTGCTACATTTGCCACCAGCTACACCTGGGCGCCCCCCGGAAGAAAAAGCCCGAAAAATAAGGAACGTCAAACTATTGCTACAACACAAAAAGTGCCAGCCACTCAAGCTCTTGCTGCTCCTCAGCGGCCATTGGCAGCGCATCTACAGCAGCACAGACATTGGGGCTCCGGGCTTTCCCTGAGGACAGGGCTTCGACGTTTGCCACCAGCTGCACCTGGGCGCCCCCCCCAAGAAAATGCCCGAAAAATCACGAACGTCAAACTATTGCTCCCACCCCAAAAGTGCCAGCCACTCAAGCTCTTGCTGCTCCTCAGCGGCCATTGGCAGCGCATCTACAGCTTCACAGACACTGGGACTCCGGTCTTTCCCTGAGGAGCAGGGCTTCGACGTTTGCCACCAGCTGCACCTGGGCGCCCCCCGAAAAAAACCCTGAATAATCACGAACGTCGGACGATTTGTCCCACACCAAAAGTGCCAGCCACTCAAGCTCTTGCTGCTCCTCAGCAGCCATTGGCAGTGCATCTACAGCAGCAGAGACACTGGGGCTCCGGGCTTTCCCTGAGAAGCAGCATTTCGACGTTTGCCACCATTTGCACACGGGCGCCCCCCAAAAAAGAACCCCGAAAAATCACGAACGTCGGACGATTGCTCCCACACCAAAAGTGCCAGCCACTCAAGCTCTTGCTGCTCCTCAGCAGCCATTGGCAGCGCATCTACAGCAGCACAGACACTGGGGCTCCGGGCTTTCCCTGAGGAGCAGGGCTTCGATGTTTGCCACCATGTGCACAAGGGCGCCCCCCAAAAAAGAACCGCGAAAAATCACGAATGTCGGACGATTGCTCCCACACCAAAAGTGCCAGCCACTCAAGCTCTTGCTGCTCCTCAGCGGCCATTGCCAGCGCATGTACAGCACAACAGACATTGGGACTCCGCTCTTTCCCTGAGGAGCAGGGCTGCTACATTTGCCACCAGCTGCACCTGGGCGCCCCCCCGAAGAAAAAGCCCGAAAAATCACGAACGTCAAACTATTGCTCCCACCCCAAAAGTGCCAGCCACTCAAGCTCTTGCTGCTCCTCAGCGGCCATTGGCAGCGCATCTACAGCAGCACAGACACTGGGGCTCCGGGCTTTCCCTGAGGAGCAGGACTTCGACGTTTGCCACCAGCTGCACGAGGGCGCCCCCCGAAAAAAACCCTGAATAATCACGAACGTGGGACGATTGGTCCCACACCAAAAGTGCCAGCCACTCAAGCTCTTGCTGCTCCTCAGCAGCCATTGGCAGTGCATCTACAGCAGCACAGACATTGGGGCTCCGGGCTTTCCCTGAGGAGCAGGGCTTCGACGTTTGCCACCAGCTGCACCCGGGCGCCTCCCAAAAAAAAACCTCGAAAAATCAAAAACGTCAGACGATTGCTCCCACACCAAAAGTGCCAGCCACTCAAGCTCTTGCTGCTCCTCAGCAGCCATTGGCAGCGCATCTACAGCAGCACAGACATTGGGGCTCCGGTCCTTCCCTGAGGAGCAGGGCTGCTACATTTGCCACCAGCTGCACCTGGGCGCCCCCCGAAGAAAAAGCCCGAAAAATAAAGAACGTCAAACTATTGCTCCCACCCCAAAAGTGCCAGCCACTCAAGCTCTTGCTGCTCCTCAGCGGCCATTGGCAGCGCATCTACAGCACCACAGACATTGGGGCTCCGGGCTTTCCCTGAGGAGCAGGGCTTCGACGTTTGCCACCAGCTGCACGAGGGCGCCCCCCGAAAAAAACCCTGAATAATCACGAACGTGGGACGATTGGTCCCACACCAAAAGTGCCAGCCACTCAAGCTCTTGCTGCTCCTCAGCAGCCATTGGCAGTGCATCTACAGCAGCACAGACATTGGGGCTCCGGGCTTTCCCTGAGGAGCAGGGCTTCGACGTTTGCCACCAGCTGCACCCGGGCGCCCCCCAAAAAAAAACCTCGAAAAATCAAAAACGTCAGACGATTGCTCCCACACCAAAAGTGCCAGCCACTCAAGCTCTTGCTGCTCCTCAGCAGCCATTGGCAGCGCATCTACAGCAGCACAGACATTGGGGCTCCGGTCCTTCCCTGAGGAGCAGGGCTGCTACATTTGCCACCAGCTGCACCTGGGCGCCCCCCCGAAGAAAAAGCCCGAAAAATAACGAACGTCAGACGATTGCTCCCACCCCAAAAGTGCCAGCCACTCAAGCTCTTGCTGCTCCTCAGCGGCCATTGGCAGTGCATCTACAGCAGCACAGACATTGGGGATCCGGGCTTTCCCTGAGGAGCAGGGCTTCGATGTTTGCCACCAGCTGCACCTGGGCGCCCCCGAAAAAAACCCTGAATAATCAAGAACGTCGGACGATTGCTCCCACACCAAAAGTGCCAGCCACTCAAGCTCTTGCTGCTCCTCAGCGGCCATTGCCAGCGCATCTACAGCAGCACAGACACTGGGCCTCCGGTCTTTCCCTGAGGAGCAGGGCTTCGACGTTTGCCACCAGCTGCACCCGGGCGCCCCCGAAAAAAAAAAAAAAAAACCCCGAAAAATCACGAACGTCGGACGATTGCTCCCACACCAAAAGTGCCAGCCACTCAAGCTCTTGCTGCTCCTCAGCGGCCATTGCCAGCGCATGTACAGCACAACAGACATTGGGGCTCCGCTCTTTCCCTGAGGAGCAGGGCTGCTACATTTGCCACCAGCTGCACCTGGGCGCCCCCCCGAAGAAAAAAGCCCGAAAAATCACGAACGTCAAACTATTGCTCCCACCCCAAAAGTGCCAGCCACTCAAGCTCTTGCTGCTCCTCAGCGGCCATTGGCAGCGCATCTACAGCAGCACAGACACTGGGGCTCCGGGCTTTCCCTGAGGAGCAGGACTTCGATGTTTGCAACCAGCTGCACACGGGCGCCCCCCAAAAAAGAACCCCGAAAAATCACGAACGTCAGAAGATTGCTCCCACACCAAAAGTGCCAGCCACTCAAGCTCTTGCTGCTCCTCAGCGGCCATTGGCAGCGCATCTACAGCAGCACAGACATTGGGGCTCCGGTCTTTCCCTGAGGAGCAGGGCTGCTACATTTGCCACCAGCTGCACCTGGGCGCCCCCCGAAGAAAAAGCCCGAAAAATAAAGAACGTCAAACTATTGCTCCCACCCCAAAAGTGCCAGCCACTCAAGCTCTTGCTGCTCCTCAGCGGCCATTGCCAGCGCATCTACAGCAGCACAGACACTGGGCCTCCGGTCTTTCCCTGAGGAGCAGGGCTTCGACGTTAGCCACCAGCTGCACCTGGGCGCCCCCGAGAAAAAACCCCGAAAAATCACGAACGTCGGACGATTGCTCCCACACCAAAAGTGCCAGCCACTCAAGCTCTTGCTGCTCCTCAGCGGCCATTGCCAGCGCATCTACAGCAGCACAGACACTGGGCCTCCGGTCTTTCCCTGAGGAGCAGGGCTTCGACGTTAGCCACCAGCTGCACCTGGGCGCCCCCGAGAAAAAACCCCGAAAAATCACGAACGTCGGACGATTGCTCCCACACCAAAAGTGCCAGCCACTCAAGCTCTTGCTGCTCCTCAGCGGCCATTGGCAGTGCATCTACAGCACCAGAGACATTGGGGCTCCGGGCTTTCCCTGAGGAGCTGGGCTTCTACGTTTGCCACCATCTGCACCTGGGCGCCCCCAAAAAAAAAACCCCGAAAAATCACGAACGTGAGGCGATTGCTCCCACCTCAAAAGTGCCAGCCACTCAAGCTCTTGCTGCTCCTCAGTGGCCATTGCCAGCGCATCTACAGCAGCACAGACATTGGGGCTCCGGTCTTTCCCTGAGGAGCAGGGCTGCTACATTTGCCACCAGCTGCACCTGGGCGCCCCCCGAAGAAAAAGCCCGAAAAATCACGAAAGTCAAACTATTGCTCCCACCCCAAAAGTGCCAGCCACTCAAGCTCTTGCTGCTCCTCCAGCGGCCATTGGCAGCCCATCCACAGCAGCACAGACACTGGGGCTCCGGGCTTTCCCTGAGGAGCAGGGCTTCGACGTTTGCCACCAGCTGAACCTGGGCCTCCCCCGAAAAAAACCCTGAATAATCACGAACGTCGGACGATTGGTCCCACACCAAAAGTGCCAGCCACTCAAGCTCTTGCTGCTCCTCAGCAGCCATTGGCAGCGCATCTACAGCTTCACAGACACTGGGACTCCGGTCTTTCCCTGAGGAGCAGGGCTTCGACGTTTGCCACCAGCTGCACCTGGGCGCCCCCCGAAAAAAACCCTGAATAATCAAGAACGTCGGACGATTGGTCCCACACCAAAAGTGCCAGCCACTCAAGCTCTTGCTGCTCCTCAGCAGCCATTGGCAGTGCATCTACAGCAGCACAGACACTGGGGCTCCGGGCTTTCCCTGAGAAGCAGCATTTCGACGTTTGCCACCATTTGCACACGGGCGCCCCCCAAAAAAGAACCCCGAAAAATCACGAACGTTGGACGATTGCTCCCACACCAAAAGTGCCAGCCACTCAAGCTCTTGCTGCTCCTCAGCAGCCATTGGCAGCGCATCTACAGCAGCACAGACACTGGGGCTCCGGGCTTTCCCTGAGGAGCAGGGCTTCGATGTTTGCCACCATGTGCACAAGGGCGCCCCCCAAAAAAGAACCGCGAAAAATCACGAATGTCAAATGATTGCTCCCACACCAAAAGTGCCAGCCACTCAAGCTCTTGCTGCTCCTCAGCGGCCATTGGCAGCGCATCTACAGCAGCACAGACATTGGGGCTCCGGGCTTTCCCTGAGGAGCAGGGCTTCGACGTTTGCCACCAGCTGCACGAGGGCGCCCCCCGAAAAAAACCCAGAATAATCACGAACGTGGGACGATTGGTCCCACACCAAAAGTGCCAGCCACTCAAGCTCTTGCTGCTCCTCAGCAGCCATTGGCAGCGCATCTACAGCACCAGAGACACTGGGGCTCTGGGCTTTCCCTGAGGAGCAGGGCTTCGATGTTTGCCACCATCTGCACCTGGGCGCCCCCCAAAAATAAACCCTGAAAAATCACGAACGTCGGACTATTGCTCCCACACCAAAAGTGCCAGCCACTCAAGCTCTTGCTGCTCCTCAGCAGCCATTGGCAGTGCATCTACAGCAGCACAGACATTGGGGCTCCGGGCTTTCCCTGAGGAGCAGGGCTTCGACGTTTGCCACCAGCTGCACGAGGGCGCCCCCCGAAAAAAACCCTGAATAATCACGAACGTCAGACGATTGGTCCAACACCAAAAGTGCCAGCCACTCAAGCTCTTGCTGCTCCTCAGCAGCCATTGGCAGCGCATCTACAGCACCACAGACATTGGGGCTCCGGTCCTTCCCTGAGGAGCAGGGCTGCTACATTTGCCACCAGCTGCACCTGGGCGCCCCCCCGAAGAAAAAGCCCGAAAAATAACGAACGTCAAACTATTGCTCCCACCCCAAAAGTGCCAGCCACTCAAGCTCTTGCTGCTCCTCAGCGGCCATTGGCAGTGCATCTACAGCAGCACAGACATTGGGGATCCGGGCTTTCCCTGAGGAGCAGGGCTTCGATGTTTGCCACCAGCTGCACCTGGGCGCCCCCCGAAAAAAACCCTGAATAATCAAGAACGTCGGACGATTGCTCCCACACCAAAAGTGCCAGCCACTCAAGCTCTTGCTGCTCCTCAGCGGCCATTGCCAGCGCATCTACAGCAGCACAGACACTGGGCCTCCGGTCTTTCCCTGAGGAGCAGGGCTTCGACGTTTGCCACCAGCTGCACCCGGGCGCCCCCGAAAAAAAAAACCCCGAAAAATCACGAACGTCGGACGATTGCTCCCACACCAAAAGTGCCAGCCACTCAAGCTCTTGCTGCTCCTCAGCGGCCATTGCCAGCGCATGTACAGCACAACAGACATTGGGGCTCCGCTCTTTCCCTGAGGAGCAGGGCTGCTACATTTGCCACCAGCTGCACCTGGGCGCCCCCCCGAAGAAAAAGCCCGAAAAATCACGAACGTCAAACTATTGCTCCCACCCCAAAAGTGCCAGCCACTCAAGCTCTTGCTGCTCCTCAGCGGCCATTGGCAGCGCATCTACAGCAGCACAGACACTGGGGCTCCGGGCTTTCCCTGAGGAGCAGGACTTCGATGTTTGCAACCAGCTGCACACGGGCGCCCCCCAAAAAAGAACCCCGAAAAATCACGAACGTCAGAAGATTGCTCCCACACCAAAAGTGCCAGCCACTCAAGCTCTTGCTGCTCCTCAGCGGCCATTGGCAGCGCATCTACAGCAGCACAGACATTGGGGCTCCGGTCTTTCCCTGAGGAGCAGGGCTGCTACATTTGCCACCAGCTGCACCTGGGCGCCCCCGAAGAAAAAGCCCGAAAAATAAAGAACGTCAAACTATTGCTCCCACCCCAAAAGTGCCAGCCACTCAAGCTCTTGCTGCTCCTCAGCGGCCATTGCCAGCGCATCTACAGCAGCACAGACACTGGGCCTCCGGTCTTTCCCTGAGGAGCAGGGCTTCGACGTTAGCCACCAGCTGCACCTGGGCGCCCCCCGAGAAAAAACCCCGAAAAATCACGAACGTCGGACGATTGCTCCCACACCAAAAGTGCCAGCCACTCAAGCTCTTGCTGCTCCTCAGCGGCCATTGCCAGCGCATCTACAGCAGCACAGACACTGGGCCTCCGGTCTTTCCCTGAGGAGCAGGGCTTCGACGTTAGCCACCAGCTGCACCTGGGCGCCCCCCGAGAAAAAACCCCGAAAAATCACGAACGTCGGACGATTGCTCCCACCCCAAAAGTGCCAGCCACTCAAGCTCTTGCTGCTCCTCAGCGGCCATTGGCAGCGCATCTACAGCACCACAGACACTGGGGCTCCGGTCTTTCCCTGAGGAGCTGGGCTTCTACGTTTGCCACCAGCTGCACCTGGGCGTCCCCTGAAAAAAACCCTGAATAATCACGAACGTCGGACGATTGGTCCCACACCAAAAGTGCCAGCCACTCAAGCTCTTGCTGCTCCTCAGCAGCCATTGGCAGTGCATCTACAGCACCAGAGACATTGGGGCTCCGGGCTTTCCCTGAGGAGCAGGGCTTCGATGTTTGCCACCATCTGCACCTGGGCGCCCCCCAAAAAAAAACCCCGAAAAATCACGAACGTGAGGCGATTGCTCCCACCTCAAAAGTGCCAGCCACTCAAGCTCTTGCTGCTCCTCAGTGGCCATTGCCAGCGCATCTACAGCAGCACAGACATTGGGGCTCCGGTCTTTCCCTGAGGAGCAGGGCTGCTACATTTGCCACCAGCTGCACCTGGGCGCCCCCCCGAAGAAAAAGCCCGAAAAATCACGAAAGTCAAACTATTGCTCCCACCCCAAAAGTGCCAGCCACTCAAGCTCTTGCTGCTCCTCCAGCGGCCATTGGCAGCCCATCCACAGCAGCACAGACACTGGGGCTCCGGGCTTTCCCTGAGGAGCAGGGCTTCGACGTTTGCCACCAGCTGAACCTGGGCCTCCCCCGAAAAAAACCCTGAATAATCACGAACGTCGGACGATTGGTCCCACACCAAAAGTGCCAGCCACTCAAGCTCTTGCTGCTCCTCAGCAGCCATTGGCAGCGCATCTACAGCACCACAGACACTGGGACTCCGGTCTTTCCCTGAGGAGCAGGGCTTAGGCGTTTGCCACCAGCTGCACCTGGGCGCCCCCCGAAAAAAACCCTGAATAATCAAGAACGTCGGACGATTGGTCCCACACAAAAAGTGCCAGCCACTCAAGCTCTTGCTGCTCCTCAGCAGCCATTGGCAGTGCATCTACAGCAGCACAGACACTGGGGCTCCGGGCTTTCCCTGAGAAGCAGCATTTCGACGTTTGCCACCATTTGCACACGGGCGCCCCCCAAAAAAGAACCCCGAAAAATCACGAACGTCGGACGATTGCTCCCACACCAAAAGTGCCAGCCACTCAAGCTCTTGCTGCTCCTCAGCAGCCATTGGCAGCGCATCTACAGCAGCACAGACACTGGGGCTCTGGGCTTTCCCTGAGGAGCAGGGCTTCGATGTTTGCCACCATCTGCACCTGGGCGCCCCCCAAAAATAAACCCTGAAAAATCACGAACGTCGGACTATTGCTCCCACACCAAAAGTGCCAGCCACTCAAGCTCTTGCTGCTCCTCAGCAGCCATTGGCAGTGCATCTACAGCAGCACAGACATTGGGGCTCCGGGCTTTCCCTGAGGAGCAGGGCTTCGACGTTTGCCACCAGCTGCACGAGGGCGCCCCCCGAAAAAAACCCTGAATAATCACGAACGTCAGACGATTGGTCCAACACCAAAAGTGCCAGCCACTCAAGCTCTTGCTGCTCCTC
Source organism: Otis tarda (assembly GCA_026413225.1). Classification (NCBI taxonomy): domain Eukaryota; kingdom Metazoa; phylum Chordata; class Aves; order Otidiformes; family Otididae; genus Otis; species Otis tarda. The sequence goes on from CM048590.1 coordinate 340,541, forward strand.
AGCAGCCATTGGCAGCGCATCTACAGCACCACAGACATTGGGGCTCCGGGCTTTCCCTGAGGAGCAGGGCTTCGATGTTTGCCACCAGCTGCACCTGGGCGACCCCAAAAAAAAACCCCGAAAAATCACGAACGTCGGACGATTGCTCCCACACCAAAAGTGCCAGCCACTCAAGCTCTTGCTGCTCCTCAGCGGCCATTGGCAGCGCATCTACAGCAGCACAGACATTGGGGATCCGGGCTTTCCCTGAGGAGCAGGGCTAATACATTTGCCACCAGCTGCACCTGGGCGCCCCCCCGAAGAAAAAACCCGAAAAATAAAGAACGTCAAACTATTGCTCCCACCCCAAAAGTGCCAGCCACTCAAGCTCTTGCTGCTCCTCAGCGGCCATTGGCAGCGCATCTACAGCAGCACAGACATTGGGGCTCCGGGCTTTCCCTGAGGAGCAGGGCTTCGACGTTTGCCACCAGCTGCACGAGGGCGCCCCCGAAAAAAAACCCTGAATAATCACGAACGTGGGACGATTGGTCCCACACCAAAAGTGCCAGCCACTCAAGCTCTTGCTGCTCCTCAGCAGCCATTGGCAGCGCATCTACAGCACAACAGACATTGGGGCTCCGGGCTTTCCCTGAGGAGCAGGGCTTCGACGTTTGCCACCAGCTGCACCCGGCGCCCCCCAAAAAAAAACCCCGAAAAATCAAAAACGTCAGACGATTGCTCCCACACCAAAAGTGCCAGCCACTCAAGCTCTTGTTGCTCCTCAGCAGCCATTGGCAGCGCATCTACAGCAGCACAGACATTGGGGCTCCGGGCTTTCCCTGAGGAGCAGGGCTGCTACATTTGCCACCAGCTGCACCTGGGCGCCCCCCCGAAGAAAAAGCCCGAAAAATAACGAACGTCAAACTATTGCTCCCACCCCAAAAGTGCCAGCCACTAAAGCTCTTGCTGCTCCTCAGCGGCCATTGGCAGTGCATCTACAGCAGCACAGACATTGGGGATCCGGGCTTTCCCTGAGGAGCAGGGCTTCGATGTTTGCCACCAGCTGCACCTGGGCGCCCCCCGAAAAAAACCCTGAATAATCAAGAACGTCGGACGATTGCTCCCACACCAAATGTGCCAGCCACTCAAGCTCTTGCTGCTCCTCAGCGGCCATTGGCAGTGCATCTACAGCAGCACAGACACTGGGCCTCCGGGCTTTCCCTGAGGAGCAGGGCTTCGACGTTAGCCACCAGCTGCACCTGGGCGCCCCCCGAGAAAAAACCCCGAAAAATCACGAACGTCGGACGATTGCTCCCACACCAAAAGTGCCAGCCACTCAAGCTCTTGCTGCTCCTCAGCGGCCATTGGCAGCGCATCTACAGCACCAGAGACATTGGGGCTCCGGGCTTTCCCTGAGGAGCAGGGCTTCGACGTTTGCCACCAGCTGCACCTGGGCGCCCCCCGAAAAAAACCCTGAATAATCACGAACGTCGGACGATTGCTCCCACACCAAAAGTGCCAGCCACTCAAGCTCTTGCTGCTCCTCAGCATCCATTGGTAGTGCATCTACAGCAGCACAGACATGGGGGCTCCGGGCTTTCCCTGAGGAACAGGGCTTCGACTTTTGCCACCATCTGCACCCGGGCGCCCCCCAAAAAAAACCCCGAAAAATCACGAACGTCAGACGATTGCTCCCAAACCAAAAGTGCCAGCCACTCAAGCTCTTGCTGCTCCTCAGCAGCCATTGGCAGCGCATCTACAGCAGCACAGACATTGGGGATCCGGGCTTTCCCTGAGGACAGGGCTTCGACGTTTGCCACCAGCTGCACCTGGGCGCTCCCCCCAAGAAAATGCCCGAAAAATCACGAACGTCAAACTATTGCTCCCACCCCAAAAGTGCCAGCCACTCAAGCTCTTGCTGCTCCTCAGCGGCCATTGGCAGCCCATCCACAGCAGCACAGACATTGGGGCTCCGAGCTTTCCCTGAGGAGCAGGGCATGGACGTTTGCCACCAGCTGCACCTGGGCGTCCCCCGAAAAAAACCCCGAAAAATCACGAACGTCGGACAATTGCTCCCACACCAAAAGTGCCAGCCACTCAAGCTCTTGCTGCTCCTCAGCAGCCATTGGCAGCGCATCTACAGCACCAGAGACATTGGGGCTCCGGTCTTTCCCTGAGGAGCAGGGCTTCGATGTTTGCCACCATCTGCACACGGGCGCCCCCCAAAAAAAAACCCCGAAAAATCACGAACGTCAGGCGATTTCTCCCACAACAAAAGTGCCAGCCACTCAAGCTCTTGCTGCTCCTCAGCGGCCATTGGCAGCGCATCTACAGCAGCACAGACATTGGGGCTCCGGTCTTTCCCTGAGGAGCAGGGCTGCTACATTTGCCACCAGCTGCACCTGGGCGCCCCCCCGAAGAAAAAGCCCGAAAAATCACGATCGTAAAACTATTGCTCCCACCCCAAAAGTGCCAGCCACTCAAGCTCTTGCTGCTCCTCAGCGTCCATTGCCAGCGCATCTACAGCAGCACAGACATTGGGGCTCCGGGCTTTCCCTGAGGAGCAGGGCTTCGACGTTTGCCACCAGCTGCACGAGGGCGCCCCCCGAAAAAAACCCTGAATAATCACGAACGTCAGACGATTGGTCCAACACCAAAAGTGCCAGCCACTCAAGCTCTTGCTGCTCCTCAGCAGCCATTGGCAGCGCATCTACAGCACCAGAGACATTGGGGCTCCGGTCTTTCCCTGAGGAGCAGGGCTTCGACGTTTGCCACCAGCTGCACCTGGGCGCCCCCCGAGAAAAAACCTGAATAATCACGAACGTCGGACGATTGGTCCCACACCAAAAGTGCCAGCCACTCAAGCTCTTGCTGCGCCTCAGCAGCCATTGGCAGCGCATCTACAGCAGCACAGACATTGGGGCTCCGGGCTTTCCCTGAGGAGCAGGGCTTCGATGTTTGCCACCAGCTGCACCTGGGCGACCCCAAAAAAAAACCCCGAAAAATCACGAACGTGGGACGAATGCTCCCACACCAAAAGTGCCAGCCACTCAAGCTCTTGCTGCTCCTCAGCGGCCATTGGCAGCGCATCTACAGCAGCACAGACACTGGGGCTCCGGGCTTTCCCTGAGGAGCAGGGCTTCGACGTTTGCCACAAGCTGCACGTGGGCGAACCCGAAAAAAAACCAAGAAAAATCACGAACGTCGGACGATTGATCCCACCCCAAAAGTGCCAGCCACTCAAGCTCTTGCTGCTCCTCAGCGGCCATTGGCAGCGCATCTACAGCAGCACAGACACTGAGGCTCCGGTCTTTCCCTGAGGAGCAGGGCTTCGACGTTTGCCACCAGCTGCACCTGGGCGCCCCCCGAAAAAAAACCCTGAAAAATCATGAACGTCGGACGATTGCTCCCACCCCAAAAGTGCCAGCCACTCAAGCTCTTGCTGCTCCTCAGCGGCCATTGGCAGCGCATCTACAGCAGCACAGACACTGGGGCTCCGGTCTTTCCCTGAGGAGCAGGGCTTCGACTTTTGCCACCAGCTGCACCTGGGCGCCCCCCGAAAAAAACCCTGAATAATCACGAACGTCGGACGATTGGTCCGACACCAAAAGTGCCAGCCACTCAAGGTCTTGCTGCTCCTCAGCGGCCATTGGCAGCGCATCTACAGCACAACAGACATTGGGGTTCCGGTCTTTCCCTGAGGAGCAGGGCTGCTACATTTGCCACCAGCTGCACCTGGGTGCCCCCCCAAAGAAAAAGCCCGAAAAATCACGAACGTCAAACTATTGCTCCCACCCCAAAAGTGCCAGCCACTCAAGCTCTTGCTGCTCCTCAGCGGGCATTGGCAGCGCATCTACAGCACCACAGACATTGGGGCTCTGGGCTTTCCCTGAGGAGCAGGGCTTCGACGTTTGCCACCAGCTGCACCTGGGCGCCCACCGAAAAAAAACCCTGAAAAATCACGAACTTCAGACGATTGCTCCCACACCAAAAGTGCCAGCCACTCAAGCTCTTGCTGCTCCTCCGCGGCCATTGGCAGCGCATCTACAGCACCAGAGACATTGGGGCTCCGGGCTTTCCCTGAGGAGCAGGGCTTCGATGTTTGCCACCATCTGCACACGGGCGCCCCCCATAAAAAAACCTCGAAAAATCACGAACGTCGGACGATTGCTCCCACACCAAAAGTGCCAGCCACTCAAGCTCTTGCTGCTCCTCAGCGGCCATTGGCAGCGCATCTACAGCAGCACAGACATTGGGGCTCCGGGCTTTCCCTGAGGAGCAGGGCTGCTACATTTGCCACCAGCTGCACCTGGGCCCCCCCCCGAAGAAAAGGCCCGAAAAATCAAAAACATCAAACTATTGTTCCCACCCCAAAAGTGGCAGCCACTCAAGCTCTTGCTGCTCCTCAGCAGCCATTGGCAGCGCATCTACAGCAGCACAGACACTGGGGCTCTGGTCTTTCCCTTAGGAGCAGGGCTGCTACATTTGCCACCAGCTGCACCGGGGCGCCACCCGAAAAAATCCCTGAATAATCACGAACATCGGACGATTGCTCCCACACCAAAAGTGCCAGCCACTCAAGCTCTTGCTGCTCCTCAGCAGCCATTGGCAGTGCATCTACAGCAGCACAGACACTGGTGCTCCGGTCTTTCCCTGAGGAGCAGGGCTTCGATGTTTGCCACCAGCTGCACACGGGCGCCCCCCAAAAAAGAACCACGAAAAATCACGAACGTCAGACGATTGCTCCCACACCAAAAGTGCCAGCCACTCAAGCTCTTGCTGCTCCTCAGCGGCCATTGCAGCGCATCTACAGCAGCACAGACATTGGGGCTCCGGTCTTTCCCTGAGGAGCAGGGCTGCTACATTTGCCACCATCTGCACCTGGGCGCCCCCCCGAAGAAAAAGCCCGAAAAATAACGAACGTCAAACTATTGCTCCCACACCAAAAGTGCCAGCCACTAAAGCTCTTGCTGCTCCTCAGCGGCCATTGGCAGCGCATCTACAGCAGCACAGACATTGGGGCTCCGGTCTTTCCCTGAGGAGCAGGGCTGCTACATTTGCCACCAGCTGCACCTCGGCGCCCCCCCGAAGAAAAAGCACGAAAAATCACGAACGTCAAACTATTGCTCCCACCCCAAAAGTGCCAGCCACTAAAGCTCTTGCTGCTCCTCAGCGGCCATTGGCAGCGCATCTACAGCAGCACAGACATTGGGGCTCCGGGCTTTCCCTGAGGAGCAGGGCTTCGATGTTTGCCACCAGCTGCACGAGGGTGCCCCCCGAAAAAAACCCTGAATAATCACGAACGTGGGACGATTGGTCCCAAACCAAAAGTGCCAGCCACTCAAGCTCTTGCTGCTCCTCAGCAGCCATTGGCAGCGCATCTATAGCAGCACAGACATTGGGGCTCCGGGCTTTCCCTGAGGACAGGGCTTAGACGTTTGCCACCAGCTGCACCTGGGCGCCCCCCCCAAGAAAATGCCCGAAAAATCACGAACGTCAAACTATTGCTCCCACCCCAAAAGTGCCAGCCACTCAAGCTCTCGCTGCTCCTCAGCGGCCATTGCCAGCCCATCCACAGCAGCACAGACATTGGGGCTCCGGGCTTTCCCTGAGGAGCAGGGCATGGACGTTTGCCACCAGCTGCACCTGGGCGTCCCCCGAAAAAAACCCAGAATAATCACGAACGTCGGACGATTGGTCCCAGACCAAAAGTGCCAGCCACTCAAGCTCTTGCTGCTCCTCAGCAGCCATTGGCAGCGCATCTACAGCACCAGAGACATTGGGGCTCCGGGCTTTCCCTGAGGAGCAGGGCTTCGACGTTTGCCACCAGCTGCACCTGGGTGCCCCCCGAAAAAAAACCTGAATAATCACGAACGTCGGACGATTGGTCCCACACCAAAAGTGCCAGCCACTCAAGCTCTTCCTGCGCCTCAGCAGCCATTGGCAGCGCATCTACAGCAGCACAGACATTGGGGCTCCGGGCTTTCCCTGAGGAGCAGGGCTTCGATATTTGCCACCATCTGCACCTGGGCGACCCCAAAAAAAAACCCCGAAAAATCACGAACGTCGGACGATTGCTCCCACACCAAAAGTGCCAGCCACTCAAGCTCTTGCTGCTCCTCAGCGGCCATTGGCAGCCCATCCACAGCAGCACAGACACTGGGGCTCTGGTCTTTCCCTGAGGAGCTGGGCTTCTACGTTTGCTATCAGCTGCACATGGGCGTCCCCCGAAAAAAAACCCAGAAAAATCACGAACGTCGGACGATTGGTCCCACACCAAAAGTGCCAGCCACTCAAGCTCTTGCTGCTTCTCAGCGGCCATTGGCAGCGCATCTACAGCTTCACAGACACTGGGACTCCGGTCTTTCCCTGAGGAGCAGGGCTGCTACATTTGCCACCAGCTGCACCTGGGCGCCCCCCCGAAGAAAAAGCCCGAAAAATCACGAACGTCAAACTATTGCTCCCACCCGAAAAGTGCCAGCCACTCAAGCTCTTGCTGCTCCTCAGCGGCCATTGGCAGCGCATCTACAGCAGCACAGACATTGGGGCTCCGGGCTTTCCCTGAGGAGGAGGGCTTCTACGTTTGCGACCAGCTGCACATGGGCCTTCTCCGAAAAAAAACCCAGAAATATCACGAACGTCGGACGATTGCTCCCACACCAAAAGTGCCAGCCACTCAAGCTCTTGCTGCTCCTCAGCGGCCATTGGCAGCGCATCTACAGCACCACAGACACTAGGGGTCCGGGCTTTCCCTGATGAGCTGGGCTTCGACGTTTGCCACCAGCTGCACCTGGGCGCCCCCCGGAAAAAACCCTGAATAATCACGAACATCGGACGATTGGTCCCACACCAAAAGTGCCAGCCACTCAAGCTCTTGCTGCTCCTCAGCGGCCATTGGCAGCGCATATACAGCAGCACAGACATTGGGGCTCCGGTATTCCCTGAGGAGCAGGGCTTCGATATTTGCCACCAGCTGCACCTGGGCGACCCCGAAAAAAACCCTGAATAATCACGAACATGGGACGATTGCTCCCACCCCAAACGTGCCAGCCACTCAAGCTCTTGCTGCTCCTCAGCGGTCATTGGCAGCGCATCTACAGCAGCACAGACACTGGGGCTCCGGGCTTTCCCTGAGGAGCAGGGCTTCGATGTTTGCCACCATCTGCACACGGGCGCCCCCCAAAAAAGAACCCCGAAAAATCACGAGCGTCAGATGATTGCTCCCACACCAAAAGTGCCAGCCACTCAAGCTCTTGCTGCTCCTCAGCGGCCATTGGCAGCGCATCTACAGCACCACAGACATTGGGGCTCCGGTCTTCCCTGAGGAGCAGGGCTTCGATGTTTGACACCAGCTGCACCTGGGCGTCCCCCGAAAAAAACCCAGAATAATCACGAACGTCGGACGATTGGTCCCACACCAAAAGTGCCAGCCACTCAAGCTGTTGCTGCTCCTCAGCAGCCATTGGCAGCGCATCTACAGCACGAGAGACATTGGGGCTCCGGGCTTTCCCTGAGGAGCAGGGCTTCGATGTTTGCCACCATCTGCACCCGGGCGCCCCCCAAAAAAAAACCCCGGAAAATCACGAACGTCGGACGATTGCTCCCACACCAAAAGTGCCAGCCACTCAAGCTCTTGCTGCTCCTCAGCGGCCATTGGCAGCCCATCCACAGCAGCACAGACATTGGGGCTCCGGGCTTTCCCTGAGGAGCAGGGCATGGACGTTTGCCACCAGCTGCACCTGGGCGTCCCCCGAAAAAAAAACCAGAAAAATCACGAACGTCGGACGATTGGTCCCACACCAAAAGTGCCAGCCACTCAAGCTCTTGCTGCTCCTCAGCGGCCATTGGCAGCGCATCTACAGCAGCACAGACACTGGGGCTCCGGTCTTTCCCTGAGGAGCAGGGCTTCGAAGTTTGCCACCAGCTGCACCTGGGCGCCCTCCGAAAAAAACCCAGAATAATCACGAACGTTGGACGATTGGTCCCACACCAAAAGTGCCAGCCACTCAAGCTCTTGCTGCTCCTCAGCAGCCATTGGCAGCGCATCTACAGCACCAGAGACATTGGGGCTCCGGGCTTTCCCTGAGGAGCAGGGCTGCTACATTTGCCACCAGCTGCACCTGGGCCCCCCCCCCGAAGAAAAGGCCCGAAAAATCAAAAACATCAAACTATTGTTCCCACCCCAAAAGTGGCAGCCACTCAAGCTCTTGCTGCTCCTCAGCGGCCATTGGCAGCGCATCTACAGCAGCACAGACATTGGGGCTCTCGTCTTTCCCTTAGGAGCAGGGCTGCTACATTTGCCACCAGCTGCACCTGGGCGCCACCCGAAAAAAAAACTGAATAATCACGAACGTCGGACGATTGGTCCCACACCAAAAGTGCCAGCCACTCAAGCTCTTGCTGCTCCTCAGCAGCCATTGGCAGTGCATCTACAGCAGCACAGACATTGGGGCTCCGGGCTTTCCCTGAGGAGCAGGACTTCGATGTTTGCCACCAGCTGCACACGGCGCCCCCCAAAAAAGAACCCCGAAAAATCACGAACGTCAGAAGATTGCTCCCACACCAAAAGTGCCAGCCACTCAAGCTCTTGCTGCTCCTCAGCGGCCATTGGCAGCGCATCTACAGCACCACAGACATTGGGGCTCCGTTCTTTCCCTGAGGAGCAGGGCTGCTACATTTGCCACCAGCTGCACCTGGGCGCCCCCCCGAAGAAAAAGCCCGAAAAATAAAGAACGTCAAACTATTGCTCCCACCCCAAAAGTGCCAGCCACTAAATCTCTTGCTGCTCCTCAGCGGCCATTGGCAGCGCATCTACAGCAGCACAGACATTGGGGCTCCGGGCTTTCCCTGAGGAGCAGGGCTTCGACGTTTGCCACCAGCTGCACGAGGGCGCCCCCGAAGAAAAACCCTGAATAATCACGAACGTGGGACGATTGGTCCCACACCAAAAGTGCCAGCCACTCAAGCTCTTGCTGCTCCTCAGCAGCCATTGGCAGCGCATCTACAGCACAACAGACATTGGGGCTCCGGGCTTTCCCTGAGGAGCAGGGCTTCGACGTTTGCAACCAGCTGCACCCGGGCGCCCCCCAAAAAAAAACCCCGAAAAATCAAAAACGTCAGACGATTGCTCCCACACCAAAAGTGCCAGCCACTCAAGCTCTTGCTGCTCCTCAGCGGCCATTGCCAGCGCATCTACAGCACAACAGACATTGGGGCTCCGGTCCTTCCCTGAGGAGCAGGGCTGCTACATTTGCCACCAGCTGCACCTGGGCGCCCCCCCGAAGAAAAAGCCCGAAAAATAACGAACGTCAAACTATTGCTCCCACCCCAAAAGTGCCAGCCACTCAAGCTCTTGCTGCTCCTCAGCGGCCATTGGCAGTGCATCTACAGCTGCACAGACATTGGGGATCCGGGCTTTCCCTGAGGAGCAGGGCTTCGATGTTTGCCACCAGCTGCACCTGGGCGCCCCCCGAAAAAAACCCTGAATAATCAAGAACGTCGGACGATTGCTCCCACACCAAAAGTGCCAGCCACTCAAGCTCTTGCTGCTCCTCAGCGGCCATTGGCAGCGCATCTACAGCACCAGAGACATTGGGGCTCCGGGCTTTCCCTGAGGAGCAGGGCTTCGACGTTAGCCACCAGCTGCACCTGGGCGCCCCCCGAGAAAAAACCCCGAAAAATCACGAACGTGGGACGATTGGTCCCACACCAAAAGTGCCAGCCACTCAAGCTCTTGCTGCTCCTCAGCGGCCATTGGCAGCGCATCTACAGCACCACAGACATTGGGGCTCCGATCTTTCCCTGAGGAGCAGGGCTTCGACGTTTGCCACCAGCTGCACCTGGGCGCCCCCCGAAAAAAACCCTGAATAATCACGAACGTCGGACGATTGCTCCCACACCAAAAGTGCCAGCCACTCAAGCTCTTGCTGCTCCTCAGCGGCCATTTGTAGCGCATCTACAGCAGCACAGAAATGGGGGCTCTGGGCTTTCCCTGAGGAGCAGGGCTTCGACTTTTGCCACCATCTGCACCCGGGCGCCCCCCAAAAAAAACCCCGAAAAATCACGAACGTCAGACGATTGCTCCCACACAAAAAGTGCCAGCCACTCAAGCTCTTGCTGCTCCTCAGCAGCCATTGGCAGCGCATCTACAGCAGCACAGACATTGGGGCTCCGGGCTTTCCCTGAGGAGCAGGGCTTCGACGTTTGCCACCAGCTGCACCTGGGCGCCCCCCCCAAGAAAATGCCCGAAAAATCACGAACGTCAAACTATTGCTCCCACCCCAAAAGTGCCAGCCACTCAAGCTCTCGCTGCTCCTCAGCGGCCATTGGCAGCCCATCCACAGCAGCACAGACATTGGGGCTCCGGGCTTTCCCTGAGGAGCAGGGCATGGACGTTTGCCACCAGCTGCACCTGGGCGTCCCCCGAAAAAAACCCTGAATAATCACGAACGTGGGACGATTGGTCCCACACCAAAAGTGACAGCCACTCAAGCTCTTGCTGCTCCTCAGCAGCCATTGGCAGCGCATCTACAGCACAACAGACATTGGGGCTCCGGGCTTTCCCTGAGGAGCAGGGCTTCGATGTTTGCCACCATCTGCACCTGGGCGCCCCCCAAAAATAAACCCCGAAATATCACGAACGTCGGACGATTGCTCCCACACCAAAAGTGCCAGCCACTCAAGCTCTTGCTGCTCCTCAGCGGCCATTGGCAGCGCATCTACAGCAGCACAGACACTGGGGCTCCGGGCTTTCCCTGAGGAGCAGGACTTCGATGTTTGCCACCAGCTGCACCTGGGCGCCTCCCCGAAGAAAAAGCCCGAAAAATAAAGAACGTCAAACTATTGCTCCCACCCCAAAAGTGCCAGCCACTCAAGCTCTTGCTGCTCCTCAGCGGCCATTGGCAGCGCATCTACAGCAGCACAGACATTGGGGCTCCGGGCTTTCCCTGAGGAGCAGGGCTTCGACGTTTGCCACCAGCTGCACGAGGGCGCCCCCCGAAGAAAACCCTGAATAATCACGAACGTCGGACGATTGCTCCCACACCAAAAGTGCCAGCCACTCAAGCTCTTGCTGCTCCTCAGCAGCCATTGGCAGCGCATCTACAGCAGCACAGACATTGGGGCTCCGGGCTTTCCCTGAGGAGCAGGGCTTCGACGTTTGCCACCAGCTGCACCCGGGCGCCCCCCAAAATAAAACCCCGAAAAATCAAAAACGTCAGACGATTGCTCCCACACCAAAAGTGCCAGCCACTCAAGCTCTTGCTGCTCCTCAGCAGCCATTGGCAGCGCATCTACAGCAGCACAGACATTGGGGCTCCGGTCCTTCCCTGAGGAGCAGGGCTGCTACATTTGCCACCAGCTGCACCTGGGCGCCCCCCCGAAGAAAAAGCCCGAAAAATAACGAACGTCAAACTATTGCTCCCACCCCAAAAGTGCCAGCCACTAAAGCTCTTGCTGCTCCTCAGCGGCCATTGGCAGTGCATCTACAGCAGCACAGACATTGGGGATCCGGGCTTTCCCTGAGGAGCAGGGCTTCGATGTTTGCCACCAGCTGCACCTGGGCGCCCCCCGAAAAAAACCCTGAATAATCAAGAACGTCGGACGATTGCTCCCACCCCAAAAGTGCCAGCCACTCAAGCTCTTGCTGCTCCTCAGCGGCCATTGCCAGCGCATCTACAGCAGCACAGACACTGGGCCTCCGGGCTTTCCCTGAGGAGCAGGGCTTCGACGTTAGCCACCAGCTGCACCTGGGCGCCCCCCGAGAAAAAACCCCGAAAAATCACGAACGTCGGACGATTGGTCCCACACCAAAAGTGCCAGCCACTCAAGCTCTTGCAGCTCCTCAGCGGCCATTGGCAGCGCATCTACAGCACCACAGACATTGGGGCTCCCGTCTTTCCCTGAGGAGCAGGGCTTCGACGTTAGCCACCAGCTGCACCTGGGCGCCCCCCGAGAAAAAACCCCGAAAAATCACGAACGTCGGACGATTGGTCCCACACCAAAAGTGCCGGCCACTCAAGTTCTTGCTGCTCCTCAGCGGCCATTGGCAGCGCATCTACAGCAGCACAGACATTGGGGCTCCGGGCTTTCCCTGAGGAGCAGGGCTTCGACGTTTGCCACCAGCTGCACCCGGGCGCCCCCCAAAATAAAACCCCGAAAAATCAAAAACGTCAGACGATTGCTCCCACACCAAAAGTGCCAGCCACTCAAGCTCTTGCTGCTCCTCAGCAGCCATTGGCAGCGCATCTACAGCAGCACAGACATTGGGGCTCCGGTCCTTCCCTGAGGAGCAGGGCTGCTACATTTGCCACCAGCTGCACCTGGGCGCCCCCCCGAAGAAAAAGCCCGAAAAATAACGAACGTCAAACTATTGCTCCCACCCCAAAAGTGCCAGCCACTAAAGCTCTTGCTGCTCCTCAGCGGCCATTGGCAGTGCATCTACAGCAGCACAGACATTGGGGATCCGGGCTTTCCCTGAGGAGCAGGGCTTCGACGTTAGCCACCAGCTGCACCTGGGCGCCCCCCGAGAAAAAACCCCGAAAAATCACGAACGTCGGACGATTGGTCCCACACCAAAAGTGCCAGCCACTCAAGCTCTTGCTGCTCCTCAGCGGCCATTGGCAGCGCATCTACAGCACCACAGACATTGGGGCTCCCGTCTTTCCCTGAGGAGCAGGGCTTCGACGTTAGCCACCAGCTGCACCTGGGCGCCCCCGAGAAAAAACCCGAAAAATCACGAACGTCGGACGATTGGTCCCACACCAAAAGTGCCAGCCACTCAAGCTCTTGCTGCTCCTCAGCATCCATTGGTAGCGCATCTACAGCAGCACAGACATGGGGGCTCCGGGCTTTCCCTGAGGAGCAGGGCTTCGACTTTTGCCACCATCTGCACCCGGGCGCCCCCAAAAAAAACCCCGAAAAATCACGAACGTCAGACGATTACTCCCACACCAAAAGTGCCAGCCACTCAAGCTCTTGCTGCTCCTCAGCAGCCATTGGCAGCGCATCTACAGCAGCACAGACATTGGGGCTCCGGGCTTTCCCTGAGGACAGTGCTTCGACGTTTGCCACCAGCTGCACCTGGGCGCCCCCCCCAAGAAAATGCCCGAAAAATCACGAACGTCAAACTATTGCTCCGACCCCAAAAGTGCCAGCCACTCAAGCTCTCGCTGCTCCTCAGCGGCCATTGGCAGCCCATCCACAGCAGCACAGACATTGGGGCTCCGGGCTTTCCCTGAGGAGCAGGGCATGGACGTTTGCCACCAGCTGCACCTGGGCGTCCCCCCGAAAAAAACCCAGAATAATCACGAACGTCGGACGATTGGTCCCACACCAAAAGTGCCAGCCACTCAAGCTCTTGCTGCTCCTCAGCAGCCATTGGCAGCGCATCTACAGCACCAGAGACATTGGGGCTCCGGGCTTTCCCTGAGGAGCAGGGCTTCGATGTTTGCCACCATCTGCACCTGGGCGCCCCCCAAAAATAAACCCCGAAAAATCACGAACGTCGGACGATTGCTCCCACACCAAAAGTGCCAGCCACTCAAGCTCTTGCTGCTCCTCAGCGGCCATTGCCAGCGCATCTACAGCAGCACAGACACTGGGCCTCCGGGCTTTCCCTGAGGAGCAGGGCTTCGACGTTAGCCACCAGCTGCACCTGGGCGCCCCCCGAGAAAAAACCCCGAAAAATCACGAACGTCGGACGATTGGTCCCACACCAAAAGTGCCAGCCACTCAAGCTCTTGCAGCTCCTCAGCGGCCATTGGCAGCGCATCTACAGCAGCACAGACATTGGGGCTCCCGTCTTTCCCTGAGGAGCAGGGCTTCGACTTTTGCCACCAGCTGCACCCGGGCGCCCCCCAAAAAAAACCCCGAAAAATCACGAACGTCAGACGATTACTCCCACACCAAAAGTGCCAGCCACTCAAGCTCTTGCTGCTCCTCAGCAGCCATTGGCAGCGCATCTACAGCAGCACAGACATTGGGGCTCCGGGCTTTCCCTGAGGACAGGGCTTCGATGTTTGCCACCAGCTGCACCCGAGCGCCCCCCAAAAAAAAACCCCGAAAAATCACGAACGTGAGGCGATTGCTCCCACCTCAAAAGTGCCAGCCACTCAAGCTCTTGCTGCTCCTCAGTGGCCATTGCCAGCGCACCTACAGCACCACAGACATTGGGGCTCCGGGCTTTCCCTGAGGAGCAGGGCTGCTACATTTGCCACCAGCTGCACCTGGGCGCCCCCCCGAAGAAAAAGCCCGAAAAATCACGAACGTCAAACTATTGCTCCCACCCCAAAAGTGCCAGCCACTCAAGCTCTTGCTGCTCCTCCAGCGGCCATTGGCAGCCCATCCACAGCAGCACAGACACTGGGGCTCCGGGCTTTCCCTGAGGAGCAGGGCTGCTACATTTGCTACCAGCTGCACATGGGCGTCCCCCGAAAAAAAACCGAGAAAAATCACGAACGTCGGACGATTGCTCCCACACCAAAAGTGCCAGCCACTCAAGCTCTTGCTGCTCCTCAGCGGCCATTGGCAGCGCATCTACAGCTTCACAGACACTGGGACTCCGGTCTTTCCCTGAGGAGCAGGGCTTCGACGTTTGCCACCAGCTGCACCTGGGCGCCCCCCGAAAAAAACCCTGAATAATCACGAACGTCGGACGATTGGTCCCACACCAAAAGTGCCAGCCACTCAAGCTCTTGCTGCTCCTCAGCAGCCATTGGCAGTGCATCTACAGCAGCACAGACACTGGGGCTCCGGGCTTTCCCTGAGAAGCAGCATTTCGACGTTTGCCACCATTTGCACACGGGCGCCCCCCAAAAAAGAACCCCGAAAAATCACGAACGTCGGACGATTGCTCCCACACCAAAAGTGCCAGCCACTCAAGCTCTTGCTGCTCCTCAGCAGCCATTGGCAGCGCATCTACAGCAGCACAGACACTGGGGCTCCGGGCTTTCCCTGAGGAGCAGGGCTTCGATGTTTGCTACCATGTGCACAAGGGCGCCCCCCAAAAAAGAACCGGGAAAAATCACGAATGTCAGATGATTGCTCCCACACCAAAAGTGACAGCCACTCAAGCTCTTGCTGCTCCTCAGCGGCCATTGCCAGCGCATCTACAGCAGCACAGACATTGGGGCTCCGGGCTTTCCCTGAGGAGCAGGGCTGCTACATTTGCCACCAGCTGCACCTGGGCGCCCCCCGAAAAAAAACCCTGAATAATCACGAACGTCGGACGATTGGTCCCACACCAAAAGTGCCAGACACTCAAGCTCTTGCTGCTCCTCAGCGGCCATTGGCAGCGCATCTACAGCACCACAGACACTGGGGCTCCGGTCTTTCCCTGAGGAGCAGGGCTTCGACGTTTGCCACCAGCTGCACCCGGGCACCCCCCGAAAAAAACCCTGAATAATCACGAACGTCGGACGATTGCTCCCACACCAAAAGTGCCAGCCACTCAAGCTCTTGCTGCTCCTCAGCATCCATTGGTAGCGCATCTACAGCAGCACAGACATGGGGGCTCCGGGCTTTCCCTGAGGAGCAGGGCTTCGACTTTTGCCACCATCTGCACCCGGGCGCCCCCCAAAAAAAACCCCGAAAAATCACGAACGTCAGACGATTGCTCCCACACCAAAAGTGCCAGCCACTCAAGCTCTTGCTGCTCCTCAGCAGCCATTGGCAGCGCATCTACAGCAGCACAGACATTGGGGCTCCGGGCTTACCCTGAGGAGCAGGGCTTCGACGTTTGCCACCAGCTGCACCTGGGCGCCCCCCCCAAGAAAATGCCCGAAAAATCACGAACGTCAAACTATTACTCCGACCCCAAAAGTGCCAGCCACTCAAGCTCTCGCTGCTCCTCAGCGGCCATTGGCAGCCCATCCACAGCAGCACAGACACTGGGGCTCCGGGCTTTCCCTGAGGAGCAGGGCATGGACGTTTGCCACCAGCTGCACCTGGGCGTCCCCCGAAAAAAACCCAGAATAATCACGAACGTCGGACGATTGGTCCCACACCAAAAGTGCCAGCCACTCAAGCTCTTGCTGCTCCTCAGCAGCCATTGGCAGCGCATCTACAGCACCAGAGATATTGGGGCTCTGGGCTTTCCCTGAGGAGCAGGGCTTCGATGTTTGCCACCATCTGCACCTGGGCGCCCCCCAAAAATAAACCCCGAAAAATCACGAACGTCAGAAGATTGCTCCCACACCAAAAGTGCCAGCCACTCAAGCTCTTGCTGCTCCTCAGCGGCCATTGGCAGCGCATCTACAGCAGCACAGACATTGGGGCTCCGGTCTTTCCCTGAAGAGCAGGGCTGCTACATTTGCCACCAGCTGCACCTGGGCGCCCCCCCGAAGAAAAAGCCCGAAAAATCACGATCGTCAAACTATTGCTCCCACCCCAAAAGTGCCAGCCACTCAAGCTCTTGCTGCTCCTCAGCAGCCATTGGCAGTGCATCTACAGCAGCACAGACATTGGGGCTCCGGGCTTTCCCTGAGGAGCAGGGCTTCGACGTTTGCCACCAGCTGCACGAGGGCGCCCCCCGAAAAAAACCCTGAATAATCACGAACTTCAGACGATTGGTCCAACACCAAAAGTGCCAGCCACTCAAGCTCTTGCTGCTCCTCAGCAGCCATTGGCAGCGCATCTACAGCACCAGAGACATTGGGGTTCCGGGCTTTCCCTGAGGAGCAGGGCTTCGATGTTTGCCACCAGCTGCACCTGGGCGCCCCCCGAAAAAAACCCTGAATAATCAAGAACGTCGGACGATTGGTCCCACACCAAAAGTGCCAGCCACTCAAGCTCTTGCTGCTCCTCAGAGGCCATTGCCAGCGCATCTACAGCAGCACAGACACTGGGCCTCCGGGCTTTCCCTGAGGAGCAGGGCTTCGACGTTAGCCACCAGCTGCACCTGGGCGCCCCCCGAGAAAAAACCCCGAAAAATCACGAACGTCGGACGATTGCTCCCACACCAAAAGTGCCAGCCACTCAAGCTCTTGCTGCTCCTCAGCGGCCATTGGCAGCGTATCTACAGCACCACAGACATGGGGGCTCCGGGCTTTCCCTGAGGAACAGGGCTTCGACTTTTGCCACCATCTGCACCCGGGCGCCCCCCAAAAAAAACCCCGAAAAATCACGAACGTCAGACGATTGCTCCCACACCAAAAGTGCCAGCCACTCAAGCTCTTGCTGCTCCTCAGCAGCCATTGGCAGCGCATCTACAGCAGCACAGACATTGGGGCTCCGGGCTTTCCCTGAGGACAGGGCTTCGACGTTTGCCACCAGCTGCACCTGGGCGCCCCCCCCAAGAAAATGCCCGAAAAATCACGAACGTCAAACTATTGCTCCGACCCCAAAAGTGCCAGCCACTCAAGCTCTCGCTGCTCCTCAGCGGCCATTGGCAGCCCATCCACAGCAGCACAGACACTGGGGCTCCGGGCTTTCCCTGAGGAGCAGGGCATGGACGTTTGCCACCAGCTGCACCTGGGCGTCCCCCGAAAAAAACCCAGAATAATCACGAACGTCGGACGATTGGTCCCACACCAGAAGTGCCAGCCACTCAAGCTCTTGCTGCTCCTCAGCAGCCATTGGCAGCGCATCTACAGCACCAGAGACATTGGGGCTCTGGGCTTTCCCTGAGGAGCAGGGCTTCGATGTTTGCCACCATCTGCACCTGGGCGCCCCCCAAAAATAAACCCCGAAAAATCACGAACGTCGGACGATTGCTCCCACACCAAAAGTGCCAGCCACTCAAGCTCTTGCTGCTCCTCAGCAGCCATTGGCAGCGCATCTACAGCACCAGAGACATTGGGGCTCCGGTCTTTCCCTGAGGAGCAGGGCTTCGATGTTTGCCACCATCTGCACACGGGCGCCCCCCAAAAAAAAACCCCGAAAAATCACGAACGTCAGGCGATTTCTCCCACAACAAAAGTGCCAGCCACTCAAGCTCTTGCTGCTCCTCAGCGGCCATTGGCAGCGCATCTACAGCAGCACAGACATTGGGGCTCCGGTGTTTCCCTGAGGAGCAGGGCTTCGATGTTTGCCACCATCTGCACACGGGCGCCCCCCAAAAAAAAACCCCGAAAAATCACGAACGTCAGGCCATTTCTCCCACAACAAAAGTGCCAGCCACTCAAGCTCTTGCTGCTCCTCAGCGGCCATTGGCAGCGCATCTACAGCAGCACAGACATTGGGGCTCCGGTCTTTCCCTGAGGAGCAGGGCTGCTACATTTGCCACCAGCTGCACCTGGGCGCCCCCCCGAAGAAAAAGCCCGAAAAATCACGATCGTCAAACTATTGCTCCCACCCCAAAAGTGCCAGCCACTCAAGCTCTTGCTGCTCCTCAGCAGCCATTGGCAGTGCATCTACAGCAGCACAGACATTGGGGCTCCGGGCTTTCCCTGAGGAGCAGGGCTGCTACATTTGCCACCAGCTGCACCTGGGCGCCCCCCGAAAAAAAACCCTGAATAATCACGAACGTCGGACGATTGGTCCCACACCAAAAGTGCCAGCCACTCAAGCTCTTGCTGCTCCTCAGCAGCCATTGGCAGCGCATCTACAGCACCAGAGACATTGGGGTTCCGGTCTTTCCCTGAGAAGCAGGGCTTCGACGTTTGCCACCAGCCGCACCGTGGCGCCCCCTGAAAAAAAACCCCGAAAAATCACGAACGTTGGACGATTGCTCCACACCAAAAGTGCCAGCCACTCAAGCTCTTGCTGCTCCTCAGCGGCCATTGGCAGGGCATCTACAGCAGCACAGACACTGGGGCTCCGGGCTTTCCCTGAGGAGCAGGGCTTCGACGTTTGCCACCAGCTGCACCTGGGCCCCCCCCCTATAAAAAACCCCGAAAAATCAGGAACGTCGGACGATTGCTCCCACACCAAAAGTGCCAGCCACTCAAGCTCTTGCTGCTCCTCAGCAGCCATTGGTAGCGCATCTACAGCACCACAGACATTGGGGCTCCGGGCTTTCCCTGAGGAGCAGGGCTTCGACGTTTGCCACCAGCTGCACCTGGGCCCCCCCCCAATAAAAAACCCCGAAAAATCAGGAACGTCGGACGATTGCTCCCACCCCAAAAGTGCCAGCCACTCAAGCTCTTGCTGCTCCTCAGCAGCCATTGGTAGCGCATCTACAGCACCACAGACATTGGGGGTCCGGGCTTTCCCTGTGGAGCAGGGCTTCGATGTTTGCCACCAGCTGCACGTGGGCGCCCCCGAAAAAAAACCCTGAAAAATCACGAACGTCAGACGATTGCTCCCACACCAAAAGTGCCAGCCACTCAAGCTCTTGCTGCTCCTCAGCGGCCATTGGCAGCGCATCTACAGCAGCACAGACATTGGTGCTCGGGTCTTTCCCTGAGGAGCAGGGCTTCGACGTTTGCCATCAGCTGCACCTGAGCGCCCCCCTGAAAAAAAACCCAAAAAAATCATGAACGTCGGATGATGGGTCCCACAGCAAAAGTGCCAGCCACTCAAGATCTTGCTGCTCCTTAGCGGCCATTGGCAGGGCATCTACAGCAGCACAGACATTGGGGCTCCGGGCTTTCCCTGAGAAGCAGGGCTTCGACGTTTGCCACCAGCTGCACCTGGGCGCCCCCCGAAGAAAAACCCCGAAAAATCACGAACGTCAGACGATAGCTCCCACACCAAAAGTGCAAGCCACTCAAGCTCTTGCTGCTCCTCAGCGGCCATTGGCAGCGCATCTACAGCAGCACAGACATTGGGGCTCCGGGCTTTCCCTGAGGAGCAGGGCTTCGACGTTTGCCACCAGCTGCACGTGGGCGACCCCTGAAAAAAACCCTGAAAAATCACGAATGTTGGATGTTTGCTCCCACACCAAAAATGCCAGCCAGTCAAGCTCTTGCTGCTCCTCAGCGGCCATTGGCAGCGCATCTACAGCACCAAAGACATGGGGGCTCCGGTCTTTCCCTGAGGAGCAGGGCTTCGACGTTTGCAACCAGCTGCACCTGCGCGCCCCGAAATAAAACCCCGAAAAATCACGAACGTTGGACGATTGCTCCCACACCAAAAGTGCCAGCCACTCAAGCTCTTGCTGCTCCTCAGCAGCCATTGGCAGCGCATCTACAGCAGCACAGACATTGGGGCTCCAGTCATTCCCTGAGGAGCAGGGCTTCAACGTTTGCCACCATCTGCACCTGGGCGCCCACCAAAAAAAAAAACCCGAAAAATCACGAACGTCGGACGATTGCTCCCACACCAAAAGTGCCAGCCACTCAAGCTCTTGCTGCTCCTCAGCAGCCATTGGTAGCACATCTAGAGCAGCACAGGTATTGGGGCTCCGGGCTTTCCCTGAGGACCACGGCTTCGACGTTTGCCACCAGCTGCACCTGGGTGCCCGCCGAAAAAAAAACCAGAAAAATCACGATCGTTATATGATTGCTCCCACACCAAAAGTGCCAGCCACTCAAGCTCTTGCTGCTCCTCAGCAGCCATTGGTAGCGCATCTACAGCACCACAGACATTGGGGCTCCGGGCTTTCCCTGAGGAGCAGGGCTTCAAAGTTTGCCACCAGCTGCACCTGGGCACTCCCCCGAAAAATCCCCGATAAATCACAAACGTCGGATGATTGCTCCCACCCCAAAAGTGCCAGCCACTCAAGCTCTTGCTGTTCCTCAGCGGCCATTGGCAGCGCATCTACAGCAGCACAGACATTGGGGCTCCGGGCTTTCCCTGTGGAGCAGGGCTTCGACGTTTCCCACCAGCTGCACCTGAGCGCCCCCCTGAAAAATAACCCAAAATAATCATGAACGTCGGATGATGGGTCCCACAGCAAAAGTGCCAGCCGCTCAAGCTCTTGCTGCTCCTCAGCGGCCATTGGCAGCGCATCCACAGCAGCACAGCCCTTGGGGCTCCGGGCTTTCCCTGAGGAGCAGGGCTTCGACGTTTACCGCCAGCTGAACCTGGGCATGCCCCGAAAAAAACCCTGAAAAATCACGAACGTCGGACGATTACTCCCACCCCAAAAGTGCCAGCCACTCAAGCTCTTGCTGCTCCTCAGTAGCCATTGGCAGCGCATCTACAGCAGCACAGACATTGGGGCTCCGGGCTTTCCCTGAGAAGCAGGGCTTCGACGTTTGCCACCAGCTGCACCTGGGCGCCCCCCGAAGAACAACCCCGAAAAATCACGAACGTCAGACGATTGCTCCCACACCAAAAGTGCCAGCCACTCAAGCTCTTGCTGCTCCTCAGCGGCCATTGGTAGCGCATCTACAGCAGCACAGCCCTTGGGGCTCCGGGCTTTCCCTGTGGAGCAGGGCTTCGATGTTTACCACCAGCTGCACCTGGGCGCCCCCGAAAAAAAACCCTGAAAAATCACGAACGTCAGAAGATTCCTCCCACCCCAAATGTGCCAGCCACTCAAGCTCTTGCTGCTCCTCAGCGGCCATTGGCAACGCATCTACATCACCACAGACATTGGTGCTCCGGGCTTTCCCTGAGGAGCAGGGCTTCGACGTTTGCCACCAGCTGCACGTGGGCGACTCCTCAAAAAAACCCTGAAAAATCACGAAAGTTGGATGATTGCTCCCACACCAAAAGTGCCAGCCACTCAAGCTCTTCCTGCTCCTCAGCGCCCATTGGTAGCGCATCTACAGCACCAAAGACATGGGGGCTCCGGTCTTTCCCTGAGGAGCAGGGCTTCGACGTTTGCAACCAGCTGCACCTGCGCGCCCCCGGAAATAAAACCCCGAAAAATCACGAACGTTGGACGATTGCTCCCACACCAAAAGTGCCAGCCACTCAAGCTCTTGCTGCTCCTCAGCGCCCATTGGCAGCGCATCTACAGCAGCACAGACATTGGGGCTCCAGTCATTCCCTGAGGAGCAGGGCTTCGACGTTTTCCACCATCTGCACCTGGGCGCCCACCAAAAAAAAAACCCCGAAAAATCACGAACGTCGGACGATTGCTCCCACCCCAAAAGTGCCAGCCACTCAAGCTCTTGCTGCTCCTCAGCGGCCATTGGCAGCGCATCTACAGCAGCACAGACATTGGGGCTCCGGGCTTTCCCTGAGGAGCAGGGCTTCGACGTTTGCCACCAGCTGCACGTGGGCGACCCCTGAAAAAAACCCTGAAAAATCACGAATGTTGGATGTTTGCTCCCACACCAAAAGTGCCAGCCAGTCAAGCTCTTGCTGCTCCTCAGCGGCCATTGGCAGCGCATCTACAGCACCAAAGACATGGGGGCTCCGGTCTTTCCCTGAGGAGCAGGGCTTCGACGTTTGCAACCAGCTGCACCTGCGCGCCCCCCGAAATAAAACCCCGAAAAATCACGAACGTTGGACGATTGCTCCCACACCAAAAGTGCCAGCCACTCAAGCTCTTGCTGCTCCTCAGCGCCCATTGGCAGCGCATCTACAGCAGCACAGACATTGGGGCTCCAGTCATTCCCTGAGGAGCAGGGCTTCAACGTTTGCCACCATCTGCACCTGGGCGCCCACCAAAAAAAAAAACCCGAAAAATCACGAACGTCGGACGATTGCTCCCACACCAAAAGTGCCAGCCACTCAAGCTCTTGCTGCTCCTCAGCAGCCATTGGTAGCGCATCTAGAGCAGCACAGTTATTGGGGCTCCGGGCTTTCCCTGAGGAGCACGGCTTCGACGTTTGCCACCAGCTGCACCTGGGTGCCCGCCGAAAAAAAAACCAGAAAAATCACGATCGTTATATGATTGCTCCCACACCAAAAGTGCCAGCCACTCAAGCTCTTGCTGCTCCTCAGCAGCCATTGGTAGCGCATCTACAGCACCACAGACATTGGGGCTCCGGGCTTTCCCTGAGGAGCAGGGCTTCAAAGTTTGCCACCAGCTGCACCTGGGCACTCCCCGAAAAAATCCCCGATAAATCACAAACGTCGGATGATTGCTCCCACCCCAAAAGTGCCAGCCACTCAAGCTCTTGCTGCTCCTCAGCGCCCATTGGCAGCGCATCTACAGCAGCACAGACATTGGGGCTCCAGTCATTCCCTGAGGAGCAGGGCTTCGACGTTTTCCACCATCTGCACCTGGGCGCCCACCAAAAAAAAAAACCCGAAAAATCACGAACGTCGGACGATTGCTCCCACACCAAAAGTGCCAGCCACTCAAGCTCTTGCTGCTCCTCAGCGGCCATTGGCAGCGCATCTACAGCAGCACAGCCCTTGGGGCTCCGGGCTTTCCCTGAGGAGCAGGGCTTCGACGTTTACCGCCAGCTGAACCTGGGCATGCCCCGAAAAAAACCCTGAAAAATCACGAACGTCGGACGATTACTCCCACCCCAAAAGTGCCAGCCACTCAAGCTCTTGCTGCTCCTCAGTAGCCATTGGTAGCGCATCTACAGCAGCACAGCCCTTGGGGCTCCGGGCTTTCCCTGTGGAGCAGGGCTTCGATGTTTGCCACCAGCTGCACCTGGGCGCCCCCGAAAAAAAACCCTGAAAAATCACGAACGTCAGAAGATTGCTCCCACCCCAAATGTGCCAGCCACTCAAGCTCTTGATGCTCCTCAGCGGCCATTGGCAACGCATCTACATCACCACAGACATTGGGGCTCCGGGCTTTCCCTGAGGAGCAGGGCTTCGACGTTTGCCACCAGCTGCAAGTGGGCGACTCCTGAAAAAAACCCTGAAAAATCACGAAAGTTGGATGATTGCTCCCACACCAAAAGTGCCAGCCACTCAAGCTCTTGCTGCTCCTCAGCGCCCATTGGCAGCGCATCTACAGCACCACAGACATTGGGGCTCCAGTCATTCCCTGAGGAGCAGGGCTTCGACGTTTTCCACCAGCTGCACCTGGGCGCCCACCAAAAAAAAAAACCCGAAAAATCACGAAAGTCGGACGATTGCTCCCACACCAAAAGTGCCAGCCACTCAAGCTCTTGCTGCTCCTCCAGCGGCCATTGGCAGCGCATCTACAGCAGCACAGACATGGGGGCTCCGGGCTTTCCCTGAGAAGCAGGGCTTCGACGTTTGCCACCAGCTGCACCTGGGCGCCCACCAAAAAAAAACCCCGAAAAATCACGAACGTCAGACGATTGCTCCCACACCAAAAGTGCCAGCCACTCAAGCTCTTGCTGCTCCTCAGCGGCCATTGGCAGCGCATCTACAGCACCACAGACATTGGGGCTCCGGGCTTTCCCTGAGGAGCAGGGCTTCGACGTTTGCCACCAGCTGCACGTGGGCGACCCCCGAAAAAATCCCTGAAAAATCACGAAAGTTGGATGATTGCTCCCACACCAAAAGTGCCAGCCAGTCAAGCTCTTGCTGCTCCTCAGCGGCCATTGGCAGCGCATCTACAGCACCAAAGACATGGGGGCTCCGGTGTTTCCCTGAGGAGCAGGGCTTCGACGTTTGCCAACAGCTGCACCTGCGCGCTCCCCGAAATAAAACCCCGAAAAATCACGAACGTTGGACGATTGCTCCCACACCAAAAGTGCCAGCCCCTCAAGCTCTTGCTGCTCCTCAGCGCCCATTGGTAGCGCATCTACAGCAGCACAGACATTGGGGCTCCGGGCTT
Source organism: Otis tarda (assembly GCA_026413225.1). NCBI lineage: Eukaryota > Metazoa > Chordata > Aves > Otidiformes > Otididae > Otis > Otis tarda. The sequence goes on from CM048590.1 coordinate 365,010, forward strand.
TCCCTGAGGAGCAGGGTTTCGACGTTTGCCACCAGCTGCACCTGGGCGCAAACCGAAAAAGAAGCCCGAATAATCACGAACGTCGGACGATTGCTCCCACACCAAAAGTGCCAGCCACCAAGCTCTTGCTGCTCCTCAGCGGCCATTGGCAGCGCATCTACAGCAGCACAGACATTGGGGCTCCTGGATTTCCCCGAGGAGGAGGTCTTCGACGTTTGCCACCAGCTGCACCTGGGTGCCCCCCGAAATAAAATCCTGAAAAATCATGAACGTCGGACGATTGCTCCCACCCCAAAAGGGCCAGCCACTCAAGCTCTTGCTGCTCCTCAGCGGCCACTGGCAGCGCATCTACAGCAGCACAGACATGGGGGCTCCGTGCTTTCCCTGAGGAGCAGGGCTTCGACGTTTGCCACCAGCTGCTCCTGGGCGACCTCCGAAAAAAAAACCCTGAAAAATCACGAACGTCGGACGATTGCTCCCACACCAAAAGTGCCAGCCACTCAAGCTCTTGCTGCTCCTCAGCAGCCATTGGCAGCGCATCTACAGCACCACAGACATTGGGCCTCCGGGTTTTCCCTGTGGAGCAGGGCTTCGACGATTGCCAACAGCTGCACCTGGGCACGCCCCGAAAAAAAACCCTGAAAAATCACGAACGTCGGACGATTGCTCCACACCAAAAGTGCCAGCCACTCAAGCTCTTGCTGCTCCTCAGCTGCCAATGGCAGCGCATCTACAGCAGCACAGACACTGGGGCTCCGGGCTTTCCCTGAAGAGCAGGGCTTCGACGTTTGCCACCAGCTGCACCTTGGCGCCCCCGAAAAAAAAACCCTGAAAAATCACGAACGTCGGACGATTGCTCCCACACCAAAAGTGCCAGCCACTCAAGCTCTTGCTGCTCCTCAGCGGCCATTGGCAGCGCATCTACAGCAGCACAGACATTGGGGCTCCGGGCTTTCCCTGAGGAGCAGGGCTTCGACGTTTGCCACCAGCTGCACCTGAGCGCCCCCCTGAAAAAAAACCCAAAAAAATCATGAACGTCGGTTGATGGGTCCCACAGCAAAAGTGCCAGCCACTCAGGCTCTTGCTGCTCCTCAGCGGCCATTGGCAGCGCATCTACAGCAGCACAGCCCTTGGGGCTCCGGGCTTTCCCTGAGGAGCAGGGCTTCGACGTTTACCGCCAGCTGAACCTGGGCATGCCCCGAAGAAAAACCCTGAAAAATCACGAACGTCGGACGATTACTCCCACCCCAAAAGTGCCAGCCACTCAAGCTCTTGCTGCTCCTCAGTAGCCATTGGCAGCGCATCTACAGCAGCACAGACATTGGGGCTCCGGGCTTTCCCTGAGAAGCAGGGCTTCGACGTTTGCCACCAGCTGCACCTGGGCGCTCCCCGAAGAAAAACCCCGAAAAATCACGAACGTCAGACGATTGCTCCCACACCAAAAGTGCCAGCCACTCAAGCTCTTGCTGCTCCTCAGCGGCCATTGGCAGCGCATCTACAGCACCACAGACATTGGGGCTCCGGGCTTTCCCTGAGGAGCAGGGCTTCGACGTTTGCCACCAGCTGCACGTGGGCGACCCCCGAAAAAAACCCTGAAAAATCACGAAAGTTGGACGATTGCTCCCACCCCAAAAGTGCCAGCCACTCAAGCTCTTGCTGCTCCTCAGCGGCCATTGGCAGCGCACCTACAGCAGCACAGACATGGGGGCTCCGGGCTTTCCCTGAGGAGCAGGGCTTCGATGTTTGCCACCAGCCGCACCTGGGCGCCCCCAGAAAAAAAACCCCGAAAAATCACGAACGTCGGACGATTGCTCCCACACCAAAAGTGCCAGCCACTCAAGCTCTTGCTGCTCCTCAGCAGCCATTGGTAGTGCATCTACAGCAGCACAGACATTGTGGCTCCGGCCTTTCCCTGAGGAGCAGGGCTTCGACGTTTGCCACCAGCTGCACATGGGCGCCCACCAAAATAAAACCCCCAAAAAATCACGAACGTCGGACGATTGCTCCCACACCAGAAGTGCCAGCCACTCAAGCTCTTGCTGCTCCTCAGCGGCAATTGGCAGCGCATCTACAGCAGCACAGACATTGGGGCTCCTGGATTTCCCCGAGGAGCAGGTCTTCGACGTTTGCCACCAGCTGCACCTGGGCGCCCCCCGAAATAAAATCCTGAAAAATCACGAACGTCGGACGATTGCTCCCACCCCAAAAGTGCCAGCCACTCAAGCTCTTGCTGCTCCTCAGCAGCCATTGGCAGCGCATCTACAGCACCACAGACATTGGGGCTCCGGGCTTTCCCTGAGGAGCAGGGCTTCGACGTTTGCCACCTGCCGCACCTGGGCGCCCCCGAAAAAAAACCCCGAAAAATCACGAATGTCGGACGATTGCTCCCACACCAAAAGTGCCAGCCACTCAATCTCTTGCTGCTCCTCAGCGGCCATTGGCAGCGCATCTACAGCAACACAGACATTGGGGCTCCGGTCTTACCCTGAGGAGCAGGGCTTCGACGTTTGCCACCAGCTACACCTGGGCGCCCCCCGAAAAAAAACCCCAAAAAATCACGAACGTCGGACGATTGCTCCCACACCAAAAGTGCCAGCCACTCAAGCTCTTTCTACTCCTCAGCAGCCATTGGTAGCGCATCTACAGCAGCACAGACATTAGGGTTCCGGTCTTTCCCTGAGAAGCAGGGCTTCGACGTTTGCCACCAGCCGCACCTGGGGGCTCCCTGAAGAAAAACCCCGAAAAATCACGAACGTCAGACGATTGCTCCCACACCAAAAGTGCCAGCCACTCAAGCTCTTCCTGCTCCTCAGCGGCCATTGGCAGTGCGTCTACAGCAGCACAGACATTGGGGCTCCGGGATTTCCCCGAGGAGCAGGGCTTCGACGTTTGCCACCAGCTGCACCTGGGCGCCCCCCGAAATAAAACCCCGAAAAATCACAAACGTCGGACGATTGCTCGCACACCAAAAGTGCCAGCCACTCAAGCTCTTGCTGCTCCTCAGCGGCCATTGGCAGCGCATCTACAGCACCACAGACATTGGGGCTCCGGGCTTTCCCTGAGGAGCAGGGCTTCGACGTTTGCCACCAGCTGCACGTGGGCGACCCCCGAAAAAAACCCTGAAAAATCACGAAAGTTGGACGATTGCTCCCACCCCAAAAGTGCCAGCCACTCAAGCTCTTGCTGCTCCTCAGCGGCCATTGGCAGCGCACCTACAGCAGCACAGACATGGGGGCTCCGGGCTTTCCCTGAGGAGCAGGGCTTCGATGTTTGCCACCAGCCGCACCTGGGCGCCCCCAGAAAAAAAACCCCGAAAAATCACGAACGTCGGACGATTGCTCCCACACCAAAAGTGCCAGCCACTCAAGCTCTTGCTGCTCCTCAGCAGCCATTGGTAGTGCATCTACAGCAGCACAGACATTGTGGCTCCGGCCTTTCCCTGAGGAGCAGGGCTTCGACGTTTGCCACCAGCTGCACATGGGCGCCCACCAAAATAAAACCCTCAAAAAATCACGAACGTCGGACGATTGCTCCCACACCAGAAGTGCCAGCCACTCAAGCTCTTGCTGCTCCTCAGCGGCAATTGGCAGCGCATCTACAGCAGCACAGACATTGGGGCTCCTGGATTTCCCCGAGGAGCAGGTCTTCGACGTTTGCCACCAGCTGCACCTGGGCGCCCCCGAAATAAAATCCTGAAAAATCACGAACGTCGGACGATTGCTCCCACCCCAAAAGTGCCAGCCACTCAAGCTCTTGCTGCTCCTCAGCAGCCATTGGCAGCGCATCTACAGCAGCACAGACATTGGGGCTCCGGGCTTTCCCTGAGGAGCAGGGCTTCGACGTTTGCCACCTGCCGCACCTGGGCGCCCCCGAAAAAAAACCCGAAAAATCACGAATGTCGGACGATTGCTCCCACACCAAAAGTGCCAGCCACTCAATCTCTTGCTGCTCCTCAGCGGCCATTGGCAGCGCATCTACAGCAACACAGACATTGGGGCTCCGGTCTTACCCTGAGGAGCAGGGCTTCGACGTTTGCCACCAGCTACACCTGGGCGCCCACCGAAAAAAAACCCCAAAAAATCATGAACGTCGGACGATTGCTCCCACACCAAAAGTGCCAGCCACTCAAGCTCTTTCTACTCCTCAGCAGCCATTGGTAGCGCATCTACAGCAGCACAGACATTCGGGTTCCGGTCTTTCCCTGAGAAGCAGGGCTTCGACGTTTGCCACCTGCCGCACCTGGGCGCTCCCTGAAGAAAAACCCCGAAAAATCACGAACGTCAGACGATAGCTCCCACACCAAAAGTGCCAGCCACTCAAGCTCTTCCTGCTCCTCAGCGGCCATTGGCAGTGCGTCTACAGCAGCACAGACATTGGGGCTCCGGGATTTCCCCGAGGAGCAGGGCTTCGACGTTTGCCACCAGCTGCACCTGGGCGCCCCCCGAAATAAAACCCCGAAAAATCACAAACGTCGGACGATTGCTCGCACACCAAAAGTGCCAGCCACTCAAGCTCTTGCTGCTCCTCAGCGGCCATTGGCAGCGCACCTACAGCACCAGAGACATTGGGGCTCCGGTCTTTCCCTGAGGAGCAGGGCTTCGATGTTTGCCACCAGCCGCACCTGGGCGCCCCCAGAAAAAAAACCCCGAAAAATCACGAACGTCGGACGATTGCTCCCACACCAAAAGTGCCAGCCACTCAAGCTCTTGCTGCTCCTCAGCAGCCATTGGTAGTGCATCTACAGCAGCACAGACATTGTGGCTCCGGCCTTTCCCTGAGGAGCAGGGCTTCGACGTTTGCCACCAGCTGCACCTGGGCGCCCACCAAAAAAAAACCCCGAAAAATCACGAACGTCGGACGATTGCTCCCACACCAAAAGTGCCAGCCACTCAAGCTCTTGCTGCTCCTCAGCGGCAATTGGCAGCGCATCTACAGCAGCACAGACATTGGGGCTCCTAGATTTCCCCGAGGAACAGGTCTTCAACGTTTGCCACCAGCTGCACGTGGGCGCCCCCCGAAATAAAATCCTGAAAAATCACGAACGTCGGACGATTGCTCCCACCCCAAAAGGGCCAGCCACTCAAGCTCTTGCTGCTCCTCAGCAGCCATTGGCAGCGCATCTACAGCAGCACAGACATTGGGGCTCCAGTCATTCCCTGAGGAGCAGGGCTTCAAAGTTTTCCACCATCTGCACCTGGGCGCCCACCAAAAAAAAAACCCCAAAAAATCACGAACGTCGGACGATTGCTCCCACCCCAAAAGGGCCAGCCACTCAAGCTCTTGCTGCTCCTCAGCAGCCATTGGTAGCGCATCTAGAGCAGCACAGTTATTGGGGCTCCGGGCTTTCCCTGAGGAGCACGGCTTCGACGTTTGCCACCAGCTGCACCTGGGTGCCCCCCCGAAAAAAACCAGAAAAATCACGAACGTTATATGATTGCTCCCACACCAAAAGTGCCAGCCACTCAAGCTCTTGCTGCTCCTCAGCAGCCATTGGTAGCGCATCTACAGCACCACAGACATTGGGGCTCCGGGCTTTCCCTGAGGAGCAGGGCTTCAAAGTTTGCCACCAGCTGCACCTGGGCACTCCCCGAAAAATTCCCCGATAAATCACAAACGTCGGATGATTGCTCCCACCCCAAAAGTGCCAGCCACTCAAGCTCTTGCTGTTCCTCAGCGGCCATTGGCAGCGCATCTACAGCAGCACAGACATTGGGGCTCCGGGCTTTCCCTGAGGAGCAGGGCTTCGATGTTTGCCACCAGCTGCACCTGCGCACTCCTCGAAAAAAATCCCCGAAAAATCACGAACGTCGGACGATTGCTCCCACACCAAAAGTGCCAGCCACTCAAGCTCTTGCTGCTCGTCAGCAGCCATTGGTAGCGCACCTACAGCACCACAGACATTGGGGCTCCGGGCTTTCCCTGACGAGCAGGGCTTCGACGTTTGCCACCAGCTGCACCTGAGCGCCCCCCTGAAAAAAACCCCAAAAAAATCATGAACGTCGGATGATGGGTCCCACAGCAAAAGTGCCAGCCACTCAAGCTCTTGCTGCTCCTCAGCGGCCATTGGCAGCACATCTACAGCAGCACAGCCCTTGGGGCTCCGGGCTTTCCCTGAGGAGCAGGGCTTCGACGTTTACCGCCAGCTGAACCTGGGCATGCCCCGAAAAAAAACCCTGAAAAATCACGAACGTCGGACGATTACTCCCACCTCAAAAGTGCCAGCCACTCAAGCTCTTGCTGCTCCTCAGTAGCCATTGGCAGCGCATCTACAGCACCACAGACATTGGGGTTCCGTTCTTTCCCTGAGAAGCAGGGCTTCGACGTTTGCCACCTGCCGCACCTGGGCGCCCCCTGAAGAAAAACCCCGAAAAATCACGAACGTCAGACGATTGCTCCCACACCAAAAGTGCCAGCCACTCAAGCTCTTGCTGCTCCTCAGCGGCCATTGGCAGTGCGTCTACAGCAGCACAGACATGGGGGCTCCGGGCTTTCCCTGAGGAGCAGGGCTTCGATGTTTGCCACCAGCCGCACCCGGGCGCCCCCCGAAATAAAACACACAAAAATCACGAACGTCGGATGATTGTTCAGACCCCAAAAGTGCCAGCCACTCAAGCTCTTGCTGCTCCTCAGCGGCCATTGGCAGCGCATCTACAGCACCAGAGACATTGGGGTTCCGGTCTTTCCCTGAGGAGCAGGGCTTCCACGTTTGCCAATAGCTGCACCTGCGCGCCCACCAAAAAAAAACCCCGAAAAATCACGAACGTCGGACGATTGCTCCCACACCAAAAGTGCCAGCCACTCAAGCTCTTGCTGCTCCTCAGCGGCCACTGGCAGCGCATCTACAGCAACACAGACATTGGGGCTCCGGGCTTTCCCTGAGGAGCAGGGTTTGGACGTTTCCCACCAGCTGAACCTGCGCGACTCCCGCAATAAAACCCTGAAAAATCACGAACGTCGGACGATTGCTCCCACACCAAAAGTGCCAGCCACTCAAGCTCTTGCTGCTCCTCAGCAGCCATTGGTAGCGCATCTACAGCAGCACAGACATTGGGGCTCTGGGCTTTCCCTGAGGAGCAGGGATTCAAAGTTTGCCACCAGCTGCACCAGGGCTCCCCCTGAAAAAAAACCCCAAAAAATCACGAACGTCGGACGATTGCTCCCACACCAAAAGTGCCAGCCACTCAAGCTCTTGCTGCTCCTCAGCAGCCATTGGCAGCGCATCTACAGCAGCACAGATATTGGGGTTCCGGTCTTTCCCTGAGGAGCAGGGCTTCGATGTTTGCCACCAGCTGCACCTGGGCGCCCCCCGAAATAAAATCCTGAAAACTCACGAACGTCGGACGATTGCTCATACACCAAAAGTGCCAGCCACCTAAGCTCTTGCTGCTCCTCAGCGGCCATTGGCAGCGCATCTACAGCACCACAGATATTGGGGCTCCGGTCTTTCCCTGAGGAGCAGGGCTTCGATGTTTGCCACCAGTTGCTCGTGGGCGCCCCCAGAAAAATAACCCCGATAAATCACGAACGTTGCATGATTGCTCCCACACCAAAAGTGCCAGACACTCAAGCTCTTGCTGCTCCTCAGCGGCCATTGGCAGCGCATCTACAGCAGCACAGATATTGGGGCTCCGGTCTTTCCCTGAGGAGCAGGGTTTCGACGTTTGCCACCAGCTGCACGTGGGCGCCCACCGAAAAAAAACCCCGAAAAATCACGAACGTCGGACGATTGCTCCCACACCAAAAGTGCCAGCCACTCAAGCTCTTGCTGCTCCTCAGCAGCCATTGGTAGCGCATCTACAGCAGCACAGATATTGGGGCTCCGGGCTTTCCCTGAGGAGCAGGGTTTCGACGTTTGCCACCAGCTGCACCTGGGCGCAAACCGAAAAAGAACCCCGAATAATCACGAACGTCGGACGATTGCTCCCACACCAAAAGTGCCAGCCACTCAAGCTCTTGCTGCTCCTCAGCGGCAATTGGCAGCGCATCTACAGCAGCACAGACATTGCGGCTGCTGTCTTTCACTGAGGAGCAGGTCTTCGACGTTTGCCACCAGCTGCACCTGGGCGCCCCCCGAAATAAAATCCTGAAAAATCATGAACGTCGGACGATTGCTCCCACCCCAAAAGGGCCAGCCACTCAAGCTCTTGCTGCTCCTCAGCAGCCATTGGCAGCGCATCTACAGCAGCACAGACATTGGGGCTCCGGGCTTTCCCTGAGGAGCAGGGCTTCGACGTTTGCCACCAGCTGCACCTGGGCGCCCCCGAAAAAAAACCCCGAAAAATCACGAATGTCGGACGATTGCTCCCACACAAAAAGTGCCAGCCACTCAATCTCTTGCTGCTCCTCAGCGGCCATTGGCAGCGCATCTACAGCAACACAGACATTGGGGCTCCGGTCTTAGCCTGAGGAGCAGGGCTTCGACGTTTGCCAACAGCTGCACCTGGGCGCCCACCGAAAAAAAAACCCCAAAAAATCACGAACGTCGGACGATTGCTCCCACCCCAAAAGTGCCAGCCACTCAAGCTCTTGCTGCTCCTCAGCAGCCATTTGTAGCGCATCTAGAGCAGCACAGACATTGGGGCTCCGGGCTTTCCCTGAGGAGCAGGGCTTCGACGTTTGCCACCAGCCCCACCTGGGAGCCCCACAAAAAAAAACACGGAAAAATCACGAACATCAGACGATTGCTCCCACCCCAAAAGTGCCAGCCACTCAATCTCTTGCTGCTCCTCAGCGGCCATTGGCAGCGCATCTACAGCAACACAGACATTGGGGCTCCGGTCTTACCCTGAGGAGCAGGGCTTCGACGTTTGCCACCAGCTGCACCTGGGCGTCCACCGAAAAAAAACCCCGAAAAATTACGAACGTCGGATGATTGCTCCCACACCAAAAGTGCCAGCCACTCAAGCTCTTGCTGCTCCTCAGCTGCCATTGGTAGCGCATCTACAGCAGCACAGACATTGGGGCTCTGGGCTTTCCCTGAGGAGCAGGGCTTCAAAGTTTGCCACCAGCTGCACCTGGGCGCAAACCGAAAAAGAAGCCCGAATAATCACGAACGTCGGACGATTGCTCCCACACCAAAAGTGCCAGCCACTCAAGCTCTTGCTGCTCCTCAGCGGCAATTGGCTGCGCATCTACAGCAGCACAGACATTGGGGCTCTGGGCTTTCCCTGGGGAGCAGGGCTTCAAAGTTTGCCACCAGCTGCACCTGGGCGCCCCCCGAAAAAAAAACCCCAAAAATCACGAACGTCGGACGATTGCTCCCACACCAAAAGTGCCAGCCACTCAAGCTCTTGCTGCTCCTCAGCGGCCATTGGCAGCGCATCTACAGCACCACATATACTCGGCTCCGGTCTTTCCCTGAGGAGCAGGGCTTCGATGTTTGACACCAGCTGCTCGTGGGCGCCCCCAGAAAAATAACCCCGATAAATCACGAAGGTTGCATGATTGATCCCACACCAAAAGTGCCAGCCCCTCAAGCTCTTGCTGCTCCTCAGCAGCCATTGGCAGAGCATCTACAGCACCACAGACATTGGGGCTCCGTTCTTTCCCTGAGGAGCAGGGCTTCGACGTTTGCCACCAGCCGCACCTGGGCGCCCCCAGAAAAAAAATCCCGAAAAATCACGAACGTCGGACGCTTGCTCCAACACCAAATGTGCCAGCCACTCAAGCTCTTGCTGCTCCTCAGCGCCCATTGGCAGCGCATCTACAGCAGCACAGACATTGGGGCTCCGGTCTTTCCCTGAGGGGCAGGGCTTCAACGTTTGCCAACAGCTGCACCTGGGTGCAAACCGAAAAAGAAGCCCGAATAATCACGAACGTCGGACGATTGCTCCCACACCAAAGTGCCAGCCACTCAAGCTCTTGCTGCTCCTCAGCGGCCATTGGCAGCGCATCTACAGCAGCACAGACATTGGGGCTCCGGGCTTTCCCTGAGGAGCAGGGCTTCGACGTTTGCCACCAGCTGCACCTGGGCGCAAACGAAAAAGAACCCCGAATAATCACGAACGTCGGACGATTGCTCCCACACCAAAAGCGCCAGCCACTCTAGCTCCTGCTGCTCCTCAGCAGCCATTGGCAGCGCATCTACAGCAGCACAGACATTGGCGTTCCGGTCTTTCTCTGAGGAGCAGAGCTTCAAATTTTGCAAAAAGCTGAACCTGGGCGCCCACCAAAAAAAAACCCCGAAAAGTCACGAACGTTGGAGAATTGCTCCCACACCAAAAGTGCCAGCCACTCAAGCTCTTGCTGCTCTTCAGCGGCCATTGGCAGCGCATCTAAAACACCACAGACATTGGGGCTCCGGTCTTTCCCTGAGGAGCAGGGCTTCGACGTTTGCCACCAGCTGCACCTGGGCGCCCCCCGAAATAAAACCCCGAAAAATCACGAATGTCGGACGATTGCTCCCACAGCAAATGTGCCAGCCACTCAAGCTCTTGCTGCTCCTCAGCGGCCATTGGCAGCGCATCTACAGCAGCACAGACATTGGGGCTCCGGGCTTTCCCTGAGGAGCAGGGCTGCGACGTTTGCCACCAGCTGCACCTGGGCGCCCACCAAAAAAAAAAAAAAAAATCACGAACGTTGTATGATTGCTCCCACACCAAAAGTGCCAGCCACTCAAGCTCTTGCTGCTCCTCAGCAGCCATTGGTAGCGCATCTACAGCACCACAGACATTGGGGCCCCGGTCTTACCCTGAGGAGCAGGGCTTCGACGTTTGCCACCAGCTGCACCTGGGCACTCCCCCAAAAAAATCCCCGAAAAATCACGAACGTGGGACGATTGCTCCCACACCAAAAGTGCCAGCCACTCAAGCTCTTGCTGCTCCTCAGCGGCCATTGGCAGCGCATCAACAGCAGCACAGACATGGGGGCTCCGGGCTTTCCCTGAGGAGCAGGGCTTCGACGTTTGCCACCAGCTGCACCTGGACGCAAACCGAAAAAGAAGCCCGAATAATCACGAACGTCGGACGATTGCTCCCACACCAAAAGTGCCAGCCACTCAAGCTCTTGCTGCTCCTCAGCGGCCATTGGCAGCGCATCTACAGCAGCACAGACATTGGGGCTCCGGTCTTTCCCTGAGGAGCAGGGCTTCGACGTTTGCCACCAGCTGCACCTCGGCGCCCCCCGAAATTTAATACTGAAAAATCACGAACGTGGGACAATTGCTCCCACACCAAAAGTGCCAGCCACTCTAGCTCTTGCTGCTCCTCAGCGGCCATTGGCAGCGCATCTACAGCAGCACAGACATTGGGGCTCCGGGCTTTCCCTGACGAGCAGGGCTTTGACGTTTGCCACCAGCCGCACCTGGGCGCCCCCCGAAATAAAACCCCGAAAAATCATGAACATCGGACGATTGCTCCCACCACAAAAGCCAGCCACTCAAGCTCTTGCTGCTCCTCAGCGGCCACTGGCAGCGCATCTAAAGCAGCACAGACACTGGAGCTCCGGGCTTTCCCTGAGGAGCAGGGCTTCGACGTTTGCCACCAGCTGCACCTGGGCGCCCCCCGAAATTAAATACTGAAAAATCACGAACGTGGGACAATTGCTCCCACGACAAAAGTGCCAGCCACTCAAGCTCTTGCTGCTCCTCAGCAGCCATTGGTAGCGCATCTACACCAGCACAGACATTGGGGCTCCGGGCTTTCCCTGAGGAGCAGGTCTTCGACGTTTGCCACCAGCTGCACCTGGGCGCCCCCCGAAATAAAACCCCGAAAAATCACGAACGTCGGACGATTGCTCCCACACCAAAAGTGCCAGCCACTCAAGCTCTTGCTGCTCCTCAGCGGCCATTGGCAGCGCATCTACAGCACCACAGACATTGGGGCTCCGGGCTTTCCCTGAGGAGCAGGGCTTCAACGTTTGCCAACAGCTGCACCTGGGCGCAAACCGAAAAAGAAGCCCGAATAATCACGAACGTCGGATGATTGCTCCCACACCAAAAGTGCCAGCCACTCAAGCTCTTGCTGCTCCTCAGCGCCCATTGGGAGCGTATCTACAGCAGAACAGACATTGGGGCTCCGGTCTTTCCCTGAGGAGCAGGGCTTCGACGTTTGCCAGCAGCTGCACCTGGGCGCAAACCGAAAAAGAAGCCCGAATAATCACGAACGTCGGACGATTGCTCCCACACCAAAAGCGCCAGCCACTCTAGCTCCTGCTGCTCCTCAGCAGCCATTGGCAGCGCATCAAGAGAACCACAGACATTGGGGCTCCGGGCTTTCCCTGAGGAGCAGGGCTTCAAAGTTTGCCACCAGCTGCACGTAGGCGCCCACCAAAAAAAAACCCCGAAAAGTCACGAACGTCGGACGATTGCTCCCACACCAAAAGTGCCAGCCACTCAAGCTCTTGCTGCGCCTCAGCAGCAATTGGTAGCGCATCTACAGCAGCACAGACATTGGGGTTCGAGTCTTTCTCTGAGGAGCAGAGCTTCAAATTTTGCCAAAAGCTGCACCTGGGCGCCCACAAAAAAAAACCCCGAAAAATCACGAACGTTGGAGACTTGCTCCCACACCAAAAGTGCCAGCCACTCAAGCTCTTGCTCCTCCTCAGCGGCCATTGGCAGTGCATCTACAGCAGCACAGACACTGGGGCTCTGGTCTTTCCCTGAGGAGCAGGGCTTCGACGTTTGCCACCAGCTGCACCTGGGCGCCCCCTGAAAAAAAACCCCGAAATATCACGAACGTTGCATGATTGCTCCCACACCAAAAGTGCCAGCCACTCAAGCTCTTGCTGCTCCTCAGCAACCATTGGCAACGCATCTACAGCAGCAGAGACATTGGGTCTCCGGTCTTTCCCTGAGGAGCAGGGCTTCGACGTTTGCCACCAGCTGCACCTGGGCGCCCACCAAAAAAGAACCCTGAAAAATCACGAGCGTCGGACGATTGTTCCCACACCAAAAGTGCCAGCCACTCAAGCTCTTGCTGCTCCTCAGCGGCCATTGGCAGCGCATCTAAAACACCACAGACATTGGGGCTCCTGGATTTACCCGAGGAGCAGGTCTTCGACGTTTGCCACCAGCTGCACCTGGGCGCCCCCCGAAATAAAACCCCGAAAATTCACGAACGTCTGACAATTGCTCCCACACCAAAAGTGCCAGCTACTCAAGCTCTTGCTGCGCCTCAGCAGCCGTTGGCAGCGCATCTACAGCAGCACAGACACTGGGGCTCCGGTCTTTCCCTGGGGAGCAGGACTTCAAAGTTTGCCACCAGCTGCACCTGGGTGAAACCCCAAAAAAATCCCCGAAAAGTCACGAACGTCGGACGATTGCTCCCACACCAAAAGTGCCAGCCACTCTAGCTCTTGCTGCTCCTCAGCTGCCATTGGTAGCGCATCTACACCAGCACAGACATTGGGGCTGCGGGCTTTCCCTGAGGAGCAGGGCTTCGACGTTTGCCACCAGCTGCACCTGGGCGCCCCTCGAAAAAAACCCTGAAAAATCGCGAACGTTGTATGATTGCTCCCACATCAAAAGTGCCAGCCACTCAAGCTCTTGCTGCTCCTCAGCAGCCATTGTTAGCGCAACTAGAGCACCACAGACATTGGGGCCATTGGCAGCGCATCTACAGCAGCACAGACATTGGGGCTCCGGGCTTTCCCTGACGAGCAGGGCTTTGACGTTTGCCACCAGCCGCACCTGGGCGCCCCCCGAAATAAAACCCCGAAAAATCATGAACATCGGACGATTGCTCCCACCACAAAAGGGCCAGCCACTCAAGCTCTTGCTGCTCCTCAGCGGCCACTGGCAGCGCATCTAAAGCAGCACAGACACTGGAGCTCCGGTCTTACCCTGAGGAGCAGGGCTTCGACGTTTGCCACCAGCTGCACCTGGGCGCCCCCCGAAATTAAATACTGAAAAATCACGAACGTGGGATAATTGCTCCCACCCCAAAAGTGCCAGCCACTCAAGCTCTTGCTGCTCCTCAGCGGCCATTGGCAGTGCATCTACAGCAGCACAGACATTGGGGCTCCGGGCTTTCCCTGAGGAGCAGGGCTTCGACGTTTCCCACCCGCTGCACCTGGGCGCCCCCCGAAAATAAACCTCGAAAAATCACAAAAGTCTGACGATTGCGCCACCCAAACAGTGACAGCCACTCATGATCTTGCTGCTCCTCAGCGGCCATTGGCAGCGCATCTACAGCACCACAGACATTGGGGCTCCGGTCTTTCCCTGAGGAGCAGGTCTTCGACGTTTGCCACCAGCTGAACCTGGGCGACCTTCAATAAAAAACCCCGAAAAATCACGAACGTCGGACGATTGCTCCCACACCAAAAGTGCCAGCCACTCAAGCTCTTGCTGCTCCTCATCAGCCATCGGCAGCTCATCTACAGCAGCACAGACACTGGGGCTCCGTTCTTTCCCTGAGGAGCAGGGCTTCGAAGTTTGGCACCAACTGAACCTGGGCGCACCCCTAAAATAAACCCCGAAAAATCACGAACGTCGGACGATTGCTCCCACACCAAAAGTGCCAGCCACTCAAGGTCTTGCTGCTCCTCAGCAGCCATTGGCAGCACATACACAGCAGCAGAGACACTGGTTCTCCGGGCTTTCCCTGAGGAGCAGGGCTTCGATGTTTGCCACCAGCTGCATCTGGGTGCCCCCCGAAAGTAAACCTCTAAAAATCACAAACGTCGGACGATTGCTCCAACCCAAACAGTGCCAGCCACTCAAGCTCTTGCTGCTCCTCAGCAGCCATTGGCAGCGCATCCACAGCAGCACAGACATTGAGGCTCCGGGCTTTCCCTGAGGAGCAGGGCTTCAACATTTGCTAACAGCTGCACGTGGGCGTCCAACAAAATAAACCCCGAAAACTCACGAACGTCGGACGATTGCTCCCACACCAAAAGTGCCAGCCACTCAAGCTCTTGCTGCTCCTCATCAGCCACTGGCAGCTCATCTACAGCAGCACAGACATTGGGGCTCCGGTCTTTCCCTGAGGAGCAGGGCTTCGATGTTTGCCACCAGCTGCACGTGGGCGCACCCAGAAAAAAAACCCAAAAAATCACGAACGTCAGACGATTGCTCCCACACCAAAAGTGCCAGCCACTCAAGCTCTTGCTGCTCCTCAGCAGCCATTGGCAGCGCATTTACAGCAGCACAGACATTGGGTCTACGGACTTTCCCTGAGGAGCAGGGCTTCGACGTTTGCCACCAGCTGCACCTGGGCGCCCCCCGAAAAAAAACCTCGAAAAATCACGAACGTGGGACGATTCCTCTCACACCAAAAGTGCCAGCCACTCAAGTTCTTGCTGCTCCTCAGCGGTCATTGGCAGCGCATCTACAGCAGCACAGACATTGGCGTTCCGGTCTTTCTCTGAGGAGCAGAGCTTCAAATTTTGCAAAAAGCTGAACCTGGGCGCCCACCAAAAAAAAACCCCGAAAAATCACGAACGTTGGAGAATTGCTCCCACACCAAAAGTGCCAGCCACTCAAGCTCTTGCTGCTCCTCAGCAGCCATTGGCAGCGCATCTACAGCAGCACAGACATTGGGGCTCCGGGCTTTCCCTGAGGAGCAGGGCTTCAAAGTTTGCCACCAGCTGCACCTGGGCGCCCCCCGAAAAAAACCCTGAATAATCACGAACGTGGGACGATTGCTCCCACAGCAAAAGTGCCAGCCACTCAAGCTCTTGCTGCTCCTCAGCGGCCATTGGCAGCGCATCAACAGCACCACAGACATGGGGGCTCCGGGCTTTCCCTGAGGAGCAGGGCTTCGACGTTTGCCACCAGCTGCACCTGGACGCAAACCGAAAAAGAAGCCCGAATAATCACGAACGTCGGACGATTGCTCCCACACCAAAAGTGCCAGCCACTCAAGCTCTTGCTGCTCCTCAGCGGCCATTGGCAGCGCATCTACAGCAGCACAGACATTGGGGCTCCGGGCTTTCCCTGAGGAGCAGGGCTTCAACGTTTGCCAACAGCTGCACGTGGGCGCAAACCGAAAAAGAAGCCCGAATAATCACGAACGTTGTATGATTGCTCCCACACCAAAAGTGCCAGCCACTCAAGCTCTTGCTGCTCCTCAGCAGCCATTGGTAGCGCATCTACAGCACCACAGACATTGGGGCCCCGGTCTTACCCTGAGGAGCAGGGCTTCGACGTTTGCCACCAGCTGCACCTGGGCACTCCCCCAAAAAAATCCCCGAAAAATCACGAACGTGGGACGATTGCTCCCACCCCAAAAGTGCCAGCCACTCAAGCTCTTGCTGCTCCTCAGCAGCCATTGGCAACGCATCTACAGCAGCAGAGACATTGGGTCTCCGGTCTTTCCCTGAGGAGCAGGGCTTCGACGTTTGCAACCAGCTGCACATGGGCGCCCACCAAAAAAAAACCCCGAAAAATCACGAACGTCGGACGATTGCTCCCACACCAAAAGTGCCAGCCACTCAAGCTCTTGCTGCTTCTCAGCAGCCATTGGTAGCGCATCTACAGCAGCACAGACATTGGGGTTCCGGTCTTTCCATGAGGAGCAGGGCTTAGACGTTTGCCAACAGCCGCACCTGGGCGCCCCCAGAAAAAAATCCCCGAAAAATCACGAACGTCGGACGATTGCTCCCACACCAAATGTGCCAGCCACTCAAGCTCTTGCTGCTCCTCAGCGGCCATTGGCAGCGCATCTACAGCACCACAGACATTGGGGCTCCGGGCTTTCCCTGAGGAGCAGGGCTTCAACGTTTGCCAACAGCTGCACCTGGGCGCAAACCGAAAAAGAAGCCCGAATAATCACGAACGTCGGACGATTGCTCCCACACCAAAAGTGCCAGCCACTCAAGCTCTTGCTGCTCCTCAGCGCCCATTGGCAGCGCATCTACAGCAGCACAGACATTGGGGCTCCGGTCTTTCCCTGAGGAGCAGGGCTTCGACGTTTGCCAGCAGCTGCACCTGGGCGCAAACCGAAAAAGAAGCCCGAATAATCACGAACGTCGGACGATTGCTCCCAAACCAAAAGCGCCAGCCACTCTAGCTCCTGCTGCTCCTCAGCAGCCATTGGCAGCGCATCAAGAGCACCACAGACATTGGGGCTCCGGGCTTTCCCTGAGGAGCAGGGCTTCAAAGTTTGCCACCAGCTGCACGTGGGCGCCCACCAAAAAAAAACCCCGAATAATCACGAACGTCGGACGATTGCTCCCACCCCAAAAGTGCCAGCCACTCAAGCTCTTGCTGCTCCTCAGCGGCCATTGGCAGCGCATCTGAAACACCACAGACATTGGGGCTCCTGGATTTACCCGAGGAGCAGGTCTTCGACGTTTGCCACCAGCTGCACCTGGGCGCCCCCCGAAATAAAACCCCGAAAAATCACGAACGTCTGACAATTGCTCCCACACCAAAAGTGCCAGCCACTCAAGCACTTGCTGCGTCTCAGCAGCCGTTGGCAGCGCATCTACAGCAGCACAGACACTGGGGCTCCGGTCTTTCCCTGGGGAGCAGGACTTCAAAGTTTGCCACCAGCTGCACCTGGGTGAAACCCCAAAAAAATCCCCGAAAAGTCACGAACGTCGGACGATTGCTCCCACACCAAAAGTGCCAGCCACTCTAGCTCTTGCTGCTCCTCAGCTGCCATTGGTAGCGAATCTACACCAGCACAGACATTGGGGCTGCGGGCTTTCCCTGAGGAGCAGGGCTTCGACGTTTGCCACCAGCTGCACCTGGGCGTCCCCCGAAAAAAAACCCTGAAAAACCACGAACGTTGTATGATTGCTCCAACATCAAAAGTGCCAGCCACTCAAGCTCTTGCTGCTCCTCAGCAGCCATTGGTAGCGCAACTAGAGCACCACAGACATTGGGGCCATTGGCAGCGCATCTACAGCAGCACAGACACTGGAGCTCCGGGCTTTCCCTGAGGAGCAGGGCTTCGACGTTTGCCACCAGCTGCACCTGGGCGCCCCCCGAAATAAAACCCCGAAAAATCACGAACGTCGGACGATTGCTCCCACACCAAAAGTGCCAGCCACTCAACCTCTTGCTGCTCCTCAGCGGCCATTGGCAGCGCATCTACAGCACCACAGACATTGGGGCTCCGGGCTTTCCCTGAGGAGCAGGGCTTCAACGTTTGCCAACAGCTGCACCTGGGCGCAAACCGAAAAAGAAGCCAGAATAATCACGAACGTCGGATGATTGCTCCCACACCAAAAGTGCCAGCCACTCAAGCTCTTGCTGCTCCTCAGCGCCCATTGGCAGCGCATCTACAGCAGCACAGACATTGGGGCTCCGGTCTTTCCCTGAGGAGCAGGGCTTCGACGTTTGCCAGCAGCTGCACCTGGGCGCAAACCGAAAAAGAAGCCCGAATAATCATGAATGTCGGACGATTGCTCCCACACCAAAAGCGCCAGCCACTCTAGCTCCTGCTGCTCCTCAGCAGCCATTGGCAGCGCATCAAGAGAACCACAGACATTGGGGCTCCGGGCTTTCCCTGAGGAGCAGGGCTTCAAAGTTTGCCACCAGCTGCACGTAGGCGCCCACCAAAAAAAAACCCCGAAAAGTCACGAACGTCTGACGATTGCTCCCACAGCAAAAGTGCCAGCCACTCAAGCTCTTGCTGCGCCTCAGCAGCAATTGGTAGCGCATCTACAGCAGCACAGACATTGGGGTTCGAGTCTTTCTCTGAGGAGCAGAGCTTCAAATTTTGCCAAAAAGCTGCACCTGGGCGCCCACAAAAAAAAACCCCGAAAAATCACGAACGTTGGAGAATTGCTCCCACACCAAAAGTGCCAGCCACTCAAGCTCTTGCTCCTCCTCAGCGGCCATTGGCAGCGCATCTACAGCAGCACAGACATTGGGGCTCTGGTCTTTCCCTGAGGAGCAGGGCTTCGACGTTTGCCACCAGCTGCACCTGGGCGCCCCCTGAAAAAAAACCCCGAATAATCACGAACGTTGGATGATTGCTCCCACACCAAAAGTGCCAGCCACTCAAGCTCTTGCTGCTCCTCAGCAACCATTGGCAACGCATCTACAGCAGCAGAGACATTGGGTCTCCGGTCTTTCCCTGAGGAGCAGGGCTTCGACGTTTGCCACCAGCTGCACCTGGGCGCCCACCAAAAAAGAACCCTGAAAAATCACGAGCGTCGGACGATTGCTCCCACACCAAAAGTGCCAGCCACTCAAGCTCTTGCTGCTCCTCAGCGGCCATTGGCAGCGCATCTAAAACACCACAGACATTGGGGCTCCTGGATTTACCCGAGGAGCAGGTCATCGACGTTTGCCACCAGCTGCACCTGGGCGCCCCCCGAAATAAAACCCCGAAAAATCACGAACGTCTGACAATTGCTCCCACACCAAAAGTGCCAGCCACTCAAGCTCTTGCTGCGCCTCAGCAGCCGTTGGCAGCGCATCTACAGCAGCACAGACACTGGGGCTCCGGTCTTTCCCTGGGGAGCAGGACTTCAAAGTTTGCCACCAGCTGCACCTGGGTGAAACCCCAAAAAAATCCCCGAAAAGTCACGAACGTCGGACGATTGCTCCCACACCAAAAGTGCCAGCCACTCTAGCTCTTGCTGCTCCTCAGCTGCCATTGGTAGCGCATCTACACCAGCACAGACATTGGAGCTGCGGGCTTTCCCTGAGGAGCAGGGCTTCGACGATTGCCACCAGCTGCACCTGGGCGCCCCCCGAAATAAAACCCCGAAAAATTACGAAAGTGAGACGATTGCTCCCACACCAAAAGTGCCATCCACTCAAGCTCTTGCTGCTCATCAGCGGCCATTGGCAGCACATCTACAGCACCACAGACATTGGGGCTCCTGGATTTCCCCGAGGAGCAGGTCTTCGACGTTTGCCACCAGCTGCACCTGGCCGCCCCCCGAAATAAAATCCTGAAAAATCACGAACGTCGGACGATTGCTCCCACACCAAAAGTTCCACCCACCCAAGCTCTTGCTGCTCCTCAGCAGCCATTGGTAGCGCATCTACAGCAGCACAGACATTGGGGCTCCGGTCTTTCCCTGAGGAGCAGGGCTTCGACGTTTGCCACCAGCTGCACCTGGGCGCCCCCCAAAAAAAACCCCGAAAAATCACGAACGTCGGACAATTGCTCCCACACCAAACGTGCCAGCCACTCAAACTCTTGCTGCTCCTCAGCTGCCATTGGCAGCGCATCTAAAACACCACAGACATTGGGGCTCCGGTCTTTCCCTGAGGAGCAGGGCTTCGACGTTTGCCACCAGCTGCACCTGGGCGCCCCCCGAAATTAAATACTGAAAAATCACGAACGTGGGACAATTGCTCCCACACCAAAAGTGCCAGCCACTCAAGCTCTTGCTGCTCCTCAGCGGCCATTGGCAGCGCATCTACAGCAGCACAGACATTGGGGCTCCGGGCTTTCCCTGACGAGCAGGGCTTTGACGTTTGCCACCAGCCGCACCTGGGCGCCCCCCGAAATAAAACCCCGAAAAATCATGAACATCGGACGATTGCTCCCACCACAAAAAAGCCAGCCACTCAAGCTCTTGCTGCTCCTCAGCGGCCACTGGCAGCGCATCTAAAGCAGCACAGACACTGGAGCTCCGGGCTTTCCCTGAGGAGCAGGGCTTCGACGTTTGCCACCAGCTGCACCTGGGCGCCCCCCGAAATTAAATACTGAAAAATCACGAACGTGGGACAATTGCTCCCACAACAAAAGTGCCAGCCACTCAAGCTCTTGCTGCTCCTCAGCAGCCATTGGTAGCGCATCTACAGCAGCACAGACATTGGGGCTCCGGGCTTTCCCTGAGGAGCAGGTCTTCGACGTTTGCCACCAGCTGCACCTGGGCGCCCCCCGAAATAAAACCCCGAAAAATCACGAACGTCGGACGATTGCTCCCACACCAAAAGTGCCAGCCACTCAAGCTCTTGCTGCTCCTCAGCGGCCATTGGCAGCGCATCTACAGCACCACAGACATTGGGGCTCCGGGCTTTCCCTGAGAAGCAGGGCTTCAACGTTTGCCACCAGCTGCACCTGGGCGCAAACCGAAAAAGAAGCCCGAATAATCACGAACGTCGGATGATTGCTCCCACACCAAAAGTGCCAGCCACTCAAGCTCTTGCTGCTCCTCAGCGCCCATTGGCAGCGCATCTACAGCAGCACAGACATTGGGGCTCCGGTCTTTCCCTGAGGAGCAGGGCTTCGACGTTTGCCAGCAGCTGCACCTGGGTGCAAACCGAAAAAGAAGCCCGAATAATCATGAACGTCGGACGATTGCTCACACACCAAAAGCGCCAGCCACTCTAGCTCCTGCTGCTCCTCAGCAGCCATTGGCAGCGCATCAAGAGAACCACAGACATTGGGGCTCCGGGCTTTCCCTGAGGAGCAGGGCTTCAAAGTTTGCCACCAGCTGCACGTAGGCGCCCACCAAAAAAAAACCCCGAAAAGTCACGAACGTCGGACGATTGCTCCCACAACAAAAGTGCCAGCCACTCAAGCTCTTGCTGCGCCTCAGCAGCAATTGGTAGCGCATCTACAGCAGCACAGACATTGGGGTTCGAGTCTTTCTCTGAGGAGCAGAGCTTCAAATTTTGCCAAAAGCTGCACCTGGGCGCCCACAAAAAAAAACCCCGAAAAATCACGAACGTTGGAGAATTGCTCCCACACCAAAAGTGCCAGCCACTCAAGCTCTTGCTCCTCCTCAGCGGCCATTGGCAGCGCATCTACAGCAGCACAGACATTGGGGCTCTGGTCTTTCCCTGAGGAGCAGGGCTTCGACGTTTGCCACCAGCTGCACCTGGGCGCCCCCTGAAAAAAAAACCCCGAATAATCACGAACGTTGGATGATTGCTCCCACACCAAAAGTGCCAGCCACTCAAGCTCTTGCTGCTCCTCAGCAACCATTGGCAACGCATCTACAGCAGCAGAGACATTGGGTCTCCGGTCTTTCCCTGAGGAGCAGGGCTTCGACGTTTGCCACCAGCTGCACCTGGGCGCCCACCAAAAAAGAACCCTGAAAAATCACGAGCGTCGGACGATTGCTCCCACACCAAAAGTGCCAGCCACTCAAGCTCTTGCTGCTCCTCAGCGGCCATTGGCAGCGCATCTAAAACACCACAGACATTGGGGCTCCTGGATTTACCCGAGGAGCAGGTCTTCGACGTTTGCCACCAGCTGCACCTGGGCGCCCCCCGAAATAAAACCCCGAAAAATCACGAACGTCTGACAATTGCTCCCACACCAAAAGTGCCAGCCACTCAAGCTCTTGCTGCGCCTCAGCAGCCGTTGGCAGCGCATCTACAGCAGCACAGACACTGGGGCTCCGGTCTTTCCCTGGGGAGCAGGACTTCAAAGTTTGCCACCAGCTGCACCTGGGTGAAACCCCAAAAAAATCCCCGAAAAGTCACGAACGTCGGACGATTGCTCCCACACCAAAAGTGCCAGCCACTCTAGCTCTTGCTGCTCCTCAGCTGCCATTGGTAGCGCATCTACACCAGCACAGACATTGGGGCTGCGGGCTTTCCCTGAGGAGCAGGGCTTCGACGATTGCCACCAGCTGCACCTGGGCGCCCCCCGAAAAAAACCCTGAAAAACCACGAACGTTGTATGATTGCTCCCACATCAAAAGTGCCAGCCACTCAAGCTCTTGCTGCTCCTCAGCAGCCATTGGTAGCGCAACTAGAGCACCACAGACATTGGGGCCATTGGCAGCGCATCTACAGCAGCACAGACATTGGGGCTCCGGTCTTTCCCTGAGGAGAAGGCCTTCGACGATTGCCACCAGCTGCACCTGGGTGCCCCCCGAAATAAAACCCCGAAAAATTACGAACATCAGACGATTGCTCCCACACCAAAAGTGCCATCCACTCAAGCTCTTGCTGCTCATCAGCGGCCATTGGCAGCGCATCAACAGCACCACAGACATTGGGGCTCCTGGATTTCCCCGAGGAGCAGGTCTTCGACGTTTGCCACCAGCTGCACCTGGCCGCACCCCGAAATAAAATCCTGAAAAATCACGAACGTCGGACGATTGCTCCCACACCAAAAGTGCCAGCCACTCAAGCTCTTGCTGCTCCTCAGCAGCCATTGGCAGCGCATACACAGCAGCAGAGACACTGGTGCTCCGGGCTTTCCCTGAGGAGCAGGGCTTCGATGTTTGCCACCAGCTGCATCTGGGTGCCCCCCGAAAGTAAACCTCTAAAAATCACAAACGTTGGACGATTGCTCCAACCCAAACAGTGCCAGCCACTCAAGCTCTTGCTGCTCCTCAGCAGCCATTGGCAGCGCATCCACAGCAGCACAGACATTGAGGCTCCGGGCTTTCCCTGAGGAGCAGGGCTTCAACATTTGCTAACAGCTGCACGTGGGCGTCCAACAAAAAAAAACCCCGAAAACTCACGAACGTCGGACGATTGCTCCCACACCAAAAGTGCCAGCCACTCAAGCTCTTGCTGCTCCTCATCAGCCACTGGCAGCTCATCTACAGCAGCACAGACATTGGGGCTCCGGTCTTTCCCTGAGGAGCAGGGCTTCGATGTTTGCCACCAGCTGCACGTGGGCGCACCCAGAAAAAAAACCCAAAAAATCACGAACGTCAGACGATTGCTCCCACCCCAAAAGTGCCAGCCACTCAAGCTCTTGCTGCTCCTCAGCAGCCATTGGCAGCGCATTTACAGCAGCACAGACATTGGGTCTACGGGCTTTCCCTGAGGAGCAGGGCTTCGACGTTTGCCACCAGCTGCACCTGGGCGGCCCCCGAAAAAAAACCTCGAAAAATCACGAAGGTCGGAGAATTGCTCCCACACCAAAAGTGCCAGCCACTCAAGTTCTTGCTGCTCCTCAGCGGTCATTGGCAGTGCATCTACAGCTCCACAGACATTGGGACTCCGGGCTTTCCCTGAGGAGCAGGGCTTCGATGTTTGCCACCAGCTGCACCTGGGCGCCCCCCGAAAGTAAACCTCTAAAAATCACAAACGTCGGGCGATTGCTCCAACCCAAACAGTGCCAGCCACTCAAGTTCTTGCTGCTCCTCAGCAGCCATTGGCAGCGCATCCACAGCAGCACAGACATTGAGGCTCCGGGCTTTCCCTGAGGAGCAGGGCTTCGATGTTTGCTAACAGCTGCACCTGGGCGTCCAACAAAAAAAAACGCCGAAAAATCACGAACGTCGGACGATTGCTCCCACACCGAAAGTGCCAGCCACTCAAGCTCTTGCTGCTCCTCAGCGGCCATTGGCAGTGCATCTACAGCAGCACAGACACTGGGGCTCCGGGCTTTCCACTGAGGAGTACGACTATGATGTTTGCCACCAGCCGCACCTGGGCGCCCCCCGAAATAAAACCCCGAAAAATCATGAACATCGGACGATTGCTCCCACCACAAAAGTGCCAGCCACTCAAGCTCTTGCTGCTCCTCAGCGGCCACTGGCAGCGCATCTAAAGCAGCACAGACACTGGAGCTCCGGTCTTACCCTGAGGAGCAGGGCTTCGACGTTTGCCACCAGCTGCACCTGGGCGCCCCCCGAAATTAAATACTGAAAAATCACGAACGTGGGACAATTGCTCCCACCCCAAAAGTGCCAGCCACTCAAGCTCTTGCTGCTCCTCAGCGGCCATTGGCAGTGCATCTACAGCAGCACAGACATTGGGGCTCCGGGCTTTCCCTGAGGAGCAGGGCTTCCACGTTTCCCACCCGCTGCACCTGGGCGCCCCCCGAAAATAAACCTCAAAAAATCACAAAAGTCTGACGATTGCGCCACCCAAACAGTGCCATCCACTCATGATCTTGCTGCTCCTCAGCGGCCATTGGCAGCGCATCTACAGCACCACAGACATTGGGGCTCCGGGCTTTCCCTGAGGAGCAGGGCTTCGACGTTTGCCACCAGCTGAACCTGGGCGCCCTTCAATAAAAAACCCCGAAATATCACGAACGTCGGACGATTGCTCCCACACCAAAAGTGCCAGCCACTCAAGCTCTTGCTGCTCCTCATCAGCCATCGGCAGCTCATCTACAGCAGCACAGACACTGGGGCTCCGTTCTTTCCCTGAGGAGCAGGGCTTCGAAGTTTGGCACCAACTGAACCTGGGCGCACCCCTAAAAAAAACCCCGAAAAATCACGAACGTCGGACGATTGCTCCCACACCAAAAGTGCCAGCCACTCAAGCTCTTGCTGCTCCTCAGCAGCCATTGGCAGCGCATACACAGCAGCAGAGACACTGGTGCTCCGGGCTTTCCCTGAGGAGCAGGGCTTCGATGTTTGCCACCAGCTGCATCTGGGTGCCCCCCGAAAGTAAACCTCTAAAAATCACAAACGTTGGACGATTGCTCCAACCCAAACAGTGCCAGCCACTCAAGCTCTTGCTGCTCCTCAGCAGCCAT
The DNA here is from genome assembly GCA_026413225.1 of Otis tarda. Taxonomy (NCBI): domain Eukaryota; kingdom Metazoa; phylum Chordata; class Aves; order Otidiformes; family Otididae; genus Otis; species Otis tarda. The sequence goes on from CM048590.1 coordinate 390,272, forward strand.
TGGCAGCGCATCCACAGCAGCACAGACATTGAGGCTCCGGGCTTTCCCTGAGGAGCAGGGCTTCAACATTTGCTAACAGCTGCACGTGTGCGTCCAACAAAAAAAAACCCCGAAAACTCACGAACGTCGGACGATTGCTCCCACACCGAAAGTGCCAGCCACTCAAGCTCTTGCTGCTCCTCAGCGGCCATTGGCAGCGCATCCACAGCAGCACAGACATTGAGGCTCCGGGCTTTCCCTGAGGAGCAGGGCTTCGACGTTTGCCACCAGCTGCACCTGGGCGCACCCCGAAAAAAACCCCGAAAAATCAAGAATTTCGGACGATATCTCCCACACCAAAAGTGCCAGGCACTCAAGCTCTTGATGCTCCCCAGCAACCATTGGTAGCGCATCTACAGCAGCACAGACATTGGGGCTCCGGGCTTTCCCTGAGGAGCAGGGCTTCGATGTTTGCTAAACAGCTGCACGTGGGCGTCCAACAAAAAAAAAGACCCCGAAAAATCATGAACGTCGGACGATTGCTCCCACACCAAAAGTGCCAGCCACTCAAGCTCTTGCTGCTCCTCAGCGGCCATTGACAGCGCATCTACAGCACCACAGACATTGGGGCTCCGGGCTTTCCCTGAGGAGCAGGGCTTCGACGTTTGCCACCAGCTGCACCTGGGCGCCCCCCTAAATAAAATACTGAAAAATCACGAACGTCGGACGATTGCTCCCACACCAAAAGTGCCAGCCACTCAAGCTCTTGCTGCTCCTCAGCAGCCATTGGCAGCGCATTTTCAGCAGCACAGACACTGGGGCTCCGGGCTTTCCCTGAGGAGCAGGGCTTCGACATTTGCCACCAGCTGCACCTGGGAGGCCCCCGAAAAAAAACCTCGAAAACTCACGAACGTCGGAGGATTGCTCCCACACCAAAAGTGCCAGCCACTAAGGCTCTTGGTGCTCCTCAGCGGCCATTGGCAGCGCATCTACAGCAGCACAGACATCGGGGCTCCGGGCTTTCCCTGAGGAGTAGGTCTTCGACGTTTGCCACCATCCGAACCTAGGCAGCCCCCGAAAAAAAACCCTGGAAAATCATGAACGTCGGACGATTGCTCCCACCCAAAAAGGGCCAGCCAGTCAAGCTCTTGCTGCTCCTCAGCGGCCATTGGCAGCGCATCCACAGCAGCACAGACATTGGGGCTCCGTGCTTTCTCTGAGGAGCAGGGCTTCAACGTTTGCCACCAGCTGCACCTCCAAGCCCCCAAAAAAAAACCCCCATAAATCGCGAACGTCGGACGATTGCTCCCACCCCAAAAGTGCCAGCCACTCAAGCTCTTGCTGCTCCTCAGCGGCCATTGGCAACGCATCTACAGCACCACAGACACTGGGGCTCCGGGCGTTCTCTGAGGAGCAGCGCTTCGACATTTGCACCAGCCGCACCTTGGCGCCCCCCAAAAAAGCCCAAAAAATCACGAACGTCGGACGATTGCACCCACACCAAAGTGCCAGCCACTCAAGCTCTTGCTGCTCCTCAGCGGCCATTGGCAGCGCATCTACAGCACCACAGACATTGGGGCTTCGGGCTTTCCCTGAGGAGCAGGGCTTCGACGTTTGCCACCAGCTGCAACTGGGCGCAAACCGAAAAAAAAACCCGAAAAATTACGAACGTCAAATGATTGCTCCCACAACGATAGTGCCAGCCACTCAATCTCTTGCTGCTCCTCAGCGTCATTGGTAGCGCATCTACAGCACCACAGACATTGGTGCTCCGGGCTTTCCCTGAGGAGCAGGGCTTCGACGTTTGCCACCAGCTGCACATGGGCGCCCCCCGAAAAAAAAACCTGAAAAATCACGAACGTCGGACGATATCTCCCACACCAAAAGTGCCATCCACTCAAGCTCTTGCTGCTCCTCAATGGCCATTGGCAGCGCATCTACAGCAGCACAGACATTAGGTCTCCGAACTTTCCCTGAGGAGCAGAGCTTCAAATTTTGCCACCAGCTGCACCTGGGCGCCCACAAAAAAAAACCCCGAAAAATCACGAACGTTGGAGAATTGCTCCCACACCAAAAGTGCCAGCCACTCAAGCTCTTGCTGCTCCTCAGCGGCCATTGGCAGTGCATCTACAGCAGCACAGACATTGGGGCTCCTGGATTTACCCGAGGAGCAGGTCTTCGACGTTTGCCACCAGCTGCACCTGGGCGCCCCCCGAAATAAAACCCCGAAAATCACGAACGTCTGACAATTGCTCCCACACCAAAAGTGCCAGCCACTCAAGCTCTTGCTGCGCCTCAGCAGCCGTTGGCAGCGCATCTACAGCAGCACAGACACTGGGGCTCCGGTCTTTCCCTGGGGAGCAGGACTTCAAAGTTTGCCACCAGCTGCACCTGGGTGAAACCCCAAAAAATCCCCGAAAAGTCACGAACGTCGGACGATTGCTCCCACACCAAAAGTGCCAGCCACTCTAGCTCTTGCTGCTCCTCAGCTGCCATTGGTAGCGCATCTACACCAGCACAGACATTGGGGCTGCGGGCTTTCCCTGAGGAGCAGGGCTTCGACGTTTGCCACCAGCTGCACCTGGGCGCCCCCCGAAAAAAAACCCTGAAAAACCACGAACGTTGTATGATTGCTCCCACATCAAAAGTGCCAGCCACTCAAGCTCTTGCTGCTCCTCAGCAGCCATTGGTAGCGCAACTAGAGCACCACAGACATTGGGGCCATTGGCAGCGCATCTACAGCAGCACAGACATTGGGGCTCCGGTCTTTCCCTGAGGAGAAGGGCTTCGATGATTGCCACCAGCTGCACCTGGGCGCCCCCCGAAATAAAACGCCGAAAAATTACGAACGTCAGACGATTGCTCCCACCCCAAAAGTGCCATCCACTCAAGCTCTTGCTGCTCATCAGCGGCCATTGGCAGCGCATCTACAGCACCACAGACATTGGGGCTCCGGGATTTCCCCGAGGAGCAGGTCTTCGACGTTTGCCACCAGCTGCACCAGGCCGCCCCCCGATATAAAATCCTGAAAAATCACGAACGTCGGACGATTGCTCCCACACCAAAAGTTCCACCCACACAAGCTCTTGCTGCTCCTCAGCAGCCATTGGTAGCGCATCTACAGCAGCACAGACATTGGGGCTCCGGTCTTTCCCTGAGGAGCAGGGCTTCGACGTTTGCCACCAGCTGCACCTGGGCCCCCCCCGAAATTAAATACTGAAAAATCACGAACGTGGGACAATTGCTCCCACACCAAAAGTGCCAGCCACTCAAGCTCTTGCTGCTCCTCAGCGGCCATTGGCAGCGCATCTACAGCAGCACAGACATTGGGGCTCCGGGCTTTCCCTGACGAGCAGGGCTTTGACGTTTGCCACCAGCCGCACCTGGGCGCCCCCCGAAATAAAACCCCGAAAAATCATGAACATCGGACGATTGCTCCCACCACAAAAGGGCCAGCCACTCAAGCTCTTGCTGCTCCTCAGCGGCCACTGGCAGCGCATCTAAAGCAGCACAGACACTGGAGCTCCGGGCTTTCCCTGAGGAGCAGGGCTTCGACGTTTGCCACCAGCTGCACCTGGGCGCCCCCCGAAATTAAATACTGAAAAATCACGAACGTGGGACAATTGCTCCCACAACAAATGTGCCAGCCACTCAAGCTCTTGCTGCTCCTCAGCAGCCATTGGTAGCGCATCTACAGCAGCACAGACATTGGGGCTCCGGTCTTTCCCTGAGGAGCAGGGCTTCGACGTTTGCCAGCAGCTGCACCTGGGCGCAAACCGAAAAAGAAGCCCGAATAATCACGAACGTCGGACGATTGCTCCCACACCAAAAGCGCCAGCCACTCTAGCTCCTGCTGCTCCTCAGCAGCCATTGGCAGCGCATCAAGAGCACCACAGACATTGGGGCTCCGGGCTTTCCCTGAGGAGCAGGGCTTCAAAGTTTGCCACCAGCTGCACCTGGGCGCCCACCAAAAAAAAACCCCGAAAAATCATGAACGTCGGACGATTGCTCCCACACCAAAAGTGCCAGCCACTCAAGCTCTTGCTGCACCTCAGCAGCAATTGGTAGCGCATCTACAGCAGCACAGACATTGGGGTTCGAGTCTTTCTCTGAGGAGCAGAGCTTCAAATTTTGCCAAAAGCTGCACCTGGGCGCCCACAAAAAAAAACCCCGAAAAATCACGAATGTTGGAGAATTGCTCCCACACCAAAAGTGCCAGCCACTCAAGCTCTTGCTGCTCCTCAGCGGCCATTGGCAGCGCATCTACAGCAGCACAGACATTGGGGCTCTGGTCTTTCCCTGAGGAGGAGGGCTTCGACGTTTGCCACCAGCTGCACCTGGGCGCCCCCCGAAAAAAAACCCCGAAATATCACGAAAGTTGGATGATTGCTCCCACACCAAAAGTGCCAGCCACTCAAGCTCTTGCTGCTCCTCAGCAACCATTGGCAACGCATCTACAGCAGCAGAGACATTGGGTCTCCGGTCTTTCCCTGAGGAGCAGGGCTTCGACGTTTGCCACCAGCTGCACCTGGGCGCCCACCAAAAAAGAACCCTGAAAAATCACGAGCGTCGGACGATTGCTCCCACACCAAAAGTGCCAGCCACTCAAGCTCTTGCTGCTCCTCAGCGGCCATTGGCAGCGCATCTAAAACACCACAGACATTGGGGCTCCTGGATTTACCCGAGGAGCAGGGCTTCGACGTTTGCCACCAGCTGCACCTGGGCGCCCCCGAAATAAAACCCCGAAAATTCACTAACGTCTGACAATTGCTCCCACACCAAAAGTGCCAGCCACTCAACCTCTTGCTGCGCCTCAGCAGCCGTTGGCAGCGCATCTACAGCAGCACAGACACTGGGGCTACGGTCTTTCCCTGGGGAGCAGGACTTCAAAGTTTGCCACCAGCTGCACCTGGGTGAAACCCCAAAAAAATCCCCGAAAAGTCACGAACGTCGGACGATTGCTCCCACACCAAAAGTGCCAGCCACTCTAGCTCTTGCTGCTCCTCAGCTGCCATTGGTAGAGCATCTACACCAGCACAGACATTGGGGCTGCGGGCTTTCCCTGAGGAGCAGGGCTTCGACGTTTGCCCCCAGCTGCACCTGGGCGCCCCCCGAAAAAACCCTGAAAAATCACGAACGTTGTATGATTACACCACATCAAAAGTGCCAGCCACTCAAGCTCTTGCTGCTCCTCAGCGGCCATTGGTAGCGCAACTAGAGCACCACAGACATTGGGGCCATTGGCAGCGCATCTACAGCAGCACAGACATTGGGGCTCCGGTCTTTCCCTGAGGAGAAGGGCTTCGAAGATTGCCACCAGCTGCACCTGGGCGCTCCCCGAAATAAAACCCCGAAAAAATCACGAACGTCAGACGATTGCTCCCACACCAATAGTGCCATCCACTCAAGCTCTTGCTGCTAATCAGCGGCCATTGGCAGCGCATCTACAGCACCACAGACATTGGGGCTCCTGGATTTCCCCGAGGAGCAGGTCTTCGACGTTTGCCACCAGCTGCACCTGGCCGCCCCCCGAAATAAAATCCTGAAAAATCACGAACGTCGGACGATTGCTCCCACACCAAAAGTTCCACCCACCCAAGCTCTTGCTGCTCCTCAGCAGTCATTGGTAGCGCATCTAAAACACCACAGACATTGGGGCTCCGGTCTTTCCCTGAGGAGCAGGGCTTCGACGTTTGCCACCAGCTGCACCTGGGCACCCCCCGAAATTAAATACTGAAAAATCACGAACGTCTGACGATTGCTCCCACACCAAAAGTGCCAGCCACTCAAGCTCTTGCTGCTCCTCAGCGGCCATTGGCAGCGCATCTACAGCAGCACAGACATTGGGGCTCCGGGCTTTCCCTGACGAGCAGGGCTTTGACGTTTGCCACCAGCCGCACCTGGGCGCCCCCCGAAATAAAACCCCGAAAAATCATGAACATCGGACGATTGCTCCCACCACAAAAGTGCCAGCCACTCAAGCTCTTGCTGCTCCTCAGCGGCCACTGGCAGCGCATCTAAAGCAGCACAGACAGTGGAGCTCCGGTCTTACCCTGAGGAGCAGGGCTTCGACGTTTGCCACCAGCTGCACCTGGGCGCCCCCCGAAATTAAATACTGAAAAATCACGAACGTGGGACAATTGCTCCCACAACAAAAGTGCCAGCCACTCAAGCTCTTGCTGCTCCTCAGCAGCCATTGGTAGCGCATCTACAGCAGCACAGACATTGGGGCTCCGGGCTTTCCCTGAGGAGCAGGGCTTCGACGTTTGCCACCAGCTGCACCTGCACGCCCCCCGAAAAAAACCCCGAAAAATCACGAACGTCGGACAATTGCTCCCACACCAAAATTGCCAGCCTCTCAAGCTCTTGCTGCTCCTCAGCGACCATTGGCAGCGCATCTACAGCACCACAGACATTGGGGCTCCTGGATTTCCACGAGGAGCAGGGCTTCGACGCTTGCCACCTGCAGCACCTGGGCGCCCCCAGAAAAAATACCCTGAAAAATCACGAACGTCAGACAATTTCTCCCACACCAAAAGTGCCAGCCACTCAAGCTCTTGCTACTCCTCAGCAGCCATTGGTAGCGCAACTAGAGCACCACAGACATTGGGGCCATTGGCAGCGCATCTACAGCAGCACAGACATTGGGGCTCCGGTCTTTCCCTGAGGAGAAGGGCTTCGACGTTTGCCACCAGCTGCACCTGGGCGCCCACCAAAAAATACCCCGAAAAATCACGAACGTCGGACAATTGCTCCCACACCAAACGTGCCAGCCACTCAAGCTCTTGCTGCTCCTCAGCGGCCATTGGCAGCGCATCTACAGCAGCACAGACATTGGGGCTCCTGGATTTACCCGAGGAGCAGGTCTTCGACGTTTGCCACCAGCTGCACCTGGGCGCCCCCCGAAATAAAACCCCGAAAAATCACGAACGTCTGACAATTGCTCCCACACCAAAAGTGCCAGCCACTCAAGCTCTTGCTGCGCCTCAGCAGCCGTTGGCATCGCATCTACACCAGCACAGACATTGGGGCTGCGGGCTTTCCCTGAGGAGCAGGGCTTCGACGTTTGCCACCAGCTGCACCTGGGCGCCCCCCGAAATAAAACCCTGAAAAACCACGAACGTTGTATGATTGCTCCCACATCAAAAGTGCCAGCCACTCAAGCTCTTGCTGCTCCTCAGCAGCCATTGGTAGCGCAACTAGAGCACCACAGACATTGGGGCCATTGGCAGCGCATCTACAGCAGCACAGACATTGGGGCTCCGGTCTTTCCCTGAGGAGAAGGGCTTCGAAGATTGCCACCAGCTGCACCTGGGCGCCCCCCGAAATAAAACGCCGAAAAATTACGAACGTCAGACGATTGCTCCCACCCCAAAAGTGCCATCCACTCAAGCTCTTGCTGCTCCTCAGCGGCCATTGGCAGCGCATCTACAGCACCACAGACATTGGGGCTCCTGGATTTCCCCGAGGAGCAGGTCTTCGACGTTTGCCACCAGCTGCACCAGGCCGCCCCCGATATAAAATCCTGAAAATCACGAACGTCGGACGATTGCTCCCACACCAAAAGTTCCACCCACACAAGCTCTTGCTGCTCCTCAGCAGCCATTGGTAGCGCATCTACAGCAGCACAGACACTGGGGCTCCGGTCTTTCCCTGAGGAGCAGGGCTTCGACGTTTGCCACCAGCTGCACCTGGGCCCCCCCCGAAATTAAATACTGAAAAATCACGAACGTGGGACAATTGCTCCCACACCAAAAGTGCCAGCCACTCAAGCTCTTGCTGCTCCTCAGCGGCCATTGGCAGCGCATCTACAGCACCACAGACATTGGGGCTCCGGGCTTTCCCTGACGAGCAGGGCTTTGACGTTTGCCACCAGCCGCACCTGGGCGCCCCCGAAATAAAAACCCCGAAAAATCATGAACATCGGACGATTGCTCCCACCACAAAAGGGCCAGCCACTCAAGCTCTTGCTGCTCCTCAGCGGCCACTGGCAGCGCATCTAAAGCAGCACAGACACTGGAGCTCCGGGCTTTCCCTGAGGAGCAGGGCTTCGACGTTTGCCACCAGCTGCACCTGGGCGCCCCCCGAAATTAAATACTGAAAATCACGAACGTGGGACAATTGCTCCCACAACAAATGTGCCAGCCACTCAAGCTCTTGCTGCTCCTCAGCAGCCATTGGTAGCGCATCTACAGCAGCACAGACATTGGGGCTCCGGTCTTTCCCTGAGGAGCAGGGCTTCGACGTTTGCCAGCAGCTGCACCTGGGCGCAAACCGAAAAAGAAGCCCGAATAATCACGAACGTCGGACGATTGCTCCCACACCAAAAGCGCCAGCCACTCTAGCTCCTGCTGCTCCTCAGCAGCCATTGGCAGCGCATCAAGAGCACCACAGACATTGGGGCTCCGGGCTTTCCCTGAGGAGCAGGGCTTCAAAGTTTGCCACCAGCTGCACCTGGGCGCCCACCAAAAAAAACCCCGAAAAATCATGAACGTCGGACGATTGCTCCCACACCAAAAGTGCCAGCCACTCAAGCTCTTGCTGCACCTCAGCAGCAATTGGTAGCGCATCTACAGCAGCACAGACATTGGGGTTCGAGTCTTTCTCTGAGGAGCAGAGCTTCAAATTTTGCCAAAAGCTGCACCTGTGCGCCCACAAAAAAAACCCCGAAAAATCACGAATGTTGGAGAATTGCTCCCACACCAAAAGTGCCAGCCACTCAAGCTCTTGCTGCTCCTCAGCGGCCATTGGCAGCGCATCTACAGCAGCACAGACATTGGGGCTCTGGTCTTTCCCTGAGGAGGAGGGCTTCGACGTTTGCCACCAGCTGCACCTGGGCGCCCCCGAAAAAAAACCCCGAAATATCACGAACGTTGGATGATTGCTCCCACACCAAAAGTGCCAGCCACTCAAGCTCTTGCTGCTCCTCAGCAACCATTGGCAACGCATCTACAGCAGCAGAGACATTGGGTCTCCGGTCTTTCCCTGAGGAGCAGGGCTTCGACGTTTGCCACCAGCTGCACCTGGGCGCCCACCAAAAAAGAACCCTGAAAAATCACGAGCGTCGGACGATTGCTCCCACACCAAAAGTGCCAGCCACTCAAGCTCTTGCTGCTCCTCAGCGGCCATTGGCAGCGCATCTAAAACACCACAGACATTGGGGCTCCTGGATTTACCCGAGGAGCAGGGCTTCGACGTTTGCCACCAGCTGCACCTGGGCGCCCCCCGAAATAAAACCCCGAAAATTCACTAACGTCTGACAATTGCTCCCACACCAAAAGTGCCAGCCACTCAACCTCTTGCTGCGCCTCAGCAGCCGTTGGCAGCGCATCTACAGCAGCACAGACACTGGGGCTACGGTCTTTCCCTGGGGAGCAGGACTTCAAAGTTTGCCACCAGCTGCACCTGGGTGAAACCCCAAAAAAATCCCCGAAAAGTCACGAACGTCGGACGATTGCTCCCACCCCAAAAGTGCCAGCCACTCTAGCTCTTGCTGCTCCTCAGCGGCCATTGGTAGCGCATCTACACCAGCACAGACATTGGGGCTGCGGGCTTTCCCTGAAGAGCAGGGCTTCGACGTTTGCCCCCAGCTGCACCTGGGCGCCCCCGAAAAAACCCTGAAAAATCACGAACGTTGTATGATTACACCACATCAAAAGTGCCAGCCACTCAAGCTCTTGCTGCTCCTCAGCGGCCATTGGTAGCGCAACTAGAGCACCACAGACATTGGGGCCATTGGCAGCGCATCTACAGCAGCACAGACATTGGGGCTCCGGTCTTTCCCTGAGGAGAAGGGCTTCGAAGATTGCCACCAGCTGCACCTGGGCGCCCCCGAAATAAAAACCCCGAAAAAATCACGAACGTCAGACGATTGCTCCCACACCAATAGTGCCATCCACTCAAGCTCTTGCTGCTCATCAGCGGCCATTGGCAGCGCATCTACAGCACCACAGACATTGGGGCTCCTGGATTTCCCCGAGGAGCAGGTCTTCGACGTTTGCCACCAGCTGCACCTGGCCGCCCCCCGAAATAAAATCCTGAAAAATCACGAACGTCGGACGATTGCTCCCACACCAAAAGTTCCACCCACCCAAGCTCTTGCTGCTCCTCAGCGGCCATTGGCAGCGCATCTACAGCACCACAGACATTGGGGCTCCGGGCTTTCCCTGACGAGCAGGGCTTTGACGTTTGCCACCAGCCGCACCTGGGCGCCCCGAAATAAAACCCCGAAAAATCATGAACATCGGACGATTGCTCCCACCACAAAAGGGCCAGCCACTCAAGCTCTTGCTGCTCCTCAGCGGCCACTGGCAGCGCATCTAAAGCAGCACAGACACTGGAGCTCCGGGCTTTCCCTGAGGAGCAGGGCTTCGACGTTTGCCACCAGCTGCACCTGGGCGCCCCCGAAATTAAATACTGAAAAATCACGAACGTGGGACAATTGCTCCCACAACAAATGTGCCAGCCACTCAAGCTCTTGCTGCTCCTCAGCAGCCATTGGTAGCGCATCTACAGCAGCACAGACATTGGGGCTCCGGTCTTTCCCTGAGGAGCAGGGCTTCGACGTTTGCCAGCAGCTGCACCTGGGCGCAAACCGAAAAAGAAGCCCGAATAATCACGAACGTCGGACGATTGCTCCCACACCAAAAGCGCCAGCCACTCTAGCTCCTGCTGCTCCTCAGCAGCCATTGGCAGCGCATCAAGAGCACCACAGACATTGGGGCTCCGGGCTTTCCCTGAGGAGCAGGGCTTCAAAGTTTGCCACCAGCTGCACCTGGGCGCCCACCAAAAAAAAAACCCCGAAAAATCATGAACGTCGGACGATTGCTCCCACACCAAAAGTGCCAGCCACTCAAGCTCTTGCTGCACCTCAGCAGCAATTGGTAGCGCATCTACAGCAGCACAGACATTGGGGTTCGAGTCTTTCTCTGAGGAGCAGAGCTTCAAATTTTGCCAAAAGCTGCACCTGGGCGCCCACAAAAAAAACCCCGAAAAATCACGAATGTTGGAGAATTGCTCCCACACCAAAAGTGCCAGCCACTCAAGCTCTTGCTGCTCCTCAGCGGCCATTGGCAGCGCATCTACAGCAGCACAGACATTGGGGCTCTGGTCTTTCCCTGAGGAGGAGGGCTTCGACGTTTGCCACCAGCTGCACCTGGGCGCCCCGAAAAAAAACCCCGAAATATCACGAAAGTTGGATGATTGCTCCCACACCAAAAGTGCCAGCCACTCAAGCTCTTGCTGCTCCTCAGCAGCCATTGGCAACGCATCTACAGCAGCAGAGACATTGGGTCTCCGGTCTTTCCCTGAGGAGCAGGGCTTCGACGTTTGCCACCAGCTGCACCTGGGCGCCCACCAAAAAAGAACCCTGAAAAATCACGAGCGTCGGACGATTGCTCCCACACCAAAAGTGCCAGCCACTCAAGCTCTTGCTGCTCCTCAGCGGCCATTGGCAGCGCATCTAAAACACCACAGACATTGGGGCTCCTGGATTTACCCGAGGAGCAGGGCTTCGACGTTTGCCACCAGCTGCACCTGGGCGCCCCCGAAATAAAACCCCGAAAATTCACTAACGTCTGACAATTGCTCCCACACCAAAAGTGCCAGCCACTCAACCTCTTGCTGCGCCTCAGCAGCCGTTGGCAGCGCATCTACAGCAGCACAGACACTGGGGCTACGGTCTTTCCCTGGGGAGCAGGACTTCAAAGTTTGCCACCAGCTGCACCTGGGTGAAACCCCAAAAAAATCCCCGAAAAGTCACGAACGTCGGACGATTGCTCCCACACCAAAAGTGCCAGCCACTCTAGCTCTTGCTGCTCCTCAGCTGCCATTGGTAGAGCATCTACACCAGCACAGACATTGGGGCTGCGGGCTTTCCCTGAGGAGCAGGGCTTCGACGTTTGCCCCCAGCTGCACCTGGGCGCCCCCCGAAAAAAACCCTGAAAAATCACGAACGTTGTATGATTACACCACATCAAAAGTGCCAGCCACTCAAGCTCTTGCTGCTCCTCAGCGGCCATTGGTAGCGCAACTAGAGCACCACAGACATTGGGGCCATTGGCAGCGCATCTACAGCAGCACAGACATTGGGGCTCCGGTCTTTCCCTGAGGAGAAGGGCTTCGAAGATTGCCACCAGCTGCACCTGGGCGCTCCCCGAAATAAAACCCCGAAAAAATCACGAACGTCAGACGATTGCTCCCACACCAATAGTGCCATCCACTCAAGCTCTTGCTGCTAATCAGCGGCCATTGGCAGCGCATCTACAGCACCACAGACATTGGGGCTCCGGTCTTTCCCTGAGGAGCAGGGCTTCGACGTTTGCCACCAGCTGCACCTGGGCACCCCCCGAAATTAAATACTGAAAAATCACGAACGTCTGACGATTGCTCCCACACCAAAAGTGCCAGCCACTCAAGCTCTTGCTGCTCCTCAGCGGCCATTGGCAGCGCATCTACAGCAGCACAGACATTGGGGCTCCGGGCTTTCCCTGACGAGCAGGGCTTTGACGTTTGCCACCAGCCGCACCTGGGCGCCCCCCGAAATAAAACCCCGAAAAATCATGAACATCGGACGATTGCTCCCACCACAAAAGTGCCAGCCACTCAAGCTCTTGCTGCTCCTCAGCGGCCACTGGCAGCGCATCTAAAGCAGCACAGACAGTGGAGCTCCGGTCTTACCCTGAGGAGCAGGGCTTCGACGTTTGCCACCAGCTGCACCTGGGCGCCCCCGAAATTAAATACTGAAAAATCACGAACGTGGGACAATTGCTCCCACAACAAAAGTGCCAGCCACTCAAGCTCTTGCTGCTCCTCAGCAGCCATTGGTAGCGCATCTACAGCAGCACAGACATTGGGGCTCCGGGCTTTCCCTGAGGAGCAGGGCTTCGACGTTTGCCACCAGCTGCACCTGCACGCCCCGAAAAAAACCCCGAAAAATCACGAACGTCGGACGATTGCTCCCACACCAAAATTGCCAGCCTCTCAAGCTCTTGCTGCTCCTCAGCGACCATTGGCAGCGCATCTACAGCACCACAGACATTGGGGCTCCTGGATTTCCACGAGGAGCAGGGCTTCGACGCTTGCCACCTGCAGCACCTGGGCGCCCCCAGAAAAAATACCCTGAAAAATCACGAACGTCAGACAATTTCTCCCACACCAAAAGTGCCAGCCACTCAAGCTCTTGCTACTCCTCAGCAGCCATTGGTAGCGCAACTAGAGCACCACAGACATTGGGGCCATTGGCAGCGCATCTACAGCAGCACAGACATTGGGGCTCCGGTCTTTCCCTGAGGAGAAGGGCTTCGACGTTTGCCACCAGCTGCACCTGGGCGCCCACCAAAAAATACCCCGAAAAATCACGAACGTCGGACAATTGCTCCCACACCAAACGTGCCAGCCACTCAAGCTCTTGCTGCTCCTCAGCGGCCATTGGCAGCGCATCTACAGCAGCACAGACATTGGGGCTCCTGGATTTACCCGAGGAGCAGGTCTTCGACGTTTGCCACCAGCTGCACCTGGGCGCCCCCCGAAATAAAAACCCCGAAAAATCACGAACGTCTGACAATTGCTCCCACACCAAAAGTGCCAGCCACTCAAGCTCTTGCTGCGCCTCAGCAGCCGTTGGCAGCGCATCTACACCAGCACAGACATTGGGGCTGCGGGCTTTCCCTGAGGAGCAGGGCTTCGACGTTTGCCACCAGCTGCACCTGGGCGCCCCCCGAAAAAAACCCTGAAAAACCACGAACGTTGTATGATTGCTCCCACATCAAAAGTGCCAGCCACTCAAGCTCTTGCTGCTCCTCAGCAGCCATTGGTAGCGCAACTAGAGCACCACAGACATTGGGGCCATTGGCAGCGCATCTACAGCAGCACAGACATTGGGGCTCCGGTCTTTCCCTGAGGAGAAGGGCTTCGAAGATTGCCACCAGCTGCACCTGGGCGCCCCCCGAAATAAAACGCCGAAAAATTACGAACGTCAGACGATTGCTCCCACCCCAAAAGTGCCATCCACTCAAGCTCTTGCTGCTCCTCAGCGGCCATTGGCAGCGCATCTACAGCACCACAGACATTGGGGCTCCTGGATTTCCCCGAGGAGCAGGTCTTCGACGTTTGCCACCAGCTGCACCAGGCCGCCCCCCGATATAAAATCCTGAAAAATCACGAACGTCGGACGATTGCTCCCACACCAAAAGTTCCACCCACACAAGCTCTTGCTGCTCCTCAGCAGCCATTGGTAGCGCATCTACAGCAGCACAGACACTGGGGCTCCGGTCTTTCCCTGAGGAGCAGGGCTTCGACGTTTGCCACCAGCTGCACCTGGGCCCCCCCCGAAATTAAATACTGAAAAATCACGAACGTGGGACAATTGCTTCCACACCAAAAGTGCCAGCCACTCAAGCTCTTGCTGCTCCTCAGCGGCCATTGGCAGCGCATCTACAGCACCACAGACATTGGGGCTCCGGGCTTTCCCTGACGAGCAGGGCTTTGACGTTTGCCACCAGCCGCACCTGGGCGCCCCCCGAAATAAAACCCCGAAAAATCATGAACATCGGACGATTGCTCCCACCACAAAAGGGCCAGCCACTCAAGCTCTTGCTGCTCCTCAGCGGCCACTGGCAGCGCATCTAAAGCAGCACAGACACTGGAGCTCCGGGCTTTCCCTGAGGAGCAGGGCTTCGACGTTTGCCACCAGCTGCACCTGGGCGCCCCCCGAAATTAAATACTGAAAAATCACGAACGTGGGACAATTGCTCCCACAACAAATGTGCCAGCCACTCAAGCTCTTGCTGCTCCTCAGCAGCCATTGGTAGCGCATCTACAGCAGCACAGACATTGGGGCTCCGGTCTTTCCCTGAGGAGCAGGGCTTCGACGTTTGCCAGCAGCTGCACCTGGGCGCAAACCGAAAAAGAAGCCCGAATAATCACGAACGTCGGACGATTGCTCCCACACCAAAAGCGCCAGCCACTCTAGCTCCTGCTGCTCCTCAGCAGCCATTGGCAGCGCATCAAGAGCACCACAGACATTGGGGCTCCGGGCTTTCCCTGAGGAGCAGGGCTTCAAAGTTTGCCACCAGCTGCACCTGGGCGCCCACCAAAAAAAAAAACCCCGAAAAATCATGAACGTCGGACGATTGCTCCCACACCAAAAGTGCCAGCCACTCAAGCTCTTGCTGCACCTCAGCAGCAATTGGTAGCGCATCTACAGCAGCACAGACATTGGGGTTCGAGTCTTTCTCTGAGGAGCAGAGCTTCAAATTTTGCCAAAAGCTGCACCTGTGCGCCCACAAAAAAAAAACCCCGAAAAATCACGAATGTTGGAGAATTGCTCCCACACCAAAAGTGCCAGCCACTCAAGCTCTTGCTGCTCCTCAGCGGCCATTGGCAGCGCATCTACAGCAGCACAGACATTGGGGCTCTGGTCTTTCCCTGAGGAGGAGGGCTTCGACGTTTGCCACCAGCTGCACCTGGGCGCCCCCGAAAAAAAACCCCGAAATATCACGAACGTTGGATGATTGCTCCCACACCAAAAGTGCCAGCCACTCAAGCTCTTGCTGCTCCTCAGCAACCATTGGCAACGCATCTACAGCAGCAGAGACATTGGGTCTCCGGTCTTTCCCTGAGGAGCAGGGCTTCGACGTTTGCCACCAGCTGCACCTGGGCGCCCACCAAAAAAGAACCCTGAAAAATCACGAGCGTCGGACGATTGCTCCCACACCAAAAGTGCCAGCCACTCAAGCTCTTGCTGCTCCTCAGCGGCCATTGGCAGCGCATCTAAAACACCACAGACATTGGGGCTCCTGGATTTACCTGAGGAGCAGGTCTTCGACGTTTGCCACCAGCTGCACCTGGGCGCCCCCGAAATAAAACCCCGAAAATTCACTAACGTCTGACAATTGCTCCCACACCAAAAGTGCCAGCCACTCAACCTCTTGCTGCGCCTCAGCAGCCGTTGGCAGCGCATCTACAGCAGCACAGACACTGGGGCTACGGTCTTTCCCTGGGGAGCAGGACTTCAAAGTTTGCCACCAGCTGCACCTGGGTGAAACCCCAAAAAATCCCCGAAAAGTCACGAACGTCGGACGATTGCTCCCACCCCAAAAGTGCCAGCCACTCTAGCTCTTGCTGCTCCTCAGCTGCCATTGGTAGCGCATCTACACCAGCACAGACATTGGGGCTGCGGGCTTTCCCTGAAGAGCAGGGCTTCGACGTTTGCCCCCAGCTGCACCTGGGCGCCCCCGAAAAAACCCTGAAAAATCACGAACGTTGTATGATTACACCACATCAAAAGTGCCAGCCACTCAAGCTCTTGCTGCTCCTCAGCGGCCATTGGTAGCGCAACTAGAGCACCACAGACATTGGGGCCATTGGCAGCGCATCTACAGCAGCACAGACATTGGGGCTCCGGTCTTTCCCTGAGGAGAAGGGCTTCGAAGATTGCCACCAGCTGCACCTGGGCGCCCCCCGAAATAAAACCCCGAAAAAATCACGAACGTCAGACGATTGCTCCCACACCAATAGTGCCATCCACTCAAGCTCTTGCTGCTCATCAGCGGCCATTGGCAGCGCATCTACAGCACCACAGACATTGGGGCTCCTGGATTTCCCCGAGGAGCAGGTCTTCGACGTTTGCCACCAGCTGCACCTGGCCGCCCCCCGAAATTAAATACTGAAAAATCACGAACGTGGGACAATTGCTCCCACAACAAATGTGCCAGCCACTCAAGCTCTTGCTGCTCCTCAGCGGCCACTGGCAGCGCATCTAAAGCAGCACAGACAGTGGAGCTCCGGTCTTACCCTGAGGAGCAGGGCTTCGACGTTTGCCACCAGCTGCACCTGGGCGCCCCCCGAAATTAAATACTGAAAAATCACGAACGTGGGACAATTGCTCCCACAACAAAAGTGCCAGCCACTCAAGCTCTTGCTGCTCCTCAGCAGCCATTGGTAGCGCATCTACAGCAGCACAGACATTGGGGCTCCGGGCTTTCCCTGAGGAGCAGGGCTTCGACGTTTGCCACCAGCTGCACCTACACGCCCCCCGAAAAAAACCCCGAAAAATCACGAACGTCGGACAATTGCTCCCACACCAAAAGTGCCAGCCTCTCAAGCTCTTGCTGCTCCTCAGCGACCATTGGCAGCGCATCTACAGCACCACAGACATTGGGGCTCCTGGATTTCCACGAGGAGCAGGGCTTCGACGCTTGCCACCTGCAGCACCTGGGCGCCCCCAGAAAAAATACCCTGAAAAATCACGAACGTCAGACAATTTCTCCCACACCAAAAGTGCCAGCCACTCAAGCTCTTGCTGCTCCTCAGCAGCCATTGGTAGCGCAACTAGAGCACCACAGACATTGGGGCCATTGGCAGCGCATCTACAGCAGCACAGACATTGGGGCTCCGGTCTTTCCCTGAGGAGAAGGGCTTCGACGTTTGCCACCAGCTGCACCTGGGCGCCCACCAAAAAATACCCCGAAAAATCACGAACGTCGGACAATTGCTCCCACACCAAACGTGCCAGCCACTCAAGCTCTTGCTGCTCCTCAGCGGCCATTGGCAGCGCATCTAAAACACCACAGACATTGGGGCTCCGGTCTTTCCCTGAGGAGCAGGGCTTCGACGTTTGCCACCAGCTGCACCTGGGCGCCCCCCGAAATTAAATACTGAAAAATCACGAACGTGGGACAATTGCTCCCACACCAAAAGTGCCAGCCACTCAAGCTCTTGCTGCGCCTCAGAGGCCATTGGCAGCGCATCAGCAGCACCACAGACATTGGGTCTATGGGCTTTCCCTGAGGAGCAGGGCTTCGACGTTTTCCACCAGCTACACCTGGGCGTCCCCCATAATAAAACCCCGAAAAATTACGAACGTCAGACGATTGCTCCCACACCAAAAGTGCCAGCCACTCAAGATCTTGCTGCTCCTCAGCGGCCATTGGCAGCGCATCTACAGCACAACAGACATTGGGGCTCCTGGATTTCCCCGAGGAGCAGGTCTTCGACGTTTGCCACCAGCTGCACCTGGGCGCCCCCCGAAATAAAATCCTGAAAACTCACGAACGTCGGACGATTGGTCCCACACCAAAAGTGCCAGCCACTCAAGATCTTGCTGCTCCTCAGCAGCCATTGGTAGCGCATCTACAGCACCACAGACATTGGGGTTCCGGTCTTTCCCTGAGGAGCAGGGCTTCGACGTTTGCCACCAGCTGCACCTTGGCGCCCACCAAAAAAAAAAAAAAAATAACGAACGTTGTATGATTGCTCACACACCAAACGTGCCAGCCACTCAAGCTCTTGCTGGTCCTCAGCGGCCATTGGCAGCGCATCTAAAGCACCACAGACATTTGGGGCTGCGGGCTTTCCCTGAGGATCAGGGCTTCGACGTTTGCCACCAGCTGCACCTGCGCGCCCACCGAAATAAAACCCCTAAAAATCACGAACGTCGGACGATTGCTCCCACCCCAAAAGTGCCAGCCACTCAAGCTCTGCTGCTCCTCAGCAGCCATTGGCAGCGCATCTACAGCACCACAGACACTAGAGCTCCGGGCTTTCCCCAAGGAGCAGGGCTTTGATGTTTGCCACCAGCTACACGATGGCGCCCCCCAAAAAAAACCCCGAAAAATCAAGAACGTTGTATGATTGCTCCCACCCCAAAAGTGCCAGCCACTCAAGCTCTTGCTGCTCCTCAGCGGCCATTGGCAGTGCATCTACAGCAGCACAGACATTCGGGCTCCGGGCTTTCCCTGAGGAGCAGGGCTTCGACGTTTCCCACCCGCTGCACCTGGGCGCCCCCCGAAAATAAACCTCGAAAAATCACAAAAGTCTGACGATTGCGCCACCCAAACAGTGCCAGCCACTCATGATCTTGCTGCTCCTCAGCGGCCATTGGCAGCGCATCTACAGCACCACAGACATTGGGGCTCCGGGCTTTCCCTGAGGAGCAGGGCTTCGACGTTTGCCACCAGCTGAACCTGGGTGCCCTTCAATAAAAAACCCCGAAAAATCAAGAACGTCGGACGATTGCTCCCACACCAAAAGTGCCAGCCACTCAAGCTCTTGCTGCTCCTCATCAGCCATCGGCAGCTCATCTACAGCAGCACAGACACTGGGGCTCCGTTCTTTCCCTGAGGAGCAGGGCTTCGAAGTTTGGCACCAACTGAACCTGGGCGCACCCCTAAAAAAAACCCCGAAAAATCACGAACGTCGGACGATTGCTCCCACACCAAAAGTGCCAGCCACTCAAGCTCTTGCTGCTCCTCATCAGCCACTGGCAGCTCATCTACAGCAGCACAGACATTGGGGCTCCGGTCTTTCCCTGAGGAGCAGGGCTTCGATGTTTGCCACCAGCTGCACGTGGGCGCACCAAGAAAAAAAACCCAAAAAATCACGAACGTGGGACGATTGCTCCCACCCCAAAAGTGCCAGCCACTCAAGCTCTTGCTGCTCCTCAGCAGCCATTGGCAGCGCATCTACAGCACAACAGACATTGGGGCTCCGGGCTTTCCCTGAGGAGCAGGGCTTCGACGTTTGCCACCAGCTGTACCTGGGCGGCCCCCAAAAAAAAACCTCGAAAAATCACGAAGGTCGGAGAATTGCTCCCACACCAAAAGTGCCAGCCACTCAAGTTCTTGCTGCTCCTCAGCGGTCATTGGCAGTGCATCTACAGCACCACAGACATTGGGACTCCGGGCTTTCCCTGAGGAGCAGGGCTTCGATGTTTGCCACCAGCTGCACCTGGGCGCCCCCCGAAAGTAAACCTCTAAAAATCACAAACGTCGGACGATTGCTCCAACCCAAACAGTGTCAGCCACTCAAGCTCTTGGTGCTCCTCAGCAGCCATTGGCAGCGCATCCACAGCAGCACAGACATTGAGGCTCCGGGCTTTCCCTGAGGAGCAGGGCTTCGATGTTTGCTAACAGCTGCAACTGGGCGTCCAACAAAAAAAAACCCCGAAAACTCACGAACGTCGGACGATTGCTCCCACACCGAAAGTGCCAGCCACTCAAGCTCTTGCTGCTCCTCAGCGGCCATTGGCAGTGCATCTACAGCAGCACAGACACTGGGGCTCCGGGCTTTCCACTGAGGAGTACGACTATGATGTTTGCCACCAGCTGCACGTGGGCGCAAACCGAAAAACAACCCCAAAAAATCTCCAACGTCGGACGATTGCTACACACCAAAAGTGCCAGCCACTCAAGCTCTTGCTACTCCTCAGCAGCCATTGGCAGCGCATCTACAGCACCACAGACATTGGGGCTTCGGGCGTTGCCTGAGGAACAGGGCTTCAACGTTTGCCACCAGCTGCACGTGGGTACCCCCCAAAAAAAAACCCCCAAAAATCACTAATGTCGGACGATTGCTCCCACACCGAAAGTGCCAGCCACTCAAGCTCTTCCTGCTCCTAAGCGGCCATTGGCAGTGCATCTAACAGCAGCACAGACATTGGGGCTCCGGGCTTTCCCTGAGGAGTAGGTCTTCGACGTTTGCCACCAGCCGAACCTAGGCAGCCCCCGAAAAAAAACCCTGGAAAATCACGAACGTCGGACGATTGCTCCCACCCAAAAAGGGCCAGCCAGTCAAGCTCTTGCTGCTCCTCAGCGGCCATTGGCAGCGCATCCACAGCAGCATAGACATTGGGGCTCCGGGCTTTCCCTGAGGAGCAGGGCTTCCAAGTTTGCCACCAGCTGCACCTGGGCGCACCCCGAAAAAAACCCCGAAAAATCAAGAATTTCGGACGATATCTCCCACACCAAAAGTGCCAGCCACTCAAGCTCTTGATGCTCCCCAGCAACCATTGGTAGCGCATCTACAGCAGCACAGACATTGGGGCTCCGGGCTTTCCCTGAGGAGCAGGGCTTCGACGTTTGCTAAACAGCTGCACGTGGGCGTCCAAAAAAAAAAAAGACCCCGAAAAATCATGAACGTCGGACGATTGCTCCCACACCAAACGTGCCAGCCACTCAAGCTCTTGCTGCTCCTCAGCGGCCATTGGCAGTGCATCTACAGCACCACAGACATTGGGGCTCCGGGCTTTCCCTGAGGAGCAGGGCTTCGACGTTTGCCACCAGCTGCAACTGGGTGCAAACCGAATAAAAAACCCAAAAAATCACGAACGTCAAATGATTGCTCCCACAACGATAGTGCCAGCCACTCAATCTCTTGCTGCTTCTCAGCGTCATTGGTAGCGCATCTACAGCACCACAGACATTGGTGCTCCGGGCTTTCCCTGAGGAGCAGGGCTTCGACGTTTGCCACCAGCTGCACATGGGCGCCCCCCGAAAAAAAACCCGAAAAATCACGAACGTCGGACGATTGCTCCCACACCAAAACTGCCAGCCACTCAAGCTCTTGCTGCTCCTCAGCGGCCATTGGCAGCGCATCTACAGCAGCACAGACATTAGGTCTCCGGGCTTTCCCTGAGGAGCAAGGATTTGACCTTTGCCACCAGCTGAACCTGGGCGCACCCCGAAAAAAAAACCCGAAAAATCACGAACGTCTGACGATTCCTCCCACACCAAAAGTGCCAGCCACTCAAGATCTTGCTGCTCCTCAGCAGCCATTGGCAGCGCATCTACAGCAGCACAGACATTGGGTCTCCGGACTTTCCCCTGAGGAGCAGGGCTTCAACGTTTGACAACAGCTGCACCTGGGCGCAAACCGAAAAAAAAACCTCGAAAAATCACGAACATCGGACCATTGCTCCCACACCAAAAGTGCCAGCCAAACAAGCTCTAGCTGCTCCTCAGCGGCCATTGGCAGCGCATCTACAGCACCAAAGACATTGGGGCACCGGGCTTTCCCTGAGAAGTAGGACTACGACGTTTGCCACCAGCCGCACCTGGGCGCCGCCGGAAAAAAAAACCCCGAAAAATTCAAGAATGTCGGATGATTGCGCCATACCAAAAGTGCCAGCCACTCAAGCTCTTGCTGCTCCTCAGCGGCTATTGGCAGGGCATCTACAGCACCACAGACACTGGGGCTCCGGGCTTTCCCTGAGGAGCAGGGCTTCGACGTTTTTCACCATCTGCACCTGGGCGCCCCCCGAATATTAAACCCGAAAAATCAGGAACGTCGGACGATTGCTCCCACACCAAAAGTGCCAGCCACTCAAGCTCTTGCTGCTCCTCAGCAGCCATTGGCAGAGCATCTACAGCAGCACAGACATTGGGGCTCCGGGCTTTCCCTGAGGAGCAGGTCTTCGACGTTTGCCACCAGCTGCACCTGGGCGCCACCTGAAAAAAAACCCCGAAAAATCACGAACGTGGGACGATTGCTCCCACACCAAAAGTGCCAGCCACTCATGTCCTCCTGCTCCTCAGCGTCCATTGGCAGCGCATCTACAGCACCACAGACATTGGGGCTCCGGGCTTTCCCCGAGGAGTATGGATTTGACGTTTGCCACCAGCTGCAGCTGAGCGCCCCCCGAAAAAAAACCCCAAAAACTCACGAACGTCGGACGATTGCTCCCACACCAAAATTGCCAGCCACTCAAACTCTTGCTACTCCTCAGCGGCCATTGGCAGCGCATCTACAGCAGCACAGACATTGAGGCTCCGGGCTTTCTCTGAGGAGCAGGGATTCGACGTTTTTCACCAGCCGCACCTGGGCGCCCCCCGAAAAAAACCACCCAAAATCACGAACGTCGGACGATTGCTCCCACACCAAAAGTGCCAGCCACTCAAGCTCTTGCTGCTACTCAGCGGCCATTGGCAGTGCATCTACAGCACCACAGACACTGGGTCTCCGGGCTTTCCCTGAGGAGTAGGACTACGACGTTTGCCACCAGCCGCACCTGGGCGCACCCCGAAAAACAACCCCAAAAAATCACGAAGGTCAGACGATTGCTACACACCAAAAGTGCCAGCCACTCAAGATCTTGCTGCTCCTCAGCGGCCATTGGCAGCGCATCTACAGGACCAGAGATATTGGTGCTCCGGGCTTTCCCTGAGGAGCAGGGCTTCGACGTTTGCCACCATCTGCACCTGGGCGCCCCCCGAAAAAAAACCCCGAAAACTCACGAACATCGGACTATTGCTACACACCGAAAGTGCCAGCCACTCAAGCTCTTGCTGCTACTCAGCGGCCATTGGCAGCGCATCTACAGCACCAAAGATATTAGGTCTCCGAGCATTCCCTGAGGAGCAGGTCTTCGACGTTTGCGAACAGCTGCACCTGGGCGCCCGCCGAAAAAATACCCGAAAAATTCACGAAGGTCGGACGATTGCTCCCACACCAAAAGTGCCATCCACTCAAGCTCTTGCTGCTCCTCAGCGGCCATTGGCAGCGCATCTACAGCACCACAGACATTGGGGCTCCGGGCTTTCCCTGAGGAGCAGGGCTTCGACGTTTGCCACCAGCCGCACCTGGGCGCCCCCCGAAAAAAAAACCGAAAAATTCACGAACGTCGGACGATTGCTCCCACACCAAAATTGCCAGCCACTCAAGCTCTTGCTGCTCCTCAGCGGCCATTGGCAGCGCATCCACAGCAGCACAGACATTGGGGCTCCGGGCTTTCCCTGAGGAGCAGGGCTTCCAAGTTTGCCACCAGCTGCACCTGGGCGCCCCCGAAAAAAAACCCCGAAAAATCAAGAATTTCGGACGATATCTCCCACACCAAAAGTACCAGCCACTCAAGCTCTTGCTGCTCCTCAGCGGCCATTGGTACGCATCTACAGCAGCAAAGACATTGGGGCTCCGGGCTTTCCCTGAGGAGCAGGGCTTCGACGTTTGCTAAACAGCTGCACGTAGGCGTCCAACAAAAAAAAAGACCCCGAAAAATCATGAACGTCGGACGATTGCTCCCACACCAAAAGTGCCAGCCACTCAAGCTCTTGCTGCTCCTCAGCGGCCATTGGCAGTGCATCTAGACCACCACAGACATTGGGGCTCCGGGCTTTCCCTGAGGAGCAGGGCTTCGACGTTTGCCACCAGCTGCACCTGGGTGCCCCCGAAAAAAAACCTCGAAAAAGCACGAACATCGGACGATTGCTCCCACCCAAACAGTGCCAGCCACTCAAGCTCTTGCTGCTCCTCAGCGGCCATTGGCAGCGCATCTACAGCAGCACAGACATTGGGGCTGCGGGCTTTCCCTGAGGAGCAGGGCTTCGACGTTTGCCACCAGCTGCACCTGCGTGACCCCCGAAAAAACCGCCGAAAAACCACGAACGTCGGACGATTGCTCCCACACCAAAACTGCCAGCCACTCAAGCTCTTGCTACTCCTCAGCAGCCATTGGCAGCGCATCTACAACACCACAGACATTGGGGCTTCGGGCGTTGCCTGAGGAAAAGGGCTTCAACGTTTGCCAACAGCTGCACGTGGGCACCTCCCGAAAAAAAACCCCCAAAAATCACTAATGTCGGACGATTGCTCCCACACCGAAACTGTCAGCCACTCAAGCTCTTGCTGCTCCTCAGCGGCCATTGGCAGCGCATCTACAGCAGCACAGACACTGGAGCTCCGGCCTTTCCCTGAGGAGCAGGGCTTCGAAGTTTGGCACCAACTGAACCTTGGCGCACCCCGAAAACATACCTCGAAAAATCACGAATGTCGGATGATTGCTCCCACACCAAAAGTGCCAGCCACTCAAACTCTTGCTGCTCCTCAGCAGCCATTGGCAGCACATCTACAGCAGCACAGACACTGGGGCTCCGGTCTTTCCCTGAGGAGCAGGGCTTCAACGTTTGCCAGCAGCTGCACCTGGGCGCCCCCAGAAAAAAACGCCCAAGAATCACGAACGTCGGACGATTGCTCCCACCCCAAAAGTGCCAGCCACTCAAGCTCTTGCTGCTCCTCAGCGGCCATTGGCAGCGCATCTACAGCACCACAGACATTGGGGTTCCTGCCTTTCCCTGAGGAGCAGGGCTTCGACGTTTGCCAACAGCTGCACATGGGCGCCCCCCGAAATAAAATACTGAAAAATCACGAACGTCGGACACTTACTCCCACCCCAAAAGTGCCAGCCACTCAAGCTCTTGCTGCTCCTCAGCGGCCATTAGTAGAGCATCTACAGCAGCACAGACATGGGGGCTCCGGCCTTTCCCTGAGGAGCAGGGCTTCGACGTTTCCCACCAGCTGCACCTGGGCGCCCCCCGGAAAAAAAACCCAAAAAATCACGAACGTCGGACAATTACTCCCACACCAAAAGTGCCAGCCACTCAAGCTCTTGCTGCTCCTCAGCAGCCATTGGCAGCGCATCTAGAGCAGCACAGACATTGGGGCTCCGGGCTTTCCCTGAGGAGCAGGGCTTCGACGTTTGCCACCAGCTGCACCTGGGCATTCCCTGAAAAAAAAAACCGAAAAATCACGAACGTCGGAAAATTGCTCCCACACCAAATGTGCCAGCCACTCAAGCTCTTGCTGCTCCTCAGCGGCCATAGGCAGCGCATCTACAGCCCCACAGACATTGGGTCTCTGGGCTTTCCCTGAGGAGCAGGGCTTCGACGTTTGCCACCAGCTGCACCTGGGCGCCCCCCGAAAAAAAACCCCGAAAAATCACGAACATCGGACGATTGCTACACACCGAAAGTGCCAGCCACTCAAGCTCTTGCTGCTCCTCAGCGGCCATTGGCAGCGCATCTACAGCACCAAAGATATTGGGTCTCCGGGCATTCCCTGAGGAGCAGGGCTTCGACGTTTGCCACCAGCTGCATCTGGGCGCCCCCCGAAAAAATACCCGAAAAATTCACGAAGGTCGGACGATTGCTCCCACACCAAAAGTGCCAGCCACTCAAGCTCTTGCTGCTCCTCAGCGGCCATTGGCAGCGCATCTACAGCACCACAGACATTGGGGCTCCGGGCTTTCCCTGAGGAGCAGGGCTTCGACATTTGCACCAGCCGCACCTTGGCGCCCCCCAAAAAAGCCCAAAAAATCACAAACGTCGGACAATTGCACCCACACCAAAGTGCCAGCCACTCAAGCTCTTGCTGCTCCTCAGCAGCCATTGGCAGCGGATCTACAGCACCACAGACACTGGGGCTCCGGGCTTTCCCTGAGGAGCAGGGCTTCGACGTTTGCAACCAGCTGCATCTGGGCGCACCCCGAAAAAAAACCCGAAAATTCACGAACGTCAAATGATTGCTCCCACCCCAATAGTGCCAGCCACTCAAGCTCTTGCTGCTATTCAGCGTCATTGGCAGCGCATCTACAGCAGCACAGACGTTGGGGCTCCGGTCTTTCCCTGAGGAGTAGGACTACAACGTTTGCCACCAGCCGCACCTGGGCGCCCCCCGAAAAAAAAAACCAAAAAAATCACGAAGGTCGGACGATTGCTACATACCGGAAGTTCCAGCCAAACAAGCTCTTGCTGCTCCTCAGCGGCCATTGGCAGCGCATCTACAGCAGCACAGACACTGGGGCTCCGGGCTTTCCCTGAGGAGCAGGGCTTCAAAGTTTGACACCAGCTGCACGTGGGCGCCCCCCAAAAAAAAAAACCCCGAAAAATCACGAACGTCGGACGATTGCTCCACCCCAAAAGTGCCAGCCACTCAAGCTCTTGCTGCTCCTCAGCGGCCATTGGCAGCGCATCTACAGCACCACAGACATTAGGTCTCCGGGCTTTCCCTGAGGAGCAAGGATTTGACGTTTGCCACCAGCTGCACCTGGGCGCCCCCCGAAAAAAAAACCCGAAAAATCACGAACGTCTGACGATTGCTCCCACACCAAAAGTGCCAGCCACTCAAGCTCTTGCTGCTCCTCAGCGGCCATTGGCAGAGCATCTACAGCAGCACAGACATTGGGGCTCCGGGCTTTCTCTGAGGAGCAGGGCGTCGACGTTTGCCAACAGCTGCACCTGGGCGCCCGCCGAAAAAAACCCGAAAAATCACGAACGTCGGACGATTACTCTCACACCAAAAGTGTCAGCCACTCAAGCTCTTGCTGCTCCTCAGCAGCATCTGGCACCATTGGCAGCGCATCTACAGCACCACAGACATTGGCGCTCCGGGCTTTCCCCGAGGAGTATGGATTTGACGTTTGCCACCAACTGCAGCTGAGCGCCCCCCGAAAAAAAAACCCAAAAACTCACGAACGTCGGACGATTGCTCCCACCCCAAAAGTGCCAGCCACTCAAGCTCTTGCTGCTCCTCAGCGGCCATTGGCAGCGCATCTACAGCAGCACAGACATTGGGGCTCCGGGCTTTCCCTGAGGAGCAGGGCTTCGACGTTTGTCACCAGCCGCACCTGGGCGCCCCCCGAAAAAAAAACCGAAAAATTCACAAACGTCGGACGATTGCTCCCACACCAAAAACTGCCAGCCACTCAAGCTCTTGCTGCTCCTCAGCGGCCATTGGCAGCGCACCTACAGCACCAAAGACACTGCGGCTCCGGGCTTTCCCTGAGGAGCAGGGCTTCGACATTTGCCACCAGCCGCACCTTGGCGCCCCCGAAAAAAAAACCCCAAAAAATCACGAACGTCGGACGATTGCTCCTACACCAAAGTGCCAGCCACTCAAGCTCTTGCTGCTACTCAGCGGCCATTGGCAGCGCATCTAAAGCACCACAGACACTGGGTCTCCGGGCTTTCCCTGAGGAGTAGGACTACGACGTTTGCCACCAGCTGCACCTGGGCGCACCCCGAAAAACAATCCCAAAAAATCACGAAGGTCAGACGATTGCTACACACCAAAAGTGCCAGCCACTCAAGCTCTTGCTGCTCCTCAGCGGCCATTGGCAGCGCATCTACAGCAGCACAGACATTGGGGCTCCGGTCTTTCCCTGAGGAGCAGGGCTTTGACGTTTGCCACCAGCCGCACCTGAGCGCCCCCCGAATATTAAACCCGAAAAATCACGAACTTCGGACTATTGCTCGCACAACGAAAGTGCCAGTCACTCAAGGTCTTGCTGCTCCTCAGCGGCCATTGGCAGCGCATCTACAGCACCAAAGACATGGGGGCTCCAGGCTTTCCCTGAGGACTAGGGCTTAGACAGTTGCCACCAGCTGCACGTGGGCGCCCCCTGAAAAAAATCCCCGAAAAATCACGAACGTCGGACGATTGCTACCACACCAAAAGTGCCAGCCACTCAAGCTCTTGCTGCTCCTCAGCGGCCATTGGCAGCGCATCTACAGCACCAAAGACATTAGGTCTCCGGGCTTTCCCTGAGGAGCAGGGCTTCGACATTTGCCACCAGCTGCACCTGAGCGCCACCTGAAAAAAAAACCCGGAAAAATCACGAACGTCGGACAATTGCTCCCACACCAAAAGTGCCAGCCACTCAAGCTCTTGCTGCTCCTCAGCGGCCATTGGCAGCGCATCTACAGCACCACAGACACTGGGGCTCCCGGCTTTCCCCTGAGGAGTAGGGCTTCGACGTTTGCCACCAGGCGCACCTGGGCGCCCCCCCAGAAAAAAAACCCGAAAAATCACGAACTTTGGACCATTGCTCCCACACCAAAAGTGCCAGCCACTCAAGCTCTTGCTGCTCCTCAGCGGCCATTGGCAGTGCATCTACAGCAGCACAGACATTGGGGCTCCGGGCTTTCCCTGAGGAGCAGGGCTTCGACATTTGCCACCAGCCGCACCTGGGCGCCCCCCCAGAAAAAAACCCCGAAAAATCACGAACGTTGGACCATTGCTCCCACACCAAAAGTGCCAGCCACTCAAGCTCTTGCTGCTCCTCAGCGGCCATTGGCAGTGCATGTACAGCACCACAGACACTGGGGCTTTGGCTTTCCCGGACGACCAGGGCTTCGACGTTTGCCACCAGCTTCACATGGGCACCCCCGAAAAAAACCCGTAATATCACGCACGTCGGACTATTGCTCCCACACCAAAAGTGCCAGCCACTCAAGCTCTTGCTGCTCCTCAGTGGCCTTTGGCTGCGCATGTACACAGCACAGACATTGGGGCTCCGGTCTTTCCCTGAGGAGCAGGGCTTCGACGTTTGCCACCAGCTGCACGTTGGCGCCCCCTGAAAAGAAACCCCAAAAAATTATAGAATCTTAGAATCATAGAATCATAGCATGGTTAGAGTTGGAAGGGACCTTCACAGGTCATCTAGTCCATCCCCCCTGCAAGGAGCAGGGACATCCCTGACTAGATCATGTTGCTCAGAGCCTCATCCATTCTGGCCTTGAACATTTCCAGGGATGGGAAATCCACCACCTCTCTGGGCAACCTGTTCCAGTGCTCTACAACTCTTATTGTAAAACATTTTTTTCTAATATCTAATCTAAATCTACCTCCTTCTAATTTAAACCCATTACCCCTTGTCCTATCACAACAGGCCCTACTGAACAGCTTCTACCCATCTTTCCTGTAGGCCTCCTTGAGGTATTGGAAGACTGCTATCAGGTCTCCCCAGAGCCTCCTCTTCTCCAGGCTGAACAGCCCCAACTCTCTCAGCCTGTCCCCACAGGAAAGGTGCTCCAGCCTTCTGATCATCTTTGTGGCCCTCCTCTGGACCTTCTCCAACTGGTCCATGTCCTTCTTGTGTTGGGGGCTCCAGAACTGGACACAGTACTCCAGGTGGGGTCTCACCAGGGCAGAGTAGAGGGGCAGAATCACCTCCCTCGACCTGCTGGCCACGCTCCTCTTGATGCAGCCCAGGATGCGGCTGGCCTTCTGGGCCGCAAGGGCGCATTGCCCACTCATGTTGAGCCTCTCGTCTACCAGCACTCCCAAGTCTTTCTCCTCAGGGCTGCTCTCAATCCATTCTCCGCCCAGCCTGTATTTGTGCTTGGGATTGCCATGACCCAGATGCAGGACCTTGCACTTGGCTTGGTTGAACTTCATGAGGTTGGCACGGGCCCACCTCTCCAGCCTGTCCAGGTCCCTCTGGATGGCATCCTTCCCTTCCAGCGAGTCGACGGCACCACACAGCTTGGTGTCATCGGTGAACTTGCTGAGGCTGCACTCTATCCCACTGTCCATATCGCCGACAAAGATGTTGAACAGGGCCGGGCCCAACACGGACCCCTGAGGGATGCCACTGGTGACCGGTCTCCACTTGGACATTGAGCCGTTGACCACCACTCTCTGAGTGCGGCCATCCAGCCAACTCCTTATCCACCGAGTGGTCCGTCCATCGAACCCATGCCTCTCTAGTTTAGAGAGAAGGATGTCGTGCGGGACAGTGTCAAAAGCTTTGCACAAGTCCAGGTAGATGATATCCGTTACCCGTCCCTTGTCCACCAATGCTGTTACCCCGTCATAAAAGGCCACCAAATTGGTCAGGCACGATCTGCCCTTGGTGAAGCCATGTTGGCTGTCACCAACCACCTCCTTGCTCTCCATGTGCCTTAGCATGGTTTCCAGGAGAATCTGCTCCATGACCTTGCCAGGCACAGAGGTGAGGCTGACCGGCCTGTAGTTGCCCGGGTCTTCCTTACTCCCCTTTTTAAAAATGGGGGTTATGTTCCCTCTCTTCCAGTCATCGGGGACCTCACCAGACCGCCACGATTTCTCAAATATGATGGCCAGTGGCTTGGCAACTTCATCCGCCAGTTCCCTCAGGACCCGCGGATGGATCTCATCAGGCCCCATGGACTTGTGCACCTTCAAGTTCCCTAGATGATCCCGAACCTGCTCTTCGAGCACCATGGGCGGGTCTTCATCCTCGCAGTCCCTGCCTGTGCCTTCCACAGCTTGGGTGGGGAGACAAGAGCCCTTATGAGTGAAGACTGAGGCAAAAAAGTCATTGAGTATCTCAGCCTTCTCCACATCCCGGGTAACCATGACACCCGTTACCTTCCGGAGGGGGCCTACATTCTCCTTGGATTTTCTTTTGTGCCCTACATACCTGTAAAAGCTTTTCTTGTTACTTTTTATATCCCTGGTCAGATTCGATTCCGTCAGGGCTTTAGCCTTTCTCACACTATCCCTGGCCGCTCACACAGCCACTCGGTAGTCCTCCCAGGCTACCTGTCCCCGCTTCCACCCTCTATAGGCTTCCTTCTTTACTTTCAGTTGGTCAATCACGAACGTCAGACGATTGCTCCCACCCCAAAAGTGCCAGCCACTCAAGCTCTTGCTGCTCCTCAGCGGCCATTGGCAGCGCATCTACAGCACCACAGACATTGGGGCTCCAGGCTTTCCCTGAGGAGCAGGCTTCGACGTTTGCCACCACCTACACGTGGGCGCCCCCTGAAAAGAAACCCCGAAAAATCACGAACGTCGGATGATTGCACCCACACAAAATGTGCCAGCTACTGCAGCTGTTGCTGCTCCTCACCGGCAGTTGACGCCCCATCTACAGCACCACAGACACTGGGACTCTGCGCTTTCCCTAATGAACAGCGCTTCGACTTTTACCATCAACTGCATGGAAGCGCCCACTGAAAAAATACCCTAAAAATCATGAGTGTCAGACAATTGCTCCCACACCGAAAGTGCCAGCAACTAAATCTCCTCCTGCTCCTCACCGGCTGTTGACGCCCCATCTACAGCACCACAGACACTGGGGCTCCGGGCTTTCCTTAACGAACAGGACTTCGACATTTACCATCAACTGCACAGGACAACCCACTGAAAAAAATACCCTAAAAAGTACGAACGTCGGACGATTGCTCCCACACCAAAAGTGCCAGCAACTCAAGCTCTTGGTGCTCCTCACCGGCCGTTGATGCCGGGTCTACAGTACCACAGACACCGGGTCTCCGGGCTTTCCCTGACAAAAATGTGTTTCAATGTCTACCATCAACTGCACAAAAGCTCCCAGTGAAAAAATACTCTAAACATCACGAACATCGGACCATTGCTCCCACAACAAAAGTGCCAGCAACTGAAGCTCTTGCTGCTCCTCACCGGCCCTTCAAACCGCATCTACAGCACCACAGATGTTGTGGGTCCGGGCTTTCCCTGACGAACACCGCTTCGATATTTACCATCAACTGCACGGTAGATCCCACTGAATAAATTCCCTAAAAATCACGAACGTTGGACGATTACTCCAACACCAAAACTGCCAGCAACCAATGCTCTGGCTGCTCCTCACCAGCCGTTTACGCTGCATCTACAGCACCACAGACACTTGGGCTCTGGGCTTTCCCTGACGTATAGCTCTTGGACGTTTACCATCAACTGAATGGAAGCGCCCACTGAAAAAATATCCTAAAATCACGAACGTCGGACGATTGCACCCACACCAAAAGTGCCAGCAACTAAAGCTGTTACTGCTCTTCACCGGTCGTTGACGCCCCATCTACAGCACCACAGACACTGGGACTCCGGGCTTTCCCTGATGAACACCGCTTCGACATTTACCATCAACTGCACAGGAGCACCCACGTAGAAAAATACCCTAAAAAGTAGGAACGTCGGACGGTTGCTCCCACAACAAAAGTGCCACCAACTGAAGCTCTTGGTGATCCTCACCCACCCTTCACACCGCATCTACAGGACCACAGACACTGGGGCTCTGCGCTTTCCCTGACGAACAGCGCTTTGACGTTTACCATCAACTGCAAAGGAGGACCCACTGAAAAAATATGTTAAAAAATCACGAACGTCGAACGATTGCTCCCACACCAAAAGTGCCACCAACTCAAGCATTTGCTGCTCCTCACCGGCAGTTGACACCACATCTGCAGCACCACAGACATTGAGGCTCCGGTCTTTCCCTAACGAACAGCGCTTCGACGTTTACCATCAACTGCACAGTGCCGCCCCCTGAAAAAATACGATAAAAGTTACGAACGTCTGACAATTGCTCCCACACCAAAAGTGCCAGCAACTGAAGCTCTTGCTGCTCCTCAACGGCCCTCCAAACCACATCTACAGCAGCACAGACATTGGGGGTCCGGGCTTTTCCTGACAAACAGTGCTTCGACATTTGCCATCAACTGCACGGTATATACCACTGATAAAATACCCTAAAAATCACGAACGTCGAACGATAGCTCCCACACCAAAACTGCCAGCAACTAATGCTCTTGCTGCTCCTCACCGGCCGTTGACGCCGCATATACAGCACCACAGAAACTTGGGCTCCGGGCTTTCCCTGATGAACAGCGTATCGACGTTTACCATAAACTGTACGGAAGCGCCCTCTGAAAAAATACCCTGAAAATCACGAACGTCGGACGATTGCTCCCACACCAAAAGTGCCACCAACTAAAGGGGTATTTTTTCAGTGGGCACTTCCGTGCAGTTGATGGTAGATATTGAAGCGCTCTTGGTCAGGGAAAGCCCGAAGTCCCAATGTCTGTGGTGCTGTAGGTGCGGCATCAACGGCCAGTGAGGAGCAGCAAGAGCTTGAGATGCTGGCACTTTTGGTGTGGGAGCAATCTTCCGACGTTCGTACTTTTTAGTACTTTGTCAGTGGGCGCTTCTGTGCAGTTGATGTTAGACGGCGAAGCGCTATTTGTCACGGAAAGCCCGGAATCCAAATGTCTGTGGTGCTGTAGATGTGGCGACAATGGCCGGTGAGGAGCAGCAAGAGCTTTACTTGCTGGCACTTTTGCTGTGGGAGCAATCCGTCTGAAGTTCGTACCTTTTATGGGATTAGTATTATTTTTAGTGGGTGCTCCTATGCAGTTGATGTTAAACGTCGAAGCGCAGTTGGTCAGGGAAAGCCCGGAGCCCCGGTGTCATTGGTGCTGTAGATGTGGTGTGAAGGGTGGGTGAGGAGCAGCAGGAGCTTGAGTTGCTGGCACTTTTGGTGTGGGAGCAATCGTCCGACTTTCGTACTTTTTAGGGCAATTTTTTTATTGGGTGCTCCTGTGTATTTGATGGTAAACGTCGAAGCACTGCTCGTCAGCAAAATCCGGCAGCCCAAGTGTCTGTGGTGCTGTAGATGCGGCGTCAGCGGCTGCTTAGGAGCAGCAAGAGCTTGAGTGGCTGGCACTTTTGGTGTGGGAGCAATCGTCCGATATTCGTGATTTTTCGGGTATTTTTTGTAAGTGGGCGGCCCTGTGCAGTTGACGGAAAACTAAGAAGCCCTGCTCCCCAGGGAAAGCCCGGAGCACCAATGTCTGTGGTGCTGTAGATGTGGCATCAACGGCCGGTGAGGAGCAGCAAGAGCTTGAGTTGCTGGCACTTTTGCTGTGGGAGCAATTGTCTGACGTTCGTGATTTTTAGGGTATATTTTAACTGTGTGGCACTGTGCAGTTGATGTCAAGCGTCGAAGCGCTGTTCGTCAGGGAAAGCCTGGTGCCCCAGTGTCTGTGGTGTTGTAGGTGCGGCAGCAACGGCCGGTGAGTAGCAGCAAGAGATTTAGTTGCTGGCACTTTTGGTGTGGGACCAATCGTCCGACGTTCATGATTTTTAGGGTATTTTTCAGGAGCACTTCCGTGCGATTGAAGTAAACGTCGAAGAGCTGTTTGTCAGGGAAAGACCACAGTCCAAATATCTGTGGTGCTGTAGATGCGGCGTCAACGGCTGGTGAGGAGCAGCAAGAGTGTTAGTTGCTGGCACTTTTGGTGTGGGAGCAATCGTCCGACGTTTGTGATTTTCAGGGTATTTTTCACTGGGTCGTCCTATGCAGTTGATGGTAAACGTCGAAGCCCTGCTCCTCAGGGAAAGCCGGGAGCCCCGGTGTCGGTGGTGCTGTAGATGTGGCGTCAACAGCCGGTGAGAAGCAGCAAGAGCTTGAGTGGCTGGCACTTTGGGTGTGGGAGCAATCGTCCGACGTTCGTACTTTTTAGGTTATTGTTCTTAGTGGGTGCTCCTGTGCAGTTGACGGTAAACGTCGAAGCACTGCTCATCAGAGAAAGCCCGGAGCCCAGTGTCTGTGGTCTTGTAGATGCAGCTTCAACTGCCGGTGCGGAGCAACAAGAGCTTGAGTTGTTGGCACTTTCGGTATGGCGGCAATCGTCTGACATTCGTGATTTTTAGGGTATTTTTTAAGTTGGTTCTTCCGTGCAGTTGATGTTAAATGTCGACGCGCTGTTCATCAGGGATAGACCAGAGCCCCAATATCTGTGGTGCTGTAGGTGCGGCGTCAACGGCCGTTGAGGAGGAACAAGAGCTTGAGTTGCTGGCACTTTTGATGCGGGAGCAATCGTTTGACGTTCATGATTTTTCGGGTATTTTTTAATTGGGCGCTTCCGTGCAGTTGATGGTAAACATAGAAGCACTGTTCGTCAGGGAAACACCGGAGCCCCAGTGTCTGTGGTGCTGTAGATGCGTTGTGAGCGGCAGGAGAGGAGCAGCAAAGCTTTAGCTGCTGGCACATCTGGTGTGGGAGCAATCGTCTGACGTTCATTATTTTTAGGGTATTTTTTCAGGGGCACTTCCGTGCGATTGATGTACACGTCGAAGCGCTGTTCGTCAGGGAAAGCATGGAGCCCCAATGTCTGTGGTGCTGTAATTGCGGCGTGAACAGCCGGTGAGGCGCAGAAAGAGGTTTAGTTGCTGGCACTTTTGGTGTTGGAGCAATCATCTGAGGTTCGTGATTTTTAGGGTATATTTTCTGTGGGCGGCTCTGTGCAGGAGATGGTAAACGTCAAAGCGCTGTTTGTCAGGGAAAGCCCGGAGCCCCGATGTCTGTGGTGCTGTAGATGCAGCCTCAACGGCCGGTGAGGAGCAGCAGGAGCTTTAGTTACTGGCACTTTTGGTGTGGCCGCAATCGCCCAATATTTGTACCTTTTGTGGTATTTTTTTTAGTGGGAGCTCCATTGCAGCTGATGGTAAATGTCGAAGCGCTGTTGCTCTGTGAAATCCCTGAGCGCCAGTGTCTGTGGTGCTGTAGATGCGGCGTCAATGGTCGATGAGCAGTAGCAACAGCTTTAGTTGCTGGCACTTTTCGTGTGGGAGCAATCATCTGACATTCGTGATTTTTAGGGTATTTTTTCAGCGGGCTCTTCCGTGCAGTTGATGGTAAACGTCGAAGCGCTGTTCATCAGGGAAAGCCCGGAGCCCCAATGTCTGTGGTGTTGTAGATGTGGCGTCAACAACTGTTGAGGAGCAGCAAGAGCTGCTCACAGGGCTGCCGGGTTGAAATGGTGGAAAATATCGGAGTCCTGGTGGTCTAGGACTGACCAGGACAATCCCCAACGTCAGACGATTGCTCTGGGCTTCCCTAGGCCAACAGGACTCTGACATTTGCCACCAAGTCAACCTGGCAGCCCTCTGAGAATAAATCTTATAAATCCCAAACATCAGACGATTACTCCAACACCAGAAGTGCCTGCTCTAAAAGTTCTTGCTGCTCCTCACCGACTCTTCCCACCGCATCTACAGGCTCAAAAACATTGGGTCTCTCGGCTTTCCTACATCACCAGGATTCTGACACTTACTATTGACGTACGGAAATGGACTCTGTAACTCGGAAGTTATAAACTAGGTATGTTTATTGCGTGCAGATGCACGGGGGATCGCTCCACCACAAGCGTGCATGCCCGAGGTAGCAAACCGTCCCATTTTTATACAATAAAACAATGAAGGACTCCCGAGAAGGACTTGGGAGTGGTGGTGGACGAGAAGCTCAACATGAGCTGGCAATGCACCCTTGCGGCCCAGAAGGCCAACCGCATCCTGGGCTGCATCAAGAGGAGCGTGGCCAGCAGGTCGAGGGAGGTGATTCTCCCCCTCTACTCTGCCCTGGTGAGACCCCATCTGGAGTACTGTGTCCAGTTCTGGAGCCCCCAACACAAGAAGGACATGGACCAGTTGGAGAAGGTCCAGAGGAGGGCCAGGAAGATGATAAAAGGGCTGGAGCACCTCTCGTATGAGGACAGGCTGAGAGAATTGGGGCTGTTCAGCCTGGAGAAGAGGAGGCTCCGGGGAGACCTGATAGCGGTCTTCCAGTACCTCAAGGGGGCCTACAAGAAAGATGGGGAAAGGCTGTTTAGTAGGGCCTGTTGCAATAGGACGAGGGGTAATGGTTTTAAAATAGAGGTGGGTAGATTTAGATTGGAAATTAGGAAAAATTTTTTACGATGCGAGTTATAGGACACTGGAACAGGTTGCCCAGAAAGGTGGTGGAGGCCCCATCCCTGGAGACGTTCAAGGCCAGGCTGGATGAGGCTCTGAGCAACCTGATCTAGTCAGGGATGTCCCTGCTCCTTGCAGGGGGTTGGACTAGATGACCTTTGAAGGTCCCTTCCAACTCTAACCATTCTATGATTCTCTGATTCTATGAATATTCAATTGACGCCTATACATATTCATTACCTAAACCCGCCTACTCTCGCTTCGTATGCTAATTAGCTTATCAGTCCTTCGCACTTGCACAAATTCTCCCTATAATTGTGGGCAGGGGTCTTCGGTGGTCCTTGGGATGAAGGCCGTAGGTCTTCTTCATAGTGTACTTTTCACCTTTAGCCTAGAATGCAATGATCCTGCAAGCTTGCAGTGTTCTTATCAGCTTGAGCTGATTCATGTCCTTGTTAACCATCTGTTTTCCTTTAGCAAGGAGGTTTATAGACGTATTTGTGACACATGCCATCCTGGTTTTGAATTCTTGTTCTTTCTAATCACTCCCTTGAGATAATGCGAGACTGTTTCTCACTCCTTACAAATGAGTCCTTCGTCAGGAAAAGAAAAAAAACAGACTTCCTCCTCCATTAACTGTTTCTCTAAGCTATATGGTTACATGACTATGTTTTATAACTATATTCTTGTCCTGGTTCTGGCTAGGATAGAGTTAATATTTACCTGAGCTGGGTGGAGAACTGAAGCTGGTAGCTCCAATGGCTGGGATAGTTAACTAATTAGCTAACAGCTGGGGTTAATTTACCCAAATTAGCCAAAGGGCTATTCCATCCCATCTGACATCATGCTCAGTATATAAGTGAGGAGGGTGCTGAAGGGAGCCTCCTGCTACTTGGAAGGAACTAAGTGTGGAGCTTTGTTGTAAGCCATTACACTGTATTTGTATTGCATCACTGTTTTGTTTTCTTCTGTCATTACTGTTAAATTTACTTTTTGTTCAATCTCAACCCACGTGTTTGGTTTTTTTCCTGGTTTTCTTGTGTTTACCAAATCTCCCCCTGTTCTCTTGGAGGGGGGGGCGGGGAGTGAGAGAGAGACTGCATAGTCTGGTCCCGATTGGGGCTGAACTACAGCAATTCTTTAAGTGCATACATATATAGTTGTGATTAACTTATTGTCCCCATTTCTACGTGGTCCCCTATATCAATCCCCCCTTTTTATCAATCACACTAAGTAAATTCTTTTACTTAAACAGTTTCCCTGAATGATATGAAGCATCATACACGGTTTTGTTTGGGGGCGGGGGGGAGCCTAATGTGGTAGCTTCTGTAGGAAACTGCTATAAGTCGCTCCCCTTTGTTCAGTGGATTCTGCCAGGCCTAGGGCGGACCCGCTGCTGGCCAAAGCTGAGCCGATTGGTAGCAGAATGTTCTGTGATAACGCCTCTGCGATAACATATGTAAGAAGGGGAAAACAGAAGAAAAAAAAAAAGAGAGAAGAGAAGATGTGAAGAAGCTGAGCGGGGGCAGAGGCACAGAGGGGGAGGCACAGGCCTCATGGGCCTTGCAGGCCTCACCCTCTGGCCTCTCGCCAGGCTGCTGACTGGGCCCGAATCGGCCCGTGGAGGCCCCGCTGGGACAGCCATTCTGGAGAGACTGCACTCCGTGGAAGAGATGACCCACGCCAGAGCAGTTTCACGAAGGACTGTGATGTATGGGAGGGACCCCACAACAGGGCAGGGGAGGAATGTGAGGAGTTCTTCCCCCGACCATGAAGCAGCGGCGTAAAACAACGTGTGATGAACTGACCGCAATCCCCATTCCCTCTTCCCTTTCCTGTGCAACTCGGGGGGGGAGGGGGAAGGTAGTAGAGGTAATGTTAAGCTTGGGAAGAGGGAGGGGTGGAGGGAGGTTATCTTGTTCTCTGTCTCATTATCTTGCTGTTTGTAGTAATAAATGAATAGTTTTCCCCAAGAGGAGTCTGTTTTGCCCGTAACGGTAACTTTAAGGATTTCTCCCTGTCCTTATCTCAAACCTCGAGCCGTTTTTCTTTATATTATCTCCCCCTGTTCTCTCGGAGGGTGGGGGGAGTGAGCGAGAGACTACGTAGTCTGGTCGTGATCGGGGCTGAATTACGACAGTGTTACTTTCTTAAACATTCTCCAAACCCATAGGTACAGCATAATAGTTAATATTAATAAAATTCCTAAGCTAATCAAGAAGATCACAACAGGGGGCACCGTAGTATTAAGGATCCCTGTTGCCTCTGTCCCAGCCCCACTCATGCCCTGAGTACATTTCCATTTCATGCATAACCACAGCGGCCAAGTTTAAGCCCGACCATTTAAAAGGTGGTCCCATGCTTCCTGTAAACCCAAGGTAGGCGTGAGACCACGGCCATTTGGTGTCCTTTTGATTACAAGTTAGTGGTAAGATGCAGGAAAATATTGTGAGCCCAACCACAATTCCAGTTAAACAATTGGTCATTTTAGGATTTAGTTGTTCTAGTGGATTAGTACAGCTACTTCTGTAGATAATGTACTGCCTTCTGTGACCTCCTAAAATGGATTTTATATTTCCTATAATAAAATGACAAATAAGATATAAACTGCACCGATGGCAGATTTGGGTGAGATTAGTTACTGGCCGGTCCTGGTTTCTTTGTCCGGTATCGTTTGCTGTGGTGTCCCACCGGTTCACTACTGCTTTTGGCTCACATACTTGTTACCCACATTGTTCCTGCCCTTATCCGTTCGAACGAGTTTAAGTCTCAAGTCTTCGTTGTCTGGAGTTACTTTCCACAAGGTTGCAGAGGCTCTCTTGATCCGAGTATGGTGTATGCAGGAGTTCTGTCCCTCTACCTTAATTGCCATGTAGGTGGTGAGGAGGACTTGAAAAGGTCCGGTCCACTGTGGTTCCGGGGTTTTTTCTGTAAGAGACTGAACATATATATAGTCCCCTGGTTGTCTATCATGAACAGGCCCATCCAGACCCCTACTACGTGTTCCCATTACATGTTTTTCAATTCTTTTTAATTGTTTGTTTAGTGCCACCATATAGGAGGTCATTATTTCTTCACCAATTTGTGAAGATGTTCCCTTTTGTACCCCATAGGGTCGTCCATATAGAATTTCGAGTGGACTAAGCCCTTCTCTTGCTCTTGGTCTGGTTCGTATTCGTATAAGAGCTAATGGTAAAGCCTGAGGCCAAGTTAGATTAGTTTCCTGACCCAACTTGACAATCTGTTTTTTGATTAGGTGATTCATTTTCTCCACCTGGCCACCTGATTGTGGTCGGTATGTAATTGCCAATCTATCCCTAGATGGTGGCTAATTTCTTGTACTACTCTGGACACAAAATGTGGTCCTCTATCCGAGGACATTACCGCTGGGACTCCAAACCTAGGTACTATTTCCTGGAGCAGTATTTTGGTTACTTCCCGGGCTTTAGCAGTTCTGCATGGGGAAGCTTCTGGCCAGCCTGAAAAGGTATCAGTAAGTACTACTAAGTATCGGTACCCCCCTTTTCTAGGGAGTTCTGAGAAATCAATCTGCCAATGTTGTCCCGGACCATTCCCCTTTCCGATTTTTTTTCAAGTTTCGGCCCTTTTACAACTTTAGGATTAGTCTGGAGACAAAGATCACATTGTTGACTTACTTGTCTAACGGTAGTGTATAAGTTTCGCGCTATTATGTTCCTGATGAGATCTTTATATAGGGCTTCTGCCCCGCCCCCCCCCAGTGTCTTTTTCTATGTTCTTCCCGGACTACTGACCATACCATGTAGGAGGGAATTACTACCCTCCCGTGTGAGGGGTAGTAATTGGCCCACCCTTCCTCATTATATGATCCCTTTAGATCATTAATAAGTTTGCCGTCTTCCTTTGTGTATTCTGGTTTACCTTCTAGAAATACCTGTCCATCAGGTATTAGCGCACCCTCTACCTTGATTGTTTCTCTAGCTGCTTGTTTTGCTTCCCTATCTGCCAGATCATTTCCTCTTTCCAATTCTGTGCTCACTTTCTGGTGTGCTTTAATATGCATAATTGCCACCTTTTCGGGAAGTTGGACTGCATTCAGGATTTTCAAAATCTCTTCTGTGTGTTTGATGGTTTTGCCATGAGAATTTAACAGTCCTCCTTCCTTCCATATTGCTCCACGGGCATGTACCACCCCAAAGGCATAATTAGAGTCAGTCCAAATGTTTACAGTCCTTCCCTGGGCTCTCTCCAGGGCTCGGGTAAGGGCTATGATCTCGGCCTTTTGGGCCGAGACGTCGGCTGATAGTGGCCTGGACTCTATCACCTTTTCGAAAGTGGTATCAGCATATCCGGAATGCCACCTTCCATTTAACATATAGCTGCTTCCGTCGGTGAACCAATGTTCGGCTCCATCAATAGGGACATCTTTAAGATCCGTTCGACTAGAATACATGGTTTCAATTGTTTCCAAGCAGTCATGACTCACTGACTCCCCGATGTTCCCATCAAGGAATGAGGCCGGATTGATGATGTTTGTGGTCACGATTTCAACATCATCCTGTTCAACCATTATAGCTTGATATTTCAGGAACCTTTGTGGGGAAAGCCAACGCCCTCCTTTTGCTTCAAGGACCGCAGATACAGTATGGGAAACTAGGACAGTCATTTTCTGGCCTAGAGTGAACTTTTGGGCTTCTTGAATGTTTAGAATGACAGCTGCTACTGCTCTCAGACAGCTGGGCCACCCTTTCGCAGCGGCATCCAGCTGTTTGGAGAAGTATGCTACCGCCCATCTGTATGGTCCCAAATCTTGTGCCAATATTCCTAGTGCCATTCCTTGTTTTTCGTGGGAAAATAGAAAAAATGGCTTACTCACATCAGGAAGTCCCAATGCTGGTGCCGACATCAGGGCTTTCTTCAGCTGATGGAAGGTTCGATCTGACTCAGCATCCCACTGGAGATCCTTTTGGTTAGCTGCTATCAGGGAATATAGGGGCTTAACAAGCAGACCATAATCACATATCCAAAGTCGGCACCACCCCGTCATTCCTAAGAATGTCCGTAGTTCCTTTATAGTTCGTGGTCGGGGGGGTTGGCATATGGCCTCTTTCCGGGCTTGTCCTAGGATCTGTTGTCCGACACTGATCTTGTACCCCAGGTGACCTGGGGTTGTAACAACACCTGTGCCTTTTTCTTAGAAACCCGATATCCCTGTAGTCTTAGGAAATTTAACAGACTCACGGTCCAA
Source organism: Otis tarda (assembly GCA_026413225.1). Taxonomy (NCBI): domain Eukaryota; kingdom Metazoa; phylum Chordata; class Aves; order Otidiformes; family Otididae; genus Otis; species Otis tarda. The sequence goes on from CM048590.1 coordinate 432,285, forward strand.
ATGACACAGGATTCTTTGGTCCTGGTTGCAATAAGAAGGTCGTCTACATATTGTAACACCTTCCCTTCTTCTGATGGTGGTTCCCATGATTCCAAGTCCTTTGCTAGCTGATTCCCAAAAAACCGTGGGGCTATTTTTAAACCCCTGCGGCAACACCGTCCATGTGAGCTGGGTCTTTCGACCACTTTTGGGATTTTCCCATTCGAAAGCAAAACTTTTCTGGCTGGCTTCGTGGAGAGGGAGGCAAAAGAAAGCATCTTTTAAATCTAGGACCGTAAACCAAGCTAAATCAGGTTTTAGCGTGGTTAATAGGGAATAGGTGTTAGCTACCACAGGGTATAGGTCCGCTGTTATTTTGTTGATGGCTCTTAAGTCTTGAACTATCCTATAGGACCCACCAGGTTTCTTAACTAGAAGGATAGGTGTATTGAATTCTGACTCACATTCTTTTAGTAGTCTTAGTTCTATGAACCGCTCTATGATTGGACAAATTCCTTCCCTATCTTCCATTTTCAGTGGGTATTGTTTGATCCTTATGGCACTCTGTCCCTCCTTTAGTTTTACTATTATTGGAGGTGCGTTCTTTGCTCGTCCCGGTATATCGGTTGCCCAGACTCCGGGATATACTTGGTCAACAATTCTTGCACCAATTTCTCCTGTTGCAGGGGTACTGACCAAGGATAGACTCATAATTTGAACGTATTGGTGATCATTTACCTCCAGAGTAACTTCCCCTTGCTTAAATTTGATTGTTGTTTCTAGTTGTTCTAATAAATCCCTAGCAAGAAGGGCCTTTGGAGAATTTGGCATATACAGAAATTTATGGATCCCCACTTGCTTCCCCAATTTGTATTTTGAGGGTCTGCAAAAGTAAGCCTCTTCAGCCTGGCCTGTCGCACCTTTCACTGTAATATAATCATTTTCCGGAGGCATCAAAGCTTAATTCAGAACAGAATAAGTCGCTCCCGTGTCTACTAAAAATTTGATTTCTTTTTGTTCTTCCCCTAACTTTATTTTTACTACGAGGTCGGCTAGACAGTTTTCTTCAGCCACGTGAGCTACCGTTTTCCCTTGATTGTGGCGCCATCTAGCGTTCCTTTGGCGCTCAGGGCACTCGTTCTTCCAGTGTCCGGTCTTTTTATATAGCGCACATTGATTCCTACCCAGAGGCGTCAGCCCGCGCATTGGTTTAACTTTACATTTCCGATTTTCATTTTTCTCTTACCACTGCTAGTATTTTCTTTCTCGTCTTGCCTGTAACTTTCCTCTCGATTCCTAAATATTCTCCATGCTTCTTCTAATAACCTTTCTAAGGTTCTGTTTTCAGGAGGTCTTAGTTTTTGCAATTTGTGCCTAATATCCCCTTGTGATTGTCCCAAAAAGAGGGATATTAGTTGCTGTGCGCCTACCTCTGAATTCGGATCTAGAGACCTGTGCCGGCACATCGCATCTCTTAGTCGGTCTAGGAACTCGACCGGCGTTTCAGAAGGACCCTGTCTGACCGCATATAACATTGCCCAATTTATTGTTCTGGGAATTGCTTTTTCCATCCCTTTGAATATCCATTCCTGGTATGCCTGTAACCTTTCCATATCAGCAGAGCGGTTTGGATCCCATGTCGGGTCTAACAAGGGAAACCATTCTCTAGAATTACCTCCCTTTATATCATAGTGTTCCTTTGCAAGCTCTCCTGCTGTTTTTATAATTAGTTGTTTCTCAGTTTCAGTCAGGCAATCCAATAACAAATGTATGTCACGCCAGTCGGGATTGTGTTGTTTCACTATAAATTTAAAATGTTGTGCCGTATTTATCTGATCATTTCGGTATTCTCGGGCAACCTCTTTCCATTCTTTCAGATCGGCGCCCGTGAATGGAATTTTTATCTTCATGGTTCCTCCGTCCGGATTTACAGCTTCTCGGAGCGGTGCCTGTAACACAGTCTTCCGTCCAATGCGTGAAGACACTGGGCTACTTGGAGCCGTAGTGGGGGGCTCATGTGTTTCCTTGTGTGGAGGCCGGCATTTGACCTTCTTTAGAAATAGTTTGTGGGATGTCCCGTTCGTCCGGGGGTGGATTGGGAGCCCCGGCAGAGCCCTGTCTCCCTATCCCATAAGATGGGTTGAATAAATCATCTAACACGGACTCTTGTTCCTCGTTTAGTTTAGACCATCTTTGTCCAATACTACATGCTGAACAACACCTTCTCAACTTTCCTTTACGCTCTCTCCTGTCTTCTCTTTCGAGGGCTAGTACCGTAGGATCCCGAGGGGGTACTAATCCGCAGTCTCTCTGCCATTCAGGTTTCTCCCGAAGGACAAAAAAACCCATGTCTACACATGATACTTCATCCCATTTTCCTCCCCTTCTTAAGAAAAACAATAGTTGCAGGAGAGTGTCCGTCCTAAGGACATTTCACTTCATTCTCCAGTTTATATAGAGGCCACCACTGATTACAATACCTAACCAATTTCTTTTTTAACTTCGGTACCTCCTTGTCTTTGAGAAGAGCAGCAAGAGCTTTCCGTGCTGACCCTTTTCAAGTGAGAGATTGGCCAGACATTTGCTGGTTTAGTGCTTTGCTTCTTCTGCGCAGCTTGGACAAAGAGCATTGCGGCTTTCGCGGTTCAAGTTGTGCAGCGAAGGCAGAGAGCCTCCTCGTCCGGATCCCCGGAGCTCTGCGGGAAAGAGCGAGACGAGAGCCGCGAGAGTTTCGTGTGCGGCCAGCTCGCGTGTGGCGGCGAGCATCCGCTGTTCGTCGGTTGGAGGACGACTTCCTTCTGCGCGGCTGGTTCCAAGTTGACGGTAACTGCCAGTGTGCTAGCTGTGTAGGATAGTGAAGGGGCTCGACGGGTGTGTGTCCGTAGATCTGCCAGAAAGCGCACGTGACGAGCAGGAAGGGCTTTCAGAGCAGCCGGTTCTCGTGCTGGAGAGTCGCCAGACATCCGCACGTTTAGCGCCTCACTTCCCCGGACAGCTTGGAAACCACGATTGTACCTGTCCCAGCGCAAGCTGTTCAGGAAAGCAGCACAGCGTTACAATGTTCGTGTGCCTTTCGGGCTGCTAGCAAGAAACCTCCGCAGCAGGCACTTCTCGTGCGGAAACAATCGTGCCTTCTACGATCTTCATAGCCTTTCTTTTTTCCTCCGGGCAGCCGGCTTTAGCTGATGAGAAGTGTTGGTGAGCAAATCATCCGGGGAAGCGAAGAGTCGCAATGCTTCTGCGCCGGCAGGGCCGTTTCCAAGAGCGAGTGAAGAGCAGCAAGAGCTTTCCGTGCTGACCCTTTTCAAGTGAGAGATTGGCCAGACATTTGCTGGTTTAGTGCTTTGCTTCTTCTGCGCAGCTTGGACAAAGAGCATTGCGGCTTTCGCCGTTCAAGTTGTGCAGCGAAGGCAGAGAGCCTCCTCGTCCGGATCCCCGGAGCTCTGCGGGAAAGAGCGAGACGAGAGCCGCGAGAGCTTCGTGTGCGGCCAGCTCGCGTGTGGCGGCGAGCATCCGCTGTTCGTCGGTTGGAGGACGACTTCCTTCTGCGCGGCTGGTTCCAAGTTGACGGTAACTGCCAGTGTGCTAGCTGTGTAGGATAGTGAAGGGGCTCGACGGGTGTGTGTCCGTAGATCTGCCAGAAAGCGCACGTGAAGAGCAGGAAGGGCTTTCAGAGCAGCCGGTTCTCGTGCTGGAGAGTCGCCAGACATCCGCACGTTTAGCGCCTCACTTCCCCGGACAGCTTGGAAAACACGATTGTACCTGTCCCAGCGCAAGCTGTTCAGGAAAGCAGCACAGCGTTACAATGTTCGTGTGCCTTTCGGGCTGCTAGCAAGAAACCTCCGCAGCAGGCACTTCTCGTGCGGAAACAATCGTGCCTTCTACGATCTTCATAGCCTTTCTTTTTCCTCCGGGCAGCCGGCTTTAGCTGATGAGAAGTGTTGGTGAGCAAATCATCGAGGGAAGCGAAGAGTCGCAATGCTTCTGCGCCGGCAGGGCCGTTTCCAAGAGCGAGTGAAGAGCAGCAAGAGCTTTCCGTGCTGACCCTTTTCAAGTGAGAGATTGGCCAGACATTTGCTGGTTTAGTGCTTTGCTTCTTCTGCGCAGCTTGGACAAAGAGCATTGCGGCTTTCGCGGTTCAAGTTGTGCAGCGAAGGCAGAGAGCCTCCTCGTCCGGATCCCCGGAGCTCTGCGGGAAAGAGCGAGACGAGAGCCGCGAGAGTTTCGTGTGCGGCCAGCTCGCGTGTGGCGGCGAGCATCCGCTGTTCGTCGGTTGGAGGACGACTTCCTTCTGCGCGGCTGGTTCCAAGTTGACGGTAACTGCCAGTGTGCTAGCTGTGTAGGATAGTGAAGGGGCTCGACGGGTGTGTGTCCGTAGATCTGCCAGAAAGCGCACGTGACGAGCAGGAAGGGCTTTCAGAGCAGCCGGTTCTCGTGCTGGAGAGTCGCCAGACATCCGCACGTTTAGCGCCTCACTTCCCCGGACAGCTTGGAAACCACGATTGTACCTGTCCCAGCGCAAGCTGTTCAGGAAAGCAGCACAGCGTTACAATGTTCGTGTGCCTTTCGGGCTGCTAGCAAGAAACCTCCGCAGCAGGCACTTCTCGTGCGGAAACAATCGTGCCTTCTACGATCTTCATAGCCTTTCTTTTTTCCTCCGGGCAGCCGGCTTTAGCTGATGAGAAGTGTTGGTGAGCAAATCATCCGGGGAAGCGAAGAGTCGCAATGCTTCTGCGCCGGCAGGGCCGTTTCCAAGAGCGAGTGAAGAGCAGCAAGAGCTTTCCGTGCTGACCCTTTTCAAGTGAGAGATTGGCCAGACATTTGCTGGTTTAGTGCTTTGCTTCTTCTGCGCAGCTTGGACAAAGAGCATTGCGGCTTTCGCGGTTCAAGTTGTGCAGCGAAGGCAGAGAGCCTCCTCGTCCGGATCCCCGGAGCTCTGCGGGAAAGAGCGAGACGAGAGCCGCGAGAGCTTCGTGTGCGGCCAGCTCGCGTGTGGCGGCGAGCATCCGCTGTTCGTCGGTTGGAGGACGACTTCCTTCTGCGCGGCTGGTTCCAAGTTGACGGTAACTGCCAGTGTGCTAGCTGTGTAGGATAGTGAAGGGGCTCGACGGGTGTGTGTCCGTAGATCTGCCAGAAAGCGCACGTGACGAGCAGGAAGGGCTTTCAGAGCAGCCGGTTCTCGTGCTGGAGAGTCGCCAGACATCCGCACGTTTAGCGCCTCACTTCCCCGGACAGCTTGGAAAACACGATTGTACCTGTCCCAGCGCAAGCTATTCAGGAAAGCAGCACAGCGTTACAATGTTCGTGTGCCTTTCGGGCTGCTAGCAAGAAACCTCCGCAGCAGGCACTTCTCGTGCGGAAACAATCGTGCCTTCTACGATCTTCATAGCATTTCTTTTTTCCTCCGGGCAGCCGGCTTTAGCTGATGAGAAGTGTTAGTGAGCAAATCATCCATGGAAGCGAAGAGTCGCAATGCTTCTGCGCCGGCAGGGCCGTTTCCAAGAGCGAGTGAAGAGCAGCAAGAGCTTTCCGTGCTGACCCTTTTCAAGTGAGAGATTGGCCAGACATTTGCTGGTTTAGTGCTTTGCTTCTTCTGCGCAGCTTGGACAAAGAGCATTGCGGCTTTCGCCGTTCAAGTTGTGCAGCGAAGGCAGAGAGCCTCCTCGTCCGGATCCCCGGAGCTCTGCGGGAAAGAGCGAGACGAGAGCCGCGAGAGCTTCGTGTGCGGCCAGCTCGCGTGTGGCGGCGAGCATCCGCTGTTCGTCGGTTGGAGGACGACTTCCTTCTGCGCGGCTGGTTCCAAGTTGACGGTAACTGCCAGTGTGCTAGCTGTGTAGGATAGTGAAGGGGCTCGACGGGTGTGTGTCCGTAGATCTGCCAGAAAGCGCACGTGAAGAGCAGGAAGGGCTTTCAGAGCAGCCGGTTCTCGTGCTGGAGAGTCGCCAGACATCCGCACGTTTAGCGCCTCACTTCCCCGGACAGCTTGGAAAACACGATTGTACCTGTCCCAGCGCAAGCTGTTCAGGAAAGCAGCACAGCGTTACAATGTTCGTGTGCCTTTCGGGCTGCTAGCAAGAAACCTCCGCAGCAGGCACTTCTCGTGCGGAAACAATCGTGCCTTCTACGATCTTCATAGCCTTTCTTTTTTCCTCCGGGCAGCCGGCTTTAGCTGATGAGAAGTGTTGGTGAGCAAATCATCGAGGGAAGCGAAGAGTCGCAATGCTTCTGCGCCGGCAGGGCCGTTTCCAAGAGCGAGTGAAGAGCAGCAAGAGCTTTCCGTGCTGACCCTTTTCAAGTGAGAGATTGGCCAGACATTTGCTGGTTTAGTGCTTTGCTTCTTCTGCGCAGCTTGGACAAAGAGCATTGCGGCTTTCGCGGTTCAAGTTGTGCAGCGAAGGCAGAGAGCCTCCTCGTCCGGATCCCCGGAGCTCTGCGGGAAAGAGCGAGACGAGAGCCGCGAGAGCTTCGTGTGCGGCCAGCTCGCGTGTGGCGGCGAGCATCCGCTGTTCGTCGGTTGGAGGACGACTTCCTTCTGCGCGGCTGGTTCCAAGTTGACGGTAACTGCCAGTGTGCTAGCTGTGTAGGATAGTGAAGGGGCTCGACGGGTGTGTGTCCGTAGATCTGCCAGAAAGCGCACGTGAAGAGCAGGAAGGGCTTTCAGAGCAGCCGGTTCTCGTGCTGGAGTATCGCCAGACATCCGCACGTTTAGCGCCTCAATTCCCCGGACAGCTTGGAAAACACGATTGTACCTGTCCCAGCGCAAGCTGTTCAGGAAAGCAGCACAGCGTTACAATGTTCGTGTGCCTTTCGGGCTGCTAGCAAGAAACCTCCGCAGCAGGCACTTCTCGTGCGGAAACAATCGTGCCTTCTACGATCTTCATAGCATTTCTTTTTTCCTCCGGGCAGCCGGCTTTAGCTGATGAGAAGTGTTGGTGAGCAAATCATCCGGGGAAGCGAAGAGTCGCAATGCTTCTGCGCCGGCAGGGCCGTTTCCAAGAGCGAGTGAAGAGCAGCAAGAGCTTTCCGTGCTGACCCTTTTCAAGTGAGAGATTGGCCAGACATTTGCTGGTTTAGTGCTTTGCTTCTTCTGCGCAGCTTGGACAAAGAGCATTGCGGCTTTCGCGGTTCAAGTTGTGCAGCGAAGGCAGAGAGCCTCCTCGTCCGGATCCCCGGAGCTCTGCGGGAAAGAGCGAGACGAGAGCCGCGAGAGCTTCGTGTGCGGCCAGCTCGCGTGTGGCGGCGAGCATCCGCTGTTCGTCGGTTGGAGGACGAATTCCTTCTGCGCGGCTGGTTCCAAGTTGACGGTAACTGCCAGTGTGCTAGCTGTGTAGGATAGTGAAGGGGCTCGACGGGTGTGTGTCCGTAGATCTGCCAGAAAGCGCAAGTGAAGAGCAGTGAGGGCTTTCAGAGCAGCCGGTTCTCGTGCTGGAGAGTCGCCAGACATCCGCACGTTTAGCGCCTCACTTCCCCGGACAGCTTGGAAAACACGATTGTACCTGTCCCAGCGCAAGCTGTTCAGGAAAGCAGCACAGCGTTACAATGTTCGTGTGCCTTTCGGGCTGCTAGCAGAAACCTCCGCAGCAGGCACTTCTCGTGCGGAAACAATCGTGCCTTCTACGATCTTCATAGCCTTTCTTTTTTCCCCCGGGCAGCCGGCTTTAGCTGATGAGAAGTGTTGGTGAGCAAATCATCCGGGGAAGCGAAGAGTCGCAATGCTTCTGCGCCGGCAGGGCCGTTACCAAGAGCGAGTGAAGAGCAGCAAGAGCTTTCCGTGCTGACCCTTTTCAAGTGAGAGATTGGCCAGACATTTGCTGGTTTAGTGCTTTGCTTCTTCTGCGCAGCTTGGACAAAGAGCATTGCGGCTTTCGCGGTTCAAGTTGTGCAGCGAAGGCAGAGAGCCTCCTCGTCCGGATCCCCGGAGCTCTGCGGGAAAGAGCGAGACGAGAGCCGCGAGAGCTTCGTGTGCGGCCAGCTCGCGTGTGGCGGCGAGCATCCGCTGTTCGTCGGTTGGAGGACGACTTCCTTCTGCGCGGCTGGTTCCAAGTTGACGGTAACTGCCAGTGTGCTAGCTGTGTAGGATAGTGAAGGGGCTCGACGGGTGTGTGTCCGTAGATCTGCCAGAAAGCGCACGTGACGAGCAGGAAGGGCTTTCAGAGCAGCCGGTTCTCGTGCTGGAGAGTCGCCAGACATCCGCACGTTTAGCGCCTCACTTCCCCGGACAGCTTGGAAAACACGATTGTACCTGTCCCAGCGCAAGCTATTCAGGAAAGCAGCACAGCGTTACAATGTTCGTGTGCCTTTCGGGCTGCTAGCAAGAAACCTCCGCAGCAGGCACTTCTCGTGCGGAAACAATCGTGCCTTCTACGATCTTCATAGCATTTCTTTTTTCCTCCGGGCAGCCGGCTTTAGCTGATGAGAAGTGTTGGTGAGCAAATCATCCATGGAAGCGAAGAGTCGCAATGCTTCTGCGCCGGCAGGGCCGTTTCCAAGAGCGAGTGAAGAGCAGCAAGAGCTTTCCGTGCTGACCCTTTTCAAGTGAGAGATTGGCCAGACATTTGCTGGTTTAGTGCTTTGCTTCTTCTGCGCAGCTTGGACAAAGAGCATTGCGGCTTTCGCCGTTCAAGTTGTGCAGCGAAGGCAGAGAGCCTCCTCGTCCGGATCCCCGGAGCTCTGCGGGAAAGAGCGAGACGAGAGCCGCGAGAGCTTCGTGTGCGGCCAGCTCGCGTGTGGCGGCGAGCATCCGCTGTTCGTCGGTTGGAGGACGACTTCCTTCTGCGCGGCTGGTTCCAAGTTGACGGTAACTGCCAGTGTGCTAGCTGTGTAGGATAGTGAAGGGGCTCGACGGGTGTGTGTCCGTAGATCTGCCAGAAAGCGCACGTGAAGAGCAGGAAGGGCTTTCAGAGCAGCCGGTTCTCGTGCTGGAGAGTCGCCAGACATCCGCACGTTTAGCGCCTCACTTCCCCGGACAGCTTGGAAAACACGATTGTACCTGTCCCAGCGCAAGCTGTTCAGGAAAGCAGCACAGCGTTACAATGTTCGTGTGCCTTTCGGGCTGCTAGCAAGAAACCTCCGCAGCAGGCACTTCTCGTGCGGAAACAATCGTGCCTTCTACGATCTTCATAGCCTTTCTTTTTTCCTCCGGGCAGCCGGCTTTAGCTGATGAGAAGTGTTGGTGAGCAAATCATCGAGGGAAGCGAAGAGTCGCAATGCTTCTGCGCCGGCAGGGCCGTTTCCAAGAGCGAGTGAAGAGCAGCAAGAGCTTTCCGTGCTGACCCTTTTCAAGTGAGAGATTGGCCAGACATTTGCTGGTTTAGTGCTTTGCTTCTTCTGCGCAGCTTGGACAAAGAGCATTGCGGCTTTCGCGGTTCAAGTTGTGCAGCGAAGGCAGAGAGCCTCCTCGTCCGGATCCCCGGAGCTCTGCGGGAAAGAGCGAGACGAGAGCCGCGAGAGCTTCGTGTGCGGCCAGCTCGCGTGTGGCGGCGAGCATCCGCTGTTCGTCGGTTGGAGGACGAATTCCTTCTGCGCGGCTGGTTCCAAGTTGACGGTAACTGCCAGTGTGCTAGCTGTGTAGGATAGTGAAGGGGCTCGACGGGTGTGTGTCCGTAGATCTGCCAGAAAGCGCACGTGAAGAGCAGGAAGGGCTTTCAGAGCAGCCGGTTCTCGTGCTGGAGTATCGCCAGACATCCGCACGTTTAGCGCCTCAATTCCCCGGACAGCTTGGAAAACACGATTGTACCTGTCCCAGCGCAAGCTGTTCAGGAAAGCAGCACAGCGTTACAATGTTCGTGTGCCTTTCGGGCTGCTAGCAAGAAACCTCCGCAGCAGGCACTTCTCGTGCGGAAACAATCGTGCCTTCTACGATCTTCATAGCATTTCTTTTTTTCCTCCGGGCAGCCGGCTTTAGCTGATGAGAAGTGTTGGTGAGCAAATCATCCGGGGAAGCGAAGAGTCGCAATGCTTCTGCGCCGGCAGGGCCGTTTCCAAGAGCGAGTGAAGAGCAGCAAGAGCTTTCCGTGCTGACCCTTTTCAAGTGAGAGATTGGCCAGACATTTGCTGGTTTAGTGCTTTGCTTCTTCTGCGCAGCTTGGACAAAGAGCATTGCGGCTTTCGCGGTTCAAGTTGTGCAGCGAAGGCAGAGAGCCTCCTCGTCCGGATCCCCGGAGCTCTGCGGGAAAGAGCGAGACGAGAGCCGCGAGAGCTTCGTGTGCGGCCAGCTCGCGTGTGGCGGCGAGCATCCGCTGTTCGTCGGTTGGAGGACGACTTCCTTCTGCGCGGCTGGTTCCAAGTTGACGGTAACTGCCAGTGTGCTAGCTGTGTAGGATAGTGAAGGGGCTCGACGGGTGTGTGTCCGTAGATCTGCCAGAAAGCGCAAGTGAAGAGCAGTGAGGGCTTTCAGAGCAGCCGGTTCTCGTGCTGGAGAGTCGCCAGACATCCGCACGTTTAGCGCCTCACTTCCCCGGACAGCTTGGAAAACACGATTGTACCTGTCCCAGCGCAAGCTGTTCAGGAAAGCAGCACAGCGTTACAATGTTCGTGTGCCTTTCGGGCTGCTAGCAGAAACCTCCGCAGCAGGCACTTCTCGTGCGGAAACAATCGTGCCTTCTACGATCTTCATAGCCTTTCTTTTTTTCCTCCGGGCAGCCGGCTTTAGCTGATGAGAAGTGTTGGTGAGCAAATCATCCGGGGAAGCGAAGAGTCGCAATGCTTCTGCGCCGGCAGGGCCGTTACCAAGAGCGAGTGAAGAGCAGCAAGAGCTTTCCGTGCTGACCCTTTTCAAGTGAGAGATTGGCCAGACATTTGCTGGTTTAGTGCTTTGCTTCTTCTGCGCAGCTTGGACAAAGAGCATTGCGGCTTTCGCGGTTCAAGTTGTGCAGCGAAGGCAGAGAGCCTCCTCGTCCGGATCCCCGGAGCTCTGCGGGAAAGAGCGAGACGAGAGCCGCGAGAGCTTCGTGTGCGGCCAGCTCGTGTGTGGCGGCGAGCATCCGCTGTTCGTCGGTTGGAGGACGACTTCCTTCTGTGCGGCTGGTTCCAAGTTGACGGTAACTGCCAGTGTGCTAGCTGTGTATTATAGTGAAGGGGCTCGACGGGTGTGTGTCCGTAGATCTGCCAGAAAGCGCAAGTGAAGAGCAGTAAGGGCTTTCAGAGCAGCCGGTTCTCGTGCTGGAGAGTCGCCAGACATCCGCACGTTTAGCGCCTCACTTCCCCGGACAGCTTGGAAAACACGATTGTACCTGTCCCAGCGCAAGCTGTTCAGGAAAGCAGCACAGCGTTACAATGTTCGTGTGCCTTTCGGGCTGCTAGCAAGAAGCCTCCGGAGCAGACACTTCTCGTGCGGCATCATTCGTGCCTTCCACGATCTTTCATGGCTGTTTTTCCTCCGGGCAGCCGGCTTTAGCTGATGAGAAGTGTTGGTGAGCAAATCATCCATGGAAGCGAAGAGTCGCAATGCTTCTGTGCCGGCAGGGCCATTACCAAGAGCGAGTGAAGAGCAGCAAGAGCTGCTTTCCTGAACAGCTTGCGCTGGGACAGGTACAATCGTGTTTTCCAAGCTGTCCGGGGAAGTGAGGCGCTAAACGTACGGATGTCTGGCGACTCTCCAGCACGAGAACCGGCTGCTCTGAAAGCCCTTCCTGCTCTTCACGTGCGCTTTCTGGCAGATCTACGGACACACACCCGTCGAGCCCCTTCACTATCCTACACAGCTAGCACACTGGCAGTTACCATCAACTTGGAACCAGCCGCGCAGAAGAAGTCGTCCTCCAACCGACGAACAGCGGATGCTCGCCGCCACACGCGAGCTGGCCGCACACGAAGCTCTCATCTCGCTCTTTTCCCGCAGAGCTCCGGGGATCCGGACGAGGAGGCTCTCTGCCTTCGCTGCACAACTTGAACGGCGAAAGCCGCAATGCTCTTTGTCCAAGCTGCGCAGAAGAAGCAAAGCACTAAACCAGCAAATGTCTGGCCAATCTCTCACTTGAAAAGGGTCAGCACGGAAAGCTCTTGCTGCTCTTCTCAAAGACAAGGACGTACCGAAGTTAAAAAAGAAATTGGTTAGGTATTGTAATCAGTGGTGGCCTCTATATCAACTGGAGAATGAAGTGAAATGTCCTTAGGACGGACACTCTCCTGCAACTATTGTTTTTCCTAAGAAGGGGAGGAAAATGGGATGAAGTATCATGTGTAGACACGGGTTTTTTTTTTGTCCTTCGGGAGAAACCTGAATGGCAGACAGACTGCGGATTAGTACCCCCTCGGGATCCTACGGTACAAGCCCTCGAAAGAGAAGACAGGCGAGAGCGTAAAGGAAAGTTGAGAAGGTGTTGTTCAGCATGTAGTATTGGACAAAGATGTTCTAAACTAAACGAGGAACAAGAGTCCGTGTTAGGTGATTTATTCAACCCATCTCATGGGATAGGGAGACAGGGCTCTGCCGGGGCTCCCAATCCACCCCCGGAAGAACGGGACATCCCACAAACTATTTCTAAAGAAGGTCAAATGCCGGCCTCCACACAAGGAAACACAGGAGCCCCCCCTACGGCTCCAAGTAGCCCAGTGTCTTCTTACCGCTCCGAGAAGCTGTAAATCCGGACGGAGGAACCATGAAGATAAAAATTCCATTCACGGGCGCCGATCTGAAAGAATGGAAAGAGGTTGCCCGAGAATACCGAAATGATCAGATAAATACGGCACAACATTTTAAATTTATAGTGAAACAACACAATCCCGACTGGCGTGACATACATTTGTTATTGGATTGCCTGACTGAAACTGAGAAACAACTAATTATAAAAACAGCAGGAGAGCTTGCAAAGGAACACTATGATATAAAGGGAGGTAATTCTAGAGAATGGTTTCCCTTGTTAGACCCGACATGGGATCCAAACCGCTCTGCTGATATGGAAAGGTTACAGGCATACCAGGAATGGCTATTCAGAAGGATGGAAAAAGCAATTCCCAGAACAATAAATTGGGCAATGTTATATGAGGTCAGACAGGGTCCTTCTGAAACGCCGGTCGAGTTCCTAGACCGACTAAGAGATGCGATGCGCCGGCACACGTCTCTAGATCCGAATTCAGAGGTAGGCGCACAGCAACTAATATCCCTCTTTTTGGGACAATCACAAGGGGATATTAGGCGCAAATTGCAAAAACTAAGACCTCCTGAAAACAGAACCTTAGAAGAAGCATGGAGAATATTTAGGAATCGAGAGGAAAGTTACAGGCAAGACGAGAAGAAAATACTAGCAGTGGTAAGAGAAAATGAAAATCGGAAATGTAAAGTTAAACCAATGCGTGGGCTGACGCCTCTGGGTAGGAATCAATGTGCGCTATATAAAAAGACCGGACACTGGAAGAACGAGTGCCCTGAGCGCCAAAGGAACGCTAGATGGCGCAACAATCAAGGGAAAACGGTAGCTCACGTGGCTGAAGAAAACTGTCTAGCCGACCTCGTAGTAAAAATAAAGTTAGGGGAAGAACAAAAAGAAATCAAATTTTCAGTAGACACGGGAGCGACTTATTCTGTTCTGAATCAAGCCTTGATGCCTCTGGAAAATGATTATATTACAGTGAAAGGTGCGACAGGCCAGGCTGAAGAGGCTTACTTTTGCAGATCCTTAAAATACAAATTGGGGAAGCAAGTGGGGATCCATACATTTCTGTATATGCCAAATTCTCCAAAGGCCCTTCTTGCTAGGGATTTATTAGAACAACTAGAAACAACAATCAAATTTAAGCAAGGGGAAGTTACTCTGGAGGTAAATGATCACCAATACGTTCAAATTATGAGTCTATCCTTGGTCAGTACCCCTGCAACAGGAGAAATTGGTGCAAGAATTGTTGACCAAGTATATCCCGGAGTCTGGGCAACCGATATACCGGGACGAGCAAAGAACGCACCTCCAATAATAGTAAAACTAAAGGAGGGACAGAGTGCCATAAGGATCAAACAATACCCACCGAAAATGGAAGATAGGGAAGGAATTTGTCCAATCATAGAGCGGTTCATAGAACTAAGACTACTAAAAGAATGTGAGTCAGAATTCAATACACCTATCCTTCTAGTTAAGAAACCTGATGGGTCCTATAGGATAGTTCAAGACTTAAGAGCCATCAACAAAATAACAGCGGACCTATACCCTGTGGTAGCTAACACCTATTCCCTATTAACCACGCTAAAACCTGATTTAGCTTGGTTTACGGTCCTAGATTTAAAAGATGCTTTCTTTTGCCTCCCTCTCCATGAAGCCAGCCAGAAAAGTTTTGCTTTCGAATGGGAAAATCCCAAAAGTGGTCGACAGACGCAGCTCACATGGACAGTGTTGCTGCAGGGGTTTAAAAAAAACCCCACGGTTTTTTGGGAATCAGCTAGCAAAGGACTTGGAATCATGGGAACCACCATCAGAAGAAGGGAAGGTGTTACAATATGTAGACGACCTTCTTATTGCAACCAGGACCAAAGAATCCTGTGTCATTTGGACCGTGAGTCTGTTAAATTTCCTAAGACTACAGGGATATCGGGTTTCTAAGAAAAAGGCACAGGTGTTGTTACAACCCCAGGTCACGTACCTGGGGTACAAGATCAGTGTCGGACAACAGATCCTAGGACAAGCCCGGAAAGAGGCCATATGCCAAACCCCCCCGACCACGAACTATAAAGGAACTACGGACATTCTTAGGAATGACGGGGTGGTGCCGACTTTGGATATGTGATTATGGTCTGCTTGTTAAGCCCCTATATTCCCTGATAGCAGCTAACCAAAAGGATCTCCAGTGGGATGCTGAGTCAGATCGAACCTTCCATCAGCTGAAGAAAGCCCTGATGTCGGCACCAGCATTGGGACTTCCTGATGTGAGTAAGCCATTTTTTCTATTTTCCCACGAAAAACAAGGAATGGCACTAGGAATATTGGCACAAGATTTGGGACCATACAGATGGGCGGTAGCATACTTCTCCAAACAGCTGGATGCCGCTGCGAAAGGGTGGCCCAGCTGTCTGAGAGCAGTAGCAGCTGTCATTCTAAACATTCAAGAAGCCCAAAAGTTCACTCTAGGCCAGAAAATGACTGTCCTAGTTTCCCATACTGTATCTGCGGTCCTTGAAGCAAAAGGAGGGCGTTGGCTTTCCCCACAAAGGTTCCTGAAATATCAAGCTATAATGGTTGAACAGGATGATGTTGAAATCGTGACCACAAACATCATCAATCCGGCCTCATTCCTTGATGGGAACATCGGGGAGTCAGTGAGTCATGACTGCTTGGAAACAATTGAAACCACGTATTCTAGTCGAACGGATCTTAAAGATGTCCCTATTGATGGAGCCGAACGTTGGTTCACTGACGGAAGCAGCTATATGTTAAATGGAAGGTGGCATTCCGGATATGCTGTTACCACTTTCGAAAAGGTGATAGAGTCCAGGCCACTATCAGCCGACGTCTCGGCCCAAAAGGCCGAGATCATAGCCCCTTACCCGAGCCCTGGAGAGAGCCCAGGGAAGGACTGTAAACATTTGGACTGACTCTAATTATGCCTTTGGGGTGGTACATGCCCGTGGAGCAATATGGAAGGA
Organism: Otis tarda; assembly: GCA_026413225.1. Classification (NCBI taxonomy): domain Eukaryota; kingdom Metazoa; phylum Chordata; class Aves; order Otidiformes; family Otididae; genus Otis; species Otis tarda. The sequence goes on from CM048590.1 coordinate 447,832, forward strand.
AAGAGGACTGTTAAATTCTCATGGCAAAACCATCAAACACACAGAAGAGATTTTGAAAATCCTGAATGCAGTCCAACTTCCCGAAAAGGTGGCAATTATGCATATTAAAGCACACCAGAAAGTGAGCACAGAATTGGAAAGAGGAAATGAGCTGGCAGATAGGGAAGCAAAACAAGCAGCTAGAGAAACAATCAAGGTAGAGGGTGCGCTAATACCTGATGGACAGGTATTTCTAGAAGGTAAACCAGAATACACAAAGGAAGACGGCAAACTTATTAATGATCTAAAGGGATCATATAATGAGGAAGGGTGGGCCAATTACTACCCCTCACACGGGAGGGTAGTAATTCCCTCCTACATGATATGGTCAGTAGTCCGAGAAGAACATAGAAAAAGACACTGGGGGGGGGGGGCGGGGCAGAAGCCCTATATAAAGATCTCATCAGGAACATAATAGCGTGAAACTTATACACTACCGTTAGACAAGTAAGTCAACAATGTGATCTTTGTCTCCAGACTAATCCTAAAGTTGTAAAAGGACCAAAACTTGAAAAAATCGGAAAGGGGAATGGTCCGGGACAACATTGGCAGATTGATTTCTCAGAACTCCCTAGAAAAGGGGGGTACCGATACTTAGTAGTACTTACTGATACCTTTTCAGGCTGGCCAGAAGCTTCCCCATGCAGAACTGCTAAAGCCCGGGAAGTAACCAAAATATTGCTCCAGGAAATAGTACCTAGGTTTGGAGTCCCAGCGGTAATGTCCTCGGATAGAGGACCACATTTTGTGTCCAGAATAGTACAAGAAATTAGCCACCATCTAGGGATAGATTGGCAATTACATACCTCTTACCGACCACAATCAAGTGGCCAGGTGGAGAAAATGAATCACCTAATCAAAAAACAGATTGTCAAGTTGGGTCAGGAAACTAATCTAACTTGGCCTCAGTCTTTACCATTAGCTCTTATACGAATACGAACCAGACCAAGAGCAAGAGAAGGGCTTAGTCCACTCGAAATTCTATATGGACGACCCTATGGGGTACAAAAGGGAACATCTTCACAAATTGGTGAAGAAATAATGACCTCCTATATGGTGGCACTAAACAAACAATCAAAAAGAATTGAAAAACATGTAATGGGAACACGTAGTAGGCGTCTGGATGGGCCTGTTCATGATAGACAACCAGGGGACTATATATATGTTCAGTCTCTTACAGAAAAAACCCCGGAACCACAGTGGACCGGACCTTTTCAAGTCCTCCTCACCACCTACACGGCAATTAAGGTAGAGGGACAGAACTCCTGCATACACCATACTCGGATCAAGAGAGCCTCTGCAACCTTGTGGAAAGTAACTCCAGACAACAACGAAGACTTGAGACTTAAACTCGTTCGAACGGATAAGGGCAGGAACAACGTGGGTAACAAGTATGTGAGCCAAAAGCAGTAGTGAACCGGTGGGACACCACAGCAAACGATACAGGACAAAGAAACCAGGACCGGCCAGTAACTAATCTCACCCAAATCTGCCATCGGTGCAGTTTATGTCTTATTTGTCATTTTATTATAGGAAATATAAAACCCATTTTAGGAGGTCACAGAAGGCAGTACATTATCTACAGAAGTAGCTGTACTAGTCCACTAGAACAACTAAATCCTAAAATGACCAATTGTTTAACTGGAATTGTGATTGGGCTCACAATATTTTCCTGCATCTTACCACTAACTTGTAATCAAAAGGACACCAAATGGCAGTGGTCTCACGCCTACCTTGGGTTTACAGGAAGCATGGGACCACCTTTTAAATGGTCGGGCTTAAACCTGGCCGCTGTGGTTATGCATGAAATGGAAATGTACTCAGGGCATGAGTGGGGCTGGGACAGAGGCAACAGGGATCCTTAATACTACGGTGCCCCCTGTTGTGATCTTCTTGATTAGCTTAGGAATTTTATTAATATTAACTATTATGCTGTACCTATGGGTTTGGAGAATGTTTAAGAAAGTAACACTGTCGTAGTTCAGCCCCGATCACGACCAGACTACGCAGTCTCTCTCTCTCTCACTCCCCCCACCCTCCGAGAGAACAGGGGGAGATAATATAAAGAAAAACGGCTCGAGGTTTGAGATAAGGACAGGGAGAAATCCTTAAAGTTACCGTTACGGGCAAAACAGACTCCTCTTGGGGAAAACTATTCATTTATTACTACAAACAGCAAGATAATGAGACAGAGAACAAGATAACCTCCCTCCACCCCTCCCTCTTCCCAAGCTTAACATTATCTCTACTACCTTCCCCCCGCCCCGAGTTGCACAGGAAAGGGAAGAGGGAATGGGGATTGCGGTCAGTTCATCACACGTTTTACGCCGCTGCTTCATGGTCGGGGAAGAACTCCTCACATTCCTCCCCTGCCCTGTTGTGGGGTCCCTCCCATACATCACGTCGTGAAACTGCTCTGGCGTGGGTCATCTCTTCCACGGAGTGCAGTCTCTCCAGAATGGCTGTCCCAGCGGGCCCTCCATGGGCCGATTCGGGCCCAGTCAGCAGCCTGGCGAGAGGCCAGAGGGTGAGGCCTGCAAGGCCCATGAGGCCTGTGCCTCCCCCTCCGTGCCTCTGCCCCCGCTCAGCTTCTTCACATCTTCTCTTCTCTCTTTTTTTTTTCTTCTGTTTTCCCCTTCTTAAATATGTTATCGCAGAGGCGTTATCACAGAACATTCTGCTACCAATCGGCTCAGCTTTGGCCAGCAGCGGGTCCGCCTTAGGCCTGGCCAAATCCACTGAACAAAGGGGAGCGACTTCTAGCAGTTTCCTACAGAAACTACCACATTAGGCTCCCCCCCCCTTAAACAAAACCGTGTATGATGCTTCATATCATTCAGGGAATCTGTTTAAGTAAAAGAATTTACTTAGTGTGATAAAAAGGGGGGATTGATATAGGGGACCACGTAGAAATGGGGACAATAAGTTAATCACAACTATATATGTATGCACTTAAAGAATTGCTGTAGTTCAGCCCCAATCGGGACCAGACTACGCAGTCTCTCTCTCACTCCCCGCCCCCCCCTCCAAGAGAACGGGGGAGATTTGGTAAACACAAGAAAACCAGGAAAAAAACCAAACACGTGGGTTGAGATTGAACAAAAAGTAAATTTAACAGTAATGACAGAAGAAAACAAAACAGTGATGCAATACAAATACAGTGTAATGGCTTACAACAAAGCTCCACACTTAGTTCCTTCCAAGTAGCAGGAGGCTCCCTTCAGCACCCTCCTCACTTATATACTGAGCATGATGTCAGATGGGATGGAATAGCCCTTTGGCTAATTTGGGTAAATTAACCCCAGCTGTTAGCTAATTAGTTAACTATCCCAGCCATAGGAGCTACCTGCTTCAGTTCTCCACCCAGCTCAGGGGAATATTAACTCTATCCTAGCCAGAACCAGGACAAGAATATAGTTATAAAACATAGTCACGTAACCATAGAGCTTAGAGAAACAATTAATGGAGGAGGAAGTCTGTTTTTTTTTTCTTTTCCTGACGAAGGACTCATTTGTAAGGAGTGAGAAACAGTCTCGCATTATCTCAAGGGAGTGATTAGAAAGAACAAGAATTCAAAACCAGGATGGCATGTGTCACAAATACGTCTATAAACCTCCTTGCTAAAGGAAAACAGATGGTTAACAAGGACATGAGTCAGCTCAAGCTGATAAGAACACTGCAAGCTTGCAGGATCATTGCATTCTAGGCTAAAGGTGAAAAGTACACCATGAAGAAGACCTACGGCCTTCATCGCAAGGACCACCGAAGACCCCGGCCCACAATTATAGGGAGAATTTGTGCAAGTGCGAAGGACTGATAAGCTAATTAGCATACAAAGTGAGAGTAGGCGGGTTTAGGTAATGAATATGTATAGGCGTCAATTGAATATTCATAGAATCAGAGAATCATAGAATGGTTAGAGTTGGAAGGGACCTTCAAAGGTCATCTAGTCCAACCCCCTGCAAGGAGCAGGGACATCCCTGACTAGATCAGGTTGCTCAGAGCCTCATCCAGCCTGGCCTTGAACGTCTCCAGGGATGGGGCCTCCACCACCTTTCTGGGCAACCTGTTCCAGTGTCCTATAACTCGCATCGTAAAAAATTTTTCCTAATTTCCAATCTAAATCTACCCACCTCTATTTTAAAACCATTACCCCTCGTCCTATTGCAACAGGCCCTACTAAACAGCCTTTCCCCATCTTTCTTGTAGGCCCCCTTGAGGTACTGGAAGACGGCTATCAGGTCTCCCCAGAGCCTCCTCTTCTCCAGGCTGAACAGCCCCAATTCTCTCAGCCTGTCCTCATACGAGAGGTGCTTCAGCCCTTTTATCATCTTCCTGGCCCTCCTCTGGACCTTCTCCAACTGGTCCATGTCCTTCTTGTGTTGGGGGCTCCAGAACTGGACAAAATGGGATGGTTTGCTACCTCGGGCATGCACGCTTGTGGTGGAGCGATCCCCCGTGCATCTGCACGCAATAAACATACCTAGTTTATAACTTCCGAGTTACAGAGTCCATTTCCGTACGTCAATAGTAAGTGTCAGAATCCTGGTGGTGTAGGAAAGCCGAGAGACCCAATGTTTTTGAGCCTGTAGATGCGGTGGGAAGAGTCGGTGAGGAGAAGCAAGAACTTTTAGAGCAGGCACTTCTGGTGTTGGAGTAATCGTCTGATGTTCGGGATTTATAAGATTTATTCTCAGAGGGCTGCCAGGTTGACTTGGTGGCAAATGTCAGAGTCCTGTTGGCCTAGGGAAGCCCAGAGCAATCGTCTGACGTTGGGGATTGTCCTGGTCAGTCCTAGACCACCAGGACTCCGACATTTTCCACCATTTCAACCCGGCAGCCCTGTGAGCAGCTCTTGCTGCTCCTCAACGGTTGTTGACGCCACATCTACAACACCACAGACATTGGGGCTCCGGGCTTTCCCTGACGAACAGCGCTTCGACATTTACCATCAAGTGCACTGGAGAAGCCACTAAAATATTACCCTAAAAAGCAAGAACGTCGGACCATTGTTCCCACACCAAAAGTGCCAACAACTCATGCTCTTGCTGCTCCTCACCGGCAGTTGACGCCGCATTTACAGCATCACAGACACTGGGGCTCCGGGCTTTCCCTGACGAACAGCGCTTCGACGTTTACCATCAACTGCACAAGGCCGCCCACTGGAGAAATACCCTAAAAATCACGAGCGTCGAACGATTGATCCCATACCAAAAGGGCCAGCAACTAAAGCTCTTGCTGCTCCTCACAGGCCCTTCACACCACATCTACAGCACCACAGACACTGGGACTCTGGGCTTTCCCTGACGAACGGCGCTTCGACGTTTACCATCAAGTGCACGGAAGAGCCCACTGAAAAAATACCCTAAAAATCACGAATGTCAGATGATTGCTCCCATACCAAAAGAGCCAGCCACTGAAGCTCTTTCTGCACCTCACCAGCCGTTGATGCCGCATCTACAGCACCACAGACACTGGGGCTGCGGGCTTTCCCTGATGAACAGCGCTTCGACGCTTACATCAGTCGAACGGAATTTCCCCTGAAAAGTACCCTAAAAATCATGAACGTCAGACGATTGCTCCCACACCAAAAGTGCCAGCCACTCAAGCTCTTGCTGCTCCTCACCGGCCGTTGATGCCACATCTACAGCACAACAGACACTGGGCCTCCGGGCTTTCCCTGACCAAGAGCTCTTCAATGTCTACCATCAACTGCACGGAAGTGCCCACTGAAAAAATACCCTAAAAAACAGGACCAGCACTGACAAAATCCACTAAAAATCACGAACATGGGACGATTGCTCCCATACCCAAAGTGCCAGCAACTCAAGCTCTTGCTGCTCCTCACCCGCCCATCACACCGCATCTAGAAAACCTCAGACACTGGGGCTCTGGGCTTTCCCTGACAAACAGCGCTTCGAGATTTACCATTAAGTGCTCGGAAGCGCTCACTGAAACAAATACACTAAAAATCATGAATGTCGGACGATTGCTCCCACACCAAAAGTGCCAGCAACTCAAGCTCTTGCTGCTTATCACTAGCCGTTGACGTTGCATCTACAGCACCACAGACATTGGGGGTCCAGGCTTTCCCTGAGGAACAGGGCTTCGACGTTTGCCACCAGCTGCACGTGGGCGCCCCCTGAAAATAAACCCCGAAAAATCACGAACGTCCGACGATTGCTCCCACACCTAAAGTGCCAGCCACTCAAGCTCTTGCTGCTCCTCAGCGGCCATTGGCAGCGCATCTACAGCACCACAGTCATTGGGGCTCCGGGCTTTCCCTGAGGAGCAGGGCTTCGACGTTTGCCACAGGCTGCATGTGGGCGCCCCCTCAAAAGAAACCCCGAAAAATAACGAATGTGGGACGATTGCTCCCACACCAAAAGTGCCAGCCACTCAAGCTCTTGCTGCTCCTCAGCGGCCATTGGCAGCGCATCTACAGCACCAAAGACATTGGGGCTCCGGGCTTTCCCTGAGGAGCAGGACTTCGACGTTTGCCACCAGCTGCACGTAGGCGCCACCTGAAAATAAACTCCGAAAAATCACGAACGTCGGACGATTGCTCCCACCCCAAAAGTGCCAGCCACTCAAGGTCTTGCTGCACCTCAGCGGCCATTGGCAGCGCATGTACAGCAGCACAGAGATGGGGTCTCTGGGCTTTCCCTGAGGACCAGGGCTTCGACGTTTGCCACCAGCTGCACGTGGGCGCCCCATGAAAAGAAACCCTGAGAAATCACGAACGTTGGATTATTCCTACAACACCAAAAGTGCCAGCCACTCAAGCTCCTGCTGTTCCTCAACGGCCATTGGCAGCACATCTACAGCACCACAGACACTGGGGCTCCTTGCTTTCCCTGAAGAGCAGGGCTTCGACGTTTGCCACCAGCTGCATGTTGGCGCCGCCTGTAAAGATAGCCCGAAAAATCACGAACGTTGAACGATTGCTCCCACACCAAAAGTGCCAGCCCCTCAACCTCTTGCTGCTCCTCAACGGCCATTGGGAGTGCATCTGCTGCAGCACAGACCTTGGGGCTCCGGGATTTCCCTGAGGAGCAGGGCTTCGACGTTTACTACCCGCTGCACGTGGGCAACCCCTGAAAAGAAACCGCGAAAAATCACGAACGTTGGATGATTGCTCCCACACCAAAAGTGCCAGCCAGTCAAGCTCTTGCTGCTCATCAACGGCCATTGGCAGCGCATCTACAGCAGCACAGTCATTGGGGCTCCGGGATTTCCCTGAGGAGCAGGGCTTCGACGTTTGCAACCAGCTGCACGTGGGCACCCCCTGAAAAGAAACCCAGTGAAATCACGTATGTGGGACGATTGCTCCCACACCAAAAGTGCCAGCCACTCAAGCTCTTGCTGCTCCTCAACGGCCATTGGCAGCACATCTACAGCACTACAGAGATGGGGTCTCTGGGCTTTCCCTGAGGAGCAGGGCTTCGACGTTTGCCACCAGCTGCACGTGGGCACCCCCTGAAAAGAAACCGCGAAAAATTACGAATGTCGGATGATTGCTCCCACACCAAAACTGACAGCCACTCAAGCTCTTGCTGCTCCTCAGCGGCCATTGGCAGCGCATCTACAGTAGCACAGACATTGGGGCTCCGGGCTTTCCCAGAGGAGCAGGGCTTCGACGTTTGCCACCAGCTGTACGTTGTCGCCCCATTAAAAAAAACCCCGATAAATCACGAACGTTGGACGATTGCTCCGACACTAAAAGTGCCAGCCACTCAAGGTCTTGCTGCTCCTCAGCGGCCATTGGCAGCGCATCTACAGCAGCACAGAGATGGGGTCTCTGGGCTTTCCCTGAGGAGCAGGGCTTCGACGTTTGCCACCAGCTGCACGTTGGCGCCCCCTGAAAAGAAACCCTGAGAAATCACGAACGTTGGATGATTGCTCCCACACCAAAAGTGCCAGCCACTGAAGCTCCTGCTGTTCCTCAATGGCCATTGGCAGCACATCTACAGCAGCACAGACATTGGGGCTCCGGGCTTTCCCTGAGGAGCAGGGCTTCGACGTTCTCCACCAGCTGCACGTTGGCGCCCCCTGAAAAGAAAGCCCGAAAAATCAAGAACGTTGGACGATTGCTCCCACAACAAAAGTTGCAGCCACTCAAGCTCTTGCTGCTCCTCAACGGCCATTGGCAGCGCATCTACAGCACCACAGTCATTGGGGCTCCGGGCTTTCCCTGAGGAGCAGGGCTTCGACATTTGCCACCAGCTGCACGTTGGCGCACCCTGAAAAGAAAGCCCGAAAAATCACGAACGTTGGACGATTGCTCCCACACCAAAAGTGCCAGCCCCTCAAGCTCTTGCTGCTCCTCAGCGGCCATTGGCAGCGCATCTACTGCAGCACAGACCTTGGGGCTCCGGGCTTTCCCTGAGGAGCAGGGCTTCGACGTTTGCCACCAGCTGCACGTGGGCACCCCCTGAAAAGAAACCTCGAAAAATTTCTAATGTTGGATGAGTGCTCCCACACCAAAAGTGCCAGCCACTCAAGCTCTTGCTGCTCCTCAGCGGCCATTGGCAGTGCATCTACAGCAGCACAGACATTGGGGCTCCGGGCTTTCCCTGAGGAGCAGGGCTTCGACGTTTGCCACCAGCTGCACGTTGGCGCCCCCTGAAAAGAAAGCCCGAAAAATCACGAACCTCGGACGATTGCTCCCACACCTAAAGTGCCAGCCACTCAAGCTCTTGCTGCTCCTCAGCGGCCATTGGCAGCACATCTACAGCACCACAGAACTTGGGGCTCCGGGCTTTCCCTGAGGAACAGGGCTTCGACGTTTGCCACCAGCTGCATGTGGGCGCCAACTCAAAAGAAACCCCGAAAAATCACGAATGTGGGACGACTGCTCCCACACCAAAAGTGCCAGCCACTCAAGCTCTTGCTGCTCCTCAGCGTCCATTGGCAGCACATCTACAGCACTACAGAGATGGGGTCTCTGGGCTTTCCCTGAGGAGCAGGGCTTCGACGTTTGCCACCAGCTGCACGTAGGCGCCACCTGAAAATAAACTCCGAAAAATCGCGAACGTTGGACGATTGCTCCCACACCAAAAGTGCCAGCCACTCAAGCTCTTGCTGCTCCTCAACGGCCATTGGCAGCGCATCTACAGCACCACAGTCATTGGGGCTCCGGGCTTTCCCTGAGGAGCAGGGCTTCGACATTTGCCACCAGCTGCACCTGGGCGCCCCCTGAAAAGAAAGCCCGAAAAATCACGAACGTTGGACGATTGCTCCCACACCAAAAGTGCCAGCCCCTCAAGCTCTTGCTGCTCCTCAGCGGCCATTGGCAGCGCATCTACTGCAGCACAGACCTTGGGGCTCCGGGCTTTCCCTGAGGAGCAGGGCTTCGACGTTTGCCACCAGCTGCACGTGGGCACCCCATGAAAAGAAAGCCCGAAAAATCACGAAAGTTGGATGATTGCTCAGACACCAAAGGTGCTAGCCACTCAAGCTCTTGCTGCTCCTCAGCGGCCATTGGCAGCGCATCTACAGCAGCACAGAGATGGGGTCTCTGGGCTTTCCCTGAGGAGCAGGGCTTCCACGTATGCCACCAGCTGTAAGTTGGCGCCCCATGAAAAAATAACCCCGATAAATCACGAACGTCGGACGATTGCTCCCACACCAAAAGTGCCAGCCCCTCAAGCTCTTGCTGCTGCTCAGCGGCCATTGGCCGCACATCTACAGCACTACAGAGACGGGGTCTCTGGGCTTTCCCTGAGGAGCAGGGCTTCGACGTTTGCCACCAGCTGCATGTAGGCGCCACCTGAAAATAAACTCCGAAAAATCATGAACGTCGTACGATTGCTCCCACAACAAAAGTGCCAGCCACTCAAGCTCTTGCTGCTCCTCAGCGGCCATTGGCAGCGCATCTACAGCACCACAGACCTTGGGGCTCCGGGCTTTCCCTGAGGAGCAGGGCTTCGACGTTTGCCACCAGCTGCACCTGGGCGCCCCATGAAAAGAAAGCCCAAAAAATCACGAACGTTGGACGATTGCTCCCACACCAAAAGTGCCAGCCCCTCAAGCTCTTGCTGCTGCTCAGCGGCCATTGGCCGCACATCTACAGCACTACAGAGACGGGGTCTCTGGGCTTTCCCTGAGGAGCAGGGCTTCGACGTTTGCCACCAGCTGCACGTGGGCACCCCATGAAAAGAAACCGTGAAAAATGACGAAAGTTGGATGATTGCTCCGACACCAAAAGTTCCAGCCACTCAAGCTCTTGCTGCTCCTCAGCGGCCATTTTCAGCGCATCTACAGCAGCACAGAGATGGGGTCTCTGGGCTTTCCCTGAGGAGCAGGGCTTTGACGTTTGCCACCAGCTGTACTTTGGCGCCCCATGAAAAAATAACCCCGATAAATCACGAACGTCGGACGATTGCTCAAACACCAAAAGTGCCAGCCACTCAAGCTCTTGCTGCTCCTCAGCGGCCATTGGCAGCGCATCTACAGCACCACAGAACTTGGGGCTCTGGGCTCTCCCTGAGGAGCAGGGCTTCGACCTTTGCCACTAGCTGCACGTGGGTACCCCATGAAAAGAAACCCCGAGAAATCACGAACGTCGGATGATTGCTCCCACACCAAAAGTGCCAGCCACTCAAGCTCTTGCTGCTCCTCAGCGGCCATTGGCAGTGCATCTACAGCACCACAGACATTGGGTCTCTGGGCTTTCCCTGAGGAGCAGGGCTTCGATGTTTGCCACCAGCTGCCACATGAAAAAAAAAAAACCTGAAAAATCACGAACGCCGGACGATTGCTCCCACACCAAAAGTGCCAGCCACTCAAGCTCTTGTTGCTGCTCAGCGGCCATTGGCAGCGCATCTACAGCACTACAGACATTGGGGCTCCGGGCTTTCCCTGAGGAGCAGGGCTTCGACGTTTGCCACTAGCCATATGTGGGCGCCCCTGAATAAGAAACCCCGAAATATCACGAACGTCGGATGATTGCTCCCACACCAAAAGTGCCAGACATCCAATCTCTTGCTGCTCCTCAGCGGTCATAGGCAGCGCGTCTACAGCACCACAGACATTGGGGCTCCGGGCTTTCCCTGAGGCGCAGGGCTTCGACGTTTGCCACGATCTGCACGTGGGCGCCCCTGAATACAAAACCCCAAAAAATCACGAACGTGGGACGATTGGTCCCACACCAAAAGTGCCAGCCACTCAAGCTCTTGCTGCTCCTCAGTGGCCATTGGCAGCGCATCTACAGCAACACAGACATTGGGGCTCCGGGCTTTCCCTGAGGAGCAGGGCTTCGACGTTTGCCACCAGCTGCACGTGGGCGCCCCCTGAAAAGAAACTCCGAAAAATCACGAACGTTGGATGCTTGCTCCCACACCAAAAGTGCCAGCCACTCAAGCTCTTGCTGCTCCTCAGCGGCCATTGGCAGGGCATCTACCGCACCACAGACATCGGGGCTGCGGGCTATGCCTGAGGAGCAGGGCTTCGCCGTTTGCCACCAGCTGCACGTGGCCGCCCCCTGAAAAGAATCCCCGAGAAATCACGAACGTGGGACGATTGCTCCCACACGAAAAGTGCCAGCCACTCAAGCTCTTGCTGCTCCTCAGCGGCCATTTTCAGCGCATCTACAGTAGCACAGACATTGGGGCTCCGGGCTTTCCCTGAGATGCAGGGCTTCGACATTTGCCACCAGCTGCACTTGGGCGCCCCTGAATAGTAAACCCCAAAAAATCACGAACCTCGGACGATTGCTCCCACACCAAAAGTGCCAGCCACTCAAGCTCTTGCTGCTCCTCAGCGGCCATTGGCAGCGCATCTACAGCACCACAGACATTGGGGCTCCGGGCTTTCCCTGAGGAGCAGGGCCTCGACGTTTGCCACCAGCTGTACGTGGGCGCCCACTGAAAAGAAACCCCGAAAATTCACGAACGTCGGACGATTGCTCCCACACCAAAAGTGCCAGCCACTCAAGCTCTTGCTGCTCCTCAGCGGCCATTGGCAGCGAATCTACAGCACCACAGACATTGGGGCACCGGGCTTTCCCTGAGGAGCAGGACTTCGACTTTTGCTACCAGCTGCACTTGGGCGCCCCCTTAAAATATCCCCGAACAATCACAAACGTTGGACGATTGCTCCCACACCAAAAGTGCCAGCCACTCAAGCCCTTGCTGCTCCTCAGCGGTCATTGGCAGCGCATCTACAGCAGCACAGACATTGGGGCTCCGGGCTTTCCCTGAGGAGCAGGGCTTCGACGTTTGCCACCAGCTGCACGTGGGCGCCCCCTGAAAAGAAACCCCGAAAAATCACGAACGTCGGACGATTGCTCCCACACCAAAAGTGCCAGCCACTCAAGCTCTTGCTGCTCCTCAGCGTCCATTGGCAGCACATCTACAGCACTACAGAGATGGGGTCTCTGGGCTTTCCCTGAGGAGCAGGGCTTCGACGTTTGCCACCAGCTGCACGTAGGCGCCACCTGAAAATAAACTCCGAAAAATCGCGAACGTTGGACGATTGCTCCCACACCAAAAGTGCCAGCCACTCAAGCTCTTGCTGCTCCTCAACGGCCATTGGCAGCGCATCTACAGCACCACAGTCATTGGGGCTCCGGGCTTTCCCTGAGGAGCAGGGCTTCGACATTTGCCACCAGCTGCACCTGGGCGCCCCCTGAAAAGAAAGCCCGAAAAATCACGAACGTTGGACGATTGCTCCCACACCAAAAGTGCCAGCCCCTCAAGCTCTTGCTGCTCCTCAGCGGCCATTGGCAGCGCATCTACTGCAGCACAGACCTTGGGGCTCCGGGCTTTCCCTGAGGAGCAGGGCTTCGACGTTTGCCACCAGCTGCACGTGGGCACCCCATGAAAAAAAGCCCGAAAAATCACGAAAGTTGGATGATTGCTCAGACACCAAAGGTGCTAGCCACTCAAGCTCTTGCTGCTCCTCAGCGGCCATTGGCAGCGCATCTACAGCAGCACAGAGATGGGGTCTCTGGGCTTTCCCTGAGGAGCAGGGCTTCCACGTATGCCACCAGCTGTAAGTTGGCGCCCCATGAAAAAATAACCCCGATAAATCACGAACGTCGGACGATTGCTCCCACACCAAAAGTGCCAGCCACTCAAGCTCTTGCTGCTCCTCAACGGCCATTGGCAGCGCATGTACAGCAGCACAGAGATGGGGTCTCTGGGCTTTCCCTGAGGAGCAGGGCTTCGACGTTTGCCACCAGCTGCACGTGGGCTCCCCCTGAAAAGAAACCCCGAGAAATCACGAACGTTGGATGATTGCTACAACACCAAAAGTGCCAGCCACTCAAGCTCCTGCTGTTCCTCAACGGCCATTGGCAGCACATCTACAGCAGCATAGAACTTGGGGCTACGGGCTTTCCCTGAGGAGCAGGGCTTCGACGTTTGCCACCAGCTGCACGTGGGCGCCCCATGAAAAGAAAGCCCAAAAAATCACGAACGTTGGACAATTGCTCCCACACCAAAAGTGCCAGCCCCTCAAGCTCTTGCTGCTGCTCAGCGGCCATTGGCCGCACATCTACAGCACTACAGAGACGGGGTCTCTGGGCTTTCCCTGAGGAGCAGGGCTTCGACGTTTGCCACCAGCTGCATGTAGGCGCCACCTGAAAATAAACTCCGAAAAATCATGAACGTCGTACGATTGCTCCCACAACAAAAGTGCCAGCCACTCAAGCTCTTGCTGCTCCTCAGCGGCCATTGGCAGCGCATCTACAGCACCACAGACCTTGGGGCTCCGGGCTTTCCCTGAGGAGCAGGGCTTCGACGTTTGCCACCAGCTGCACCTGGGCGCCCCATGAAAAGAAAGCCCAAAAATCACGAACGTTGGACGATTGCTCCCACACCAAAAGTGCCAGCCCCTCAAGCTCTTGCTGCTGCTCAGCGGCCATTGGCCGCACATCTACAGCACTACAGAGACGGGGTCTCTGGGCTTTCCCTGAGGAGCAGGGCTTCGACGTTTGCCACCAGCTGCACGTGGGCACCCCATGAAAAGAAACCGTGAAAAATGACGAAAGTTGGATGATTGCTCCGACACCAAAAGTTCCAGCCACTCAAGCTCTTGCTGCTCCTCAGCGGCCATTTTCAGCGCATCTACAGCAGCACAGAGATGGGGTCTCTGGGCTTTCCCTGAGGAGCAGGGCTTTGACGTTTGCCACCAGCTGTACTTTGGCGCCCCATGAAAAAATAACCCCGATAAATCACGAACGTCGGACGATTGCTCAAACACCAAAAGTGCCAGCCACTCAAGCTCTTGCTGCTCCTCAGCGGCCATTGGCAGCGCATCTACAGCACCACAGAACTTGGGGCTCTGGGCTCTCCCTGAGGAGCAGGGCTTCGACCTTTGCCACTAGCTGCACGTGGGTACCCCATGAAAAGAAACCCCGAGAAATCACGAACGTCGGATGATTGCTCCCACACCAAAAGTGCCAGCCACTCAAGCTCTTGCTGCTCCTCAGCGGCCATTGGCAGTGCATCTACAGCACCACAGACATTGGGTCTCTGGGCTTTCCCTGAGGAGCAGGGCTTCGATGTTTGCCACCAGCTGCCACATGAAAAAAAAAACCTGAAAAATCACGAACGCCGGACGATTGCTCCCACACCAAAAGTGCCAGCCACTCAAGCTCTTGTTGCTGCTCAGCGGCCATTGGCAGCGCATCTACAGCACTACAGACATTGGGGCTCCGGGCTTTCCCTGAGGAGCAGGGCTTCGACGTTTGCCACTAGCCATATGTGGGCGCCCCCTGAAAAGAAACCCCGAAATATCACGAACGTCGGATGATTGCTCCCACACCAAAAGTGCCAGACATCCAATCTCTTGCTGCTCCTCAGCGGTCATAGGCAGCGCGTCTACAGCACCACAGACATTGGGGCTCCGGGCTTTCCCTGAGGCGCAGGGCTTCGACGTTTGCCACGATCTGCACGTGGGCGCCCCTGAATACAAAACCCCAAAAAATCACGAACGTGGGACGATTGGTCCCACACCAAAAGTGCCAGCCACTCAAGCTCTTGCTGCTCCTCAGTGGCCATTGGCAGCGTATCTACAGCAACACAGACATTGGGGCTCCGGGCTTTCCCTGAGGAGCAGGGCTTCGACGTTTGCCACCAGCTGCACGTGGGCGCCCCCTGAAAAGAAACTCCGAAAAATCACGAACGTTGGATGCTTGCTCCCACACCAAAAGTGCCAGCCACTCAAGCTCTTGCTGCTCCTCAGCGGCCATTGGCAGGGCATCTACCGCACCACAGACATCGGGGCTGCGGGCTATGCCTGAGGAGCAGGGCTTCGCCGTTTGCCACCAGCTGCACGTGGCCGCCCCTGAAAAGAATCCCCGAGAAATCACGAACGTGGGACGATTGCTCCCACACGAAAAGTGCCAGCCACTCAAGCTCTTGCTGCTCCTCAGCGGCCATTTTCAGCGCATCTACAGTAGCACAGACATTGGGGCTCCGGGCTTTCCCTGAGATGCAGGGCTTCGACATTTGCCACCAGCTGCACTTGGGCGCCCCTGAATAGTAAACCCCAAAAATCACGAACCTCGGACGATTGCTCCCACACCAAAAGTGCCAGCCACTCAAGCTCTTGCTGCTCCTCAGCGGCCATTGGCAGCGCATCTACAGCACCACAGACATTGGGGCTCCGGGCTTTCCCTGAGGAGCAGGGCCTCGACGTTTGCCACCAGCTGTACGTGGGCGCCCACTGAAAAGAAACCCCGAAAATTCACGAACGTCGGACGATTGCTCCCACACAAAAAGTGCCAGCCACTCAAGCTCTTGCTGCTCCTCAGCGGCCATTGGCAGCGAATCTACAGCACCACAGACATTGGGGCACCGGGCTTTCCCTGAGGAGCAGGACTTCGACTTTTGCTACCAGCTGCACTTGGGCGCCCCCTTAAAATATCCCCGAACAATCACAAACGTTGGACGATTGCTCCCACACCAAAAGTGCCAGCCACTCAAGCCCTTGCTGCTCCTCAGCGGTCATTGGCAGCGCATCTACAGCAGCACAGACATTGGGGCTCCGGGCTTTCCCTGAGGAGCAGGGCTTCGACGTTTGCCACCAGCTGCACGTGGGCGCCCCCTGAAAAGAAACCCCGAAAAATCACGAACGTCGGACGATTGCTCCCACACCAAGAGTGCCAGCCACTCAAGCTCTTGCTGCTCCTCAGCGGCCATTGGCAGCGTATCTATAGCAGCAGAGACATTGGGGCTCTGGGCTTTCCCTGATGAGCAGGGCTTCGACATTTGCCACCAGATGCACGTGGGCGCCCCTTGAAAAGAAATCCCAAAAAATCACGAACGTCTTACGATTGCTCCCACACCAAAAGTGCCAGCCCCTCAAGCTCCTGCTGCTCCTCAGCGGCCATTGGCAGCGCATCTACAGCACCACAGACACTGGGGCTCCGGGCTTTCCCTAACAAACAGCGCTTCAACGTTTAACATCACCTGCACAGGGCCGCCCACTGAAAAAATACCCGAAATTTTACGAACGTCTTGAAATATCTCCCACACCTAAAGTGCCAGCAAGTAAAGCTCTTCCTGCTCCTCACCCGCCCTCCAAACAGCACCTACAGCACCACAGACGCTGGGGCTCTGGTCTTTCCTTGACGAACAGTACTTCGACATTTACCATCAACTGCACAGGAGCACCCACCTAGAAAAATACCCTAAATAGTACGAACGTCGGACGATTGCTCCCACAACAAAAGTGCCACCAACTGAAGCTCTTGGTGATCCTCACCCACCCTTCACACAGAATCTACAGGACCACAGACACTGGGGCTCTGCGCTTTCCCTGACGAACTGTGCTTCGACGTTTACCATCACCTGCACAGGAGGACCCACTGAAAAAATATGTTAAAAAATACGAACGTTGAATGATTGCTCCCACACCAAAAGTGCCACCAACTCAAGCTCTTGCTGCTGCTCACCGGCAGTTGACACCGCATCTGCAGCACCACAGACACTGAGGCTCCGGTCTTTCCCTAACGAACAGCGCTTCGACGTTTACCATCAACTGCACAGGGCCGCCCACTGAAAAAATACGATAAAATTTACCAACGTCTGACAATTGCTCCCACACCAAAAGTGCCAGCTACTCAAGCTCTTGCTGCTCCTCAACGGCCCTCCAAACCACATCTACAGCAGCACAGACATTGGGGGTCCGGGCTTTTCCTGACGAACAGTGCTTCGACATTTACCATCAACTGCACGGAATATACCACTGTTAAAATACCCTAAAAATCATGAACGTCCTCCCACACCAAAAGTGCCAATAACTAATGCTCTTGCTGCTCCTCAGCGGCCGTTGACGCCGCATCTACAGCACCACAGACACTTGGGCTCTGGGCTTTCCCTGACGAACAGCGCTTCGACGTTTACCATAAACTGTACGGAAGCGCCCACAGAAAAAATAGCCTAAAAATCACGAACGTCAGATGATTGCTCCCACACCAAAAGTGCCACCAAACTAAAGCTCTTACTGCTCCTCACCCGCCCTTCACACCGCATCTACAGCACCACAGACAGAGGGGCTCCGGGCTTTCCCTGACGAACAGCTCTTCGACGTTTACCATCAAGTGCACGGAAGCGCCATCTGAAAAAATACCCTAAAAATCACCAACTAAAGGGGTATTTTTTCAGTGGGCACTTCCGTGCAGTTGACGGTAGATATTCATAGAATCATAGAATCATAGAATGGTTAGAGTTGGAAGGGACCTTCAAAGGTCATCTAGTCCAACCCCCCTGCAAGAGCAGGGACATCCCTGACTAGATCAGGTTGCTCAGAGCCTCATCCAGCCTGGCCTTGAACACTTCCAGGGATGGGGCATCCACCACCTCTCTGGGCAACCTGTTCCAGTGTTCTACAACTCTCATTGTAAAAAATTTTTTTCTAATATCTAATCTAAACCTACCTCCTTCTAATTTAAACCCATTACCCCTTGTCCTATCACAACAGGCCCTACTGAACAGTTTCTCCCCATCTTTCCTGTAGGCCCCCTTGAGGTATTGGAAGACCGCTATCAGGTCTCCCCGGAGCCTCCTCTTCTCCAGGCTGAACAGCCCCAACTCTCTCAGCCTGTCCTCATAGGAGAGGTGCTCCAGCCCTCTGATCATCTTGGTGGCCCTCCTCTGGACCCTTTCCAACTGGTCCATGTCCTTCTTGTGTTGGGGGCTCCAGAACTGGACGCAGTACTCCAGGTGGGGTCTCACCAGGGCAGAGTAGAGGGGCAGAATCACCTCCCTCGACCTGCCGGCCACGCTCCTCTTGATGCAGCCCAGGATGCGGTTGGCCTTCTGGGCCACAAGGGCGCATTGCCCGCTCATGTTGAGCCTCTCGTCCACCAGCACTCCCAAGTCTTTCTCCTCAGGGCTGCTCTCAATCCATTCTCCGCCCAGCCTGTATTTGTGCCTGGGATTGCCCCGACCCAGGTGCAGGACCTTGCACTTGGCCTGGTTGAACTTCATGAGGTTGGCACGGGCCCACCTCTCCAGCCTGTCAAGGTCCCTCTGGATGGCATCCCTCCCTTCCAGCGAGTCGACGGCACCACACAGCTTGGTGTCATCGGCGAACTTGCTGAGGGTGCACTCTATATTGAAGCGCTCTTCGTCAGGGAAAGCCCAAAGTCCCAATGTCTGTGGAGCTGTAGGTGTGGCATCAACGGCCGGTGAGGAGCAGCAAGAGCTTGAGATGCTGGCACTTTTGGTGTGGGAGCAATCGTCCGACGTTCGTACTTTTTAGGATATTTTGTCAGTGGGCGCCTCCGTGCAGTTGATGTTACACGGCGAAGTGCTATTTGTCAGGGAAAGCCCGGAATCAAAATGTCTGTGGTGCTGTAGGTGCGGCGTCAATGGTGGTGAGGAGCAGCAAGAGCTTGAGTTGCTGGCACTTTTGGTGTGGGAGCAATTGTCTGACGTCCGTGATTTTTAGGCTATTTTGTCAGTGGGTGGCCCTGTGCAGTGGATGGTAAACGTCGAAGCGCTGTTGGTCAGGGAAACGCCGGAGCCCCAATGTCTGTGGTGCTGTAGATGCAGAATTAAGGTCCAGTGAGGGGCAGCAAAAGCTTGAGTTGCTGGCACTTCTGGTGTGGGAGCAATCATCTGACATTCGTGATTTTTAGGGTATTTTGTCAGTGGGCGGACCTGTGCATTTTATGTTGTACGTCGATGCGCTGTTGGTCATGAAAAGCCCAGAGCCCCAGTGTCTGTGGTGCTGTAGATGCGGCACCAACGGCCAGTGAGGAGCAGCAAGAGCTTGAGTTGCTGGCACTTCAGGTGTGGGAGCAATCGTCCGACGTTCGTGATTTTTAGGGTATTTTTTACGTTGGCGGCCCTGTGCAGTTGATGGTAAACGTCGAAGCGCTGTTGGTCAGGGAAAGCCCATAGCCCCAATGTCTGTGGTGCTGTAGATGCGGCGTCAATGGACGGTGAGGAGCAGCAAGAGCTTTAGTTGCTGGCACTTTTGGTGTGGGAGCAATCGTTTGAACTTCGTAATTCTTAGTGGATTTTATCAGTGTTGGTCCTGTGCTGTTGCTGGTAAATTTCGAAGCACTGTTTGTCAGGGAAACCCTGGAGCCCCAGTGTCTGTGGTGCTGTAGATGCGGCACCAATGGCTGGTGAGGAGCAGCAACAGCTTGAGTTGCTTGCACTTTTGGTGTGGGAGCAATTGTCCGATGTTCGTGTTTTTTGGGGTATTTTTTCAGTGGGCACTTCCATGTAGTTGATGGTAGATATCGAACCGCTCTTGGTCAGGGAAAGCCCGGAGCCCAAACGTCTGTGGTGCTGTAGGTGCGGCATCAACAGCCGGTGAGGAGTAGCAAGAGCTTGAGTTGCTGGCACTTTTGGTGTGGGAGCAATCTTCCAACGTTCGTACTTTTTAGGGCATTTGTAAGTGGGCAGCCCTGTGTAGTTGATGGTAAACGTCAAAGCGCTGTTCGTCAGGGAAAGCCCGGAGCCCCACTGTCTGTGGTGCTGTAGATGCGACGTCAACACCCGGTGAGGAGCTTCAGTTGCTGGCATTTTTGGTGTGGGAGTAATCGTCCGATGCTCGTGATTTTTAGGGTATTTTTTCAGAGGGCGCTTCCGTGCAATTGATGGTAAATGTCAAAGCGTTTTCGTCAGGGAATGCCCGGAGTCCCAATGTCTGTTGTCCTGTAAATGCGGAGTTAAGGGTGGGTGAGGAGCATCAAGATCTTTAGTTGCTGGCACTTTTGGTGTGGGAGCAATCGTCCGATATTCGTGATTTTTAGGCTATTTTGTCAGTGGGTGGCTCTGTGCAGTGGATGGTAAACGTCAAAGCGCTGTTGGTCAGGGAAACGCCGGAGCCCCAATGTCTGTGGTGCTGTAGATGCGGCACCAATGGCCAGTGAGGGGCAGCAAAAGCTTGAGTTGCTGGCACTTCTGGTGTGGGAGCAATCATCTGACATTCGTGATTTTTAGGGTATTTTGTCAGTGGGCGGACCTGTGCATTTTATGTTATACGTCGATGCGCTGTTGGTCATGAAAAGCCCAGAGCCCCAGTGTCTGTGGTGCTGTAGATGCGGCACCAACGGCCAGTGAGGAGCAGCAAGAGCTTGAGTTGCTGGCACTTTTGGTGTGGGAGCAATTGTCTGACGTTCATTATTTTTAGGGTACTTTTCAGGGGAAATTCCGTGCGACTGATGTAAACGTCGAAGTGCTGTTAGTCAGGGAAAGCCTGAAGCCCCAGTGTCTGTGGTGCTGTAGATGCGGCATCAACGGCTGGTGAGGTGCAGAAAGAGCTTTAGTGTCTGGCACGGTTGGTGTGGGAGCAATCGTCCGATATTCGTGATTTTTCGGGTATTTTTTTCAGTGGGCGGCCCTGTGCAGTTAATGGGAAACTTTGAAGCGCTGTTAGTCAGTTAAAGCCCAGAGCCAAATGTCTGTTGTGCTGTAGATACGGCATCAACGGCCAGTAAGGAGCAGCAAGAGCTTTATTTGCTGGCACTTTTGTTGTTGGAGCAATCGTCTCAGACGGTTCTTGATTTTTAGGGTATATTTTCAGTGGGCGGCCCTGTGCAGTAGATGGTAAACGTCAAAGCGCTGTTTGTAAGGGAAAGCCCGGAGCCCCAGTGTCTGTGATGCTGTAAATGCGGCGTCAACTGCCGGTGAGGAGCAGCAAGAGCTTGAGATGCTGGCACTTTTGGTGTGGGAACAATGGTCCGACGTTCTTGCTTTTTAGGGTAATATTTTAGTGGGTGCTCCAGTGCAGTTGATGGTAAACGTCGAAGCGCTGTTCGTCAGGGAAAGCCCAGAGCCCCAGTGTCTGTGGTGTTGTAGATGTGGCGTCAACAACCGTTGAGGAGCAGCAAGAGCTGCTCACAGGGCTGCCGGGTTGAAATGGTGGAAAATGTCGGAGTCCTGGTGGTCTAGGGCTGACCAGGACAATCCCCAACGTCAGACGATTGCTCTGGGCTTCCCTAGGCCAACAGGACTCTGACATTTGCCACCAAGTCAACCTGGCAGCCCTCTGAGAATAAATCTTATAAATCCCGAACATCAGACGATTACTCCAACACCAGAAGTGCCTGCTCTAAAAGTTCTTGCTGCTCCTCACCGACTCTTCCCACCGCATCTACAGGCTCAAAAACATTGGGTCTCTCGGCTTTCCTACATCACCAGGATTCTGACACTTACTATTGACGTACGGAAATGGACTCTGTAACTCGGAAGTTATAAACTAGGTATGTTTATTGCGTGCAGATGCACGGGGGATCGCTCCACCACAAGCGTGCATGCCCGAGGTAGCAAACCGTCCCATTTTTATACAATAAAACAATGAAGGACTCCCGAGAAGGACTTGGGAGTGGTGGTGGACGAGAAGCTCAACATGAGCTGGCAATGCACCCTTGCGGCCCAGAAGGCCAACCGCATCCTGGGCTGCATCAAGAGGAGCGTGGCCAGCAGGTCGAGGGAGGTGATTGTGCCCCTCTACTCTGCCCTGGTGAGACCCCACCTGGAGTACTGTGTCCAGTTCTGGAGCCCCCAACACAAGAAGGACATGGACCAGTTGGAGAAGGTCCAGAGGAGGGCCAGGAAGATGATAAAAGGGCTGGAGCACCTCTCGTATGAGGACAGGCTGAGAGAATTGGGGCTGTTCAGCCTGGAGAAGAGGAGGCTCTGGGGAGACCTGACAGCGGTCTTCCAGTACCTCAAGGGGGCCTACAAGAAAGATGGGGAAAGGCTGTTTAATAGGGCCTGTTGCAATAGGACGAGGGGTAATGGTTTTAAAATAGAGGGGGGTAGATTTAGATTGGAAATTAGGAAAAATTTTTTTACAATGCGAGTTATAGAACACTGGAACAGGTTGCCCAGAAAGGTGGTGGAGGCCCCATCCCTGGAGACGTTCAAGGCCAGGCTGGATGAGGCTCTGAGCAACCTGATCTAGTCAGGGATGTCCCTGCTCCTTGCAGGGGGGTTGGACTAGATGACCTTTGAAGGTCCCTTCCAACTCTAACCATTCTATGATTCTCTGATTCTATGAATATTCAATTGACGCCTATACATATTCATTACCTAAACCCGCCTCGTATGCTAACTCTCGAAACTCTCGCTTCGTATGCTAATTAGCTTATCAGTCCTTCGTGCTTGTGCGAATTCTCCCAATAATTGTGGGCAGGGGTCTTCGGTGGTCTTTGGGATGAAGGCCGTAGGTCTTCTTCATGGTGTACTTTTCACCTTTAGCCTAGAATGCAATGATCCTGCAAGCTTGCAGTGTTCTTATCAGCTTGAGCTGATTCATGTCCTTGTTAACCATCTGGTTTCCTTTAGCAAGGAGGTTTATAGACGTATTTGTGACACATGCCATCCTGGTTTTGAATTCTTGTTCTTTCTAATCACTCCCTTGAGATAATGCGAGACTGTTTCTCACTCCTTACAAATGAGTCCTTCGTCAGGAAAAGAAAAAAAAACAGACTTCCTCCTCCATTAACTGTTTCTCTAAGCTCTATGGTTACGTGACTATGTTTTATAACTATATTCTTGTCCTGGTTCTGGCTAGGATAGAGTTAATATTTACCTGAGCTGGGTGGAGAACTGAAGCTGGTAGCTCCTATGGCTGGGATAGTTAACTAATTAGCTAACAGCTGGGGTTAATTTACCCAAATTAGCCAAAGGGCTATTCCATCCCATCTGACATCATGCTCAGTATATAAGTGAGGAGGGTGCTGAAGGGAGCCTCCTGCTACTTGGAAGGAACTAAGTGTGGAGCTTTGTTGTAAGCCATTATACTGTATTTGTATTGCATCACTGTTTTGTTTTCTTCTGTCATTACTGTTACATTTACTTTTTGTTCAATCTCAACCCACGTGTTTGGTTTTTTTCCTGGTTTTCTTGTGTTTACCAAATCTCCCCCGTTCTCTTGGAGGGGGGGGCGGGGAGTGAGAGAGAGACTGCGTAGTCTGGTCCCGATTGGGGCTGAACTACAGCAATTCTTTAAGTGCATACATATATAGTTGTGATTAACTTATTGTCCCCATTTCTACGTGGTCCCCTATATCAATCCCCCTTTTTATCACACTAAGTAAATTCTTTTACTTAAACAGATTCCCTGAATGATATGAAGCATCATACACGGTTTTGTTTAGTGGGGGGGGGGGAGCCTAATGTGGTAGCTTCTGTAGGAAACTGCTAGAAGTCGCTCCCCTTTGTTCAGTGGATTTGGCCAGGCCTAGGGCGGACCCGCTGCTGGCCAAAGCTGAGCCGATTGGTAGCAGAATGTTCCGTGATAACGCCTCTGCGATAACATATTTAAGAAGGGGAAAACAGAAGAGAAAAAAAAAAAGAGAGAAGAGAAGATGTGAAGAAGCTGAGCGGGGGCAGAGGCACGGAGGGGGAGGCACAGGCCTCATGGGCCTTGCAGGCCTCACCCTCTGGCCTCTTGCCAGGCTGCTGACTGGGCCCGAATCGGCCCGTGGAGGCCCCGCTGGGACAGCCATTCTGGAGAGACTGCACTCCGTGGAAGAGATGACCCACGCCGGAGCAGTTTCACGAAGGACTGTGATGTATGGGAGGGACCCCACAACAGGGCAGGGGAGGAATGTGAGGAGTTCTTCCCCCGACCATGAAGCAGCGGCGTAAAACAACGTGTGATGAACTGACCGCAATCCCCATTCCCTCTTCCCTTTCCTGTGCAACTCGGGGGGAGGGGGAAGGTAGTAGAGATAATGTTAAGCTTGGGAAGAGGGAGGGGTGGAGGGAGGTTATCTTGTTCTCTGTCTCATTATCTTGCTGTTTGTAGTAATAAATGAATAGTTTTCCCCAAGAGGAGTCTGTTTTGCCCGTAACGGTAACTTTAAGGATTTCTCCCTGTCCTTATCTCAAACCTCGAGCCGTTTTTCTTTATATTATCTCCCCCTGTTCTCTTGGAGGGTGGGGGGAGTGAGCGAGAGACTGCGTAGTCTGGTCGTGATCGGGGCTGAACTACGACAGTGTTACTTTCTTAAACATTCTCCAAACCCATAGGTACAGCATAATAGTTAATATTAATAAAATTCCTAAGCTAATCAAGAAGATCACAACAGGGGGCACCGTAGTATTAAGGATCCCTGTTGCCTCTGTCCCAGCCCCACTCATGCCCTGAGTACATTTCCATTTCATGCATAACCACAGTGGCCAAGTTTAAGCCCGACCATTTAAAAGGTGGTCCCATGCTTCCTGTAAACCCAAGGTAGGCGTGAGACCACGGCCATTTGGTGTCCTTTTGATTACAAGTTAGTGGTAAGATGCAGGAAAATATTGTGAGCCCAACCACAATTCCAGTTAAACAATTGGTCATTTTAGGATTTAGTTGTTCTAGTGGATTAGTACAGCTACTTCTGTAGATAATGTACTGCCTTCTGTGACCTACTAAAATGGGTTTTATATTTCCTATAATAAAATGACAAATAAGACATAAACTGCACCGATGGCAGATTTGGGTGAGATTAGTTACTGGCCGGTCCTGGTTTCTTTGTCCGGTATCGTTTGCTGTGGTGTCCCACCGGTTCACTACTGCTTTTGGCTCACATACTCATTACCCACATTGTTCCTGCCCTTATCCGTTCGAACGAGTTTAAGTCTCAAGTCTTCGTTGTTGTCTGGAGTTACTTTCCACAAGGTTGCAGAGGCTCTCTTGATCCGAGTATGGTGTATGCAGGAGTTCTGTCCCTCTGTTTAAGTCTCAAGTCTTCGTTGTTTTCTGGAGTTACTTTCCACAAGGTTGCAGAGGCTCTCTTGATCCGAGTATGGTGTATGCAGGAGTTCTGTCCCTCTGCCTTAATTGCCGTGTAGGTGGTGAGGAGGACTTGAAAAGGTCCGGTCCACTGTGGTTCCGGGGTTTTTTCTGTAAGAGACTGAACATACATATAGTCCCCTGGTTGTATACCGTGAACAGGCCCATCCAGACCCCTTGTCATGGTTTTGTTAGTGGGGGGGGGCCTAAGGTGGTAGCTTCTGCAGGAAACTGCTAGAAGTCGCTCCCCTTTGTTTAGTGGACTCGGCTGGGCCTAGGGCGGACCTGCTGCTGGCCAAGGCCGAGCCGATTGGTAGCAGAATGTTCCGTGATAACGCCTCTGCGATAACGTATTTAAGAAGGGGAAAACAAAAAAAAAAAGAGAGAAGAGAAGATGTGAAGAAGCTGAGCGGGGGCGGAGGTGCAGAGGGGGAGGCGCAGGCCTCATGGGCCTTGCAGGCCTCACCCTCTGGCCTCTCGCCAGGCAGCCGACTGGGCCCGACTTGGTCCGGCCCGGCTGCAAGAAGTGGAAAGGAGATGAGAAGTGAATAAGATGTAAAAAGATCCTGAGAGACATCTACCACCCTGTTGTGAGTGAGGAACGGCTGCAGACGCCAAGGTCAGTTCAGAAAGGAGGGGGAGGAGTAATGCGGCTCCTAGCCAAGATTCCCCTGCAGCCTGTGGTGACGACCATGGTGGAGCAGGTTGTCCCCCTGCAGCCCATGGAGGTCCACGGAGGAGCAGAGATCCACTTGGAGCCCGTGAAGGACCCCGTACCGGGGGAGGTGGATGCCTGAAGGCGGCTGTGGCCCGTGGAGGGCCCGCTGGGACAGCCGTTCTGGAGAGACTGTACTCCGTGGAAGAGATGACCCACGCCGGAGCAGTTCCACGAAGGACTGTGGCCCATGGGAGGGACCCCACGATGGAGCAGGGGAGGAATGTGAGGAGTTCTTCCCCCGACCATGAAGCAGTGGCGTGAAACAACGTATGATGAACTGACTGCAACCCCCATTCCCTCTTCCCCCCTGTGCCGCTCGGCGGGGGGAAGGTAGTAGAGATAAAGTTAAGCTTGGGAAGAGGGAGGGGTGGAGGGAGGTTATCTTGTTCTCTGTCTCATTATCCTGCTGTTTGTAGTACTAAATGAATAGTTTTCCCCAAGAGGAGTCTGTTTTGCCTGTGACGGTAACTTTAAGGATTTCTCCCTGTCCTTATCTCAAACCTCGAGCCGTTTTTCCTTATATTTTCTCTCCCTGTTCTTTCGGAGGGTGGGGGGAGTGAGAGAGAGACTGCGTAGTCTGGTCCTGATCAGGGCTGAACTACGTCACCCCTACTACGTGTTCCCATTACATGTTTTTCAATTCTTTTTAATTGTTTGTTTAGTGCCACCATATAGGAGGTCATTATTTCTTCACCAATTTGTGAAGATGTTCCCTTTTGTACCCCATAGGGTCGGCCATATAGAATTTCAAATGGACTAAGCCCTTCTCTTGCTCTTGGTCTGGTTCGTATTCGTATAAGAGCTAATGGTAAAGACTGAGGCCAAGTTAGATTAGTTTCCTGACCCAACTTGACAATCTGTTGTTTGATTAGGTGATTCATTTTCTCCACCTGGCCACTTGATTGTGGTCGGTAAGAGGTATGTAATTGCCAATCTATCCCTAGATGGTGGCTAATTTCTTGTACTATTCTGGACACAAAATGTGGTCCTCTATCCGAGGACATTACCGCTGGGACTCCAAACCTAGGTACTATTTCCTGGAGCAGTATTTTGGTTACTTCCCGGGCTTTAGCAGTTCTGCACGGGGAAGCTTCTGGCCAGCCTGAAAAGGTATCAGTAAGTACTACTAAGTATCGGTACCCCCCTTTTCTAGGGAGTTCTGAGAAATCAATCTGCCAATGTTGTCCTGGACCATTCCCCTTTCCGATTTTTTCAAGTTTCGGTCCTTTTACAACTTTAGGATTAGTCTGGAGACAAAGATCACATTGTTGACTTACTTGTCTAACGGTAGTGTATAAGTTTCGCGCTATTATGTTCCTGATGAGATCTTTATATAGGGCTTCTGCCCCGCCCCCCCCCCCCCCAGTGTCTTTTTCTATGTTCTTCTCGGACTACTGACCATACCATGTAGGAGGGAATTACTGCCCTCCCGTGTGAGGGGTAGTAATTGGCCCACCCTTCCTCATTATATGATCCCTTTAGATCATTAATAAGTTTGCCGTCTTCCTTTGTGTATTCTGGTTTACCTTCTAGAAATACCTGTCCATCAGGTATTAGCGCACCCTCTACCTTGATTGTTTCTCTAGCTGCTTGTTTTGCTTCCCTATCTGCCAGCTCATTTCCTCTTTCCAATTCTGTGCTCACTTTCTGGTGTGCTTTAATATGCATAATTGCCACCTTTTCGGGAAGTTGGACTGCATTCAGGATTTTCAAAATCTCTTCTGTGTGTTTGATGGTTTTGCCATGAGAATTTAACAGTCCTCTTTCCTTCCATATTGCTCCACGGGCATGTACCACCCCAAAGGCATAATTAGAGTCAGTCCAAATGTTTACAGCTCTCTCCAGGGCTCGGGTAAGGGCTATGATCTCGGCCTTTTGGGCCGAGACGTCGGCTGATAGTGGCCTGGACTCTATCACCTTTTCGAAAGTGGTAACAGCATATCCGGAATGCCACCTTCCATTTAACATATAGCTGCTTCCGTCGGTGAACCAATGTTCGGCTCCATCAATAGGGACATCTTTAAGATCCGTTCGACTAGAATACGTGGTTTCAATTGTTTCCAAGCAGTCATGACTCACTGACTCCCCGATGTTCCCATCAAGGAATGAGGCCGGATTGATGATGTTTGTGGTCATGATTTCAACATCATCCTGTTCAACCATTATAGCTTGATATTTCAGGAACCTTTGTGGGGAAAGCCAATGCCCTCCTTTTGCTTCAAGGACCGCAGATACAGTATGGGAAACTAGGACAGTCATTTTCTGGCCTAGAGTGAACTTTCGGGCTTCTTGAATGTTTAGAATGACAGCTGCTACTGCTCTCAGACAGCTGGGCCACCCTTTCGCAGCGGCATCCAGCTGTTTGGAGAAGTATGCTACCGCCCATCTGTATGGTCCCAAATCTTGTGCCAATATTCCTAGTGCCATTCCTTGTTTTTCGTGGGAAAATAGAAAAAATGGCTTACTCACATCAGGAAGTCCCAATGCTGGTGCCGACATCAGGGCTTTCTTCAGCTGATGGAAGGCTCGATCTGACTCAGCATCCCACTGGAGATCCTTTTGGTTAGCTGCTATCAGGGAATATAGCGGCTTAACAAGCAGACCATAATCACATATCCAAAGTCGGCACCACCCCGTCATTCCTAAGAATGTCCGTAGTTCCTTTATAATTCGTGGTCGGGGGGGGGTTGGCATATGGCCTCTTTCCGGGCTTGTCCTAGGATCTGTTGTCCGACACTGATCTCGTACCCCAGGTACGTGACCTGGGGTTGTAACAACACCTGTGCCTTTTCTTAGAAACCCGATATCCCTGTAGTCTTAGGAAATTTAACAGACTCACGGTCCAAATGACACAGGATTCTTTGGTTCTGGTTGCAATAAGAAGGTCGTCTACATATTGTAACACCTTCCCTTCTTCTGATGGTGGTTCCCATGATTCCAAGTCCTTTGCTAGCTGATTCCCAAAAACTGTGGGGCTATTTTTAAACCCCTGCGGCAACACCGTCCATGTGAGCTGGGTCTTTCGACCACTTTTGGGATTTTCCCATGCGAAAGCAAAAATTTTCTGGCTGGCTTCACGGAGAGGGAGGCAAAAGAAAGCATCTTTTAAATCTAGGACCGTAAACCAAGCTAAATCAGGTTTTAGCGTGGTTAATAGGGTATAGGTGTTAGCTACCACAGGGTATAGGTCCGCTGTTATTTTGTTGATGGCTCTTAAGTCTTGAACTGTCCTATAGGACCCACCAGGTTTCTTAACTAGAAGGATAGGTGTATTGAATTCTGACTCACATTCTTTTAGTAGTCTTAGTTCTATGAACCGCTCTATGATTGGACAAATTCCTTCCCTATCTTCCATTTTCAGTGGGTATTGTTTGATCCTTATGGCACTCTGTCCCTCCTTTAGTTTTACTATTATTGGTGGTGCGTTCTTTGCTCGTCCCGGTATATTGGTTGCCCAGACTCCGGGATATACTTGGTCAACAATTCTTGCACCAATTTCTCCTGTTGCAGGGGTACTGACCAAGGATAGACTCATAATTTGAACATATTGGTGATCATTTACCTCCAGAGTAACTTCCCTTGCTTAAATTTGATTGTTGTTTCTAGTTGTTCTAATAAATCCCTAGCAAGAAGGGCCTTTGGAGAATTTGGCATATACAGAAATTTATGGATCCCCACTTGCTTCCCCAATTTGTATTTTGAGGGTCTGCAAAAAGTAAGCCTCTTCAGTCTGGCCTGTCGCACCTTTCACTGTAATATAATCATTTTCCAGAGGCATCAAGGCTTGATTCAGAACAGAATAAGTCGCTCCCGTGTCTACTGAAAATTTGATTTCTTTTTGTTCTTCCCCTAACTTTATTTTTACTACGAGGTCGGCTAGACAATTTTTCTTCAGCCACGTGAGCTACCGTTTTCCCTTGATTGTGGCGCCATCTAGCGTTCCTTTGGCGCTCAGGGCACTCGTTCTTCCAGTGTCCGGTCTTTTTATATAGCGCACATTGATTCCTACCCAGAGGCGTCAGCCCACGCATTGGTTTAACTTTACATTTCCGATTTTCATTTTCTCTTACCACTGCTAGTATTTTCTTCTCGTCTTGCCTGTAACTTTCCTCTCGATTGCTAAATATTCTCCATGCTTCTTCTAATAACCTTTCTAAAGTTCTGTTTTCAGGAGGTCTTAGTTTTTGCAATTTGTGCCTAATATCCCCTTGTGATTGTCCCAAAAAGAGGGATATTAGTTGCTGTGCGCCTACCTCTGAATTCGGATCTAGAGATGTGTGCCGGCGCATCGCATCTCTTAGTCGGTCTAGGAACTCGACCGGCGTTTCAGAAGGACCCTGTCTGACCTCATATAACATTGCCCAATTTATTGTTCTGGGAATTGCTTTTTCCATCCCTTTGAATATCCATTCCTGGTATGCCTGTAACCTTTCCATATCAGCAGAGCGGTTTGGATCCCATGTCGGGTCTAACAAGGGAAACCATTCTCTAGAATTACCTCCCTTTATATCATAGTGTTCCTTTGCAAGCTCTCCTGCTGTTTTTATAATTAGTTGTTTCTCAGTTTCAGTCAGGCAATCCAATAACAAATGTATGTCACGCCAGTCGGGATTGTGTTGTTTCACTATAAATTTAAAATGTTGTGCCGTATTTATCGGATCATTTCGGTATTCTCGGGCAACCTCTTTCCATTCTTTCAGATCGGCGCCCGTGAATGGAATTTTTATCTTCATGATTCTTCCGTCTGGATTTACAGCTTCTCGGAGCGGTGCCTGTAACACAGTCTTCCGTCCAATGCGTGAAGACACTGGGCTACTTGGAGCCGTAGTGGGGGGCTCATGTGTTTCCTTGTGTGGAGGCCGGCATTTGACCTTCTTTAGAAATAGTTTGTGGGATGTCCCGTTCGTCCGGGGGTGGATTGGGAGCCCCGGCAGAGCCCTGTCTCCCTATCCCATAAGATGGGTTGAATAAATCACCTAACTCGGGCTCTTGTTCCTCGTTCAGTTTAGAACATCTTTGTCCAATACTACATACTGAACAACACCTTCTCAACTTTCCTTTACGCTCTCTCCTGTCTTCTCTTTCGAGGGCTAGTACCGTAGGATCCCGAGGGGGTACTAATCCGCAGTCTCTCTGCCATTCAGGTTTCTCCTGAAGGACCAAAAAAACCCCATGTCTACACATGATACTTCATCCCATTTTCCTCCCCTTCTTAAGAAAAACAATAGTTGCAGGAGAGTGTCCGTCCTAAGGACATTTCACTTCATTCTCCAGTTTATATAGAGGCCACCACTGATTACAATACCTAACCAATTTCTTTTTTAACTTCGGTACCTCCTTGTCTTTGAGAAGAGCAGCAAGAGCTTTCCATGCTGACCCTTTTCACGTGGGAGATTGGCTAGACATTTGCCGTTTTAGTGCCTTGTTTCTTCTGCGCAGCTTGGACAAAGATCATTGCGGCTTTCGCGGTTCAAGTTGTGCAGCGAAGGCAGAGATCCTCCTCGTCCGGATCCCCGGAGCTCTGCGGGAAAGAGCGAGATGAGAGCCGCGAGAGCTTTGGGTGCGGCCACCTCGCGTCTGGCGGCGATCATCCGCTGTTCGTCGGTTGGAGGACGACTTCCTTCTGTGCGGCTGGTTCCAAGTTGATGGTAACTGCCAGTGTGCTAGCTGTGTAGGATAGTGAAGGGGCTCAACGTTTGTGTGTCCGTAGATCTGCTAGAAAGCGCACGTGAAGAGCAGTAAGGGCTTTCAGAGCAGCCGGTTCTCGTGTTGGAGAGTCACCAGACATCCGCACTTTTAGTGCCTCACCACCCCGGACAGCTTGGAAAACACGATTGTAACTGTTCCAGCGCAAGCTGTTCAGGAAAGCACAGAGATACAATGTTCGTGTGCCTTTCGGGCTGCTAGCAAAAAGCCTCCGGAGCAGGCACTTCTCGTGCGGCAACACTCGTGCCTTCTACGATCTTCATAGCCCTTTTTTTCCTCCGGGCAGCCGGCTGTAGCTGCTGAGAAGTGTTGGTGAGCAAATCATCCAGGGAAGCGAAGAGACGCAATGCTTCTGCGCCGGCAGGGCCGTTACCAAGAGCGAGTGAAGAGCAGCAAGAGCTTTCCGTGCTGACCTTTTTGACGTGAGAGATTGGCCAGACATTTGCTGTTTTAGTGCTTTGCTTCTTCTGCGCAGCTGAGAAACAACTAATTATAAAAACAGCAGGAGAGCTTGCAAAGGAACACTATGATATAAAGGGAGGTAATTCTAGAGAATGGTTTCCCTTGTTAGACCCGACATGGGATCCAAACCGCTCTGCTGATATGGAAAGGTTACAGGCATACCAGGAATGGATATTCAAAGGGATGGAAAAAGCAATTCCCAGAACAATAAATTGGGCAATGTTATATGAGGTCAGACAGGGTCCTTCTGAAACGCCGGTCGAGTTCCTAGACCGACTAAGAGATGCGATGCGCCGGCACACATCTCTAGATCCGAATTCAGAGGTAGGCGCACAGCAACTAATATCCCTCTTTTTGGGACAATCACAAGGGGATATTAGGCACAAATTGCAAAAACTAAGACCTCCTGAAAACAGAACTTTAGAAAGGTTATTAGAAGAAGCATGGAGAATATTTAGCAATCGAGAGGAAAGTTACAGGCAAGACGAGAAGAAAATACTAGCAGTGGTAAGAGAAAAATGAAAATCGGAAATGTAAAGTTAAACCAATGCGTGGGCTGACGCCTCTGGGTAGGAATCAAGGTGCGCTATATAAAAAGACCGGACACTGGAAGAACGAGTGCCCTGAGCGCCAAAGGAACGCTAGATGGCGCCACAATCAAGGGAAAACGGTAGCTCACGTGGCTGAAGAAAATTGTCTAGCCGACCTCGTAGTAAAAATAAAGTTAGGGGAAGAACAAAAAGAAATCAAATTTTCAGTAGACACGGGAGCGACTTATTCTGTTCTGAATCAAGCCTTGATGCCTCTGGAAAATGATTATATTACAGTGAAAGGTGCGACAGGCCAGACTGAAGAGGCTTACTTTTGCAGACCCTCAAAATACAAATTGGGGAAGCAAGTGGGGATCCATAAATTTCTGTATATGCCAAATTCTCCAAAGGCCCTTCTTGCTAGGGATTTATTAGAACAACTAGAAACAACAATCAAATTTAAGCAAGGGGAAGTTACTCTGGAGGTAAATGATCACCAATATGTTCAAATTATGAGTCTATCCTTGGTCAGTACCCCTGCAACAGGAGAAATTGGTGCAAGAATTGTTGACCAAGTATATCCCGGAGTCTGGGCAACCAATATACCGGGACGAGCAAAGAACGCACCACCAATAATAGTAAAACTAAAGGAGGGACAGAGTGCCATAAGGATCAAACAATACCCACTGAAAATGGAAGATAGGGAAGGAATTTGTCCAATCATAGAGCGGTTCATAGAACTAAGACTACTAAAAGAATGTGAGTCAGAATTCAATACACCTATCCTTCTAGTTAAGAAACCTGGTGGGTCCTATAGGACAGTTCAAGACTTAAGAGCCATCAACAAAATAACAGCGGACCTATACCCTGTGGTAGCTAACACCTATACCCTATTAACCACGCTAAAACCTGATTTAGCTTGGTTTACGGTCCTAGATTTAAAAGATGCTTTCTTTTGCCTCCCTCTCCGTGAAGCCAGCCAGAAAATTTTTGCTTTCGCATGGGAAAATCCCAAAAGTGGTCGAAAGACCCAGCTCACATGGACGGTGTTGCTGCAGGGGTTTAAAAATAGCCCCACAGTTTTTGGGAATCAGCTAGCAAAGGACTTGGAATCATGGGAACCACCATCAGAAGAAGGGAAGGTGTTACAATATGTAGACGACCTTCTTATTGCAACCAGAACCAAAGAATCCTGTGTCATTTGGACCGTGAGTCTGTTAAATTTCCTAAGACTACAGGGATATCGGGTTTCTAAGAAAAAGGCACAGGTGTTGTTACAACCCCAGGTCACGTACCTGGGGTACGAGATCAGTGTCGGACAACAGATCCTAGGACAAGCCCGGAAAGAGGCCATATGCCAACCCCCCCCCGACCACGAATTATAAAGGAACTACGGACATTCTTAGGAATGATGGGGTGGTGCTGACTTTGGATATGTGATTATGGTCTGCTTGTTAAGCCCCTATATTCCCTGATAGCAGCTAACCAAAAGGATCTCCAGTGGGATGCTGAGTCAGATCGAGCCTTCCATCAGCTGAAGAAAGCCCTGATGTCGGCACCAGCATTGGGACTTCCTGATATGAGTAAGCCATTTTTTCTATTTTCCCACGAAAAACAAGGAATGGCACTAGGAATATTGGCACAAGATTTGGGACCATACAGATGGGCGGTAGCATACTTCTCCAAACAGCTGGATGCCGCTGCGAAAGGGTGGCCCAGCTGTCTGAGAGCAGTAGCAGCTGTCATTCTAAACATTCAAGAAGCCCGAAAGTTCACTCTAGGCCAGAAAATGACTGTCCTAGTTTCCCATACTGTATCTGCGGTCCTTGAAGCAAAAGGAGGGCATTGGCTTTCCCCACAAAGGTTCCTGAAATATCAAGCTATAATGGTTGAACAGGATGATGTTGAAATCATGACCACAAACATCATCAATCCGGCCTCATTCCTTGATGGGAACATCGGGGAGTCAGTGAGTCATGACTGCTTGGAAACAATTGAAACCACGTATTCTAGTCGAACGGATCTTAAAGATGTCCCTATTGATGGAGCCGAACATTGGTTCACCGACGGAAGCAGCTATATGTTAAATGGAAGGTGGCATTCCGGATATGCTGTTACCACTTTCGAAAAGGTGATAGAGTCCAGGCCAC
This sequence comes from Otis tarda, assembly GCA_026413225.1. Lineage (NCBI taxonomy): Eukaryota > Metazoa > Chordata > Aves > Otidiformes > Otididae > Otis > Otis tarda. The sequence goes on from CM048590.1 coordinate 482,640, forward strand.
TATCAGCCGACGTCTCGGCCCAAAAGGCCGAGATCATAGCCCTTACCCGAGCCCTGGAGAGAGCTGTAAACATTTGGACTGACTCTAATTATGCCTTTGGGGTGGTACATGCCCGTGGAGCAATATGGAAGGAAAGAGGACTGTTAAATTCTCATGGCAAAACCATCAAACACACAGAAGAGATTTTGAAAATCCTGAATGCAGTCCAACTTCCCGAAAAGGTGGCAATTATGCATATTAAAGCACACCAGAAAGTGAGCACAGAATTGGAAAGAGGAAATGAGCTGGCAGATAGGGAAGCAAAACAAGCAGCTAGAGAAACAATCAAGGTAGAGGGTGCGCTAATACCTGATGGACAGGTATTTCTAGAAGGTAAACCAGAATACACAAAGGAAGACGGCAAACTTATTAATGATCTAAAGGGATCATATAATGAGGAAGGGTGGGCCAATTACTACCCCTCACACGGGAGGGTAGTAATTCCCTCCTACATGGTATGGTCAGTAGTCTGAGAAGAACATAGAAAAAGACACTGGGGGGGGGGGGGGCGGGGCAGAAGCCCTATATAAAGATCTCATCAGGAACATAATAGCGCGAAACTTATACACTACCGTTAGACAAGTAAGTCAACAATGTGATCTTTGTCTCCAGACTAATCCTAAAGTTGTAAAAGGGCCGAAACTTGAAAAAATCGGAAAGGGGAATGGTCCGGGACAACATTGGCAGATTGATTTCTCAGAACTCCCTAGAAAAGGGGGGTACCGATACTTAGTAGTACTTACTGATACCTTTTCAGGCTGGCCAGAAGCTTCCCCGTGCAGAACTGCTAAAGCCTGGGAAGTAACCAAAATACTGCTCCAGGAAATAGTACCTAGGTTTGGAGTCCCAGCGGTAATGTCCTCGGATAGAGGACCACATTTTGTGTCCAGAATAGTACAAGAAATTAGCCACCATCTAGGGATAGATTGGCAATTACATACCTCTTACCGACCACAATCAAGTGGCCAGGTGGAGAAAATGAATCACCTAATCAAACAACAGATTGTCAAGTTGGGTCAGGAAACTAATCTAACTTGGCCTCAGTCTTTACCATTAGCTCTTATACGAATACGAACCAGACCAAGAGCAAGAGAAGGGCTTAGTCCATTTGAAATTCTATATGGCCGACCCTATGGGGTACAAAAGGGAACATCTTCACAAATTGGTGAAGAAATAATGACCTCCTATATGGTGGCACTAAACAAACAATTAAAAAGAATTGAAAAACATGTAATGGGAACACGTAGTAGGGGTGACGTAGTTCAGCCCTGATCAGGACCAGACTACGCAGTCTCTCTCTCACTCCCCCACCCTCCGAAAGAACAGGGAGAGAAAATATAAGGAAAAACGGCTCGAGGTTTGAGATAAGGACAGGGAGAAATCCTTAAAGTTACCGTCACGGGCAAAACAGACTCCTCTTGGGGAAAACTATTCATTTAGTACTACAAACAGCAGGATAATGAGACAGAGAACAAGATAACCTCCCTCCACCCCTCCCTCTTCCCAAGCTTAACTTTATCTCTACTACCTTCCCCGCCGAGCGGCACAGGGGGAAGAGGGAATGGGGGTTGCAGTCAGTTCATCATACGTTGTTTCACGCCACTGCTTCATGGTCGGGGGAAGAACTCCTCACATTCCTCCCCTGCTCCATCGTGGGGTCCCTCCCATGGGCCACAGTCCTTCGTGGAACTGCTCCGGCGTGGGTCATCTCTTCCACGGAGTACAGTCTCTCCAGAACGGCTGTCCCAGCGGGCCCTCCACGGGCCACAGCCGCCTTCAGGCATCCACCTCCCCCGGTACGGGGTCCTTCACGGGCTCCAAGTGGATCTCTGCTCCTCCGTGGACCTCCATGGGCTGCAGGGGGACAACCTGCTCCACCATGGTCGTCACCACAGGCTGCAGGGGAATCTTGGCTAGGAGCCGCATTACTCCTCCCCCTCCTTTCTGAACTGACCTTGGCGTCTGCAGCCGTTCCTCACTCACAACAGGGTGGTAGATGTCTCTCAGGATCTTTTTACATCTTATTCACTTCTCATCTCCTTTCCACTTCTTGCAGCCGGGCCGGACCAAGTCGGGCCCAGTCGGCTGCCTGGCGAGAGGCCAGAGGGTGAGGCCTGCAAGGCCCATGAGGCCTGCGCCTCCCCCTCTGCACCTCCGCCCCCGCTCAGCTTCTTCACATCTTCTCTTCTCTCTTTTTTTTTTTGTTTTCCCCTTCTTAAATACGTTATCGCAGAGGCGTTATCACGGAACATTCTGCTACCAATCGGCTCGGCCTTGGCCAGCAGCAGGTCCGCCCTAGGCCCAGCCGAGTCCACTAAACAAAGGGGAGCGACTTCTAGCAGTTTCCTGCAGAAGCTACCACCTTAGGCCCCCCCCCACTAACAAAACCATGACAAGGGGTCTGGATGGGCCTGTTCACGGTATACAACCAGGGGACTATATGTATGTTCAGTCTCTTACAGAAAAAACCCCGGAACCACAGTGGACCGGACCTTTTCAAGTCCTCCTCACCACCTACACGGCAATTAAGGTAGAGGGACAGAACTCCTGCATACACCATACTCGGATCAAGAGAGCCTCTGCAACCTTGTGGAAAGTAACTCCAGACAACAACGAAGACTTGAGACTTAAACTCGTTCGAACGGATAAGGGCAGGAACAATGTGGGTAATGAGTATGTGAGCCAAAAGCAGTAGTGAACCGGTGGGACACCACAGCAAACGATACCGGACAAAGAAACCAGGACCGGCCAGTAACTAATCTCACCCAAATCTGCCATCGGTGCAGTTTATGTCTTATTTGTCATTTTATTATAGGAAATATAAAACCCATTTTAGTAGGTCACAGAAGGCAGTACATTATCTACAGAAGTAGCTGTACTAATCCACTAGAACAACTAAATCCTAAAATGACCAATTGTTTAACTGGAATTGTGGTTGGGCTCACAATATTTTCCTGCATCTTACCACTAACTTGTAATCAAAAGGACACCAAATGGCCGTGGTCTCACGCCTACCTTGGGTTTACAGGAAGCATGGGACCACCTTTTAAATGGTCGGGCTTAAACTTGGCCACTGTGGTTATGCATGAAATGGAAATGTACTCAGGGCATGAGTGGGGCTGGGACAGAGGCAACAGGGATCCTTAATACTACGGTGCCCCCTGTTGTGATCTTCTTGATTAGCTTAGGAATTTTATTAATATTAACTATTATGCTGTACCTATGGGTTTGGAGAATGTTTAAGAAAGTAACACTGTCGTAGTTCAGCCCCGATCACGACCAGACTACGCAGTCTCTCTCTCACTCCCCCACCCTCCAAGAGAACAGGGGGAGATAATATAAAGAAAAACGGCTCGAGGTTTGAGATAAGGACAGGGAGAAATCCTTAAAGTTACCGTTACGGGCAAAACAGACTCCTCTTGGGGAAAACTATTCATTTATTACTACAAACAGCAAGATAATGAGACAGAGAACAAGATAACCTCCCTCCACCCCTCCCTCTTCCCAAGCTTAACTTTATCTCTACTACCTTCCCCCCCCGAGTTGCACAGGAAAGGGAAGAGGGAATGGGGATTGCGGTCAGTTCATCACACGTTGTTTTACGCCGCTGCTTCATGGTCGGGGGAAGAACTCCTCACATTCCTCCCCTGCCCTGTTGTGGGGTCCCTCCCATACATCACAGTCCTTCGTGAAACTGCTCCGGCGTGGGTCATCTCTTCCACGGAGTGCAGTCTCTCCAGAATGGCTGTCCCAGCGGGGCCTCCACGGGCCGATTCGGGCCCAGTCAGCAGCTTGGCAAGAGGCCAGAGGGTGAGGCCTGCAAGGCCCATGAGGCCTGTGCCTCCCCCTCCGTGCCTCTGCCCCCGCTCAGCTTCTTCACATCTTCTCTTCTCTCTTTTTTTTTTCTCTTCTGTTTTCCCCTTCTTACATATGTTATCGCAGAGGCGTTATCACGGAACATTCTGCTACCAATCGGCTCAGCTTTGGCCAGCAGCGGGTCCGCCCTAGGCCTGGCCAAATCCACTGAACAAAGGGGAGCGACTTCTAGCAGTTTCCTACAGAAGCTACCACATTAGGCTCCCCCCCCCCCCACTAAACAAAACCGTGTATGATGCTTCATATCATTCAGGGAATCTGTTTAAGTAAAAGAATTTACTTAGTGTGATAAAAAGGGGGGATTGATATAGGGGACCACGTAGAAATGGGGACAATAAGTTAATCACAACTATATATGTATGCACTTAAAGAATTGCTGTAGTTCAGCCCCAATCGGGACCAGACTACGCAGTCTCTCTCTCACTCCCCGCCCCCCCCTCCAAGAGAACAGGGGGAGATTTGGTAAACACAAGAAAACCAGGAAAAAAACCAAACACGTGGGTTGAGATTGAACAAAAAGTAAATTTAACAGTAATGACAGAAGAAAACAAAACAGTGATGCAATACAAATACAGTATAATGGCTTACAACAAAGCTCCACACTTAGTTCCTTCCAAGTAGCAGGAGGCTCCCTTCAGCACCCTCCTCACTTATATACTGAGCATGATGTCAGATGGGATGGAATAGCCCTTTGGCTAATTTGGGTAAATTAACCCCAGCTGTTAGCTAATTAGTTAACTATCCCAACCATAGGAGCTACCAGCTTCAGTTCTCCACCCAGCTCAGGTAAATATTAACTCTATCCTAGCCAGAACCAGGACAAGAATATAGTTATAAAACATAGTCACGTAACCATAGAGCTTAGAGAAACAGTTAATGGAGGAGGAAGTCTGTTTTTTTTTCTTTTCCTGACGAAGGACTCATTTGTAAGGAGTGAGAAACAGTCTCGCATTATCTCAAGGGAGTGATTAGAAAGAACAAGAATTCAAAACCAGGATGGCATGTGTCACAAATACGTCTATAAACCTCCTTGCTAAAGGAAAACAGATGGTTAACAAGGACATGAATCAGCTCAAGCTGATAAGAACACTGCAAGCTTGCAGGATCATTGCATTCTAGGCTAAAGGTGAAAAGTACACCATGAAGAAGACCTACGGCCTTCATCCCAAAGACCACCGAAGACCCCTGCCCACAATTATTGGGAGAATTCGCACAAGCACGAAGGACTGATAAGCTAATTAGCATACGAAGCGAGAGTTTCGAGAGTTAGCATACGAGGCGGGTTTAGGTAATGAATATGTATAGGCGTCAATTGAATATTCATAGAATCATAGAATCATAGAATAGTTAGGGTTGGAAGGGACCTTCAAAGGTCATCTAGTCCAACCCCACTGCAAGGAGCAGGGACATCCCTGACTAGATCAGGTTGCTCAGAGCCTCATCCAGCCTGGCCTTGAACACTTCCAGGGATGGGGCCTCCACCACCTTTCTGGGCAACCTGTTCCAGTGTTCTATAACTCGCATTGTAAAAAAATTTTTCCTAATTTCCAATCTAAATCTACCCCCCTCTATTTTAAAACCATTACCCCTCGTCCTATTGCAACAGGCCCTATTAAACAGCCTTTCCCCATCTTTCTTGTAGGCCCCCTTGAGGTACTGGAAGACCGCTGTCAGGTCTCCCCAGAGCCTCCTCTTCTCCAGGCTGAACAGCCCCAATTCTCTCAGCCTGTCCTCATACGAGAGGTGCTCCAGCCCTTTTATCATCTTCCTGGCCCTCCTCTGGACCTTCTCCAACTGGTCCATGTCCTTCTTGTGTTGGGGGCTCCAGAACTGGACACAGTACTCCAGGTGGGGTCTCACCAGGGCAGAGTAGAGGGGCACAATCACCTCCCTCGACCTGCTGGCCACGCTCCTCTTGATGCAGCCCAGGATGCGGTTGGCCTTCTGGGCCGCAAGGGTGCATTGCCAGCTCATGTTGAGCTTCTCGTCCACCACCACTCCCAAGTCCTTCTCGGGAGTCCTTCATTGTTTTATTGTATAAAAATGGGACGGTTTGCTACCTCGGGCATGCACGCTTGTGGTGGAGCGATCCCCCGTGCATCTGCACGCAATAAACATACCTAGTTTATAACTTCCGAGTTACAGAGTCCATTTCCGTACGTCAATAGTAAGTGTCAGAATCCTGGTGATGTAGGAAAGCCGAGAGACCCAATGTTTTTGAGCCTGTAGATGCGGTGGGAAGAGTCGGTGAGGAGCAGCAAGAACTTTTAGAGCAGGCACTTCTGGTGTTGGAGTAATCGTCTGATGTTCGGGATTTATAAGATTTATTCTCAGAGGGCTGCCAGGTTGACTTGGTGGCAAATGTCAGAGTCCTGTTGGCCTAGGGAAGCCCAGAGCAATCGTCTGACATTGGGGATTGTCCTGGTCAGCCCTAGACCACCAGGACTCCGACATTTTCCACCATTTCAACCCGGCAGCCCTGTGAGCAGCTCTTGCTGCTCCTCAACGGTTGTTGACGCCACATCTACAACACCACAGACACTGGGGCTCTGGGCTTTCCCTGACGAACAGCGCTTCGACGTTTACCATCAACTGCACTGGAGCACCCACTAAAATATTACCCTAAAAAGCAAGAACGTCGGACCATTGTTCCCACACCAAAAGTGCCAGCATCTCAAGCTCTTGCTGCTCCTCACCGGCAGTTGACGCCGCATTTACAGCATCACAGACACTGGGGCTCCGGGCTTTCCCTTACAAACAGCGCTTTGACGTTTACCATCTACTGCACAGGGCCGCCCACTGAAAATATACCCTAAAAATCAAGAACCGTCTGAGACGATTGCTCCAACAACAAAAGTGCCAGCAACTAAAGCTCTTGCTGCTCCTCACCGGCTGTTCACGCCGCATCTACAGCACCACAGACACTGGGGCTCCGGGCTTTCCCTGACGAGCAGCGCTTCAACGTTTACCATCAACTGCTTGGAAGAGCCCACTGAAAAAATACCCTAAAAATCACGAACATCGGACGATTGATCCCACACGAAAAGTGCCAGCAACTGAAGCTATTGCTGTTCCTCACCCACCCTTCACACCACATCTACAGCACCACTGACACTGGCGCTCCGGGCTATCCCTGACGAACAGCGCTTCGACGTTTACCAGCAACTGCATAGGAGCACCCACTAAAAAAATACCATAAAAAATATGAATGTCTGATGATTGCTCCCACACCAAAAGTGCTAGCAACTAAAGCTCTCGCTGCTCCTCACCAGCCACTAACGCCGCATCTACAGTACCACAGACACTGGGGCTCCGGGCTTTCTCTGACGAACAGCACTTCGACGTTTACCAACAACTGCACAGAAGTGCCCACAGAAAATATATCCCAAAATCATGAAAATCGGACGATTGCTCCCATACCAAAAGTGCCAGCAACTAAAGCACTTGCTGCTCCTCACCGGCAGTTGACTCCGCATCTACAGCACCACAGACATTGGGGCTCTGGGCTTTTCATGACCAACAGCGCTTCGATGTTTACCATCAACTGCATAGGTGCACCCACTAAAAAAATACCATAAAAGGTACGAATGTCAGACGATTGCTCCCACAGCAAAAGTGCCAGCAACTCAAGTTCTTGCTGCTCCTCACCGGCCGTTCACGCCGCATCTACAGCATCACAGACATTGGGGCTTCTGGCTTTTCTGGATGAACAGCCCTTCGAAGTTTCCCATCAACTGCACAGGGCCGCCCACTGAAAAAATACCCAAAAAATCACGAATGTCGCACGATTGCTCCCACACCAACCGTGCCAGACACTAAAGCTCTTTCTGCACCTCACCAGCCGTTGATGCCGCATCTACAGCACCACAGACACTGGGGCTGCGGGCTTTCCCTGACGAACAGCGCTTCGACGCTTACAGCAGTCGCACGGAATTTCGCCTGAAAAGTACCCTAAAAATCATGAACGTCAGACGATTGCTCCCACACCAAAACTGCCAGCAACTAAAGCTCTTGCTGCTCCTCACCCACCCTTAACACCGCACCTACAGGACCACAGACATTGGGACTCCGGGCATTCCCTGACGAAAACGCTTTGACATTTACCATCAATTGCACGGAAGCGCCCTCTGAAAAAATACCCTAAAAATCACGAACGTTGGACTATTGCTCCCACACCAAGAGCGCCAGGAACTAAAGCTCTTGCTGCTCCTTACCCGCTGCTGATGCCGCATCTACAGTACCACAGACACTGGGGCTCCGGGCTTTCACTGATGAACAGCACTTCGACGTTTACCAGCAACTGCATAGGAGCACCCACTAAAAAAAATACCATAAAAAATATGAACGTCTGACGATTGCTTCCACACCAAAAGTGCTAGCAACTAAAGCTCTTGCTGCTCCTCACCAGCCGCTGAGGCCGCATCTACAGTACTACAGACACTGGGGCTCCAGGGTTTCTCTGACAAACAGTGCTTCGAAATTTACCATCAACAGCACAGGACCAGCACTGACAAAATCCACTAAAAATCATGAACATTGGATGATTGCTCCCACACCAAAAGTGCCAGCCACTCAAGCTCTTGCTGCTCCTCACCGGCCTTTGACGCTGCATCTACAGCACCACATACACTGGGGCTTCGGGCGTTCCCTGATGAACAGCGCTTCGATGTTTACCATCAACTGCACGGAGGAGACCTTGTGTCTCTGCAGCGGTGGGATTCAGTCACTGGCCAAAGGCACTGAATTGGTCGGAGATGCCCTGGCTGGTGCCCGTCACACCTCTGCTCTGAATGGGGCTGGGGTTCCTGCACAGGGCCGCTGCTGTCTGTGCCAGCTGCATGCAGCTGTGCTGCAGAGCCCTGGCGTCTCACGTAGCACTACAAGCCCATGCTTGGCCATCAAACCCACATTCAACTGCCCTGATTTGGGTCAGGCAGAGGAAGGAGGTATGTGGGACAAGTGCCATTCTACCCAAAGGACAGGTGGAAAATACAGCTGATGGTGAAGAGAAAGGGAAACTGAGCTCTCCCTGTGCTACTCCACGTGCTCAGCTGAACACCTCTGCCCTCTGTCCTGAACATCATGACTAGGGAAAGGTTCGCTTGTCCTGCATGTGGGCTGCTGCTGTCCTTTCACCTGCTCAAATTCCCCACCAGCCTCCAAGAGACCCCTTCAGGTGCTGCCCTGTCTCTCAGCACTGCGTCATGACAGCTTGCAGTGAGGTCCACGTATCTTGGTCCACCTCCGTCACCTCAGATATCACCAGGTGTCTGTCTGAACAGCTCTCTCCTGACCTCCATCTCCATTAATTACCATGGGAGCTGAAACAACGGTGTTTTGTGCACATCTGAGCTGAGGCAAGAGCAATCCTACCTGGTGTGTGTTTGTGGCTGCCATGGGAGGGAACTGGGTCCTATTCTGTCCTGAGGACTAAAAGCCCAGAATGGATGCCTTGATTTGCTCAACTGAATCCCTCCCCTCAGGAGGGGTAAAGGAGATTCCTGCCGGCCACTGTCCGGGTGTCCTGCCTAAAACTGAGGTGTGAAAAGTTGACTCTTGAACCTAGATCTGAGTATGGTAAGACAAAGTTCACTGCTGCAGAAATGTGTCTGCCCAGCTGAGGCAGGGACCATCAGTGATGGCTTCAGGCTGTTCAGACGTCTACTATACTACTTTGATACGCCATGTAACAGCGTATCAGTCATGACGTACAGTATTACACGGTAATCAACATCAAGCAGTTCAAATTATTCGCTATTTTCACCTGAAATTAGATCTCCTTGAGGTACACATCTGACTTCCCCATCCTCCCGCATCACCCACCAAGTACACCCAGGTCCTTGAGTGAAAGCAATGCCATGGGCGGGTTTGCCTTTGCCCAAAGCGGGGAATAACCCAGACTGTCTTCCCCAGCATATGCCTTACATGCACCACTTTTATCCCCTTCCACAGTACGTAGAAGTTCGGATTGGGCAGGGCCAGCTCGACTGGTGGATCCTTGGGTGCTGCCTAAGCAGGTGGCTTTTGCTAAATGTGTATCCCACTGTTGGCAGGTCCCACCACCCCTTGCTCTCAGTGGAGTTTTCAGCAGCCCCTTGTACCTTTCATTTTTCCGGAGACCGGTGCATGATGGCTGGATGGCTTCCGCAAGCTGGTTCCAAAGCAGCAGAACTTCTCCATCCTGGACTATGCCCAGACCTTTTTTCTCCACACCCCCCCGGCCACCACGCCTGCTGCTGCCAGGCTCTCTCCCGCGGTGTCAAGGATGTACGCCAGCCCCTCACCGCTGCTTTCCCCCATCCCACTGTCACGCCTGGTGACCGTTCCCTCCTACCCACAGGTGGCAGCTGACCCCCGTGGGGAGCCCACCCACGTCTGCACACTGATGCGGCAGAAGTGTGACACCATGGAGGTGTATGATGGTCCCATGCATGGCGTGTGGGCCAGGTCTCCATCTTTGTTCCTAGCGTCACTTGGGAATGTCTGCTGTCCCCACCCCTGTCCCCACAGTTGTCCTGTCCTCACTGGGGCTCGGTCCCCATTCCTGCCCCTCCTTGTCCCCATCTCTGTCCCCGGTGTCCTCGGTGTTATTTTCATTTCTTTACAGCTAAAGCACCACACGGGCAGGAGACGTGCCGCCAGGAGCTGGCGCATCGCCCTTCCAGTTCACGTACACAAGGGACAGAGAGGGAGATTATGCAGAGAGATAGGTAAACAATTATTTAATCAAGATGAGTGTTGATCATGCCCTTGGTAATCGCCTGCCATTGCCTGGATCTTTCTTCCACCTGCCAGCCAAAGGCATCCAGGGGTGCATTTTTCTGCTGCAGCCTCTCTGCCTCCTTGCCACACATCTGGTGAGCATCCCTTTTTCAGGAGGCAGACCTCTTCGGGTCTTCTAGAAGACGCTGCAGGGGGGCGTTCTGCTCTGAGAGCTGGCTGCAGTTGCGGGCAGCTGGCCCTGGAACCGCTGCAGGATGTGTGTGGTGAAGAGTCTCCTCTCCAGCTGCAGCTGGTTCTGCAGGTGGCGGATGCAGGTGGGCTGGTAGCCATCCTCCTCCCAGGTGCTGAGGACGTCCTGGAGCTTGCTTTGGGCCTCCCTGCTGCTCCCGCTGGGCCTCACCATCTCCTCGGCCAGCTGCCGCTGCAGGTCTTGTGTCTGTTGAAGGGCGGCGGCGTGCTGCCCCCGCAGCAGCTCCTCTTCCTGGCGGAGCTCAGCCTCCTTCCAGCACAGGAGCTGGCGGGTCTCTGCCGCCCGCTGCCACTGGTCCAGCTCCCACAGCCGCTGCACCTCCTGGGCCTGTCGCTGCTCCCACTCGGATTGGAGCCGCTCTGCCACGAGCTGCTGCTCCCGCTCCAAAGCTGCCTTCAGCTCCCGGGTTTTGGCAGCCAAGTGGCGGCGCAGCTCTCGGGTGCGGAGCCGCTCTTCCTCCAGCTTGACCTGTAGTGCTTCCAGCTCCCGCCTCTGCTCCTCTATCTGAGCAAGGCTGCTGGGGGCTTGCGCTGGGCCCCGGCGGGGTGAGGGGCCGGCATGTGCCACAGGCCGCCGGCCTGCAACACCCCGTGTCATGGTGTCGGCTGGCAAACGCTGCCGGCCAAGGTCACCCAGAGCTGCGTTCCCCGGCTCCGCCAGCAGCTGCGGCCCCCTGAACCCGGTGCTGCCGCTGCCTCCCGTCAGCAAGCTGAAGCAAACACAGCGTCTGCCCCAGGGCCAGGGTGGGCAAGCGCAGCCTTCCACACGTGTCCTGCTGCAAGCTCACAGTGGAGAGGCGGGGCCACATGCCCTTATATGGTATGTCCTAGTCCCACCATGAACAATGGAGGGGTGGTGCCGCACGCCCTTATGTGGTATGTCCTAGTCCCACCATTCATGACAGAGGGGTGGGGCCGCATGCCCTTATATGGTGTGTTCTGCTTCCTGCACCTTGCACACACAGTAGGCCAACTTTTTGTTTGCACAAAATGCTAAAAATTCAACACATAAATGTGCCTGAAGCGCACTGGCACGGGGAGCGCCGCGTGTACGAGTACTCCAAAGCCAACGGCAACGGGCAATGCCGTGGCCACAGCCAGCAGGTTACGTAAATTGTAAATACGAGTATGTGAGTGGGCTGAAGGTTGCCTCTAAGGCCTCGAGCGGTAACACAGGGTCCTGCTCCCGGCCACGAGGCACTGCTGCTGCTGGCAACAGAACGGGGTGCGTGCTTCTGCTGCCTCCCTTCCAGTACCCCATGCACCCCGGCCCATTTTCAGCTGCACCTTCCGGTCTCTCTTTTATCCTGACACTCTACTTTCTGATCTTTTGTCTGGTAGGTCTTCCCTTTATGGTCTCACCAGTTTCACACCAGGCCAACCAGTTTTCTTCTTTCATGGTCTGCCAGCTTTAACAGTTTCTCACTTTCTACAGCGGCAAGTTGCACCTCGAGCCAGGGTTGATGAAGACAAAAGTGAATGAGAGCTCCTCTAAGCAACGAGACAGCAGATACTGTCACAAAGAGTCTATTTGCTCTGCTGCCCACCTCAGAAATCTTGAGATTTTGCTCCATAACCTTCCAATCAGTCAGGCTTGGTTTGGATGCCAGTGAGATCCATGTGTTCTGAGAGGACATTTTGCATGACTCCTCAAGTTCTCTGTCTCTTAGGCTGTAGATGAGGGCATTGATTTAAAGATGTTGAGCCCTTTGTGACACCCCTCTGTGACACCTCACGGGGCCATATAGAGCCAGCATGGCCCTGCAGTTTCTGACAAGACAGCACAGGGGAGGAGCGTGGAGCTGGTGAGGTGTGGCACATGGAGACAAAGTGATGATTGAGGCAGCAAGCGAGTCAAAGTGTGGCACTGAGGGTGCAATTATTATTACAAGCAGTGTTTTATACTTTTCACCCGGATGCTCTTTGTCTACGATCTCTATTCCTATAGGGCAACTATTTGCATGAGCTCTACCACCCCACTATTTGTCCAATCAGCTTCACGCTCCTGATTGACGTTCTAGCATTGTTCTTCATCACGTACTTCTTACTTTGTCCATCATACCGTTGCTTCTCAGCACATACTCTCGCTTTGTCCATTGTGCTCAGGTCCTGTTCGCTTCGATACATTCGCCCATATTCCCATCCGCATTACTCACTTCGCTCCATTTGCTTACATCGATACACTTGCTCATATTTCCATCCACTACAATCATCCATCATTTTCCATTTTTATTTGAATTAAGTGATTTAGCTAATTCCAAAGCAACCTTACTGTAATTTGGGGTTTGTTGTTCAAATTTCACTTTTTTTTTTTAACTGGTATTATTGCCATGATGCCTTTTTCTGCTACCTCCTCTGCCGTTTGATGGGCTAAGGCATTTCCAATATTCTCTGGGGAATTCCCAAATTGGTGGGCTTTGCAGTGCATAATCGCAACTTCTTTGGGTTTCTGCACCACTTGGAGCATGTGCAGAATTTTTTTTTCTCTTGGTGTTTGATGGATGTTCCTTGTGCTGTCAGCATTCCTCTCTCTTTCCATGTGGCTCCATGGGCACGCACTACTCCAAAAGCATACCTTGAATCAGTCCAGACAGTCACTCTTTTCTCTTCTGCCCACTTTAGGGCTTCTGCGAGGGCTATCAGTTAAGCCTTTTGCACCCGACGTATTCACTGGGAGCGGCTTTGCATCAATAACAGAGTTTGTTGTTGTTATTGCATAGCCAGCCAACCTTCTTCCGTTACTCACAAAGCTGCTTCTGTCAGTAAATATCTCGAGTTCTGGGTCAGGTATAGGTTCACTCTTCTGTTACTGAATTTAACAAACGCAGCAAGATTTATTGTTTTTAATTCAGTATCATCTTGTTCCAACAGATGATTGGAACATCAATCCAAATTGATGTTTGAGCATCCTGCTTGGGGATAACCAGTGTCCTCCTTTCTGTTCAGAACAGAAAGTACCATATCCGGTACATAAGCTGTTCTTGGCTGTCCCGTTGTCAGCTTACGAGCTTCTTGAATCAGGCGGACAGTTGCTGCTACAGCTCGTAAACAGCCTGGCCATCCCTGGCTAACATTGTCCAAATGTTTGGAGAAATAACCAACCGGTCGTCTTCATTCTCCAGTCCTCTGAGAAAGGACTCCGAGAGCCAAGTGTTGTCTTTCATGCACAAACAGTTCAAAGGGTTTGGTCAAATCAGGCAACTCCACAGCAGGAGCAGACATCAGAGCTACCTTTACCTTCTGTCATCGCTTTGGCCCAAGAAATTGAACGGGTTAATAGTCAAGTTGGAACATTCTTCTCTGGTTTCTGTGGCTATTAACATGTCATCTACATATTGCAACACCAGTCCTTCAGGATAAATTCTTTTCCATGTTTCTGATTCCTTAGCCCACTGATTTCCAGAGACTGTTGGGCCACTTTTAAATCCTGGAGGTAACACTGCCCAGGTGAGCTGAGTCTTCCACCCAGTTCTGGGATCTTCCCACTCAAAAGCAAAATACGCCTGACTATTTCTGTCAAGGGGAATGCAGAAAAAGGCATCCTTCAAGTCCAATAGAGCGAGCCACGTGTGGTTTTATTTAAAGCAGTCAGCAACGGATACGGGTTTGCCACTGCAGGGTGAATATCCTGTATTGTTCAATTGTTCTGGTTTTGTTTATTGGGGGGGTTAAGGTGGCAGCTTCTGTAAGAAACTGCTAGAAGTTGCTCCCCTTTGTTGAGCGCACTCAGACCCGCTGCTGTCCAAGGCCGAGCCAATTGGTAACAGAATGTTCCATGATAACGCCTCTGCGATAACGTATTTAAGAAGGGGAAAACAGAAAAAAAAAGAAGAGAAGATGTGAAGCAGCTGAGCAGGGGCAGAGAGGAGGAGGCACGAGCCTTGTGGGCCTTGTAGGCCTCACCCTCTGGCCTCCCGCCGGGCAGCTGACTGGGCCCGACTCGGCCTGGCCCAGCTGCAAGAAGTGGAGAGGAGGTGAGATGTGAATGAGATGTAAAAAAGATTCTGAGAGGCGTCTGCCAGCCTGTTGTGAAGAATTATTCTTGTGAGAGGAACAGCTGCAGATGCCAAGGTCAGTGAAGAAGGAGGGGGAGGAGTAATGCGGCTCCTGGCCAAGATTCCCCTGCAGCCTGTGGTGATGACCATGGTGGAGCAGGTTGTCTCCCTGCAGCCCGTGGAGGCCCATGGAGGAGCAGAGATCCCCCTGGAGCCTGTGGAGGACCCCATGCCGGAGCAGGTGGAAGCCTGAAGGAGGCTGTGGCCCATGGAGGGCCTGCTTGGGCAGTTATTCTAGAGGGACTGCACCCCGTGGAAGAGACGACCCACGCTGAAGCAGTTTCACGAAGGACTGTGGCCCGTGAGAGGGACCTGCTGGAGAAGGGAGGAATGCGAGGAGTTCTTCCCCTGACAGTGAAGCAGTGGCGTAAAACATCGTGTGATGGACTGACAGTAACCCCCATTCCTTCTTCCCCTCTTGTGCCGCTCGGGGTTGGGGGAAAGTAGTAGGGATAATGTTAAGCCTGGGAAGAGGGAGGGGTGCAGGGAGGTTATCTTGTTCCCTATCTCATTCTCCTGCTAGTTTTAGAAATAAATGAGAATTTTTCCACAAGTCCAGTCTGTTTTGCCTGTGACGGTAACTTTAAAGATTTCTCCCCATCCTTATCTCAAACCTCGAGCCGCTTTTCTTATATCATCTCCCCCTTTTATCTCGGAGGTTGGGGGGGGTGAGAGAGAGACTGCGTAGTCTGGTCCCAATTGGGGCTGAACTACGACATCAATTTATTGCTATTAAATCTTGTACTAACCTATGCTCCTCACCTCCTGGCTTTTTCACAGGTAGAATGGGAATATTGAATTCTGATTCACGTTCGCCTATCTGTCCGTTTGTTAAAAAATTTCAATTATTTTCTCAAGGCTTCTTCTAAGCTTCTACTTTTAACCGGTACTGTTTTTGTCTTAGCAGTTTGGCAATTTCCTTTAGAAAAATCTTTACCGGTTCTGCTCTTTTGAATGTCCAGGAACTTCACCAGCCCACACCAAAGGAGGTACTGCCTTCCCACTTCTTGAGAGACTTGATGTGCCTCTGGAGTTGTCTGTAACATAAAAGTCCTTGCCTCTATAGCTTTTGATTCAGAAATATTTAACTGAATTTCACAGTGTCAAAAATTAGTTTGTTGTAACCGGTTCGTAGGATGCCTATGCACAAAGTTCACCCAACATATGATATTTAAAAGCACAGCAGTATTTATTGCTCTATTATAGCCTTGCATAAGCTATGTGACTACAGTTCTATAGTTAGCAAGAATCACCTCATCTTGATATTTAATTTTAAAAAATCATATTATTCTAAAATTGTATTGATGAAGCATTTTATGTCATAGGAGAAAGCACAGAGGTTCTTGCCCTGCAGTGCTCAGGCACATCAGGAAAACCCACGTGTGAACTTCCAGCTTTTATTGGTGAGGCTGTGCAGGTTGCTGGGACAGAAACCTGATCTGGTGGGAGATGTCCCTGTTCCTTGCGGGGGGTTGGACTGGATGACCTTTAGACGTCCATTCCACCCCTAACTGGTCTGTTATTCTGTGCCTGCAGTGCCGTGTCCCAAAGACACCGGGCTGGGTAAATACTCTTGCGCACTTGCCCCCATCTCAGTGGTGCATTTGCCAGGGATGCTGGAGGATCAGGACGGTCTTTGACAGCACCAACGTCCCCACATCCAGGCATCTCCTTCGCTGCAGCCGCTTCCAGTGATGGAGCTGAGGTCGGGGGACCACAGGAGGCCACAGTCCCCCCCTGCCCAGTGTCCTGCAGGGGTGCTGGAGCAGGAGGCAGGAGCCTCCTGTGAGCCTCCCCCACAGAAAAGGCAGCGTCAGGACCCCAAGGAGCAAGGTGAGCGCAGAGCATCGCCCCGGGCACCTGCCAGAGGGGATTTTGGCCAGTGCCCAGGTGTGCAAGCAGAGGCCCCCATGGAATGGGAAGGTGCTCTGGCCTCTCCCCCATTGGCAAATGACAGAGGAGCAAGATTCTGCCATCCAAACCAAGGTCTTCCAAGCCATCTGCAGGAGGCAGAGCCCAGAGTGAAAGGCAGAAAGAAATGGGAAATAGACGTCAAGAGCTGGAGACTGATTCGTGTTGAGGAAGTTCCAGATGATGACAAGTGGCTGATAGCAGGTCCAGATGATGTTTGTCCTGACTTCTTCTATCTTCTCATTAAATCTTTTCTGAACTCTCTCTGTGTGGAATTTCCATCTCTCTCCCGCGTGTGTGCCAACCGACAGGACTGTGTGTCAGTGACTGGGGGGCTGGCATGGGTGGAGTGGGCGCCAGCTCCTGGAGTCACGCAGGGAGTGGGGGTAGCCCTGGCTTCCCTGGCCTGTGGTGCCAGCTACGGGAGTGGGTCCCAGTGCAGCTCGTGGTGTGAGTGGGGGGTCTGTGCACAGCTCCTGGAGTGAGTGGGGGTCTGGACCAGCAGGCCCTGGGGCGAGAAGAGTGTGTGTCCTGAAAAGCACCTGCTGAGGGGGAGCAGCATGAGTGAGGTGAGCGAGAGGCTCGGTGAGAGCCTGTACGTTCCCCAAACCTGGTGTGCATGGTGGGAGTGTGCGTGCGTTCACCAGCAGACTTCAAGCTGGAGCAGCTGGTGAGCAAGGGGACCTTTGGTGCGGGCTGGGCCATCAGTCTGGCAGGTGAGCTCCTGTCTGTGCCAGCCCAAGAGAAAGACTTGAAGACAGGGAAGAGGGGCCCAGGAAAGTTGGTGGCTATTCAAGGAGCACCTCCTCCAAGCTCAGGCGCAATGCAATGGAGAGCAAGTTGGGCACAAACTCCAGGAAGCCTGCAGGGATGAAGAAGGAGCTGCTGGAGCCAGTGAAAATAAAAAAGGAAGCAAGGACAAGTACCAGGGGAGGATTCCAGAGAGGTTGTCCAAGTGGCCAGGGATGAGTTGAGGCAGGCTAAAGCCCTGATGGAATGGAATCTGGCCAGGGACGTCAACGGCAACAAGAAAAGCTTCTAGAGATATCTCGGGGACAAAAAGAGCTCCAGGGAGAATGCAGGCCCCCTGTGGAAGGAAATGAGTGTCGCGGTCCACTTGGGACTCGTGATGGTTCTTCTACTGCGATCGCAAAGTGCAAAATCAAGGCGAACATGCCAAAGGGGTTGGTTTCAATCAAAGAGAACAAACTTTATTGTTTTGTTATTGTAAAGCAGCGTGCGACAGATGAAAGGGAGTGAAAAGGAAAGTTAAGTAAAGATAGGAAGGAGGATTATAGCTACCACCACAGCAAGGTCCAAGGCATCCCTATGCTCCCAGATCCAGGCAGCGTCCTGCCGGTCTTCACGATCGATGTCGATCCTTGGTGGGGAAAGCTCTCAGGGGTGTCATTGTTAGGGGCTGACCTTCCATGCTAAGTAACAAACCTTGCTCCTCCTTTGGGATGGAGATGCTCTTTGTATTTCAATGACATTACAATGAGCAAAGTTCAGTTACAGCCGTTGCGATCCATCTTCCTTGACAGCGGCTATGAGGTTCCTTAGTAACTCAGATACTTCCCGGACAACAGACAGTCCACTCAGTCCCCGTTCCAGGAGTGCTATGCCTCTGGCTTCCATAGAAACCTCGCTCCACTCATGGGAGCAGCAGCTGAGGCTCACAGCAACTCATCTGTGGAAACTGACTGAAAGAGGGGTAACATAACCCCTATTTGTAAAAGGGGGAACAAGGAAGAGCTGGGGAAGTACAGGCCAGTCAACGTCAACTCTGTGCGTGGCAAGGTGGTGGAGCAGATTCTCCTGGAATACATGCTAAGAGACACGGAATGCAAGGAGGTGACTGGCAACAGCCAAGATGGCTTCACTAAGGGCAGGCTGGAGAGGTGGGCCCGTGCAAACCTCATGAATTTCAACCAGGACAAGTGCAAGGTCCTGCCCGTAGGTCAGGAAATCCCCCCACCCCAGTCGGAAATCCACGCCCCTCCTTTGTGTGCTCAGGGCCGGAACATACCTTATAAGGCCATGTGGCCCCACCCCTCCTTTGTGTGCTCCGGGCCGGAACATACCTTATAAGGCCATGTGGCCCCGCCCCTCCTTTGTGTGCTCAGGGCCGGAACATACCTTATAAGGCCACGTGGTCCCGCCCCTCCCTTGTGTTCTCAGGGCTGGAACACGGCTCCAAGGCCAGAGCTGCCCACCCCTGGCTCATTGCAGATGCTGTCTCTGCTCCTGCATGGCCAAGGGAGGCAGCAGCTGCTGAGAGGGAGTGATGTGTGACGTCAGTGGCTGGTGGTGGCCGCGTTTGGTTCCATCCCTGCAGCCATGAGCCGGCACGCTGTGGGACAGGGCTCCACGGCACGCAGGCGCTCCTCGCCCCGCCACGGCCTGGCGCAGAAGGACGAGCACCAGCGGGAGCTGGAGAGGCTGCGGGCTGAGCTGGAGGCCGAGCGACTCCGCTCCCAAGAGCTGCAGCGATGCTTCGAGGCTGAAACTGGCTGGCTGAAGGAGGCGGCAGAGCGGAAGCGGCAGCTACTGGCCAAAGAGCTCCAGTCCGCGTGGGAGCGGTGGCAGGCACAGGAGCTCCAGCGGCTGCGGGAGCTGAACCAGCGGCAGCGGGTGGCAGAGATCCGCCAGCTGCTGCGCTCCAAGGAGGATCAGCTGCGCAAGGCGCAAGCAATGGTGCAGCAGCAGCACGACAACGCCATCCATCAGGCGTGGCAGCTGCGGCAACAGCTGGCCAAGGAGCTGATGAGAGGAGGCTGGAGCGGAAGCCAGGCCTGCGGGAAGCTCCAGGACGCCCTCAGCAAGCTGCGCTGGGAGAGCAATGGCCAGCAGGCTGCTCGCATCCTCCGCCTCCAACGGGAACTGATGCTGCAGAGGAGAGCCTTCCTCAAGTACATCTTGGAGCGGTTCAACGGTGAGCAGCCTGCTTCCTGCAGCAAGGCCGGGGCCAAGGCTTCAGACGGGCTCTGGCAGCAGAGGCTCCTAGGCTGCGGGGGAATCGGGCCCTTCTCTCTGGAGAGCCCCATGGGGTTTTCCACCTGCCACGGAGAAGGGCAGCCCAAAAGCTGCAACAGCTTCAAAGATGCGTGCCTCCAGGAGAGAAGGATCAGCCTGGAGGAGGCCCTCAGGGCCATTGGGTCAGACTTGGCTGATTGCTGCTGGGACTCCCCGCCACAAGGAATGAGCAGCGGCGCGTGGTCTGTGCCAGAGCTGGATGTCCAGCATGGAGGGCAGCAGGAGGACTGGCTGCCTGGTAGCCGTCCCAGCAGGCTGCTGCAGCAGAACATCCACCCGCAGAGTACCCCCCAGGACCTGGAGAGGCCATGCAGGGTCCTTCAAGAGGAGAACTGTCTTCTGAGGAAGGCAAGCTCTCCACAAGCACGAGAGGAGCTAGAGAGGCTCATGCAGAAGCCTGCTGGGCTGGGGGAGCAGCTTCAGGTGGCTGAGGAGCTTCAGGCCCAAGAGGCTGTGGGTGAAGAGGGCTCCTATGGTGTGAGCAGCCAGTGCCACACTTGTGAGAAGTTCCAGGTGCAGCTGACTGAGCTGCAAAAGGAGAACACCCAGCTGGCTGAAGAAAATGCTCACCTGCGTGGGCAGATGAGATTGCCAGAAAGGGAAAGAAAGGCGAGTGAGAGAGGAGCGAGATTCTGCTTTTTCTATTTTGCAGCTTTTTTCCCCCAGCTCTCTTGGCTTTTTGGGAGGCTCAGCTCTTGCGCTTGCAAACACATGGAGACCCAGAATCTTGTTCTGGACAACTTAGGTATTCTGCAAGGAAAGAGAGACCCTTCTCAAAGGCTGCTACAGGCATGTGTGGCTTGTTCCCAAATCAGTGATCCCCTTCATCCCCAACAGCAGACAGGCCAGCACTGCGATGAGCAAAGACCGTCCTACCCAGCGCTCTCTGCTCACTTCAGTAGCCCTTCTCTTCATTTCAGGTGTCTGCAGATTAAAAACAAAGCTTTTATCTTGTTGTTGATTCAGATTGTTTGCTGAAGTTTTCTGTGGGTATTTCTGGAGCCAGTATGGCATCAGTGAACAGAAACCAACCTTGGGAGAGGGATGCAATCATGCTCGTTGGAAGAAAGCCATGGGAGTGAGAAGAGAAGCTTTAAGACAGGAGACATTGTTAGTGAATTTATGGCTTGTTTCACCCGATGTTCACAGAAAAACTAGTCACTGGCCTTGTAGATAAGAGAGTTGCTGGAGTTGTTGTGTCTGTAATAGTAGAAGAATGCTGCCGTGGAAAATTACTAAGAAGTATTGAAACTTAGTTTTTCTTAGCAATCATGAATATGTATAGCATGTGAGCAGTGATTTTATTGGGTAAGCTTGTATGTGGGATAACTGTTGGTTGGACAAGAATGAAATAAGGAAGGTAATGCTTAAGGAGAGAAACATATAAAAACCCACTTGTAAAAATAAATGGGGTCTCGCTTACTCCACAGGTCGAGTCCATGTGTCAGTACGCCACAAATGGCACCCAACGTGGGGCTAGAAAACGACAAGCTGTCGATGCGGTGGTGCAGCCCAGCTGAACTCAGAAGGCCTCCCAGGAACTGAGCTGAAAGGAAGCACACTGTGGCCACAGTTACCTCTCGCTGGACAAAGGTAAGCGGCTGGGAACGATGGGAACAAATTGTCTCCGGAGCAGAGATCTTGGTAGACACCTTTAAACAAATGCTCCAAACACAAGGAAAAGTTTTAGATGAGGAAGAATTGCAACGTGTTCTTTTATGGAGTTCAAAATCTGACCCATCTGTAAATACCACTGACATTTATACCCCGGAGGTTTGGGACAAAATAGGTGTCCATCTATGGGACTGTGCTACAAAATACGATGCGGTTGCTGCCGATTTATTGAGCCCTTGGTGAATCATTTTTGAAAATTTAGAAGCTCTTGTTGGCTCAGAAAGAAAGAAAGTAGAAGCGGAACTTTCAGCTTCTTCACCGCCCCCGCTGCCTGCAGCCCCAGCGCCACCGCCACCTCCTCTGGCCCAGCCTGCCGCAAGACCAAAAACTAAACCTGCTGCTGCCGTTCTTGCGGTCCTGCCACCTGCTAATCCTGATGACGACCCAGATGATCCTTTTCATCCAGAGCCTAATGATCCAGAAAAGGAGCCTGATTTATTTCCTCCCGACCCTCACGATAAATGGGCAGCTGTAAGGGGAGAAGCGAGGCAGGCGGGGGATGCGGATATGCTGTGTGCTTTCCCTGTGGTGTCTGTGCCTGATCGAGACCTGCAGTGGGAGGTCTCTCGTATGTTCTTAGTAAGGATATCAGGCGAACAGTGACGGACCATGCACTTGGGGCTCCATATACAACACATTTAATACAGTCTCTCTGTGATACTCATGTGTTTATGCCGAATGATTTTAAAATATTGTTTCACTAAATAATGACAGACATGCAATACACTTTCTGGGAGTTATATGTAGATGGTGGGTCCTTATTAATGATGGAAGAAGATGTATTCATATAGTTTCCTCAGGGCATCCTTCAGCTCCTGGTTCCTCATGCTATAGATGAGGGGGCTCATTGCTGGAGGCACCACCGAGTACAGAAATGACACTGCCAGGTTCAGAGGTGGGGAGAAGATGAAGGGGGGTCAAGGGGGCTTGCGGGAGCCAAGGCTAATGAAAATTTGACATTAAGGGGGCGCGACCCATTGCGAGAAGTTACTGCAGATGTGTTATGGGGCAAGGTGATCACAGCACCAACGCTGCGCAAGCTGGAATCTACCTAGGTTTGAGGTACTCTTGGCCTTTGTCTTCTCCAGCAAGGTCTCTCAGTTGCGTGTGCCTAAAAGGCAGAGCCCAGCCAAAACACAGCAGTGGATGGAGATGGAGTCAGAGGTTACTTAGGTAAGGTCGACCCTTAAGAGTCCATTGCACCAGATGGGATGGATCTTAGGATGCTGAGAGACCAGGATGATGTCATAGCAAGGCTGTTCCGAGACATTTTGTGATGTCATAATGAGTGGAGGAAGCAAGAAGCAAATCTTGCATCCCTCTCCATGGAGCTGGCTGCAAGCTGTCATGAGGCAGTGCTGAGAGACAGGCCAGCACCTGAAGGTGTCTCTTGGAGGCTGGTGGGGAATCCCTTTGAGCAGGTGAAAGGACAGCAGAAGCCCACATGCAGGACAAGTGAACCTTTCCCTAGTCATTCTGTTCAGGACAGAGGGCAGAGGTGTTCAGCTGAGCACGTGGAATAGAACAGGGAGAGCTCAGTTTCCCTTTCCTTCACCATCAGCTGTATTTTCCACCTGTCCTTTGGGTAGAATGGCACTTGTCCCACATACATCCCTCCTCTGACTAACCTAAATCAGGGCAGGTGAATGTCAGTTTGATGGCCAAGCATGAGCAAATCAGCATGCCAAATCTTGTGGAGGTTGCTGGAGGGTCTTGGCACAGTTTGGGAAACAGGTCTCTGTAGATCGGGTGTCAGGTGGGCCGACAACGGTGAAACTCTTTTGCCTCTCCTCTCACGCTCACCCACAAGGGCTCTCCACATCCCGCAGATGAGCTCCATACACACGATGAGCTATTGCACACGGATGGCATCCCCCTCCAGATCATTCCAGCCTGCCTCTCCTGAAAAGCCCGTGTGCACCACTGCAGCACCTCCAGCAGTGTGAGCTGTCCCACCACATCTCACCGTTTATTCCATCGATGCCAAAACTCTATGGTGGCACATGGGACTCCAGCTCCTCCTGCCCGTGCCCCAGGCTGAGGGCACTGGTGCCTGGCTGGGCTGCAGCACCTCAGCTGTGGCATCAAGATCAGACTTGTCAGAGGCAAGCATGGTACCAAGTGCCCAAGACCCCGTGTGTGCAAATGCTTTGCTGGAGACCAGAGACATGCTGGAGTGCGTGGCAGATGACAGGGTAAAGATGAAATGAGGGACCCGCAGAGGGAGCAAACCTTGCTGTCCCCAAGGCCAGAGAAAAGCAGGGCTGAGCTGTGCGGCCCTGGCAGGAGAAGGTGTTGCTGTCTGTAGTGTCTCTGCTGCCCCTGAGGGGGCTGTGGTGGAGGAGAAGCTGAGCTCCAGGAGGTCAAGGTGCTGCTGAAAATGTCCTTGGCTTTGGACATGCTGTGACCCAGGAACACTGTCTAAACCATTCAACGCTTCCTTGGTTGTGTTGTCAATGGTCTGAGCAAAGGTTTGATGGAAAGAAGAACCAACAGCAATTGGGAGTAGCAAAATGATGTGAGACTGCAGTGTGATGGGCTTCCTGTTCATGAACTGCTCTGCATGACCTGGATGAACTTGGGTCATACCTTGCCTCTCTGCAGTGGTGGGATTCAGTCAGTGGCTGACAGAAACCGAATTTCTCTGAGATGCCACCTGGCCTGGCGCAAAGGCATCAAGTCTGTTGGCGATGCTGTCTGGGGTATCTGCCCTGCACCTGCTCTGACAGGAATGGCAGAATTTCCCACAGGGCCTGTGCTGTCCCTGCCAGCCCCATGCAGGTGTGCTGCAGCTTGCTGGCATCTCCTGTAGCACTACAGGCCTGTAGCTGAGCAGCTGCCCTGCATCAGGTCAGGCAATGTGGGGATGTCCATGAGAAAACTGCCACTACAGGCAGTGGAGATCTAGGAAACAGAGCTGAGGGAGTGTCCTGGTTTTGGCAGGGATGGAGTTAACTTTTCCTCTCAGTAGCTGGTATGTTTTGGATTTCGTGTGTAAAGAATGTTGATAAACACCCTGATGATACCAGTTGTTGTGAATGAGACCAAGGACACTGTCCTGCTTTTCAAGTCTCGCTAATTTGCAGATGCAGGAAGCTGGGAGAAAGACAGACAGAATAATTGATCCAAACTGGCCAAAGAGAGTATTCCATGCCATAAACGTCATGCTCAGTGTATAAGTGGGGGCAGGCCAGGCTGGGTATCTGCCTTCCTGGAATCCATCTTTCCTGCTCGTTTTGCTGGCATCGTTCCCTCTCCCTTGCTGGCTCCCTTTTGCTCCTTTGCTTGCTGCTCGATTTTGTTTCCGTGATCGCTGCTCGGGACGGGCTGTATCGGTCATTGGGACATCGGGTGGTGAGAAAAAACATATTGTACACTTTGTATTTTTTAAATATCCTTGTATTCTGTTATTATTGTAGTTTTCGCTTTTTATTTTAGTAAAGTGTCTTCATCTCAACCCAGGAGTTCTCCTTCCTTCCCAATTCTCTCCCCCGTCCCCCTGGGGACAGGGAGGGGGAGCAAAAAACTGTGTGGTGATTCGGGCTAAACCATCACAGTCTTTTTGGCGCCCAACGTGGGGCTGGAAGGGTTGAGGTAAGGACAGATCTGACTAGAGTGTGTTAAAGTTGTTACAAGTGCTTATTATTTTATTTGAGTCCCTGGTCACAATGTTGTACTACGTGTTCACATGGTTGTGTTATGTCTGTCCTAAGTTGCATCACATATTTCCTTTGATGCTGTTTATCAGTTCTCAGAAATGGATGAGAATTCTCATTTTGTTTTACTGGGCACTACTGGCTTATGATATGGTAACATCACTGGACATGAAATTAGTCTGGTCCTTGTTTTCAGCATTGCTGGCAACTCCGTACTTTGGTTCTCTGGGGAGAAAAAGAAAAATGTGTGATTATTAATAATTCTTACCAAATGGCATCCAATCTATGGGGAAGTCAGAGGAGGGTACCTTCCCCTACTCCTTTACCTTCCCTTTTTCTTTTGAGCTAGTCACATCAGCTCTCGAGAATTTTTAATATCCTTGGGGTGTGCAAGCCAGTATACTCTTATTGCTCTGTCTCCTGAATGGGTTTCAGATGTTGTTTTGGATTAAACAACTATTTTAAGTCAAGTTTCCACCCACTCCAGAGCTCAGCGGTTTGGATACAGAGAGACCAGGGGGCCTGTGTTAAAGGCCTTAGTAAAGCAAGGGCCCACTAATTCCACCCCTGGGGCAGTCGATTGCAGGTGTACTGGATGCCCCTCCAAATCAAAGCAAACCATGGCCTGCACTCTGATGCCAAAAGCATTCAGAAGAACGCGTTGGCAATATCAATGGTGGCATGCCTCTTGGCTGCCTTGGACTCCAGTTCTCTAGGTCACCTCTAACTTGTTTTTTGTTGGGATGTACCTCTGCTGAGCTCGGAGGAGGTGCTCCTTGAATGTGGACCAACTTTTCTGGGTGAGTGCCCAGAGCTGTGAAGATTTCTCCAGCACTGAGCTCTTGGCATCCTCCCACCCCAGGCTGCCTTTAAGCTATCCTCGAGGAGATCCCTCCAGCTAGGAACACCAGCTTCAATGCCCTGCACACAGAGTCTTACCGTAAAGAGGGCTGTGAAGATTTCTGCCTCACTGAGCTCTTGGCATCCTCCCACCCCAGGCTGCCTTTATCCTCTCTGTGCCTCGCTCCTCTCCCCTCAGCTCCTGCAGGCAGAGCCCTCAGCCCTGCTGCGCTTGGCAGAGGAGCTGCTCCTGGGCAGAGCTGTCTCTCTGCAGCGCTGCCCTGTTACCATCAGCTCCCTCCATCCCAGGAGCCCGGCCCAGCTCAGCAGCAGAGGCCCAGCCCAAGGCAGCACTTTCTCTGTCCCCTCTGGGTTCCCTCCAGCTGTCCCTGGGGCTGCAGGGCTGACAGCTCCTGACAGGCAGAAGGGTCATCCCTGGGGAACGGCATTTGCAACAGACTGAAGTAATCCCTGACTGCCCCTCTCTGAACACTGAACCTGCTGGGAAACAGCCTGAAGTCATCACGGATGTTCCCTCCCTCGGCTGGGGAGAGACACTTCCTTCCAGCAGCGTCATTGCTCCTCTCCGGAGAAGAGTTGGCTGTGAGAATCACCTTTCCTTGTCCCTCTGTTAGGCAGGGTGCCAGACAGTGACAAGGAGGGATCTCCTTTACCCCTGCTGAGGGAAAGGACTCAACAGAGTCAGTCACAGCATCTCACCCTGGGTTTGCAGTCCTGGGGCTGGAACAGGACCCATCTCCCTCCCATGCACACCCCAGACCCAGAGGAGGTGGGATGCCTCTTGCCTCCATTCAGCTGTGCACAAAGAGCTGCACCTGCACGTGAGCTGTTTTTCTCAGCTCCCTTTGTAATTCCTGGTGACTGAGGGTGTTGTTCAGGTGTGAACACCTGGTGACATTTGAAGTGACACCAGAGTTTGTCCAAGAGGTGTGCAGGCAGCTGCCAGCTCTAATTGAAGCAGTGCTGACAGAGAGGACAGCATCTTGGGGCATCCTTCTGGAGCCTGGTGGGGAATTTACTTGGTAGATGGACATGGCAGCAGTTAAGACAACTAAAACTTCCCCTGTTTGTTGTAGGTAGGATCAAAATCAAGGCTACAAATCCAGGTATCCTTGGAGATGGAGGTGGAAACTCTCCCTACCAACCAGGATATGCATCCTGGTCAAGGACAATAATCACATTTTCATAGACCTGTCCAGTGTACATTGTGTGCAAGTGATCTGTGCTGTGGTATATAAGCCTACACTGCACCCTAACCAAAATTTGTGTCCTGAACTACCCTGAGGTGATATAAATGCAAAAAATTACACCCTCTTCTGAATAATGACTATGCTAATGAGGAGGACGTCCCACCAGTAGTAGCCCTGAGCAGCCAGTTTCTCCAGGAGAATGCTGGGGGAAACGGTGCCAAAGGCTTTACTAAAGCATAGACAACATCCACAGGCTTTCCGTCATCCACTAAGTGGGTCATCTTGTCAGAGGAGATCACGTTAGGCAAGCATGACCTGCCTTTCATAAACCCATGCTGATTGGGCCTGATCACCTGGTGGTCCTGTTCGTACCTTATGATGGCACTCAAGATTGACCTGCTCCATAACCTTCTCCAGCACTGCGGTCAGAGTGACAGGCCCGTAGTTCCCTGGATCATCCTTCTGGCACTTCTTGTAGATGGGTGTCACATTTGGTAACCTCCGGTCCACTGGGATCTCCCCGGTTAGCCAGGACTGCTGATACATGACTGAGAGTGGATTGTGAGCCTTCCCACCAGCTCCCTCAGTACCCTTGGGTGGATCCCATCCCACCCTATAGACTTGTTTGTGTCTGAGTGGTGTAGCAGGTTGCTTAATATTTCCCCTCACATTATGAGATCTTCATTCTGCTCCCTGTCCCTGCTTTCCAGCTCAGGGGGCTGGGTACCCAGAGAACAACTGGTCTTACTCTTAAAGGCTGAGGCAAAGAAGGCATTAGGTACCTCAACCCTTTCCTCATCCTTTGCATCCATGCACATGAAGAAAGATGGACTCTTGTCATTGCATACTTTGCATCCTGTCCTCTTTTTCACAGTTGACATGGGCCAGCTGCAAATGTCCTAACACAAGGGACTGACTGTCACCACTGCCATGTGGCAAGGTCTGTTTCTTCTCCATCCAGCAGATGTTGAGCAGTCCAGGAACCAAGGAACTGGAGTCTCTACTCGAGTGCCTACACTCTCAGGCTGCTCTTTTTCTCTCCACCAACATTGATTTGCCCTCTTGCTAATGGAGTCAAGGAGCAGACCAACAGTTTTCCTAGTGGGTTTGTCCATAGCACCTTGTTGTTCCTGGAGATCAACTTCTCCTTCACCAAAGGCCCTCAGGGGCAGCAGAGACACCACAGGCAGCAAAGTCATTAATTGCCAGGGCTGCACTTCCCAGCCCTGTTTCTCTCTGGCCTTGCAGACAGCAGGAGTTCCTCACTCTCTTTGCACCCAATTTCAGGTTTAAGTTCCCACCTGCCAATCACTCAGCCATGTCTCTGCTCTCAAGCAAAGCTTTTCACACATGGGGACTTAGACATTTGATACCAGGTTTCCCTAAGACAAGTCAGAGCTTGGCCTGCAGCCACACCTGAGGTGCCACAGCCCAGATGTGCACCAATGTCCTCAACCAGGGGAGCAGGCAAGTCGACAAAAGCCCGTGCTGTTTGACATTGGTGGGGTAACTGCCAAAGCATGGTGGGACAAGTCACACAGCTTGGAGTGCTGCCATGGATGGGTACCAGTTTTTCAGGAGAGACAGGCTGGAAGGCCATGGGGTGGAATTCCCTGAAAGTGCAGAAATTAACTTCATGTATGAAGCTCCTCTGTGGAGCGAGTGAAATGTTTAGGGAGCTCTTGTGGGGAAGGGTCAGAGGAGAGGCCAGTAAAAGTGACCTCTCATGGTGGGAGATAAGGAACCCACAGTCATGGTGGAGAAGTTGTGATAGTCTTTTTCCAAGAACCCCAAGGAAGTCTCTGGATGTAGAAGCCCTGGTCTCAGTGGGGACTTTGGTGACTCTGGCATTTTCTGGAAGGGGAATCCAGCAGGATGAAAATAGTCCAGGTGGTTTCTGGTGTGTCTTGTAACAAGGTGCCCAGCTGCCAGATGGGCCAACAAGGGTAATGCCAACCTGGATCCGATACTTGCAGGCATGGAGATCTGCTCAGGTATGTGCAGACTGGGTGCTGCGATCCTGTGATAGAGGGGTTCCAGCTCCTGAGGGGAGTGAGGAAGCAGAGTAGAAGACTGCAGATGCTGAATGTCAGGGGAGCAGACTTTGGCCTCTTCTCGGGAGGTGTAGTGGGGATCCAATGGTCACAAGCACTGAGAGGCAGCAGAGCTCAGCAGAGCTGGTCTTTAAGGACACACCCCTGAGGCACAGCAGTCATCACCTGTATCAAAACTCAGTCAAAACTTGAAAAGGAAGTCAAGGACATCATAATAACCTATTGCTACTTCAGGGACAGTTAAAGGAAAAAATCAAGATAATGTGCAGTCTCTGCTGAATTTAGCAGGAGTAGGTGGAGATCGATCTGGGATACTCTATGCCTTCTTTCCCTCAATTTTTACTGGCAAGTTCTCCTAAGCCTTTGTGCCTGTGATGGTTTAGCCCGAATCACCACACAGTTTCTCTCTCACCCTCCCCAGGGGGATGGGGGAGAGAATTGGGAAGGAAGGAGAACTCCTGGGTTGAGATAAAGATAATTTACTAAAATAAAAAGGGAAAACTACAATAATAACAGAATATAAGGATATTAAAATATACAAAGTGAACAACATGTGTTTTCTCACCACCCGATGTCCCAATGACCGATACAGCCCGTCCCGAGCAGCGATCACGGAAACAAAACCGAGCAGCAAGCAAAGGAGCAAAAGGGAGCCAGCAAGGGAGAGGGAACGATGCCAGCAAACAAGCAGGAAAGATGGATTCCAGGAAGGCAGATACCCACCCTTGCCTGCCCCCATGAGCATGACGTTTATGGCATGGAATACTCTCTTTGGCCAGTTTGGATCAATTATTCTGTCTGTCTTTCTCCCAGCTTCCTGCATCTGCAAATTAGCGAGACTTCGAAAGCAGGACAGTGTCCTTGGTCTCATTCACAACACCTGGTATCATCAGGGTGTTTATCAACATTCTTCACACACGAAATCCAAAACACACCAGCTACTGAGAGGAAAATTAACTCCATCCCTGCCAAAACCAGGACAGTGCCTCAACACAGAGCTCTGGAGGAACAGAGCCGAAGGAGCGTAGAGTCAAATCAAAGGACACTTGAGCACCATCAAATGTTACCAGTCAGAAGGTACTGGAGGGGCTACATCCAAGGGTGCTGATAGAGCAAGATGATGTCACAGTAAGGCCACTCTCCATCGCTGAAAGGTCATGGAGACTGGAGGGACTCCCTAACAACAGGCAAGAAGTGTACGTTGCATGCATCTTTCCAAAAGGTCCAGAGGTGGAGCTGCTGAGCTGCACATTGGATGAGGAACATATCTCGCAGAGGGTATCCTCTTGCGTTGCTTTTCTGCGTGTGTGAAAGAGAAGGTGATTGGATGAAGCCAGGGCTGATCATGCCTGACCATCACCATTGCTTCCTGTGATGAAAGGACCACACCTCTGGGTGAGGGGAGAGCACTGTCATTTACCAGGACACCAGCAGGGCTTTCAACACTGCCCCCCATTCTATTCTCTTTTCCAAGATCAAACAAGATCAGTGTTCACACAGCGTGAGAGAAAGGGTCATCAGTTTGCTGATCCATGACCTATGAAAAAAATCATACGAATATACAGACAAACAGCATCAATATTCAGAAACTGAAGATTTCTTACACATTTATTACACTGAGATCTTTTTCTACACGTTTCAAATTCTGCCTGACATCTTCATTCAGGGGTTGATGCAGTTGCCCACGCAGAGGTGGCCACTGACTCCAGGATACCCAGGGGTGCCTGAAGCCCCCACATGGGACTGGGAAATGTGACCCAGGGCTGATGGGAGCATTTCTGGAGCAGGAGCTCCAGAATGAGGACACAAAGTGACGCAGAAAGTCAGAGGCACTGCTTACAGGCTGAAAATCAAATGTGGAAGTGGCTGTGAAGCATTTAATGAATTTCATCAAGCAGGATGTTCAAGCGCTGTTCCTCATACCCTTGTCAGGGGGATTTGTTCCCTCGTAGGTTGCTCAGTGCTCTTCCTGGGGGCAGTGGGATGAGGGGGTGTGTGACGTTGAGTGCAGAACAGCAGTAGGATCCCTCCCAGGCTCTCTGGAGAGGGGGAGAGGAGGAAACAAGGCCCAGTGGCTGTAAGGAGCTGGTGTCCTCTCAGGGGACTTAGTGGAAGAGTTGGCAGTCAGAGTCAAGTGCACAAGGATTTCTGACCTTTTGGGGGGCCTCAGCCCCAACAAAGGGACCATCCCCACCACAGGCTGATCCATACTGTCCTACGCCTCTGCCTGTTTCTCTGCGGATTTTAACCACCTCCCCTGCTTCCCCACTTCACTGTGATTCCATGCCTTCCCAAGCTTTACTAACAAATCTCTGTCCTCACAGACTATTTCCTCAATCATAAAGCTGTCATTTTCTGAGGTTTTGCCACTGGCTGTGAGTTCTGCATAAAGTGTTCAGCTTCCTTCCAGAGCCCTGCTCCTCAGCGGCCAACTCCCAGCCCCTACACTCACTTGACTCCTCTATTTAGTTCCATATCCCAGCACTGAACTACACGTCTTCATTCTTCTGCTGCCTCAAAATCAAAGCTGAACATATTTCACTTCAGCATGACACGCTCTCATGCTCCGCCACTTTACATTTTCTTCCTCTCTTTTACACACACATTTTGCTCTCTCTCTGCACTCCTATGCGTCTCACAAACACTTTCTCTTTCCCTGCAGTGATGGAAACTCAGCCTCCAGGCTCATGGATGTTTCTTGAGGTCCATCCAAGCATGGAGAGTGAAGGAAGAAAAGAAAGATGTCTCAGTTTTCCCTTCAGCCCCAGGGCTGAAGGCCAGCCATGGTATGAAGAGTCAGAGGACAGTGTCTCTCTATGTGCCTTGCTCCTATCTCCAAGACATTCTCCTTGTCTATTGTCAGCAAGTCCCTCTGTGCCAGCCCCTCTCCCAGGAAGACTCCTGGCCCAAGGGCTCCTCAGGCTGCTGCGGCTCCCCAGCAACAGATAAACCTGCTCCGAGCTGGTGCATTCAGAAATAGGTTTCTGGAAGCACAGAGTTGCTCCTTTGCTCATCCCCAGGAATGTCCCTGTCCCCAGAGAGCCGTTCTCCAGGGCAGTGTGTCCATGCTGACCTGACTTGCTGCCCGTGACCCCTCCCTGTGCTCTCCACATGGCCCTGAGCTGGTGGCCCTGCTCTGCAGAGTGAGGGGCTGTGGTGAGAAAGCCATGGGGTGACAGTCCCAGGCAGGACCCTGTTGATCATTCACCATCTCAGGGGAACCAGGCACCCACAGATGATGGCACAACCCACGCCCATTCTCAAACGCATTGCCCCATGCCCTCCTCATCACATGGAGAAACCAAACATGGCACTGTGGGGGCAATTTCTTCAACTTGACCTCAGCTTTTGAAGAAGAGCCCAACCTCCAGAGAATGACATTGAAGAAACTCCCTTTTATTACAGTGATGTGAAATCCGCTTTTATTACAGACCCTAGCTCTACCATTGTGCCAGACACATGTGTAAGGGTCGGTCAGAAAATCAGTATTGTCTCAACCTTGTCATCGAGGACTTCCAGGTGGACTATGGACTTGATCTGGCCTAAAAGTTAGGCTCACAACTTGACATGAGTTGCTGTGAGCAGCCTGCCTGACATGCAGTTGTTTTTTTTTTCTTCCTGGGAACAGAACGGAACTGTTATGGACAAGGCCGACTCTGGCCTAACAACAAAATGTACAAGATCCTTGGAACAGCGGACGGAGTGGCGCAGAGGTGCCACGGCTCATCCCTGTTGTCAAAACTGGCAGAGATAACCGTGCAGCTGCTATCGAGGAGGATGAATCACAACTGCTGTCTCAAAAACAACGGTGAGAAAGTGCCCTTTAACGGAACTTTGCTAATTATAATGTACAAAAACCACACTTCTATCCTAAGGGCCGAGAGCAGGCGGAGATCCCCGAAGTAAGGAGGAGCAAGGTTTGCCACTTGGCATAAAAGGTCGACCCCTAACAACGAGACCCCCAAAGAGCTCTCCCCACCAAGGATTGACATTGACATCGATCGTGAGGACCGGCGGGACGCTGCCTGGACCTGGGACCATAGGGACGCCTTGGACCCGCGGCGGTAGCTATTATCTTCTTTTTTCCCTTCCCTACCTTTACTTTTCCTTTTCACTCCCTTTCACCTATCGCACGCCGCTTTACAGGCAAAATAATAAAGTTTGTGCTGTTTGATTGAAACCAACCCCTTTGGCGTGTTCGCCGTAATTTTGCACTTTGAGATCGCATTAAAAGAACCATCACGAGTCCCGAGTGGGCCGTGACAATCATCAATGGGAAGGTTAAAGGATGGGGAAGAGAAGAACCAGGAGGGTTTGAGAGTGACGGAACACTTGCAGTGACGGAACACTTGCACTTGCATCTCCGTGGGAGATGTTTTGTGTTCATGTGCTGTCATCCGTCTACTGGATGGAGAAGGGACAGACCTTGTGTCTCTGCAGCGGTGGGATTCAGTCACTGGCCAAAGGCACTGAATTGGTCTGAGATGCCCTGGCTGGTGCCCGTCACAGCGCTGCTCTGAATGGGGCTGGGGTTCCTGCACAGGGCCGCTGCTGTCTGTGCCAGCTGCATGCAGCTGTGCTGCAGAGCCCTGGCGTCTCGCGTAGCACTACAAGCCCATGCTTGGCCATCAAACCGACATTCAACTGCCCTGATTTAGGTCAGGCAGAGGAAGGACATCTGTGGGACAAGTGCCATTCTACCCAAAGGACAGGTGGAAAATACAGCTGGTGGTGAAGAGAAAGGGAAACTGTCCTGCCTAAAACTGAACTCTGAAAAGGTGATTCTTGAAGCTAAATCTGAGTATGGTAAGGAAAATACAGTGCTAGAAATAAGACAAAGTACGGTAAAAGAAAAAACTCTCTCTCTCCCCAGCTGAGGGACCATCAGTGATGGCTTCAGGCTGTTTCCCAGCAGGTTCCCCTGCAGCCGCAGGGACAGCTGGAGGGAACCCAGAGGGGACAGAGAAAGTGCTGCCTTGGGCTGGGCCTCTGCTGCTGAGCTGGGCCGGGCTCCTGGGATGGAGGGAGCTGCTGGTAACAGGGCAGCGCTGCAGAGAGACAGCTCTGCCCAGGAGCAGCTCCTCTGCCAAGCGCAGCAGGGCTGAGGGCTCTGCCTGCAGGAGCTGAGGGGAGAGGAGCGAGGCACAGAGAGGTGAAAGGCAGCCTGGGGTGGGAGGATGCCAAGAGCTCAGTGATGGAGAAATCTTCACAGGCCTCTTTACGGTAAGTCTCTGAATGCAGAGCAATGCAGCTGGTTTTACTGGAGGGACATCCAAAAGCAGGAATATCCCAAAGAATATATGATCTTCCAGGAGTATTCTCTCAGTTTCTCCAGTGCAGAGGAGGAGGAGATGCTCCAGAGCAGGGCTTCCCTGCTGCAGTGTCTGAGAGACAGGGCATGACGGCTGCCTTCTCCCAGGGACGGCTGCAGGGTGTGAACGTGTGTGTGCAGCCAGGGGTGCCCAGAGCTGTCCTTCAGAGCAGGATATTTCCAGGACACTTTTCAAGAAGCACATCCAGACAGGAACTACCTGGAAGGAAAGCTGCTTTCCTGGGGCTTGGCTTTCAGTTTCCCGTTGTGCTGGTGGTGGGGAAATGGTGATGGAGCTCCAAGGTTTGGACAAAAGACCAAGACTCTCACAGCAAGACAGTGACTGATCAACAGGTTCTCAAAGAACACAGGGCACTGCCCTATGAGCCCTTCGCTGAACCTGCTTTTCCCAAATCAAGCCTCCTTGCTCTCCCCACTACTTAGCAGAGCCTCTGCCCTCAGGGCCCTGGGGTCCAGGGCAGGAGCTGCCTCCTGTGCAGCCAGAGCTCCACCACAGGAGACTCCCGAGTGCCCCTCTGCCCCTCCCTGGCCTTGCTGCCCTGGGCAGATGCACAGTGTCATTTCTCCTTCTTTCTCCACCTGCCCCGGCTGCTGCTGTTTTTTTTTCTTCTCTCTCTGCAGATGGGTGTTTCAGTAGCAGCTCAGCAACTGCTCCTGCAAATCTACCATGCAGATATGTCCAAGGTGCCCAATCCTCCCTCTAACATACGATGGCTAAGGGCCATGGAGTCCTTGGGATGGGGATGCATGACTGACCCTCCGATAAAGACATTTCATTTTCAGAGCATCCAGGTGTCCAGAAGAACACGGATTATCCCCAGGGGTGGGAGTGTGGAGATCCTCTGCACTTTCAAACTAGATTCCCCTTTTCTCAGCAGTACCCAATTTCCTTTCAGGGGAACATCTGAGTGTGATCACCATCCAGACCAAAGAAGTGTGAGCCAAGGCCATCTGGGAACAAGACTGATGGACAGACCAGCTCTCCTCTCTATGCACTAAGGGTCTGTCCCTCTGCCTCCCAGGATCACACTGTAGCAGAAAGATAGCACTAGCAGAAATGCCAGGCATGTCCACTTTCATAAAAACCTTCTCATATGTGAGAGGGGAAACAGGAAAGAAATACACACGCCCCGCTCCCCTAGCTCTGTACGGCAGTCAGGTGAATTGGTGGAGAAAATGCTGAAAAGCGCATTGACATCACAAGCAAATTTAATCAGAGCTCACTCCTCTTTCCTATTCTGCTTTTGCTGCACAGTAGTTCTGACTCCTCCACAGCAAGAACCCCTGCTCCCCATTGCCCGCTCAGCCAGCATCAACCAGAGCTCCAGCCAGGGGGCTGCATGAAGGGCTTCCTGGAAAGACAGAGGCCGTGTGGAGGGGATTCTCTGAGAAATGAGTCCTCACTGATCCCTGCCTGTTCCTCCTCAGTCCCCTGTTACCAGAGGGATCAGATGCCCAATGGCAGCTCCATCACTGAGTTCCTCCTCCTGGCATTCGCAGACACACGGGAGCTGCAGCTCTTGCACTTCTGGCTCTTCCTGGGCATCTACCTGGCTGCCCTCCTGGCCAACGGCCTCATCATCACTGCCATAGCCTGCGACCACCGCCTCCACACCCCCATGTACTTCTTCCTCTTCAACCTCTCCCTCCTTGACCTGGGCTCCATCTCCACCACTGTTCCAAAATCCATGGCCAATTCCCTCTGGGACACCAGGGCCATCTCATATGAGGGATGTGCTGTCCAGTTCTTCATGTTTCTGTTTTTAATATCATCAGAGTTTTATCTTCTCACTGTCATGGCGTATGACAGGTACGTTGCCATCTGCAGACCCCTGCACTACGGCACCCTCCTGGGCAGCAGAGCTTGTGTCCACATGGCAGCAGCTGCCTGGGGCAGTGGGTTTCTCAATGCTCTGCTGCACACTGCCAATACGTTTTCACTTCCACTCTGCCAGGGCAATGCTGTGGACCAGTTCTTCTGTGAAATCCCCCAGATCCTCAAGCTCTCCTGCTCAGACTCCTACCTCAGGGAAGCTGGGCTTCTTCTGGTTAGCCTCTTAGTAGCATTTGTCTGTTTTGTGTTCATTGTGGTGTCCTACGTGCAGATCTTCAGGGCTGTGCTGAGGATCCCCTCTGAGCAGGGACGGCACAAAGCCTTTTCCACGTGCCTCCCTCACCTGGCTGTGGTCTCCCTGTTTATCAGCACTGGTATGTTTGCCCACCTGAAGCCCCCCTCCATCTCCTCCCCATCTCTGAACCTCGTTGTGTCATTTCTGTACTCGGTGGTGCCTCCAGCACTGAACCCCCTCATCTATAGCATGAGGAACCAGGAGCTCAAGGATGCCCTGTGGAAATTATTTGAACACTTGCTAATTCATTGTCTTCATAGGACCTCTAGGCTATGTAATGAATAGCCAGGACTATACTTTTTCATATGTATCTTTTTTCTTTCTTTTTTATTTTTTTTTATACTTCCAA
The DNA here is from genome assembly GCA_026413225.1 of Otis tarda. Lineage (NCBI taxonomy): Eukaryota > Metazoa > Chordata > Aves > Otidiformes > Otididae > Otis > Otis tarda. Next base: position 519,774 of record CM048590.1, read on the forward strand.
TACTGTAATTCTCTTTATATAATATTATTCTTGGCATCGTATCTTCCTGATTTTTGATCTAAATGCCTCATGTACAAATGGAGCCAGATTCCTGTGTAGAGAGACACAATAAAGAAACCAGTTCAAAATTGTTTTTCCAAGCTCCCATCTCTATTGAACTTTTCCGGAGCAAGGTGCAGCTGCAGCATGCAGGAGGGGTTCAGGAGCCAAGAGCCCAGATGCCACATGGGGACCTACGGCCTTTCCATTGCTCTCCAGTTACCCCCTGCCCTTGCACCTTGTTCAGAATCAGATCCCTCTCAAGTACCCAGGTGCTGCTTTGAGCTTCAAGGAGTCAGAAGCCTCGCCTTGTCTGTCAGCAACAGGATTATCTCTTCAGCCAGCTCCCTCACTGTGTTTGTATCTACCTGTGAAAAGCATCTCCAGTGAGGTTATCCCTTGTGGGTGGTGAACCTCATTGGAAGCACCTTGGACTTAGCATATATTTCCCATATGTGGCATTGTTTATTAAACTTTACCATCCTCTCCTTCTGTTTGTTTGCAATGAAGGAAACCCTGCTGTGCCTGTGTGCAGCCAGGCCTCTCAGGAAAGCAGGTGGGAGTTGGTGCAGAGGAGCTGTCACCTCCAGCTGCAGATCTGGGTGGAGAAGTCTGATGTCAGGAAAAGTGACATCAGATGAGAGAAATGGCAGGGCTGAGGGGGTGAGGAATCAGGTTTTCCATGCAGTGTCTGACCTCCAGGAGGAGCTGGTCCTACCTGTCCTGATACCATTAGGACACCTCCCGCGTCCATATCAACTGGACAATACTGCAATCACTCCTTCTGACAACTGAAAAAGTAATAAAATTGAAAAAAAATTAAGGAACTTAAAAATAAAAAAAAATACTTTTGTATTGAATACTCAGTGAAAACTTCCCCTTTACGTACACTCTGGAGACCTCTCCAATTATCTCTCCAAGACTTGAAGATTGTAGGAAATAACTGGAAGAGACATGGCTTTTTGCATTTTAATGAGCCCCAGGGTGCATTTGGTGCTGAGACCATGAACTTCAGACACTGAGAGAAGCCTGGTCAAACCCCTGAAGAAGCCAAGGTCAGAAGCAACCCCTACAGTCTCAGGGAGCATTAATGGGTCCCACTGAGGATCGTTACCAACAAAGCCTCCCTGGGGGCTGGTTAGAGGAGAAAATGGGAGGCAGAGATGAGAGGCAGGCAAAGGCCATGTAAAGGTGGCTCTGATGCTGAGTGAACCTCCATGTGTTGCATGAAGACAAAGGGCCATGGCCTGACCCCCAGCCCCTGGGAAGGGAGATCCTGTGGGTCACACATTGCTCAGGGCTTTTCCTGGGGCAGTGTGATGTGGGAATGTGTGGTGCCAAGTGCAGGACTACGGTGTGATGCTTATGAATTGTACTCCTTGGTGGAGTGAGGAGGCCTTTATGTCTTGGTTCCATCAAGTTATGGTGTCTCCTCACAGGCCTAGGTGGTCCCAGTAACAGCCATAGTGTGGAGAAAGACCTTTTCTGTCTTGGGGGCTTCTCGCCCTTTCACAGCTCTTAATCATCTCCACCACAGGGTGTCCTAGAGGGTCTCACACCTACAGCTCTTGCCCTGCATGCTGTCAGTCTTCCTGCATGCTCCCAGTCTTCCTTGCTTACCCACCTTGCTCTCTCACTTCAGGATCCCACTACCCTTACTGGTATCTTTCCATCCACTCTAGCTGTTGCTTGAAACACAAAATGATGGGATGGTCCAGGAGCTCTGTTGGTGACCTGTTGTACCACAGAATTACCCTTGGAGAGACATTTCTTTGTTTTATTCCCCCCATCTCAAAGTTGCACCGTCATTCATTATTTCCTTGTCATGCTTTTACTACTGTGAAACAAAGCTCCACCATCTCTGAAACCACCCTTCAAGCACTCTCAGGCTACTCCTACTCTGCCCTGAGCCTCTCTGCCACTGAGCCAAAGATGCCCACGTCCTTCTTCCTCTATACACAGAACGTGTGCTTCAGGCTCTGAAGCCCATCTTGGCAGACCTCTGCTGGGAACCCTCCATCTCTACCCAACTCCTCCAAAATGTGGAACTGCAGACAGGGACACACCTGTGCATGGAGCCACACCAGTGCTGAGGTGAAGGGGAAGGTAACTCAAGTTGTCTGATTTGACACATTCTTCCTAATGCAGCCCCAGCTGGCCTTGTTCGTGGGGAGCATGCACCACTGGCTTGTATGGCATCCCTCGCAGTGCCTTCTCCTCAGAGTCACTTCTCAGCTGGTCAGCTTACAGTTGGCCCAATAAATGGGGTTATTCTCCCCTCTGATGCAGGACTGGCCACTTCTTCTGGTAAACTTCAAGAGGTTTCTCTTGGCCAATTCCCCAAGTTACCCAAGGTTCCCCAAGCTCCATTTGGTCGGCCGTTAATGTCTGTGTGCTGATGGCTGACCCTGACTGAGGTGTGTCTGACACAATAACAGCAGGAGGAGTTTCAGGATACTATAGAAAATAAAAGGATGTACTAGTTTAATTTCTGGCCCAGCTATGAATTTTTGTGACAACCGTCTCTGCAACAGCAAATGAGGATACAAAGCAAGCAAATCAAGCACCAGTGGAAATAGAGTTGATGAAGGTTGGTGTGCCAGGCTGTGTTAGTGGAAAAAGTTATACCTATATAGACAGACAGACAATATGACTCCCCCCAGCAGCTGGTCTTCAACCCTTCTGGCCAATGTTCTTCTGTCTTCTCCTGCTGACCCATCAGCTCTCAGCTGACTCAGATGCAAAAATGAGGCATGTAGGTGGTGAAAGCAAAGACGAATAACTGGGACAAACAAACATCCAAGTATCCAGGAATGAAGTTAGAAAAGCTAATACCTAAATGGAATTGAGTCTGGCCAGGGATGTCAAAGACAACGAGAATGGCCTCAATAAGTACATAGATGACAAAAGGAAGAATATGGAAAATACAGGCCCATTGCTCAACGATCAAGGGACTGGCTTACACAAGACATTGATACCGTGGACGTACTGAACACTTTCTTCACCTCTGTCTTCACTAGCAAGGCTTTGATGAATCTCAGGTCCTAGAGACCAGTGGGAAAGGTTGGAACAAGGAAAATGCACCCTTCGTAAAAAAGTATCAGGTCAGGGAACAGTGACTTTTTGATGTCATTCTGAGGTCACCCTTGATAATCTTTGATCAATGACAGTGACTGGGAGAATCTCCTGGAGACAAAAGGAAAGCAAATGTCAGACCCATCTTCAAGAGTGGCGCAAAGGGAGAACCAGGTAATTGCAAGTCTGTCAGCCTCACCTTGATCCCTAGGAGGCTGATGGAACAGCTAAATCTGGAAAACAATTACCAGGCACTTAAAAGACAATAAAATGATCAGGAGTTTTCTGCAGGGCTTCACAAAGGGGAAATAATGCTTAACAAACGGATAAACTTGTATGATGAAGTGATTGGCCTGGTAGATGAGAGCAGAGCAGCAATCAGAGAGTGGTGGTCAATGGCTCTCTGTCCAGGTGGAGACTGGTGACGAGTGGCATTCCTCTGGGGTCCATATTGGGGTAGGTCCTGTTTAAGATCTTTGTCAGTGGCATGGACAGTGGGATAGAGTGCACCCTCAGCAAGTTCGCCCATGACACCAAGCTGTGTGGTGCCATCGACACGCTGGAGGGAAGGGATGCCATCCAGAGGGACCTTGACAGGCTGGAGAGGTGGGCCCGTGCCAACCTCATGGAAGTTCAACCAGGCCAAGTGCAAGGTCCTGCACCTGGGTCATGGCAATCCCAGGCACAAATCCAGGCTGGGTGGGGAATGGATTGAGAGCAGCCCTGAGGAGAAGGACTTGGGAGTACTGGTGGATGAGAAGCTCAACATGAGCTGTCAATGCGTCCTTGCGGCCCAGAAGGCCAACCGCATCCTGGGCTGCATCAAGAGGAGCGTGGCCAGCAGGTCGAGGGAGGTGGTTCTCCCCCTCTGCTCTGCCCTGGTGAGACCTCACCTGGAGTACTGCGTCCAGTTCTGGAGTCCCCAACACAAGAAGGACATGGACCAGTTGGAGAAGGTCCAGAGGAGGGCCAGGAAGATGATAAAAGGGCTGGAGCACCTTTCCTATGAGGACAGGCTGAGAGAGTTGGGGCTGTTCAGCGTGGAGAAGAGAAGAGGAGGTAGATTCAGGTTAAATATTAGGAATTTTTTTTTTTTTAATGATGGTGGTGGATCACTGGAACAGGCTGCCCAGAGAGGTGGTGGATGCCCCATCCCTGGAAACATTCAAGGCCAGGCTGGATGAGGGTCTGAGCAACCTGATCTAGTTGGACATGTCCCTGTCCCTGGCAGGGGTGTTGGACCAGATGACCTTTAAACATCCCTTCCTACCCTATCCATTCTATGATTCTATGGTATTTTTTTTGCTCTGCTGATTGAGCAAGTGTACCCACAGTCTGGACATTGCCTTGGATTTGCTGAACACTGGCATTTTTCTTCTCACACAAGGTTCCAGCACTGGTCACCTCCCTTCTAAACTCTCCTCACACCTCTGCTGATCTGACCAGCATGCTCCCCACAGGCCCTGAGCTGGTGATGTTGTTCTGTGGAGAAAATATGCTGTGCTGCCTGGGGACACGTGACCCTGCACTGGCCATGCTGGTCAGGGTGGAAAGAAGACTCAGCTGGGTGGGGATCATGGCTGCTGAATATGGCAGGCTTTAGGGGTCTATGGAGCATTTCCAAAGACACTACAGGTATCCAGGAGTGCCTCTAGATCCATCCAGGGGTAAATCATTGAGGGGGATAGGAACTTTTCTCCAAGCTGGGCCTGCTGGGTCCCCACTGCATCTTGTGCAGTTGCAGAGTCTGTCTTTGTTTGTGGATGCCTTGGTTTAGGACTTTACCTTGAGATGACTCCACCGTGGGCAATCCATCACTACGTGAGGTGCCAGTCGCTGCCCACCCAAGGCACATGCTGCTCCAGAAGATCCACTGGGCTCTCCAGGAAACTCCAGATTCCCTCTTGAAGGGGTTCTCTGCCATATGGAAAGCCCTGGGTATGTATCTCAGTGAGCATTCACTCTCCGCACCGTGATTAGACACTGACGAGTGAGTCCTAAACCCAACCGTTGATCACAAGGTCACTGTAAAGTTTTTGCTCCTGAACCCATGGAGCAACAGACCTGTTTGGAGTCCAGTTTTTTGGACCTGTTCATGACAGCACCTTTAGAAGAAAAGGCCAACCTTCAGGCACTGCACTGGGGAGATTTCATTTTATTACAGAGGTGGTAGGACACAGTCAGCTCTATCCCACTATTAGGCAGAATTTTATACAGGCTCAAAACTGAAAAAGAGCAAGGCCATACCTCGGTATAAGTGAGGGGAAAAAATTGTGAAAAGACATAAGAACAACCTACAATATAATGATAAAAATACAGTGAATAAAAAGATCAGGTTTTGTCTAGGGCATTGTGGGAATCAACTGTGAAGAAAGACAGGAAGTGTTTGACTGCTGAAAAAAGACTGAGAAATCCATTTCCATGTTCCATCCTTGATAACAATAATGATAATGATAACTGAAATGATAAAAATAACAATGACAATGATAACGATAAAGATGATAAGAATACAGATCACGATAAGGGTAATGATGACAATAAGAAAGATAAACAAAGCACCAGAGTCATCTGTGGTTAGTGATGAGAAGTGTATCACTATTCAGAAACATCCATGAAATCACTTTATTAATGGCATTCTTCAGCTCCTGGTTCCTCATGCTGTAAATGACGGGGTTCAGTGCTGGAGGCACCACCGAGTACAGGAATGACACCACCAGGTCGAGGGATGGGGAGGAGATGGAGGGGGGCTTCAGGTGGGCAAACATACCAGTGCTGATAAACAGGGAGACCACAGCCAGGTGAGGGAGACACGTGGAAAAGGCTTTGTGCCGTCCCTGCTCAGAGGGGATCCTCAGCACAGCCCTGAAGATCTGCACATAGGACACAACAATGAACACAAAACAGACAAATGCGAAACAGACACCGAGCACAAGAAGCCCAGCTTCCCTGAGGTAGGAGTCTGAGCAGGAGAGCTTGAGGATCTGGGGGATTTCACAGAAGAACTGGTCCACAGCATTGCCCTGGCAGAGTGGAAGTGAAAATGTATTGGCAGTGTGCAGCAGAGCATAGAGAAATGCACTGCCCCAGGCAGCTGCTGCCATGTGGACACAAGCTCTGCTGCCCAGGAGGGTCCCGTAGTGCAGGGGTCTGCAGATGGCAACGTACCTGTCATACGCCATGACAGTGAGAAGCCAGTACTCTGCTGACATCAAAAAGAAGAAGAAAAAGACCTGTGCAGCACATCCTGCATATGAGATGACCCTGGTGTCCCAGAGGGAATTGGCCATGGATTTGGGGACAGTGGTGGAGATGGAGCCCAGGTCGAGGATGGAGAGGTTGAGGAGGAAGAAGTACATGGGGGTGTGGAGGCGGTGGTCGCAGGCTATGGCAGTGACGATGAGGCCGTTGGCCAGGAGGGCAGCCAGGTAGATGCCCAGGAAGAGCCAGAAGTGCAAGAACTGCAGCTCCTGTGTGTCTGCGAATGCCAGGAGGAGGAACTCAGTGATGGGGCTGCTGTTGGACATCTCTCATATTTTTGATGAGCCACTATCTAAAGAGGTAAAGACAGTGCGAGAATAGGTCAGACTTCTCTGAGAAAAATTTTGTAGGTCCTTAGACAAGGTAATTGTCCCATACTGCAGGATGAGGAGAGATGTGCTGTCCGTCAGCGCTGGTGTCAGCTGACCTGTGCTGGCACCTCTTTGAGCTGGAGGAGGCTCACACACAGACATTTCCCCAAAAGAATCCGGACACTGCTGAGAGCGTAGGAGTCCCGTTTCCAAGTGCAGACCTGCAAACTCCTCACCTCATCTCATCACACCCGAGCAGGATCTCGTCTCTCCTCGCCCAGCCAGGGACACAGAGGGCTCATTGTAGCTGCCCACATAGAGATGCCCAGCAGCATTTCCATGAACTCAGGACAGAGGTGTCTTCTCCATGGGGCAGCTCCCATAGCAGCTATGGGGCTGCTATGTCTCTCCATGGTAGAGCTGTGCCCTTGGGGAAAGCAGCCTCCGTTCAGCAGGACCCTCCAGGGAAACAGCTGAACATTTCAGTAGAGGGATGTCCTGACGGAAGGGTCTGATCATTGCTAGCCCCACACGCTACATCTCCCATACCCCAAAATATAAGAACCAATTTGGATGCTTTTCCTCCATTGATACATCTGTATGAGAGGAACCCCAGCATCAGTGTCTGAGCTGCCGATTAACCCTCAACCTGGACACAGTGAATCCAAGGGGAAGAAGAAGGCAGCGCGGAGAAGAGAAGAGCATGCCAAAGAACTCCTGTCAATAGAGGAAGACAAGGAGACATGGTCGGACACTTGAGCATTTCTCCTCTGTGGTGGTTGGGCTGGTAGGAAGGCAACTCATACCCAAGTCTCCATGATGTTAAAGGGTGGGGTGCTCTGCTGAGGGGGAGAGGAGACCAGGAGGGTTCTCTGGGAAAGGCATCTGCCCTGCAGGGAAATGCCTACATCCCCCCTCGCAGTGCATTTCTGTGAGCAGCTCCCTACACTCCCTGCCCCTCCCTGTGCATCCTGGAGCTGTCCCTGCCAGAGGCTGTTCCTCTCTCCCCATGTCTCTGTCGGTGTTCACAGACCCCATCTCACCTGCTGAGTGCTCAGCTCTACCCTGCAGAAACCTCCTGGCAACAGGGCACTGCCCAGGAACGTCTCTGTGGATGCAGGGGTAAGAAGCCTCTCAGAAAAGTCCTCATGAGAATTTGTATCTTAGTGCCTTCTCCAGAGCAGAGAAATGAATTTCCACCTCCCACTGCCCACCAAAGAGAACAAGAGCAAACACAAAGCACAGGCTCATTTCACTTTCAGATAAATGCTGCCTTTATGTCCTTCTTGAACAGGACCCTCTGTAAATGGGGCGATCTGGGGCTGTGAGCAGCCCTGACCCATGCAGCACCCTCAAACTGGAGAAGCACCTTACCATGATAGAGGTCACTCCTTGCCCCCACAGCTTCTCCCCACAGAACAACAGGGAGCTCCCTGGGCAGGCTGAGTGCTGAGCCTGGCAGAGGCAGAGTCCCTGCCTCAGCACACAGCCCCTGGGGCGCAGGGACCCTGCTCTGAAGGACAGCCCTGGGCACCCCTGGCTGCACACACACATTCACACCCTGCAGCCGTCCCTGGGAGAAGGCAGCCGTCGTGCCCTGTCCCTCTGGCAGTGCAGCAGGGAATCCCTGCTCTGGGGCATCTCCTCCTCCTGCTCTACAGCAGAGAAGGTCTGAGAGTGGTACTTACAGATCCCGCAGGCTGGGGGAGGTGCCAGCTTTACAAAATCCCTCAAGAAACTGAAGCTTCGATGACCTGCAGCCAGACACTTAATATGTCAAAGGCTGTGAAGTTTTCTCCTCCAGTGGGCTCTCAGTGTCCCCTCACCCCAGGCTGCCTTTAACCTTTCTGGCTCGCTCCTCTTCCCTCGGTGCCTGCAGGCAGAGCCCTCAGCCCTGCTGCGCTTGGCAGAGGAGCTGCTCCTGGGCATAGCTGTCTCTCTGCGGTTCTGCCTGTTTGCTGTGAGCTCCCTTTGTCCCAGGAGCCCGGCGCAGCTCAGCAGCAGAGGCCCAGCCCAAGGTGGCACTTTCTCTGCCCTCCTGGTCTCCCTGGAGATGTCTCTGGGGCTCCAAGGTCTGACAGCACCTGGGAGGCAGCCCTGTCTCTCCTGGGGAGTGTAGGCTGATGCAGAGTGAAGTAGTCACTGTCCCTCTCTGAACATTGCCAAGACTGATTTTGGAAGTGGGATTTGTCCTTCCATGGTGTTGTCATCCAGGAGAGATGTCAGTGCTCACCTGCCTTTACCCCAATCCCTGTCCCATTGCCAGGCAGGACACCAGCAGGGACAGGCAGGGGTCATTTCTACCCACGCAGGGCAGGGATTTGAGTCTGTACAGGTGTCTCCTCTCTGGTGAGAAGCCCAGAGCCTGGAGTGGGGTTCACCTCTGCCCCATACACCCCACAGACCCTGTCGTAGTTCAGCCCCAATCGGGACCAGACTACACAGTCTCTCTCTCGCTCCCCCCACCCTCTGAGAGAGTAGAGGGAGATGATATAAAAAAAAAAACGGCTCAGGGTTAGAGATAAGGACCGGGAGAATTCCTCCGTGAAAATGCTCCGGCGTGGGTCATTTCTTCCACAGGGTGCAGTCCCTCTAGAACAGCTGTCCCAGCGGGCCCTCCACGGGCCACAGCTTCCTTCAGGCCTCCACCTGCTCCGGCGTGGGGTCCTCCACGGGCTGCAGGTGGATCTCTGCTCCTCTGTGGACCTCCATGTGCTTCAGGGGGACAACCTCCTCCACCATGGTCTTCACCAGAGGCTGCAGAGGAATCTTGGCCAGGAGCTGCATTACTCCTCCCCCTCCTTCTGAACTGACTTTGGCATCTGCAGCCGTTCCTCACAACAGGCTGGTAGATGCCTCTGAGGATCCTTTTTACATCTTATTCACTTCTCATCTCCTCTCCACTTCTTGCAGCCAGGCCGGGCTGAGTTGGGCCCAGTCAGCTGCCTGACGGGAGGCCAGAGGGTGAGGCCTGCAAGGCCCACAAGGCTCGCGCCTCCCCCTCTGCTCCTCTGCCCCCGCTCAGCTGCTTCACATCTTATCTTTTTCTCTTTTATTTTTCTGTTTTCCCCTTCTTAACTACGTTATCGCAGAGGCGTTATCACGGAACATTCTGCTACCAGTTGGCTCGGCCTTGGCCAGCAGCGGGTCCACCCTAGGCCCGGCCGAGTTCACTAAACAAAGGGGAGTGACTTCTAGCAGTTTCCTACAGAAGCTACCACCTGAGGCCCCCCCTCATCCAACAAAACCAGAACAGACCCACAGGAGTCAGGAATCCTCTTGCCTCAGCTCAGTGTGCACAAAATAGGGGATACAGGCCAGCCACTTCCCTGAGCTCCCACCGTCATCCATGGGGATGGACGGTGGCAGTGAGCAGCTCACACACAAACACCTGCTAGGCACTGGAGGTGCCAGGGCGTGGTCCAAGACTTGTGTACATCTCTGTAAGCTGTGATGGAGCACACATGGGACACCTGCACCTGCCTGAGTGTCAGCTGTGGGGCTGTGAGGACGGGGTCACTTTGTCAACCTCAGATTGCATTCAGTGTTTAGGGCACCTGAACATCTGGTAGACACATTTCTATGGCAGCTGCTGGACTTCCAGATGACCGAAAGGATGAGTGCACCAGAAGGGGAGTCAGATCTCTCTCTAGGTCCCATCCTCTATACTCAGTAGAGCTCAGCTCACTGCAAAACTGCATGTGCACATCCCTCTGTCGCAGGCACTGACATTATTTCAAGGTTTTCCCTCAATGGCATAAGAAAGGTCACTAGTGCCCTGTCTGGTCCCTGGGGTGCCCAGCACAACTGCTTGTGGCTGGCAAATACAGCATGGGACCTCCAGGAAAGCCATGTCCCCCTGGAGTAGGGGCTGGGCAGAAACCCCAGAGCCTCCCAAAGGGGCCTGGTGTGTGCAGCATCTGAACACCAGCACCACGGCAAGCATGCAAGATCCATCCCATCTACACCCAGGGGTACTGCAGGATTGGGAGGAACATCACACCAGGGTCACCACTCATGTCCCTGTGCTCTCAAGCCCTGACAGTTCTCCTCTCATTTATCCTCTACCCGTGTCCCAGATGACATAAAGAAAAACCACGCCACTGAAGTCCACAGCGTGGCTGGATCACAGGCCCTGCCACCCAGGGACATTCTTAGTGGTCCCTTGTGTTCCTGGAGATTGGCACAAGGCACTGCAGAGTCACCTCTGCTAGAAAACTCTTCTCTTGCAAGGTCCCAAGCGAGGCTAAACTACGACACATGGGAAGTAAGACAGAAGAGCAAGAGACCTCAAGTTTGAGATCTCAGAGAAGCAGACATTGGCCTGCTCAGGGTTGTTGTTGTAGGAGATCCCATGGAGAGGAAGCTCTGAAAGATAAAAATCTATGACAGCTGAGAGTCCTTTAAGGACATCTTCCTCCAAGCACAGGAAAGGTCAGTCCTGATACTCAGGAAAACAAGCCTTCATCTCAGGAAACTGGCTGGGCTAACCAGGAACCTCGCGGCTCAGCTCCAGTGCCAAAAGGCAGCACACAGGAGCTGGAAGCAGGGACAGGCTGCAAAGGTGGAGTTTAGAAAAGTTGTCTGGAGAAATAGGGATTCTCTTAGGGGAGTTAAAGCTCCCCAAAAGTTCAAGCTTGCAAGGAATGTCAAAGGGCAACAAAATGAGCTACTACTGCTTCCTTAACAGTTAAAAAACCCCCAAATAAATGTGAAGTAGGCCACAGTTGAATTTAGAATAGAATAGAATGGAACAGAACAGAACAGAACTGAACTGAATGGAACTGAATTTTGCATTTGGAAGGGACCTACAGCAATCATCTATTCCAACTACCTGACCACTTCAGGGCTGACCAAAAGTTAAAACATGCTCTTAGGGCACTGCCCAAATGCCTTTTAAACACTGACATGGGGCATCAACTGCCTCTCTAGGAAGCCTGTTCCAGTGTTTGACCACCCTCTCAGTAAAGAAATTCTTCCTAATGTCCAGTCTAAAACTCCCCTGGTGCAGCTTTGAGCCATTCCCACACACTCTGTCACTGGGTACCAGGGAGAAGAGCTCAGCACCTCCCTCTCCATGTTCCCTCCTCAGGAAGCTGTAAAGAGCATTGAGGTCGCTCCTCAGCCTCCTTCTCTCCAAACTAGACAAACCTAGTTTGTCCTCAGCCGCTCCTCATTGGACATGCCTCCCAGCCATGTTGCCCTCCTCTGCATGCATTCAAGTACCTTAAAATGCTTCTTAAATTGTGGGTCCCACACCTACACAGTGCTCAAGCTGAGGCCGTATCAATACTAAATACAGCAGGATAATCACTTCTTCTGACCGACTGGTTATACTGGTCAAATTTAGGAAGAGTAGATGAGCTAGGTCTGAAGTACCCTGTGTCTTTTTTTCCTCTGTCTTCACTAGCAAGGTCTCTGTGATGGATTCACTGGACCCCTAGCTGTACTCTAGTTTGGGTTGACTGAGGAGCCTAAGTCAGTCAACTAAGAATAACTCATGGCCTGCAGTGAACCTGCGAGCTGTTAGGTCCTGGCTCACGCACAAGGGAGAGAAGGTGCCTCAGAAAAAAAATATTTGAGAGGTGGTCTTGTAGCCCAAAAATGCAAGATAACCAAAGTACAGAAGACACCAGAGCTAAAATGATGACGTCTATCTTGTCTGTACTATTGACTAGCAGCCAACTGCTCTATAAATACTACCATCAGGATGGGCCCAGTTTGAGCTCTCCCTGAATGGCAGCTGGACTGTATGCCAGGTGACTCTCCCTTTGAGCAGGGACACCTCTCACAGTTTGAGATCCCTCACCTGAGACTAAGGGATCTTAGTCTTGGTAAAAAGGGATCTTATCTTGGCATGAATCTCTGCCCAAGGAGGGGAGATGCCTTACTGAGGACAGGTCCCTGCTAAGTGACTGCTGGCATGCTGAATTAATCCTAATGAAACATTACTAATCCATGTAGCTACTCAATATTAATTATCATAAACTTTGTAGAGATAATTCCATTAGACATAAACCATTGTCCAAGTCTGAAACTAAGATTGGCCCTTGCAGCACCTAGGCTTCACAAGGAATTTCTAAAGCGAGAGGATCCACTCTGAACTTCATGACTTGGCAAAAGAGACTTCCTTATCCTTTTCCTTATCCTGGTAAACCACTGTTAAACTTTTTAAAATTCCATCCAGTATGTCAAACTCTATCTAATTATTATTTTGCCTCAATAAAACGTATTACAGCTTCTCTCTTTTGAGTGAGGCGCATTCCACTCATGCGAGAAAACAAGTAAATGGAAAAGGACACAATACACCCAAGGGTGCTGGGGAAGCTGGACAGTGTCCTTGCTTGTCTGTCCTTGAAATTTCAGGGCCCTCTGGGAAGACTGTTGATGACTGCAGAAAGGCAGATGTTGCACCCATCTTCAAGAAGGGCCAGAAGGAGGAATTGGAGAACTACAGCCCAGTCAGCCTCACCTCATTCCCTGGTAACGTGGTGGAGTAAATCCTCCTGGAAGAAGGTTCCAGGCCTGAAATGGACAAGATTGGGAAGAGTCAGCAAGGGCAAATAAAAATCACCCTTGACCAGCCCGGTTGCATTCTCCATGAAGAAGAATGTCACTTAGTGGGCCCTTGCTTTACTAAGGCCTTTAACACAGGCCCCCTGGTCTCTCTGTATCCAAACCGCTGAGCTCTGGCATGGGTGCATGGATCATAGGTAGGTGGAAACTTGACTGAGCCATGCAGTCACAGTGCCACCAGATACTAGTGACTGACTCCATCAGCGACCAACACCTAGGGCAACACTGGTTGATATCTTTATTGATGGCCCGAACAAGGGAACAGTGTAAACACTCGGCTTGTTTGTGGATGATGCCAGATGGAGAGGGAACCCCTGAGAAACCTCGTGTCCATCTAGCTGACCTAGGTGATGCTCAGATGTCTTGTACACCCTGAGTTCCTCAGAAGGTCAACAGGACTGAAGAGAAGGAAGGAAGGAGTAAGAGTTAGAAGTAGAAACATTAATTGTGTCAATATAGATGTAGTAGTTTCTCTGAACAAAATAACTGTCTTTATACACATGTATGTCTTTATACAAATATATATGCATATGTATTTTTATAGCTCTGTATTTATACCTGTTATATCTACAGAAGCACACAGGGAGATGAAATCTTGCAGGGAATGAAAAGACAGAATGACCAGATGCCTTACAGTCTCCTTTAAGAAGTCACTGTAACACAGCTATGATGAGATTTGTGCAGAAACGGCCATCCGGAAATTAGAGTGTTTCACTGAAACTGCTTCCCTCATCAGCTGAGAGAGCTCGATACCTTGCTGTGACTCTGTGCCACGAGTGAGGAGAGGCATGGCCAGAGAAGGACAGGAAGATTTTGGGGAGCTCTGGGGTCTGTGCTTGAAACAAAATTCTATCAATTAATGCTGCAGGCCTGATTGTGCAGAAATGTGCAGGAAATTTTACAGAAAAATGAAACAATGAACAAGTAAAGGAAAAGATCTAAAGTCAAGAAGTATTTTAATATACTTTTCATCTTTTGAAATTCTTTGTGTTCTTCTTCTCCTTGGTTTTGTTCATTTTGATTTAACATACTAGTCTTTGGGGGATTTTGTGACTTTTTCTGTTTTTAGAATGAAAAGTCATTTCCAAAACTGATCTGGGATGCAGCTACAGGGACACAGATGTCTTCAGGTACAGTGACACAGGTGCCTGGTGCCAGTTCAGGTGCCCTGGGACCCTCTGCCTGGCCCATGCAATCAGTGTCCAAGGCACCCTGGTCTTCTGTAGGAGACCTCCTGTCCTGTCTGACAGCGACCAGTCCCAGGCAAACACCTCAGCTACAGTGGGGCCTCTACAAGGGGCACTTTATGTCCCTGGTCAGACAGCTGAGTTCTGCCTGGAAAGAGGAAGAACTGCTTGTAACTTCTAAAAATCACATGAATACCTTTATACCAGCTGAGATAATTGAATCCTTTTCCTAAAACGATGATGTTTTTCCACCATGCAAGAATAGGAATTTACAGGGAGTATATTAACGGGTGGAGAAGAAATATTGACCTTCACTTGTATTTGCATTGCCGGGACTCTGGCCATTACACTGTGTGTTCTCCCAAATCTTTCCACTTGTCCTGATAAACTGACCAGGTCTAAAGGCATCTTCTCAGCAGCCTGTCTGGACCTGTGCCCTTTCCATTCCTCTCCTGTTCCACCCTCCCCTTACTCCTTGCTCAGTCAGATCCCTCTCAGCCACCCAGGTGCTGCTTTGAGCTTCAGGGAGTCAGAAGCCTTGCCCTTGACTTTCGGCAGCCTGAGTATCTCTTCAGCGCACTCCTTCATTGTGTTCAGATCTGCCCTTTCCTATCACTCTGCCTAAAACATTTCTAGTGAGGCTGTCACTTGTGGATGGTGAGCTTCATTGGAGGCAGATTGAATGGAGCATAGGGTTCAGTGTGGTTGATGGTTTGCTGAATTTCACCATGGTTTTCTTCTGTTGGCGATGAAGAGAACCTGCTGTGCCTGTGTGCAGCCAGGTCTCTAAGGAAAGCAGATGGGGGCTGATGCAAAAGAGACTGTAAAGTCCAGCTGCAGACTTCAGTGGAGAAGTCTGATGTAAGGAGAAGTGATGCAAGACCCCGGTGGCCCATGAGAGCAAGGCTGGGACTGGGGAGGTGAGGAAGAATTTTGTCCAGCAATGCCTGACCTCCAGGAACCTGCTTTTCCTATTTCATCAGGAATCATAATGAAAAAAAGACTTAAAAGGAGATTATTTTTTTTACTAGCTGTTAATATGATTACGTCTCATAACTACACTCCTGAAACCTCACCAATTAGCTGCCCAAGTCTTATTTCTTGCAGAAAATAATGGGAAGAGACATAGCTTCTTCTGTTTTAACAAGCCCCATGGTGTATTTGGTGCTGAGTCCATGTACCTCAGACACTGACAAGGAGTTGAAGAAACCTCTCAAGAAGTCGAAGTCAGACGCAAACTCCCACTGAGGGACATTACTGACAGAGGCTCCCCAAGGGCTGCTTAGAGCAGAACACTCCAAGCAGTGATGGCAGGTAGGCAAAAGCAATGTAACAGCGTCTCTGATGCTGAGTAAACTCTCACGTGTGACATTAAGCCAAAGGGCCAAGCTCTTAACCCCAGCCCATGGCAAGGGAGATTTCATCCTTCCAAATTTACTTGGAGCTCTTCCTGGGGCAGTTTCACGTGGGGATGTGCAATGCCAAGGGCAAGACTACAGCACTTCATGGTCTCTCCTAGGTGGGTCAAGGAGGCAATGAGTTCCTGGTGCCATAAGATGCCTCCTGGTGTCTTTGGTGGCAGAGACAACAGCCATAACCAAGGGGAGAAAGAGTTTGACTCTGTCCGGGGTGTAGGCCTTGCCAGAGCCCTCAACTGTCTTCACCACACTGGACATCTACACTGTGGACATTCAACTTAATCTCCACAACCCAAGCAAAAATCTTACTGCTTCCACTGATATCTCCTCCCTGACTGTTCCTTGAAACACACAGCCACAGGCTGATCCTGACTCCCTCAGGCCTGTTGTACCATACGAGTGATATTTCTTTCTCCTCATGTCCAGTTTCAACCTCCTAAGCTGTACTTTGTTGCCCTCTTCATTTCTTCTGCTTATCTCCATTGAAGAAAGCCAGTGACTGTGCTGCTCTGAGGTTTCACTTTACCATGCAAAGGTGCTCAAGTCCTTCAGCCTCCCCACAGTGGTCATGTGCCCCTTCTTGGCAGACCTCCTCTGGACATTCTCCAGTTCTTAGCCACCCCACAGAGGGACACACTACTCCAGATGTAGCCACCTCAGTGCTGAGTCGTATGGCATTCCTCGTAGTGCCCAGGCCCTTCTCCTCAGGGTCACTGCTCAGCTTGTCAGGTCCCCGCTGGCCCTGACCTACAGGCTTCTTCTTCCCACCAGTGCAGGACTGGCTACTTCTTTCTGTTTCTCAAGGTCTCCCTGGACTGCAGCTGCATTTGGTCCCCTGTTAATGCTCATCTGCAGATGGCTCGCTCTGATGGTGACATCTTTCACAAGGTAACAGCAGGAGGAGTTGCAGGGCACTGCAAATACTGAAAGGTGGCTCTAGTTTTATGGAATTTCCTTGCATGACTAATCACGCTGACCATCTCAGAAAAAGCTGCAATGCAAGCAAAGCCAGGGTCAGTGAGGAAAGAGTTAACAGAAGTGGTCTGTTCACATGGGTTGGAAAAAGAAGATCAAAGGGAAGAACTTGGATGGGTGAAAAGATGCAAAAATAAAATTGAAGATGAAGCAACGGACATGATCAAGTCTGTTTGGAAGTACCTGCCAAGCAGCTCTGGACCTGAGCAGCAGTGGCTGGCATGAGACAAGAAAGAAACAGATGAGCCAACCCAACTTACGTCCGACCTACTTATGAGACGTAAGCACATAATTAAGGACGTGTCTACAGGACTGTGATGGAAGTGCTCTTGTGTCCTTTCTGAGAGAACAGCATGACTGGACACCTGTTGAGGTGGAATGCATGAAGTGTGGCAAACTAACAAGGGGCATTAGAAGTCTGTGTTTAATTACAGAGACAAGGTCTCATTTGTATAACAAAGACGTGGTGCACTGCTCACACAGCTGCAGTGCTGTGATGGGCAGACACAGGCTCTTTAGAAGGACAGGCCATGCATGCGAGGAAAATAAGTTGCCCCTCATGTGAACGAGCAGCAGGAACACATCAAGCTCTGCCTAGGGAAAGGTGATGAGGCAGCTGAGAGCCAACGAGTTAGTGGGCAGGGCAACATAGATGATACTGTAGTGGGTGTCTGCTCTAGGGAATGGGGAAGATTCAGGAAGACACAGATGAAGTTTTCTTCAGAAGTTCATGGGCTCTGCTCCTCATGGTGAACTTGAGCCCCTGATAGCTGCCAGAGGTAAAACACGGCAGGGCAGAAGCTATCGAGAAGGGCAAGGCCTCGCTGAATTGGGAAGGGGTCTTGGGTCATGGAAAAGGCTGAGGGAGTAGAGTATGAGACTGTAGTCAGTGGTGCCCAGCGACAGGGCAAGAGGCAGTGGCACCATCTGAAACAAAGGGAATTCCACCTAAACCAAAGAAAGCACTTTAATTTGGAGCAAGTGGTTGATCATTGGAAGAGGCTGCCCAGAGATGTTATGAAGTGTCCCTCCATCCATGGAGGCATTCAAAACCCAGCATGGCTCTGAGCAACCTGCTCTAGCTGACCTCACTTGACCAGGGGAGGAGGAATAGAGGATCTGCAGAGGTGCCCCCACAACATCATACGTGTTGTGATTTCTAACATCTCTGTATTATCCCTGTATTGGTCTGACTTCTGATGCCCACGGAGCAGAACTTTCTTTGAGGATAAAATCATTCACTGTGTGATCCTGACAACAGGGTTGACCAAGGATTACAAATATCAGCAATGCTTCAAACTCACAGCAGTGTCTCCTGCCAGCAACTGTGGTGTCCAGCCCCTTTCTCAGTGAGGATTTGCATCAGAAGGCACCTCTGGAGGTCTCTAGCACCATGATTGCCTCTGAGGAGGGATGACGTTGCAGTTACATGTGGTTGGTCAGTATTTTATCTGGTTGAGTTTTTTAAATCTCTGGGCCCCTGACCCACTGCTGATTCACCAGGATCACGATCTTTTGGGGTTTGGAGTTCCCCTCCACTCCCTCACCTCACTGTTTCTTGTCCTGATTCCCCTTTGTCCTTTTCTGGCTCCAGCAAGATTGTCACACCTACTCTGAGAAAGGACAATCACAACCTACTTTTCACACACAGATGCAGCAGCA
Organism: Otis tarda; assembly: GCA_026413225.1. NCBI lineage: Eukaryota > Metazoa > Chordata > Aves > Otidiformes > Otididae > Otis > Otis tarda. The sequence continues at coordinate 538,275 of CM048590.1, forward strand.
TCCCCTGAGACCTTGCAGGCAGGCTGTGGTGGCCAGCTCCACGCAGAGACACACACTGCACGTCCCTGCGTGGGCTCAGAGCAGGGCACACAGGCACACAACACCCAGCACAGAGGGATGACAGCAGTGCCCACGCGTTCTTGGAGGGACTCTGGAGCATTTTCAAGGCCATGACATGAGTTCTGCTCTCACTCTAGATCCAACAACTGATATTCACAAAGGGTGACATGAATCGCTCTCCAACCTCCCTTCCTTGTGCCTACTGGCTCCCCACTGCCTTCCCTGAGATCACAGCATCCCCATTTGCCTGGTAATACCTGCATTTAGTGCTTTACCTTTGGGTGATTCCTCCTTGGGCCATCTCTCGCTTTGTGGGTCTCTGTCCATTTCCCACCCAAGGCATACGCTGTCCTTGGAAACACCCTGTGCTCCCAGATTCCCTTGCTGATGGATGGCTGTCTGCCGTGCCATATGTGTTACAGCCCTGGGTGTGTCCTTCAGTGACACTCACCATCCCCGCTGTCACTAGCCACACACACAGATGAGTTCTAAATCCATCCCTTGGTCTCTCACAGGTCATGGTGTGACAATGAAGTTTTTGCTCCCAAGTCAATGGATCAATGGGCCTTTTTGGGGTCTTGCTCTTCTTGACACCAGCACTTTAGTACAGAGATCATGTGAGAGAGACAGCTCTGAGCCAGTGCTACACAAACTTTTTTATCATCTCAGGGTGAGAGAGAGCATGTTCGTGCCTCAGACGTAGTGGGACAGAGCCAGAGTCATGTAGGAAAGAGACAGTGAGAAATAACAGCAAGAAAACCAATAACAGAGTGAATAAAAAAAGATCTAACAGACTAGGAGAGCCACTGTGAATCGTGTGTGAAGAGAAATGGCAGGGCTTAGCTGTTTAAAAATGTCCATTAAACCATTTCTTAATGGCATCCTTGAGCTCCTGGTTCCTCATGCTGTAGATGAGGGGGTTCAGTGCTGGAGGCACCACCGAGTACAGGAATGACTCTATCAGTTTTAGAGGTGGGGAGGAGATGGAGTGGGGCTTCAGGTGGGCAACCATGGCAGTGCTGATAAACAGGGAGACCACAGCCAGGTGAGGGAGGCACGTGGAAAAGGCTTTGTGCCGTCCCTGCTCAGAGGGGATCCTCAGCACAGCCCTGAAGATCTGCACATAGGACACCACAATGAAAACAAAACAGCCAACTGAGGAACTAGCACTGACCACAAGAAGCCCAACTTCCCTGAGATAGGCATCTGAGCAGGAGAGCTTGAGGATCTGGGGGATTTCACAGAAGAACTGGTCCACAGCATTGCCCTGGCAGAGTGGAAGTGAAAATGTATTGGCAGTGTGCAGCAGAGCATGGAGAAACTCACTGCCCCAGGCAGCTGCTGCCATGTGGACACAAGCTGTGCTGCCCAGGAGGGTCCCGTAGTGCAGGGGTCTGCAGATGGCAACGTAGCGGTCATAGGCCATGACAGTAAGAAGACAATACTCTGATGATATTAAAAATAGAAACATGAAGAACTGGACAGCACATCCTGCATAGGAGATGTCCCTGGTGTCCCAGAGGGAATTGGCCATGGCTTTGGGGAGAGTGGTGGAGATGGAGCCCAGGTCAAGGAGGGAGAGGTTGAAGAGGAAGAAGTACATGGGGGTGTGGAGGCGGTGGTCGCAGGCTATGGCAGTGACGATGAGGCCGTTGGCCAGGAGGGCAGCCAGGTAGATGCCCAGGAAGAGCCAGAAGTGCAAGAGCTGCAGCTCCCGTGTGTCTGCGAATGCCAGGAGCAGGAACTCAGTGATGGAGCTGCTGTTGCACATTTGCTGCTCCTGGGCATGGGGACCTGTCCAAGAAGAAAAGGCAATGAGAAGATAATGCAGAGTTCTCTGAGCAAAACCTACTCGAGTTCCCATGGAACGCCCCCCAAACTTTCTTGCCCCTTTCAGGGAGACGTTTCTCATGTCCCTTGTATGAGCTCCGCATGCTGCTGGCGGAGGTGCCACTGGGAGCAGTGCTGAGAGCCCAGGGATCCACTGCAGACCACTGAATGTCTCACCCTTACTCGGGGTCTCAGCACCTCGCTTCTAGCCCACAGCACTCACGGCTCATTTCACTGACCCAACAGCAGAGTTTTTTTTGACATACCATCTCTGTGCTGAAGCATGGGGTGTTCAGGAAACACAAAGATGTTATGTTAGATGTTTTCATCCTGAAAGGAAACTCACAGCTTGGAAGGATACTAGAAGAAGTTACAGTAAGAGTTTTCACAGTGGTATCTCACAGAGGGAAAAGCAGCTGATGCCCCAGCCCCAGAGCCTGCAGTGCCCACAGCCCCACAGGTGAAAGCTGGGACACTTGTTCCCATGGACACAGCTGCAGGAAAGGACCCACAAGATCAGGGGGGGACTCTGCAGCTGGAACTCCCCTCCCCAGACAGCCTGACAGCAAGAACAAGATCCCAGCAGCAACACCACAGGTGGTGGAGGCACAAGGGCAAATACAGGCAGGGTGCGGCTGAGAGAGGACAGGGCAGAGGCAGGCGGGCACTGGGGACAGCGTCCCCCTCCCCCAGCTGTGCGTGCCCCCTCCCCGACACCACCATTGCCGGGCAGCTGCTCTCAGCCCCTGTGCTCTGCAGAGGGCAGTGGGCACGTGGCTGGAGAGCTGCAGCACGGCTCTGCTGGAGCTCTGGCTGCAGAGGAGGGGGTTCATGGCTGGGACCCCTCAGCCCTGAGGGCAGAGGCTTGGGTGGGTGGGAGAGGAGGCCAGGGGGCTTGCTCAGAGCAAGGGGTCTGCACTGGAGGGGATGCTACAGAGATTTCTGAATTCTCCCTCCCACAATATTTCTGGTTTCAGTTTCCTCTCATTCCTTATCATATCCCTGCTGCCTGGAGATTTTCCTCCTGGGAGGAGTTTCCCTGTCTGATCTGTTTTCCCTGTCAGCACTCACAGACCCCACCCCACCCTCTGTGCACTCACCCTGGCCCTGCACACACCTGCCTGTTTGCAGGGCGCTGGCTGGGTGCCTGTTCCTGTTTGGAGGTTCCAAAGGCCAGGGCACGACAACGCTGCTGGGTGCAGCAAGGGTGATGCTGGTGCTGTCCCTGGGCAGAGGAGTGGCTGAAGGCACTTGAGGAGGCTCTTAGCAGACCAGCTGACCACTCACAGTTACAGCTCAGGAGTCTTAGTAAGTTCTTCCAACTTGACAGCTCCTTTTTCCATTTATTCCTTTTTTTTCCCCTCTCCAACCCCTCAAATAAGAAATTAAAACCACAAACTCAGGGAGATCCTTACATTTACAGTAACTCTGCCCTGACCTTGCACTTGAAAAGCCCCCTCAGAAATGTCCTGGTGTGATCTGGAGCTGTGACCAGGCTTTACCTCTTGACAGCAAAAGAACCCTCTCCTATCAGGTGTTGCTTCTTCTACCCACAACTTCCCCCCACAGCACTGTTCAGAGCTCCCTGGGATCGATGAACGTCGATCCCAGCAAGATCAAAATCCCTGCCGTGGCACACAGCACCCTGGGACCCTGTTCTGAAGGACAGCCCTGTTCTGAAGGGTACCCCTGAGTGCACACCCAGCTTCCCACCCTGCAGCCATCCCTGGGAGAAGACAGCCGACACGCTCTGTCCCTCTGATGGTGCAGCCGGGAAGCTGTGCTCCAAAGCATGGCCTTTTTCTCTACACTGGGGAAACTGGGAGAGTCCTCCTGACAGATCCCACAGGCTGTGGGCTGTGCCAGCTTTAGGAGGAACCACACATGAGTTGCCCTGGAGCCAGAGACTTACCCTGTAAAGTGCTGTGAAGATTTTTCTCCGAGTGAGGTCTCCTCTCTCCTCCCACCCCAGGCTGCCTTTCACCTCTCTCTGCCTCGCTCCTCTCCCCTCAGCTCCTGCAGGCAGAGCCCTCAGCCCTGCTGCGCTTGGCAGAGGAGCTGCTCCTGGGCAGAGCTGTCTCTCTGCAGCGCTGCCCTGTTACCAGCAGCTCCCTCCATGCCAGGAGCCTGGCCCAGCTCAGCAGCAGGGGCCCAGCCCAAGGCAGCACAGTCTCTGTCCCCTCTGGGTTCCCTCCAGCTGTCCCTGGGGCTGCAGGGCAACCTGCTGGGAAACAGCCTGAAGCCATCACTGATGGTCCCTGCCTCAGCTGGGGAAAGAGAGAGTTCTTTCCAGCAGTGTACTCTCTCTTACTTCTAGCACTGTATTTTTCTTACCATACTCAGATTCAGCTTCAAGAATCACCTTTTCAGAGTTCAGTTTTAGGCAGGACAGTTTCCCTTTCTCTTCACCATCAGCTGTATTTTCCACCTGTACTTTGGGTAGAATGGCACTTGTCCCACAGATGTCCTTCCTCTGCCTGACCTAAATCAGGGCAGTTGAATGTCGGTTTGGTGGCCAAGCATGGGCTTGTAGTGCTACGCGAGACGCCAGGGCTCTGCAGCACAGCTGCATGCAGCTGGCACAGACAGCAGCGGCCCTGTGCAGGAACCCCAGCCCCATTCAGAGCAGCGCTGTGACGGACACCAGCCAGGGCATCTCAGACCAATTCAGTGCCTTTGGCCAGTGACTGAATCCCATCGTTGCAGAGACACAAGGTCTGTCCCTTCTCCATCCAGTAGACGGATGACAGCACATGAACACAAAACATCTCCCACGGAGGTCTCTGCAAGTGTTCCGTCACTCTCAAACCCTCCTGGTTCTTCTCTCCACATCGTTAAACCTTCCCATTGATGATACCATCATGGATTAATCCAACAGGTTTCATAATGTTCCTGTATCACAGGACGTCCTCACCCAAAACCGCTTTCAAAATCCTCTCTTTCTTTGCTGGGATGGGCTTCACCTCCAGGCCAAACATGCACCAATGTCCTCAGGCTGAGGAGCACACTGGTGTGGGAGACAAAGAAGCCATTCAAGTCCTCATGGAGAATTTCACAACCAGTGACCCTGGGAGAACCTGGAAGGGGAGCAAATCAGCATGCCAAATATTGTGGAGGTTGCTGGAGGGTCTTGGGACACTTTGGGAAACAGGTCTCTGTAGATCGGGTGTCAGATGGGCCAACAATGGTGAAACTCATTTGCATCTGTTACTGACCAAGAGGGAAGATCTGGTGAGGGATGTGAAAGCCAGAGTCAGCCTTAGTCGTCATGATCATTAGGTAACAGGGTCTCACCTCCCAAGGAGAATGAGGAAGGAAAATAGAAAAGTGCAGATGCCCGACCTCAGGGGAGGAGGCTTTGGCCTAGTGTTGTGATTTGTAGTGGGGGAGCCCATGTGAGCAGCACAGAAGGGCAGCAGAGCTCAGTAGAGCTGGTCTTCAAGGACAGCGCTTTTCAAGTCCAAGACCATCTGCACCAAGAGTCAGGAAAAGAAGAAGAGATATTCAGGAGAGAAGCTTGAGGAAGCAGGAAATTCCTGGGAAAGCTCCATGGCAAAAAGGAAGCATACAGGAGATGGATGCGGAGACTTGAAAGAAAGAAGGAATTCAGAAATAGGGTTGATTTTAGGAAAGCTGCAGAGTTGAGACTTGCAAGGGAGTTCAGGGGCACAACAATCAGCTGTTCCTACTTGAGGAAAAGGTCAAGAAGAACTGAAGAGAATGTGTGGCCACTGCTGGGTTTAGTAAGAGGAGGAAGAGATAGGTTTGAGGTACTCTTGGCCTTTGTCTTCTCCAGCAAGGTCTCTCAGTTGCGTGTGCTTAAAAGGCAGAGCCCAGCCAAAACACAGCAGTGGATGGAGATGGAGTCAGAGGTTACTTAGGTAAGGTCAGTCCTTAAGAGTCCATTGCACCAGATGGGATGGATCTTAGGGTGCTGAGAGACCAGGATGATGTCATAGCAAGGCTGTTCCGAGACATTTTGTGATGTCATAATGAGTGGAGGAAGCAAGAAGCAAATCTTGCATCCCTCTCCATGGAGCTGGCTGCAAGCTGTCATGAGGCAGTGCTGAGAGACAGGCCAGCACCTGAAGGTGTCTCTTGGAAGCTGGTGGGGAATCCCTTTGAGCAGGTGAAAGGACAGCAGAAGCCCACATGCAGGACAAGTGAACTTTTCCCTAGTCATGATAGAGCACTGGAACAGGTTGCCCAGAGAGGTGGTGGATGCCCCATCCCTGGAAATGTTCAAGGCCAGGCTGGATGAGGCTCTGAGCAACCTGATCTATTCAGGGATGTCCCTGCTCTTGCAGGGGGGTTGGACTAGATGACCTTTGAAGGTCCCTTCCAACTCTAACCATTCTATGATTCTATGATTCTATGATGTTCAGGTGTCGTAGTTCAGCCCCGATCGGGACCAGACTACGCAGTCTCTCTCTCGCTCCCCCCACGCTCCGAGAGAATAGGAGGAGATGATATAAGAAATAAGGAGAGATATAAGAATAAGAAAAGGAGATGATATAAGAAAAACGGCTCGAGGTTTGAGATAAGGACAGGGAGAAATCCTTAAAGTTACCGTTACGGGCAAAACAGACTAGACTTGGGTAAAACTATTCATTTATTTCTAAAATTAGCAGGAGAATGAGACAGGGAACAAGATAACCTCCCCCCACCCCTCCCTCTTCCCGGGCTTAACATTATCTATACTACCTCCCCTCCCGAGCGGCACGGGGGGGGAAAGGGAATGGGGGTTGCGGTCATTTCATCACGCGTTGTTTTACGCCACTGTGTCATCATCGGGAGAAGAACTCCTCGCATTCCTCCTCTGCTCCAGCGTGGGGTCCCTCCCACGGGCCACAGTCCTTCGTGAAACTGCTCCGGCGTGGGTCATCTCTTCCACGGGGTGCAGTCCCTCTAGAACAGCTGTCCCAGCGGGCCCTCCATGGGCCACAGCCTCCTTCAGGCCTCCACCTGCTCCGGCGTGGGGTCCTCCACGGGCTGCAGGTGGATCTCTGCTCCTCTGTGGACCTCCATGTGCTTCAGGGGGACAACCTGCTCCACCATGGTCTTCACCAGAGGCTGCAGGGGAATCTTGGCCAGGAGCTGCATTACTCCTCCCCCTCCTTTCTGAACTGACCTTGGCGTCTGCAGCCGTTCCTCACAACAGGCTGGCAGACTCCTCTCAGGATCCTTTTTACATCTTATTCACTTCAACTGCTCATCTCCTCTCCACTTCTCGCAGCCAGGCCGGGCCGAGTCGGGCCCAGTCGGCTGCCCGGCAGGAGGCCAGAGGGTGAGGCCTGCAAGGCCCATGAGGCTCGCGCCTCCCCCTCTGTGCCCCCTGCTCAGCTGCTTCACATCTCTCCTTTTTTTTTTGTGTTTTCCCCTACTTAAATACGTTATCGCAGAGGCGTTATCACGGGACATTCTGCTACCAATTGGCTTGGCCTTGGCCAGCAGCGGGTCCGCCCTAGGCCCGGACGAGTCCACTAAACAAAGGGGAGTGACTTCTAGCAGTTTCCTACTGAAGCTGCCACCTTAGGCCCCCCCTCACTAACAAAACTGGAACAAAGTCTGAGGCTGAGATTGGCCCTTGGAGCATCTAGGCTTCACAAAGAGTTTAGAAAGCAAGAGGATCCACTCTGAACTTCATGACTTGGCAAAAGAGTCTTCCTTATCCTTTTCCTTATCCTGGTAAACCACTGTGAAACTTTGTTAAATTCCATCAAGTATGTCAAACTCTGTCTAATTATTATTTTGCCTCAATAAAACGTATTACAGCTTCTCTGTTTTGAGTGAGGCACATTCCACTCATCTGAGAAAACAAGTCCATGGAAAAGGACAGGATACACCCAAGGGTGCTGGGGAAGCTGGACCTTGCAAGATTGTGCTTGTCTGCCCTTGAAATTTCAGGGCCCTCTGGGAAGGCTGTTGATGACTGCAGAAAGGCAGATGTTGCACCCATCTTCAAGAAGAGTCAGGAGGAGGATTTGGAGAACTACAGCCCAGTCAGCCTCACCTCATTCCCTGGTAAGATGGTGGAGTAAATCTGCCTGGAAGAAGGTTCCAGGCCTGAAATGGACAAGATTGGGAAGAGTCAGCAAGGGCAAATAAAAATCACCCTTGACAAGCCCGGTTGCATTCTCCATGAAGAACGGCTGTGTGCACAAGGGGAATTTATGGGCCCTTACTTTACTAAGGCCTTTAACACAGGCCCCCTGGTCTCTCTGTATCCGAACCGCTGAGCTCTGGAGTGGGTGGAAACTTGACTGAGCCATGCAGTCACAGTGCAGCCAGTTACGAGTGGCCTCCTTCAGTGACCAACGCTTAGGGCAACACTGGTTGATATCTTTATTAATGGTCTGGAGTGCGTTTTTTTTTTTTTTAAATTGAACTGGACATTCGTTTAGTTTTGGGTTTTTTTTATAATTAAGAAACATCATTCTGTATTCAGGTGCACGTCATTCCCCAAGTAAAACAAGTGGAAACTGGTGTCAATGGGCTTCTAGTGGAAGATGTCCATGCCCAGTGCAGCGGGGTTGGCACTAGGTGGCCTTTAAGGTCCCTTCCAACCCAAACCGTTCTATACTTCCAGGATTTTATGATGTCAAAAACCACAGGCTCCAGCTCATCCTAGCTGAGGGCAGCAGTGCACATTTGGGCTGTAGCACCTCAGGTGTAGCGCCAGGCTCTGATTTTCCTTAGGGAAACTTGGGGCCAAGTGTCCAAGACGTCCTATCTGCAAAGGTTTTACTTCAGAGCAGAGACATGCCAGAGTCAACAGTGATGGAAATACAAATCTGAAATTGGATGCCAAGAGATTGAGCAAATGTTGTGGGCCCCAAGCACAGAGAGATACAAGGCTGAAAAGAGCGGATCTGGAAAGAGGTGTGTTTGCTGTCAGTGGTGTCTCTGCTGCCCCTGAGGGCCTTTGGTGAAGGAGAAGCTGTTCTCTATGAACGGCAAGGTGCTGCTGACAGGCCCACTGTCAAAATTGTTGGTCTGCTCCTTGACTCTGTCATCAAGGGGCCCAGCAGTCTGAGAAGGCAGACACATGAGTGGAGACCCCAGTGTGCTGTGCCTTGTGTTCCTGGACTACCCAGCATCCGATGGATTGAGCAGGGACAGACATTGCCCACTGCAGTGGTGGCAATCAGTGGCTCGCACACAGGCACCGAGCCTGTCTGCAGGGCTGTCTGGGCTGTCTGTCACATGCTTGCTCTGAATGGGGATGGCTTTCCTGTGCTGCACCTGCCAGCCACAGGTGGCTGTGTGTGAGAGCCTTGGCAGCTCACGTAACGCTACAGGCCTCGATTTGGACATTAAACAGAGGAACTGCCTGGAATTCGATTGGGCAATGTGGGGGTGAAAATCCGACCTTGTAGTCAATGAAGATGTAGTCAACTGAGCCGATGGAACAGACAGAGAGGAACCTAGCTCTCCCTGTGACACAGGACGCTGTGTGGTCAGATGGCAGGACAGGCTGCCAAGAAAATAGTCAACAGGGACAGTGCAGTTGTCTTGCACATGCCTTGGACAACCTCTGGTGTGTCAAATGCCACCAGGTATTTCACCTGAACAGCCAAGTCCTGACCTCCATCTTCATTAATTACCATGGGAGCTGAGACAAGGAGCTCACGTGCAGGTGCCTATAAAATGGACGCCTGAAGGCAGGCCAGAGGAATCCCACGTCCTGTGGGTTTGTGAACAGGCAGGGGAGGGAGCTGAGCCCCCTTCCAGTGCCAGCAACAGAAACGCAGGGAGAGATGCTTCAATTGACTCAGCTGAATCCTATCCCTCATCAGGAGCAGGGAAGATCCCTGCCTGTCACTGTCTGTGTGTCCTGCCTAATAATAGGGGAAAAAAAAGTGATGTTTAGACCTATTTGTCACATTTGGATAAATGTCACTGCTTGAAAGAAGCGTCTCTCTGCAGCTTAGGAAGGGTTCATAAGCAATGGCTTCAGGCTGTTTCCCAGCAGGTTCCCCTGCAGCCCCAGGGACAGCTGGAGGGAGCCCCGAGGGGACAGAGAAAGTGCTGCCTTGGGCTGGGCCTCTGCTGCTGAGCTGGGCCGGGCTCCTGGGATGGAGGGAGCTGATGGTGACAGGGCAGCGCTGCAGAGAGACAGCTCTGCCCAGGAGCAGCTCCTCTGCCAAGCGCAGCAGGGCTGAGGGCTCTGCCTGCAGGAGCTGAGAAGATAAGCGTGGCAGAGAGAGGAAGCTGTGTGGAATGGAACAAGAGCTGAGCATTCACTAGGGGAGAAATCTTCACAGCCCTTGGCACAGTAAGTCTCTGGATGCATGGTGATGCAGCTGTCATTCCTGGAGGCATCTCTGAAAGCTTGCATCCCCCACATCCTACGGCATCTTCCAGGAGGATTCTCGTTTTTCTCTGCTGTAGGGGAGGACATGGTGCAGAGTAAGGCTTCCCCACTGTCAGAGGGAGCAGGCATGACAGCTGCCTTCTCCTGGGGACGGCTGCAGGTGAGTGAAGCCGGTGAGCACCTGGGGATGCTCAGCTTTGTCCTTCAGAGCAGGGTTCCTGCATCCCGGGGGCTGTGTGCCGGGGCAGAGACTCTGCTCCCTGCCATGGCCAGCACTCAGCCTGCTTGGGGAGATCCCCATGGAATTGTGGGGAGGAGCAGTGGGGGGAAGAAGTGACCCCCAGCAGGCACAGGGCAGGGTGCTTCTCCTGTTGAGAGGGTGCTGCGTGGGTCAGGGCTGCTGACAGCTCCACGTCAGCCCCAGGACATTTCCCAGGGGACTTTTAAAGAAGCACATGAAGGGAAACTCTACATGAAAGGGAAACAGTCAGGGCTGTGAGTTTTCTCTTCTTGGTGGGCTGGGTGGTCAGTGGGAGATGGGATTTGATTTCTCCATTCTGGAGAAGGAGCTGAGACCCCAGTTCTTGTTAGGACTTGTCTGAGTGGCTCCCCTGCACACACAGAGATGTCCCTGGGCAGTGCCCTGCTGCCAGGAGGTGTCTGCAAGCAAAGCTGAGCACACAGCACGTGGGATGGGGTCTGTGGGCACTGACAGAGCAGAGAGGTGGGGACAGAGGAACAGCTGCCAGCAGAGAGAGCTCCAGGCATGGGCAGGGATCGAGAGAGAAATTCTCCTGGGAATGCCATGGCAGGGGGGATTTGGGTACCTCCCTTGCATTCTCTGCTGTGCAGATGCCTTCCCAGAGAAACCTCTGGTCTCCTTTTCCACCCAGCAGATTAGACTCTTTGCCTGGGGGGTCCTGCTGTGCTGCAGGCTGCCCTCCAGAAGGGCACAGCACTTCCACGGCATTGCTGAGTTACCCAGTAGCCCCACGGAGAAGACAGCGCAGTGCTAAGGCCATGGAAATGCTGCCGTAGGGCTGTGTGCTGGCAGCTGCAATGAGCCATCTGTGTCCGTGGCTGGGAGGGGAGAGATGAAATCCTCCTTGGGTACGATGAGACAAGGTGAGGGGTTTGGAGGTCTGAACTCAGAAGCTGGATTCCTCTGTCCTCAGCAGTGTTCAGAACAGCTGGGTGCGACTGTCCCCCAGCTGAAAAATGTGGCAGCACAGGGCAGCTGAGACCAGGGCTGATGGACAGAGCGGCTGTCCTCCCTCTGCATTAAGGAACTGTCCCTTTGCCTCTTAGGACCCACAAGGTTTCACCTGGAGTGCAGCAAAAATGCCAAAGATTTCTGCCTTAAAAACACTCCCCAGGTGTGGTGGGTACTAGAACAGAAGCAGCAAAAAATCCCCACAGCTTTGCTCTTCAGTTGTGAGAACTGGGAGCAATAATGCTGAAAAGCTCTTTGATATCATGAGTGCATTTCAGCTGAGATGACCCCATGTTCCTGTTTTCCTGTTGCTGCAGGACCGGACTGAATCCTGCAGAGCCACAGCAAAGCCCCCTTCTCCCAATGGCATCGTCAGCCAGAATCAGCCATAGTTCATGAGAGGGACCTACACAAGTTTTTCCTGGAAGGCAGTTTGCTGGGCTTTCCCTGAGAAATGGAATAAGCTATGTTCAGTTAAGTGCCCTAATTTCTCACTGCCTTTTCATCCAAGGTCAAGTCCTCATGCAGAAATGCAAATATCCAATGGCAGCTCCATCACTGAGTTCCTCCTCCTGGCAATCGCAGACACACGGGAGCTGCAGCTCTTGCACTTCTGGCTCTTCCTGGGCATCTACCTGGCTGCCCTCCTGGCCAACGGCCTCATCATCACTGCCACAGCCTGCGACCACCGCCTCCACACCCCCATGTACTTCTTCCTCCTGAATCTCTCTGTCCTTGACCTTGGATCTATCTCCACCACTGTTCTCAAATCCATGGCCAATTCCCTCTGGGACAGCAGGGCCATTTCCTATGCAGGATGTGCTGCACAGGTCTTTCTTTTTTTGTTTTTCGTGTCAGCAGAGTACTGGCTTCTCACCATCATGGCCTATGACCGCTACATTGCCATCTGCAGACCCCTGCACTACGGGACCCTCCTGGGCAGCAGAGCTTGTGTCCACATGGCAGCAGCTGCCTGGGGCAGTGGGTTTCTCAATGCCCTGCTGCACACGGCCAATACATTTTCACTGCCACTCTGTCAGGGCAATGCTGTGGACCAGTTCTTCTGTGAAATCCCCCAAATCCTCAAGCTCTCCTGCTCAGACACCTACCACAGGGAAGTCAAGTTTCTTGCTTTTAGTGCTTTTCTATTTTGGGGTTGTTTTGTGTTCATTGTTGTGTCCTATGTGCAGATCTTCAGGGCTGTGCTGAGGATCCCCTCTGAGCAGGGACAGCACAAAGCCTTTTCCACGTGCCTCCCTCACCTGGCCGTGGTCTCCTTGTTTGTCAGCACTGCAGTGTTTGCCTACCTGAAGTTGCCCTCCATCTCCTCTCCATACCTAGATCTGATGCTGGCAGTGCTTTACTCAGTGTTGCCTCCAATAGTGAACCCCCTCATCTACAGCATCAGGAATCTGGAACTTAAGGATGCCTTGTGGAAAATGATTGGACATTTGTCAGCAGCCGTAGACTGTCTTTCCTTCCTGTCTACCTTCCTCTGCAAATAACTCCCTCTGTATGCCATGACTGCCCAAGCCTGTCTTTCCTTCCTTATATGTTTCTTCCCTTTTTCCACTTGTAGTGATGTATTCTCAATCAAAAACATCATTATTCATCCCCTCCCACTTAAGTATTCACTCATCTTGTGTGGCCCAAAGATTTGTGTAAATGAGGAGCCAACGTCTCTGCATATTTAAGGAAAATAAATGAACCTACTTTGACTTCTTTGTCTGACAACAGTCTTTGTAGATCTGGATGGAATAGGAAGCGAAAACATCTTTCTGTCTGCACCAGCTCAGGGCAGCCTGCTCTCTCACTGCCTGAGGACCCCTAGGGTCAGGGCTCTTGTGCTGGCCTGGGGAGATGGGGTGACACAGAAGGGCTGCAGACCTCTTGGGATTTCCTGGAGTAGAGAAAAGGGGACACTGGATGCAAGTAACCACCTTTGCTTTCTCCCATGGATCCTCCACCTCTGGAGCTCAGCCCTCTCTGCCCCTCAAAACCTGCCGTGCCCTTCAGAGGGGCTGGGGTTGGGTGAGTGGCCAGAGCTCTGCAGCGCCCACTGGTTGGCCCCGCTGTGGGACCAGACTGGGCTGTGCAGGGGAGAGGGCAAAGGAGGTGGAGAGAAGGCAAGGGATCTGGGAAGAGCTTGGAGGGAGCTGGGCTGAGTTGGAAAGCGCCCAGGAGAGGAAAACCTCAGCCTGTGGCTCATACTGTGTGACCGTGCTGGGTGAGGACTCACACCAGGGGCTTGTGTTGCAGTGCAGGTGCCTGTGGAAGGGACGAAAGACATGCTGGTAGAGGAAAGAAGAGCCTGGTCCGTGCCCTTGATGGCATGAAAAGAGCAGGAAGGTGGCCCAGGGGTTTTATCACCCCCCAGCCTCGCTCATTGGCCATCTCCAGCACGGGCTGCTCACCCTAGGTTTATAGGGCAGTTTTGCTGCGAGACCATCGCCATCCTCCTGCTGGGCCAAGGGCTGGGGGAACGGCCCCCAGGTCTGGGGGAACGGCCAGCCCTGCCTGGACTCTGTCCTTTCCCAGATCCCAACATACCCCAGAGCAGGGCAGTCTGTGAAGCCCCACATTGGACATGGCTGGGGCACCGCAGGGTTTGGGTGCTGGGGAAGCTGTAAAAATCGGAAGGTCATGGGGGAGCTGTGATGTGATAGCTGTCATTGGGATCATAATGGGGGGATATTTCCCCACCCCTGAGGGTACCCTTCCCCATACTGAGCCTGCCCAGTGAGGCTGTGGGACCGTGTACGGGCAGCGGGGCTGAGCCAGCACAGGGGCAGGACACTGACAGGGGCCATGAAGCAGCTGCCAGGAGGTGTCAACAAGGACAGAGGCGAAGGAGAAATATCTATGTATTGCATTCACTGTGGAGGCATGTTTGTAGGAAAGGCAAAGCTCACCTGAAGATGCTGCTTGCCAGGGAAGTCAAGAGCAAAAAGAAGAGCTTTGATTGCTCCTTAGAGCCTGAGACTGAGCAAAGAAATGCATGGCTGCTGGTGAATGGGGAGGGGGATTTCACGACAGCAGATGCTGGAGGGACTGAGGGACTCAGTGAGGCTGTCTCAGTCTTTACCTGAGTCTTTCCTGAAAAGGTCTCCAAGTGTCTGTGTTCAGGGAAAGGGTTCAAGAAGCAGGACAGCACGTATTACCAAAAAGCATCAGGAAATCCCACAAGGACAAGTGCCTGTTTCTGTCTCTGCAGGGCCCTCACCCTGGCCAGGGCACAGGCTGGGGCTGCCTGGCTGGGAGCAGCTCTGTGGGAAACGTTCTGATGGACAGTGAGCTGGACAGGAGACAGCTGTGTGCCCTGGTAGCAAGGGAGGAGAGCAGTGCCCTGGGCTTTTTGACCAGATCACAGGCCCCATCCCAAATGTTGTGTCCTGATTTCAGAGGCCAATATAGGGAAGGTGGTGGCAAACTGGAGCAGGTTTAGGAAAGGGCCCCAAAGATGGTCGAGGGCTGGAGTACTTTGCCTTTGAGAGGAGGCTGAGGGAGCTGGGCTTGTCCAGCCTGGAGAAAGGAAGATCCTGGTGGAACATGCAGCAGCATTGCACTGTTTCCAGGAAGAGTGAGTCAGGCTCACATCCATCATATACAAGACACAAGGACAGAAGGCAATGAGCTGAACACGAGGGTTAGGTTACATATAGAGAAAAAAATTTCCAACTTGAAGATAGTCAAGTGCTGGAAGCTGTTTCCCAGCTGTATGTGTCAACTCTGCCCCGCCAAGTCACCAAGACGTGTTTGGGTACAGCCCTGAGTAATCTGGTCTTGCCCTGCTTTGAGCAGGAGGTTGGTTGAGACCCACCCTGAGGTCCTTTCCAGTCTGTATGATGCTGTCCTTCCTCCCTTTTCATGTTTTCAAATTAGGGAAAGATCTCAGGATCTGCTTGACCACAGAAAAAATTCACACAGGGATCAGGGCTGCTTCACAGGTGCCCTCAAAGAGCCCTGACCACATCCTTTGCTTCCCTTTTAATTCCCTGCACCCAAGGTCTTCTCTGTTACTGTCGTAATACACTCAAAAAAAAAAAAAAAAAAAGCAACATACACATTTAACCCTTTCCCCATTGGCTGTACGTTCCTTGTTTTGTCGTCTGTTCTGGTATTTCTGAGATGCTTGCTGTGGTATTTTTCACCTCGGGCAGCAACTCCATCACACACATCAATGTCTTTCATTACCTGTAGTGTTCTGCAACTCCTCCTATTGTTCTCTTGTTTGAGGCATCGGCCCACGAACCTTACGTGTTGATGTGTTGGAGTTTCAGTCCAGAAGAATCTTGACACACGTGGGGCCTTAACCAACAGAAACCTGAAGCTTTACAAGGCAAAAGGGGCAAGGTCTGCATCGCGGGCAGAACAACCTCATGCAGCAGGGCAGGCTGTGACCTGACTGGCTGAAGAGTGCCCTGGGCAGAAGAGCATTGCAGTTATGATGGATGTCCTATGAGGCACTGGGTTTCCCATTTAGAAAAGAAAATCAGGAGAAAGTCCAGAGGAAGTCTGTCATGATGGGGTTAGGGGCACATGAGCTGGGTGGAGAGGCTGAGGGAACTGGGCCTCTTTAGTCTTCTGAAGGGGAGGCACAGGGCAATCTAAAAGCAGGTGACACCTGCCTGGGCAGGTGGTGGGGCCAAGATTTTCTGCAGCGGCAGGTGGTAATGGCAGGGACAAGAGCTATGTTGTCTTGTTCCTGGGAGCTTGTTCCTGGGAGCTTCACGCTGGGCCTTAGGAAAAACTGGCTAGAAGGGTGGTGCTGCTCTGCAGCAGGACACGCAGAGACTCTCTGTGATCTCCATCTTTGGAGGTTTTCAGGTTTCAGTTTGACAAAGCCAAGGCCAACCTGTCCCATGGTTGGTGATTACCCAAACTTGGGTGGGAGGCTGGACCAGAGACCATCAGCAGTCCCTTTTCCGACCATCCATTCCATGTGCTTGTGCCTTGCAGTGTGCCCTGAGAGAAAGGACTCAACTGGAAGCGAGGGTGTCTGGCTCCTGGGGAAATTCAGGGTGGAATTCTCCTGTGCTCAGAAGCTCTCTACTCCTTCCTTTGGTTCCAAGCAGGGCCAGCTCTGAGGTCTAAGAAGATTGTTCCATAAAAGTCAGCATCCGTGTACACTCTCCACTTGAGCCAGGCGTCAATGCCACCACTGCAGAAATGGGTATGATCCATTGGACCGTCTCCCTGAACCCAGAATTTGGTATCCCGCGCCACCTGAGGTTCCTGGGAACACCCAAGCATGTTGTCCAGAGAAGTGTGACTCCTCTTTAGATGTCCCGTGAGAGTGGCAATAATAAGGGAAGCTGCATTGTCTGAACTCACAAATTCTCCACCAGTTAAGTCCCACAGCCTACAAGACATTTTCATTATTTGGCCTTATAGGAAGTGGAGTTCCTTGGGTCTCTTGTCTCCAGCCGGCTGCATTCACGTTTCCAGCAAGGGGAAACATTTTATTTCAGGTATCAATTTTTTTTTGCCGATCCTGCATGGAGGGCCAGGGCAGTTCTTTCATACAGTAGTGAGTGCTAGAAGGAAGATGGAGGTAGTGTGAACTGAAATGATTTGAACTCAAATGGAAGCTCAGATCCTGAGCTGGCAGGACAGCATTGGCTGCAGTTAGACACAAGTTACCTGAGACAGCTGTGAGTTCAGATCTCGTTGGCAGAGCTTCTCAGCTCAATGAGGAGGACAGGTTGTTGGGGACAGGGGAGATGCTTCCCTTACCCAAATCACAGGACAGTGTCCAAACCATCCTTCCCTTGGCCTCCAGCATCCCATTTCCTGAGATGCGAACCTGGTTGAGTCAGAGTCCTTCAATCTTTCATGTGTTTGTGTGATTTCTCTAGGAATATCAGTATTTAGAAAAATAATTTAAAAAGCCTTCCTCTGACTAAATACAAATTTCTGTAATGTAGCAGCCAGCTTCTGTAGTAGCAACTCAGGGCAATGCCAATTGAATCAGTGTTTGCAACACAAGGCATGATAATGTGTCTACTAGGACACATCTAAACTGGGTCAGATGAAGGGTGGTCTTGCGAAGGTCGCTCTTTGTGTCCCCAGGTGGTGTGAAAACTGCTCTTTTTTTTTTTTTCCTACAGAGAGGCAGAGCATGAATCCCTGTCTCAGGCCAAGCTCCTCACCAGGAAGCCACAGGCATGGGTGTAGCTCATTGGGTTCTTGCTGACGTTTCACTCGGCATCTGTTTGGATAGTGCTTTTCTGTGACTACAGAAAAAGACAACCATTTCATAAGAGGTGGTCACAAAAGCTCTGTTACAGACAAGAAAGTTGACCATGAGGTCTGGAGGAAGCAAAGAAGATTGTAACAAGCACCAGGAAGATCCAGGAAGCTCAAGGTCTCTTCTGAAGAGGGATTGACCCTGAGCAGCAATGATTGGCCGTGTGCAGGCCTGGGAGGGAAGGTCAGGGGATGTCAATGAGAAACAAGGTGAAGGCTGATGGCTTCAGCAAATCCTTAAACTATGTCTGAGGCCAAAAATGGAAAGCAGATGATGTTTACAAGTGGAGGAGAAGGAGGAGAAGGTTTGTGCTTGGTATATGGCAGGAAGGAAGGTCCCTCATGGATGATAGAAGCACTTCTATCTTATATGCCTGGAAGATGGGGACTGCTCGCTTCCGGGAGTGGCTGTGCTCCTGCATGCTCCATGAACTGATGCTGTTCTCCTCCCCTCCTACACTCCCTGCACTTGGATGGACCTCAGGAAACATCCGTGAGCCTGGAGGATGCACAAACCACCTGGGCTGAGGTCTCATCACTGCAGGGAAAGAGTGAAAACTTTGTGAGACATGGGAGTGCAGGAAGAGAGCAGAGTACGTGTGCCAGCAAGTGTGTAAAAGACAGAAGACTTGAAATAGCAGGGGGTGCAGGGGTGTAGTGCTGAAGTGAAACAGGTTCAGTTTTGATTCTGAGGCAGCAGAAAAAGGAGGACGTGCTGTTCAGTTCTGGGATATGGAGACAGAGCATTCAAGCAGATCTGGAGGGCTGGGACATCTGGGGTGATGGGGGAGCATTAGTAGCGCTTTGGAAGAAGCTGAACAGGTAATGGGGAACTCACAGCCAGTGGCAAAACCTCAGAAAATGACAATTTTGTGTTTGAGGAAATTGTGAGGACAGAGAGTCATCAGTAAATCTTGGGACAGCATGGAGCCACAGTGAAGTAGGGAAGCAGGGGTGGCTGTTAAAAATCTGTGGAGAAACAGGCACAGGCACAGGACAGCGTAGAACAGCCTGTGGTGGGGATGATCTGTTTGTTGGGGCTGAGGCCCCCCAAGAGATCTGAAATCCTTGTCCACTTGACTCTGACTGCCAACTCTTCCACTAAGTCCCCTGAGAGGACACCAGCTCCTTACAGCCACAGGGCCTTGTTTCCTCCTCTCCCACTCTCCAGAGAGCCTGGGAGGGATCCTACTGCTGTTCTGCACTCAACGTTGCACACCCCCTCATCCCACTGCCCCCAGGAAGAGCACTGAGCAACCCACGAGGGAACGAATCCCCCTAACAAGGGTATGAGGAACAGTGCTTGAACGTCCTGCTGGATGAAATGCATTAAATGCTTCACAGCCACTTCCACATTTGATTTTCATCCTGTAAACATTGCCTCTGACTTTCTGCTTCATGAACAGTCACCTTGTCTCCTCATTCCTCCACAGTCTCTTCAGTGATGGCGCTCAGTCGGGACTGCTAACACTCTCAGAGACTTGGAAGTTTGCTGCTTTAACTTCCCTAGAGGCCGCTTGAATCCACTTCCAGTACCTGCAGTTCATTAACTTGGCACCAGAGGGCTCATTAGCATGCAAAAGGCCCTGACAAACCAAGTTTCTGAGCATCAATTAATTTATCATTTCTTAAGGGATTAATTAGGGAGATTTCACAAGTGAAAAGATTTCAATAGTAAGTAACAATAAGAATGGATTTCTTTTTCTTCCACTTTTCTTTATTTTTCAGCTCACACATTAAGTGATGTCTGCAATCTCCAAATGGTATGGAAACCAAACATATTCGAGGGTCAATATGTAGGAAAGTCAAGACGCTGTATGTCAGACACTCTCTGGGCAGTCTTCGTCCCTACCTCCAACCTCACATTTCTCTCATCAGCCACCTGGCGCTTACAGCGACTTTGTTCAGATCAAACCTTTCTCCATTGTAGATAAAGTGCTGAAAGGAGCTGTGAGTTTCAACCCATTGGCCCGAGTTTCCACTGTTTTACTGGGAGAACGAGCTGCACCCAGACTCAGAAGGATGTTTCTTAATTGTCAAAAAAAGAAAAACAAAGAAAGATATGCTTAAAAAAATATATTAAATACACTCCTTTGTGGTATGTTAAGTCCACCTTTACCACCTCTGAGGTCCACTTTCCACAGTGAATGGCCTTTGACCAATGGAAAACATGTTTTTGTGCCAAGCATGGTTTCTAAGACCCCCAAAAGCACCCCCTGCTCTGGACCCTGTTGAGTGAGCTCTGAAATGAGTTGTCTCAACTGAGATGCTTTGGCCTGCCCTACCTGTCCACCAGCTCCTGCTCCAGAAATGCTCCCATAGCTCCAGGGTCACATTTCCCAGTCCCATGTGGGGGCTTCAGGCACCCCTGGGTATCCTGGAGTCAGTGGCCACCTCTGTGTGGGCAACTGCATCAACCCCTGAATAAAGATGTCAGGCAGAATTTGAAACGTGTAGAAAAAGATCTCAGTGTAATAAATGTGTAAGAAATCTTCAGTTTCAGAATATTGATGCTGCTTGTCTGTATATTCTTATGATTTTTTTTTCATAGGTCATGGGTCAGCAAACTGATGACCCTTTCTCTCACGCTGTGTTAACACTGATCTTGTTTGATCTTGGAAAAGAGAATAGAGTGGGGGGCAGTGTTGAAAGCCCTGCTGGTGTCCTGGTAAATGACAGTGCTCTCCCCTCACCCAAAGGTGTGGTCCTTTCATCATAGGAAGCAATGGTGATGGTCAGGCATGATCAGCCCTGGCTTCATCCAATCACCTTCTCTTTCACACACGCAGAAAAGCAACGCAAGAGGACAGCCTCTGGGAGACATGTTCCTCATCCAATGTGGAGCTCAGCAGCTCCACCTCTGGACCTTTTGAAAGATGCATGCAACATACACTTTTTGCCTGTTGTTAGGGAGTCCCTCCAGTCTCCATGACCTTTCAGCGATGGAGAGTGGCCTTACTGTGACATCATCTTGCTCT
This sequence comes from Otis tarda, assembly GCA_026413225.1. NCBI lineage: Eukaryota > Metazoa > Chordata > Aves > Otidiformes > Otididae > Otis > Otis tarda. The sequence goes on from CM048590.1 coordinate 558,922, forward strand.
GTCAGCACCCTTGGATGTAGCCCCTCCAGTAGCTTCTGACTGGTAATGTTTGAGTGTGCATCCTTGAAGACCAGCTCTACTGAGCTCTGCTGCCTCTCAGTGCTTGTGACCATTGGATCCCCACTACACCTCCCGAGAAGAGGCCAAAGTCTGCTCCCCTGACATTCAGCATCTGCAGTCTTCTATTCTCCTTCCTCACTCCCCTTGGGAGCTGGAACTCGTCTATCACAGGATTGCAGCACCCAGTCTGCACATACCTGAGCAGATCTCCATGCCTGCAAGTATCGGATCCAGGTTGGCATTACCCTTGTTGGCCCATCTGGCAGCTGGGCAACTTGTTACAAGTCACATCAGAAACCACCTGGACTATTTTCCTCCTGCTGGATTTCCCCACCAGAAAATGCCAGAGTCACCAAAGTCCCCACTGAGACCAGGGCTTCTACATCCAGAGACTTCCTTGGGGTTCTTGGAAAAAACTATGACAACTTCTCCACCATGACTGTGGGTTCCTTATCTCCCACCATGAGAGGTCACTTTTACTGGCCTCTCCTCTGACCCTTCCCCACAAGAGCTCCCTAAACATTTCACTCGCCCCACAGAGGAGCTTCATACATGAAGTTAATTTCTGCACTTTCAGGGAATTCCACCCCATGGCCTTCCAGCCTGTCTCTCCTGAAAAACTGGTACCCATCCATGGCAGCACTCCAAGCTGTGTGACTTGTCCCACCATGCTTTGGCAGTTACCCCACCAATGTCAAACAGCACGGGCTCTTGGCAACTTGCCTGCACCCCTGGTTGAGGACATTGGTGCACATCTGGGCTGTGGCACCTCAGGTGTGGCTGCAGGCCAAGCTCTGACTTGTCTTAGGGAAACCTGGTATCAAATGTCTAAGTCCCCATGTGTGAAAAGCTTTGCTTGAGAGCAGAGACATGGCTGAGTGATTGGCAGGTGGGAACTTAAACCTGAAATTGGGTGCAAAGAGAGTGAGGAACTCCTGCTGTCTGCAAGGCCAGAGAGAAACAGGGCTGGGAAGTGCAGCCCTGGCAATTAATGACTTTGCTGCCTGTGGTGTCTCTGCTGCCCCTGAGGGCCTTTGGTGAAGGACAAGCTGATCTCCAGAACAACAAGGTGCTATGGACACACCCACTAGGAAAACTGTTGGTCTGCTCCTTGACTCCATTAGCAAGAGGGCAAATCAATGTTGGTGGAGAGAAAAAGAGCAGCCTGAGAGAGCAGGCACTCGAGTAGAGACTCCAGTTCCTTGGTTCCTGCACCACTCAACATCTGCTGGATGGAGAAGGAACAGACCTTGCCACATGGCAGTGGTGGCAATCAGTCCCTTGTGTTATGGACATTTGCAGCTGGCCCATGTCAACTGTGAAAAAGAGGACAGGATGCAAAGTATGCAATGACAAGAGTCCATCTTTCTTCATGTGCATGGATGCAAAGGATGAGGAAAGGGTTGAGGTACCTAATGCCTTCTTTGCCTCAGCCTTTAAGAGTAAGACCAGTTGTTCTCTGGGTACCCAGCCCCCTGAGCTGGAAAGCAGGGACAGGGAGCAGAATGAAGATCTCATAATGTGAGGGGAAATATTAAGCAACCTGCTACACCACTCAGACACAAACAAGTCTATAGGGTGGGATGGGATCCACCCAAGGGTACTGAGGGAGCTGGTGGGAAGGCTCACAATCCACTCTCAGTCATGTATCAGCAGTCCTGGCTAACTGGGGAGATCCCAGTGGACTGGAGGCTAGCAAATGTGACACCCATCTACAAGAAGGGCCAGAAGGATGATCCAGGGAACTACGGGCCTGTCACTCTGACCGCAGTGCTGGGGAAGGTTATGGAGCAGGTCAATCTTGAGTGCCATCATAAGGTACGAACAGGACCACCAGGTGATCAGGCCCAATCAGCATGGGTTTATGAAAGGCAGGTCATGCTTGCCTAACGTGATCTCCTCTGACAAGATGACCCACCTAGTGGATGACGGAAAGCCTGTGGATGTTGTCTATGCTTTAGTAAAGCCTTTGGCACCATTTCCCCCAGCATTCTCCTGGAGAAACTGGCTGCTCAGGGCTACTACTGGTGGGACGTCCTCCTCATTAGCATAGTCATTATTCAGAAGAGGGTGTAATTTTTTGCATTTATATCACCTCAGGGTAGTTCAGGACACAAATTTTGGTTAGGGTGCAGTGTAGGCTTATGTACCACAGCACAGATCACTTGCACACAACGTACACTGGACAGGTCTATGAAAATGTGATTATTGTCCTTGACCAGGATGCATATCCTGATTGGCAGGGGGAGTTTCCACCTCCATCTCCAAGGATATCTGGATTTGTAACCTTGATTTTGATCCTACCTACAACAAACAGGGGAGGTTTTAGTTGTCCTAACTGCTCTCATTTCCATCTACCAACCAAATTCTCCACCAGGCTCCAGAAGGATGCCCCAAGATGCTGTCCTCTCTGTCAGCACTGCTTCAATTGGAGCCTGCAGCTGCCTGCACACCTCTTGGACAAACTCTGGTGTCACTTCAAATGTCACCAGGTGTTCACACCTGAACAACACCCTCAGTCACCAGGAATTACAAAGGCAGCTGAGAAAAACAGCTCACGTGCAGGTGCAGCTCTTTGTGCACAGCTGAATGGAGGCAAGAGGCATCCCACCTCCTCTGGGTCTGGGGTGTGCGTGGGAGGGAGATGGGTCCTGTTCCAGCCCTAGGACTGCAAACCCGGGATGAGATGCCTTGGCTGGCTCTGCTGAGTCCTTTCCCTCAGCAGGGGTAAAGGAGATCCCTCCTTGTCACTGTCTGGGCACCCTGCCTACAGAAAGGAGAAGGTGATTCTCACCGCCATGTCTTCCGGAGAGGAGCAATGACGCTGCTGGAAGAAAGTGTCTCTCCCCAGCCGAGGGAGGGAACATCCGTGATGACTTCAGCCTGTTTCCCAGCAGGTTCAGTGTTCAGAGAGGGGCAGTCAGGGATTACTTCAGTCTGTTGCAAATGCCATTCCCCAGGGATGACCCTTCTGCCTGTCAGGAGCTGTCAGCCCTGCAGCCCCAGGGACAGCTGGAGGGAGCCCAGAGGGGACAGAGAAAGTGCTGCCTTGGGCTGGGCCTCTGCTGCTGAGCTGGGCCGGGCTCCTGGGATGGAGGGAGCTGATGGTAACAGGGCAGCGCTGCAGAGAGACAGCTCTGCCCAGGAGCAGCTCCTCTGCCAAGCGCAGCAGGGCTGAGGGCTCTGCCTGCAGGAGCTGAGGGGAGAGGAGCGAGGCACAGAGAGGATAAAGGCAGCCTGGGGTGGGAGGATGCCAAGAGCTCAGTGAGGGAGAAATCTTCACAGCCCTCTTTACGGTAAGTCTCTGTGTGCAGGGCATTGAAGCTGGTGTTCCTGGAGGGATCTCCTCGAGATGGTTCATCCCAAAGCCTGTAGGAACTGCCAGGACGATTCTCACAGATTCCTCAGTATAGAGGAGGAGGACCTGCTCCTGAGCAGGGCTTCCCTGCTGCACCATCAGTAGGACAGGGCATGATGTCTGCCTTGTGTGGGGGGTGAGTGCAAGGGTGCAAAGCCAGGTGTGCAGCCAGGGGTGCCCAGGGCTGTCCTTCTGAGCTGGGTACCTTCACCACTGTGGGGCTGTGTGATGGGGCAGGGACTCAGCTATGAGGGCTGTGGGGAGAAGCTGTGGGTGGAAGGAGAGACCTCTGACAGGACAGGGTCTTTCTGCTGTTGAGAGTGTGCTCCATGGGTCAGCGCTGCTCTAAGCTCCATGCTACCCCCAGGACATTTCCAAGGGGATTTGTAAAGAGGATGGTCAAAGTGTGGTTTCCCTGAAAGGGAAGGAGTCTGTGCTTTGGGATCAGTCCTCTTGGTTGGCTGGGTGGGAAGTGGGAGACAGGAATTTATTGTTCCACTCTTGAGGAGACACAGAGATGCCCGTTCTCTTTAGGACTTCTCTGAGCTGCTCCTCAGCCCTTGCACAGACAGAGCTGTCCCCGGAACAGTTCCCTGCTGCCAGGAGGTGTTTGCAGGGCAGAGCTGAGCACACGGGGAGTGGGATGTGGCTCTGGTTCTGTGAGCACTGCCAGGGAAGAGACCTGGGTACAGAGAAGCGGTTCCCAGCAGAGACAGCTGCAGGCGGCAGAGACATTGTCAGTGAGGGAGAGGGAGCTGATGCCAGAAACATGGTGGGAGGGGCGATTTGGGCACCTCCCTGCCATCCCCTGCAGTGCAGATACCTTTCCTGCAGCCATTCCCTGGTCTTCTTTTCCACGGAGCACAGCGTTCCCTCCTCGCTGACACAAGCATTTGGCCATCAATTGCCTTCTGAGAAGCCAGATCGCTAAAGAGGGGGGTGATGGTTCTGGTCCGGCTGAGACACCAGCATTATGGGTCCTGCCACACAGATATCACCATGGAGGAAAAGGAACAAACCACTCTCTTAACCTTTATGGCTCTCGGCAGTGCAATGTGTGCGGCTGGAAAAGATCTGACCCTCCCTTCAGGACACCAGAACTTTAAGATATATGACTCTTTCCCTGAGGGGTCCTGTTTGGGTCTAAGCTGCTCAGCAATGACTCTCCTATGGCATCTCTGTTTTTCCAAGTTCCCAACGTGGAAATCTTTTCATGGCTAAAGCCAAGAAAATGCTGTCAGGCAGCTGTATGCAAGCAGCTGTAAGAAGCTCTCTGTGCCCCTGGCTGGGAGGGGAGAGCTGAGATCATGCTTGGTTATGATGAGAAGAGGTGAGGGATTGGGAGATCAGCACTTGTAAACTGAATTTCTTTACTCTGAGCCATGCACAGTCTCTGTTGGTGGGAACCCCTGAGTGTGATTGTCCTCCAGCTCAAAACGTGGCAGCACAGGGCAGCTGAGACCAGGGTCTGGCCTCATTCCACACTAAGGGACAGTCCCTTTGTGTTTCAGCACCCACAGGATTTCACCTGGAGTGCAGCAGGAATGGCAAGGACTCCAACACTCCTCAGCTGTGGTGGGGTGACCAGAACAAAAGCAACACAGAGAAATTCCCACAACTGTGTTCCACAGTTGGGAGAACTGGCAGTGACAATGCTGAAAAGCTCTTTGATATCAAAAGTAGATTTGATCTGAGTTCACTCCATGTTCCTACTAACCAATTGCCGTAGTGCAGGACTGAATCCTGCAGAGCCCACAGCAGAGCTCCCTGCTCCCAGTTTCACCCTCAGCCAAGACCAACCACAGATCATGGAAGAAACTTGTAAATCTCTTCTGGAAAGAGCAGAGGAAATCTTGGATGTTTCTATGATTAATTGAATAGATTTTGCTTAAATAAATCTGTCCTAACTTATTCATGCATTTTTCCTACTTGAACAGGCTCCATTCCCAGAGGAAGACAATGTCCAACAGCAGCTCCATCACTAAGTTCCTCCTCCTGGCATTCGCAGACACACGGGAGCTGCAGCTCTTGCACTTCTGGCTCTTCCTGGGCATCTACCTGGCTGCCCTCCTGGGAAACGGCCTCATCATCACTGCCATAGCCTGCGACCACCGCCTCCACACCCCCATGTACTTCTTCCTCCTCAACCTCTCTGTCCTTGACCTGGGCTCCATCTCCACCACTGTCCCCAAATCCATGGCCAATTCCCTGTGGGACACCAGGGACATCTCCTATGCAGGATGTACTGCACAGGTCTTTTTCTTTTTCTTTTTGGTGTCAGCAGAGTACTGTCTTCTCACTGTCATGGCGTATGACAGGTACGTTGCCATCTGCAGACCCCTGCACTACGGGACCCTCCTGGGCAGCAGAGCTTGTGTCCACATGGCAGCAGCTGCCTGGGGAGGTGGGTTTCTCAATGCTCTGCTGCACACTGCCAATACATTTTCACTGCCACTCTGCCAGGGCAATGCTGTGGACCAGTTCTTCTGTGAATTCCCCCAGATCCTCAAGCTCTCCTGCTCAGACTCCTACCTCAGGGAGTCTGGGGCAATTGTGTTTAGTGTCTTTGCTGGATTTGGCTGTTTTGTGTTCATTGTGGTGTCCTATGTGCAGATCTTCAGGGCTGTGCTGAGGATTCCGTCTGAGCAGGGACAGCACAAAGCCTTTTCCATGTGCCTCCCTCACCTGGCTGTGGTCTCCCTGTTTGTCAACACCTCAGTATTTGCCCATCTGAAGCTCCCCTCCATCTCCTCCGCGATCCTGGACCTAGTGGTGTCATTCCTGTACTCGGTGCTGCCTCCAGCAGTGAACCTCCTCATCTACAGCATGAGGAACAAGGAGCTCAAGGATGCCCTATGGAAACTGCCCCAATGTACACCGTTTCTCTAATATGAACCTGCCTCCTCTTCTCTTCATGTTTCCCAGAATTTATCTTAAGCCTGTAGACTGGATATTTTTCCCTATGATAATTCTACTTACATATCATTATCTAGATTCTAGTACTTGACTTCTATGTCCTGTTCTGTCTAGCCTTGCACAGCACTCAGATACGACAGGTTCACTTGAAGCTCTTCAATACAATAAAATCTCCTGAGTGTAGTGTCTGAAGTCTCATTTCTTCCTCCAGAATTCTTGCCAAAAGATTTGAAAATAATTGATCTTTTAAAGAGTCATTTTTCTTTCTGTTATCCCGGTGTTTGGGGTTAAGTTCACAGTACAAATTTTTTCCAATGGACCAAAAAGTTCTGGTTATAAAAGCTGTGTCCAATGGCAGTGGAGATGGTGCATGGGCTCCCCATTACCTCCTTGGGCTGCTTCATGTTTGACTGGTCTGATTGTATATACAATCTCTCTGGAAATTAATTTGGAAAAATAGGGACAGAATGGGGACATGCCATGTTCTTTGGGCTGGGAGTGAATGGAAACTCAAAAGGTAAAACACCTTCAAAGGCAAAGTCCCTCAAAAGTGAAGAATTAAATTGCAAAACCCACAAATGAGGACTCTTCAGTGCCATGGGAGTCAGTGGGGACCCAGCGGGTAGAAGGAGGTGAGAGTGGAGAGATGTGGGTGCTGCCTGAGGAACCCCGGGACCAGGACTCTCGTGCTGTCCTGGGCAGTGGGGCTGGTGGGGGCAGAGAAGAGGGCAAATGCAGCTGGGATTGAGGATCACTGTTGACGCGGAAGTCACGGACACTGCTGACCACCAATATGATCAAGCAAATGCCGATTTATTGTTGATACATCCCGGTTAATATAGCCCTTCTAATTCCGTACCATGCGCAAGCTCTCTACTAATTGGCTAACTATATCATGCACGCACTCTTAGCTAAAATATGATTCGTTAAGTCTCTTTGTTCACGCACACAGTTCTCTCCACCTGCACCCTGCTTCACGTTCAGCCCCCTGTCACGTATGCCAGCTGTTTTCCTTCTTCTCAAGGTTGCTTCGTTTACTTTCTCACAGGAAGCTTCATTACTTTCTCACAGGCGGCCTCATTATTTTCTCACAGGTGGCTTCAGTACTTTCTTACAGGCAGCTTCAGTACTTTCTCACAAGCGGCTTCAGTGATGTCCTTGAGGCCTGCTGCTCACAGACATAACAATTCCATTTGGTCTGGATTGTTCACTAGGTGCCCCTGATACTCCAGGTATCCAACAAATCCCCCTTTTTGTTTTGAACAATCCAGACCCACTTTCATCATATGTTCCATAGCTTTCACAAAGCATTTTAAAATACACCCCAAAATCATCAGTGTCAACAGCAAACCCTTCAATAATACCAACCCATGTACTATCAAATCTTTTAGCCAGCCTGTGATCCCCAAGGATTTCAACCAGTCTGTTAACCTGCTTTCCACTTGTATTGCATGCATGTTGCATCATTACTCTGCCAACTGATAGCGTATCGACTTAGAGTGATCAGAAACATTCATGCAGCACATACCTTCAAAATCTTCACATCCATGTCCATGCGCTAATAACAAAAATTCAATGGCTGATAGATTCTGCAAAAATAGCATGACACATACTGTCCATATCTTCTAATAATCCTGATAACATGCTAGAGGTTAAATTAATTTGCTTTTGTGCCCAACAAGCTAATTATTTTAAGTTAGCTAAAGTTTTTGCAGTTGCTGCCCAAGGAACAAATAAAGATAATGCTATCCGCTCAGCTGTACCCAACAGGGTTAAATTGCCGTCACAATGGGGAGTCAATACTTTTAGCGATCTTCTTGCTCGAGTATGATTCCATAATGTTCTCATAGATGGAGCAAACATTATCAATTTTCCAAAATAACATGGTCCTCCTATGGCCCTTTTTGGCATTCCTAACCTTATTTTACTACAATATCAACTAGGTTCATGGCTGTTTGGTTCTTTTTTTTTTTTTATTTTGAGCCAGATTATCTGTATTGAGTTGTCAATCATTTTTTGCAAGCATGGTATGTTATGCCTAGTATGATGCCTAGTATCACAATTCCGATTTTAACCAAGGACAGCAACCACCCAATTATGCCACACACAAGCTTAGTTAATAAAATTACTGATCACACGTTATACATATTCATGATTACGAAGCAAAGCTAAGTTTCACTACCTTCTAGTAAGTTTCTACGATAACATGCTTCTACTATTATAGATATAACAACTCCGGTAACTTTCTTATCTATAAGAGCAATGACTAGTTTTCTGCAGGCCTCTGTTGAAAAAAGCCATAAATTCTGCTAACAGTGTTTTGTATCTTAAAGCTTCCCTTCTCATTCCATGGCTTTCTTCCTGAGAGCGTGATTGCATTCCTCCCCCAAGGTCGGTGTGCTTTCACTGGTACCATACTGACTCAGTGAAATGCCCACATCTCCCCCTTCTTTGTTTATGAGAAGAGGCTTGTTTCAATGCTTTATCTATTAAAGTCTGCACACATTTTAAGACACAGAATATAGATCAAAATACATATATAAAAGGAATGAATAAGCATCCTACAGCTATTAGTAACAAGCTTATATCAAGTCACCAAAAGATTTCTGAATATATCAAAACCATCACTTTGTTGCTGTTTTTGTACTCCTTTTTGCAAGTTTTGAATACTTTTGTGAATAGATTCCGAATGATCAGACAGATTCATGCAGCAAAGCCCATCAAAATCCTGACAATCATGATTTTGTGCTAATAATAAAAAAAATCTATTGCTGATCTATTCTGTTACTAACCCAACTATGTCAAAGACACCGCTGAGCAGGAGGATGATTATCAGCCAGGTCAGAGCAGAGAAGGGAGGCAGGCGCAGCACCTTCAGGGCGTCCCCTGTTGTAAATAATGTGTGCTCTGGGTCTGTCCTCTCCCCTTCGCTCCAAGCCACCTCTGTTTATACCCTCCGCAGATTCAGCGAAAGAGTACTGACCAGGTGTTGCTGCATGCGTGGCCAGCGCATGCAACAAGGCCTGTCAAATATGTGCTCTGCAGGCTAACAGCGGTTCTGTTTTGTAAAGTAGCATAGTATATAGAATCTACATCAGTTAGCAGCATTGATAGTGCCGATGCAGTTGTATTTATTTGCTTAGCAAGCCAACAGTCCAATTTATTTAGCGTAGTTAACGCCTAGGCACTTGCCACACCAGGTGTAAAGACTGAAGCAGCAATAATTTTACTTAGTTTCCAAAACTCTGTATTATCTTGGCAATCAGATTCAATGCTATGTATGCTTCGTTTAGGTCTTTTATGCTGTCTGGATTTTGATATGTGCTCGCATGATTATGTCATGCTGTGTTGTTGCAATGTATAGATCTTAAAGCATTTACAATCATTACCCCTCTAGAAACATTAGCTCTTGAATAGTTAAAAAAATAGACATAAGTCCATCTTTACTGATCCCAAAAGTTCCATCTTTTGTAGTTTAGCACTCAGCACTCTGTTGTTTTACACAGAGTTGCCATCCTACCGGTATCTGGCAGGTCAACCAAACATGTTCTGAAATACCCGCAGATGATACAGACAGGGATCCACTTGTTTACTGCTCCTGTAAAGACATAAGCGTATCCCTTCCCCCATGTTATAAGAGGGAACGGTCCTTCCACTTATACACAGCTCGACTCAGACAGGAGTATCTGTTAACCATGTCAGGGGCGGGGGGGTGGGAGCGCCTGGCGGCGGCCGTGGCCCCGGACATATAAGAGGAAAGAAAACTAAAACCCGAGGTTTAAGACAAGAATAGGGAGGGATCCTTAAAGCCACTGCTACAAGCAAAACAGACCATCACTAAAACCAAAGCAGGATAAGGAAAAAGGGAACAAGACAACCTTCCCCCACCCCTCCCTCTTCCCGGGCTTAACACCATCTCCACCTCCCTCCTCTGCCCTCTGAGCGGGACAGGGATGGGGCGTGGGGGGGCGGGAAGAGGGAATGGGGGTTACAGACAGTTAATCACGCGCCGCTTTATTGATATCAACGGTTTAACTGCTGCGCCTACAGCAGCAGCCATGACTGTAGCCTTTTCTTGTTCTAACATTTGCTCGGCAGCTTCCAGCAGTTGCCCTGTACTTGATCCTTTTGGCAGCACACTAAGGGCTTTCTCAGTTTTTTCATTAGCATTATTAAAGGCAAGCATATCTAAGAACTTTGCTTTCATGTCATCATCCAGATCAGGGTGAGCCATAATTGCAGTGTGCAACCGATCGATAAATTTCCCATATGGTTCTGTGGGACCTTGCCTTACTGACGTAAAGGCAGGTCTGGACTTTTCATCGTGCACCCTAGCAAGTGCTCTAGAAGCCAAATCTTGGCCCAGTTGTAACACTTCAGTAGCAAATTGCGCTTGCCAATCAGATCGTGTATAGGTCTCTGTAGATCGGGTGTCAGATGGGCCAACAATGGTGAAACTCATTTGCATCTGTTACTCACCAAGAGGGAAGAGCTGGTGAGGGATGTGAAAGCCAGAGTCAGCCTTAGTTGTCATGATCGTTAAATAATGGGGTCTCACCTCCCAAGGAAAATGAGGAAGGAAAATAGAAGCAGGAAAGTCATGGGTAAGTTCCTTAGAAAAAAAGAAAGCGTACAGGAGATGGATGCAGGGTAACTACAGGCCGGTCAGCCTCACCTCTGTGCCTGGCAAGGTCATGGAGCAGATTCTCCTGAAACCATGCTAAGGCACGTGGAGAGCAAGGAGGTGGTTGGTGACAGCCAACATGGCTTCACCAAGGACAGATCGTGCCTGACCAATTTGGTGGCCTTTTATGACGGGGTGACAGCATCGGTGGACAAGGGACAAGCAATAAACATCATCTACCTGGACTTGTGCAAGGCATTTGACATTGTCCTGCACGACATCTTTCTCTCTAACCTGGATGGACCACTCAGTGGATGAGGAGTTGGCTGGATGGCTGCACTCAGAGAGTGGTGGTCAACGGCTCAATGTCCAAGTGGAGACCGGTGACGAGTGGCGTCCCTCAGGGGTCCGTGTTGGGCCCGGCCCTGTTCAACATCTTTGTCGGCGACATGGACAGTGGGATAGAGTGCACCCTCAGCAAGTTCACCGATGTCACCAAGCTGTGTGGTGCTGTGGACATGCTGGAAGGGAGGGATGCCATCCAGAGGGACCTGGACAGGCTGGAGAGTTGGGCCCGTGCCAACCTCATGAAGTTCAAGCAGGCCAAGTGCAAGGTCCTGCACCTGGGTCATGGCAATCCCAGGCACAAATACAGGCTGGGCGGAGAATGGATTGAGAGCAGCCCTGAGGAGAAGGACTTGGGAGTGCTGGTGGACGAGAAGCTCAACATGAGGTGGCAATGCGCCCTTGAGGCCCAGAAGGCCAACCGCATCCTGGGCTGCATCAAGAGGAGCGTGGCCAGCAGGTCGAGGGAGGTGATTCTCCCCCTCTACTCTGCCCTGGTGAGACCCCACCTGGAGTACTGTGTCCAGTTCTGGAGCGCCCAACACAAGAAGGACATGGACCAGTTGGAGAGGGTCCAGAGGAGGCCACGAAGATGATAAAAGGGCTGGAGCACCTTTCCTATGAGGCCAGGCTGAGAGAGTTGGGACTGTTCAGCCTGGAGAAGAGGTGGCTCTGGGGAGATCTTATAGAGGTCTTCCAGTAACTCAAGGGGGCCTACAAGAAAGATGGGGAGAGGCTGTTCAGTAGGGCCTGTTGTGATAGGAAGAGGGGTAACGATTTCAAAATAGAGGGAGGTAGGTTTAGATTGGATATTAGGAAAAAACATTTTACACTGAGGGTTGTAGAACACTGGAACAGATTTGCCAGGGAGGTGGTGAATGTCCCATCCCTGGAAACAATCAAGGCCAGGCTGGACGGGGCTCTGAGCAACCTGATCTAGTCAGGGATGTACCTGCTTCTTGCAGGGGAGTTGGACTTGACGACCTTTGAAGGTCCCTTCCAACCCTAACCATTCTGTGATTCTTAATAGGACTGGTTTTAAGAAGTCCTAGAGTTGACATTTGCAAGAGAGTTGAAGGGCACAACAATCAGTTGATACTACTTCAGAAGAAGAAATGAGGAGTATATGTAGCCACTGCTGGGTTTAGTAAGAGGAGGAATAGATAGGTTTGAGGTGCTCTTGGCCTTTGTCTTATCCAGCAAGGTCTCTCAGCTGCGTGTGCCTAAAAGGCAGAGCCCAGCCAAAACACAGCAGTGGATGTAGATGGAGTCAGAGTTTACTTAGGTAAGGTCAGTCCTTAAGAGTCCATTGCACCAGATGGGATGGATCTTAGGATGCTGAGAGACCAGGATGATGTCATAGCAAGGCTGTTCCGAGACATTTTGTGATGTCATAATAAGTGGAGGAAGAAAAAAGCCAATCTTGCGTACATCTTCTAAAAAGACCCAAGGACTGAGCAGGGGAATTACAGGCTGCAGTGACAGAGGCCAGGAGCTGTGTGGCTGGGCAACAGCTCTGTGGGAGAAGGCTGTGGTGGTCCTTCCGTTTCATGAGGCAAAACATGACCCAGCAGAGAAGGTGGCCAACAGCATCCAGGGCTGCATGAGGAGCACCACAGGCAGAAGAAGTAATTATCTCCTTCTGCTCAGCACTTTTTACACTACATCCAAAATAGTTCAGGTTTAGACGCTGTGCAATGGTGATGAGACCTTGCTGTGAGGAGGAGGTTGGCTTAGAGACCTCCTGAGCTGCCTTGCAGCACAGGTGATGGTGCATTTCCTTCCACCACAGGGCTTCCCTTGACCATGCTAGGGAAAGCACTCTGGTTCCTCATGGCCATGGAAGTGAGCAAACATGACTTTGGCCAGATCACCTTTCTTGTCTTCTGCACGTCACCGCTGCTCACATGCAGAGCTGCTTGGCAGGTACTTCCAGACCTCCTTGATCATGGCCTTTGCTTCATCTGCTGTTCCCTTTTCCCCTCTTTTCTCCCACCAGAGATCTTCTCTTTGATCATCCTTAGCGACTCCCATACAAACAGCCCTCTTGTTTGCTCTTTCCACACTGGTCTTGGCTTGGCTTGCTTTGTAGCTCTTTCTGAGTGTCGTGGTTTTGTTAGTGAGGGGGGGCCTAAGGTGGTAGCTTCTGCAGGAAACTGCTAGAAGTCGCTCCCCTTTGTTCAGTGGACTTGGCCAGGCCTAGGGCGGACCTGCTGCTGGCCAAGGTCGAGCCGATTGGTAGCAGAATGTCCCGTGATAACGCCTCTGCGATAACGTATTTAAGAAGGGGAAAACAGAGAAAAAAAGAGAGAAGAGAAGATGTGAAGAAGCTGAGCGGGGGCAGAGGCGCAGAGGGGGAGGCGCAGGCCTCCTGGGCCTTGCAGGCCTCACCCTCTGGCCTCTTGCCAGGCGGCCAACTGGGCCCGACTCGGCCCGGCCCGGCTGCAAGAAGTGGAGAGGAGATGAGAAGTGAATTAGATGTAAAAAGATCCTGAGAGACATCTACCACCCTGTTGTGAGGAACGGCTGCAGACGCCAAGGTCAGTTCAGAAAGGAGGGGGAGGAGTAATGCGGCTCCTGGCCAAGATTCCCCTGCAGCCTGTGGTGACGACCATGGTGGAGCAGGTTGTCCCCCTGCAGCCCATGGAGGTCCACGGAGGAGCAGAGATCCACTTGGAGCCCGTGAAGGACCCCGTACCGGGGGAGGTGGATGCCTGAAGGCGGCTGTGGCCCGTGGAGGGCCCGCTGGGACAGCCGTTCTGGAGAGACTGTACTCCGTGGAAGTGATGACCCACGCCGGAGCAGTTCCACGAAGGACTGTGGCCCGTGGGAGGGACCCCACGATGGAGCAGGGGAGGAATGTGAGGAGTTCTTCCCCCGACCATGAAGCAGCGGCATGAAACAACGTATGATGAACTGACTGCAACCTCCATTCCCTCTTCCCCCCTGTGCCGCTCGGGGGGGGAAGGTAGTAGAGATAAAGTTAAGCTTGGGAAGAGGGAGGGGTGGATGGAGGTTATCTTGTTCTCTGTCTCATTATCCTGCTGTTTGTAGTAATAAATGAATAGTTTTTCCCAAGTCGAGTCTGTTTTGCCCGTGACGGTAACTTTGAGGATTTCTCCCTGTCCTTATCTCAAACCTCGAGCCGTTTTTCCTTATATTTTCTCTCCCTGTTCTTTCGGAGGGTGGGGGGAGTGAGAGAGAGACTGCGTAGTCTGGTCCTGATCAGGGCTGAACTACGACACTGAGGTGGCCAGCATGGATAATTCTATATCTGAAAGCAAATTCATTGAATTAATAGCTTATTTTAGTATTTGTAGTGCCCTGCAACTCATGTTGTTTTCTTGTGAGAGACACCAAAAGCAGGGTGAGCCAGCTGCCTGCAAGATTAACAGCTGTCACAATGGAGCATCAGTCTGGGAGAACCCTGAGAATCTCTGGGGTTCGGCCAACAGGAACATCCTGAAGTTCACAAGGAGAAGCAACAAGTCCTGCATTGAGAGGAAAGAATAACCTTGTAACTCAGGGCAGGCTAGGACCTGGCTGGCTGAGCAGGGACCCTAAGGAGGAGGGCCTGGGCCCAGGGAGGGATGCCATGTGAGCCAGTAGAACATGCTGACCATAAGTGAGATCAGCTGGGTAGGCAGCTGCCTTAGGAACAATGTGGCCACTCAGAAAAGGGGAGTTACCATCCCCCTCGGCTGAGCACTGTTGTGGCCACATTTGGACTGGTTGGTTCCTCTGTTGAGTTTCCTGCTCTAGGCAATGTGGGAGGAACTGGAGAGTGCCCAGAAGAGGTCTTCCAAGATGGCATCTCGTGTACATGTCCTCTGTGGGGATGCTGAGGCACCTGGGCTTTTGCCTGCTGAGACAGAGGCTCAGAGCACCACGATCAGAGGCTTCATCTCCTTGAACAATGGACTGACAGTGGATGGATTTGTGTGTGTGTGTGTGTGTGTCCACCCAGAGGGAGTTTGGACCAGCCCAAGGCTTTGTGTGCCAAGGCACAGCCAGGGACGGTGGAGAGAAATCAGCAGTGGTAGTGAGATACTCAGATGAGAACAAGAAGAAGAGGAGTAGGTGTTCACAGCTTTCAAGGGAACACGTGCAGGCGTAGGGCAGCAGAGGACAGCCTGTGTTGGAGATTGTTGAGGGAGCTGGCAATGCTGAATACCCTCATCAGAGCTGACATCTTTCTCCCCTTGGCCATGGCTGTTCCCTGTGCCACCTAGGAGAAACTTTATCATGACAGCACCAGGGCCTCATGGACTCCTCTTCCCCACTCAGGAGCAGGGAGGTGTCACACACTGTTCTTGCACTTGGCGTTGCACATCATCCCCACATCACACTGCCCCAGAAAGAGTCTCAAGAAACCTGTGAGGGACAGGATCTCCCTTTCCAGTGCCTAGGGGTCAGGGCTTGGCCCTCTGGCTTGATATAACACATCCAGGTTTACTCAGAATCTGTTCCACCTTTACATTGCTTTTCCCTGTCATTTCAGCTCTCACCAGCCCCAGGGAGGCTTTGTCAGTAACGTCCCTCAGTGGGACCCATTAAGGCTCCAAGAAACTTTGGAGTTTGCATCTGACTTTGACTTCTGGAGAGGTTTCCTCAACTTCCTCACCGTGTCTGAGGTTCATGGACTTAGCCCCAAAGCCACCAGAGAGGTCATTAAAATCCTTGGGCTGGTCCTCTGCTGCTGAGCTGCTCCAGGCTCCTGGGACGCAGGGAGCTCACGGCAAGGAGGCAGAATGGCAGAGAGACAGCTCTGCCCAGGAGCAGCTGCTCTGCCAAGCGCAGCAGGGCTGAAGGCACTGCTGCAGGCACTGAGTGGGGACAGGCAGGGCAGAGAGAGGTTAAAGGCGGCCTGGGCTGAGAGCTCACTGGAGGAGAAACCTTCACAGCCCTCTGCACAGTAAGTCTCTGGCTGCAGGGCAATGAACAGGAGCTTCCTGGAGGGATCTCGTCCAGCTGCCACAGCCCACAGAGATCTCTCTCCAGCGTAGAGGAGGAGGAGGAGATGCTCCAGAGCAGGAGTTCCCTGCTGCACTCCGAGAGGGACAGAGCACGGTGGGTGCCTTCTCCCAGGGAAGGCTGCAGGGTGTGAATGTGTGTGTGCAGCCAGGGGTGCCCAGGGCTGTCCTTCAGAGCAGGGTCCCTGCGCCCCAGGGGCTGTGTGCTGGGGCAGGGAGTGCGATGTTTGCTGGAATCAGCCTTCCCAGGGAGCACCCAAGGGCACGGAGGGAGAAGCTGTTGGGGGCAAAGAGGGACCCTTAGCAGGGTCCCTGTCCTGTTGAGCTCTGGATCTCTGCAGGACATTGCCAGAGTAAGCTTTCTAAGAAGCACATCAGGACAGGGGATACCTGGAAGGAAAGGTGCTTTCTGAAGTCTCTGCTTTCAGTCCCTTGCTGTGTTTGTGGGGGAAAAGAGCAATGGAGCTGTCAGGTTTGCACAAGAGACTGACACTCCCACAACATTGGACTGAAAGGTCAGTGGGTCTGTGAGGAGGCTGATAACGTCCCTTCACCTCTTCCACTGCCTGCTGAACTCCCCATCACTTGTGTGGTATCACCATGGTTCATCTGAGGTGCTCCTTAGCCCCTGCCAACACAGAGGCCCTGTCTGCCGGAGCAGAAGCACTGGGGCATTTCTCCTCCTTTCTCCACCTGCCCCTGCTGCTGCTGCTCTTGTTTTCGGGCTCTCTGGGGATGGGGGTTCAGCAGCAGCTCAGCCACTGACCCTACAGGCCTTGCCGTGCAGATGTGTCCATGGGAGCAAGGTGCCCACGCCCTCTTCTGGCCTGTGGGTCTCTGGGCAATGCAGTCAGGAGGGTGGGGATGAAGCTGGCTCTCTGTTAAGGACACCCCATCTTCAGGGCATCCAGGAGCTGACAGCTCTTCCCTGGAGAGGGGAGTGTGGATATCATCTGCATTTTGAAACTGGGTTCCTCTCTTCTGAGCGGCATCCAGTTCCTTTCAGGGGAAGATCTGAGTGTGCTCATCCTCTGGCTCAGAGAGCTGTGAGCCCAGGGCAGCTGACAGCAGGATGGATGGACATACTGTCTGTCCTCCCTGTGCACCAAGGCTCTGTCCCTTTGCCTCCCAGGGCTCTCAGGATGGCACCTGCAGTGTAGCAGAGATGCCAGGGATGTCTGCCTTCAGCAAACGCTCCTCAGGTGGGACAGGGGGCAGGAACAAAAGAAACATAACCAACCCCCCACAGCTCTGCTCTGCAGTCGGATGAGTTGGGAGGGACAGTGATGAAATGTCGTTGATTTCATGAGGGGATTTAAACAGAGATCACTCCTGGTTCCTACCTGCCTGTTGGTGCACAGCAGCACTGACTCCTCAGGAGCCCACGGCATCATCCTCTGCTCCACACTGGACCCTCAGCCAGCAAAACCCAAAGGTCAGCAGTTGGAGAGAGTCCAGAGAAGTCCATGAAGATCATCAGAGGGCTGGAGCACCTCTCCTATCAGGACAGGCTGAGAGAGGTGCAGTTCATCCTGCAGAAGACAAGGCTCCAGGGAGACCTTATAGCGGTCTTCCAATATCTAAAGGGGGCCTAGAGAAATAACTCTTCAGTAGGGCCTGTTGTGATAGGGTGAAAGGTACTGGTTTTAAAATAGACAGAGCTAGATTCAGATGAGATATTTGGAAAAAAATTTTTACAATAAGGTTCATGAAATACAGGAGCAGGTTGCCCAGAGAGGTGGTTGGTGCCCCATCATTGGAAACATTCAAGGCCACGTCGGATGAGGCTCTGAGCAACGTGATCTAGTTGAAGATCTCCCTTCTGGTTGCAGGGGCTTTGGACTAGATAACCTTTACATGTCCCTTCCAACAAAACCATTCCATGATTCTATGAAGGTCTTTCTGGAAGGACTGAGTTTTTGGGAGGTGATGGTTCTATGAGAAATCGAGTAAGATTTTCTCAGAGAAGCGAGTTCTAACCCTTCACTGTCTTGTCTTGCTTCAACAGGTCCCCATGTTCAGAGGAAATAAATGTCCAACAGCAGCTCCATCACTGAGTTCCTCCTCCTGGCATTCGCAGACACACGGGAGCTGCAGCTCTTGCACTTCTGGCTCTTCCTGGGCATCTACCTGGCTGCCCTCCTGGCCAACGGCCTCATCATTACTGCCATAGCCTGCGACCACCACCTCCACACCCCCATGTACTTCTTCCTCCTCAGCCTCTCCCTCCTTGACCTGGGCTCCATCTCCACCACCATCCCCAAAGCCATGGCCAATTCCCTCTGGGACACCAGGGCCATCTCCTACACAGGGTGTGTAGCCCAGCTCTTTCTCTTTTCCTTTTTTATTTCAGCAGAGTATTTTCTTCTCACTGTCATGGCCTATGACCGCTATGCTGCCATCTGCAGACCCCTGCACTACGGGACCCTCCTGGGCAGCAGAGCTTGTGTCCACATGGCAGCAGCTGCCTGGGGCAGTGGGTTTCTCAATGCCCTGCTGCACACTGCCAGTACATTTTCACTGCCACTCTGTCAGGGCAATGCTGTGGACCAGTTCTTCTGTGAAGTCCCCCAGATCCTCAAGCTCTGCTGTTCAGTCACCTACCTCAGGGAAGTTGGACTTCTTGTGTTTAGTGTCTTTGCTGGATTTGGCTGTTTTGTGTTCATTGTGGTGTCCTATGTGCAGATCTTCAGGGCTGTGCTGAGGATCCCCTCTGAGCAGGGACGGCACAAAGCCTTTTCCACGTGCCTCCCTCACCTGGCTGTGGTCTCCCTGTTTATCAGCACTGCCGTATTTGCCCACCTGAAGCCCCCCTCCATGTCCTCCCCATCCCTGGATCTGACAGTGACTGTTCTGTACTCATTGGTGCCTCCAGCAGTGAATCCCCTCATCTACAGCATGAGGAACCAGGAGCTCATGGATGCCCTACGGAAACTGGCTCAATGGACACAGTTTCACGCACAGTAGCCTACCTCCCCTTCCCTGCGTGTTTCTAATAGTTTATCTTAACCCAGAAGTTTTGTTTTGTTTTTTTTCCTCCATGATAATTCTAATTATATATAATTTTCTAGGCTCATTCTACGTCTTTTGAGGCTTGATCCTGTTGTGTCTGAGCCTTGCACCACACTGTGTCATATATGACCTGTCCAATATCAGCTCTTCAATAAAATGATATTTTCCAGGTGCAGTGACTGAAGGCTGGGTACTTCCTCCAAAGTGGCTGCCAAAAAAAACATTTACAAGGAATTAATCTTTTAAAGAATCTTTACTCTTTGTGTTCTCCTGGTGTTTGGGGATATGCTCACAGTAAAACTGGGTTCCATTGGACCAAAAATTCTGGTTTTTAAAAGCTCTCTTCTTGGAGTCCAGTGGCAGTCGAGATGGTGCATGGGCTCCCCATTATCTCCTCAGGCTGCATCATGTATGACTGGTCTGATGGCATCTCAAATCTCTCTGGAAATTCATTTGGAGAGGTCAGGACAGGTGCCTAAAACATGAAGCATTGAATTGCTGAACCCACAAACACAGACTCTGCAGTGCCATGGGAGTCAGTGGGCACCCAGCGGGTAGAAGGAGGTGAGACTGGAGAGATGTGGGTGCTGCCTGAGGAGCCCCAGGGCCAGGACTCTCATGCTGTCCTGGGCAGTGGGGCTGGTGGGGGCAGAGAAGAGGGCAAATGGAGCTGGGATTGAGGATCAGCTTACAATATGACCACAGGAGAGCCTGAGAGTGACTGGCCTCTGTTTCCTTCTGTCATTATTGCAAGCACCAGCCCTGGGGCCAACGGGGAGGCTGAGACCTCTCTGTGTCCTCCAGCAGCTGCTGTGCCCTTCAGAGGGGCTGGGGCTGCAGTGTGAGTGCCCAGAGCTCTGCAGCACCCTGCGGTGGGCAGAGCCATGGGACCAGTCCACACTGGTCTGGGCTGGGCTGGGCTGGGCTGTGCTGGACTAGAGAGCGGGGAGGTGGGAGATGGGAGGGGCTGGACTTGAAAGAGACAGTGAGAGGAACATTCCAGTGTAGAGCCAAGCTGTGTGAGTGTGCGAGGTGCAGCACACAGCAGGTTTCTCACTGTGCAGAACCAGGTGACCCAGTGAAGGAAGCAAGGCACCACGGGCGCAGAAGAGAGTGACTCGGTCTGTGCCAAGTTCCCTTGACACACCAAGGAAGCTGTCTCAGGAAAATTGTCCCAGACCAGTCCCACACACCGGCCGTTTCCATCTCTGCCCATACACCACAGGCCTGAGAAGGGACCTTTGCTGTATGGTCACCTCCTTCCTCCTTCAGAGCTCAGTGATACCCGACTCGATCACAGTTATTAATAAAAAGGAAACCAGTTTCCTACTGACACTCATTACACACCAAGTCCCACAGCTCTTGCCACTGCTGGTCTCTCATCTATGCTTGTTCTCAGACAGCTGCAGCTACATCAGGTGCTGGGTTATTAAATATTGAAAATCTCCATTGATGGAGATCCCACCAACTGGCCTGGGTCCTTGCTCCAGTGTTTGGCTCTGAGAGATTTCTCAAAAATCCAGCCCTCTCAGCCTGTCCATGTCCATAATGTGCTCCAGGCCCCAAGCATCCTTCTGGCCTCTGCAGGACTCGCTCCAGTCTGTCAGGGTCTTTCCTGTGCTGGTGAGCCCCACACTGGACACAGCAGTCCTGATGTGGTCCTGTGGTGGGTTAACCTTGGCCAGCAGCCAGACACCCACCCAGCTGCCCATACCCTGCCCTGACTCAACAGGGGAAAAGCAAAACATTAACAAGAAAAGCTCATTGGTCAAGATAAGGAAAAGGAAATCACTTTACCAATTACTGTCACTGGCAAAAAAAAAGGATTGACTTGGAAAAGACCAATTTAATTTATTGCCAATTAAAAAAAAAAAGGATTTGGACAGTAAGAAACCATAACAAAGATATTAAAAGTGATCTCCCCAGCCCACTCCCTTTTCCCAGGCTCAAATTACTTCTTTATGCCGAAATCTTCTATCCACTCAACCCCAAGGCAAGCCCTGGGGGGATGGTGAATGAGGCGTTAGAGACAGTACAGAATGCCTCTAACACTCCTCGTTCCTCACACTTTCCCCCACTCCACTGTGGATCCCTTCCTCAGCACCCACTGCATTTGCAATAAAGACCAAGTTTTGCTCCTTTTCTTCTGTTGTACTTTTCTCACTTATTCTCACAGAATCACTGAAACGTTATGGTTGGAAGGGAGCTCTGGAGATCCTCTCATCCAGCTTCCAAGCTCTGGAACGGTCAGCTACAGCAGGTTGCTGAGGACCTTGCCTAGGTGGATTTAGAATATCTCCACAACCTCTCTGGGGAACTTTTTCCAGTGTTTGACCATCCTCAAAATCAAAAAGTATTTTCTTTGGTACAGGTGGAATTTTATGTGTTTTAGTTGTGTCCACCACCACTTGTCTTGTCACAGCTAACTACTGAATAGACTTTGGCTCCCTTACCTTCATTCCCTCCCATCAGGTACTTATGCATATTAATAAGGTCCCCTTGAGCTTTTTCTTCTCCTGACTGAACAGTCACATCTCTCAGAATTTCCTTCTATGAAAGATGATGCAGCCCCTTAAACCAGCTTTGTGGCCTTTGCTGAACTTCCCTCAGTAGGCCAAAGGCCAACCACATTGTTGCACTGGGGAGCCCCACACCGGATAAAGCGCTCCAGATGTGTCCTCACCAGTGCTGAGTAGAGGGGAAGGATCATCTCCCTCCATCTCCCACCAATGTTTTTCCTTATATTGTGAAGGAAGCCGTTGGCCTACACCACGATGGTGCGTTGAAGGCTGATGCTCAGCTGCTTGTCCTCCAGGACCCTAAGGTCCTTCTCTGCAGAGCTGCTGTATGGCCAGTCAATCCCCAGCATGATGTCCACAGTGTGGTCGGATCACAGGCTGTCCTCCCCCAGGGACATTCTCAGCAGCAGCTTTCCTTCTTGGAGATGGGCTTCACCTCTGTCACAG
Source organism: Otis tarda (assembly GCA_026413225.1). Taxonomy (NCBI): domain Eukaryota; kingdom Metazoa; phylum Chordata; class Aves; order Otidiformes; family Otididae; genus Otis; species Otis tarda. The sequence continues at coordinate 581,176 of CM048590.1, forward strand.
GTCCCACAGTGCTGCAGAGTCACCTGGGACAGCAAAGCCCTCTCCTGCCAGGGCTGCACAGCCAGGGCTGTTTCTCTCCGGCCTTGGGGGCTGCAGCTTTGGCTCTCTTTGTGGGAACCTCACTCCTCAGTATATTGTCACCTGCTATCCACTCCAGAACGCCTCTGCTGTGAAACACAGCCTTTCCACACAAGAAGTCCAACCTCTCGGTACGAGGTTTCCATGTGACAAGTCTGCCCAAATGTGCACCAAAGCCCAGAGCCTGGGGCACAGACAGGAGGAGCCCCGTGTGCCCTCACAGAACTGTGACATCAGTGCAAGAAGAGCTGAGGTGGGGGGGGGACAGCTCCCACGGCTTTTGTAGTGGATGGTGATAGAGTGTCTGGAAGAGAGATGGACAAAGACGATGTGGGGCAGGGATGCCCTTGGTGATTTAAGGGCAGTTAAGATACGTGGAGCACCCATCTGGGACAGGAAACAGGTCAGTTGAGAGTTCCTCTGGGAGTCAGAGCAGAGGCCACAGAGGATGCCACTGTGGTAAGAGTTCAATTTGGTTTGACTCCAGTGAGCAGCTAGGAGCACCAGAGCCACCTGTGCACTCTCTCTTTTCATAACCAGAGAAATGGGGGATACAATCAGAAGTGCAAGAGCAAGAAAATTCACGAGTCGAGAGAAAGATTTAAAGAGGGAAGCAAAAGCTTTGTGTGCAAGCACAGCAAAACAAGGAATTCATTCCATGCTTTCCTTCAACAGGCAGATGTTTAGCTATTTCCAGGAAATCAAGGCTCCAGCAGTGGGACTTGAGATCACAGTTCCATGGCCATAAATATCCACTCTTCCTCCATCTTTCCTTGAGGTTTTTTTTGCTGAGCATGACATCATATGGCGTGGAAAATCCCTTTGCCAGTTGGGTTCAGCTTTCCCAGCTGTGCCCCTGCCAACTTCTTGGCTAACTTCTTGTGTACCTGCTGTGGGGCAGAGTGTGAGAAAGAAGAAGCCTTTGTGCTCTGCAAGGGCCGTTCAGCAACAACCAAAACGCTGCTGTGTTATCAGAGCTGGGTCAGTTACAGATCCAAAGCACAGCACCCTGTGCACTGCTGTGAGGGAATTAACGCCATCCCAGCCAGGTCCAGGACAGATTCTCCTCACAGCTTCTGCTTTAGGCCCCTCACTCCCCCTTGGCAGACCTCCTCCAGACCGTCTCCAGTACCTCCACTTTCCTTTTGAAGGGTGAAACCCACTGGCTCATACAGCACCCAGAAACTTCTCCTCAGGGCACTCCTTAGCTGGGCAGGTCCCTGCCCATGCTGCTGCTGCATGCAGTTTTTCTGCAGCTTTTCCTCCTTCAGGTTTCCGCTGGCCATATCCCCAGGTGTGTTGAGGTCCCTCTGGACAGAACCTCCAGCAGTCCAGCTTTTAAAGTGTGTGTGCCAATGGTCATCCTGAGTCGTGGAGCCTCTAACGAGATTGTAAATTAGACTGGTAGATGCAGGGCACTACAGAGAGCAAAAGAGTATTCATGCAATGGAGTGGCCAAGCAAGGTAGAAAGCACCATGGTAATCATCTCAGAAACATCAAAGGAGGGTACAAAGTGAGCAAACAGATGGCTAATGGGCAAATGCTGAAAAGGAGTTGGCTTTTTGGATGGGAGTGCAAAAGGATGGCTAAAGAGACTACTTGAGGTGGGAGAAGAGTGAAAAGGGAATGAAAGGGGAAGGAAAGAAAGGATCAGGTCTGTTTGGCGATACCTGACAAGAAGGCCAACATCTGAGCAACACTGCCTGGAGCAGAAGAAAGCTGCAGCTGGTCTGACTCTACTGACATCTGACTGATTTCCATGGTTGTGAGGAACCTGAGAGCTTTCCCTACTGTCATCAAGGGCAGATCCAGAGGGGAGGGAACCAAAGCATCATTTGGGTTTCCACTCTCCTGACTGAGATTTCAGGAGGTCTTTGGTCCAACCTCCTGGTCACAGCATGATCAGCTATGGAGTCAGAACACATTGCTTAAAGGTTCCAGTGGGGGCCGAAAGCACCCAAGGACAGAGATGGCACAACATCTCTGGGAAACCTGCTCCAATCCTTGTATGCCCTCAAGGAGAAATAGATTTTCCTTCTCTCTGGCCTGAACATTCCTGATTTCAAAACCTGACAATTGTCTATTATCCTCCTACCAAACACCATGGTGACAAGACTGGCTCCATCTTCCTGAAAACATCTCTGCAGTGACTGGCAGGCTGCTGTGACGCTCCTGAGGCCTTCCCTTCTTCAGCTTGAACAAGGACTTTTCCCTCAGTTTCTCCTCCCAGGAAAGTGCTCCAGCCCCTGAACATCTTGGCAGCTCTCCTGTGACGTCTCTCCCAGTTGTCAACATCTTCCTTGATGTGATGGTTTATCTCTGGCCAATCGCCCAGCAGCCACACAGCCGCTTACTCCCTCCTCCCCTTCCCCAGTGGAGGCCCAAAAATTGACACAGTAGTGTCACACTGGTGGTCTGAGGAGCAATTAGAGGGAGACAGTCATTTCCCTCAGTCTTTTGGTGAGAGTCCTGTTCATACACTCCAGAACACTGCTGGCTGCCTTTGCTACCAGGCACAAGGTGGGATCTCATTGAGCTTTCTGTCCCTCAGCACCACCAGGAGCTTTTACACAGAGCTGCTCCCCAGCCAGGCATTCCTCAGCCCCTTCTGCTTCCAGCTGTCAGTCTAGCCCAGGAGCGGGACCTGGCATTTGTCCTTCCTCTGTCCCACGAAGTTCCTGACAGGACAGTCCTCCTGCCTGTCAGGTTTCCCCTGCATGGCATCCCAAAGGCACGGCAATGGTCCTCCCGATGTAGTGTTATCGACCAATGTGGTGACAGTTGCCTCCTCCTGGCCATGGGTATAGGTATTAAACTGCACAGGGCTCAGGAGAGTCTTCTGTGCTGCCCCAGTATGTCCCAGTCGCTGCCAGGTAGAGTGTGACCCCTTCACCACTGCTCTCTCAGCCTGATCATTCATCTGGTCAGTTCCTATCTGTTTGTTGACCCACCATGAGTCAGGGCCACGAAGATGGTCAGAGGGCTGGAGCACCTCTCCTATGAGGACAGATTGACAAAGTTGAGATTTTCTGCATGGAAAAGAGAAGCTTCCTCAGAGGCCTTATAGCGGCCTTCCAGTACCTAAAGGGGACTTATGAGAAGGATGGGGAGAGGCACTTTAGCAGGGGCTGTTGTGAAAGGACGAGGGGTAATGCTTTTTAAATAGAGGGAGGTAGATTCAGACTGGACATAAAGAAAAAAAAAATTACAATGACGTGGTTGCCCAGAGAGGCGGTGGATGCCCCATCCCCGGAAACATTCCAGGCCAGGTTGGACGGGGCTCTGAGCAACCTGATCTGGTTAGATATGTCCCTGAACCTTGCAGGGGGGTTGGACAGGATGACCATTAAAGGTCCCTTCCAGTCCAAACCATTCTCTGAGTCTATGACCTATGGCTTTCTTGTTTTACTCATGGCCTTGTAGAACAAATGCTTGGCTGCTTGGCAGGAACCCCCAAACAGGCTAAATAATTTCATTTGTTCACTTTTCCTCTTCCCTGTTATTCACCCTCACAATTTCATTCCCTTGACATCCTTGTATCCTCCCATGCACACAGCCCATCTCTCGTTACCCTTTCCTCCTTGGCCATACTTTGGCTTCCTTTGTCCCTTCATTTGGTGTTTTGGAGATTGTCAGCACAGGAATGTGTACCTTGCTGAGCAATTCCATTGAACACGGGCTTCCTTTTATCCTCTGTAGTGTCCTGCAGTTCCCCATGCTGTTCTCTTGTCAGAGGCACCACGTGTCAGGGTGAGCCACCTGCATGCACGCATTAACGTCTGGCCCAACGGAGCCTCATTCCTGGGGGACCCTGAGAAACTCTGGGATTCGACAAATAGAAAGCTCCTATAGTTTTACAAGGAGAAGTGGGCAGTCCTTTACTGGGGGCAAAATAACTCCATATCCGAGGGAAGACTGAGGCCTGAACAGCTGAGGAGGGACTCTGAGGAGAAGGCACTGGGCATTAAGAAGGATGTCACGTGAGCCAGTGGTGCATGCTCACTGTGAATCAGGCCAACGGCACATGGGGCTGCATGAGGGGGACTGTGGGAACCCAAACAGGGAGTTATCATCCACTTTCACCCAGCATTGCTGTGACCACACCTGGACTAGCGTATCTGCCTGTGGGGCTCACTGTTCTGAAGGAATGAGGAGGAACTGGAGAGGGTGCAGAGGAGATCTGCCAGGATGAGGTTTGGGGCCTTTGTGGAGAGGCTGAGAAACCTGGGCTTCTTTAGCCTGGTGAAGTGGAGGCCAAGGGCTCCACAGCAGCAGCCTGCCATTGCTTGAAGGATGGTTTCAGAGGTGGTGAAGCTTTTCTTGGTAGTGGGAAGAGAAGGAAGCTTCCAGAAAGTGCAGCTTAAAAGGTTCAGACTGCAGGGGAGGAATAAGAAATCTCCATCAAAGGGTAGCATTGTGGTGCAGGAGGTCACCCAGAGGGAGTCTGGATCAGCACATGGCTTTGTATTTCAAGGAATGGCCAATGAGAATGGAGACATCAGTGAAGATATAGAAATGCTGATGTGAGAGCTAGGTAGGAAAGCAAGATGGATGTCAACAGCCTGAAGGGAAAAAGATGCATGAAGGGGACAGTATGGGTAAACCTGCAGTACAGATGACCAAGGGCTCTGGCGAGGCTGAAAGACCAAGCTCTTTGTCCTGCTGAATATGCAGTTGCCTCTGCCTCTCCTACTAGAATGAACCTTATTTTGAGGTTCTGGACTTTGTTTCATCCTCGTCCCTTCTTGGGGAAGCCAGGACGTGCTGCACAGTTTTCCTACACTGGGCATTGCTCACCCTCACACCCCACTGCCCCCAGGAGTCACATGTGAGGGACAAGATCAGCCTTCCTAGGGCCTGGGGGTCATGGTTTGGCCCTTCTGCTTCATGAAACAAACCAAGGGTCGTCTCAGCATTACAGCCACCTGCACAGTGCTTTTTTTTGCCTACTTGCAATCACAGGCTCCAATTATCTGCTCTAACGAGTCCATGGGGAGGCCTTGTCAGTAATGACCCTCAGTGGGGCCCATTAATGCTTCAAGGTTCTTTGAGTTTTTCTCCTGACTTCAACATCTTGCACAATTTGTTCAGTCTCCTCTGAGTATCTGAGGTTCATGTAATGAGCCCCAAAAGCACTCTGGGGTTCATTAAAACACAGAAAATTCTAACGAGCCATGTCTCTTTCTGCAATATTCTTCAAGACTTGTTCAGCTAATTGGAGAGGTCTCATAGTGTAGTTAAGGAGGAAGATGTCCTAGTGCACCTAAAAAAAATGTTCTTGATTGTAAAGGCTACTTTTTATTACTTTTCAGTTTAAAGAAGAGGTGATAGCAGCATTCTTCAATTGATATTGGTCCAGAGTGTCTCCTCAGGAGGTCTGGACAGGTAGGAATAGCAGTCCCTTGAAGTTCAACACCGTATGGACAACCTTCCTCCTCACCTCCCTTACCCCACCATTTCTCTCATTGGCCACCTGGGACTTGCATCACTTTTCCTGAAACCAGACTTCTCCACTGAAGTCTGCAGCTGGATGTTACAGCTCCTTTGCACCATCTCCCACCTGCTCTCCTTAGAGAGCTGAGCTCCAGGACAGAAAGGCAGCACACAGGAGGTGGGGAAGTTTTCTCTGCGACCAAGGGCCGTGAGAAGACATGTTGTCCTCCTGGCACTGCAGCCTCACTTCCTCCTTGTAGCCCAATGGGGAAGCTGGGAGAGTTGTACTGATGTCCTACACTAGACACTGCGAACCGCACAGCCACTGCCCCAGGAAGGGCCCTGAGCCACGTGGGAGGGACAGGATCCCCCTTCCCATAGGCTTGAGGTCAGAGCTTGGCCTTTCTGCTTCATGGAACAAATCAAGGCTTGACTCAGCATCAGAGCCACCTGCACAGTGCCTTTGCCTACCTTTACTCACAGCCTCCAATTATCTGCTCTAACGAGTCCATGGGGAGGCTTTCTCAGTAATGGCCCTCAGTGGAGTCCATCAAGGCTTCAAGGTACTTTGGGTTTTGCCTCTGACTTTGTCTCCTTGAGAGGTTTGTTCAATCTCTTCTCAGCACCTGAGCTTCATGGACTCAGCACTGCATACACTGTGGGCTCATTAAAATGCAGAAAGGGCTAATGAGCTATATCTCCTCTCTGATTTTCTTCAAGTCCTTAAGACTTGTGTAGGTAATTGTAGAGGTTTCAGGAGGGTAGAGAAAGAGGAAGTTTTCAGTGAGCACTTTGAAGAAGTGATAGAAGAATTCTCCAATTGATATTGGTGCAGAGTGTCTCCTAATGAAAGGCAGGTCCTGCTTGACTAACTTGATCTCCTTCTATGACCAGGTGATGCGCTTAATGGATGGGGGAAAGGCTGTGGATGTTGTCTGCCTTGACCTTAGTAAAGTCTGTGACACTGTTTCCCACAGCATTTTCCTGGAGAAACTGGCTGCTCATGGCTTGGACAGGTGCACTCTTTGCTGGCTAAAACACTGGCTGTATGGCCGGGCCCAAAGAGTTGTGGTGAATGGAGTGAAAACCACTTGGCAGTTGATGACAAGTGATGTTCCCCAGGCCTCAGTAATTGGACCAGTTCAGTGTAATATCTTTAGCAATGATTTCGACAAGGAGAACAAGTGCACCCTCAGTAAGTTTGCAGATGACACCAAGTTGGGTGGGAGTGTTGATTTGCGGGAGGGTAGGAAGGCTCTTCAGAGGGATCTAGAGAGGCTGGATCATTGAGCCAAGGTCAATTGTATGAGATTCATCAAGGCTCAGTACTGAGTCCTTCACTTGAGTCACAACAGCCCCATGCAATGTTACAGGCTTGGGGAAGAATGGCTGGAAATCTGCCCGGTGGAAAAGGACCTCTGGGTATTGGTCTGCAGCTGCCTGAATATGAGCAAATAGCGTTCCCACATGGCCAAGAAGGCCAAGAGCATCCTGACTTGTATCAGGAACGGTGTGGCCAGCAGGAGTAGGGAAGTGATTGTCTCTTTGTGCTCAGCACTGATGAGACCGCACCTCCAATGCTGTCTTCAGTTTTGGGCCTCTCACTGCCAGAAAGACATTGAGGTGCTGGACCACGTCCAAAGAAGAGCAATGAAGCTGGTGAGGGAACTGGGGTTGTTTAGCCTGGAGAAAAGGAGGCTGAAGGGAGACCTTGTCGCTCTCTACAGCTACCTGAAAGGAGGTTGGGGTGAGGTGGGTATCAGTCTCTTCTTCCAGGTAACAAAGTACAGGATGATAGGAAATGTCCTCAGTTTTCACCAGGGGTGATTTAGATTGGATATTAAGAAAAAAATATTCACTGAAATTCACTGAAACAGTTATCAAGCATTGGAAAAGGCTTCCCAGGGAAGTGGTGAAGTCACCATGCCTGAAAATATTTGACAGACATGTAGCTGTGGTGCTTAGGGACATGGTTTAGTGGTGGACTTGGCAGTGTTTCGTTTGCAGCTGGACTCAACGACCTTAAGGGTCTTTTCCAACATAAATCATTTTATGATTCTATGGTCCTTCTGCGTGAAGATGTGTTTCACCACAGCGCTAGCCTTGCAGTGACATTTCTTTCTCTTCCTGTCCGGTCTCAGCCTTCCAGACTGCAATTCATACTGGTTTTTCTTTCTTATGTTGTTTCCCACTACCATAAAAACCCCCAATAGTCTCTGAAAGCCACTTTCAGGCTTTATCAAAGTACGACTACACTTCCCTGAGCCTTCACTTCACCAGGCCTAAAAAGCCCAGGTCTCAGCTTCCCAACACATGGTCCCTAAGCCCATCTTAGCAGATCTATGCCAGACCCTCTCCAGTTCTGCTCCTCTCCTCTGGAATGTGAAGCCCCACACTGGGACACACTGTTCCAGAAGTGCCCATGCCAGTGCTGAGTCAAAGGGGCATGATCACTCTCCTTCTCTGAGTGCCCATGTTCCTCCCAGTGCAGCCCAACATGCACGCAGCCATACTCACGCTGAGCACCACTGGCTGGTCTGGCAGCCTTTGCAATTACCAGGTCCCTCTCCTGGACGTTCCTCCTCATCCAGTCAGGTCTGAGCCTGCCTTGATGAGAACATACTAGTTCAATGAAATTGCTGGCCGAGGCACGTATTACCTTGGTGATGCTCCCAGAAACACCAAATGAGGGTACAGAGACAGTAGAACCAGGGCTGGGGAGGAAAGGGAAACCAGAGGTAGGCTGTTTGTATGGGAGGGCCTGAGGATGATAGAAAGGAAGAACTTGCAAGGGCAAAAGTGGGTAAAAGATAATACAAGGTGAAGCCAAGGATGTGGTCAGGTCTGTTTGGGGGTACCTGCCAAGCGGCCCTTCAGCTGGGAAAGAATGACTGAAGTGGACAACAAATCTGTACTTGGTCTGGCAACCATATTTACACCTGACTTCCATGGTCCCAGGAATCCTGAGTTCTTTTCCCACCATCATGAAGGGAAGAGCCCCATAGTGGATGGAAACACAGAGTCCTTCAGGCTGGAAGGAACCTCAGGAGGTCTCTAGCCCAAACTGCTGCTCACGGCAGTGTCATCTATCAGGTCACTTGAGGTCGCAAAGGACTTTATCCGTTCAGAACCTGAAACCCTCCAAATACAGAAACGGCACCAACTCTGGGAAACCTTCTCCTGCTCATTGACCCTCTTCCTCCCATCAAGCATGACAGTCAAGAGCCTCGCTCCTCCTGAATCCCTTCTGATGGGTTTCTGAAGGCTCTTCTGTGCTCTGCCCAAAGCCTTCTTTACTGCTGACTGAACAAATCCATTCTCTCACCCTTCTCATTGGGAGAAAGTCAATCTTAACAAACATATACCAGAGATGTTTAAGGGTCTTCCACTGCTAGTGGATTCTCTTGGATCTGCAAAGGACTTCAGGGCTATTAGAATATCATCACCCTTGCGCCATGGCATTTTGCAAGTGTCACTCGTACTTGTCACCATGGTGTCATGTGCAGGTGCTGCAGGCTGTGAGGAGAGCCCAATCTGAACAATTAGTCATTCACTATCGAACACTGGAGCTAAAATGTTTCAAACCCAAGGTGACAAGAGAACAGACTGGTGCTGTGGGTGCCGTGCTTGATGCTGATGTACGTGCAGAGGAGGAATTCAAGACTGTAAGAATCGCAGTAACTGTCCCCAGAGGTGGCAGAACAACTGAGCCATTCAAGTCAGAAGGAACCTTGGGAGGACTCCAGACTAATCTTGCACTGACATCAGAAAGAACAGTGATTTCCCATTCCATTCTTCACAGTTTTATTCAACTATCTCTTGAAAATATTTTCCGGGAACTTGGTCTAAGATCCTTGGTGCACTCCTGGGAACCCTCCAACAAAGCTGAGGGTGCCTTTTGCTGCCAGGTAGGAACAGCCACAGGATTCCTTGACTCTCAGGAAGATGTGAGCAACCTCAACAAGCTCCCAACCAACTCTGTCCACTGCCCTTGATCAAATTGTGCATTGTTAAGAGGCTGCTGAAGCTTTTCCAGCCCTTGGACTGTTACCCTCTGCTGCGCTTCCATGTAGGTACCAAGGATGTAGCCCAATGGAGACAGTATGGAGTGTGACTACCTGGCTCTAGGCATGAAGGCCAAGGGTATGGTGGCCCAGGTGGTGTTCTGCTTGATCCTGCTAGTGAGCAAGAAGAGCTTGAGGGTCAACACTTGATTTTGCAGCTGGTATCAGCAACAGGGTTGGCCTTCCTGTGACCATGAGACCCTTCCTGAGGATCAGTGACTGCTTGGAAGATGTAGAGTAAGATTATCCCCTGTTAAAGTGGGGTAAAATTACACAGGGGAGTGTGTCCATGCTGGTCCGACTGACACCTCCTGCCCCTCCATGTGCTCTCTGAGCTGGTGGTGCTGCCCTGCACAGGGAGCAGTTTGTGGTGCCTGAAAACCATGGGGAGACACTCCAAGACACATCCCTGTAGGTCATTCACCATCTCTGGGGGCACTGGACTCCCACAGGTGAAGGGGCTCAAACCAAGACCATTGCTTGACATGTTGCCCCATGCTCTCCTCCCCTGAACTCATGAAGGACCCAAGCACAACAGGAAAGGATCATAAGGGCAATTTCTTCAGCCTGACCACAGCTGTGGAAGAAAAGCCCAATCTCTAAATATCAGAACGGAGGACATATCCTTTTATTACTCAGACACGACACAGGAGACCAGCGGTATGATGATCCAAGATGCATGTAAACAGGCCTCCAGCTCAGACGGGCTGGTTCATGCCTCTGGAGAAGTGTAGTGGATGCAGGCATTCCTGGACAAACACAGTTATAACAGATAAAATGCTCAATGCACAAGAGATTCTCAGACGAATTAGAAATCACTTCAGAAGTGACCTGGGCCACTTATTCCTGCTGACAGAAAAAACACCAAATCAGTTTTTCAGTGTGAATTTCAGCTCCTGGTTCCTCATGCTGTAGATGAGCGGGTTCACTGTTGGAGTCACCAACGAGTACAGAACTGCCAGAAACAGATCGAGATGTTGAGAGGAGATGGAGAGGGGCTTCAGGTAGGCAAAGACACCAGTGCTGATAAATAGGGAGACCACAGCCAGGTGAGGGAGGCACGTGGAAAAGGCTTTGTGCCGTCCCTGCTCAGAGGGGATCCTCAGCACAGCCCTGAAGATCTGCACATAGGACACAACAATGAAAACAAAACAACCCCAAAATAGAAAAGCAGTAAAAGCAAGAAGCCTTACTTCTCTGAGGTAGGTGTCTGAGCAGGAGAGCTTGAGGATCTGGGGGATTTCACAGAAGAACTGGTCCACAGCATTGCCCTGGCAGAGTGGCAGTGAAAATGTATTGGCAGTGTGCAGCAGAGCATTGAGAAACCCACTGCCCCAGGCAGCTGCCGCCATGTGGACACAAGCTCTGCTGCCCAGAAGGGTCCCGTAGTGCAGGGGTCTGCAGATGGCAATGTAGCGGTCATAGGCCATGACCGTGAGAAGATAAATCTCTGCTGAAATGAAAAAGAAAAACAAAAATATTTGAGCTGCACAACCCTGGTAAGAAACGGCCCTGGTGTCCCACAGGGAATTGGCCATGGATTTGGGAACACTGACGGACATGGAGCTGAGGTCAAGGACGGAGAGGTTGAGGAGGAAGAAGTACATGGGGGTGTGGAGGTGGTGGTCATAGACTATGGCAGTGATGATGAGGCCGTTGCCCAGGAGGGCAGCCAGGTAGATGCCCAGGAAGAGCCAGAAGTGCAAGAGCTGCAGCTCCCGTGTGTCTGCGAGTGCCAGGAGGAGGAACTCAGTGATGGAGCTGCCGTTGGACATTTTGTCTCTTTGGCCACGTGAACCTGTGCAAGGAGGGAAAGACAGTGACAATTTAGGGAAGCTTTCTCTGAGAAGATAAAATCCGTATCTCATAGATCCTCCTCTGCTATGCACGTCCTTTACATTTTCTAGGAGACCTTCCCTCAGCTCTGTGCCTGGAACTCTGGGCGATGCTGGCTGAATGTGCTGTGAGGAGAAGTGCCCCTACCCACTGCCTGCCGAGGAGTCAGCCCCTTCTGCAGCAGTGGGGTCATGGGAATGACGGGGTGAGGGGCCAGAGCTGGTGTTTGACTTTGTCAGATAAAACCGCTCCTAAAGCAGAAGGGCTTGTCAGGATCTGCTCTGCCAGTACTAAGGAAACAGGATTGGAGTAGGCAGGCTGATGGGCTTGGGGATTTTTTAGGGCTCTACCCCCTTCTCCCCTCAGGAATATTCTTGGATGTCAGAAGCCTCAACATTGCTGCACTCAGAGCTAAAACAGAGTGCTGCAAAGGAAAGGACTGGCAGTGGCTTAGCGCACAGTGAGCTCTTTCTTGTTCCCAGCTGCCCTGGGATTACACCTTTCTCAGATGGAGAGTGATCACACTCCCATATTATCTTGAGAAGCCACCAGGCACTGCTGAGATAAGAGTGACCCCCTGGAGTTGGATGCAGACCAGAAACTGTCTCAGCCTTTCTCAAGGTCTCAGCACCCCACTTCTAACCGAAGACACACATGGCTCGTTTCACCAATCCAACAGCATTTCCTCGCTCATAGCATCTCTCCAGTGCTTCAAGGAAGTTTCAGAAAACAAAAAAAAATGCTACGAGAAGGATTTCCACCCTTGAGGGTAGCTCACAGCTTGGAATGTCACTCCAAGGAAATAGCCAAGTGCACTGATGATGGCATCTGACTGACAGAAAAGCAGCTCCTGCCCCAGCCCCACAGGTGAAAGCTGGGACACTTGTTCCCATGGACACAGCTGCAGGAAAGGACCCACAAGATCAGGGGGTGACTCTGCAGCTGGAACTCCCCTCCCCAGACAGCCTGACAGCAAGAACAAGATCCCAGCAGCAACACCACAGAGAGGTGGAGGCACAAGGGCAAATACAGGCAGGGTGCGGCTGAGAGAGGACAGGGCAGAGGCAGGCGGGCACTGGGGACAGTGTCCCCCTCCCCCAGCTGTGCGTGCCCCCTCCCCGACACCACCATTGCCGGGCAGCTGCTCTCAGCCCCTGTGCTCTGCAGAGGGCAGTGGGCACGTGGCTGGAGAGCTGCAGCACGGCTCTGCTGGAGCTCTGGCTGCAGAGGAGGGGGTTCATGGCTGGGACCCCACAGCCCTGAGGGCAGAGGCTTGGGTGGGTGGGAGAGGAGGCCAGGGGGCTTGCTCAGAGCAAGGGGTCTGCCCTGGAGGGGATGCTACAGAGATTTCTGAATTCTCCCTCCCACAACATTTCTGGGTTTTGTTTCCTCTCATTCCTTGATCATATCCCTGCTGCCTGGGGATTTCCCTCCTCCTCGGAGTTTCCCTGTCTGACCTCTTTTCCCTGTCAGCACTCACAGACCCCACCCCACCCTCTGTGCACTCACCCTGGCCCTACACACACCTGCCTGTTTGCAGGGCACTGGCTGGGTGCCTGTTCCTGTTTGGAGGTTCCAAAGGCCAGGGCAGGACAACCCTGCTGGGTGCAGCAAGGGTGATGCTGGTGCTGTCCCTGGGCAGAGGAGTGGCTGAAGGCACCTGAGGAGGCTCTTAGCAGACCAGCTGACCACTCACAGTTACAGCTCAGGAGTCACAAGGACTTGTCCAAGCTTGACAGCTCCTTTTTCCATTTATTCCTTTTTTTTTCCCTCTCCAACCCCTCAAATAAGAAATTAAAACCACAAACTCAGGGAGATCCTTACATTTACAGTAACTCTGCCCTGACCTTGCACTTGAAAAGCCCCCTCAGAAATGTCCTGGTGTGATCTGGAGCTGTGACCAGCCTTTACCTCTTGACAGCAAAAAAAACCCCTCTCCTACCAGGTGTTGCTTCTTCTACCCACAACTTCCCCCAACAGCACTGTTCAGAGCTCCCTGGGATCAATGAATGTCGATCCCAGCAAGATAAAAATCCCTGCCGTGGCACACAGCACCCTGGGGTGCAGGAACCCTGTTCTGAAGGACAGCCATGGGTACCCCTGAGTGCACACCCAGCTTCCCACCCTGCAGCCATCCCTGGGAGAAGGCAGCCGCCATGCTCTGTCCCACTAACGCTGCAGCCAGGAAGCTGTGCTCCAAACCACGTCGCTTTTCTCTACACTGGGGAAACTGGGAGAGTCCTCCTGACAGATCCCACAGGCTGTGGACTGTGCCAGCTTTAGGAGGAACCACAGATGCGTTGCCCTGGAGCCAGAGACTTACCCTGAAAAGTGCTGTGAAGATTTTTCTCCGAGTGAGGTCTCCTCTCTCCTCCCACCCCAGGCTGCCTTTCACCTCTCTCTGCCTCGCTCCTCTCCCCTCAGCTCCTGCAGGCAGAGCCCTCAGCCCTGCTGCGCTTGGCAGAGGAGCTGCTCCTGGGCAGAGCTGTCTCTCTGCAGCGCTGCCCTGTTACCAGCAGCTCCCTCCATCCCAGGAGCCCAGCCCAGCTCAGCAGCAGAGGCCCAGCCCAAGGCAGCACTTTCTCTGTCCCCTCTGGGTTCCCTCCAGCTGTCCCTGGGGCTGCAGGGCAACCTGCTGGGAAACAGCCTGAAGCCATCACTGATGGTCCCTCAGCTGGGGAGAGAGAGAGTTCTTTCCAGCAGTGTACATACTCTTACTTCTAGCACTGTATTTTTCTTACCATACACAGATTTAGCTTCAAGAATCACCTTTTCACAGTTCAGTTTAGGCAGGACAGTTTCCCTTTCTCTTCACCATCAGCTGTATTTTCCACCTGTACTTTGGGTAGAATGGCACTTGTCCCACAGACGTCCTTCCTCTGCCTGACCTAAATCAGGGCAGTTGAATGTGGGTTTGATGGCCAAGCATGGGCTTGTAGTGCTACGCGAGACGCCAGGGCTCTGCAGCACAGCTGCATGCAGCTGGCACAGACAGCAGCAGCCCTGTGCAGGAACCCCAGCCCCATTCACAGCAGCGCTGTGACGGGCACCAGCCAGGGCATCTCAGACCAATTCAGTGCCTTTGGCCAGTGACTGAATCCCACCGCTGCAGAGACACAAGGTCTGTCCCTTCTCCATCCAGTAGACGGATGACAGCACATGAACACAAAACATCTCCCACGGAGGTCTCTGCAAGTGTTCCGTCACTCTCAAACCCTCCTGGTTCTTCTCTCCCCATCGTTTAACTTTCCCATTGATGATACCATCATGGATCAATCCAACAGGTTTCATGATGTTCCTGTATCACAGGATGTCCTCACCCAAAACCGCTTTCAAAATCCTCTCTTTCTTTGCTGGGATGCGCTTCACCTCCAGGCCAAACATGCACCAATGTCCTCAGGCTGAGGAGCACACTGCTGTGGGAGACAAAGAAGCCATTCAAGTCCCCATGGAGAATTTCACGACCAGTGACCCTGGGAGTACGTGGAAGGGGAGCAAATCAGCATGCCAAATATTGTGGAGGTTGCTGGAGGGTCTTGGGACACTTTGGGAAACAGGACTCTGTAGATCGGGTGTCAGATGGGCCAACAATGGTGAAACTCATTTGCATCTGTTACTTACCAAGAGGGAAGATCTGGTGAGGGATGTGAAAGCCAGAGTCAGCCTTAGTCGTCATGATCATTAGGTAACAGGGTCTCACCTCCAAAGGAGAATGAGGAAGGAAAATAGAAAAGTGCAGATGCCTGACCTCAGGGGAGGAGGCTTTGGCCTAGTGTTGTGATTTGTAGTGGGGGAGCCCATGTGAGCAGCACAGAAGGGCAGCAGAGCTCAGTAGAGCTGGTCTTCAAGGACAGCGCTTTTCAAGTCCAAGACCGTCTGCACCAACACTCAGGAAAAGAAGAAGAGATATTCAGGAGAGAAGCTTGAGGAAGCAGGAAATTCCTGGGAAAGCTCCATGGCAAAAAGGAAGCATACAGGAGATGGATGCGGAGACTTGAAACAAAGAAGGAATTCAGAAATAGGGTTGATTTTAGGAAAGCTGCAGAGTTGAGACTTGCAAGGGAGTTCAGGGGCACAACAATCAGCTGTTCCTACTTGAGGAAAAGGTCAAGAAGAAATGAAGAGATTGTGTGGCCACTGCTGGGTTTAGGAAGAGGAGGAATAGCTAGGTTTGAGGTCCTCTCGGCCTTTGTCTTCTCCAGCAAGGTCTCTCAGTTGCGTGTGCCTAAAAGGCAGAGCCCAGCCAAAACACAGCAGTGGATGGAGATGGAATCAGGTTACTTAGGTAAGGTCAGTCCTTAAGAGTCCATTGCACCAGATGGGATGGATCTTAGGATGCTGAGAGACCAGGATGATGTCATAGCAAGGCTGTTCCGAGACATTTTGTGAGGTCATAATGAGTGGAGGAAGCAAGAAGCAAATCTTGCATCCCTCTCCATGGAGCTGGCTGCAAGCTGTCATGAGGCAGTGCTGAGAGACAGGCCAGCACCTGAAGGTGTCTCTTGGAGGCTGGTGGGGAATCCCTTTGAGGAGGTGAAAGGACAGCAGAAGCCCACATGCAGGACAAGCGAACCTTTCCCTAGTCATGATGTTCAGGTGTCGTAGTTCAGCCCCGATCACGACCAGACTACGCAGTCTCTCTCTCGCTTCCCCCACGCTCCGAGAGAATAGGAGGAGATGATATAAGAAAAACGGCTCCAGGTTTGAGATAAGGACAGGGAGAAATCCTTAAAGTTACCATTACGGGCAAAACAGACTCGACTTGGGTAAAACTATTCATTTATTTCTAAAATTAGCAGGAGAATGAGACAGGGAACAAGATAACCTCCCCCCACCCCTCCCTCTTCCCAGGCTTAACATTATCTATACTACCTCCCCTCCCGAGCGGCACGGGGGGGGAAAGGGAATGGGGGTTGCGGTCAGTTCATCACGCGTTGTTTTACGCCGCTGTGTCATCATCGGGGGAAGAACTCCTCGCATTCCTCTTCTGCTCCAGTGTGGGGTCCCTCCCACGGACCACAGTCCTTTGTGAAACTGCTCCGGCGTGGGTCATCTCTTCCACAGGGTGCAGTCCCTCTAGAACAGCTGTCCCAGCCGGCCCTCCACGGGCCACAGCCTCCTTCAGGCCTCCACCTGCTCCGGCGTGGGGTCCTGCATGGGCTGCAGGTGGATCTCTGCCCCTCCGTGGACCTCCATGTGCTGCAGGGCGACAACCCGCTCCACCATGGTCTTCACCACAAGCTGCAGGGGAATCTTGGCCAGGAGCCGCGTTACTCCTCCCCCTCCTTCTGAACTGACCTTTCGTCTGCAGCCGTTCCTCACAATGGGCTGGCAGACGCCTCTCAGGATCCTTCTTACATCTTATTCACTTCTCATCTCCTCTCCACTTCTTGCAGCCAGGCTGGGCTGAATTGGGCCCAGTCGGCTGCCCGGCGGGAGGCCAGAGGGTGAGGCCTGCAAGGCTCACAAGGCTCACGCCTGCCCCTTCTCTTCCCCCGCTTCCGCTGCTTCACATCTTCTCCTTTATTTTTTTTTTCTGTTTTCCCCTACTTAAATACATTATCGCAGAGGCGTTATCACCGGCCATTCTGCTACCAATTGGCTCAGCCTTGGCCAGCAGCGGGTCCGCCCTAGGCCTGGCCGAGTCCACTGAACAAAGGGGAGCGACTTCTAGCAGTTTCTTACAGAAGCTGCCCCCTTAGGCCCCCCCTCACTAACAAAGCCAGAACAGGAGGTCAAGAAAAGTGTTGAAAGGACTGGAAGTCATGTCCTGTGAGGAGTGGCTGAGGACTCTGGACTCTTTGAATTTTGAGAAAATTAGGCTGTGGAGCTACCTCATCACTCTCTACAGCTACATGACAACAGGAAGTCAACAGGGAGGTGCTGAGTTTTTTCATAGTACCCTTGTCTCTTGGTCAGCTCTGAATTATTTAGGCATTTCAAATAAATGGTTGCTGTAAGTGCCTTCCTACTGAACCATCCTATTCTATTCTATTCTATTCTATTCTATTCTATTCTATTCTATTCTATTCTATTCTATTCTATTCTATTCTATTCTATTCTATTCTATTCTATTCTATTCTATTCTATTCTATTCTTTGCAAGGTCCTGCGTATGGGTCAGGGAAATCCCAGACAAAATCCAGGTTGGGCAGAGAGTGGATTGAGAGCAGCCCTGAGGAGAAGGGCTTAGGGGTGCTGGTGGATGAGAAGCTCAACATGAGCTGACAATGTGCTCTTGCAGCCCAGAAAGCAAACTGCATCCTGGGCTGCATCAAAAGGAGCATGACCAGCAGGTCGAGGGAGGGGATTCAGCCCCTCTACTCCACTCTGGTGAGACCCCACCTACAGTACTGCATCAAGCTCTGGAGCCCTCAACATAAGTAGGACATGGCCATGTTGGAGAGAGTCCAGAGGAGGTCACAAAGATGATGAGAGGGCTGGAGCACCTCTCCTGTGAGGACAGGCTGACAGAGGTGTGGCTATTCAGCCTGGAGAAGAGGAGGCTCTGGGGAGATCTTACAGTAGTCTTCCAGTACCTAAAGGGGGCCTATAGGAAAGAGGGGGAGAAATATTTTTGCAGGACTTTTTGAGAAAGGATGAGGGGTAATCGTTTTAAAGTAGAAGGAGGTAGATTCAGAGCTGATAGAAGGAAAAAAAATTTGCACTGAGGTTGGTGGAAAACTGGAACAGGTTGCCCAGAGAGGTGGTGGAAGCCCCATCCCTGGAAACGTTCAAGGCCAGGCTGGATGAGGCTCTGAGCAACCTGATCTAGTCGGGGGTGTCCCTGGCCCTGGCAGAGGGGTTGGACTAGATGACCTTTAAAGATCCCTTCCAACCCAAACTATTCTACGATTCTATGATTCAGTTCCA
Source organism: Otis tarda (assembly GCA_026413225.1). Classification (NCBI taxonomy): domain Eukaryota; kingdom Metazoa; phylum Chordata; class Aves; order Otidiformes; family Otididae; genus Otis; species Otis tarda. The sequence continues at coordinate 599,460 of CM048590.1, forward strand.
TACTATTCTATATGTACACCTGTACAGGGAGGATTCCTCCAGCAGCTGGGCTCAGGCACTCAGTCACCTCAGCAGCTGCCCCTGGATATCAGCTTCCTCAGTTGAAGGCACCTGGAAATAAGAGTCTCCGAAGCCACAGCCACTTTCCAGATACTGGTACAGACCACCCCAGTCACACATACACACAAACTCTTGTGCCCACTCACTCCAGACTCTCAGTCACTGGCACTAATGACATACTAGTGATCCCCTGGTCCTGCTCCAGTTGCTGCACTCACACTTGTGTACTCATTCATGCAGAAGAGAGATTCTCTCACACAGGAATGAGTGAGAAATTATGTTTAATGAGAGTACAGGACAGACTGCACGGGTCAGTGTCCTCCCATAAACATCCCATAATAAGTCCTCTCCAACCCAGAAATGCTCTTTCCCTGCATCCCATGATATGTCTTACACTCCAGGCAACAAGGCCCTCAGTCCAAATGGTGATCCAGAGAGCTGCTCTCAGAGACTCATCCCAACGGATTTCCCTCCTGGACCACGGGGCTGATGGCTCTCGCAGGGCAGCCCTGGAAGGAGCTGGGACAAGATGTTCATTCCTCAGGAGCCTGTAATTTGGGTTCCCACCTGCCACTGTGCCTCTGTGCTCCTCTTGGTTTGTGGAGATGGGCCCTTGATGCACAGGTGGCTCTCCTGAGATGTGCCTGGGAGCAGCTGGGGCAGGGCATTAACTGAGTTACTCCTCCTGTCATTGTTTGTGCCTTCTTTTTGTGTGCAGATGAGCTTCTTATCACTTAACCCTACACAATCCAGCAAGAACATCTGTTGCCTGAGGCATCTCAGGTGTTTCGACATTACATACATCTGCACTGGTATTATTCAACACGTGACAGCAGCTCATTGGAATTGCTGTCTAGAAATGCACCACGATCAGGGGAAAAGCTGTTGTGTCGCACAGGCAGTGGCTTCCTTCAGGGCCAGTCTCACAGCCTTGTTTCTAAGACTGTAGATGAACGGGTTTAAGAATGGATACAAGACAGTGTTCAGCAAAGCTACAACTGTGTTTGTCTCCAAGGAAACATCTTTGGAAGGACACACGTAGAAAGCAATGCAGCTCCCATATGCAATGGCCAAGGTGGTGAGATGGGAAGAACATGTCATAAAAGCTCTCTTCCTCCCAGAGGCTGCTGGCAGGTGTAGAACAGAGAAAAGGATGCCCATGTAAAATGCCAGAGTTAAACCTAAGGAACCCAGTATGACAAATGAAAGTAAAACAGAGTCTGTTTTCCAAAGCAGGCTGGTGTCAGAGCAGGACAATTTGAATAAGGGGAAGTTGTCACAAAAGAAATGGTGGATCTTGTTTGAGCCACAGAAAGTCAGCTTGGAGAGGAGGACCAGGTGGTAACTCACGAGTGTGATGCCTAAGACCCAAGCAGCAAGAACCAGGCGGATGCAGAGCTGAGGCTTCATGATGGCAGCGTAACGCAAAGGCTGGCAGATGGCAACATAGCGGTCAAAGGACATGACAACAAGTAGAATGAGCTCTGTACAGCCCAGGGCAAAATAGAAATAGGACTGGGCAAAGCAGCCGCTTAGTGAGATTGTTCTCCTGCCAAAACCCAGGATCAGCAACAATTTGACACTTGTGGAGGACGTAAACCAGATTTCCAAGAAGGAGAGATTGCTGATGAAAAAGTACATGGGGGTTTGCAGGTGGGGATCCACACACACAAGGAAAATGATGGTTGTGTTCCCCATCACTGTTGTCAGGTATATGAGCAGAAGGAGCAGAGACAGAAACAGTTGCAGTCTTTGATCAAGCCCTGAGAAACCCTCCAGGATGAACTCGGTAACTGCAGTTCTGTTTTCTGGTCCCGTGCTGAATTTCAGTTCATCCTGCCGGGACAGGAACATGGCAATGAACAAGCGTGGTGCTTTCACAGTCTGGATGAAAAGTTCTGTCCTTCCTTTTCTGCTTCTTTCCCTTCCTGCTGTCTTCCTCTGTAACACAGGCAGAGACAGTCCTTCAAGCATTTTTCATTTCTTAAATTTCCTGGTTTACATTTTAGTTAAGGTCCTCAGATAAGTTGTTCTTTCTACCTTTTTCAAATAGTCACAAAGGATTATTTCTCCAGAACAGAGGATTTTAAAGTGGCTGTTAACTATTTCACCCCGTTCCTGGGAAATTCCAAATTCACTCAGACCTTTTGCAAACATCTATCACACATGCAAAATTTTTCTCTTGAAAAATGTTAAACCATCAAATCAAATCTAATGAAATATATGTCATGAAAGCTACTTCTTCCACATTTCAGTACTTGCCTTTTTGGACTTGTAATCTCAGAGAATCTGTTGATTTCAAAGTAAGATCAAGTATCTTTTCCGAAGTCCCTGGCTTTCTTCCACAACTTCTTGCTCCCTGTTTCTTCAGGAAAGGGAGAGAGGGTGGAACAGAGACCAAGTATATCTTGCCTTCTTCAGTATTCTAAAGAAGGACTGAAATGTGTTGTGGTTCCACTCTGCCCGTCACACAGCCTCATCTGCCTGCACCGAAATGCAGCTGTTTCCAAACACTTGCTCAGTGCTATTCCTGTGAAATGTCCTGACCTCAATGCAGAGCAAGAGAAGAGTGTCTGGCAGAGATCTGTAACCTTTCTTTTCCATGCCAGTTATAGGCTGGGAGGACCCAGCCTCTGGCGTTTTCTCTTGTCTCCACTGACTACAGAGGCAGCCTGGGGAAAACAAGTTCTCGCAGGCACCTGCAGGGAAGTAGATGAAACTCACCAGTCAAGTCTCCAATCTCTGATTATTATTTGTTTTTAAATTCAAAAGACACATCTAACAGAAGGAAGCACAAGAAAAATACATGCAATAAAGGCTGATGTTTTCTTTTCATCTTTAGATTTCTTTTTAGACAGAGGAAGGAGCAGAGCAGATGACTCCAAAGAGAGGATGATTCAACATGCAATAGGAGGAGAGGGAGGAGAGGAGATGGTGGGTTAGCAGCAGAGAAACAAAGCTTCACAGACTGTCTTGTCCCCTCAGAATCTGTCCCAGGGCAGGTTGGGTAGCACTTGCACAAGGAGTAAAATGGGAAGCTCAGTATCGGGTAGTGCTCCGTGTTTGAGGTGACGTTTCAGCCTGGGGCTCAGGCTGGTCTTAGGTCCCAAATGCCCGGCTTGATTTTGTCTCTCATCTGGCATAGGGCAATCTCTGCATGGGCTTCGTCTGGAAAATGTTCTGAGATTAAACCACTGGCTGATTGGAGCAAAATCTCAAGCTCAGCCACCCACAGCAGTACGAGCGCAGTGAACCAGTGAATCAGAGGGGACAGTCCCCGTTTCCATTTTCTGGGTCCGTTCAAATGCTCAAAGGGTTGTATCTTCTCACTCTGTTGGGTGACACCTACATCACCTAAAATTATTCTTCTCCTGAATGCACTTTCCTAGAGAAATCTGCAGATTTGCAGACAGCTTATGATGAAGCAGCTTCTCCTAGGGCCCGGCATCGTCAAACCTGCAGCTAGCCTGTGCGACAGTGAGTGAAGAAATACAGGATGTGCAGGTGAAGGGTATCCAGGTGAAGAAGGCCTTATTGTGGCTTTGCAGAGAGGTTACCCTCAGCACGGTGCATATCATGTCAGCACAAACCCCAGCAGTCAGTGTGAAGGAGCTCAGCAACACAACGGAGGAGGGAGCAATGCTCATGTTTCACAGCAGCTGGTGCCCATGCGGGCTGCTCTCAGCAAGGGGATGATCCTGCAGAAGAAGCAGTCTCTGCACTGGGCACAGAGGGTCTAATGGCATACAAGATGGTGGGGCTGAGCACAGACAGAGATGCCATTCCCCAGCAGCTGAAGATGAGCCTGGAGCACATCCAAGAGTTCGTAAGGACAGAGCAGCGTGAGGGGTTGCAAATGGCCCTGCAGCAACTGAAAGAAGGTCAGAGAAGGCAGCAGAGAAGGAGGTCAGACACTTGTAAGCAGCTGCAAAGACACCTTAACCTCCAACATGAGACTGAGAAACATGTGAGGGGGAATGACCAAAGTGAACTAAATATCCAAGAAGGACGAGGTGCTGAGGAAGGGACACATGGGGGTGTGGTACTTGCGGTGGAGCCAAACCACGGCAATGTTGACTGCATTCCCCATGACATCCAGCAGATAAATCACCAGCAGCAGTGTGAAAAAGGATTTTCAACTCTTGAATGACTGTCAAGGCCTTTAGGGAAAATATTCTTGTTATGGTACGATTGTGAGGATCCATTTCAGTACCTAGTCGGTTGAAGGTGTGACAAGGGTAACTGATATAACACCTGGTGCAATTCACCTTGTTATCTTTGCCAACCTTCCCTTCTCTTTCCTTAGTCTTCTTTTTCCTTCTTCAAATGGGCGATCAGAACTTCATTCTATAGGTATTTGGTTTTTCTCTATGTTTTTACCCAGCAAAATGAAACAAATACTGATCCAACCCACTTATTTTCACACACAGTAGATGCCTCTCCAGCACTGCTGGTTTGCATGGGTACTCTGGACTGCCAGCTAGGAACTGGTATTTCTGGCAAAAGCATTGGTGCACACTCCAATGGCGTCCTGTGTGCAGTTTTGGAACTCACCATTTTAAAAGAAAGTGAAGGTCCTTTAGTGTGCCCAGAAGAAGTCAACAAAGTTGGTGAAGGGACTGGAAGGCATGTGCTATGAGGAGCGGCTGAGGACTCTGGACTTGTCTAGTTTTGGGAAAAGGAGATTGAGGAACAACCTGATTGCTCAGACTATCAGAGTGTGTCCGGAGGAGGGCGACCATGATGGTGAAAGGTCTCAATTGCAAGCTTTCTGAGGAGCAGCTGAGGTCACTTGGTTTGTTCAGCTTGGAGAAGAGAAGGCTGAGGGGCGACCTCATTGCAGCCTACAACTTCCTCAAGGCGGGCAGTGGTGGAGGAGATGCTGATCTCCTCCCTCTGGTGCGCAGTAATAGGACAAGTGGAAATGAAAGGAAGCTGCGTCAGGGGAAGTTCAGATCAGAAATAAGGAAAAGATTCTTCACTGAGAGGATGGCTGGCCATTCAAACAGGCTCCCCAGGGAACTGGTCACAGCACCAAGCCTGTCAGAGTTCTAGGAGCATCTGGATGATGCTCTTAGTCATATGGTTTAGGTTTAGGTAGTCCTGCGAGGAGCAGAGGAGCTGGACATAGTGATTCTGTGGGCTCCTTCCAACTGGAGATATTCTAGGATTCTGTCATTCTAGAATCCTTGTCACATCTGACTGAACTGTTCTGTTCCGTTCCATTCCATTCCATTCCATTCCATTCCATTCCATTCCATTCCATTCCATTCCATTCTAAACAAACCAGAACTCCTAGTGTAAAACAACCGCCAGGTCATGTGTCTGTCACTGGCAGGTTCTCAGGCACAAGTGACATCATAGTCAACACCACAGCCCTGTGTCTGCTGATGGCCAGTCACTCAAGCACACTGGAGACTAAAGTAAGCCCATGTTCCCCTCCGTGGCCAAGTGCCTCCACTGGCCTGTGAACTTCTCAGAAACAATTGATGTCATAAAAATAAGCCAAAGCATCCGCCTTCTTGTGGCCTATCAACTGATGAAACAAAAGTAAAATCATTGTGATCTTCCAAGACATGTGTCTTTCAATTTCTCCAGTAGACACAACCAAGCCGTGTTCCTGCTGCTGACCTGTCCTGTACTCTAGTGGAAGGGACTTGCCAACTCATATTCAAGGCCTCTTCCTGGAAGGACTCACCAGGAACTTGGGCAGAGAGGATCTCACAATCAGTGTGCCAGCCAGGCACCTTCTGCTGGCCTGTCAGGTTGCTGACAGATGTGAGCTTAGAAGTACCTATCCCAGCCACGAGTCAAGGGCTGACCTATCAGCTCCTTCAGAAAGAAGTGACCTCACAGCCCCTTTCCCAGCCATGTTCCTGCTGCTGGCTTCTCAACTCCAAAGAGAGAAGTGACCTCACAGCCTCCCTCGCAGCCATGTGCCTCCTGCTGGTCCATGAGATCATAGAATCATAGAATCATAGAATGGTTAGAGTTGGAAGGGACCTTCAAAGGTCATCTAGTCCAACCCCCCTGCAAGAGCAGGGACATCCCTGACTAGATCAGGTTGCTCAGAGCCTCATCCAGCCTGGCCTTGAACATTTCCAGGGATGGGGCATCCACCACCTCTCTGGGCAACCTGTTCCAGTGCTCTACAACTCTCATTGTAAAAAATTTTTTTCTAATATCTAATCTAAACCTACCTCCTTCTAATTTAAACCCATTACCCCTTGTCCTATCACAACAGGCCCTACTGAACAGCTTCTCCCTATCTTTCCTGTAGGCCCCCTTGAGGTATTGGAAGACCGCTATCAGGTCTCCCCAGAGCCTCCTCTTCTCCAGGCTGAACAGCCCCAACTCTCTCAGCCTGTCCTCATAGGAGAGGTGCTCCAGCCCTCTGATCATCTTGGTGGCCCTTCTCTGGACCCTTTCCAACTGGTCCATGTCCTTCTTGTGTTGGGGACTCCAGAACTGGACGCAGTACTCCAGGTGGGGTCTCACCAGGGCAGAGTAGAGGGGCAGAATCACCTCCCTCGACCTGCTGGCCACACTCTTCTTGATGCAGCCCAGGATGCGGTTGGCCTTCTGGGCCACAAGGGCGCATTGCCCGCTCATGTTGAGCCTCTCGTCTACCAGCACTCCCAAGTCCTCCTCAGGGCTGCTCTTGATCCATTCCCCGCCCAGCCTGTATTTGTGCCTGGGATTGCCACGACCCAGGTGCAGGACCTTGCACTTGGCCTGGTTGAACTTCATGAGGTTGGCACGGGCCCACCTCTCCAGCCTGTCAAGGTCCCTCTGGATGGCATCCCTCCCTTCCAGCGAGTCGACGGCACCACACAGCTTGGTGTCATGGGCGAACTTGCTGAGGGTGCACTCTATCCCACTGTCCATGTCGCCGACAAAGATGTTGAACAGGGCCTGGCCCAACACGTACCCCTGAGGGACGCCACTGGTGACCGGTCTCCACTTGGACATTGAGCCGTTGACCACCACTCTCTGAGTGCGGCCATCCAGCCAACTCCTTATCCACCGAGTGGTCCATCCATCGAACCCATGCCTCTCTAGTTTAGAGAGAAGGATGTCATGTGGGACAGTGTCAAAGTAATCAGTGTCCCTCTCTGAACATTGCCAAGACTGATTTTGGAAGTGGGATTTGTCCTTCCATGGTGTTGTCATCCAGGAGAGATGTCAATGCTCACCTGCCTTTACCCCGATCACTGTCCCATTGCCAGGCAGGACACCGTGGCAGGGACAGGCAGGGGTCATTTCTACCCACGCAGGGCAGGGATTTGAGTCTGTACAGGTGTCTCCTCTCTGGTGAGAAGCCCAGAGCCTGGAGTGGGGTTCACCTCTGCCCCATACACCCCACAGACCCACAGGAGGCAGGAATCCTCTCGCCTCAGCTCAGTGTGCACAAAATAGGGGCTACAGGCCAGCCACTTCCCTGAGCTCCCACCGTCATCCATGGGGATGGAGGGTGGCAGTGAGCAGCTCACACACAAACACCTGCTAGGCACTGGAGGTGCCAGGCGTGGTCCAAGACTTGTGTACATCTCTGTAAGCTGTGATGGAGCACACATGGGACACCTGCACCTGCCTGAGTGTCAGCTGTGGGGCTGTGAGGACGGGGTCACTTTGTCACCTCAGATTGCATTCAGTGTTTAGGGCACCTGAACATCTGGTAGACACATTTCTATGGCAGCTGCTGGACTTCCAGATGACCGAAAGGATGAGTGCACCAGAAGGGGAGTCAGATCTCTCTCTAGGTCCCAAACTCTACACTCAGTAGAGCTCAGCTCACTGCAAAACTGCATGTGCACATCCCTCTGTCGCAGGCACTGACATTATTTCAAGGTTTTCCCTCAATGGCATGAGAAAGGTCACTAGTGACCTGTCTGGTCACTGGGGTCCCTGGGGTGCCCAGCACAACTGCTTGTGGCTGGCAAATACAGCATGGGACCTCCAGGAAAGCCATGTCCCCCTGGAGTAGGGGCTGGGCAGAAACCCCAGAGCCTCCCAAAGGGGCCTGGTGTGTGCAGCATCTGAACACCAGCACCACGGCAAGCATGCAAGATCCATCCCATCTACACCCAGGGGTACTGCAGGATTGGGAGGAACATCACACCAGGGTCACCACTCATGTCCCTGTGCTCTCAAGCCCTGACAGTTCTCCTCTCATTTATCCTCTACCCGTGTCCCAGATGACATAAAGAAAAACCACGCCACTGAAGTCCACAGCGTGGCTGGATCACAGGCCCTGCCACCCAGGGACATTCTTAGTGGTCCCTTGTGTTCCTGGAGATTGGCACAAGGCACTGCAGAGTCACCTCTGCTAGAAAACTCTTCTCTTGCAAGGTCCCAAGCGAGGCTAAACTACGACACATGGGAAGTAAGACAGAAGAGCAAGAGACCTCAAGTTTGAGATCTCAGAGAAGCAGACATTGGCCTGCTCAGGGTTGTTGTTGTAGGAGATCCCATGGAGAGGAAGCTCTGAAAGATAAAAATCTATGACAGCTGAGAGTCCTTTAAGGACATCTTCCTCCAAGCACAGGAAAGGTCAGTCCTGATACTCAGGAAAACAAGCCTTCATCTCAGGAAACTGGCTGGGCTAACCAGGAACCTCGCGGCTCAGCTCCAGTGCCAAAAGGCAGCACACAGGAGCTGGAAGCAGGGACAGGCTGCAAAGGTGGAGTTTAGAAAAGTTGTCTGGAGAAATAGGGATTCTCTTAGGGGAGTTAAAGCTCCCCAAAAGTTCAAGCTTGCAAGGAATGTCAAAGGGCAACAAAATGAGCTACTACTGCTTCCTTAACAGTTAAAAAACCCCCAAATAAATGTGAAGTAGGCCACAGTTGAATTTAGAATAGAATAGAATGGAACAGAACAGAACAGAACTGAACTGAATGGAACTGAATTTTGCATTTGGAAGGGACCTACAGCAATCATCTATTCCAACTACCTGACCACTTCAGGGCTGACCAAAAGTTAAAACATGCTCTTAGGGCACTGCCCAAATGCCTTTTAAACACTGACATGGGGCATCAACTGCCTCTCTAGGAAGCCTGTTCCAGTGTTTGACCACCCTCTCAGTAAAGAAATTCTTCCTAATGTCCAGTCTAAAACTCCCCTGGTGCAGCTTTGAGCCATTCCCACACACTCTGTCACTGGGTACCAGGGAGAAGAGCTCAGCACCTCCCTCTCCATGTTCCCTCCTCAGGAAGCTGTAAAGAGCATTGAGGTCGCTCCTCAGCCTCCTTCTCTCCAAACTAGACAAACCTAGTTTGTCCTCAGCCGCTCCTCATTGGACATGCCTCCCAGCCATGTTGCCCTCCTCTGCATGCATTCAAGTACCTTAAAATGCTTCTTAAATTGTGGGTCCCACACCTACACAGTGCTCAAGCTGAGGCCGTATCAATACTAAATACAGCAGGATAATCACTTCTTCTGACCGACTGGTTATACTGGTCAAATTTAGGAAGAGTAGATGAGCTAGGTCTGAAGTACCCTGTGTCTTTTTTTCCTCTGTCTTCACTAGCAAGGTCTCTGTGACGGATTCACTGGACCCCTAGCTGTACTCTAGTTTGGGTTGACTGAGGAGCCTAAGTCAACTAAGAATAATTCATGGCCTGCAGTGAACCTGCGAGCTGTTAGGTCCTGGCTCACGCACAAGGGAGAGAAGGTGCCTCAGAAAAAAAAAATTGAGAAGTGGTCTTGTAGCCCAAAAATGCAAGATAACCAAAGTACAGAAGAAGACACCAAAGCTAAAATGATGACGTCTATCTTGTCTGTACTATTGACTAGCAGCCAACCGCTCTATAAGTACTACCATCAGGATGGGCCCAGTTTGAGCTCTCCCTGAATGGCAGCTGGACTGCATGCCAGGTGACTCTCCCTTTGAACGGGGACACCTCTCAAGGTTTGAGATCCCTCACCTGAGACTAAGGGATCTTAGTCTTGGTAAAAAGAGTAAGGAATCTTATCTTGGCATAAATCTCTGCCCAAGGAGGGGAGATCCCTTACTGAGGACAGATCCCTGCTAAGTGACTGCTGGCATGCTGAATTAATCCTAATGAAATATTACTAATCCATGTAGCTACTCAATATTAATTATCATAAACTTTGTAGAGATAATTCCATTAGACATAAACCATTGTCCAAGTCTGAAAGTAAGATTGGACCTAGCAGCACCTAGGTTTCACAAGGAGTTTCTAAAGCAAGGGAATCCACTCTGAACTTCATGACTTGGCAAAAGAGACTTCCTTATCCTTTTCCTTATCCTGGTAAACCACTGTTAAACTTTGTTAAATTCCATCCAATATGTCAAACTCTGTCTAATTATTATTTTGCCTCAATAAAACGTATTACAGCTTCTCTCTTTTGAGTGAGGCTCATTCCACTCATGCGAGAAAAAAGTAAATGGAAAAGGACAGGATACACCCAAGGGTGCTGGGGAAGATGGACAGTGTCCTTGCTTGTCTGTCCTTGAAATTTCAGGGCCCTCTGAGAAGACTGTTGATGACTGCAGAAAGGCAGATGTTGCACCCATCTTCAAGAAGGGCCAGAAGGGGGAATTGGAGAACTACAGCCCAGTCAGCCTCACCTCATTCCCTGGTAACGTGGTGGAGTAAATCCTCCTGGAAGAAGGTTCCAGGCCTGAAATGGACAAGATTGGGAAGAGTCAGCAAGAGCAAATAAAAATCACCCTTGACCAGCCCGGTTGCATTCTCCATGAAGAAGAATGTCACTTAGTGGGCCCTTGCTTTACTAAGGCCTTTAACACAGGCCCCCTGGTCTCTCTGTATCCAAACCGCTGAGCTCTGGCATGGGTGCATGGATCATAGGTAGGTGGAAACTTGACTGAGCCATGCAGTCACAGTGCCACCAGATACTAGTGACTGACTCCATCAGCGACCAACACCTAGGGCAACACTGGTTGATATCTTTATTGATGGCCCGAACAAGGGAACAGTGTAAACACTCGGCTTGTTTGTGGATGATGCCAGATGGAGAGGGAACCCCTGAGAAACCTCGTGTCCATCTAGCTGACCTAGGTGATGCTCAGATGTCTTGTACACCCTGAGTTCCTCAGAAGGTCAACAGGACTGAAGAGAAGGAAGGAAGGAGTAAGAGTTAGAAGTAGAAACATTAATTGTGTCAATATAGATGTAGTAGTATCTCTGAACAAAATAACTGTCTCTATACACAAGTCTATAAATATGTATGCATATGTATTTTTATAGCTCTGTATTTATACCTGTTATATTTACAGAAGCACACAGGGAGATGAAATCTTGCAGGGAATGAAAAGACAGAATGACCAGATGCCTTACAGGCTCCATTAAGAAGTCACTGTAACACAGCTATGATGAGATTTGTGCAGAAACAGTCATCCAGAAATTAGAGTGTTTCACTGAAACTGTTTCCCCCCATCAGCTGAGAGAGCTCGATACCTTGGTGTGACTCTGTGCCACGAGTGAGGAGAGGCATGGCCAGAGAAGGACAGGAAGATTTTGGGGAGCTCTGGGGTCTGTGCTTGAAACAAAATTATATCAATTAATGCTGAGATAATTGAATCATTTTCCTAAAATGATGATGTTTTTCCACCATGCAAGAACAGGAATTTCCAGGAAGTATATTAATGAGTGGAGAAGAAATATTGACCTTCACTTGTATTTGCATTGCTGGGACTCTGGCCATTATACCGTGTATTCTCCCAAATCATAGAATCATGGAATGGTTAGGGTTGGAAGGGACCTTCAAAGGTCATCTAGTCCAACCCCCCTGCAAAGAGAAGGGACATCCCCAACTAGATCAGGTTGCTCAGAGCCTCATCCAGCCTGGCCTTGAATGTTTCCAGGGATGGGGCCTCCACCACCTCTATGGGCAACCTGTTCCAGTGTTCTACAACCCTCAGTGTAAAAATTTTTTCCTAATATCCAATGTAAATATACCTCCCTCTATCTTAAAACCATTGCCCCTCGTCCCATCACAACAGGCCCTACTGAACAGCCTCTCCCCATCTTTCTTGTAGGCCCCCTTGAGGTATTGGAAGACCTCTATAAGATCTCCCCAGAGCCTCCTCTTCTCCAGGCTGAACAGCCCCTACTCTCTCAGCCTGTCCTCATAAGAGAGGTGCTCCAGCCCTTTTATCATCTTCGTGGCCCTCCTCTGGACCTTCTCCAACTGGTCCATGTCCTTCTTGTGTTGGGGACTCCAGAACTGGACGCAGTACTCCAGGTGGGGTCTCACCAGGGCAGAGTAGAGGGGCAGAATCACCTCCCTCGACCTGCTGGCCACACTCTTCTTGATGCAGCCCAGGATGTGGTTGACGCAAGGACGCATTGTCAGCTCATGTTGAGCTTCTCATCCACCAGCACTCCCAAGTCCTCCTCAGGGCTGCTCTCGATCCACTGCCCGCCCAGCCTGGATTTGTGCCTGGGATTGGCACGACCCAGGTGCAGGACCTTGCACTTGGCCTGGTTGAACTCCATGAGGTTGGCACGGGCCCAACTCTCCAGCCTGTCAAGGTCCCTCTGGATGGCATCCCTCCCTTCCAGCGAGTCGACGGCACCACACAGCTTGGTGTCATGGGCGAACTTGCTGAGGGTGCACTCTATCCCACTGTCCATGTCGCCGACAAAGATGTTGAACAGGGCCTGGCCCAACACGTACCCCTGAGGGATGCCACTCGTGACCGGTCTCCACATGGACATCGAGCTGTTGACCACCACTCTCTGAGTGCGGCCATCCAGCCAACTGCTTATCCACCGAGTGGTCCGTCCATCAAACCCATGTCTCTCCAGTTTAGAGAGAAGGACAGTGTCAAATGCCTTGCACAAGTCCAGGTAGATGATGTCTGCTGCTTGTCCCTTGTCCACTAATGCTGTCACCCTGTCATAGAAGGCCACCAAATTTGTCAAGCACGATCTGCCCTTGGTGAAGCCATGCTGGCTGTCACCAACCACCTCCTTGCTCTCCATGTGCCTTAGCATGGTTTCCAGGAGAATCTGCTCCATGACCTTGCCAGGCACAGAGGTGAGGCTGACCGGCCTGTAGTTACCCGGGTCTTCCTTATTCCCTTTTTTAAAAATTGGGGTTATGTTCCCTCTCTTCCAGTCATCGGGGACCTCACCAGACCGCCACGACTTCTCAAATACGATAGCCAGTGGCTTGGCAACTTCATCTGCCAGTTCCCTGAGGACCCGTGGATGGATCTCATCAGGTCCCATGGACTTCTGCACCTTTAAGTTCCTCAGATGCTCCCCAACCTGCTCTTCTAGTACAGTGGGCAGTTCTTCATCCTCACAGTCCCTGCTTGTGCCTTTTACAGCTTGGGCGGTGCAACAAGAGCACTTGTCAGTGAAGACTGAGGCAAAAAAGTCATTGGGTACCTCAGCCTTCTCCATGTCCTGGGTAACCAGGACACCAGTTTCCTTCTGGAGGGGGCCTACATTCTCCTTGGACCTCCTTTTTTCCCTGACATACCTATAGAAGCCTTTCTTCTTGTTTTTGACGTCCCTGGCCAGATTCAATTCTGTCAGGGCTTTAGCCTTCCTCACCCGATCCCTGGCCACTCACACAGCCTCTTTGTAGACCTCCCAGGCTACCTGTCCCCGCTTCCACCCTCTATAGGCTTTCCTCTTCACTTTCAGTTGGTCCGGGAGCTCCTTGCTCATCAACACGGGCCTCCTGGCCTTTTTGCCCGACTTGTTTTTCATCGGGATGCACCTCTGCTGAGCTTGGAGGAGGTGTTCCTTGAATGTGGACCAACTTTCCTGGGCCCCTCTTCATTCCAGGGCCACCTCCCATGGCACTTGGCCCATCAGGTCCCTGAAGAGGCCAAAGTCTGCCCTCCTGAAGTGCAGGGCAGAGAGCTTGCTGCATAGCTTCCTCACTGCCCCATTGGTCTTGAACTCCACCATGTCGTGGTCGCTGCAGCCAAGGCTGTCCTTTAGTTTCACATCCCCCACCAGCCCCTCCCTGTTGGTGAGCACAAGGTCGAGCATGGCACCCCTCCTTGTCGGCTCCTCTAGCACCTGCAGGAGCAAGTTATCATCCACACATTCCAGGAATCTCCTGGACTGTCTGTGCCCTGCCATGTTGTCTCTCCAACAGATGTCAGCATGGTTGATGTCCTCCATGAGGATCAGGGCTTGTGACCACATCCTGGATGATCCCGTCACTTTGTGTTTCAGGGAACCGCAACAGAGGAAGGAAAGATATCAATAAGGGTAGTGAGATGCCCTGGTGAGAGCAAGGTGGGGAAGCAAGGAAGATTTTGACAGTGTGCAGGGAAAGAGCCACAGATGTGAGACTCTGTAGGACAAGCCTGAAGTGGAGATGGTCAAGGGCTGTGGCAAGGCTAAAAGCCCCCAACAGAGACAAGGTCTTCATATCCTTGTCTATGGCTGTTATCTGGACCACCAAGGCCTACCAAGAGACACCATACCCTGATGGGACCAGGACATGAAGGCCTCCTCACCCCACCAAGGAGAGACCCGTAAGCATCGCACCATAGTTCTGCACTTGGCATCACCCATTCCCACATCACACTGCCCCAGGAAAAGCCCTGAGCAATGTGTGACCCACAGGATCTCCCTTCCCAGGGGCTGGGGGTCAGGCCATGGCCTTTTGTCTTCATGCAACACATGGAGGTTCACTCAGCCTCAGAACCACCTTTACATGGCCTTTGCCTGCCTCTCATCTCTGCCTCCCATTTTCTCCTCTAACCAGCCCCCAGGGAGGCTTTGTTGGTAACGATCCTCAGTGGGACCCATTAATGCTCCCTGGAACTGTAGGGGTTGCTTCTGACATTGGCTTCTTCAGGGGTTTGTCCAGGCTCCTCTCAGTGTCTGAGGTTCATGGTCTCAGCACCAAATGCACCCATGGGGCTCATTAAAATGCAAAAAGCCATGTCTCTTCCAGTTATTTCCTACAATCTTCAAGTCTTGGAGAGATAATTGAAGGGTCTCCAGAGTGGACAAAAAGCGGAAGATTTTTCTGAGTATTCAACACAAAAGTATTTTTTATTTTTAAGTTTCTTAATTTTTTTCAATTTTGTTACTTTTTCAGTGGTCAGAAGGAGTGTTTGCAGCATTGTCCAGTCGATTTGGATGCAGGGCATTTGCTAATGGTATCAGGATGGGTAGGACCAGCTCCTCCTGGAGGTCAGACACTGCATGGAAAACCTGATTCCTCACCACTCCAGCCCCACCATTTCTCTCATCACCCCCCTGGGACTTGCATCACTTTTCCTGACATCAGACTTCTCCACCCAGGTCTGCAGCTGGAGGTGACAGCTCCTCTGCACCAACTCCCACCTGCTTTCCTGAGAGACCTGGCTGCACACAGGCACAGCAGGGTTTCCTTCATTGCAAACAAAGGGAAGGAGAGGATGGTAAAGTTTAATAAACAAGAACACACACTCCTCATCTGTATGCTAAATCTAAGGTGCCTCCAATGAGGTTCACCACCCACAGGGATAACCTCACTGGAGATGCTTTTCACAGGTAGATACAAACACAGTGAGGGAGCTGCATGAAGAGATAATCCTGTTGCTGAAAGATGAGGCGAGGCTTCTGACTCTCTGAAGCTCAAAGCAGCACCTGGGTACTTGAGAGGGATCTGATTCTGAACAAGGTGCAAGGGCAGGGGGAAACTGGAGAGCAATGGAAAGGCCATAGGTCCCCATGCGGCATCTGGGCTCTTGGCTCCTGAACCCCTCCTGCATGCTGCAGCTGCACCTTGCTCCGGAAAAGTTCAATAGAGATGGGAGCTTGGAAAAACAATTTTGAACTGGTTTCTTTATTGTGTCTCTCTACACAGGAGTCTGGCTCCATTTATACATGAGGTATTTGGATCAAAAATCAGGAAGATATGAGGCCAAGAATAATATTATATAAAGTGAAATATAGTATTAGAAGAGTAAAAAATTTTTAAAAATAAAAGAAAAAGATACATACGAAAAAGTATAGTCCTGGCTATTCATTACATAGCCTAGAGGTCTTATGAAGACACTGAATTAGCATGTGTTCAAATAATTTCCATAGGGCATCCTTGAGCTTTTGGTTCCTCATGCTGTAGATGAGGGGGTTCACTGCTGGAGGCACCACTGAGTACAGAAATGACACCACCAGATCCAGCAATGGGGAGGAGATGGAGGGAGGCTTCAGGTGGGCAAACATGGCAGTGCTGACAAACAGGAAGACCACAGCCAGGTGAGGGAGGCACGTGGAAAAGGCTTTGTGCCGTCCCTGCTCAGAGGGGATCCTCAGCACAGCCCTGAAGATCTGCACATAGGACACAACAATGAATACAACACAGAAAAATGCTACTAAGTGGCTAAACAGAAGAAGCCCAACTTCCCTGAGGTAGGAGTCTGAGCAGGAGAGCTTGAGGATGTGGGGGACTTCGCAGAAGAACTGCTCCACAGCATTGCCCTGGCAGAGTGGCAGTGAAAATGTATTGGCCGTGTGCAGCAGGGCATTGAGAAACCCACAGCCCCAGGCAGCTGCTGCCATGTGGACACAAGCTCTGCTGCCCAGCAGGGTCCCATAGTGCAGGGGTTTGCAGATGGCAACGTAGCGGTCATAGGCCATGACTGTGAGAAGATACAACTCTGATATTAAAAACAGAAACATGAAGAACTGGACAGCACATCCCTCATATGAGATGGCCCTGGTGTCCCAGAGGGAATTGGCCATGGATGTGGGAACAGTGGTAGAGATGCAGCCCAGGTCAAGGAAAGAGAGATTGAGGAGGAAGAAGTACATGGGGGTGTGGAGGTGGTGGTCGCAGGCTATGGCAGTGATGATGAGGCTGTTTCCCAGGAGGGCAGCCAGGTAGATGCCCAGGAAGAGCCAGAAGTGCAAGAATGAGGAAGGAAAATAGAAAAGTGCAGATGCCCGACCTTTGAGGAGGAGGCTTTGGCCTAGTCTTGTGATTTGTAGTGGGGGAGCCCATGTGAGCAGCACAGAAGGGCAGCAGAGCTCAGTAGAGCTGGTCTTCAAGGACAGCGCTTTTCAAGTCCAAGACCGTCTGCACCAACACTCAGGAAAAGAAGAAGAGATATTCAGGAGAGAAGCTTGAGGAAGCAGGAAATTCCTGGGAAAGCTCCATGGCAAAAAGGAAGCATACAGGAGATGGATGCGGAGACTTGAAAGAAAGAAGGAATTCAGAAATAGGGTTGGTTTTAGGAAAGCTGCAGAGTTGAGACTTGCAAGGGAGTTCAGGGGCACAACAATCAGCTGTTCCTACTTGAGGAAAAGGTCAAGAAGAAATGAAGAGAATGTGTGGCCACTGCTGGGTTTAGTAAGAGGAGGAAGAGATAGGTTTGAGGTACTCTTGGCCTTTGTCTTCTCCAGCAAGGTCTCTCAGTTGCGTGTGCCTAAAAGGCAGAGCCCAGGCAGAACACAGCAGTGGATGGAGATGGAGTCAGAAGTTACTTAGGTAAGGTCAGTCCTTAAGAGTCCATGGCACTAGATGGGATGGATCTTAGGATGCTGTCGTAGTTCAGCCCCGATCGGGACCAGACTACACAGTCTCTCTCTTGCTCCCCCCACCCTCCGAGAGAATAGGAGGAGATGATATAGGAAAAACGGCTCGAGGTTTGAGATAAGGACGGGGAGAGAATCCTTAAAGTTACCATTATGGGCAAAACAGACTCGACTTGGGGAAAACTATTCATTTATTTCTAAAATTAGCAGGAGAATGAGACAGGGAAGAAGATAACCTCCCCCCACCCCTCCCTCTTCCCGGGCTTAACATTATCTCTACCACCTTCCCCTCCTGAGCGGCACAGGGGGGAAGAGGGAATGGGGGTCGCGGTCAGTTCATCACGCGTTGTTTTATGCCGCTGTGTCATCGTCGGGGGAAGAACTCCTCGCATTCCTTCTCTGCTCCAGTGTGGGGTCCCTCCCACGGGCCACAGTCCTTCGTGAAACTGCTCCGGCGTGGGTCATCTCTTCCACGGGGTGCAGTCCCTCTAGAACAGCTGTCCCAGCGGGCCCTCCACGGGCCACAGCCTCCTTCAGGCCTCCACCTGCTCTGGCGTGGGGTCCTGCATGGGCTGCAGGTGGATCTCTGCCCCTCCGTGGACCTCCATGGGCTGCAGGGGGACAACCCGCTCCACCATGGTCGTCACCACAGGCTGCAGGGGAATCTTGGCCAGGAGCCGCGTTACTCCTCCCCCTCCTTCTTCACTGACCTTGGCGTCTGCAGCCGTTCCTTACAACAGGCTGGCAGACGCCTCTGAGGATCCTTTTTACATCTTATTCACTTCTCATCTCCTCTCCACTTCTTGCAGCCAGGCTGGGCTGAGTTGGGCCCAGTCGGCTGCCCTGCGGAAGGCCAGAGGGTGAGGCCTGCAAGGCCCACAAGGCTCGCGCCTCCCCCTCTCTGCCCCCCGCTCAGCTGCTTCATATCTTCTCTTCATTTTTTTTTTCTGTTTTCCCTTTCTTAAATATGTTATCGCAGAGGCGTTATCACGGGACATTCTGCTACCAATTGTCTCGGCCTTGGCCAGCAGTGTGTCCACCCTAGGCCCGGCCGAGTCCACTAAACAAAGGGGAGCAACTTCTAGCAGTTTCCTACAGAAGCTACCACCTTAGGCCCCCCCTCACTAACAAAACCTGAACAGATGCTGAGAGACCAGGACGATGTCATAGCAAGGCTGTTCCGAGACAATTTGTGAGGTCATAATGAGTGGAGGAAGCAAGAAGCAAATCTTGCATCCCTCTCCATGGAGCTGGCTGCAAGCTGTCATGAGGCAGTGCTGAGAGACAGGCCAGCACCTGAAGGTGTCTCTTGGAGGCTGGTGGGGAATCCCTTTGAGAAGGAGAAAGGACAGCAGAAGCCCACATGCAGGACAAGAGAACCTTTCCCTAGTCATGATGTTCAGGACAGAGGGCAGAGGTGTTTAGCTGAGCACGTGGAATAGAACAGGGAGAGCTCAGTTTCCCTTTCTCGTCACCATCAGCTGTATTTTCCACCTGTCCTTTGGGTAGAATGGCACTTGTCCCACATACGTCCCTCCTCTGCCTGACCCAAATCAGGGCAGTTGAATGTGGGTTTGATGGCCAAGCATGGGCTTGTAGTGCTACGCGAGACGCCAGGGCTCTGCAGCACAGCTGCATGCAGGTGGCACAGACAGCAGCAGCCCTGTGCAGGAACCCCAGCCCCATTCACAGCAGCGCTGTGACGGGCACCAGCCAGGGCATCTCAGACCAATTCAGTGCCTTTGGCCAGTGACTGAATCCCACCGCTGCAGAGACACAAGGTCTGTCCCTTCTCCATCCAGTAGACGGATGACAGCACATGAACACAAAACATCTCCCACGGAGGTCTCTGCAAGTGTTCCGTCACTCTCAAACCCTCCTGGCTCTTCTCTCCACATCGTTTAACCTTCCCATTGATGATACCATCATGGATTAATCCAACAGGTTTCATAATGTTCCTGTGTCACAGGACGTCCTCACCCAAAACCGCTTTCAAAATCCTCTCTTTCTTTGCTGGGATGGGCTTCACCTCCAGGCCAAACATGCACCAATGTCCTCAGGCTGAGGAGCACACTGGTGTGGGAGACAAAGAAGCCATTCAAGTCCTCATGGAGAATTTCACGATGAATGACTTTGGGAGTACCTGGAAGGGAAGCAAAACAGCATGCCAAATCTTGTGGAGGTTGCTGGAGGGTCTTGGCACAGTTTGGGAAACAGGTCTCTGTAGATCGGATGTCAGATGGGCCAACAATGGTGAAACTCATTTGCATCTGTTACTTACCAAGGGGGAAGATCTGGTGAGGGATGTGAAAGCCAGAGTCAGCCTTAGTCGTCACGATCATTACGTAACAGGGTCTCACCTCCCAAAGGAGAATGAGGAAGGAAAATAGAAAAGTGCAGATGCCCGACCTCAGGGGAGGAGGCTTTGGCCTAGTGTTGTGATTTGTAGTGGGGGAGCCCATGTGAGCAGCACAGAAGGGCAGCAGAGCTCAGTAGAGCTGGTCTTCAAGGACAGCGCTTTTCAAGTCCAAGACCGTCTGCACCAACACTCAGGAAAAGAAGAAGAGATATTCAGGAGAGAAGCTTGAGGAAGCAGGAAATTCCTGGGAAAGCTCCATGGCAAAAAGGAAGCATACAGGAGATGGATGCGGAGACTTGAAAGAAAGAAGGAATTCAGAAATAGGGTTGGTTTTAGGAAAGCTGCAGAGTTGAGACTTGCAAGGGAGTTCAGGGGCACAACAATCAGCTGTTCTTACTTGAGGAAAAGGTCAAGAAGAAATGAAGAGAATGTGTGGCTACTGCAGGGTTTAGTAAGAGGAGGAATAGATAGGTTTGAGGTACTCTCGGCCTTTGTCTTCTCCAGCAAGGTCTCTCAGTTGCGTGTGCCTAAAAGGCAGAGCCCAGCCAAAACACGGCAGTGGATGGAGATGGAGTCAGAGGTTACTAAGGTAAGGTCAGTCCTTAAGAGTCCATTGCACCAGATGGGATGGATCTTAGGATGCTGAGAGACCAGGATGATGTCATAGCAAGGCTGTTCCGAGACATTTTGTGAGGTCATAATGAGTGAAGGAAGCAAGAAGCAAATCTTGCATCCCTCTCCATGGAGCTGGCTGCAAGCTGTCATGAGGCAGTGCTGAGAGACAGGCCAGCACCTGAAGGTGTCTCTTGGAGGCTGGTGGGGAATCCCTTTGAGAAGGTGAAAGGACAGCAGAAGCCCACATGCAGGACAAGAGAACCTTTCCCTAGTCATGATGTTCAGGACAGAGGGCAGA
Organism: Otis tarda; assembly: GCA_026413225.1. Taxonomy (NCBI): domain Eukaryota; kingdom Metazoa; phylum Chordata; class Aves; order Otidiformes; family Otididae; genus Otis; species Otis tarda. The sequence goes on from CM048590.1 coordinate 620,281, forward strand.
GGTGTTCAGCTGAGCACGTGGAATAGAACAGGGAGAGCTCAGTTTCCCTTTCTCTTCACCATCAGCTGTATTTCCCACCTGTCCTTTGGGTAGAATGGCACTTGTCCCACATACGTCGTGCCTCTGCCTGACCTAAATCAGGGCATTTGAATGTGGGTTTGATGGCCAAGCATGGGCTTGTAGTGCTACGCGAGACGCCAGGGCTCTGGCTGCTCCGAGACATTTTGTAAGGTCATAATGTCTGCAGAAAGCAAAAAGCTAATCTTCCATCTATCTTCTAAAAAGACCCAAGCACTGACCAGGGGAATTCCAGGCTGCAGTGCCAGATGCCAGGAGCTGTGTTGCTGGGCAACAGCTCTGTGGGAAAAGGCTGTGATGGTCCTTCAGTTTCTTGAGGTAAAATATGACCCAGCAGAGGAGCTGCCCAACAGCATGCAGGGCTGCAGGAGCAGCAACACAGCCAGGAGAAGTGATTATCTCCTTCTGCTCAGCACTTTTTACACTACATCCAAAATAGTTCAGGTTTAGACGCTGCGCAATGGTGATAAGACCTTGCTGTGAGGAGGAGGTTGGCTTAGAGACCTCCTGAGCTGCCTTGCAGCACGGGTGATGGTGCATTTCCTTCCACCATAGGGCTTCCCTTGACCATGCTAGGGAAAGCACTCTGGTTCCTCATGGCCATGGAAGTGAGCAAACATGACTTTGGCCAGATCATCTTTCTTGTCTTCTGCAAGTCACCGCTGCTCACATGCAGAGCTGCTTGGCAGGTACTTCCAGACCTCCTTGATCATGGCCTTTGCTTCATCTGCTGTTCCCTTTTCCCCTCTTTTCCCCCACCAGAGATCTTCCCTTTGATCATCCTTAACTCCTTCCATACAAATTTTGTTTGCTCTTTCCACACTGGTCTTGGCTTTGCTTGCTTTGCAGCTCTGTCTGAGGTGGTCAGCATGGATAATTCTATATTTGAAAACAATTTCGTTGAATTAATACCTTATTTTAGTATTTTTAGTACCTTGCAACTCATGCTGTTTTCTTGTGAGAGACACCAAAAGCGGGGTGAGCCATCTGCCTGCAGGATTAACAGCTGTCACAATGGAGCATCAGTCTGGGAGAACCCTGAGAATCTCTGGGATTCAGCCAACAGAAACCTCCTGCAGTTCACAAGGAGAAGCAACAAGTCCTGCATTGAGGGGAAAGAGGGCAGGCTAGGACCTGGCTGGCTGAGCAGGGACCCTAAGGAGGAGGGCCTGGGCCCAAGGAGGGATGCCATATGAGCCAGTAGAACATGCTCACCATAAGTGAGATCAGCTGGGTAGGCAGCTGCCTTAGGAACCATGTGGCCACTCAGAAAAGGGGAGTTACCACCCCCCTTGACTGAGAACTGTTCTGGCATCATTTGCTCTGATGGGTCCCTCTGCTGGGTTTCCGGCTCTAGGCAACTTGGGAGGAACTGGAGAGTGCCCAGAAGAGGTCTTTCAAGATGGAGTCTTGTGTACATGGCCTCTGTGGGGATGCTGAGGCACCTGGGCCTTTGCCTGCTGAGACAGAGCCTCAGAGCACCACGATCAGAGGCTTCAACTCCTTGAACAATGGACTGACAGTGGATGGATTTGTGTGTGTGTGTGTGTCCACCCAGAGGGAGTTTGGACCAGCCCAAGGCTTTGTGTGTCGAGGCACAGCCAGGGACGGTGGAGAGAAAACAGTAATGGTAGTGAGATACTCAGATGAGAACAGGAAGAAGAGGATTAGGTGTCCACAGCTTTCACGGAAACAGGTGCAGGCTTGGGGCAGCAGAGGACAGCCTGTGCTGGAGATTGTTGAGGGAGCTGACAATGCTGAATACCCTCATCAGAGCTGACATCTTTCTCCCCTTGGCCATGGCTCTTGTCTGTGTCTTTCTCCACCTAGGAGAAACTTTATCATGACAGCACCAGGGCCTCATGGACTCCTCTTCCCCACTCAGGAGCAGGGAGGTGTCACAAGCTGTTCTTGCACTTGGCGTTGCACATCATCCCCACATCACACTGCCCCAGAAAGAGTCTCAAGAAACCTGTGAGGGACAGGATCTCCCTTTCCAGTGCCTAGGGGTCAGGGCTTGGCCCTCTGGCTTGATATAACACATCCAGGTTTACTCAGCATCTGTTCCACCTCTACATTTCCTTTGCCTGTCATCTCTGTCTCCAGGTTTCTGCTCTCACCAGCCCCAGGGAGGCTTTGTCAGTAACGTCCCTCAGTGGGACCCATTAAGGCTCCAAGAAACTTTGGAGTTTGCATCTGACTTTGACTTCTGGAGAAGTTTCCTCAACTTCCTCACCATGTCTGAGGTGCATGGACTTGGCCCCAAACCCACCAGAGAGGTCATTAAAATCCTTGGGCTGGTCCTCTGCTGCTGAGCTGCTCCAGGCTCCTGGGACGCAGGGAGCTCACGGCAAGGAGGCAGAATGGCAGAGAGACAGCTCTGCCCAGGAGCAGCTGCTCTGCCAAGCGCAGCAGGGCTGAGGGCTCTGCTGCAGGCACTGAGTGGGGACAGGCAGGGCAGAGAGAGGTTAAAGGCGGCCTGGGCTGAGAGCTCACTGGAGGAGAAACCTTCACAGCCCTCTGCACGGTAAGTCTCTGGCTGCAGGGCAATGAACAGGAGCTTCCTGGAGGGGTCTCGTCCAGCTGCCATAGCCCCCAGAGATCTCTCCAGCGTAGAGGAGGAGGAGGAGATGCTCCAGAGCAGGGATTCCCTGCTGCACCATCACAGGGACAGGGCACAACGGCTGCCTTCTCCCAGGGAAGGCTGCAGGGTGTGAATGTGTGTGTGCAGCCAGGGGTGCCCAGGGCTGTCCTTCAGAGCAGGGTCCCTGCGCCCCAGGGGCTGTGTGCTGGGGCAGGGACTCTGCCTCTGCCAGGCTCAGCACTCAGCCTGCCCGGGGAGCTCCCCATGGTGTTTGGGGAGAAGCTGTGGGTGGAAGGACAGACCCCCATCAGGGCAGGGTCCTTCTGCTGAGAAGAGGGTGCTGCATGGCTCAGAGCTTCTCACAGCTCCAGGTCACTCCCAGGACACGGGCAGAGGCAGCTTTTCAAGGAGCAGAACAAGGCAGGGGCTGCCTGGAAGGAAAGGTGCTTTCCAGGGTCTGTGCTCTCGGTTTCCTGCTGTGACTGTGAGGGAACAGCAATGCAGCTGTTGGGTTTGGACAAGAGAAGGAGGCTCCTGTAGCGTTACACTGACAGATCAGCAGGTCTGCGAGGAACTTGATAAAGCTCCTTCATCATTCCTTTGCCTACAGAAAGCTCAGTCATCTCTTCAGTGTTTTTCTGACCTGCTCCTTAGGGCTGGCCAACAGAAAGATGGGCCTGGGCAGGGTCCTGCTGCCAGGAGGTTTCCTGATGACAGGGGTGAGCACACGGTGGGTGGGATGGGCTCTGTGAGTTGTAGCCTCTGCAGCCAGAGCTCCAGCACAGAATACTCTCCTGAGTGCCCCTCTGTCCCTCCATGGCCTTGAGCAGAAGCACTGGGGCATTTCTTCTCCTTTCTCCACCTGCCCCTGCTGCTGCTGCTCTTGTTTTCGGGCTCTCTGGGGATGGGGGTTCAGCAGCAGCTCAGCCACTGACCCTGCAGGCCTTGCCCTGCAGATGTGTCCATGGGAGCAAGGTGCCCAAGCCCTCTTCTGGCCTGTGGGTCTCTGGGCAATGCAGTCCAGAGGGTGGGGATGAAGCTGGCTCCTTTTGGCAGACACCCCATCCTCAAGGGGTCAGAAAGCTCACAGATCTTTACTGAGGGGAGTTTTACTGGGGAGGGGAGTTTTAAACTGGATTCCTCCGCTCCCAGCAGTATCCAAATTTTTTTTTGAGGGAACAGCTGGGTGTGATCATCCTCCAGAATAAAGAGATGCAAGCCCAAGGCAGCTGGGAGAAAGTCTGATGGATTGACTGGCTCTCATCCCTCTCCACTAAGGGTCTGCCTGTTTGCAGCCCAGGTCTCTCAATGTAGCACTTGTAGTGTGTCAGAAAATTCAAAGCTGTCTGCCTTTAAAATGTAAATGAAACACAACCAACCCCCCACAGCTCTGCTCTGCAGTCGGGTGAGATGGGAGGGACAGTGCTGAAATGTCATTGATTTCGTGAGGGGATTTAAACAGAGATCACTCCTGGTTCCTACCTGCCTGTTGGTGCACAGCAGCACTGACTCCTCAGGAGCCCACAGCAGAATCCTCTGTTCCCCATCGCACCCTCAGCCAGCAGAACCCAGAGCTCAGCCAGGGAGCTGCATGAAGGTCTTTCTGGAAGGACAGAGTCTTTGGGGAGGGTGATGGTTCTATGAGGAATTGAAGAGCTTTTCCTCAGAGTTGCCTTTCATAACTCTTCACTGCCTTTTTTGCCGTGGACAGGTCCCCATGTTCAGAGGAAGGAAATGTCCAACAGCAGCTCCATCACTGAATTTCTCCTCCTGGCATTCGCAGACACACGGGAGCTGCAGCTCTTGCACTTCTGGCTCTTCCTGGGCATCTACCTGGCTGCCCTCCTGGGAAACGGCCTCATCATCACTGCCATAGCCTGCGACCACCGCCTCCACACCCCCATGTACTTCTTCCTCCTCAACCTCTCTGTCCTTGACCTGGGCTGCATCTCTACCACTGTTCCCAAATCCATGGCCAATTCCCTCTGGAACACCAGGGACATCTCCTACTCAGGGTGTGCAACCCAGCTCTTTCTCTTTCTCTTATTTATTTCAGCAGAGTATTATCTTCTCACGGTCATGGCGTATGACCGCTACATTGCCATCTGCAAACCCCTGCACTACGGGACCCTCCTGGGCAGCAGAGCTTGTGTCCACATGGCAGCAGCTGCCTGGGGCAGTGGGTTTCTCACTGCTCTGCTGCACACTGCCAATACATTTTCACTGCCACTCTGCCAGGGCAATGCTGTGGACCAGTTCTTCTGTGAAATCCCCCAGATCCTCAAGCTCTCCTGCTCAGACTCCTACCTCAGAAAAGCTGGGCTTATTGTGTTTAGTCTCTGTTTCTCATTTGTCTGTTTTGTGTTCATTGTGGTGTCCTATGTGCAGATCTTCAGGGCTGTGCTGAGGATCCCCTCTGAGCAGGGACGGCACAAAGCCTTTTCCACGTGCCTCCCTCACCTGGCTGGGGTCTCCCTGTTTATCAGCACTGGCATGGTTGCCTACCTGAAGCCCCCCTCCATGTCCTCCCCATCCCTGGATCTGACAGTGACTGTTCTGTACTCGCTGGTGCCTCCGGCAGTGAACCCCCTCATCTACAGCACGAGGAACCAGGAGCTCTAGGATGCCCTATGGAAACTCATGCAATTGACGTAGTTTCACTAACAACAACCTACCTCCCCTTCTCTGCATGTTTCTTAGAGGTTATCTTATCTTTTTCCTCTGTTATAATTCTACTTCTGTATGATTTTCTATGTTCTATTACTTTTTTTGAGGCTTGATCCTCTTGTGTCTGAGTCTTGTACCAAAGTGTGTCAGATGTGACCTGTCCAATAGCAGCTCCTCAGTAAAATTATATGTACCGTCTGCAGTGAGTGAAGGCTGGGTACTTCTGCCAAAGTTGCTGCCAAAAAAATTTCCAAGGAATTGATCTTTTAAAGAACCTTTGGGCTTTGTGTTCTCCTGGTGTTTTGACGTATGCTCACAGTAAATTGGGTTCAACTGGACCAAAAATTCTGGTTTTAAAAGGTCTTTATTTGGAGTCCAATGACAATGGTGTATGGGCTCCCCATTACCTCCTCAGGCTGCATCATGTATGACTGCACTGATGGCATGTTCAGTCTCTCTGCAAATTAGTTTAGAGAGGTCAGGACAGGATGAGGACTCACCGTGTGCCTTGGGCTGGGAGTGAATGGAGACTCAGAAGGTGAAACAACCTCAAAGGTGAAATCTCTCACAAGTGAAGCAGTGAATCAAGGTTCCCACAAAGAGGACTCTCCAGTGACAGTGGATCAGTGCCAATCAGGCACAGGATGGTGAGACTGGAGAGATGTGGGAGCTGCCTAAGGAGCCCCAGGGCCAGGACAGCTCAGCAGCAGAGGACCAGCCCAAGGCATTTTAATAACCTCTCTGGTGGTTTTCGGGAGGAGTCCATGAACCTCAGACACTGCGATGAAGTTGAGGAAACCTCTCCAGAAGTCAAAGTCAGATGCAAACTCCAAAGTTTCTTGGAGCCTTAATGGGTCCCACTGAGGGACGTTACTGACAAAGCCTCCCTGGGGCTGGTGGGAGCAGAAACCTGGAGGCAGAGGTGACAGGCAAAGGCAATGCAGAGGTGGCTCTGATGCTGAGTGAACCTGGGTGTGTCACATTAAGCCAAAGTGTCCAGTCCCAAATCCTAGCCCCTAGGAATGGAGATGCTGTCCCTCACAAGTGGCTCAGGGCTCTTCCTGGGGCACTGTGATCTGGGAAGGTGTGGTGCCAAGGGCAGGACTGTGGTACGACACCTCCCAGGCTGCTGGATATGGACAAGGAGGCAAGGACGCCCTAATGCTCTGCAGCTAGGGTGTCTCATAGCCAGCAGTGGCAGACACAACAGCCATTGACAATGGGAAAAAGACCTCATCATTTTGGGGGACTTTAAGCCTTTCCACGTCCCCCTGCCATCTCCACCACAGGCTGCCCTACAGCATTGCCTCACCTCTGCCTCCTTCCCCGCAGGCTGTGCACATCCACCCTGCTACTGCACCTCGCTCTCACCTGAGCATCTTCCTTCCTTTACTGATATCTCTCTGTCCTCCCTGGCCCTCCCGTGAAACCCAGAGCCTTGGGCTGATCCAGGGTGACCTGCTGCACAACAGCACTGCTCTTGAGTGTCTTTTCTTTCTCCTTATGACCACTCTGGACCTACCAAGATGAACATTAGGGCATTATTTCTTTCTTATACTGTATTGCACTACAAAGAACAGCACCACCATCTCTGAAACCACCCTTCAAGAACTCTCAGGCTACTCCTGTATTCTCTGGAGCATCCAGAACTTTGGGCCAAAGAAGCCCTTGTCTTTCAGCTGTCTCACAAAGGTCACATGCACCAGGTCCCAAGTACCACCTCAGCAGACCTTCTCTGGACACTCTCCAATTCCTTCCCACTTTAAAATGGATATCCCCACACTGGGACACACCTGTGTGTGTGGGGCTACGCAACTTCTGAGATGAGAAGGATGTTAACTCAGGTTGTCTGGGTGGCCCATGCTCCTCCTTAATACAGCGTCATATGCAGCTGGCCTTGTTCATGGTGAGTGTGCACCACTGGCTCCTGTGGTGTCCCTCATAGTGCCCAGACCCTTCTCCTCAGGGTCCGTGTCAGGTCTCAGCCTGCCCTTACGAATTTGGTTAATCTCTCCACTCTGCAGGACTGGACACTACTCCTAGTAAAACTTCCAGAGGTTTCTGTTGGCCCAATCCCAGATTTTCTCCAGGTTCCTCTGCACTGAGCCAGCAGTTCATGTTTGTGTGCAGATGGCTCACCATGATGGTGGTGTCTCTCACAAGGTAACAGCAACAGGAGTTGCAGGGCACTACAAATAACACCTCCAGGAGAAACTGTGGGGCCTGGGGGATCTACAAGTCACAAGGCCACAGATCTGTCCTCGGAGGGGAAGTTGCCCTTTATGGGAGAGAGCAGCAGGAGGGCCTGGAATTCTGCCTGGGGACAATGAGTCAGCTGAGAGCTGAGGGGTCAACATGAGAGGGCAGAACAACATGGGCAGCATTGTGGTTGGTGGATGTCTGGTGGTGACGCCTTGATCAGGAAGAGGAAGTAGATGAGGCCTTATGCAGAAAACTACAAGTATCATAGAATCATAAAATCATAGACTATTTTGGGTTGTAAGGGACCTTTAAGGGTCATGTAGTTCATCCGTCCTGTAAGGAACGGGGACATCTTCAACCAGATCAGGTTGCTCAGTGCCCTGTCCAAGTTGGCCTTGAATGTTTCCACAGATGAGGCATCTTCCTCCTCTCTGGGCAACCTGTTCCAGTGTTTCACCACTCTCATCGTAAAAAGAAGCCTCATGTTTGCAGGCCCTGGTCCTCATGGCAGACCTGAACTATCCCAGTATTTGCTGAAGGGGCAACATAGCAGGGAGGTTTTTGGAGCACATTGACAGCATCTTCCTGACAAAGGTGAAAGAGGAGCCAGTGAGGGGAGGTGCCCTGTGGGACTTCATACTTACAAACACAGAAGAGATGGTCAGAAATGTAGAAGCCAGGGGTAAGAAGGTAGAGTTGAGGTTCCTGAAAGAAAGGAACAAGGTCAAGAGCAGGGCTTCAGGAGAGCAGGCTCTGGCCTACTGATGGACCTGCCATGATGAATCCCATGGGATATGGCACTGCAGAGAAAAAGGTGCAGAGAGCTGTTGGATGGTCTCTCCCAGCTCCAGAACAGCCCACCCCAAGAGACAGGAAGTCATGCGTAGTTGTCAGGGGGCTGGCATGGATGAGAAAGGGGCTCCTGATTAAAACAAAGCATGAAGAGGCAGCACAGAGAAGGTGGAAGCTGACTGCCTTCCAGCCTCAATGGTTCTGAAATTCTGGGCTGGAGAGAGCCATTTGTGTGTGTGTGTGTGTACTTGTGTGGGCCTGGGGGAATGGGGGGCACGAGGGGATCCCAGGGCTAGCTGCTGGATAGACAGAGGGTGTAAAACCAGCTCCTGGAGGGAACCACTCTGTGTCTGCAGAGTGCTGTGAACATTTCCCTCCCTTTCATGTCATTGAGTCTTTACAGCATGAAGGTGTATTGATGTTCTTAAGAGAGAGATATTTCACGTTGTGTACTGGTCAGTGTGCAATGTATACTAAACAAAAGATAAAACCACAAAATGAAAAATACACCTCCCAAAAGGACCTCTCACTCCTGTGGTGTGCTGAGGATGGAGGGCTTTGAGGGGAGGATGTAACAGACCTATGGTGAGGGTTATCAGAAGACACTTTGGTGAAAGGCAGGAGCACAGGAGCTAAGGAGTGAAAAGAAGAGAGGGTCAGGCTCAATATAGGGAGACACTGTTGCAACACGTGGACAGTGAGACATGGGAAGCCATTTCCTGGAGAGTGTGCGCTTCATCCATCCCTGGAAGTTTCTCATACCCGTCTGGATAAAGCCAAGAGCAACCTGGTGTGATCCTGCTTTGAGTAAGCTGTTACTCCACAGATATCTTGACATCCTTGGCCTCCCCTTTAATTTTCTGGCTTCTTTTCCCCCTCACAAGTTCTTCACTGTTATAATCCTCACAGATTCCAAGACATCCAGCCTACCCTGGCTGGCTGTGATGGAGTTAATTGTCTTCATAACATTCCACATAGTTACAATTTTGGGATCTGTGACCAAAACAGCATTGATAACACATCCATGTTTTAGCTGTTCCTGAATAGTGCTTCCACAGTGCCAAGAATTTTTCTGTTCCTCACACTTCCCTACCCTTTCCCTACCTGACCCCAACTGACCACGGGGATATCCCGAACCACATGATGTCATGCTCAGCAATACAAGCTGGAGGAAGAAGGAAGAGGCAGATATTTAGTGTTATGTGCTGGAATCCTGCTTTCCAGAGCACCTGTCTGCCAATGGGAAATCGTGGATGAATCCCTTGGTTTATTTTGTTTCTGGGCACAGCTTTTACTTTACCTGTTCAAGTTTCATCATCTTGACCCAGGAGTTTTTCTCACTTTGCCCTTTCTGATTCTCTCCTCATCCCTCAGGAGAGACGAGTGAGCGAGCAGCTGGATGGGGGCTTAACAGCCACGTTATGGACGTATTTCTGTTTTCACTTCAAAGAGTAACAGTACCATGCTCTACAATTTCTTTCCCTTCTTGAGGATGATAAACGTAATTTATTTACTCTTATTCTTGTCATGCCTTTTTACTTGACTGGGCAGCTGTAACATAACAGAGTTTACTCTAGTATGGAGTTTTTAGAACAGTGCTTTCCCTCTCACTGCACACTCTGTGTTATCATTTCATGGTAACACCTCTCAGACAATATTGCCCCTCATTCCTTTCTGCTCTCCTTCATCCTTATTTGAACTTTGTGTGAGAGGAGTTTATTTTGCTACACAAAAATATCACGGGACAGATCCCAAACTGGTGAAAAGCACAAAGCAGAACAAATATTCATGGGATGGACACTGGTACACCACCATTAGCTTTGGAGCTCTGCAGACCTCACTCTTCAGCAGAATGTCTGGAAGGTCTGAGATCCCTCTGTCTGCTCTGTATGTCAGTACTGAAGAAGATATTACTGCAGTCAGAGGTGTTGTTTTGATTCTCTTCACAGCCTAAAGCACCACATGGGTCAGGAGATATTTCAGGACACCTCAAGGGGCATCATACTCCTCTGGACCAAAAAATGGTGTCTCAAATGTAATGGCATCCCAATACTCGTGTTCAGGGATCTGATCAAAACACCCATCTCCATTTCTGTCACGGTGCTTGGTTTGCACAAGTAACCCTTGAGGTGATCCCCATCCACTGCTGGTTGTTCACCTCTACAGCAACAGAACAGAGGGGGGATCCTCTCCAAACAGAGGGCATCCTCCATACTCTAAAACCCTTCCAGCAGAGCCTGTACTCCTCCATTGCAGAACCCCATGTGAGCAAGTTGTCCCACCACATCTCATTTAATTCTAAACCATCACAGCTGTGTGACAAGCCCTGGGGCTCCAGCTCCTCCTGCCTGTGACCCATCTCCTCCTGGCTGTGCACATTTGGGCCGTAGCAGCTCAGCCGTGGCACCAGGGTGGAGTGCAGACTTCTCAGAGGGAAACCTGAGCAGTGACCCTGACCAGCAGACCATCGTACATGGAGCTGTGCTGCGCTGCACGTGCAGCCTGGCCTTCACGCCTGTGCTGTGCAGAGCAGAGCCTTTGGCTGCAGGACAACTTCAGCAGCTCATTGTCACAGTGGAGCCTGCGGGCAGCTCCCCCTCAGCGCTGGCCCTTACGCCTCCTGCGTGGCCTTGCCTGTATCCGACAATGCGGGAAGTGTTCTCATGAGAACATCATTTCTGTCAGACTGTCGAGATGGTGAAAAGAGTTTGACTTTTGTAAGAAATTCCTACAGTAGCTTGATCAGAACAGAGGAATGTCTTCTACAGGTGAGCTCTGCATGGCGTGCTGTGTGTGGGTCAGAGCCCTGTTCAGTGCTTCCCTGCCTGGGTTTCTCCACATCAAAAAGGGACCTTAGATGATCATCATGATTCTCTCTTTTTAGTATTAGTGCTGATGAACAGCACTTAAAAAGATACTTCACAGAATCTGACTGTCTTTTTTACTCAAATTATAATGAACCAGTGGTGAAAAACACTCTCAGCTCCCTTGGACGCAGCCCCTCCTGTCCCATGGACCAGTAAGGGTGTTGTTTGCTCAAGTAACCCCTGGCTTGATCTTCATCCATGGCTGGTTGTTCTCCTCCAGAGTCCTGCCTCAAAGCAAAAAGGTCTGGGAGACCTCGCTGGTGAAAACTGAGGATAATGGGATGTAAAATATTTCAGATCTACCCACACCTCCTCTTACTAAATTTAGCAGTGATCTCTCAGTACTTCTGTAGCCATTCCTGAAGAAGCAGCAGCAGCTGATCCTAATGCCCTTGAATTCCCTTTTGAGTTTCAATTAAGTGCCATTAACTGCCCTGGGAGGTGTGACAAGGAGCTGACACGCAGGTGTCCGGGTGTCTCTTTGATGACCAGCTGGTCAGAGAGAGGCAAGAGGAATCCCACCTCCTGGGGGTTTCTGGTGTGCATGGGAGGGAGCTGAGGCCCCTTCCAGCCCCAGGATACAAATGAAGGAAACTATGACTTGTATGAGTCAGTTGAACCCCCTCCCTCAGCAGGGGTAAAAGGGATCCCTGACTGTCCCTGTCTGTGTGTCCTGTCTAATGATGGGCCAGGAAAAGTTGGTGTTTAACTATCTCTCAGCAGGGAAATGCCACAGCTGGAAAGAAGCCTCTCTCCCCAGCTGAGGCAGAGATAATCAGGGTTTCCTTAAGCCTGTTTCACAGGGACAGCTGGAGGGAGCCCAGAAGGGACAGAGAAAGTGCTGCCTTGGGCTGGGCCTCTGCTGCTGAGCTGGGCTGGGCTCCTGGCATGGAGGGAGCTGCTGGTAACAGGGCAGCGCTGCAGAGAGACAGCTCTGCCCAGAAGCAGCTCCTCTGCCAAGCGCAGCAGGGCTGAGGGCTCTGCCTGCAGGAGCTGAGGGGAGAGGAGCGAGGCAGAGAGAGATGAAAGGCAGCCTGGGGTGGGAGGATGCCAAGAGCTCAGTGATGGAGAAATCTTCACAGCCCTCTTTACAGTAAGTCTCTGGATGCAGGGCAATGCAACTGGTTTTACTGGAGGGACATCCAAAAGCAGGAATATCCCAAAGCATATATGATCTTCCAGGCATATTCTCTCATTTTTTTCCAGAGCAGAGGAAGAGGACATGCTCCAGGGCAGGAATCTCCCGCTGCACCATCACAGGGACAGGGCACAACAGCTGCCTTCTCCCAGGGACAGCTGCAGGGTGTGAATGTGTGTGTGCACTCAGGGGTACCCATGGCTGTCCTTCAGAACAGGGTTCCTGCACCCCAGGGTGCTGTGTGCCACGGCAGGGATTTTTATCTTGCTGGGATCGACATTCATTGATCCCAGGGAGCTCTGAACAGTGCTGTTGGGGGAAGTTGTGGGTAGAAGAAGCAACACCTGGTAGGAGAGGGGTTTTTTTTGCTGTCAAGAGGTAAAGGCTGGTCACAGCTCCAGATCACACCAGGACATTTCTGAGGGGGCTTTTCAAGTGCAAGGTCAGGGCAGAGTTACTGTAAATGTAAGGATCTCCCTGAGTTTGTGGTTTTAGTTTCTTATTTGAGGGGTTGGAGAGGGAAAAAAAAAGGAATAAATGGAAAAAGGAGCTGTCAAGCTTGAACAAGTCCTTGTGACTCCTGAGCTGTAACTGTGAGTGGTCAGCTGGTCTGCTAAGAGCCTCCTCAGGTGCCTTCAGCCACTCCTCTGCCCAGGGACAGCACCAGCATCACCCTTGCTGCACCCAGCAGGGTTGTCCTGCCCTGGCCTTTGGAACCTCCAAACAGGAACAGGCACCCAGCCAGCGCCCTGCAAACAGGCAGGTGTGTGTAGGGCCAGGGTGAGTGCACAGAGGGTGGGGTGGGGTCTGTGAGTGCTGACAGGGAAAAGAGGTCAGACAGGGAAACTCCGAGGAGGAGGGAAATCCCCAGGCAGCAGGGATATGATCAAGGAATGAGAGGAAACAAAACCCAGAAATGTTGTGGGAGGGAGAATTCAGAAATCTCTGTAGCATCCCCTCCAGGGCAGACCCCTTGCTCTGAGCAAGCCCCCTGGCCTCCTCTCCCACCCACCCAAGCCTCTGCCCTCAGGGCTGTGGGGTCCCAGCCATGAACCCCCTCCTCTGCAGCCAGAGCTCCAGCAGAGCCGTGCTGCAGCTCTCCAGCCACGTGCCCACTGCCCTCTGCAGAGCACAGGGGCTGAGAGCAGCTGCCCGGCAATGGTGGTGTCGGGGAGGGGGCACGCACAGCTAGGGGAGGGGGACACTGTCCCCAGTGCCCGCCTGCCTCTGCCCTGTCCTCTCTCAGCCGCACCCTGCCTGTATTTGCCCGTGTGCCTCCACCTCTCCGTGGTGTTGCTGCTGGGATCTTGTTCTTGCTGTCAGGCTGTCTGGGGAGGGGAGTTCCAGCTGCAGAGTCACCCCCTGATCTTGTGGGTCCTTTCCTGCAGCTGTGTCCATGGGAACAAGTGTCCCAGCTTTCACCTGTGGGGCTGGGGCAGGAGCTGCTTTTCTGTCAGTCAGATGCCATCATCAGTGCACTTGGCTATTTCCTTGGAGTGACATTCCAAGCTGTGAGCTACCCTCAAGGGTGGAAATCCTTCTCGTAGCATTTTTTTTTGTTTTCTGAAACTTCCTTGAAGCACTGGAGAGATGCTATGAGCGAGGAAATGCTGTTGGATTGGTGAAACGAGCCATGTGTGTCTTCGGTTAGAAGTGGGGTGCTGAGACCTTGAGAAAGGCTGAGACAGTTTCTGGTCTGCATCCAACTCCAGGGGGTCACTCTTATCTCAGCAGTGCCTGGTGGCTTCTCAAGATAATATGGGAGTGTGATCACTCTCCATCTGAGAAAGGTGTAATCCCAGGGCAGCTGGGAACAAGAAAGAGCTCACTGTGCGCTAAGCCACTGCCAGTCCTTTCCTTTGCAGCACTCTGTTTTAGCTCTGAGTGCAGCAATGTTGAGGCTTCTGACATCCAAGAATATTCCTGAGGGGAGAAGGGGGTAGAGCCCTAAAAATCCCCAAGCCCATCAGCCTGCCTACTCCAATCCTGTTTCCTTAGTACTGGCAGAGCAGATCCTGACAAGCCCTTCTGCTTTAGGAGCGGTTTTATCTGACAAAGTCAAACACCAGCTCTGGCCCCTCACCCCGTCATTCCCATGACCCCACTGCTGCAGAAGGGGCTGACTCCTCGGCAGGCAGTGGGTGGGGGCACTTCTCCTCACAGCACATTCAGCCAGCATCGCCCAGAGTTCCAGGCACAGAGCTGAGGGAAGGTCTCCTAGAAAATGTAAAGGACGTGCATAGCAGAGGAGGATCTATGAGATACGGATTTTATCTTCTCAGAGAAAGCTTCCCTAAATTGTCACTGTCTTTCCCTCCTTGCACAGGTTCACGTGGCCAAAGAGACAAAATGTCCAACGGCAGCTCCATCACTGAGTTCCTCCTCCTGGCACTCGCAGACACACGGGAGCTGCAGCTCTTGCACTTCTGGCTCTTCCTGGGCATCTACCTGGCTGCCCTCCTGGGCAACGGCCTCATCATCACTGCCATAGCCTATGACCACCACCTCCACACCCCCATGTACTTCTTCCTCCTCAACCTCAGCTCCATGTCCGTCAGTGTTCCCAAATCCATGGCCAATTCCCTGTGGGACACCAGGGCCGTTTCTTACCAGGGTTGTGCAGCTCAAATATTTTTGTTTTTCTTTTTCATTTCAGCAGAGATTTATCTTCTCACGGTCATGGCCTATGACCGCTACATTGCCATCTGCAGACCCCTGCACTACGGGACCCTTCTGGGCAGCAGAGCTTGTGTCCACATGGCGGCAGCTGCCTGGGGCAGTGGGTTTCTCAATGCTCTGCTGCACACTGCCAATACATTTTCACTGCCACTCTGCCAGGGCAATGCTGTGGACCAGTTCTTCTGTGAAATCCCCCAGATCCTCAAGCTCTCCTGCTCAGACACCTACCTCAGAGAAGTAAGGCTTCTTGCTTTTACTGCTTTTCTATTTTGGGGTTGTTTTGTTTTCATTGTTGTGTCCTATGTGCAGATCTTCAGGGCTGTGCTGAGGATCCCCTCTGAGCAGGGACGGCACAAAGCCTTTTCCACGTGCCTCCCTCACCTGGCTGTGGTCTCCCTATTTATCAGCACTGGTGTCTTTGCCTACCTGAAGCCCCTCTCCATCTCCTCTCAACATCTCGATCTGTTTCTGGCAGTTCTGTACTCGTTGGTGACTCCAACAGTGAACCCGCTCATCTACAGCATGAGGAACCAGGAGCTGAAATTCACACTGAAAAACTGATTTGGTGTTTTTTCTGTCAGCAGGAATAAGTGGCCCAGGTCACTTCTGAAGTGATTTCTAATTCGTCTGAGAATCTCTTGTGCATTGAGCATTTTATCTGTTATAACTGTGTTTGTCCAGGAATGCCTGCATCCACTACACTTCTCCAGAGGCATGAACCAGCCCGTCTGAGCTGGAGGCCTGTTTACATGCATCTTGGATCATCATACCGCTGGTCTCCTGTGTCGTGTCTGAGTAATAAAAGGATATGTCCTCCGTTCTGATATTTAGAGATTGGGCTTTTCTTCCACAGCTGTGGTCAGGCTGAAGAAATTGCCCTTATGATCCTTTCCTGTTGTGCTTGGGTCCTTCATGAGTTCAGGGGAGGAGAGCATGGGGCAACATGTCAAGCAATGGTCTTGGTTTGAGCCCCTTCACCTGTGGGAGTCCAGTGCCCCCAGAGATGGTGAATGACCTACAGGGATGTGTCTTGGAGTGTCTCCCCATGGTTTTCAGGCACCACAAACTGCTCCCTGTGCAGGGCAGCACCACCAGCTCAGAGAGCACATGGAGGGGCAGGAGGTGTCAGTCGGACCAGCATGGACACACTCCCCTGTGTAATTTTACCCCACTTTAACAGGGGATAATCTTACTCTACATCTTCCAAGCAGTCACTGATCCTCAGGAAGGGTCTCATGGTCACAGGAAGGCCAACCCTGTTGCTGATACCAGCTGCATAATCAAGTGTTGACCCTCAAGCTCTTCTTGCTCACTAGCAGGATCAAGCAGAACACCACCTGGGCCACCATACCCTTGGCCTTCATGCCTAGAGCCAGGTAGTCACACTCCATACTGTCTCCATTGGGCTACATCCTTGGTACCTACATGGAAGCGCAGCAGAGGGTAACAGTCCAAGGGCTGGAAAAGCTTCAGCAGCCTCTTAACAATGCACAATTTGATCAAGGGCAGTGGACAGAGTTGGTTGGGAGCTTGTTGAGGTTGCTCACATCTTCCTGAGAGTCAAGGAATCCTGTGGCTGTTCCTACCTGGCAGCAAAAGGCACCCTCAGCTTTGTTGGAGGGTTCCCAGGAGTGCACCAAGGATCTTAGACCAAGTTCCCGGAAAATATTTTCAAGAGATAGTTGAATAAAACTGTGAAGAATGGAATGGGAAATCACTGTTCTTTCTGATGTCAGTGCAAGATTAGTCTGGAGTCCTCCCAAGGTTCCTTCTGACTTGAATGGCTCAGTTGTTCTGCCACCTCTGGGGACAGTTACTGCGATTCTTACAGTCTTGAATTCCTCCTCTGCACGTACATCAGCATCAAGCACGGCACCCACAGCACCAGTCTGTTCTCTTGTCACCTTGGGTTTGAAACATTTTAGCTCCAGTGTTCGATAGTGAATGACTAATTGTTCAGATTGGGCTCTCCTCACAGCCTGCAGCACCTGCACATGACACCATGGTGACAAGTACGAGTGACACTTGCAAAATGCCATGGCGCAAGGGTGATGATATTCTAATAGCCCTGAAGTCCTTTGCAGATCCAAGAGAATCCACTAGCAGTGGAAGACCCTTAAACATCTCTGGTATATGTTTGTTAAGATTGACTTTCTCCCAATGAGAAGGGTGAGAGAATGGATTTGTTCAGTCAGCAGTAAAGAAGGCTTTGGGCAGAGCACAGAAGAGCCTTCAGAAACCCATCAGAAGGGATTCAGGAGGAGCGAGGCTCTTGACTGTCATGCTTGATGGGAGGAAGAGGGTCAATGAGCAGGAGAAGGTTTCCCAGAGTTGGTGCCGTTTCTGTATTTGGAGGGTTTCAGGTTCTGAACGGATAAAGTCCTTTGCGACCTCAAGTGACCTGATAGATGACACTGCCGTGAGCAGCAGTTTGGGCTAGAGACCTCCTGAGGTTCCTTCCAGCCTGAAGGACTCTGTGTTTCCATCCACTATGGGGCTCTTCCCTTCATGATGGTGGGAAAAGAACTCAGGATTCCTGGGACCATGGAAGTCAGGTGTAAATATGGTTGCCAGACCAAGTACAGATTTGTTGTCCACTTCAGTCATTCTTTCCCAGCTGAAGGGCCGCTTGGCAGGTACCCCCAAACAGACCTGACCACATCCTTGGCTTCACCTTGTATTATCTTTTACCCACTTTTGCCCTTGCAAGTTCTTCCTTTCTATCATCCTCAGGCCCTCCCATACAAACAGCCTACCTCTGGTTTCCCTTTCCTCCCCAGCCCTGGTTCTACTGTCTCTGTACCCTCATTTGGTGTTTCTGGGAGCATCACCAAGGTAATACGTGCCTCGGCCAGCAATTTCATTGAACTAGTATGTTCTCATCAAGGCAGGCTCAGACCTGACTGGATGAGGAGGAACGTCCAGGAGAGGGACCTGGTAATTGCAAAGGCTGCCAGACCAGCCAGTGGTGCTCAGCGTGAGTATGGCTGCGTGCATGTTGGGCTGCACTGGGAGGAACATGGGCACTCAGAGAAGGAGAGTGATCATGCCCCTTTGACTCAGCACTGGCATGGGCACTTCTGGAACAGTGTGTCCCAGTGTGGGGCTTCACATTCCAGAGGAGAGGAGCAGAACTGGAGAGGGTCTGGCATAGATCTGCTAAGATGGGCTTAGGGACCATGTGTTGGGAAGCTGAGACCTGGGCTTTTTAGGCCTGGTGAAGTGAAGGCTCAGGGAAGTGTAGTCGTACTTTGATAAAGCCTGAAAGTGGCTTTCAGAGACTATTGGGGGTTTTTATGGTAGTGGGAAACAACATAAGAAAGAAAAACCAGTATGAATTGCAGTCTGGAAGGCTGAGACCAGACAGGAAGAGAAAGAAATGTCACTGCAAGGCTAGCGCTGTGGTGAAACACATCTTCACGCAGAAGGACCATAGAATCATAAAATGATTTATGTTGGAAAAGACCCTTAAGGTCGTTGAGTCCAGCTGCAAACGAAACACTGCCAAGTCCACCACTAAACCATGTCCCTAAGCACCACAGCTACATGTCTGTCAAATATTTTCAGGCATGGTGACTTCACCACTTCCCTGGGAAGCCTTTTCCAATGCTTGATAACTGTTTCAGTGAATTTCAGTGAATATTTTTTTCTTAATATCCAATCTAAATCACCCCTGGTGAAAACTGAGGACATTTCCTATCATCCTGTACTTTGTTACCTGGAAGAAGAGACTGATACCCACCTCACCCCAACCTCCTTTCAGGTAGCTGTAGAGAGCGACAAGGTCTCCCTTCAGCCTCCTTTTCTCCAGGCTAAACAACCCCAGTTCCCTCACCAGCTTCATTGCTCTTCTTTGGACGTGGTCCAGCACCTCAATGTCTTTCTCGTGCAAGTGGCTTTGGCTCAATGACCCAGCCTCACTAGATCCCTCTGAAGAGCCTTCCTACCCTCCAGCAAAACAACATTCCCACCCAACTTGGTGTCATCTGCAAACTTACTGAGGGTGCACTCGTTCCCTTGGTCCAGATCATTGCTAAAGATATTAAACTGAACTGGTCCAATTACTGAGGCCTGGGGAACATCACTTGTCATCGACTGCCCAGTGGTTTTCACTCCATTCACCACAACTCTTAGGGCCCGGCCATACAGCCAGTGTTTTAGCCAGCAAAGAGTGCACCTGTCCAAGCCATGAGCAGCCAGTTTCTCCAGGAAAATGCTGTGGGAAACAGTGTCACAGACTTTACTAAGGTCTAGGCAGACAACATCCACAGCCTTTCCCTCACCCACAAAGCGCATCACCTGGTCATAGAAGGAGATCAAATTAGTCAAGCAGGACCTGCCTTTCATTAGGAGACACTCTGCACCAATATCAATTGGAGAATTCTTCTATCACTTCTTCAAAGTGCTCACTGAAAACTTCCTCTTTCTCTACCCTCCTGAAACCTCTACAATTAGCTATACAAGTCTTAAGGACTTAAAGAAACTCAGAGAGGAGATATAGCTCATTAGCCCTTTCTGCATTTTAATGCGCCCATGGTGTATGCAGTGCTGAGTCCATGAAGCTCAGGTGCTGAGAAGAGACTGAACAAACCTCTCAAGGAGACAAAGTCAGAGGCAAAACCCAAAGTACCTTGAAGCCTTGATGGACTCCACTGAGGGCCATTACTGAGAAAGCCTCCCCATGGACTCGTTAGAGCAGATAATTGGAGGCTGTGAGTAAAGGTAGGCAAAGGCACTGTGCAGGTGGCTCTGATGCTGAGTCAAGCCTTGATTTGTTCCATGAAGCAGAAAGGCCAAGCTCTGACCTCAAGCCTATGGGAAGGGGGATCCTGTCCCTCCCACGTGGCTCAGGGCCCTTCCTGGGGCAGTGGCTGTGCGGTTCGCAGTGTGCAGTGTAGGACATCAGTACAACTCTCCCAGCTTCCCCATTGGGCTACAAGGAGGAAGTGAGGCTGCAGTGCCAGGAGGACAACATGTCTTCTCACGGCCCTTGGTCGCAGAGAAAACTTCCCCACCTCCTGTGTGCTGCCTTTCTGTCCTGGAGCTCAGCTCTCTAAGGAGAGCAGGTTGGAGATGGTGCAAAGGAGCTGTAACATCCAGCTGCAGACTTCAGTGGAGAAGTCTGGTTTCAGGAAAAGTGATGCAAGTCCCAGGTGGCCAATGAGAGAAATGGTGGGGTAAGGGAGGTGAGGAGGAAGGTTGTCCATACTGTGTTGAACTTCAAGGGACTGCTGTTCCTACCTGTCCAGACCTCCTGAGGAGACACTCTGGACCAATATCAATTGAAGAAAGCTGCTATCACCTCTTCTTTAAACAGAAAAGTAATAAAAAGTGGCCTTTACAATCAAGAACATTTTTTTTAGGTGCACTAGGACATCTTCCTCCTTAACTACACTATGAGACCTCTCCAATTAGCTGAACAAGTCTTGAAGAATATTACAGAAAGAGACATGGCTCGTTAGAATTTTCTGTGTTTTAATGAACCCCAGAGTGCTTTTGGGGCTCATTACATGAACCTCAGATACTCAGAGGAGACTGAACAAATTGTGCAAGATGTTGAAGTCAGGAGAAAAACTCAAAGTACCTTGAAGCATTAATGGGCCCCACTGAGGGTCATTACTGACAAGGCCTCCCCATGGACTCGTTAGAGCAGATAATTGGAGCCTGTGATTGCAGGTAGGCAAAAAAGCACTGTGCAGGTGGCTGTAATTCTAAGACGACCCTTGGTTTGTTTCATGAAGCAGAAGGGCCAAACCATGACCCCCAGGCCCTAGGGAGGCTGATCTTGTCCCTCACATGTGACTCCTGGGGGCAGTGGGGTGTGAGGGTGAGCAATGCCCAGTGTAGGAAAACTGTACAGCACGTCCTGGCTTCCCCAAGAAGGGGCGATGATGAAACAAAGTCCAGAACCTCAAAATAAGGTTCATTCTAGTAGGAGAGGCAGAGGCAACTGCATATTCAGCAGGACAAAGAGCTTGGTCTTTCAGCCTCGCCAGAGCCCTTGGTCATCTGTACTGCAGGTTTACCCATACTGTCCCCTTCATGCACCTTTTTCCCTTCAGGCTGTTGACATCCATCTTGCTTTCCTACCTAGCACCCACATCAGCATTTCTATATCTTCACTGATATCTCCATTCTCATTGGCCATTCCTTGAAACGCAAAGCCATGGGCTGATCCAGATTCCCTCTCGGTGACCTCCTGCACCACAACGCTACCCTTTGATGGAGATTTCTTATTCCTCCCCTGCAGTCTGAACCTTTTAAGCTGCACTTTCTGGAAGCTTCCTTCTCTTCCCACTACCAAGAAAAGTTTCACCACCTCTGAAACCATCCTTCAAGCAATGGCAGGCTGCTGCTGTGGAGCCCTTGGCCTCCACTTCACCAGGCTAAAGAAGCCCAGGTTTCTCAGCCTCTCCACAAAGGCCCCAAACCTCATCCTGGCAGATCTCCTCTGCACCCTCTCCAGTTCCTCCTCATTCCTTCAGAACAGTGAGCCCCACAGGCAGATATGCTAGTCCAGGTGTGGTCACAGCAACGCTGGGTGAAAGTGGATGATAACTCCCTGTTTGGGTTCCCACAGTCCCCCTCATGCAGCCCCATGTGCCGTTGGCCTGATTCACAGTGAGCATGCATCACTGGCTGGATGCATCCAGCATCACTGGATGCATGAGGCATCCCTCTTAATGCCCAGTCCCTTCTCCTCAGAGTCCCCCCTCAGCTGTTCAGGCCTCAGTCTTCCCTCAGATATGGAATTATTTTGCCCCCAGTAAAGGACTGCCCACTTCTCCTTGTAAAACTATAGGAGCTTTCTATTTGCTGAATCCCAGACTCCTTCCCTCTGTCCCTGTGGATCTGGGACAAAACAATTTCATGGTCACTACAGCCAAGGGGGACACTGGTGTTCACATCCCTCACAAGCTCTTCCTCTTTTGGCAGTACCATGTCCAGGGGAGGAGAAGACTGGATGCCTCGTTTGGCAGCTGTACTAAGAAATGTTCCAGAAGCACCACAAGAAACCTCCTGGACTCTTTGCATCCTGCTGCTGTCTCACTTGGCCAGTGAATGCTGGGGAGACTGAGTCCCCCACCAGAGCCAGGGTCTGTGATCCACTGATGTCCTCACGATGTCATTTAAAAGGCATTGTTCATTCCTCACCCCGACTCTGTGACCTGTAACTCTGTCCTGGACCTGGCTGGGATGGAGTTAATTCCCTCACAGCAGTGCACAGGGTGCTGTGCTTTGGATCTGTAACTGACCCAGCTCTGAGAACACAGCAGCGTTCTGGCTGTTGCTGAACAGCCCTTGCAGAGCACAAAGGCTTCCTCTTTCTCACACGCTGCCCCCACAGCAAGAAGTTGGCAAGGGCACAGCTGGGAAAACTGACCCGAAATGACCAAAGGAATATTCCATTCCATACGACGTCATGCTCCACAAAAACCTCAAGGAAAGACAGAGGAACGGTCATGGTCACTGTGATCTCAAGTCATCGACACTTGTGATGAAGCCCTGCTTTTCTGGAAATAGCTGAACGTCTGCCTGTCCATGGAAAGCATTGAATGAATTCCTTATTTTGCTTTGCTTGCACACAAAGCCTTTGCTTCCCTCTTTAAATCTTTCTTTTGACTCATGAATTTTCTTCCTTTTGCACTTCTGATTGTATCCCCTGTTTCTCTGGGGATGAAAAGAGGGAGTGCACAGGTGGCTCTGTGGGCATTTAGATGCTGGCTGGAGTCAAACCAAATTGAACCCTTACCACAGTGGCATCCTTTGTGGCTTCTACTCTGACTCACACAGAAGCTCTCAGCTGACCTGTTTCCTGTCCCAGAGAGGAGCTCCATGTATCTTAATAGCCCTTAAATCACCCACAGCATCCTCCTTCCCTATGTGTCTCTCCTCCAGGCACTCTATCACCATCCACTACAAAAGCCGTGGGAGCTGTCATTCCCCACCTCAGCTCTTCTTGCACTGATGTCACAGTTCTGTGAGGGCACACGGGGCTCCTCCTGTCTGTGCCCCAGGCTCTGGGCTTTGGTGCACATTTGGGCAGACTTGTCACATGGAAACCTCGTACTGAGAGTTTGGACTCCTTGTGTGGAAAGGCTTTGCTTCACAGCAGAGGTGTTCTGGAGTGGATGGCAGGTAAAAACACACTTACAAATGAGGTTCCCACAAAGCTGCAGTGCCCAAGGCCAGAGAGAAACAGCCCTGGGCTGTGCAGCCCTGGCAGGAGAGGGGTTCACTGTCCCAGGTGACCCTGCAGCACTGTGGGACCTGTGACAGAGGTGAAGCCCATCTCCAAGGACAAGCTGCTGCTGAGAATGTCCCTGGGGGAAGACAGCCTGTGATCTGGCTGCACTGTGGACATCATGCTGGGGGCTGACTGGCCATACAGCAGCTCTGCAGAGAAGGACCTTAGCGTCCTTAGAAGGACTGCTGGAGGGCAAGCAGTGGAGCATCAGCCTTCAACACACCATCGTGGTGTAGGCCAACGGCTTCCTCCAAAATATTAGGAAAAACATTGGTGGGAGATGGAGGGAGATGATCCTTCCCCTTTACTCAGCACTGGTGAGGACACATCTGGAGCCCTTTATCCGGTGTGGGGCTCCCCAGTGCAACAATGTGGTTGGCCTTTGGCCTACTGAGGGAAGTTCAGCAAAGGCCACAAAGCTGGTTTAAGGGGCTGCATCATCTTTCATAGAAGGAAATTCTGAGAGATGTGACTGTTCAGTCTGGAGGAGAAAAAGCTCAAGGGGACCTTATTAATATGCATAAGTACCTGATGGGAGGGAATGAAGATAAGGGAGCCAAAGCCTATTCAGTAGTTAGCTGTGACAAGACAAGGGGTGATGGACACAACTAAAACACATAAAATTCCACCTGTACCCAAGAAAACATTTTTTTGGTTTTGGGGATGGTTAAACACTGGAAAAAGTTCCCCAGAGAGGTTGTGGAGATATTCTAAATCCACCAAGGCAAGGTGCTGTAGCCGACCATTCCAGAGCTTGAAAGTTGGACAAGAGGATCTCCAGAGCTCCCTTCCAACCATAACGTTTCAGTGATTCTGTGAGAATAAGTGAGAAAAGTAAAGCAGAAATAAATGAGCAAAACTTGGTCTTAATTGCAAATGCAGTGGGTGCTGAGGAAGGGATCCACAGTGGAGTGGGGGAAAGTGTGAGGAACGAGGAGTGTTAGAGGCATTCTGTACTGTCTCTAATGCCTCATGCACCACCCCCCCAGGGCTTGCCTTTGGGTTTAAGTGGATAGAAGATTTGGGCATAAAGAAGTAATTTGAGCCTGGGAAAAGGGAGCGGGCTGGGGAGAACACTTTTAATATCTTTGTTATGGTTTCTTACTGTCCAAATCTTTTTTTTTAATTGGCAATAAATTAAATTGGTCTTTTCCAAGTCAATCCTTTTTTTTTGCCAGTGACAGTAATTGGTAAAGTGATTTCCTTTTCCTTATCTTGACCAAGGAGTTTTTCTTGTTAATGTTTTGCTTTTCCCCTGTTGAGTCAGAGCAGGGTATGGGCAGCTGGGTGGGTGTCTGGCTGCTGGCCAAGGTTAACCCACCACAGGACCACATCAGGACTGCTGTGTCCGGGATGGGGCTCACCAGCACAGGAAAGACCCTGACAGACTGGAGCAAGTCCTGCAGAGGCCAGAAGGATGCTTGGGGCCTGGAGTATGTTGTGGACATGGACAGGCTGAGAGGGCTGGATTTTTGAGAAATCTCTCAGAGCCAAACACTGGGGCAAGGACTCAGGCCATCTGTGGGATCTCCATCAATGGAGATTTTCAATATTTAATGAGCCAAGGCCATGAGCACCTGATGTAGCTGCAGCTGTCTGAGAACAAGCATAGATGAGAGACCAGCAGTGGCAAGAGCTGTGGGACTTGGTGTGTAATGAGTGTCAGTAGGAAACTGGTTTCCTTTTTATTAATAATTGTGATCGAGTCGGGTATCACTGAGCTCTGAAGGAGGAAGGAGGTGACCGTACAGCAAAGGTCCCTGGTGTGTATGGGCAGAGATGGAAATGGCCGGTGTGTGGGACTGGTCTGGGACAATTTTCCTGAGACAGCTTCCTTGGTGTGTCAAGGGAACTTGGCACAGACCGAGTCACTCTCTTCTGCGCCTGTGGTGCCTTGCTTCACTGGGTCACCTGGTTCTGCACAGTGAGAAACCTGCTGTGTGCTGCACCTCGCACACTCACACAGCTTGGCTCTACACTGGAATGTTCCTCTCACAGTCTCTTTCAAGTCCAGCCCCTCCCATCTCCCACCTCCCCGCTCTCTCTCTAGTCCAGCACAGCCCAGCCCAGCCCAGCAGAACAGCCCAGTGTGGACTGGTCCCACGGCACTGCCCACCACAGGGTGCTGCAGAGCTCTGGGCACTCACACTGCAGCCCCAGCCCCTCTGAAGGGCACAGCAGCTGCTGGAGGACACAGAGAGGTCTCAGCCTCCCCGTTGGCCCCAGGGCTGGTGCTTGCAATAATGACAGAAGGAAACAGAGGCCAGTCACTCTCAGGGTCTCCTGCAGACATATTTTAAGTGATCCTCAACCCCAGCTCCATTTGCCCTCTTCTCTGCCCCTACCAGCCCCACTGCCCAGGACAGCACAAGAGTCCTGGCCCTGGGGCTCCTCAGGCAGCACCCACATCTCTCCAGTCTCACCTCCTTCTACCCGCTGGGTGCCCACTGACTCCCATGGCACTGCAGAGTCCTCATTTGTGGGTTTTGCAATTTAATGCTTCACATTTGAGGGACTTCACCTTTGAAGGTGTTTCACCTTTTGAGTTTCCATTCACTCCCAGCCCAAAGAACATGGCACGTCCCCATTCTGTCTCTATTTTTCCAAATTATTTTCCAGAGAGATTGTGTATACAATCAGACCAGTCAAACATGAAGCAGCCCGAGGAGGTAATGGGGAGCCCGTTGTCGTAGTTCAGCCCTGATCAGGACCAGACTGTGCAGTCTCTCTCTCACTCCCCCCACCTTCCGAGAGAACAGGGAGAGAAAATATAAGGAAAAAATGGCTCGAGGTTTGAGATAAGGACAAGGAGAAATCTTTAAAGTTACCGTCACGGGCAAAACAGACTCGACTTGGGGAAAACTATTCATTTAGTACTACAAACAGCAGGATAATAGACAGAGAACAAGATAACCTCCATCCACCCCTCCCTCTTCCCAAACTCAACATTATCTCTACCACCTTCCCCTCCTGAGCGGCACAGGGGGGAAGAGGGAATGGGGGTCGCCGTCAGTTCATCATACGTTGTTTCACACCGCTGCTTCATGGTCGGGGGAAGAACTCCTCGCATTCCTTCTCTGCTCCAGTGTGGGGTCCCACCCCTACGCCACAGTCCTTCGTGGAACTGCTCCAGCGTGGGTCATCTTTTCCATGGAATACAGTCTCTCCAGAGCGGCTGTCCCAGCGGGCCTTCCATGGGCCACAGCCGCCTTCAGGCATCCACCTCCCCCAGTACGGGATCCTTCATGGGCTCCAAGTGGATCTCTGCTCCTCCGTGCACCTCCATGGGCTGCAGGGGGACAACCTGCTCCACCATGGTCGTCACCACAGGCTGCAGGGGAATCTTGGCCAGGAGCCGCATTACTCCTCCCCCTCCTTCTGAACTGACCTTGGCGTCTGCAGCCGTTCCTCACAACAGGCTGGCAGATGTCTCTCAGGATCTTTTTTACATCTTAATCTCTTCTCATCTCCTCTCCACTTCTTTCAGCCGGGCTGGACCGAGTTGGGCCCAGTCAGCTGCCTGGCGAGAGGCCAGAGGGTGAGGCCTGCAAGGCCCATGAGGCCTGCACCTCTCCCTCTGCACCTCTGCCCCCGCTCAGCTTCTTCACATCTTCTCTTCTCCCTTTTTTTTCTGTTTTCCCCTTCTTAAATACGTTATCGCAGAGGCGTTATCACGGGACATTCTGCTACCAATCAGCTCGGCCTTGGCCAGCAGCAGGTCCGCCCTAGGCCCGGCCGAGTCCACTGAACAAAGGGGAGCAACTTCTAGCAGTTTCCTACAGAAGCTACCACCTTAGGCCCCCCTCACTAAACAAAACCACGACACCCATGCACCATCTCCACTGCCATTGGACACAGCTTTTATAACCAGAACTTTTTGGTCCATTTAAAACAAATTAAACTGTGAGCTTAATCCCAAACACCAGGATAACACAAAGAAAAAAGACTCTTTAAAAGATCAATTATTTTCAAATCTTTTGGCAAGAATTCTGGAGGAAGAAACGAGACTTCAGACACTACACTCAGGAGACTTTATTGTATCTAAGAGCTTCAAGTGAACCTGTCGTATCTGAGTGCTGTGCAAGGCTAGACACAACAGGACATAGCCTCAAGTACTAGAATCTAGAAAATGATATATAAGTAGAATTATCATACTGAAAAATATCCAGTCTACAGGCTTAAGATAAATTCTGGGAAACATGAAGAGAAGAGGAGGCAGGTTCTTGTTAGAGAAACGGTGTACACCGGTGCAGTTTCCATAGGGCATCCTTGAGCTCCTTGTTCCTCACGCTGTAGATGAGGGGGTTCACTGCTGGAGGCACCACCGAGTACAGGAATGACACCACCAGGTCCAGGGATGGGGAGGAGATGGAGGGGGACTTCAGATTGGCAAACACTGCAGTGCTGATAAACAGGGAGACCACAGCCAGGTGCGGGAGGCACGTGGAAAAGGCTTTGTGCCGTCCCTGCTCAGAGGGGATCCTCAGCACAGCCCTGAAGATCTGCACATAGGACACAACAATGAACACAAAACAGACAAATGAGAAACAGAGACTAAACACAATAAGCCCAGCTTTTCTGAGGTAGGTGTCTGAGCAGGAGAGCTTGAGGATCTGGGGGATTTCACAGAAGAACTGGTCCACAGCATTGCCCTGGCAGAGTGGCAGTGAAAATGTATTGGCAGTGTGCAGCAGAGCAGTGAGAAACCCACTGCCCCAGGCAGCTGCTGCCATGTGGACACAAGCTCTGCTGCCCAGGAGGGTCCCGTAGTGCAGGGGTTTGCAGATGGCAATGTAGCGGTCATACGCCATGACCGTGAGAAGATAATACTCTGCTGAAATAAATAAGAGAAAGAGAAAGAGCTGGGTTGCACACCCTGAGTAGGAGATGTCCCTGGTGTTCCAGAGGGAATTGGCCATGGATTTGGGAACAGTGGTGGAGATGCAGCCCAGGTCAAGGACAGAGAGGTTGAGGAGGAAGAAGTACATGGGGGTGTGGAGGCGGTGGTCGCAGGCTATGGCAGTGATGATGAGGCCGTTGGCCAGGAGGGCAGCCAGGTAGATGCCCAGGAAGAGCCAGAAGTGCAAGAGCTGCAGCTCCCGTGTGTCTGCGAATGCCAGGAGGAGAAATTCAGTGATGGAACTGCTGTTGGACATTGTCTTCCACTGGGAATGGAGCCTGTTCAAGTTGGAAAAATGCGTGAATATGTCAGGACAGATTTATTTAAGCAAAATCTATTCAATTAATCATAGAAACATCCAAGATTTCCTCTCCCCTTTCCAGAAGAGATTTACAAGTCTCTTCCACGACCTGTGGTTGGTCTTGGCTGAGGGTGAAACTGGGAGCAGGGAGCTCTGCTGTGGGCTCTGCAGGATTCAGTCCTGCACTACGGCAATTGGTTAGTAGGAACATGGAGTGAACTCAGATCAAATCTACTTTTGATATCAAAGAGCTTTTCAGCATTGTCACTGCCAGTTCTCCCAACTGTGGAACACAGTTGTGGGAATTTCTCTGTGTTGCTTTTGTTCTGGTCACCCCACCACAGCTGAGGAGTGTTGGAGTCCTTGCCATTCCTGCTGCACTCCAGGTGAAATCCTGTGGGTGCTGAGAGGCAAAGGAACTGTCCCTTAGTGTGGAATGAGGCCAGACCCTGGTCTCAGCTGCCCTGTGCTGCCACATTTTGAGCTGGAGGACAATCACACTCAGGTGTTCCCACCAACAGAGACTGTGCATGGATCAGAGTAAGAAATTCAGTTTACAAGTGCAGATCTCCCAGTCCCTCACCTCTTCTCATCAGCTCTCCCCTCCCAGCCAGGGGCACAGAGGGCTTATTACAGCTGCTCGCATACAGCTGCCTGACAGCATTTTCTTGGCTTTAGCCATGGAAAGATTTCCACGTTGGGCACTTGGAAAAACAGAGATGCCATAGGAGAGTCATTGCTGAGCAGCTTAGACCCAAACAGGACCCCTCAGGGAAAGAGTCATATATCTTAAAGTTGGGGTGTCCTGAAGGGAGGGTCAGACCTTTTCCAGCCCCACACATTGCGCTGCTGAGAGCCATAAAGGTAAAGAGAGGGGTTTGTTCCTGTTCCTCCATGGAAAAATAGTAACCCATAATGCTGGTGTCTCAGCTGGACCTGAACCATCACCCCCCTCTTTAGCAATCTGGCTTCTGGGAAGGCAATTTATGGCCAAGTGCTTGTGTCAGTGAGGAGGGAACGCTGTGCTCCGTGGAAAAGGAGACCAGGGAATGGCTCCCATGAAGGTGTCTGCACTGCACTGCAGGGGATGGCAGGGAGGTGCCCAAATCGCCCCTCCCACCGCCTTTCTGGCATCAGCTCCCTCTCCCTCACTGACAATGTCTCTGCCGCCTGCAGCTGTCTCTGCTGGGAACCACTTCTCTGTGCCCAAGTCTCTTCCCTGGCAGTGCTCACAGAACCAGAGCCCCATCCCACTCCCTGTGTGCTCAGCTCTGCCCTGCAAACACCTCCTGGCAGCAGGGAACTGTTGTGGGGGCAGCTCTGTCTGTGCAAGGGCTGAGGAGCAGCTCAGAGAATGGGCATCTCTGTGTCTCCTCAAGAGTGGAACAATAAATTCCCATCTCCCACTTCCCACCCAGCCAACCAAGAAGACTGATCCCAAAGCACAGACTCCTTCCCTTTCAGGTAACCACCACTTTGACCATTCTCTTGAAAAGTCACCTTGGTAATGTCCTGGGGGTGGCATGGAGCTAGGAGCAGCCTATGGAGCACACTCTCAGCAGCAGGACCCTGTCCTGTCAAGGGTCCCTCCTTCCACCCACAGCTTCTCCCCACAGCCCTGGCAGCTGATTCCCTGTCCTGTCACACAGCCCCCCAAGGGTGAAGGGACCCAGCTCGGAAGGAGAGCGCTGGGCACCCCTGGCTCCACACCTGGCTTTGCACCCTTGCACTCACCCCCCACACAAGGCAGACATCATGCCCTGTCCTACTGATGGTGCAGCAGGGAAGCCCTGCTCAAGAGCTCGTCCTCCTCCCCTACACCGGGGAAACTGTGAGAACCCTCCTGGCAGTTCCTACAAGCTGTGGGGTGAACCAGCTCCAGGAGATCCCTCCAGGAACACCAGCTTCAATGCCCTGCACACAGAGACTTACCGTAAAGAGGGCTGTGAAGATTTCTCCCTCACCGAGCTCCTGGCATCCGCCCACCCCAGGCTGCCTTTATCCTCTCTGTGCCTCGCTCCTCTCCCCTCAGCTCCTGCAGGCAGAGCCCTCAGCCCTGCTGCGCTTGGCAGAGGAGCTGCTCCTGGGCAGAGCTGTCTCTCTGCAGCGCTGCCCTGTTACCATCAGCTCCCTCCATCCCAGGAGCCCGGCCCAGCTCAGCAGCAGAGGCCCAGCCCAAGGCAGCACTTTCTCTGTCCCCTCTGGGCTCCCTCCAGCTGTCCCTGGGGCTGCAGGGCTGACAGCTCCTGACAGGCAGAAGGGTCATCCCTGGGGAACGGCATTTGCAACAGACTGAAGTAATCCCTGACTGCCCCTCTCTGAACACTGAACCTGCTGGGAAACAGGCTGAAATCATCCCGGATGTTCCCTCCCTCGGCTGGGGAGGGACACTTCCTTGCAGCAGTGTCATTGCTCCTCTCCAGAGAAGAGTTGGCCATGAGAATCACCTTTCCTTGTCCCTCTGTTAGGCAGGGTGCCCAGACAGTGACAAGGAGGGATCTCCTTTACCCCTGCTGAGGGAAAGGACTCAACAGAGTCAATCAAGGCATCTCACCCTGGGTTTGCAGTCCTAGGGCTGGAACAGGACCCATCTCCCTCCCACGCACACCCCAGACCCAGAGGAGGTGGGATGCCTCTTGCCTCCATTCAGCTGTGCACAAAGAGCTGCACCTGCACGTGAGCTGTTTTTCTCAGCTGCCTTTGTAATTCCTGGTGACTGAGGGTGTTGTTCAGGTGTGAACACCTGGTGACATTTGAAGTGACACCAGAGTTTGTCCAAGAGGTGTGCAGGCAGCTGCAAGCTCCAATTGAAGCAGTGCTGATGGGGAGGACAGCATCTTGGGGCATCCTTCTAGAGCCTGGTGGAGAGTTTAATTGGCAGATGGAAATGGCAGCAGTTAGGACAACTAAAGCCTGCCCTGTTCATTATGTCCCAAGCAGGCTACAGAGTCAGTCAGCTGAGCAAATGGAGTCGTCTCCCTCAGCTCTGTGTCCTAGATCTCCACTGCCTGTAGTGGCAGTTTTCTCATGGACATCCCCACATTGCCTGACCTGATGCAGGGCAGCTGCTCAGCTACAGGCCTGTAGTGCTACAGGAGATGCCAGCATGCTGCAGCACACCTGCATGGGGCTGGCAGGGACAGCACAGGCCCTGTGGGAAATTCTGCCTTTCCTGTCAGAGCAGGTGCAGGGCAGATACCCCAGACAGCATCGCCAACAGATTTGTTGCCTTTGCACCAGCCCAGGTGGCATCTCAGAGAGACTCGGTTTCTGTTGGCCGCCCACTGAATCCCACCGCTGCAGAGAGCAAGGTATGACCCAAGTTCATCCAGGTCATGCACAGCAGTTCATGAACAGGAAGCCCATCACACTGTGGTCTCAAATCATTTTGCTACTCCCAAACACTGTTGGTTCTTCTTTCCATCAAACTTTTGCTCACTCCCTTGATGATACATCCAAGGAATAGTCTAACAGTTTAACCAGTGTTGTGTCACAACATGTCCAAAGCCAAGGACATTTTCAGCAGCACCTTGACCTCCTGGAGCTCAGCTTCTCCTCCACCACAGCCCCTCAGGGTCAGCAGAGACACTACAGACAGCAAAGCCTTCTCCTGCCAGGGCTACAGAGCCCAATCCTGGTTTTCTCCGGCCTTAGGGACTCAGTGGGTCCCTCATTTCATCTTTACCCTGTCATCTGCCACACTCTGCAGAATGTCTCTGGTCTCCAGCAGAGCATTTGCACACATGGGGTCTTGGGCACTTGGTACCATGCTTGCCTGTGACAAGCCTGAGCTTGGTGCCACAGCTGAGGTGCTGCAGCCCAACCAGGCACCAGTGCCCTCAGCCTGGGGCACAGGCAGGAGGAGCTGGAGTCCCATGTGCCACCACAGACTTTTGGCATCGGTGGAATAAACGGTGAGATGTGGTGGGACAGCTCACGCTGCTGGAGGTGCTGCAGTGGTGCACATGGGCTTTCCAGGAGATTCGAGCTGGGAAGATGAGGAGGGGGCTGCCTTCCATGTGCAGGAGCTGTACATGTGGAGCTCCTCTACGGGATGTGCAACAGGTTGGCTGAGCCCTTTTGGGTGAGGGTGAGAGGAGAGGCCTGTTAGTGTGACATCCTGGTGGGAGACAAAGAACCTGCCATCAGGACAAGGAAGCGGAGAAAGTCTTAATTCAGCTGCCCATGGAAGTCTCCAGATCAGTGCTTCCAGGTCTTGTTGGGGACTTTAATGACCCTGACACTCACTGGAAGGGGAGCCCAGCAGGATGCGTGCTGTCCAGCAGGTATCTGGGGTCTCTTGGAACAACTTCTTTGCCCAGGTGCCAGGCCAACAGAAGTGATGTTCACCTGAATCCAGTCCTTGCAAAAGAGGGAGTTTCTGTTGTGGATGTGAAAACTAGCATTGGCCTGGGCTGTGTTGGCCATGAGATAGTGGGAGAAGATTTTTGCCTTTTCAGGGGATTGTTAGTGCTAGTTTCATGGGCAGCAGCACTCAAGGGTAGCAGAACTCATACAGCTGGTGTTTCTGGAAAGCAACTTCCAAGCACAAAAACTGTCCAGAGCGATAAATAGAAAAACAACCAGATATTTCAGGAGAGTGGCTCAGCTAAAGAAAGAACTCATCAATAAGCTCTGTAGAAAAAAAAAGAAGCATTCAGGAGGTGGGTGCAAGGAGTCAAGGAGGAATTTAGAAATAGAATCATAGAATCATAGAATCTTTAAGGTTGGAAAAGACCTCCAAGATCATCAAGTCCCACCATCAATCTAACACCACCATGCCTACTAAACTATGTCCCAAAGTACCATGTCTACACGTTCTTTGAGCACCTTTCTGACTAGGTAGTCTCTTGGTCCTGGTGTCTTAATCCTGACTTTGTTGGTCATCCCAAAAGGACAGGCTGATTTACACGTAGGGTTTCAGAGAAATCAGGGAGCACATTGACCTCACACAATGGCAGGAGATACTTTCTTCTGGAAGGGGTTATTTGTGCTATTGGCTACAAAGCTAGCCAAGGTAACTCTGGTGAGAATCAGTCAACCAATTTTCAGGCATTGGGGCAAGATCAGTCTGTACAAATACAGAGATCTGCAGTGTAGCGACATGACACCGTCCTTTTTCCTTCTCACGCACACATCTCACTCA
Source organism: Otis tarda (assembly GCA_026413225.1). Lineage (NCBI taxonomy): Eukaryota > Metazoa > Chordata > Aves > Otidiformes > Otididae > Otis > Otis tarda. Next base: position 653,883 of record CM048590.1, read on the forward strand.
CAAGCTTTGTCTCCAGGCCCTTTCTGAATGTCAACAAACAGCTGGAGTTCAGCCTCTCGGGGCCACCTACATCTAACATGGGGCTAACATGGGGCACGGGCACAGGTTGGAACTCAGGGAAGTGGAGGTGCAGAGACGCCTTTTCTGTTGCTGCACAGTAAAATTAAACCCATATTGAATGGGCCTATTTTCTGCTTCCTTGCTCCCCTCCCACCCCCTGCCTCCCCTTCCACAAGTTCAGTGGCTGTCCCTTGAGCAGCTAAACATCACTTCTCAGTTTTTCCACTTTAAAGACATATAGTTATTCTCGAAGCTGCCAATCAGGCTAACATCCACGATTCTGACAGTCTTTCTAAAATCATTCCTGGTGCCGTGAGTGTCAGGGGAGGAGCACTGGCAACACCAGCATCCTGACCTTTTCTCCTGAGGCTGCTTGCTCATAATGAGATGTGAGTGGCAGAGACGTGTCCTGGAGAAGAACATCCAGGTGGTTTCAAGGCAAATGACAGAGAGGAAAATAGATCTCCACTGCCTCCGGCAGCACCACAGACTGAGGAGCAAGTTCCTGCCTGTTGGCTCCTGGCAACGGTAAATCCCTTCTGGCGTGCCCTGAAATGCTGAGATAGTGTGACAGTACAGCTGCCACCAGAAGCAGCTGCAGCCACCTGTGTGCTTGAGTGGGCTCACTGGAACGGGCTTCCTTCAGCTGCAGGAAATCTGCCCGTGAGACAGTCAGCGCACGAGAAGTGCTCTGGCAGTTTCCTGTTAGCAAAGCTAGCCTGAACTGTGCCTCCGATTTTGTGAAGCACTGAGTTGTTGGGGAGTTTAAAAGAAGAGGCTGTGGGTTTGAGGGCATTTTGAAATCAGCAGGAAATGCTGGTATGTGGATAACCTGCATGTAAAGGGTTGCTCTGAGTTAAAATTTTAACTTAAAATAAATGAGGGTATCTCAGAATTTTTTCAGAAAAATAAACAACCATTTCATTTTCCTGTCCATTCACACGCATAAGTAGGTAGGTTAGGTAATGGCTCACGGTCACTTTTCCCTCAAGTGAGTTCTAATTTTATCTTGGAAATTCTGAATGGCTTCTTTGAGAGAGAAAAATCTCAGTGAAAAGGGCATGAATACCTAAAAAAAAAAAACCAAACAAAAAACCAACCCAAACTATTACACTATTAAGACAAGATATTTTTGTGAGTTCAGATTTTTCTCTTGAGAAAACCATCTTGTGTTTTTCGCTTGGGTAATGTGAAGGCTTTTATCACATGTTTTCTAACCTGCTGTTTTCATCATGAATACCGTAGAGCTTCTTGAAGGGAGTTAGTGGTAGCTGGAGAGACACAGCCAGCACCGTCAATCCCGTCCCACTGGAGAGAACGTTCCTTCCCCAAGACAAACTGAGATTCTTTAACAGCTTTCAGCAGAATCTCTTCTTCATAAGAACCTTATGAAGAACGAACCTGTTATTGCAGAGCTGCTCACTTCCAGCTCACATCCTTCAGACGTGCTCAGCAAGAAGCCTTTGTGCTTCGGGAAGGTGGGAAATGCAAAGAGAAGGCTCAGTTCCCCAGAGAGCCAGAGCATTGCACTGCTTCTTTGAGGGCTTGCTGGGGACTGGGAAGCATTGCTGGGTTGGGATCAGAGCGAGTGAACCCTTGGCCAGATTTGGAAGCTACCACAAATCCAAGCAACACAGCAGGAATGTTAGGAACGGTGAACTAGATCGGGTTCATTCTGAAGTGACAAAAGCCTGACCTGTTCAGGAAAACTGAGCATCCTGAGGAGATCATTGATTTTTGATCACTTCCTTCTTTGTACGCCTGAAAACTGCATGAGGCAGGCATTAGATTGCTTGCATAAAAATGCCTGTTAGCACCCTGAAACCTGTCATTTCTGCATTAATGGCTGCCAATCCATCTTGTTAATGTGTCCCACGGTTGCATCATTGTCACTGGGTGCACTGGAAGACAGAAGCCTGGTTCACTTCTGAGGGAATGTTACTTCTGAGGGAATTCACCCTTCGGCCACGTAAAAATGAGTAATTCAGATCTAAGGTAGTCTCTAAGCTAGTGTCTCACATCTCTGTGTGTAGACAGAGCTTCAAGGGACGATGGCTTATATCTGAAGAGAGCGAGAATGAGTCTCTCTCACTATGGTCTAAGAACCAGGTCAGGTCTTGCCTTACCTTGCCTTGACACCTTTCTCCCTTTTCACCTCTTTCCTCCTTTTCACCCTATTTCTTCTTGATGGCCTGACATTAAGTGTAGCTTTTTCACCATCTGAACAAGGAATGTAAGCAAGGCTGTTCTTAAGGGGGCTACTCTTTATTCATTGTCTTCCTTTGTTTCTCATCTATCACCAGGTATTCTATGTAGTTAAACCTCACCTAAAAAAGAAAGGTAAGGTCGTTTTATCTGTATGACAAAAACCAGTCATTCTGACTCAAGGATTCTGTTCAGTCCTCTCCTTACAAACCTTGCTGCAGCAAGAATCTCATGTTAGATTTCCAAATTTCCATGCAGATCTTGGTCAAACTCATCTAATATGCAATCACGTGTATGCTGATGTTTGTAGTCTCTCTGTAGGCTTGAGTTGTATGTAATGGTGGACAGGCCATCAGCATCCTCTAAGAGCCTGTTGTTTGGATTGGTCTCTGCAGGAAGAATGCCTGGAAGAACAGGCTTGGAGAACCACACTGCTGGACCTGGATTCATTCTTCTGGGATTTTCTGACCACCCTAGCCTGCAGGGCTTGTGCTTCACGGTATTCCTGATCATCTACCTCATGGTTCTCATCGGGAACAGCCTGATTGCCCTCATCACAGTGATGGACTCAAGCCTTCACAGCCCCATGTACTTCTTCCTGAGGAACTTGTCCTTCCTGGAGATCTGCTACACATCAGTCACTCTGCCAAAAATGCTGGTGGGTTTCCTGACTGATGATGGCAGGATCTCCTTCCTTGGCTGTGCTGCCCAGCTGTATTTCCTGGTTTTACTGGGCAGTACCGAATGCCTTCTCCTGGCTGCCATGGCCTATGACTGCTACGTAGCCATCTGTGACCCCCTGCGCTATACCCTCACCATGAATGGAGGGCTCTGTGTCAGACTGGTAGTGGGGTCATGGCTGGTTGTCGTACCAGTGCAAGTAGGACAGACATATCAGGTGTTCACTTTGCCCTTCTGTGCATCCCATGACCTTCACCACTTCTTCTGTGATGAGAGAAGGAGTTAAAGAAATTTTGATAGATATGGCATTGATTAATTATTGCTGTGCATCCTAAGGAATCAAGTTGATAAATAGTGCTTAATGTTTTGCTAACTACTTGCTTAATAATTTGCTAACCATTGTGCAAACTATTTGAAGCAGAAAGTCTTGCAATTCTTCGCGAAAGACAGTTCCTGGTAAGGACTAGGGGGGTCGCTTCAAGAACCAGCTAAAACTGACCCTGCAGCTTGAATGAAAGCCAAGGGATAACTGAGTTTGCGCAAGAACAGAAGGTTACTAGCGGTGACGAAGAGGAGTCACCTGCCTTCATCCCCACGACCCCTGACGACCACCACCAGGAGGCACTGCGCAAGCCCAGACAGGAGGAGTCTATTAAAATGACCCCTTGGGACTAATTTTAATACGAAGCGGGGATAGGTCATGCATATGTATAGGCGTAATACGAAACTTTATGTATATGTAACACTTGGTTGTATAAATTTACAGTGGGCTACCGCGTCAGGTGCGCACGATTTTGGTGGGACTACCCCCCGTGCTGCCCAGCGCTGAATAAACATACCTACTTTACAATCTTACAGATTGTGGAGTCCGTTTTCCGCACGTCAGTTTGGCGAGCCAGCCAGGAGACTCTCCGCTCGGCTGCGGGACCGACTGTGGAGCGGACTCTCCTAGGTGCACCCCGAGCACTTTCCTCAGAGGAGCCTCCGCTGCCAGCCGCTCACCACGGGAGCAGACAACGACCTCCTGAAGCTGCGGATCAAACGGTATGTTTAATGGTAGGGGCCTGTAAGTCGTACGCGTAGCTGGGGCAGCTGGTAAATCGCGCAGAGACATCTGGCGTGCAGCATAGTCCCCGTTGGTTGGGTACCCATTGGTTTCAGGCTCCAATTGGGGACTCACTGATCGGTTGAGTCCGAGGTAACCGCTGTATCCGACGGACCTGCTGATGATCGGTACATGAGAAGCAGGAGAAGGGTAAGCGGGCCTCTTGTAATCTTGGTTTGGGGCTCCAATTGGGGACTCGCTGACCGATAGAGCAGCCGCTAGCGATCTTGGGGGTAGATCGAGCGAGTCCGAGGTAACCGCTGCATCCCATTGCTGGGAGCCAGGACGGACCTGCTGATGATCGGTACATGAGAAGCAGGAGAAGGGTAAGCGGGCCTCTTTAATCCGGATTTTGGAGAGAGTTTAACATCAGTAAGTGGGTTTGTTCTTGCAACCATTTTGCAGCTGCTTTAAAGAATGGTGTGAATGAGGGATCCCTGTGCTGTATGGTTGTTAGTAAGAGAGTGTGGCTGAGTGATTGATTGTAAGTGTGGTGTGGAGGAGTTAAATAGTTAGTCTAAATTCGGATCACTGAAACCCTCTTTCAGAGGAAATATAAAATGGGTAACACTCAAGGGGAAATATTAAGGAAAAGCCCCCTGGGCTGCATACTCACCCACTGGAAAGATATTGCTGGGGGTGGAAGTACGGAAAGTAAAAAGACTCTTATTAAATATTGCAATCAGTGGTGGCCATTGTATAAGTTAGAGGGCGAAGTCAAGTGGCCGTTTAATGGAACGTTGGATTACAATACTTTGTTGCAGCTTATGTTGTTTCTTAGAAGAGAAGGGAAATGGGATGAGGTGTCATATGCAGATATGTTTTTCACCCTACGAAATCACCCAGAGTGGCAAAGGGACTGTGGGATGATACCCCCGCAGGACCCTATGGTACTCGCACTCGAACGGGAAAACAAGGGGGGTGGGGGCAAATTAAAAAGGTGCTGTTCAGCATGCAGCATTGGGCAGAGGTGTACGAGGGCAGATAAAGTACGCCAAGTTCCAGAACAAGATTTAAATGATTTGTTTAAACCTCCCCCCCGATCACAGGACCAGGACGCAGACTCGGAAGGAACATCAAATCCCCCCGATAGCCCTGTATCTTCCCGTACTAGACAGAAATCTGCTCCAACAATTTTACAAGCACCCCTCCGGGAGGCGGTGGGGCCGGGTGGCAGAACAATGTTAATTAAAGTACCCTTCTCCACCGCTGACTTGGCAGAGTGGAGAAAAATTGCGAAAGATTACAGAAGCAATCCGGTAAGTGTGGCCAAACATTTCCAGTTCATCGTAAAACAACACAATCCGGACTGGAAAGACATACAACTGCTATTAGAATACATGACTGAAATGGAGAAGCAGTTGATTTTAAAAGCGGCAGGGAATCTAGCCGAGGATCATGATAAAATTACTGGGGGAGATGTTAAGGAACACTTCCCCCTTCAAGACCCGAAATGGGAGGTAAACAGGTCAGTACATATGGAAAGATTGCAGGAATATCAGGAATGGATTTCGAAGGGGATGGAACGGGCAATCCCCAAGACTATAAATTGGTCAGCTTTATATGCGATTAAACAAGGTCCTTCCGAGTCTCCATCTGAATTCCTGGATCGACTGAGGGATGTGATGCGTCGTAGTACGCCGCTGGACCCGGGGTCTGAGGTAGGGGTGCAACAATTAGTCTCTTTATTCCTGGGTCAGTCTACGGGGGACATAAGACGAAAGCTTCAAAAGTTACGTCCTGCGGAAAGCAGGAATTTAGAGATATTGCTGGATGAGGCTTGGAGAGTGTTTAGTAATAGAGAAGAAGGATATCGGCAGGGACAAAGAAGATTGGTGGCTGTTGTTCGGGGAGATGGGGAGTGGAGAGGTAGGCGAAATCAGCCTCGGTTGGGGTTGGAAAAGGATCAGTGTGCAATGTGCAAGGGCTTTGGCCACTGGAAAAAGGAATGCCCAAGGAATAAGAAAGATGGCCGGAGGATCCCGGCGAACGCGAGGATAGCTAATGTGATGGAAGACTGACGGGAACATGGGGAGTCTACCCTAGCGGACCCACTGGTTATAATTAAGCTAGGGGAAAAACAACAACAAGTAGAATTCTTAGTAGATACAGGGGCAACATATTCGGTTTTAAATCAAGCTTTGATGCCCCTGGGAAATGATTATGTCATGGTAAAAGGAGTGACTGGCCAAAGTGAAAAGGCATATTTTTGTAAGCCTCTACAATACAAATTGGGAAAACAATGGGGCATCCACAAATTTTTATATATGCCCAACTCCCCGAAAGCACTTTTGGGAAGGGATCTATTGGAACAATTGGGGGCAAAGATTATATTTGAAAAAGGAGAAATTACTCTGGAGGTGAAAGATCAGCAACATATTCAGATATTGAGTCTAACCTTAACCAGTCTCCCCTCAGAAGGAAAAATTAGTGAAGAAATCCTAAACCAAGTGTACCTGGGGGTATGGGCTACCGACGTACCTGGAAGAGCGAAAAGTGCTCCACCTGTCGAAGTTAAGGTCAAGGAAGGCCAACGACCGGTAAGAATTAAACAATATCCCCTAAAGAAGGAAGATAGAGAAGGAATCCAGCCGGTGATAGAAAAATTTCTACAGTTAGGACTATTAAAGGAGTGTGAGTCAGAATTCAATACCCCTATATTACCCGTCCGGAAACCTGATGGGTCATATCAGGTGGTCCAGGACTTACGGGCGGTAAATAAGATAACAGAAGACCTTTACCCAGTAGTGGCAAATCCATATACCCTGCTGACTGTGTTAACACCTGAACTAATTTGGTTTACTGTCTTAGATTTGAAGGATGCTTTCTTTTGCCTCCCTCTCCATGAAGCCAGTCAAAAATTGTTTGCGTTGGAATGGGAAAACCCTAAAAGTGGTCGGAAAACCCAGCTCACTTGGACGGTGTTGCCACAAGGATTTAAAAATAGTCCTACCATCTTCGGCAATCAGCTTGCAAAAGACTTAGAATCTTGGGAAACTCCATCTGAAGAAGGGAAATTGTTGCAGTATGTGGATGATATACTGATAACCACCAAAACAAAGGAAGACTGCATGGCATGGACGGTGAGTCTGTTGAATTTCTTGGGACTCCAGGGATACCGTGTCTCCAAGAAGAAAGCCCAGGTAATGCAACGTAAAGTGAATTATTTGGGCTATGAAATTAGTGCAGGGAAGAGAACCTTGGGACAGGCCCGCAAAGAGGCAATATGCCAAACTCGGAGACCTCAGACAGTGAAGGAGTTACGGACTTTTCTGGGAATGACCGGGTGGTGCCGATTGTGGATCTATAATTATGGACTGCTTGTTAAACCACTGTATGCTTTGACAGCCACTGAGCAGAAGCACCTTGAGTGGAACAAGGAGACCGAACGAGCCTTTGAACTACTGAAAAAGGCTTTGATGTCGGCCCCGGCCTTAGGACTCCCAGATGTGAGTAAGCCATTTCTTCTTTTCTCCCATGAGAAGCAGGGCATTGCCCTGGGAATATTAGCACAAGATCTGGGCCCATATCGACGGGCAGTTGCCTATCTCTCTAAGCAGTTAGACGCCACTGCAAAGGGTTGGCCTGGATGCTTACAGGCGGTTGCAGCTGTGATACTGAACACACAGGAAGCCCGAAAGTTTACTCTGGGCCAGAAAATGACTGTTTTGGTGTCTCATACAGTATCAGCAGTACTGGAAGCAAAGGGTGGGCACTGGCTCTCTCCACAAAGATTCCTGAGATATCAAGCCGTATTAGTAGAACAGGATGATGTGGAAATCATGGTCACTAACATTGTCAACCCAGCTTCTTTTCTCAGCGGGAACACAGGAGAACCAGTGCACCATGACTGTTTGGAAACTATCGAAGCAACATATGCAAGCCGCCCAGACCTGAAGGATAGCCCCATGGAAAATGGGGAAAACTGGTTCACAGATGGGAGCAGTTATGTCTTAAATGGCAATCGACATGCGGGATATGCCATTACTACCAGCCAGCAGGTAATAGAATCAGGGCCTTTGCCCATGAACACTTCTGCACAGAAGGCAGAAATAATTGCCCTAACTCGCGCCTTGGAACTGGCTCAGGACAAAGTTGTGAACATTTATACAGACTCAAAATATGCCTTCGGAGTTGTCCACGCACATGGAGCAATTTGGAAAGAAAGAGGACTATTGAACTCCCAAGGAAAAAATATCAAACATGCAGAAGACGTTCTGAAGCTACTAGAAGCTGTCCAGCTCCCTGAGAAAGTGGCAATTATGCATATTAAGGCACACCAGAGAGTGAGCTCCAATTAGGAGAAAGGGAATGAGCTGGCGGACAGAGAGGCAAAACAAGTGGCCAAAATAAAGGTGAGAATAGAAGGGGCTCTAATTCCTGATAGGCAAATCTCTCTAGAAGGTAAGCCAGAATATACTAAGGAAGATCAGAAACTTATCACAGACTTGGAAGGGTCATATAATGAAGAGGGGTGGGCTTATACCCCACAGGGAAGACTAATTATTCCCTCTTGTTTACTGTGGCACTTGATACGGGAAGAACATAGGAAGAGGCATTGGGGAACAGAGGCTCTGTATAAACATTTAATAAGAGAAATTGTGGCTAGAAACTTATATACCATAGTGAGACAGGTGACTCAACAGTGTGATCTTTGCCTCCAAACTAATCCTAAAAATACCCCCAAACCAGAAATGGGCCAGATTGGAAAAGGCAATGGGCCTGGACAACAATGGCAGGTTGATTTTACAGAACTTCCAAGAAAAGGGGGGTATCGATATTTACTGGTATTAACTGATACTTTTTCAGGTTGGCCAGAAGCATTCCCAACTAGAACAGCTAAGGCTCGGGAGGTAACTAAAGTATTGGTACAAGAGATAATACCATGTTTTGGGGTTCCAGCAACCATATCCTCTGAGAGAGGACCACATTTTGTCTCAAAAGTAGTACAACAAATTAGCCACCATTTGGGTATAGATTGGCAACTTCATACCCTATACCGTCCTCAGTCGAGTGGCCAAGTGGAGAAAATGAACCACTTAATCAAACTTGACGTGGCCTCAGTCTCTCCCTTTAGCCCTTTTGCGTACCAAGGGCAAAGGAAGGACTGAGTCCCTTTGAAATTTTGTATGGACGACCCTATGGAATACAGAGGGGGATGAATATGCAAGCTGGGGATGAAATTATGACTTCCTACATGGTGGCATTGAGCAAACAGCTCAATAGAATTGGAAAGCATGTAATTGGGACCTGGGGAAGAGGTCTAGATGAACCTGTGCATGATATACAACCTGGAGATTATGTATATGTGTAAAGTCTCTTGCAGAACAAACCTTGGAACCACAGTGGGAAGGACCATACCAGGTACTCCTCACCTCCTTTACAGCAATCAAGATCAGAGAGCAGAATGCCTGGATACACCACACTAGGGTAAAAAAAAGTCATCACAAAACTCTGGACTTCTGAAGTTCAGGGGACCCCTAAAGCTTAAACTGAGAAGGTAGAATGTGGATTAAGGTTTGTGTCCATAATCCTTTATATAGCAATTTGATGCAGCTTGTGGTGTTTTCAGAATACAGGAGATTCCGACAGTGAATAGAAAAGGAACCAATTATGACAAAGGCTTGAGTCTAACACTATACTAGAATTAAATACAGTAAAAGAATTTACTAATTTTCTAGAAAAGGGGGGACTGAGAGAAGGAGTTAAAGAAATTTTGATAGATATGGCATTGAGTAATTATTGCTCTGCATCCTAAGGAATCAAGCTGATAAATAGTGCTTAATGTTTTGCTAACTACTTGCTTAATAATTTGCTAACCATTGTGCAAACTATTTGAAGCAGAAAGTCTTGCAATTCTTCACAAAAGACAGTTCCTGGTAAGGACTAGGGGGGTCGCTTCAAGAACCAGCTAAAACTGACCCTGCAGCTTGAATGAAAGCCAAGGGATAACTGAGTTTGCGCAAGAACAGAAGGTTACTAGCGGTGACGAAGAGGAGTCACCTGCCTTCATCCCGACGACCCCTGACGACCACCACCAGGAGGCACTGCGCAAGCCCAGACAGGAGGAGTCTATTAAAATGACCCCTTGGGACTAATTTTAATACGAAGCGGGGATAGGTCATGCATATGTATAGGCGTAATACGAAACTTTATGTATATGTAACACTTGGTTGTATAAATTTACAGTGGGCTACCGCGTCAGGTGCGCACGATTTTGGTGGGACTACCCCCCGTGCTGCCCAGCGCTGAATAAACATACCTACTTTACAATCTTACAGATTGTGGAGTCCGTTTTCCGCACGTCAGTGATGTGCCCCCTCTGCTGGAACTGGCTTGTGCAGACACTTTCTGGAACCTAGTGATGCTGTACACCATCATCTTGTTTTTTGCAATCCTTCCCTTTTGCTTCATAGTCATTTCTTACACTAAAGTTATCAAGGCGATTCTGAAAATGCCTTCAGTTCTGGGGAGACGCAAAGCCTTTTCCACCTGCTCCTCACACCTTGGTGTGGTCACTCTCTTCTATGGCTCTGCCACAGTAGTCTACTGAAAGCGACGGTCAAGGGACTCTGCAGAAACTGACAAATACTTTGCCCTGTTCTACACAATTGTGACCCCTGTGTTTAATCCTGTCATCTATAGTCTGAGGAACAAGGAAGTGAGAATCACCCTGCAGAGATTCCTCTGGAGAAAGTGATACAACAGTGGAGTCAAAATAGTCCCAAATAGTACCAAATGTCCTGGTGAGGTTCGTTGTTGCCTGATCATTGGCATCTCCTATCTGGTTAAAAAAAAAAAAAAATGTTCTGCCTGGCTTTGATCCTCTTCAAGAAGGGAAGTGGTCTCCTGAGGTGTTCCTGTCATGTCATGCTCCACCTAGATTCTTTGTACTTTAGAGGACCTTCAGTCCTCCTGGATAGTTTAATGCAAATAACTACTTCAAGCTGTGTCTGAACACAGTTACCGCTAAAAGGAAACCGTCAAAGCACAGTCAATATTCAAAGCATAGTCAATTGTCAGAGACCTCTAGAGAATGACACATCCAATGAAGAGATGACTACCCTCAGGTTTGAGAAATCACTACCTAGACCACACAGCTTGTCCACAGTGTCCCTCAGTGGAGTCAACTAAAAAAACATTAAAAGACATGAAGTTCTTCTTCCCCTTTGTGATGTCTTTCACTGAGTTATGTAACCCTTGACTAACTTGACATAAAGGGAAAAAAAAAATGAAGGAAACAATCCAACCCTGAAACGGAGTCACAGGAACATTGTGGAGTTTCTGTTCTTTGCAATTTTTACTACTCAGATCAATACCACCCAACTGGCCAAATCTGCGAGTAACCTGGCCTGAAATCAGTGGGCACCCTGCTTTAAGCAGGAGGGAGGACTGGAGACTTGCCACAGTCTGTTCCTGTCTGAGTGGTGTCCTGAATCTGGGACAAAATCTTTTCCACACAGACCTACTAAACAGTGGCTGAAAAGAGACCCAGGCTGAATTTCTGTCCTTGTTTCAGTCTCGCACTCAGAAAGAGGTGGATCATCTTCCAGGTTCTCCCCGCGTCTCTGATGATGGCAAACTGAGCCTGGGTTATTCCTCCCCTGGGCAAAGGCAAACCCACCCGTGAGATTGCTTTTGCTCAAGGACCTGGGTGTACTTGGTGGGTGATGCGAGAGGATGGGGAAGTCTGATATGTACCTCAAGGAGATTTGATTTTAGGTTAAAATAGCCAATAATTTGAACTGGATTATGTTAATTGCTATATAACACTCTACGTCATCATTTCCATAGTTACTTGTCATATCAAAGGTATGGCAGCAAGAATCACCCGGATCAGTGAGGAATGAACTTTGATGAAACTAAGCAGTGATGGAACCAGAACTGGCACTGAACAACTTCTTTGAGAGCAACATCTTCAACTTGCAGATCATGGATATAACACACCGGTCACGCCAGATGCACCAGCTGAAGCTCCAGAGGCAGCATGCAACAATCCAACACTACATAAAAATGTCTCCTGCTCTGAAAGCCTGTTATGACAGGTGGAACCCAAAGTCACAGACCAAATGAACTAAACAGACCTTTTGAAGGGATGCGACATAGGCTGAGAGAATGATATTTATGTGTACATATCAAAGCATGATAGATGCTATGGAATAAGGGGTGGGTACTGTCCTGGTTTCGGCAGGGATGGAGTAAATTTTCCTCTCAGTAGCCTGTGTGTTTTGGATTTTGTATGTGAAGAATGTTGATAAACACACTGATGTTATGAGGTGTTGCTAAGGAGACCAAGGACACTGTTGGGCTCTGCAGGTCTCACTAATGTGCAGGTGCAGGAAGCTGGGAGGGATATAGCCAGAATAATTGATTCAAAGTGGCCAAAGAGAATATTCCATGCCATAAACGTCACGCTCAGTACTTAAGTGGGGTGTGAGCCGGTGAGCTGGCTCTCTTTTTTTTTTCTCTTGCTGTTCAAAATTGTTCCAGGATCGTTTACAAGGTTATTTTTTTCCACTCTGCCACTATTGCTTGGGATGGGCTGTATCAGTCATTGGGTTGTAGGTGGTGAGAAGTTGTGCATCATTTGGGTGCTTGTTTTGTTTCATTTACTGTTATGATTATGATTATCTATTGTTCTTATTATCATTTATATATATTTAAAATTATGTTTTCCTTTGCTATCCTAGTAAACTGTCTTTATCTCAACCCATGAGTAATCTTTTCTCCCAATTCTTTCCCCCATCCCCTGGGGAGCAGGAGGATGACTGAGCAGCTGTGTGGTACTCGATTGCTGACTGTAGCCAAACCACGACACACCCTTTGGCCGTTTTCCTCCAGAGCCCTGCCTTGAGGCACAAAGTCGTAGGAGAACTTGCTGGTGAAGAGTGAGGCAAAGAGGACTCAGAGTATCTCAGCTCTCTCTCCAGCTACTCTTACTAAGTTCAGCAGTGACCACAAATTATTTTTATTGTGGTTTTGTTAGTGACGGGGGCCTAAGGTGGTAGCTTCTGTAGGAAACTGCTAGAAGTTGCTCCCCTTTGTTCAGTGGACTCGGCCGGGCCTAGGGCGGACCCGCTGCTGGCCAAGGCCGAGCCGATTGGTAGCAGAATGTTCCATGATAATGCCTCTGTGATAACGTATTTAAGAAGGGGGAAACAGAAAAAAAAAAAAAAATATGAGAAGAGAAGATGTGAAGAAGCTGAGCGGGGGCAGAGGAGCAGAGGGGGAGGCGCGAGTCTTGTGGGCCTTGCAGGCCTCACCCTCTGGCCTCTCGCCAGGCAGCCGACTGGGCCCGAATTGGCCCGGCCTGGCTGCAAGAAGTGGAGAGGAGATGAGCTGGATGATGTGAAGAGATTCTGAGAGGCGTCTGCCAGACGGTTGTGAAGAACTTTTCTTGTGAGAAGAACGGCTGCAGACGCCAAGGTCAGTTCAGAAGGAGGGGGAGGAGTAATGCGGCTCCTGGCCAAGATTCCCCTGCAGCCTGTGGTGATGACCATGGTGGAGCAGGTTGTCCCCCTGCAGCCCATGGAGGCCCACAGAGGAGCAGAGATCCACTTGGAGCCCGTGAAGGACCCCACATCGGGGGAGGTGGATGCCTGGAGGCGGCTGTGGCCCGTGGAGGGCCCGCTGGGGCATCCGTTCTGGAGAGACTGTACTCCGTGGAAGAGATGACCCCCGCCGGAGCAGTTTCATGAAGGACTGTGGCCCGTGGGTGGGACCCCACGCTGGAGCAGAGGAGGAATGTGAGGAGTTCTTCCCCCAACCATGAAGCAGCGGCGTGAAACAACGTGTGATGAACTGACCGCAACCCCCATTCCCTCTTCCCCCTTGTGCCGCTCGAGGGGGGGAAGGTAGTAGAGATAATGTTAAACTTGGGAAGAGGGAGGGGTGGAGGGAGGTTATCTTGTTCTCTGTCTCATTCTCCTGCTGTTTGTAGTAACAAATGAATCGTTTTCCCCAAGTCGAGTCTGTTTTGCCCATGACAGTAACTTTAAGGATTTCTCCCTGTCCTTATCTCAAACCTCGAGCCATTTTCCCTTATATTTTCTCTCCCTGTTCTCTGGGAGGGTGGGGGGAGTGAGAAAGAGACTGCGTAGTCTGGTCCCGATCAGGGCTGAACTACAACAGGTGCAGAGGGGGTGTTTTTTGGGGTAGAAAGCGGGAATTTTGGGGGCATGGGGGGATGTATGGGGTGAAAATCAGGGTTTTGGGTGCACGGGGGGTATTTCTTGGAGTGAAAAGCGGGGATTGGGGGGGTTGGATATGATTTTTGGGATGGAAAGCAAGATTTTGGTTGCACAGTGTTATAAATGAATTGAGTCTCAAAACAGGATTCCAATTACAGTTTCCAATTTATTGAATAGAAACAAGCAAACAGCGCTGGGAGAGCTGGGAGACTTCGCTCCACCAAGACGCGCACCCCTTTGTTCACAGTTACAGTATTTATAACCTCTCCCGGTCCCCCCACTGTGCCTGTCCCCTTTTTTTGGGGAGCTCACAATCTACACTCCATTGATTACTCACACCGTTCACGCCAGGTACCGATTGGCCAAGAGCGTACCACTAGCCACTACACAGGTGTTCATTGGCTAGAAGTACAGAAGCGGCTGGTCCCATCTTTGGGGTTGTTCACATGCCCGTGCTCATCAGCCCCCAGCCCGCCTTTCCCGCCTTTTGTTCGGTGCATTGTCAAGCGTCCTTATGCAAACAGCGCTGTTAAGCAGGTAAAATCCTTAATTATGTCAAACTGCTAAGGCAGGAGTGAATCCTGCCAAACACATTTTTAATAACTTAAATAAACCTCCCAAAGACGTTTATAACTTTAAACAAAACTTATAGAACTATGTACACATCTTCCTGTTTGCCCTAAGCCTGTGGCTATCTAAGAACAAGCAGGATAATCAAGGATTCCATCTACAGAGAGGGTCACATTTCACCATGCAACCCTAGTATTGCTTCACATTGACACGAATCAGGTGAACATATCTCACAATCCCCCATCTTCTTTTTGTTGGTATTGATTCATGTTTTTGTTTCCAATCGTGCTAACACTTGCCGAATTGATGTTAATTCCGGATCCTCTTTTGTTTTATCATCATCAGGGAATGGTTTCTTTCTTTCCCTGGTTCTGGATCAATAGGCATCACTGAATGTATTAGCTTAGTACAGCAAGGTATTAAACATGGAATTATTAACAATCCTCCACATATCCCCAATATAACTATTCCAATTTTTGTACGCCAATCACCGCCCATAAAGTCTCCCATACTTCCCCTAAATTGGTTCCATTCCAAGTCTGAACTGGAACATGCATAGTTTTCTTCATTTCCTTTACAAGCTCAGTTATAGCTCTTCCTTCATCATCAATTTCTAGACATCAATTACTAAGATTAAATTTTCCACAAACATCCCCGGAAACAACATGGCTGACCCGGAGCCCCGTTCCCCAGCACTACAGCTCCCAGAATGCCCCGGGAACAACATGGCTGACCAGGAGCCCCGTGCCCCAGCACTACAGCTCCCAGCATGCTCCGGAAACAACATGGCTGACCTGGAGCCCCTTTGCCCAGCACTACAGCTCCCAGCATGCTCCGGGAACAACATGGCTGACCAGGAACACCATGCCCCAGCACTACAGCTCCCGGCATGCCCCAGAAACAACATGGCTGACCTGGAACCCCATGCCCCAGCACTACAGCTCCCAGCATGCTCCGGAAACAACATGGCTGACCAGGAGCCCCCCGCTCCAGCACTACATCTCCCAGCAAGCTCTGGGACCAGCATGGCTGACCAGGAGCCCCGTGCCCCAGCACTACAGCTCCCAGCATGCTCCAGAAACAACATGGCTGACCAGGAGCCCCCCGCTCCAGCACTACATCTCCCAGCAAGCTCTGGGACCAGCATTGCTGACCGGGAGCCCCTTTCCCCAGCACTACAGCTCCCAGCATGCCCAGGGAACAACATGGCTGACCAGGAGCCCCGTGCCCCAGCACTACAGCTCCCAGCATGCTCCGGGAACAACATGGCTGACCAGGAGCCCCGTGCCCCAGCACTACAGCTCCCAGCATGCCCCGGGAACAGCATGGCTGACCAGCAGCCCCGTGTCAAAAGCAACACAAAAGGCTTCTTTAGGTATGTAGGGGACAGAAGAAGGTCCAAGCAGAATGTAGGCCCCCTCCGGAAGGGAACTGGTGTCCTGGTTACCCAGAACGTGGAGAAGGCTGAGGCACTCAACAACTTTTTTGCCTCAGTCTTCACCAACAAGAGTTCCTGTCCCACCACCCAAGCTGTAGAAGGTGCAAGCAGGGACTGCGAGGGTGAAGAACTGCCCATTGTACTCGAAGAGCATGTTTGGGATCATCTGAGGAACCTGAAGGTGCACAAGTCCATGGGACCTGATGAGATCCATCCGCGGGTGCTGAGGGAACTGGTGGATGAAGTTGCCAAGCCGCTGCCCATTGTATTTGAGAAGTCGTGGTGGTCTGGTGAAGTCCCTGATGACTGGAAGAGAGGGAACATAACCCCAATTTTTAAAAAGGGGAACAAGGAGGACCCGGGCAGATGTGTCATACTCGAGATTCCATGATCCTGAGCGCCAAACAGCACACCACGCCAACACAAAAAAGGTTCACGTGCGTGTGCTCTGAGTAAAGTTACTTAATGTTGGTCGTTGTAAACACAGCTTAGCTAACGCAAAACCTTATTTAGGGACCAACTCCCCAAAAATGCAGAGAATCAACGTGGCAGATGTTTCAGCTCCTAGAGCCATCCCACCCACGTGCAAATCCAACGTCCAGGAAGAGGCAGGAGGGCTTGTAAGGCTGAACCCAGGCCCGCTCAGCCAGCTCCTGCCTGTTCCTGCGACGGGAATGCTGGGAGCATCCCTTCCACGCTGGGCTGCGGGGGATTGTGGCCGCTCAGCGCTGCGCAGGAGCAGGAACCCCCTTGGGGATATTGTCTCTTTTTTTTTTTTGAAGAGTTTTATAGCAGTTACCGAGGAATTATTTTTTTTAGTGTGCCTACAGCGTGGCTACAAAGCTAAATTTAGTTGTTAAGATCTAATTTGGTGTTAAGACAGTATTGATTATTTCGCAAGGAACACACTCATCGCAAATATCGTCGTTTAGCTGCACACAGCTTACCGCTGCCAAAACCCGCTGGCAGTGCTGCTGTTCTAACGTCGCTGGCCAAAACCAAACCAGCTCTTAAATCTCTGAATATTTCAGTGAATAAAGCAAGACTACACGGAAAAAGGTGACAGGTACCGAACCAGCCACAGAGGGAATCAGAAAATGGGAAAATAGTTATTTTTAATCCGGTTATGTATTAATGGCCTATATTATACAACTAATTTCTTAATAAATCTGTTACAAGCCGGCTAGAAATGTATAAATCTCCTCTTCCCTTTTTAAAATAATTTTCCTTCTTTATTTTCTTGTGCCAAAGTATGATTTCAGCAGTTTTACAACTATTTGCAAATCCGCGTCGTGTTTAGTAGACAGATTCTACTAAAAAGAAAAAAAAAAATTGCTCGTCACGTTTACAAAGCAGCCGAAGAAGCGGAAAAGCGCTTCGGTCGAGGAGGGGAGGGCGGCACACGATGCTCCAGCAAAGGCAGCTCTAGAACCGAACTTCAGAGAGAGCGCTTTGAAAACACAAGCACACGTGGCAGAACTCTGTGAAAGTTTCATTGGCTTTGTTGGCAGATGGTTTTACAGGATGGTGTGAACGGTAAAATCACTTATTAATTTTTATTCGTTTTCAATTTTTACCTGAGAGGAGGGGAGAAGACACAAGCCTGCGAAACAACAGGGCTTTCCCTTTGGAACGGCCGGTTCACCCGTGATCTTCTCCGCACGCCTGCAGCAGTGGCTTAAGGAACAGATTGGTTCTGGATTGCTTTTTCCATCTGTCCTTTCCTTCTCACACATTAATAAAGAAAAAAAAAGATACAATCTTTTTTTTTTTTTTAAATTGGACTAGTTTCTATGTTGTATCTATAGTAATTTCTTCTTTTAAACTTTCTGGTTTCCTAAAAACGAATGTGACGTCAGTGTTTTCACCGCTGCACAGTATAAATATATTTAAGTATATCCCTAACAATCTCAATTTCTCCTGCCGTCGCTGTGGCATATTGTAATTTCTGGGTCTTTTCAATTCTAATTAATTCCAGGATGCTGTGAGTTACAATCTCAGCGCTTGTGAGAGGTCAGTGGTGTGGGCTTGGTACTCTGTAACCCTTTCTGGTCTGTGTGTTATATTTTTTTGCAGTCAACTGGACTCACTGGCTGCGGCGGGGCTGAACGAAACAAAGCCAGGAGGAAAGGTCACACGCTGATTCCGCAGCCGCCCCCCTTCCCTTCCCTGCCCTTCAGAAACACTAAGTGCCCAAGAGACATGAACTTTTTAAAATGCTGTTTGGGCGAATCTGGGATTGTATCATCAAGGCTGGTGTTCTTAAAAGAGTTTTATTCTTGTACCTGACTGGTGCCACTGTCGTTGGTGATCCTAAATCATCTTGTCCATACTATAATTTTTTATCCGAATTGTGCATAAAGATGGAGATGTTTTTAAAAAACATTTGATACATTATCAGTCCATGAGGCTGAGGCACTCTTAATGAAATATTTGGCATACCGTACACAGCGTTTGCCACCAATACTCTGCAAAATGTAATTTACTTTTCTCCTAAATAAACTTAGTCAAAATCTGTTTTTATACTTATAATCTTGCTGATATGACATTTTGCCATCTCATGGCTTTCATAGAATCCCTTCTTTTGGAAGATAATAATTTTCCTATGCCAGTTGAATTGTTCTTCTATTTCAGGATTTTTAAAAACGAGATACCTGGGTACTGCTTGTCCTAAACATATGCTAGGGTATCTTTCTTTTTTACAGCTGTGTGGAGGGGATTTTAAAATAGTGCCTGATAACTACAGGAACCAATGAGAAAAGCATTATCTTCTTAGAGTAAGACAAGTCAAATTCTAGGAGGTCTCTGCCTCAAAGATATTTCTGGAGATTCGGTGAATGTCCTCATTCTCAATTGTCGTAGCTCAGCCCCGATCGGGACCAGACTATGCAGTCTCTCTCTCACTCCCCCCACCCTCTGAGAGAATAGGAGGAGATGATATAAGAAAAACGGCTCAAGGTTTGAGATAAGGTCGGGGAGAAATCCTTAAAGTTACCGTTAGGGGCAAAACAGACTCAACTTGGGGAAAACTATTCATTTATTTCTAAAATTAGCAGAAGAATGAGACAGGGAACAAGATAACCTCCCCCCACCCCTCCCTCTTCCCAGGCTTAACATTATCTATACTACCTCCCCTCCCGAGCGGCACAGGGGGGGAAAAAGGGAATGGGGGTCGCGGTCAGTTCATCACGCGTTGTTTTACGCCGCTGTGTCATCGTCGGGGGAAGAACTCCTCGCATTCCTCCTCTGCTCCATCGTGGGGTCCCTCCCACGGGCCGCAGTCCTTCGTGAAACTGCTCCGGCGTGGGTCATCTCTTCCACGGGGTGCAGTCCCTCTAGAACAGCTGTCCCAGCGGGCCCTCCATGCGCCACAGCCTCCTTCAGGCCTCCACCTGCTCCGGCGTGGGGTCCTCCACGGGCTGCAGGTGGATCTCTGCCCCTCCGTGGACCTCCATGGGCTGCAGGGGGACAACCCGCTCCACCATGGTCTTCACCACGAGTTGCAGAGGAATCTCGGCCAGGAGCCACGTTACTCCTCCCCCTCCTTCTTCACTGACCTTGGTGTCTGCAGCCGTTCCTCACAACAGGCTGGCAGACGCCTCTCAGGATCCTTTTTACATCTCATTCATTTCTCACCTCCTCTCCACTTCTTGCAGCCAGGCTGGGCTGAGTTGGGCCCAGTCTGCTGCCCGGCGGGAGGCCAGAGGGTGAGGCCTGCAAGGCCCACGAGGCTCGCGCCTCCCCCTCTCTGCCCCCTGCTCAGCTGCTTCACATCTTCCCTCTCTTTTTTCTGTTTTCCCCTACTTAAATACATTATCGCAGAGGCATTATCACGGAACATTCTGCTACCAATTGGCTCAGCCTTGGCCAGCAGTGGGTTCGCCCTAGGCCCGGCCGAGTCCACTAAACAAAGGGGAGCAACTTCTAGCAGTTTCCTACAGAAGCTACCACCTTAGGCCGCCCCTCACTAACGAAACCAGAACAGGAGACACTCTGGACCAACATCAGCTGGAGAATGCCGCTATCACCTCTTCTTTAAACTGAAAAGTAACAAAAAATATCCTTTAAAATCAAGAACATTTTTATTAGGTGCACTAGGACATTTTCCTCCTTAACTACACAATGAAACCTCTCCAATTAGCTGTCTTGAAGACTTGAAGACAATTACAGGAAGATACATAGCTCGTTAGAACTTTCTGTGTTTTAATGAGCCCCACAGTGCTTTTGGGGCTCATTACATGAACCTCAGATACTCAGAGGAGACTGAACAAATTGCGCAAGAAGTTGAAGTCAGGAGAAAAACTCAAAGTACCTTGAAGCATTAATGGGCCCCACTGAGGGTCATTACTGACAAAGCCTCCCCATGGGCTCGTTAGAGCAGATAATTGCAGCCTGTGATTGCAGGTAGGCAAAGGCACTGTGCAGGTGGCTGTAATGCTGACAAGACCCTTGGTTTGTTTCATGAAGCAGAAGGGCCAAACCATGACCCCCAGGCCCTAGGAAGGCTGATCTTGTCCCTCACATGTGACTCCTGGGGGCAGTGGGGTGTGAGGGTGAGCAATGCCCGGTGTAGGAAAACTGTACAGCACGTCCTGGCTTCCCCAAGGAAAGGGACGAGGATGAAACAAAGTCCAGAATCCAAAGATAATGTTCATCCTAGTAGGCCTTGGTGGCAGAGGAAACTGCCGTATTCAAGGGGACAAAGAGCTTGGTCTTTCAGCCTCGCCAGAGCCCTTGGTCATCTGTACTGCAGGTTTACCCATACTGTCCCCTTCATGCACCATTTTCCCTTCAGGCTGTTGACATTCATCTTGCTTTCCTACCTAGCACCCACATCAGCATTTCTACATCTTCACTGATGTCTCTCCACTCTCATTGGCCATTCCTTGAAATACAAAGCCATGTGCTGATCCAGATTCCCTCTGGGTGACCTCCTGCACCACAACGCTACCCTTTGATGGAGATTTCTTATTCCTCCCCTGCAATCTGAACCTTTTAAGCTGCACTTTCTGGAAGCTTCCTTCTCTTCCCACTACCAAGAAAAGCTTCACAATCTCTGAAACCATCCTTCAAGCAATTGCAGGCTGCTGCTGTGGAGCCCTTGGCCCCCACTTCACCAGGCTAAAGAAGCCCAGGTTTCTCAGCCTCTCCACAAAGGCCCCAAACCTCATCCTGGCAGATCTCTGCTGGACCCTCTCCAGTTCCTCCTCATTCCTTCAGAACAGTGAGCCCCACAGGCAGATACGCTAGTCCAGGTGTGGTCACAGCAATGCTGGGTGAAAGTGGATGATAACTCCCTGTTTGGGTGCCCACAGTCCCCCTCATGCAGCCCCATGTGCCGTTGGCCTGATTCACAGTGAGCATGCATCACTGGCTCCTGTGGCATCCTTCTTAATGCCCAGTCCCATCTCCTCTAAGTCCATCCTCAGCTGTTCAGGCCTCAGTCTTCCCTTGGATATGGAGTTATTTTGCCCCCAGTAAAGGACTGCCCGCTTCTCCTTGTAAAACTATAGGAGCTTTCTATTTGCTGAATCCCAGAGTTTCTCAGGGTCCCCCAGGAATGAGGCTCCGTTGGGCCAGAAGTTAATGCGTGCGTGCAGGTGGCTCACCCTGACACGTGGTGCCTCTGACAAGAGAACAGCATGGGGAACTGCAGGACACTACAGAGGATAAAAGGAAGCCCGTGTTCAATGGAATTGCTCAGCAAGGTACACATTCCTGTGCTGACAATCTCCAAAACACCAAATGAAGGGACAAAGGAAGCCAAAGTATGGCCAAGGAGGAAAGGGTAACGAGAGATGGGCTGTGTGCATGGGAGGATACAAGGATGTCAAGGGAATGAAATTGTGAGGGTGAATAACAGGGAAGAGGAAAAGTGAACAAATGAAATTATTTAGCCTGCTTGGGGGTTCCTGCCAAGCAGCCAAGCATTTGTTCTACAAGGCCATGAGTAAAACAAGAAAGCCATAGGTCATAGACTCAGAGAATGGTTTGGACTGGAAGGGACCTTTAATGGTCATCCTGTCCAACCCCCCTGCAAGGAGCAGGGACATCTCCAACCAGATGAGGTTGCTCAGAGCCCCATCCAACCTGGCCTGGAATGTTTCCGGGGATGGGGCATCCACCACCTCTCTGGGCAACCTGGGACACTGTTCTACCACGTCATTGTAATTTTTTTTTTCTTTATGTCCAGTCTGAATCTACCTCCCTCTATTTAAAAAGCATTACCCCTCGTCCTTTCACAACAGGCCCTGCTAAAGTGTTTCTCCCCATCCTTCTCATAACTCCCCTTTGGGTACTGGAAGGCCGCTATAAGGCCTCTGCGGAAGCTTCTCTTTTCCATGCAGAAAATCTCAACTTTGTCAATCTGTCCTCATAGGAGAGGTGCTCCAGCCCTCTGATCATCTTCGTGGCCCTGACTCATGGTGGGTCAACAAACAGATAGGAACTGACCAGATGGGTGATCAGGCTGAGAGAGCAGTGGTGAAGGGGTCACACTCTACCTGGCGGCGACTGGGACATACTGGGGCATTGTGGGGCAGCACAGAAGACTCTCCTGAGCCCTGTGCAGTTTAATACCTATACCCATGGCCAGGAGGAGGCAACTGTCACCACATTGGTCGATAACACTACATCGGGAGGACCATTGCCGTGCCTTTGGGATGCCATGCAGGGGAAACCTGACAGGCAGCAGGACTGTCCTGTCAGGAACTTTGTGGGACAGAGGAAGGACAAATGCCAGTTCCCGCTCCTGGGCTAGACTGACAGCTGGAAGTAGAAGGGGCTGAGGAATGCCTGGCTGGGGAGCAGCTCTGTGTAAAAGCTCCTGGTGGTGCTGAGGGACAGAAAGCTCAATGAGATCCCACCTTGTGCCTGGTAGCAAAGGCAGCCAGCAGTGTTCTGGAGTGTATGAACAGGAGTGTCACCAAAAGACTGAGGGAAATGACTGTCTCCCTCTAATTGCTCCTCAGACCACCAGTGTGACACTGCTGTGTCAATTTTTGGGCCTCCACTGGGGAAGGGGAGGAGGGAGTAAGCGGCTGTGTGGCTGCTGGGCTACTGTTCAGAGATAAGCCATCACAGCAAGGAAGATGTTGACAACTGGGAGAGAGGTCGGAGGAGAGCTGCCAAGATGTTCGGGGGCTGGAGCACTTTCCTGGGAGGAGAAACTGAGGGAAAAGTCCTTGTTCAAGCTGAAGAAGGGAAGGCCCCAGGAGCGTCACAGCAGCCTGCCAGTCACTGCAGAGATGTTTTCAGGAAGATGGAGCCAGTCTTGTCACCATGGTGTTTGGTAGGAGGATAATAGACAATTGTCAGGTTTTGAAATCAGGAATGTTCAGGCCAGAGAGAAGGAAAATCTATTTCTCCTTGAGGGCGTACAAGCATTGGAGCAGGTTTCCCAGGATGTTGTGCCATCTCTGTCCTTGGGTGCTTTCGGCCCGCACTGGAACCTTTAAGCAATGTGTTCTGACTCCATAGCTGATCATGCTGTGACCAGGAGGTTGGACCAAAGACCTCCTGAAATCTCAGTCAGGAGAGTGGAAACCCAAATGATGCTTTGGTTCACTCTCCTCTGGATCTGCCCTTGATGACAGTAGGGAAAGCTCTCAGGTTCCCCACAACCATGGAAGTCAGTCAGATGTCAGTGGAGTCAGACCAGCTGCAGCTTTCTTCTGCTCCAGGCAGTGTTGCTCAGATGTTGGCCTTCTTGTCAGGTATCGCCAAACAGACCTGATCCTGTCTTTCCTTCCCCTTTCATTCCCTTTTCACTCTTCTCCCACCTCAAGTAGTCTCTTTAGCCATCCTTTTGCACTCCCATCCAAAAAGCCAACTCCTTTTCAGCATTTGCCCATTAGCCATCTGTTTGCTCACTTTGTACCCTCCTTTGATGTTTCTGAGATGATTACCGTGGTGCTTTCTACCTTGCTTGGCCACTCCATTGCATGAATACTCTTTTCCCCTCTGTAGTGCCCTGCATCTACCAATCTAATTTACGATCTCGTTAGAGGCTCCACAACTCAGGATGACCATTGGCACACACACTTTAAAAGCTGGACTGCTGGAGGTTCCGTCCAGAGGTACGTCAACACACCTGGGGATATGGCCAGCCGAAACATAAAGGTTAAGAAGGAAAAGCTGCAGAAAAACTCCATGAAGCAGCAGCATGGGCAGGGACCTGGCCAGCTACAGGAGTGCCATGAGGAAAGGGTCTGGGTGCTGCAGGAGCCAGTGGGCCTCACCTTTCAAAAGGAAAGTGGAGATACTGGAGAGGGTCCAGAGGAGGTCTGCCATGGGTGAGAGGCCTAAAGCAGAAGCTGTGAGGAGAGTTTGAGGGAACTGGGCCCTTCTAGCCTGCTGAAGGAGGCACAAGGCAAGCTCGTAAGTCTCTCCAGATATATTGAGAGGTGACAGAGTGAAGCTATGACAGAGGAAACAGCCACAAACTGTCTCTTGGGAGCTGTAGGTTCAGCCTTAGGGAGAATGAAATGGATCAGGAGGAGCATTGCTGTGATCTCAACCTTTCGAGTTCTTCATGGTTCAACTCCACAAAGTCACAGCCAGTCTGCAGGCTGGAATAGAGACCCCCAGCAGTCTCTTCTTCACAAACCCTTTAATGAGCACGTGTCTTGCCATGTGCCCTACAAGAGACTAAGCTGGAGGTGAAGATCTCCACATGGCAGCAGAATTCCAGGGTGGAAGGAGCTCAGGAGGTCTCGAGTCCAAGGCCCAGCTCCGAGCAGGGCCACATCTGAGGTCAGAGCAGGTTGCTCAGTACCTGTCAGTATTCACAGAGAGAGTTTACCCATGAGCCAGGCATCTAAGCCACCATTGCAGAGATGGAGATGAGGCATTTGACCAGCTCCCTGAGCACAGGAATTGGTACGCCATGCCTCCTGAGATTGCTGGGAACATCCACCTTCTTGTCCAGAGGACTGTGGTTCTTCTGCAAGTTTCCTGGCATCTCTCTAAACCATGGCGTGCCTTAGGCTGTAACAGAATGGAAAGAAAGCCTCCTACTTGGGTACTATCAACTTAATTGATAAAAGCGAGGGAGAGGAAGGGATCTCAGAGCTTCCAGGTTCCTGTAGAAGATTTAAGGCCACCAAGAAATGAGCTGAAGATAAGAGTTTTGAATCAGCATAAACTTTAGATCATTTCACAAGTGATGGTTCTGCTCACCACATTCAATTATTGGCACCCAGACACTTGACCTGCTTTTCCTTTCTCTCCTCCAAAATCCAGCCAAGGAATGGGGAGAAAGGAAGCAGAAAGTTCCTAGGCCTCCATGACTCAGCTGCACCTAATACTTGAAGGACCATAGTGTCGTTCCATTGGACATCCCATAAAGAATCAAGCTGAGAAGTGAGGAATCTGCAAGGCCCATGGCCAGGCAAGGCTGTGTGTATGGCTGCATCTGCAGACCAGTACACCTACACCATAGATCAAGTGGGGCTGAAACTAAGGCCTGGGCTTCATTGGTCCTCAGGGCCAATGGACAGAGTTGTGGGTGACACCCCAGGTTTGGCTGGTCATGAAGGCCTATGGATGCTGTCAGGGTCCTGACACTGTCCCATGGGATCCCACCAGACAGTGTCCTCATGAGGCCAAGTTCTCATTCCCTGATGTCCAGGGTTGGTGCTCTCCTTCTCTTCTTCCCTCTGTCCCTGGACAAAACAATTGCATGGTCACTACAGCCAAGGTGGACACTGGTGTTCACGTCCCTCACAAGCTCTTCCTCTTTTGGCAGTACCAGGTCCAGGGGAGCAAAAGACTGGATGCCTTGTTTGGCAGCTGTGCTAAGAAATGTTCCAGAAGCACCACAAGAAACCTCCTGGACTGTTTGCATCCTGCTGTCTCACTTGGCCAGTGAATGCTGGGGAGACTGAGTCCCCCATCACAGCCAGGGCCTGTGATCCACTGATGTCCTCACGATGTCATTTAAAAGGCATCGTTCATTCCTCACTCTGACTCTGTGACCTGTAACTCTGTCCTGGACCTGGCTGGGATGGAGTTAAGTCCCTCACAGCAGTGCACAGGGTGCTGTGCTTTGGATCTGTAACTGACCCAGCTCTGATAACACAGCAGCGTTTTGGCTGTTGCTGAACAGCCCTTGCAGAGCACAAAGGCTTCCTCTTTCTCACACTCTGCCCCACAGCAAGAAGTTGGCAAGGGCATAGCTCAGGAAGCTGACCCGAAATGACCAAAGGGATATTCCATTCCATACAACGTCATGCTCCACAAAAACCTCAAGGAAAGACAGAGGAACGGTCATGGTCACTGTGATCTCAAGTCATCGACACTTGTGATGAAGCCCTGCTTTTCTGGAAATAGCTGAACGTCTGCCTGCCGATGGAAAGCATTGAATGAACTCCTTATTTTGCTTTGCTTGCACACAAAGCCTTTGCTTCCCTCTTTACTTGGCACAGACCGAGTCACTCTCTTCTGCCCCCATGGTGCCTTGCGTCCTTCATTGGGTCACCTGGTTCTGCACAGTGAGAAACCTGCTGTGTGCTGCACCTCACACACTCACACACCTTGGCTCTATGCTGGAATGTTCCTCCACTGTCTCTTTCAAGTCCAGCCCCTCCCATCTCCCACCTCCCTGCTCTCTCTCTAGTCCAGCACAGCCCAGCCCAGCCCAGCAGAACAGCCCAGTGTGGACTGGTCCCACGGCACTGCCCACCGCAGGGTGCTGCAGAGCTCTGGGCACTCACACTGCAGCCCCAGCCCCTCTGAAGGGCACAGCAGCTGCTGGAGGACACAGAGAGATCTCAGCCTCCCCGTTGGCCCCAGGGCTGGTGCTTGCAATAATGACAGAAGGAAACAGAGGCCAGTCACTCTCAGGCTCTCCTGTGGTCATATTGTAAGCTGATCCTCAATCCCAGCTCCATTTGCCCTCTTCTTTGCCCCCATCAGCCCCACTGTCCAGGACAGCACGAGAGTCCTGGCCCTGGGGCTCCTCAGGCAGCACCCACATCTCTCCAGTCTCACCTCCTTTTACCCACTGGGTGCCCACTGACTCCCATGGCACTGCAGAGTCTGTGTTTGTGGGTTCAGCAATTCAATGCTTCACTTTTTAGGCACCTGTCCTGTCCTCTCCAAATGAATTTCCAGAGAGATCTGAGATGCCATCAGACCAGTCATACATGATGCAGCCTGAGGAGATAATGGGGAACCCATGCACCATCTCGACTGCCACTGGACTCCAAGAAAGAGCTTTTAAAACCATAATTTTTGGTCCAATGGAACCCAGTTTTACTGTGAGCATATCCCCAAACACCAGGAGAACACAAAGAGTAAAGATTCCTTAAAAGATCAATTCCTTGTTAATTTTTTTTGGCAGTCACTTTGGAGGAAGTACCCAGCCTTCAGTCACTGCACCCAGAAAATATCATTTTATTGAAGAGCTGATATTGGACAGGTCATATCTGACACACTGTGGTGCAAGGCTCAGACACAACAGGATCAAGCCTCAAAAGACGTAGAATGAACCTAGAAAATTATATAAAACTAGAATTATCATGGCGGGAAAAAAAAAACCAACAAAACTCCTGGGTTAAGATAAACTATTAGAAACACGCAGAGTAGGGGAGGTAGGCTATTGTGAGTGAAACTGTGTCCATTGACCCAGTTTCCATAGGGCATCCATGAGCTCCTGGTTCCTCATGCTGTAGATGAGGGGATTCACTGCTGGAGGCACCAATGAGTACAGAACAGTCACTGTCAGGTCCGGAGATGGGGAAGAAATGGAAGGAGGCTTCACATAGGCAAATATGCCAGTGCTGACAAACAGGGAGACCACGGCCAGGTGAGGGAGGCACGTGGAAAAGGCTTTGTGCCATCCCTGCTCAGAGGGGATCCTCAGCACAGCCCTGAAGATCTGCACGTAGGACACAACAATGAACACAAAACAGCCAAAAGCAACACAGGCACTGACCACAAGAATCCCAACTTCCCTGAGGGAGGAGTCTGAGCAGGAGAGCTTGAGCATCTGGGGGATTTCACAGAAGAACTGGTCCACAGCATTGCCCTGGCAGAGTGGCAGTGAAAATGTATTGGCAGTGTGCAGCAGAGCATGGAGAAACCCACTGCCCCAGGCAGCTGCTGCCATGTGGACACAAGCTCTGCTGCCCAGGAGGGTCCCGTAGTGCAGGGGTCTGCAGATGGCAGCATAGCGGTCATAGGCCATGACAGTGAGAAGATAAAACTCTGATGATATAAAAAAGAGAAAGAAAAAGACCTGTGCAGCACATCCTTGGTAGGAGATGTCCCTGGTGTCCCAGAGGGAATTGGCCATGGATTTGGGCACAGTGGTGGAGATGCAGCCCAGGTCAAGGACAGAGAGGTTGAGGAGGAAGAAGTACATGGGGGTGTGGAGGCGGTGGTCGCAGGCTATGGCAGTGATGATGAGGCCGTTTCCCAGGAGGGCAGCCAGGTAGATGTCCAGGAAGAGCCAGAAGTGCAAGAGCTGCAGCTCCCGTGTGCCTGTGAATGCCAGGAGGAGGAACTCGGTGATGGAGCTGCTGTTGGGCATTTCCTTCCTCTCAACATGGGAATCTGTCAAAGCAGGAGAAGACAGTGAAGGGTTAGGAATGGCTTCTCTGAGAAAAACCTCTTCCATTTCTCACAGAACCTCCCACTCCCCCAGCCTCCGTCCTTCCAGAAAGAACTATGTGCAGCTCCCTGGCTGAGCTCTGGGTTCTGCTGGCTGAGGGTGCAATGGGGAGCAGAGGATTCTGCTGTGGGCTCCTGAGGAGTCAGTGCTGCTGTGCACCAACAGGCAGGTAGGAACCAGGAGTGATCTCTGTTTAAATCCCCTCATGAAATCAATGATATTTCAGCACTGTCCCTCCCAACTCACCCAGCTGCAGAGCAGAGCTGTGGGGGATGGTTGTGTTTCTTTTGTTCCTGCCCCCTGTCCCACCTGAGGAGGGTTTGCTGAAGGCAGACATCCCTGGCATCTCTGCTACACTGCAGGTGCCATCCTGAGAGCCCTGGGAGGCAAAGGGACAGAGCCTTGGTGCACAGGGAGGACAGACAGTCTGTCCATCCATCCTGCTGTCAGCTGCCCTGGGCTCACAGCTCTCTGAGCCAGAGGATGAGCACACTCAGATCTTCCCCTGAAAGTCACTGGATGCTGCTCACAAGAGAGGAACCCAGTTTCAAAATGCAGATGATCTCCACACTCCCCTCTCCAGGGAAGAGCTGTCAGCTCCTGGATGCCCTGAAGATGGGGTGTCCTTAACAGAGAGCCAGCTTCATCCCCACCCTCTGGACTGCATTGCCCAGAGACCCAGGGAATCCCTGCTCTGGAGCATCTCCTCCTCCTCCTCCTCACTGGAGAGAGATCTCTGTGGGCTGTGGCAGTGGACGAGACCCCTCCAGGAAGCTCCTGTTCATTGCCCTGCAGCCAGAGACTTACTGTGCAGAGGGCTGTGAAGGTTTCTCCTCCAGTGAGCTCTCAGCCCAGGCCGCCTTTAACCTCTCTCTGCCCTGCCTGTCCCCACTCAGTGCCTGCAGCAGAGCCCTCAGCCCTGCTGCGCTTGGCAGAGCAGCTGCTCCTGGGCAGAGCTGTCTCTCTGCCATTCTGCCTCCTTGCCGTGAGCTCCCTGCGTCCCAGGAGCCTGGAGCAGCTCAGCAGCAGAGGACCAGCCCAAGGATTTTAATGACCTCTCTGGTGGCTTTGGGGCTGAGTCCATGAACCTCAGACACGGTGAGGAAGTTGAGGAAACCTCTCCAGAAGTCAAAGTCAGATGCAAACTCCAAAGTTTCTTGGAGCCTTAATGGGTCCCACTGAGGGACGTTACTGACAAAGCCTCCCTGGGGCTGGTGAGAGCAGAAACCTGGAGGCAGAGATGACAGGCAAAGGCAATGTAGAGGTGGCTCTGATGCTGAGCAAATCTGAATGTGCGTTATCTCTTTCTTATATTATTTCTCACTGTGAAGAACAGCTCCACCACCACTGAAACCCCCACTGAAGCACTCTTATGCTACGCCTGTACTGTCTGGAGCATCCACAGCGCTGGGCCAAAGAAGGCCATGTTCCTCAGCCATCCCACACAGGTCATGTGCACCAGGTCCCAAACACCACCTCTACAGACCTCCTCTGGTCACTCTGCAGTTCTTCCTACTTCTTTGAAATGGGGAGCCCCACACTGCGACACACCTGTCTGTGTGGGACCACAGCCGTTCTGAGATGAGTGGGACGATACCTCAGGTTGTCTGGGTGGCCCATGCTCCTCCTAATGCAGCCTTGTATGCAGCTCGGCTGCTTCATGGTGAGCACATATGGTGTCCTTCATAGTGCCCACCACTTTCTCCTCAGAGCCCCTGCTCAGTCAATCAGATTTCAGCCTGCCCTGATGTATTTGGTTAATCTCTCCACTCTGCGGGACTGGACACTTGGAAGGGACCTTCAAAGGTCATCTAGTCCAACCCCACTGCAAGGAGCAGGGACATTCCCAACTAGATCAGTTTGCTCAGAGCCTCATCCAGCCTGGCCTTGAACGTTTCCAGGGATGGGGCCTCCACCACCTTTCTTGGCAACCTGTTCCAGTGTTCTATAACTCACATTGTGAAATTTTTTTTCCTAATTTCCAATCTAAATCTACCCCCCTCTGTTGTAAAACCATTACTCCTTGTCTTATTGTAACAGGCTGGATGAGGCTCTGAGCAACCTGATCTAGTCAGGGATGTCCCTGCTCCTTGCAGGGGGGTTGGACTAGATGACCTTTGAAGGTCCCTTCCAACCCTAACCATTCTATGATTCTATGAATTCAGTAAGTGCATCCTAGGTTATCTGTCAGCACGAGCCAGTTGGGAATTTTTGTAACATTTTGGAAACCCAGAAAGGACACAGCCAACTCACCTGGTCCAACGTCTCTCTCCCATGCGTACCCCGTGACCTGCACTGCTGCCTTGTTGCCGAGTTCCTCTCAAGAGACTGGAGCACAGGGTGATTAGTGAAGTGTGGAGCTTCTTTGGAAGTAAGGAGGTGATTTTGGAATAATGGGATGCAGAGGAAGGATAGTGGAAGATTCACCAGCACATTAATTGCTGCAACACTGGAACCTGATGGGATGGCTGAGTCACCAAAAAGCCAAGCCGTGTGTCAGGAAATTTGGCCTTTGGTGATGCGAACCAACTGTGGCCACGCTCTGGTTCTTTTGATTAAGCTGAGTTAATTATGCCAGCAATGGGAGATCTGGTTCCCATCACAAGAAGTGGCTCTTGGTATGTCTGGGATACTTACAGGTATCAAAGCAAATGTTCCCCTCCAGAGTGGAGAAGAAGTAGGGCTGTGAACAAATGGGAAAAATAGCATCTCTTTACATTCCAGAGGTATTAAATCTCAGAGAGAAGTTTCCCCTCCAGGTTGGAAATTGAGTAAAAGTCTCTGTCTGAACAGGAAAATCAGGGATGTGCCACATCCAGCTCCACCTGCCCATGCTACTGCTCTTTCTTCTGCTTTTGATCTGGTTTCTGCTCCAGCTGCTGCTTCTGGTTTGCAAACAGCTCTCCAACAAGAAATAAAAGAGCTGGGACCGGAACCTGGTCAGCTTTCTGTGGGAACAGCCTACATGCCATTTGCACCTGCTGATTTGGGTTTGGGGTAACAAGTGCCCAGAGTGGGATGACACAGAGAAGGTGATGCAAACTGTACGTGGCATCTTTGGCATCTCTAGCCCTCTGTGGGCTGACACGCAGGGAGTGTGAGACTCTTTTCACTGCTGATGACAGAACTGAAATCTGGGAAACAATTAGCAAATGGGCCTGTGAAGCACAGGGCAGAACTCC
Organism: Otis tarda; assembly: GCA_026413225.1. NCBI lineage: Eukaryota > Metazoa > Chordata > Aves > Otidiformes > Otididae > Otis > Otis tarda. Next base: position 685,930 of record CM048590.1, read on the forward strand.
ATGGCCAACCAGTGACCCAGGTCAGTCCCTCAAATTTACCAGCCGATACAGATGCGCTGTGAACTGTGACAGGAGATTGTCAGAGTCGTTAGAACTGGCAGGAAGGAAGACTGTAAATTGGGCTAAGATCCGAGGATGCCATCAAGGATATGCTGAACATCCTTCTCAACATTACACCCAATTGGTTAAACAAGTGAGCGTGTTTAGAGGAGTCAGCCCTGGAATTGCGGAAAATCAGACTTTGATGGTCTCTTTCTTTGTAGATCAGGCAGCCTCACATATTAAGAAATATTTTTCCAACCCCAGGATGGCAGGGCAAAGGCTTGGATGAAATTGCATTGCTACATTCATGTTTAATGGAAAAGATGAAAGACAGCTGAAGCAAAACCCTCAGAAAGAAGAGGCACACAAAGCTCATCTGTTGGCAGCGGCATTGAACAATAATCCTAGGTTGAGAGGACAGGGAGGGGGAGATTTCCAAGGTGGAGGCAGAGGAGAAAATGTCAGAAGCACTGGATCTCTAAGAAGAGGAGACTGTTGTGAACTGTTGTCAGTATCCTGGACAACAAGGCCATCGGAAACGGGAGTGCCCAGGATGACAAAACCCAAGATAAAAGTGCAGAACAAAACCCAGGCCTCCCTAAAGGACCCCTCCCTGCTGCGGTGCAATCTTTCCTTGCTGTACGCAAAAAGGACAGCTCGGTGTCACCCAGGATTGGCAGTTAGCAGGGACCTGTGGTGCAGTCACTCCAGGAGCCTCTCAATATGATTTTCTTTATGCTGCTTCTTATGAGAATCTTACATCTTTTCATTGATGAACATAAATATTCCTGACTGATAGATACAGGGGCAAAGTTTTCTTCTCTAAACCAGTGCACTTAGCCATCTGGAGTCTCAATAACTTTCAGTATTTACTTGGGGAAGGATACAGCTAACATGGGCAAGATCCCCATCAAAGCTTTCCTGGGTTCTCCATTATATTTTAAAAATTTAATAGAAAATTTGCAGGACGTTGGCTTTTTAAAAAATAGAACTGGTTTTCGTATACAATGTGAAGGATTCATTAGTAATGAATGACACCTGTACCTTCCTGTTTGCCTTGCTGAGAAGGGCCATCGGGCTTCTCCACGTAAGATACAGTTTTGTAAGAGAAGTGTAAAGTATCTGGGTTTCATTCTCCGAGAAGTGGAGTGTCATTTACTCGAGGAATGTACTAGAGCCAGTAAAAATTGTGGCAGTAAAAACATGGACTGCGTGGATGGTGTTCCAGAGACTGTTATTGTTAGTCAGCTTGTATTTTACACTCTAATTTACACGCGAAGTGCACACACTTAATTATCTCATTTGATTGGTAGCAATTTACTGTTCACGCGCCTTATGCTTCATTTGGATTGGTTATAGTTTTTTGGTTGTCTTTACAATTTTTGCCTTTGGTATTTCCTTATCTTGTTCTAGTTGTTGTACCTCCTGGGCAACGGCCTCATCATCACTGCCATAGCCTGCGACCACCGCCTCCACACCCCCATGTACTTCTTCCTCCTCAACCTCTCTCTCCTTGACCTGGGCGGCATCTCCACCACTCTTCCCAAATCCATGGCCAATTCCCTCTGGGACACCAGGGACATCTCCTATACAGGATGTGCTGCGCAGGCCTTTTTGTTTGTCTTTTTTATATCATCAGAGTTTTATCTTCTCACTGTCATGGCCTATGACCGCTACGTTGCCATCTGCAGACCCCTGCACTACGGGACCCTCCTGGGCAGCAGAGCTTGTGTCCACATGGCAGCAGCTGCCTGGGGCAGTGGGCTTCTCTATGCTGTGCTGCACACTGCCAATACATTTTCACTGCCACTCTGCAAGGGAAAAGCCCTTAATCAGTTCTTCTGTGAAATTCCTGAGATTCTCAAGCTCTCCTGCTCAGACTCCTACCTCAGAGAATTTCGACTTATTGCATTTAATGCTTTTGTCTTTGTGGGGTGTTTTGTTTTCATTGTGGTGTCCTACGTGCAGATTTTCAGGGCTGTGCTGAGGATCCCTTCTGAGCAGGGACGGCACAAAGCCTTTTCCACGTGCCTCCCTCACCTGGCTGTGGTCTCCCTGTTTATCAGCACTGGCATATTTGCCTGCCTGAAGCCCCCCTCTATCTCCTCCCCATCCCTGAATTTACTAGTTGCTGCTCTGTACTCACTGGTGCCTCCAGCAGTGAACCCTCTTATCTACAGCATGAGGAACCAGGAGCTCAAGGAAGCAGTCTGGAAAATGATGACTGAATGTTTTCCATATCAATGTATGTCCATTTTCACTGTATGATTTATAGTGGAACTCCTTACTGCCCCAGCCTTTATTAGGTCTTTTGGTTGTCATTCTTGCTTGGTGGGACCACGCCCTATGATCAGTACTGGGCTGTGTGCCACCCTCTGCTGTCTTGAAGACCCATTAACTGGGATACCTCTCTCCAGAGGTTAATTGGACCTTCCCCAGGGGAACTTCTGTCATCAACAGTAGTCACTCGGTCTTCTCCCAGATACAGTTCTGTAACAAACCGACAATGATCATCTCATCCAACTGCCTGACCACTGTGGCAGTAAAAACACGGACTCCGTGGATGGTGTTCCAGAGACCTTTATTGTTAGTCAGAGCTAGTCCTTTACACTCTAAGTTACACACGAAGTGCACACATTAATTATCTAATTTCATAGAATCATAGAATCATAGAATGGTTAGAGTTGGAAGGGACCTTCAAAGGTCATCTAGTCCAACCCCCCTGCAAGAGCAGGGACATCCCTGACTAGATCAGGTTGCTCAGAGCCTCATCCAGCCTGGCCTTGAACACTTCCAGGGATGGGGCATCCACCACCTCTCTGGGCAACCTGTTCCAGTGCTCTACAACTCTCATTGTAAAAAATTTTTTTCTAATATCTAATCTAAACCTACCTCCTTCTAATTTAAACCCATTCCCCCTTGTCCTATCACAACAGGCCCTACTGAACAGCTACATTTGATTGGTAGCAATATACTATTCACGTGCCTTATGCTTCATTTGGATTGGTTATAGTTCTTTGGTTGTCTTTACAATTTTTGCCTTTGGTATTTCCTTATCTTGTTCTAGTTGCTGTTTTTTGTTATTGAGCAAGTGGTGTTCAAGGACATAGCCCAAAATCGTCAATGTCAAACAGCTGTGCTGCACTCAGCCCCCACATTTCCCCCTTTTTGTTTTTCTACTATCAATACCTGATGTAGCATTCTCTGTAACAGTTTTTTGTAGGCAGTTGACCAAGCACGGAATGTTAATGATTATGCCTTGTATGACATCTATTATCACAATTCCAATTTTAGCTGCAAGTGGATCTCTGCTCCTCTATGGACCTCCATGGGCTGCAGGGGGACAACCTGCTCCACCATGATCGTCACCACAGGCTGCAGGGGAATCTTGGCCAAGAGCTGCATTACTCCTCCCCCTCCTTCTTCACTGATCTTGATGTCTGCAGCTGTTCCTCTCACAAAAAAAGTTCTTCACAACAGGCTGGCAGACGCCTCTCAGAATCTCTTCACATCATGCATCTCATCTCCTCTCCAGTTCTTGCTGCCAGGCCGGGCTGAGTTGGGCCCAGTCGGCCACCTGGCAAGAGGCCAGAGGGTAAGGCCCATGAGACCTGCTCCTCCCCCTCTGCGCCTCTGGCCCCGCTCAGCTTCTTCACATCTTCTTTTCTCTTTTTTTTCTTTCTGTTTTCCCCTTCTTAAATACGTTATCGCAGAGGCATTATCATGGAACATTCTGCTACCAATCACCTCGGCCTCGGCCAGCAGCAGGTCCGCTCTAGGCCTGTATCCACTAATCAAAGGGGAAACAACTTCTAGTAGCTTCTTACAGAAGCTACCACTGTAGCCCCCTCTCACTAAATAAAACCAGAACCAGGACTCACTCGTCAGTATCTAATCACAGTGGGGAGAGTGAATGCTCGCTGAGGTACATACCCAGGGCTTTCCATATGGCAGAGAACCCCTTCAAGAGGGGAATCTGGAGCTTCCTGGAGAGCCCAGTGGATCTCCTGGAGCAGCATGTGCCTTGGGTGGGCAGTGACTGGCACCTCACATAGTGATGGATTGCCCACGGTGGAGTCATCTCAAGGTAAAGTCCTAAACCAAGGCATCCACAAAGACAGACTCTGCAATTGCACAAGATGCAGTGGGGACCCAGCAGGCCCAGCTTGGAGAAAAGTTCCTATCCCCCTCAATGAATTACCACTGGATGGATCTAGATGCACACCTGGATACCTCTAGCATCCTTGAAAATGCTCCGTAGACCCCTAAAGCATGCCATATTCAGCAGCCATGATCCCCACCCAGCTGAGTCTTCTTCCCACCCTGACCAGCATGGCCAGTGCAGGGTCACCCGGCCCCAGGCACCACAGCACATTTCCTCCGGAGAACATCACCAGCTCAGGGCCTGTGGAGAGTATGAAGAGGTCAGGGCCTGTGGGGAGCATGCTGGTCAGATCAGCAGAGGTGTGAGGAGAGTTTAGAAGGAGGTGACCAGTGCTGGAACCTTGTGTGAGAAGAAAAATGCCGGTGTTCAGCGAATCCAAGGCAATGTCCAGACTGTGGGTACACTTGCTCAGTCTACAGAGCAAAAAAAACCATCATAGAATCATAGAATGGTTAGGGTAGGAAGGGATGTTCAAAGGTCATCTAGTCCAACCCCCCTGCAAGGAGCAGGGACATCCTCGACTAGATCAGGTTGCTCAGAGCCTCATCCAGCCTGGCCTTGAATGTTTCCAGGGATGGGGCCTCCACCACCTCTCTGGGAAACCTGTGCCAGTGTTCCATCATCATTTAAAAAAAAAAAAAATTCCTAAAGTCTAATCTGAATCTACCTCCCTCCATTTTAAGTCCATTACCCCTTGTCCTGTCACAATAGGCCCTGCTGAAGAGTGTCTCCCAGTCTTTCCTGTAGGCCCCCTTTAGGTACTGGAAGACTGCTGTCAGGTCTCCCCGGAGCCTCCTCTTCTCCAGGCTGAACAGCCCCAACTCTCTCAGCCTGTCCCCACAGTAAAGGTGCTCCAGCCCTCTCATCGTCTTCGTGTCCCTTCTCTGGACCTTCTCCAACTGGTCCATGTCCTTCCTGTGTTGGGGGCTGCAGAACTGGACACAATACTCCAGGTGGGGTCTCACCAGGGCAGAATAGAAGGGCAGAATCCCCTCCCTCGACCTGCTGGCCACACTCCTCATGATGCAGCCCAGGATGCAAGTCTCTCTCCTCAGGGCTGCTCTCAATCCATTCCCCACCCAGCCTGTATTTGTGCCTGGGATTGCCATGACCCAGGTGCAGGACCTTGCACTTGGCCTGGTTGAACTTCATGAGGTTTGCACGGGCCCACCTCTCCAGCCTGTCCAGGTCCCTCTGGATGGCATCCCTCCCTTCCAGCGTGTCGACGGCACCACACAGCTCGGTGTCATCAGCAAACCTGCTGAGGCTGCACTCTATCCCACTGTCCATGCCACTGACAAAAATCTTAAACAGGACCTGCCCCAATATGGACCCCAGAGGAACGCCACTCGTCACCAGTCTCCACCTGGACAGAGAGCCATTGACCACCACTCTCTGAGTGCTGCTCTGCTCTCATCTACCGGGCCAATCACTTCATCATAGAAGTTTATCCATTTGTTAAGCATGATTTCCCCTTTGTGAAGCCCTGCAGAAAACTCCTGATCATTTTATTGTCTTCAAAGTGCCTGGTAATGGTTTCCGGATTTAGCTGTTCCATCAGCCTCCTAGGGATCAAGGTGAGGCTGACAGACCTGCAGTTCCCTGGTTCTCCCTTCGTGCCACTCTTGAAGATGGGTCTGACATTTGCTTTACTTTTGTCTCCAGGCACTACTCCCAGTCACCGTCATTGATCAAAGATTATCAAGGGTGACCTCAGAATGACATCAAAAAGTCACTGTTCCCTGACTCTTTTACGAAGGGTGCATTTTCCTTGTTCCAACCTTTCCCACTGGTCTCTGGAACCTGAGATTCGTCAAAGCCTTGCTAGTGAAGACACAGGTGAAGAAAGTGTTCAGTACCTCCATGGTATTCATGTCTTTTGTAGGCAAGTCCCTTGATCGTTGAGCAATGGGCCCGTATTTTCCATAGTCTTCCTTTTGTCACCTCTGTACTTTTTGAGGCCATTCTTGTTGTCTTTGACATCCCTGGCCAGACTCAATTCCATTTAGGTATTAGGTTTCCTAACTTCATTCCTGGACACTTTGATGCTTGTTTGTCCCAATTATTCGTCTTTGCTTTCACCACCTACATGCCTCATTTTTGCATCTGAGTCAGCTGAGAGCTGATGGGTCAGCAGGAGAAGACAGAAGAACATTGGCCAGAAGGGTTGAAGACCAGCTCCTGGAGGGAGTCCTATTGTCTGTCTGTCTATATAGGTATAACTTTTTCCACTAACACAGCCTGGCACACCAACATTCCTTAACTCTATTTTCACTGGTGCTTGCTTTGCTTGCTTTGTATCCTCATTTGCTGTTGCAGAGACAGTTGTCACAATAATTCATAGCTGGGCCAGAAATTAAACTAGTACATCCTTTTATTTTCTATAGTATCCTGAAACTCCTCCTGCTGTTATTGTGTCAGACACACCTCAGTCAGGGTCAGCCATCAGCACACAGACCTTAACAGCCAAATGGAGCTTGGGGAACCTTGGGTAACTTGGGGAATTGGCCAAGAGAAACCTCTTGAAGTTTACCAGAAGAAGTGGCCAGTCCTACATCGGAGGGGAGAATAACCCCATTTATTGGGCCAACTGTAAGCTGACCAGCTGAGAGGTGACTCTGAGGAGAAGGCACTACGAGGGATGCCATACAAGCCAGTGGTGCATGCTCCCCATGAACAAGGCCAGCTGGGGCTGAATTAGGAAGAATGTGTCAAATCAGACAACTTGAGTTACCTTCCCCTTCACCTCAGCACTGGTGTGGCTCCATGCACAGGTGTGTCCCTGTCTGCAGTTCCATATTTTGGAGGAGTTGGGAGGAGCTGGAGAGTGCTGAGAGGTGGTCTGCCAAGATGGAGTTCAGAGCCACAACCACACATTCTTTGTATAGAGGCTGAGGGACCTGGGCATCTTTGGCTCAGCGGGGGAGAGGCTCAGGGCAGTCTAGGAGTAGCCTGAGAGTGCTTGAAGGGTGGTTTCAGAGATGGTGGAGCTTTGTTTGATGAGGAAATAATGGAAGAAAGTGTAACTTAGGATGTTGAGACTGGGAAAAAAACATGAAGAAATGTCTCTCCAAGGGTAGTTCTGTGCTGTACAGGTCACCAACAGAGATCCTGGATCATCCCATCGCTTTGTGTTTCAAGGAACAGCTAGAGCAGATGGAAAGATACCAGTAAGGGCAGTGAGATCCTCAGGTGAGAGCGAGGTGAGGGAGCAAGAAAGATTTTGACAGCCTGCAGGGAAAGAGCTGTAGGTGTGAAACTCTGTAGAACACCCTGTGGTGGAGATGGTCAAGGGCAGTGGCAAGACGAAAAGCCCCCAAGAGAGACAGGGTCTTTATCCCCATTATGGCTGTTATGTGGACCACCAAGGCCTAGCATGAGACACCATACCTTGATGGGACCAGGACATGAAGGCCTCCTCACTCCTCCAAGGAGAGACCCATATGCATCGTACCATACTCCCGCACTTGGCACCACACATTCCCACATCCCACTGCCCCAGGAAAAGCCCTGAGCAATGTGTGACCCACAGGATCTCCCTTCCCAGGGGCTGGGGGTCAGGCCATGGCCCTTTGTCTTCATGCAACACATGGAGGTTCACTCAGCCTCAGAGCCACCTTTACATCGCCTTTGCCTGCCTCTCATCTCTGCCTCCCATTTTCTCCTCTAACCAGCCCCCAGGGAGGCTTTGTTGGTAACGATCCTCAGTGGGACCCATTAATGCTCCCTGAGACTGTAGGGGTTGCTTCTGACATTGGCTTCTTCAGGGGTTTGTCCAGGCTCCTCTCAGTGTCTGAGATTCATGGTCTCAGAACCAGGTACACACTGGTGCTCATTAAAATGCAAAAAGGCATGTCCCTTCCAATTATTTCCCACAATCTTCAAGTCTTGTACAGCTAATTGGAGGGTCTCCAGAGTGTACACAAAGGGGAAGATTTTTCTGAGTATTCAACACAAAAGTATTTTTTTTATTTTTAAGTTTCTTAATTTTGTTCAATTTTATTACTTTTCCAGTTGTCAAAAAGAGTGATTGCAGCATTCTCAAGTCGATTCGGATGCAGGGCATTTGCTAATGGTATCAGGATGGGTAGGACCAGCTCCTCCTGGAGGGCAGACACTGCATGGAAAACCTGATTCCTCACCACTCCAGCCCCACCATTTCTCTCATCACCCCCCTGGGACTTGCATCACTTTTCCTGACATCAGACTTCTCCACCCAGGTCTGCAGCTGGAGGTGACAGCTCCTCTGCACCAACTCCCACCTGCTTTCCTGAGAGACCTGGCTGCGCCCAGGCACAGCAGGGTTTCCTTCATTGCAAACAAAGGGAAGGAGAGGATGGTAAAGTTTAATAAACAAGAACACACACTCCTCATCTGTATGCTAAGTCCAAGGTGCCTCCATTGAGGTTCACCACAGGGATAACCTCACTGGAGATGCTTTTCACAGGTAGATACAAACACAGTGAGGGAGCTGGCTGAAGAGATAATCCTATTGCTGACAGACGAGGCGAGGCTTCTGACTCTCTGAAGCTCAAAGCAGCACCTGGGTACTTGAGAGGGATCTGATTCTGAACAAGGTGCAAGGGCAGGGGAAACTGGAGAGCAATGGAAAGGCCGTAGGTCCCCATGCGGCATCTGGGCTCTTGGCTCCTGAACCCCTCCTGCATGCTGCAGCTGCACCTTGCTCCGGAAAAGTTCAATAGAGATGGGAGCTTGGAAAAACAATTTTGAACTGGTTTCTTTATTGTGTCTCTCTACACAAGGAGTCTAGCTCCATTTGTACATGAGGTGTTTGGATCAAAAAAACCCAGGAATCGAATGCCAAGAATAATATCATTTAAGTGGTAATTGTAGAATCGTAGAATATTTAGGTTTGGAAGGAACCTTTAAATGTTGTCTAGTCTAACACCTCTGCAGGGAGCAGGGACATCTTCAACCAGATCAGGTTCCTCAGAGCCTCATCCAACCTGGCCTTGAATTTTACCAGGTATGGGACATTCACCACCTCTCTGGGCAACCTGGGCCAGGGTTCCACCACCCTCAGTTTAAAAAAAATTTTTCCTAATATCTAATCTAAATCTACCTCCCTTGTCAGAGACTGAAAACGTTAATTAATGTCTCAACATCGCTAAACGATGGATGGAACCCAGCAAAACGTAAACAAACCACAATGCTAAAAACTTCAATAACAATGAAAGAACGTCTAGACAAATATCCTGGTTTTGTAGCTGAAGCAGCAACACGTGCTTATAAACTCCAAGAACTGCAAAATGGGGTATCTTGTTTTTGTACCCCTCCCCCAGAATAGAGCCAAACCCTGTGCATGAGCTCAGGCCCTGGACGATACCAAGCATGCACAGCATTGCCCAGGGACTGCACAATGGAGGCCCGCTCTGGGGAATGCAAAATGACGTTGTGGACACTGTCTTGCTGGACATCAGGTAACAACATGCTTCAGGTAACCGCACGGCTTACAAAGAACAAGGGGGCCTTCCATTTGCAGAGAGCTAACACCCACCACCACAGAGACAGATCAGCATGATGCAGCAATCACAAGCTAAACCACAGGCAGGAAGGACCTGACCTACGAAGATGGAAAGACTGGTAAAGGCCCCCAAAACATCAAGAACGGGGGGCTGATAAAAAGGACTACAAAAACGATTGCCGCATGAACCCGTGTATGGACCTCCACCCCACTCAGACGGACCTTTGGGACGCTGATTCTCCGTAGTGGCATTGTCATCCTCTTGAGGCACCCACCCCACCCACTATATAAGACAGACTTTCAGGAGGCTGACACTCCATGGTGGTATTTTCTCCACTCCTTTTTTCTATTTTCCTCTCTCTCCTCTCTTTCTTGTTCTCTCCTCACCATTACCCTTTGTGTGTGATGAAATAAAGAACCAACATATGCGTATGAAACCGTTGTGTCTTAATTCTGTAACCGAGAAATTCGTACCTTTCACAACCGGATATTTATCGGTTCATGACAGGAACGACAATAGAAAAGTGCAGATGCCCGACCTCAGAGGAGGAGGCTTTGGCCTAGTGTTGTGATTTGTAGTGGGGGAGCCCATGTGAGCAGCACAGAAGGGCAGCAGAGCTCAGTAGAGCTGGTCTTCAAGGACAGCGTTTTCAAGTCCAAGACCGTCTGCACCAACACTCAGGAAAAGAAGAAGAGATATTCAGGAGAGAAGCTTGAGGAAGCAGGAAATTCCTGGGTGTTCTGGTTTTGTTAGTGAGGGGGGGCCTAAGGTGGCAGCTTCTGTAGGAAACTGCTAGAAGTCGCTCCCCTTTGTTCAGTGGACTCGGCCGGGCCTAGGGCGGACCCGCTGCTGGCCAAGGCTGAGCCAATTGGTAGCAGAATGTTCCGTGATAACGCCTCTGCAATAACGTATTTAAGTAGGGGAAAACAGAAGAAAAAAGGAGAAGAAAAGATGTGAAGTAGCTGAGCGGGGGGCAGAGAGGGGGAGGCGCGAGCCTTGTGGGCCTTGCAGGCCTCACCCTCTGGCCTCCCGCCGGGCAGCTGAGTGGGCCCAACTCGGCCCGGCCTGGCTGCAAGAAGTGGAGAGGAGATGAGAAGTGAATAAGATGTAAAAAGGATCCTGAGAGGCGTCTGCCAGCCTGTTGTAAGGAACGGCTGCAGACGCCAAGGTCAGTGAAGAAGGAGCGGGAGGAGTAATGCGGCTCCTGGCCAAGATTCCCCTGCAGCCTGTGGTGACGACCATGGTGGAGCAGGTTGTCCCCCTGCAGCCCATGGAGGTCCACGGAGGAGCAGAGTTCCATTTGGAACCCGTGGAGGACCCTACGCCGGGGCAGGTGGAGGCCTGAAGGAGGCTGTGGCCCGTGGAGGGCCCGCTGGGACAGCTTTTCTAGAGGGACTACACCCCGTGGAAGAGATGACCCACGCCGGAGCAGTTTCACGAAGGACTGTGGCCCGTGGGAGGGACCCCACGCTGGAGCAGAGGAGGAATGCGAGGAGTTCTTCCCCCGACGATGACACAGCGGCATAAAACAACGCGTGATGAACTGACCGCGACCCCCATTCCCTTTTCCCGCCACGTGCCGCTCGGGAGGGGAAGGTAGTAGACATAATGTTAAGCCCAGGAAGAGGGTGGGGGGAGGTTATCTTGTTCCCTGTCTCATTCTCCTGCTAATTTTGGAAATAAATGAATAGTTTTCCCCAAGTCGAGTCTGTTTTGCCCGTGACGGTAACTTTAAGGATTTCTCCCCGTCCTTATCTCAAACCTTGAGCCGTTTTTCCTTTATCATCTCCTCCTATTCTCTCGGAGGGTGGGGGGAGCAAGAGAGAGACTGCGTAGTCTGGTCCCGATCGGGGCTGAACTACGACACTGGGCAAGCTCCATGGCAAAAAGGAAGCATACAGGAGATGGATGCGAAGACTTGAAAGAAAGAAGGAATTCAGAAATAGGGTTGGTTTTAGGAAAGCTGCAGAGTTGAGACTTGCAAGGGAGTTCAGGGGCACAACAATCAGCTATTCCTACTTGAGGAAAAGGTCAAGAAGAAATGAAGAGAATGTGTGGCCACTGCTGGGTTTAGTAAGAGGAGGAAGAGATAGGTATGAGGTACTCTTGGCCTTTGTCTTCTCCAGCAAGGTCTCTCAGTTGCATGTGCCTAAAAGGCAGAGCCCAGCCAAAACACAGCAGTGGATGGAGATGGAGTCAGAGGTTACTTAGGTAAGGTCAGTCCTTAAGAGTCCATTGCACCAGATGGGATGGATCTTAGGATGCTGAGAGACCAGGATGATGTCATAGCAAGGCTGTTCCAAGACATTTTGTGATGTCATAATGAGTGGAGGAAGCAAGAAGCAAATCTTGCATCCCTCTCCATGGAGCTGGCTGCAAGCTGTCATGAGGCAGTGCTGAGAGACAGGCCAGCACCTGAAGGTGTCTCTTGGAGGCTGGTGGGGAATCCCTTTGAGGAGGTGAAAGGACAGCAGAAGCCCACATGCAGGACAAGCGAACTTTTCCCTAGTCATGATGTTTAGGACAGAGTGCAGAGGTGTTCAGCTGAGCACGTGGAATAGAACAGGGAGAGCTCAGTTTCCCTTTCTCGTCACCATCAGCTGTATTTTCCACCTGTCCTTTGGGTAGAATGGCACTTGTCCCACATACGTCCTTCCTCTGCCTAACCTCAATCAGGGCATTTGAATGTGGGTTTGATGGCCAAGCATGGGCTTGTAGTGCTAGGCGAGACGCCAGGGCTCTGCAGCACAGCTGCATGCAGCTGGCACAGACAGCAGCGGCCCTGTGCAGGAACCCCAGCCCCATTCACAGCAGCGGTGTGACGGGCACCAGCCAGGGCATCTCAGACCAATTCAGTGCCTTTGGCCAGTGACTGAATCCCACCGCTGCAGAGACACAAGGTCTGTCCCTTCTCCATCCAGTAGACATATGACAGCACATGAACACAAAACATCTCCCACGGAGGTCTCTGCAAGTGTTCCGTCACTCTCAAACCCTCCTGGTTCTTCTCTCCCAATTGTTTAACCTTCCCATTGATGATACCGTCATGGATTATTCCAGCAGGTTTCATGATGTTCCTGTATCACAGGATGTCCTCACCCAAAACCGCTTTCAAAATCCTCTCTTTCTTTGCTGGGATGCGCTTCACCTCCCTAAACCCCCTCACTAAACAAAACCACAAGAAAAATAATGTGTGGTCACTGCTGAATTTAGTAAGAGTAGCTGGAGAGAGAGCTGAGATACTCTGAGTCCTCTTTGCCTCACTCTTCACCAGCAAGTTCTCCTACGACTTTGTGCCTCAAGGCAGGGCTCTGGAGGAAAACGGCCAAAGGGTGTGTCGTGGTTTGTCTACAGTCAGCAATCGAGTACCACACAGCTGCTCAGTCATCCTCCTGCTCCCCAGGCGATGGGGGAAAGAATTGGGAGAAAAGAATACTCATGGGGTGAGATAAAGACAGTTTATTAGGATAGCAAAGGAAAAGATAATTTTAAATATATATAAATGATAATAATAACAATAGATAATCATAACCGTAATCATAACAATAAATGAAACAAAACAAACAAACACCCAAATGATGCACAACTTCTCACCACCTACAACCCGACGACTGATACAGCCCATCCCAAGCAATAATGGCAGAGTGGAAAAAATAACCTTGTAAACAATCCTGGAACAATTTTGAACAGCAAGAGGAAAAAAGAGAGCCAGCTCACTGGCTCACACCCCACTTAAGTACTGAGCGTGACGTTTATGGCATGGAATATTCTCTTTGGCCACTTTGAATCAGTTATTCTGGCTATATCCCTCCCAGCTTCCTGCACCTGCACATTAGTGAGACCTGGAGAGCCCAACAGTGTCCTTGGTCTCATTAGCAACGCCTCATAACATCAGTGTGTTTATCAACATTCTTCACATACAAAATCCAAAACACACTGGCTACTGAGAGGAAAATTTACTCCATCCCTGCCGAAACCAGGACAGTACCCACCCCTTATTCCATACCATCTATCATGCTTTGATATGTACACATAAATATCATTCTCTCAGCCTATGTCGCATCCCTTCAAAATGTCTGTTTAGTTCATTTAGTCTGTGACTTTGGGTTCCACCTGTCATAACAGGCTTTCAGAGCAGGAGACATTTTTATGTAGTGTTGGATTGTTGCATGCTGCCTCTGGAGCTTCAGCTGGTGCATCTGGCGTGACCGGTGTGTTATATCCATGATCTGCAAGTTGAAGATGTTGCTCTCAAAGAAGTTGTTCAGTGCCAGTTCTGGTTCCATCACTGCTTAGTTTCATCAAAGTTCATTCCTCACTGATCCGGGTGATTCTTGCTGCCATACCTTTGATATGACAAATAATAGCTATGGAAATGATGACGTACAGTGTTATATAGCAATTAACATAATCCAGTTCAAATTATTGGCTATTTTAACCTAAAATCAAATCTCCTTGAGGTACATATCAGACTTCCCCATCCTTCCGCATCACCCACCAAGTACACCCAGGTCCTTGAGCAAAAGCAATCTCACGGGTGGGTTTGCCTTTGCCCAGGGGAGGAATAACCCAGGCTCAGTTTGCCATCATCAGAGACGCGGGGAGAACCTGGAAGATGATCCACCTCTTTCTGAGTGCGACGCTGAAACAAGGACAGAAATTCAGCCTGGGTCTCTTTTCAGCCACTGTTTAGTAGGTCTGTGTGGAAAAGATTTTGTCCCAGATTCAGGACACCACTCAGACAGGAACAGACTGTGGCAAGTCTCCAGTCCTCCCTCCTGCTTAAAGCAGGGTGCCCACTGATTTCAGGCCAGGTTACTGGCAGATTTGGCCGGTTGGGTGGTATTGATCTGAGTAGTAAAAATCTCCAAGAACAGAAACTCCACAATGTTCCTGTGACTCCGTTTCAGGGTTGGATTGTTTCCTTCTTTTTTTTTTTCCCTTTATGTCAAGTTAGTCAAGGGTTACATAACTCAGTGAAAGACATCACAAAGGGGAAGAAGAACTTCATGTCTTTTAATGTTTTTTAGTTGACTCCACTGAGAGACACTGTGGATAACCTGTGTGGTCTAGGTAGTGATTTCTCAAACCTGAGGGTAGTCATCTCTTCATTGGATGTGTCATTCTCTAGAGGTCTCTGACAATTGACTATGCTTTGAATATTGACTGTGCTTTGACGGTTTCCTTTTAGCGGTAACTGTGTTCAGACACAGCTTGAAGTAGTTATTTGCATTAAACTATCCAGGAGGACTGAAGGTCCTCTAAAGTATGAAGAATCGAGGTGGAGCATGTCATGACAGGAACACCTCAGGAGACCACTTCCCTTCTTGAAGAGGATCAAAGCCAGGCAGAACACCTGATTTTTTTCTTTTTAACCAGATAGGAGATGCCAATGATCAGGCAACAACGAACCTCACCAGGACATTTGGGACTATTTGGGACTATTTTGACTGCTCTGTTGTATCACTTTCTCCAGAGGAATCTCTGCAGGGCGATTCTCACTTCTGTGTTCCTCAGACTATAGATGACAGGATTAAACACAGGGGTCATAGTTGTGTAGAACAGGGCAAAGTATTTGTCAGTTTCTGCAGAGTCCCTTGACCGTCGCTTTAAGTAGACTACTGTGGCAGAGCCATAGAAGAGAGTGACCACACCAAGGTGTGAGGAGCAGGTGGAAAAGGCTTTGCGTCTCCCCAGAACTGAAGGCATTTTCAGAATCGCCTTGATAACTTTAGTGTAAGAAATGACTATGAAGCAAAAGGGAAGGATTGCAAAAAACAAGATGATGGTGTACAGCGTCACTAGGTTCCAGAAAGTGTCTGCACAAGCCAGTTCCAGCAGAGGGGGCACATCACAGAAGAAGTGGTGAAGGTCATGGGATGCACAGAAGGGCAAAGTGAACACCTGATATGTCTGTCCTACTTGCACTGGTACGACAACCATCCATGACCCCACTACCAGTCTGACACAGAGCCCTCCATTCATGATGAGGGTATAGCGCAGGGGGTCACAGATGGCTACGTAGCGGTCATAGGCCATGGCAGCCAGGAGAAGGCATTCGGTACTGCCCAGTAAAACCAGGAAATACAGCTGGGCAGCACAGCCAAGGAAGGAGATCCTGCCATCATCAGTCAGGAAACCCACCAGCATTTTTGGCAGAGTGACTGATGTGTAGCAGATCTCCAGGAAGGACAAGTTCCTCAGGAAGAAGTACATGGGGCTGTGAAGGCTTGAGTCCATCACTGTGATGAGGGCAATCAGGCTGTTCCCGATGAGAACCATGAGGTAGATGATCAGGAATACCGTGAAGCACGAGCCCTGCAGGCTAGGGTGGTCAGAAAATCCCAGAAGAATGAATCCAGCAGTGTGGTTCTCCAAGCCTGTTCTTCCGGGCATTTTTCCTGCAGAGAGCAATCCAAACAACAGGCTCTTAGAGGATGCTGATGGCCTGTCCACCATTACATACAACTCAAGCCTGCAGAGAGACTACAAACATCAGCATACACGTGATTGCATATTAGATGAGTTTGACCAAGATCTGCATGGAAATTTGGAAATCTAACATGAGATTCTTGCTGCAGCAAGGTTTGTAAGGAGAGGACTGAACAGGATCCTTGAGTCAGAATGACTGGTTTTTGTCACACAGATAAAAGGACCTTCCCTTTCTTTTTTAGGTGAGGTTTAATTACATAGAATACCTGGTGATAGATGAGAAACAAAGGAAGACAATGAATAAAGAGTAGCCCCCTTAAGAACAGCCTTGCTTACATTCCTTGTTCAGATGGTGAAAAAGCTACACTTAATGTCAGGGCATTAAGAAGAAATAGGGTGAAAAGGAGGAAAGAGGTGAAAAGGGAGAAAAGTGTCAAGGCAAGGTAAGGCAAGACCTGACCTGGTTCTTAGACCACAGTGAGAGAGACTCATTCTCACTCTCTTCAGATATAAGCCATCATCCCTTGAAGCTCTGTCTACACACAGAGATGTGAGACACTAGCTTAAAGACTACCTTAGATCTGAATTACTCATTTTTACGTGGCCGAAGGGTGAATTCCCGAATTCCCTCAGAAGTAAAATTCCCTCAGAAGTAAAATTCCCTCAGAAGTGAACCAGGCTTCTGTCTTCCAGTGCACCCAGTGACAATGATGCAACCGTGGGACACATTAACAAGATGGATTGGCAGCCATTAATGCAGAAATGACAGGTTTCAGGGTGCTAACAGGCATTTTTATGCAAGCAATCTAATGCCTGCCTCATGCAGTTTTCAGGCGTACAAAGAAGGAAGTGATCAAAAATCAATGATCTCCTCAGGAATGCTCAGTTTTCCTGAACAGGTCAGGCTTTTGTAACTTCAGAATGAACCCGCTCTAGTTCACCGTTCCTAACATTCCTGCTGTGTTGCTTGGATTTGTGGTAGCTTCCAAATCTGGCCAAGGGTTCAACTCGCTCTGATCCCAACCCAGCAATGCTTCCCAGTCCCCAGCAAGCCCTCACAGAAGCAGCGCAATGCTCTGGCTCTCTGGGGAACTGAGCCTTCTCTTTGCATTTCCCACCTTCCCGAAGCACAAAGGCTTCTTGCTGAGCACGTCTGAAGGATGTGAGCTGGAAGTGAGCAGCTCTGCAATAACAGGTTCGTTCTTCATATGGTTCTTATGAAAACAGCAGGTTAGAAAACACGTGATAAAAGCCTTCACATTACCCAAGCGAAAAACACAAGATGGTTTTCTCAAGAGAAAAATCTGAACTCACAAAAATATGTTGTCTTGATAGTTTAATAGTTTGGGTTGGTTTGTTTTTTTTTCGTATTCTAGGTATTCCTGCTATTTTCACTCAGATTTTTCTCTCTCAAAGAAGTGCCATTCAGAATTTCCAAGATAAAATTAGAACTCACTTGAGGGAAAAGTGACCGTGAGCCATTACCTAACCTACCTACTTATGTGTATGAATGGACGGGAAAATGAAATGGTTGTTTATTTTTCTGAAAAAATTCTGAGATACCCTCATTTATTTTAAGTTAAAATTTTAACTCAGAGCAACCCTTTACATGCAGGTTATCCATATACCAGCATTTCCTGCTGATTTCAAAATGCCCTCAAACCCACAGCCTCTTCTTTTAAACTCCCCAACCACTCAGTGCTTCACAAAATCGGAGGCACAGTTCAGGCTAGCTTTGCTAACAGGAAACTGCCAGAGCACTTCTCGTGCGCTGACTGTCTCACGGGCAGATTTCCTGAAGCTGAAGGAAGCCTGTTCCAGTGAGCCCAGTCAAGCTCACAGGTGGCTGCAGCTGATTCTGGTTGCAGCTGTACTGTCACGCTATCTCAGCATTTCAGGGCACGCCAGAAGGGATTTACCGTTGCCAGGAGCCAACAGGCAGGAACTTGCTCCTCAGTCTGTGATGCTGCCGGCGGCAGTGGAGATCTCTTTTCCTCTCTGTCATTTGCCTTGAAACCACCTGGATGTTCTTCTCCAGGACACGTCTCTGCCACCCACATCTCGTTATAAGCTAGCAGCCTCAGGAGAAAAGGTCAGGATGCTGGTGTTGCCAGTGCTCCTCCCCTGACACTCACGGCACCAGGAATGATTTTAGAAAGACTGTCAGAATCGTGGATATTAGCCTGATTGGCAGCTTCGAGAATAACTATATGTCTTTAAAGTGGAGAAATTGAGAAGTGAGGTTTAGCTGCTCAAGGGACAGCCGCTGAACTTGTGGAAGGGGAGGCAGGGGGTGGGAGGGGAGCAAGGAAGCAGAAAATAAGCCAATTAAATGTGGGTTTAATTTTACTGTGCAGCAACAGAAAAGGCGTCTCTGCACCTCCACTTCCCTGAGTTCCAGCCTGTGCCCGTGCCCCACATTAGCCCCATGTTAGATGTAGGTGGCCCCGAGAGGCTGAACTCCAGCTGTTTGTTGACGTTCAGAAAGGGCCTGGAGACAAAGCTTGTGAGTGAGATGTGTGCGTGAGAAGGAAAAAGGACGGTGTCATGTCGCTACACTGCAGATCGCTACACTGCAGATCTCTGTATTTGTACAGACTGATCTTGCCCCAATGCCTGAAAACTGGTTGACTGATTCTCACCAGAGTTACCTTGGCTAGCTTTGTAGCCAATAGCACAAATGACCCCTTCCAGAAGAAAGTATCTCCTGCCATTGTGTGAGGTCAATGTGCTCCCTGATTTCTCTGAAACCCTATGTGTAACTCAACCTGTCCTTTTGGGTTGACCAACAAAGTCAGGATTAAGACAGCAAAGTCATCTCTCACCAGGACCAAGAGACTACCTAGTCAGAAAGGTGCTCAAAGAACGTGTAGACATGGTACTTTGGGACATAGTTTAGTAGGCATGGTGGTGTTAGATTGATGGTGGGACTTGATGATCTTGGAGGTCTTTTCCAACCTTAAAGATTCTATGATTCTATGATTCTATTTCTAAATTCCTCCTTGACTCCTTGCACCCACCTCCTGAATGCTTCTTTTTTTTTCTACAGAGCTTATTGATGAGTTCTTTCTTTAGCTGAGCCACTCTCCTGAAATATCTGGTTGTTTTTCTATTTATCGCTTTGGACAGTTTTTGTGCTTGGAAGTTGCTTTCCAGAAAGACCAGCTGTACTGAGTTCTGCTACCCTTGAGTGCTGCTGCCCATGAAACTAGCACTAAAAATCCCCTGAAAAGGCAAAAACCTTCTCCCACTATTTCATGGCCAACACAGCCCAGGCCAATGCTAGTTTTCACATCCACAACAGAAACTCCCTCTTTTGCAAGGACTGGATTCAGGTGAACATCACTTTTGTTGGCCTGGCACCTGGGCAAAGAAGTTGTTCCAAGAGACCCCAGATACCTGCTGGACAGCATGCATCCTGCTGGGCTCCCCTTCCAGTGAGTGTCAGGGTCATTAAAGTCCCCAACAAGACCTGGAAGCACTGATCTGGAGACTTCCATGTGTAGCTTAATTACGACTTTCTCCGCTTCCTTACCCTGATGGCAAGTTCTTTGTCTCCCACCAGGATGTCACACTAACAGGCCTCTCCTCTCACCCTCATCCAAAAGGAGTCAACCAACCTGTTGCACATCCCATAGAAGAGCTCCACATGTACAGCTCCTGCACATGGAAGGCAGCCCCCTCCTCATCTTCCCGGCTCAAATCTCCTGAAAAGCCCGTGTGCACCACTGCAGCACCTCCAGCAGCGTGAGCTGTCCCACCACATCTCACCGTTTATTCCACCGATGCCAAAAGTCTGTGGTGGCACATGGGACTCCAGCTCCTCCTGCCCGTGCCCCAGGCTGAGGGCACTGGTGCCTGGTTGGGCTGCAGCACCTCAGCTGTGGCACCAAGCTCAGGCTTGTCACAGGCAAGCATGGTACCAAGTGCCCAAGACCCCATGTGTGCAAATGCTTTGCTGGAGACCAGAGACATTCTGCAGAGTGTGGCAGATGACAGGGTAAAGATGAAATGAGGGACCCACTGAGTCCCTAAGGCCAGAGAAAACCAGGATTGGGCTCTGTAGCCCTGGCAGGAGAAGGCTTTGCTGTCTGTAGTGTCTCTGCTGACCCTGAGGGGCTGTGGTGGAGGAGAAGCTGAGCTGCAGGAGGTCAAGGTGCTGCTGAAAATGTCCTTGGCTTTGGATATGTTGTGACACAAGAACACTGGTTAAACTGTTAGACTATTCCTTGGATGTATCATCAAGGGAGTGAGCAAAAGTCTGATGGAAAGAAGAACCAACAGTGTTTGGGAGTAGCAAAATGATTTGAGACCACAGTGTGATGGGCTTCCTGTTCATGAACTGCTGTGCATGACCTGGATGAACTTGGGTCATACCTTGCTCTCTGCAGCGGTGGGATTCAGTGGGCGGCCAACAGAAACCGAGTCTCTCTGAGATGCCACCTGGGCTGGTGCAAAGGCAACAAATCTGTTGGCGATGCTGTCTGGGGTATCTGCCCTGCACCTGCTCTGACAGGAAAGGCAGAATTTCCCACAGGGCCTGTGCTGTCCCTGCCAGCCCCATGCAGGTGTGCTGCAGCTTGCTGGCATCTCCTGTAGCACTACAGGCCTGTAGCTGAGCAGCTGCCCCAAATCAGGTCAGGCAATGTGGGGGTGTCCATGGGAAAACTGCCACTACAGGCAGTGGAGATCTAGGACACAGAGCTGAGGGAGACTTGGTTCCATTTCCTCAGCTGACTGCCTCTGTAGGCTACTTCAGACATAATGCAAAAGGGGAGGTTTCAGTTGTCCTAGCTGCTGCCAATTCCATCTACCAAGCAAATTCCCCACCAGGCTCTAGAAGGATGCCCCAAGATGATGTCCTCTCCATCAGCACTGCTTCAATTGGAGCTTGCAGCTGCCTGCACACCTCTTGGACAAACTCTGGTGTCACTTCAAATGTCACCAGGTGTTCACACCTGAACAACACCCTCAGTCACCAGGAATTACAAAGGCAGCTAAGAAAAACAGCTCACGTGCAGGTGCAGCTCTTTGTGCACAGCTGAATGGAGGCAAGAGGCATCCCACCTCCTCTGGGTCTGGGGTGTGCGTGGGAGGGAGATGGGTCCTGTTGTTGCAAAACCTCTGAAGTGTTGCAAACCTGTTATGGATACCAGCTCACTGCTAGGAAACCCCATACCCTTTCCATCTCGATCTGGGTATCGAGGACTTTAATCAGTAGAATTATAATCAATAACAATATCAATGATTGATAATAGGAAAATACTTAATCAATGTGATTCTGGAATGTAAATGTAGGGTGATTCTTACTAACCATAGAACTATAGGGTTAAATTTTATATATGAAATATCCTTACCTTAAGGAACATAAAACTTCCTTATCTTAGAAAGATGACATATTCTTATCTTAGAAAATTAGTTCAATATGTCGGGGGTCGTTTGGGGAGCGGTAGAAGGAGGCACCAGATATGCACTTTGGGCTGCGAGCCCTCACACTCAAGCCAAAAGATTCAAGGAGAAGATGACCTTGTTCTCAGGACCATCTATGGAGATTTCAAGGAGGGGTTCGACCGATGAATTTGAGAAGGGGGTATCCTGAGGACCCCCGACACAACCAGAAGACCCCCAACTCAAATTACTGAGCATGCGCGAATGGGAAAAGAGGTAATACAATGATTTCTCAAAAAGTTGATGTTTATGCATGACATTTCACGTAAATCTATTGAATCTGTATATCGAATGTGTATTTAACTGTGCTGTTGAATCAGACAGGTGCGCACGCTGGGTGGAGCGATCCCCCGTGTGCCCAGCGCTGCAATAAAGAAGTGCCTGCTTCTTAACTTCTCATTGCTGTTAAGGAGTTTTATTTTGGAATCCGGTAACACTGCTGTCCATTAACCTGGTCAAAGGGATTCCCCACCAGCCTCCAAGAGACACCTTCAGGTGCTGGCCTGTCTCTCAGCACTGCCTCGTGATACCTTGCAGCCAGCTCCATGGAGAGGGATGCAAGATTTGCTTCTTGCTTCCTCCACTCATTATGACATCACAAAATGTCTCGGAACAGCCTTGCTATGACATCATCCTGGTCTCTCAGCATCCTAAGATCCATACCAGCTGGTGCAATGGACTCTTAAGGACTGACCTTACCTAAGTAACTTCTGACTCCATCTCCATCCACTGCTGCGTTTTGGCTGGGCTCTGCCTTTTAGGCACATGCAACTGAGAGATCTTGCTGGAGAAGACAAAGGCCAAGAGTACCTCATACCTATCTCTTCCTCCTCTTACTAAACCCAGCAGTGGCCACACATTCTCTTCTTTTCTTCTTGACCTTTTCCTCAAGTAGGAACAGCTGATTGTTGTGCCCCTGAACTCCCTTGCAAGTCTCAACTCTGCAGCTTTCCTAAAACCAACCCTATTTCTGAATTCCTTCTTTCTTTCAAGTCTCCGCATCCATCTCCTGTATGCTTCCTTTTTGCCACGGAGCTTTCCCAGGAATTTCCTGCTTCCTCAAGCTTCTCTCCTGAATATCTCTTCTTCTTTTCCTGACTCTTGGTGCAGATGGTCTTGGACTTGAAAAGCGCTGTCCTTGAAGACCAGCTCTACTGAGCTCTGCTGCCCTTCTGTGCTGCTCACATGGGCTCCCCCACTACAAATCACAACACTAGGCCAAAGCCTCCTCCTCTGAGGTCAGGCATCTGCACTTTTCTATTTTCCTTCCTGTCACGAACCGATAAATGTCCGTTTGTGAAAGGTACAAATTTCTCGGTTACAGAATTAAGACACAACGGTGTCATACGCATATGTTGGTTCTTTATTTCATCACACACAAACGGTAATGGCAGGGAGAGAATGAGAAAGAGAGGAGAGAGAGGAAAAGAGAAAAAATAATGGAGAAAATACCACCATGGATAGTCAGCCTCCTGAAAGTCCGTCTTATATATTGGG
Source organism: Otis tarda (assembly GCA_026413225.1). Lineage (NCBI taxonomy): Eukaryota > Metazoa > Chordata > Aves > Otidiformes > Otididae > Otis > Otis tarda. The sequence goes on from CM048590.1 coordinate 709,000, forward strand.
TGGGGTGGGCGACTCAAAAGGATGACAATGCCACCACGGAGAATCGGCGTCCCGAAAGTCCGTCTGAGTGGGGTGGAGGTCCACACACGGGTTCATGCGGCGACCCTTTTTGTAGTCCTGTGTATCAGCCCCCCGCTTCTTGATGTTTTGAAGGCCTTTAGCAGTCTTTCCATCTTAGGAGGTCAGGTGCTTCCTGCCTGTGGTTTAGCTTGTGATTGCTGCATCATGCTGATCTGTCTCTATGGTGGTGGGTGTTAGCTCTCTGCAAATGCAAGGCCCGCTTGTTCTTGGTAAGCCGTGCGGTTACCTGAAGCATGTTGTTACCTGATGTCCAGCAAGACGGTGTCCACAATGTCATTTTGCATCCCCCAGAGCGGGCCTCCATTGTGCAGTCACTTGGCAATGCTGTGCATGCTTGGTATCGTCCAGGGCCTGAGCTCATGCACAGGGTTTGGCTCTATTCTGGGGGAAGGGTACAAAAACAAGACACCCCATTTTGCAGTTCTTGGAGTTTATAAGCACATGTTGCTGCTTCAGCTACAAAACCAGGATATTTGTCTAGACGTTCTTTCATTGTTATTGAAGTTTTTAGCATTGTGGTTTGTTTACATTTTGCTGGGTTCCATCCATCGTTTAGCGATGTTGAGACATTAATTAACGTTTTCAGTCTCTGACAAGGGAGGTAGATTTAGATTAGATATTAGGAATATTTTTTTTAAACTGAGGGTGGTGGAACCCTGGCCCAGGTTGCCCAGAGAGGTGGTGAATGTCCCATACCTGGTAAAATTCAAGGCCAGGTTGGATGAGGCTCTGAGGAACCTGATCTGGCTGAATATGTCCCTGCTCCCTGCAGAGGTGTTAAACTAGACAACATTTAAAGGTTCCTTCCAAACCTAAATATTCTAGGATTCTAAAATCTCTGCATAAATAATATTATTCTTGGCATTCAATTCCTGGGTTTTTTTGATCCGATCACCTCATGTACAAATGGAGCTAGACTCCTTGTGTAGAGAGACACAATAAAGAAACCAGTTCAAAATTGTTTTTCCAAGCTCCCATCTCTATTGAACTTTTCCGGAGCAAGGTGCAGCTGCAGCATGCAGGAGGGGTTCAGGAGCCAAGAGCCCAGATGCCGCATGGGGACCTACGGCCTTTCCATTGCTCTCCAGTTTCCCCCTGCCCTTGCACCTTGTTCAGAATCAGATCGCTCTCAAGTACCCAGGTGCTGCTTTGAGCTTCAGAGAGTCAGAAGCCTCGCCTCGTCTGTCAGCAACAGGATTATCTCTTCAGCCAGCTCCCTCACTGTGTTTGTATCTACCTGTGAAAAGCATCTCCAGTGAGGTTATCCCTGTGGATGGTGAACCTCATTGGAAGCACCTTGGACTTAGCATACAGATGAGGAGTGTGTGTTCTTGTTTATTAAACTTTACCATCCTCTCCTTCCCTTTGTTTGCAATGAAGGAAACCCTGCTGTGCCTGTGTGCAGCCAGGTCTCTCAGGAAAGCAGGTGGGAGATGGCGCAGAGGAGCTGTCACCTCCAGCTGCAGACCTGGGTGGAGAAGTCTGATGTCAGGAAAAGTGATGCAAGTCCCAGGGGGTCGATGAGAGAAATGGTGGGGCTGGAGTGGTGAGGAATCAGGTTGTCCATGCAGTGTCTGACCTCCAGGAGGAGCTGCTCCTACCCATCCTGATACCATTAGCAGATCCCCTGCATCCATATCAACTGGACAATGCTGCAATCGCTCCTTCTGACAACTAAAAAAGTAATAAAATTGAAAAAATTAAGAAACTTAAAAATAAAAAATACTTTTGTGTTGAATACACGGTGAAAACTTCATGGTTATGTCCATTCTGGGGACCTCTCCAATTAGCTGTTCAAGACTTTAAGATTGTAGGAAATAATTGGAGAAGACATGGCTTTCTGCATTTTAACAAGCCCCAGGGTGCATTTGGTGCTGAGACCATGAACCTCAGGCACTGAGAGGAGCCTGGACAAACCCCTGAAGAAGCCAATGTCAGAAGCAACCCCTACAGTTTCAGGGAGCATTAATGGGTCCCACTGAGGATCGTTACCAACAAAGCCTCCCTGGGGGCTGGTTAGAGGAGAAAATGGGAGGCAGAGATGAGAGGCAGGCAAAGGCCATGTAAAGGTGGCTCTGAGGCTGAGTGAACCTCCATGTGTTGCATGAAGACAAAGAGCCATGGCCTGACCCCCAGCCCCTGGGAAGGGAGATGCTGTGGGTCACACATTGCTCAGGGCTTTTCCTGGGGCAGTGTGATGTGGGAATGTGTGGTGCCAAGTGCAGGACTATGGTGCGATGCTTATGGGTCTCTCCTTGGTGGGGTGAGGAGGCCTTCATGTCCTGGTCCCATCAAGGTATGGTGTCTCCTTGTAGGCCTTGGTGGTCCACATAACAGCCGTAGCCAAGGAGATGAAGACCTTGTCTCTGCTGGGGGCTTTTAGCCTTGCCACAGCCCTTGACCATCTCCACTTCAGGCTTGTCCTACAGAGTCTCACATCTGCGGCTCTTTCCCTGCACGCTGTCAAAATCTTCCTTGCTTCCCCACCTTGCTCTCACCAGGGGATCTCACTGCCCTTACTGATACCTTTCCATCCTCTATAGCGGTTCCCTGAAACACAAAGTGATGGGATGGTTCAGGATGCGGTCACAAGCCCTGATCCTCATGGAGGACTTCAACCATGCTGACATCTGTTGGAGAGACAACACGGCAGGGCACAGGCAGTCCAGGAGATTCCTGGAATGCGTGGATGACAACTTCCTCCTGCAGGCGATAGAGGAGCCGACAAGGAGGGGTGCCATGCTCGACCTTGTGCTCACCAACAGGGAGGGGCTGATGGGGGATGTGAAACTAAAGGACAGCCTTGGCTGCAGCGACCACGACATGGTGGAGTTCAAGACCAACGGGGCAGTGAGGAAGCTATGCAGCAAGCTCTCTGCCCTGCACTTCAGGAGGGCAGACTTGTGCAAGGCATTTGACACTGTCCCGCACAACATCCTTCTCTCTAAACTGGAGAGACATGGGTTTGATGGATGGACCACTCAGTGGGTAAGGAGTTGGCTGGATGGCCACACTCAGAGAGTGGTGGTCAACAGCTCGATGTCCATGTGGAGACTGGTCACGAGTGGCGTCCCTCAGGGGTCCGTGTTGGGCCCAGCCCTGTTCAACATCTTTGTCGGTGACATGGACAGTGGGATAGAGTGCAACCTCAGCAAGTTCGCCAATGACACCAAGTTGTGTGGTGCCGTCGACACGCTGGAAGGGAGGGATGCCATCCAGAGGGACCTTGACAGGCTGGAGAGGTGGGCCCGTGCCAACCTCATGAAGTTCAACCAGGCCAAGTGCAAGGTCCTGCACCTGGGTCATGGCAATCCCAGGCACAAATACAGGCTGGGCGGGGAATGGAGGAGAGGGACTTGGGAGTGCTGGTGGACGAGAAGCTCAACATGAGTGGGCAATGCGCCCTTGCGACCCAGAAGGTCAACCACATCCTGGGCTGCATCAAGAGGAGCGTTGCCAGCAGGTCGAGGGAGGTGATTCTGCCCCTCTACTCTGCCCTGTTGAGACCTCACCTGGAGTACTGCTTCCAGTTCTGGAGCCCCCAACATAAGAAGGACATGGACCAGTTGGAGAAGGTCCAGAGGAGGGCCACGAAAATGATAAAAGGGCTGGAGCAGCTCTCTTATGAGGACAGGCTGAGAGAGTTGGGGCTGTTCAGCCTGGAGAAGAGGAGGCTCCGGGGAGACCTGATAGCGGTCTTCCAGTACCTCCAGGGGGCCTACAAGAAAGATGGGGAGAGGCTGTTCAGTAGGGCCTGCTGTGATAGGACGAGGGGTAATGGTTTTAAGATAGAGGGAAGTATATTTACATTGGATATTAGGAAAAAAATTTTTACATTGAGGGTTGTAGAACACTGGAACAGGATGCCCATAGAGGTGGTGGAGGCCCCATCCCTGGAAATGTTCAAGGCCAGGCTGGATGAGGCTCTGAGCAACCTGATCTAGTTGGGGATGTCCCTTCTCCTTGCAGGGGGGTTGGACTAGATGACCTTTGAAGGTCCCTTCCAACCCTAACCATTCTATGATTCTATGATTTGGGAGAATACATGGTATAATGGCCAGAGTCCTGGCCATGCAAATACTAGTGAAGGTCAATATTTCTTCTCCACTCATTAATATACTTTAGGGAAATTCCTGTTCTTGCATGGTGGAAAAACATCATCATTTTAGGAAAATGATTCAATTATCTCAGCTGTTATAAAGGTATTCATGTGGTTTTTAGAAGTTAGAAGCAGTTCTTCCTCCTTCCAGGCAGAGCTCAGCTGTCTGACCAGGGACATAAAGCGCCCCTTGTAGAGGCCCCACTGTAGCTGAGGTGTTTGCCTGGGACTGGTCGCTGTCAGACAGGACAGGAGGTCTCCTACAGAAGACCAGGGTGCCTCGGACACTGATTGCATGGGCCAGGCAGAGGGTCCCAGGGCACCTGAACTGGCACCAGGCGCCTGTGTCACTGTAACTGAAGACATCTGTGTCCCTGTAGCTGCATCCCAGATCAGTTTTGGAAACGGCTTTTCCTTCTAAAAACAGAAAAAAGTCACAAAATCCCCCCAAAGACTAGTATGTTAAATCAAAATGAACAAAACCAAGGAGAAGAAGAGCACAAAGAATTTAATAAGATTAAAAGCATATTAAAATATTTCTTCACTTTAGATCTTTTTCTTTACTTCTTCATTGTTTCATTTTTTTCTGTAAAATTTCCTGCACATTTCTGTCACAATCAAGCCTGCAGCATTCACTGATAGAATTTTGTTTCAGGCACAGAGCCCAGAGCTCCCCAAAATCTTCCTGTCCTTCTCTGGCCATGCCTCTCCTCACTCATGGCACAGAGTCACACCAAGGTATCGAGCTCTCTCAGCTGATGGGGGAAGCAGTTTCAGTGAAACACTCTAATTTCTGGATGACTGTTTCTGCACAAATCTCATCATAGCTGTGTTACAGTGACTTCTTAAAGGAGCCTGTAAGGCATCTGGTCATTCTGTCTTTTCATTCCCTGCAAGATTTCATCTCCCTGTGTGCTTCTGTAGATATAACAGGTATAAATACAGAGCTATAAAAATACATATGCATATATATTTGTATAAAGACATACATGTGTATAAAGACAGTTAATTTGTTCAGAGAAACTACTACATCTACATTGACATAATTCATATTTCTTCTTCTGCCTCTTACTCCTTCCTTCCTTCTCTTCGGTATCATTGACTTTCTGAGGAACTCAGGGTGTACAAGCCATCTGAGCATCACCTAGGTCAGCTAGATGGACATGAGATTTCTCAGGAGTTCCCTCTCCATCTGGCATCATCCACAAACAGACCAGGTGTTTACACTGTTCCCTTGTTTGGGCCATCAATAAAGATATCAACCAGTGTTGCCCTAGGTGTTGGTGGCTGATGGAGGCCACTAGTAACTGGCTGCACTGTGACTGCATGGCTCAGTTAAGTTTCCACCCACCTGTGATCCATTCACCCACTCCAGAGCTCAGCGGTTTGGATACAGAGAGACCAGGGGGCCTGTGTTAAAGGCCTTAGTAAAGCAAGGGCCCACTAATTCCCCTTGTGTACACAGCCATTCTTCTTCACGGAGAATGCAACCGGGCTGGTCAAGGGTGATTTTTATTTGCCCTTGCTGACTCTTCCCAATCTTGTCCATTTCAGGCCTGGAACCTTCTTCCAGGAGGATTTATTCCATCACCTTATCAGGGAATGAGGTGAGGCTGACTGGGCTGTAGTTCTCCAAATCCTCCTTCTGACTCTTCTTGAAGATGGGTGCAACATCTGCCTTTCTGCAGTCATCAACAGCCTTCCCAGAGGGCCCTGAAATTTCAAGGGCAGAAAAGCAGACCTCCCCGCTCGGGCAGGTAGTATAGACCCCTACTTAAATACGTTATCGCAGAGGTGTTATCACAGAACATTCTGCTACCAATTGGCTCGGCCTTGGCCAGCAGTGGGTCTGCCCTAGGCCCGGCCGAGTCCACTGAACAAAGGGGAGCGACTTCTAGCAGTTTCCTACAGAAGCTACCACCTTAGGCCCCCCTCACTAACAAAACCAGAACATCGTGCAAGGACACTGTCCAGCTTGCCCAGCACCCTTAGGCGTATCCTGTCTTTTTCCATGGATTTGTTTTCTTGGATGAGTTGTGTTCTGGTTTTGTTTAGTGAGGGGGGGCTACGGTGGCAGCTTCTATAAGAAGCTGCTAGAAGTTGCTCCCCTTTGTTCAGTGGACTCGGCCAGGCCTAGGGCGGACTCGCTGCTGGCCAAGGCCGAGCCAATTGGTAGGAGAATGTTCCGTGATAACGCCTCTGCGTTATAATATATTTAAAAATGGGAAAAACAGAAAAAAAAGGAAAGATGTGAAGACGCTGAGTGTGGGCAGAGAGAGGGAGGTGCGAGCCCTGTGGGCTTTGAGGCCCTCACCCTCTGGCCTCCCACTGGGTGGCCATCTGGGCCTGACTTGGCCCGGCCCAGCTGCAAGAAGTGGAGAGGAGTTGAGATGTGAAGAGAAATTGAGAGGTGTCTGCCTGCCTGTTGTGAAGAATTTCTTGAGAGGAACGGCTGCAGACGCCAAGGTCAGTGCAGAAGGAGGGGGAGCAGTAATGCAGCTCCTGGCCAAGATTCCCCTGCAGCCTGTTGTGATGACCACAGAGGAGCAGGTTGTCCCCCTGCAGCCCGTGGAGGCCCACGGAGGAGCAGGATCCACCTGTAGCCCATGCAGGCCACCAGAGGAGCAGATGCCCCTGAAGCCCATGAAGGCCCACGGAGGAGCAGGATCCACCTGTAGCCCATGCAGGCCACCAGAGGAGCAGATGCCCCTGCAGCCCATGGAGGCCCACGGAGGAACAGAGAACCCCTGCAGCCCGTGGAGGACCCCACGCTGGGGCAGGCGGGTGCCTGAAGGTAGCTGTGGCCCATGGAGGGCCCGCTGGGACAGCTGTTCTGGAGGGACTGTACCCCGTGGAAGAGATGACCCACACTGGAGCAGTTTCATGAAGGACTGCAGCCCGTGGGAGGGACCCCATGCTGGAGCAGAGGAGGAATGTGAGGAGTTCTTCCCTTGTAGAGGAGGAAGGAGCAGCGTAAAGCGACAAGTGATGAACTGACCATAACCCCCATTCCCTCTTCCTCCCTGTGCCGCTTGGGCGGCGGGAAGGTGGTAGAGATAATGTTAAGCCCAGGAAGAGGGAGCTGTGGGGGGAAGTTACCTTGTTCTCTGTCTTATTCTCCTGCAATAAAAACAAATAATTTTCCCCAAGTCGAGTCTGTTTGGCCCGTAACGGTAACTTTAATGATTTTTTCCCTGTTCTTATCTCAAATCTCAAGCCTTTTTTCTTATATTCCATCTCCCTATTCCCTCGCAGGGTGGGGGAAGTGAGCAAGAGAGTACATAGTCTGGTCCTGAGCGGGCCTAAACTCTGACAGACGCTCACATGCAGGTGTCTGTTCTGTGCAGACGTGAACAGAGGCCGGAGCAATCCCACCTCCTGTGGGTTCGTGGTGTGCGTGAGAGGGAGCTGAGTCTCCTTCAAATGCTGGGAACAGAAATGAATGCTGAGATGCCTTTGTAGCCTCAGCTGAATCCCTTCTCTCAGCAGGGATAAAAGAGATCCCTGCCTGTCCCTGTCTGGGTGTCCTGTCCAGTTAAAAAAAAAAACCAGTTATAACTTTGTCTCTGAGAGAAGAAATTGCGCTTCTGGAAAAAAGTGTCTCTGCCCAGCTGAGGCAGGGACCATCAGTGATGGCTGCAGGCTGTTTCCCAGCATGTTCCCCTGCAGCCCCAGGGACAGCTGGAGGGAGCCCCGAGGGGACAGAGAAAGTGCTGCCTTGGGCTGGGCCTCTGCTGCTGAGCTGGGCCGGGCTCCTGGCATGGAGGGAGCTGCTGGTAACAGGGCAGCGCTGCAGAGAGACAGCTCTGCCCAGGAGCAGCTCCTCTGCCAAGCGCAGCAGGGCTGAGGGCTCTGCCTGCAGGAGCTGAGGGGAGAGGAGCGAGGCAGAGAGAGGTGAGAGGCAGCCTGGGGTGGGACGAGATTTGAGAACTCAACAGGAGAGAAATCTTCACAGCCCTCTACGTGGTAAGTACTTACATGAAGGGCAACGTGTCTGTAGTTTGTGGAAAGACGTCCAAAATCTGTCACATCCTACATTCAGGAGGACTTTCACAGTAGAGGAGCAGGATGTGGTCCAGAGCAGGGCTTTCCTGCTGCACTGTTACAGGGACAGGGCACGACGGCTGCCTTCTCCCAGGGATGGCTGCAGGGTGTGAATGTGTGTGTGCAGCCAGGGGTGCCCAGGGCTGTCCTTCAGAGCAGGGTCCCTGCGCCCCAGGGGCTGTGTGCTGGGGCAGGGACTCTGCCTCTGCCAGGCTCAGCACTCAGCCTCCCTTTGTGAGCTCCCCACGGCGCTGGGGAAAGGAGCTGTGGGTGGGAGGAACAACTTCTGGCCGAGAAGGGTCCTTCTGCTGTCGAGAGGGTGCTGTGTGTGTCAGGGCTGCTCACAGCTCCATGTCACCACTGGGAAACTTCCAAGGGGATGTTTCAAGAGGAAGGTCAAGGCAGGGTTTGCTATAGAGATAAAGAGATTTCCTGAGTCTCTGCTTTTGTTTTCTGACTCTGAGGGTAAGGGTCTTATGAGGGTGGGGAGGGAAAGAGAAATCAAAAAAGGAGCTGTCAAGCTTGGACAAGTCCTTGAGACTCCTGAGCTGTAACTCTGAGAGGTCAGTTGGTCTGCTAAGAGCCTCCTCAGGTGCCTTCAGCCGCTCCTCTGCCCAGGGACAGCACCAGCATCACCCTTGCTGCTCCCAGCAGCGTTGTCCTGCCCTGGCCTTTGGAACCTCCAAACAGGAACAGGCACCCAGCCAGCGCCCTGCAAACAGGCAGGTGTGTGCAGGGCCAGGGTGAGTGCACAGAGGCTGGGATGGGGTCTGTGAGTACTGACAGGGAAAAGACATGGCACAGGGAAACACCTCCCAGGAGGAAAATCCCCAGGCAGCAGGGTTATGATGAAGGAATTAGAGAAAACCAAACCCAGAAATGTTGTGGGAGGGAGAATTTAGAAAACTCTGTAGCATCCCCTCCAGGGCAGACCCCTTGCTCTGAGCAAGCCCCCTGGCCTCCTCTCCCACCCACCCAAGCCTCTGCCCTCAGGGCTGTGGGGTCCCGGCCATGAACCCCCTCCTCTGCAGCCAGAGCTCCAGCAGAGCCGTGCTGCAGCTCTCCAGCCACGTGCCCACTGCCCTCTGCAGAGCACAGGGGCTGAGAGCAGCTGCCCAGCAATGGTGGTGTCGGGGTGGGGGCACGCACAGCTGGGGGAGGGGGACGCTGTCCCCAGTGCCCGCCTGCCTCTGCCCTGTCCTCTCTCAGCCGCACCCTGGCTGTATTTGCCCTTGTGCCTCCACCTCTCTGTGGTGTTGCTGCTGGGATCTTGTTCTTGCTGTCAGGCTGTCTGGGGAGGGGAGTTCCAGCTGCAGAGTCACCCCCTGATCTTGTGGGTCCTTTCCTGCAGCTGTGTCCATGGGAACAAGTGTCCCAGCTTTCACCTGTGGGGCTGTGGGCACTGCAGGCTGTGGGGCTGGGGCAGGAGCTGCTTTTCCCTCAGTAAGATACCAGCATGAAAACACCTAACATAATATTTTGGGGTGTTCTTCCAAGCTGTGAGTTTCTCAAACTCTCCCGTAGCATCTTTGTGTTACCTGCACACCCCATGGTTCAGCACAGAGATGCTGTGGCCAAAACCCTGCTGTTGGGTTGGTGAAATGAGCCGTGAGTGCTGTGGGCTAGAAGTGAGGTGTTGAGACCTTAAGAAAGGGTGAGACATTCAGTGTTCTGCAGTGCATCCCTGTGCTTTCAGCAGTGCTTGCTGGCTTTTTGCAGGAACAGAGCAGTGTGATTGCATTTAATCTCAGAAAGCTGCAAGCCCAGAGCACCTGGCACTGAGGGACAGACCAGCTCCCCTCACTCTGCACTAAGCCACAGCAATTCTCTTCTCATACAAGACTCACTGTGTTCTCTCTGAGTGCAGCAGAAATGCTGAGGGTTACTGGCATCTCAAAATAATTTTTTACTAACATAAAAAAAAAAAAAGGAAAAAACCTAGATGTTCAATATGCCTTCTACCATCCTAGTTCCTCAGAAGGAGGAAGGGCTGACAAGCCCTTCTGCATTGGGGTGGTTTCAACTGGCAAAGTTGAACACCAGAGCTGGCCCCTGCTTCGACCATTCCCATGAACTCACTGCTGCAGAGCAGGGCTGACACCTGGGCAGCCAGTGGGCAGAGGCCCAGCTCCTCACGACACATTCAGCCAGCACCAAAACAGAGCTTCAGCAACAGAGATGAAGGAAGGTCTCTAGAAATGGAAGAAAAAAAAAAAAAAAAAAAAAAGGGAATATGGTTAGAAAGGGAAGAGTCTGTACGAAACTTTTTTTCACTTTTCAATAACTTTTTGTCCTTTCACGTGTTCCCATGTCCAGAAGGAGCAGATGTCCAACAGCAGCTCCATCACTGAGTTCCTCCTCCTGGCATTCGCAGACACACGGGAGCTGCAGCTCTTGCACTTCTGGCTCTTCCTGGGCATCTACCTGGCTGCCCTCCTGGGAAACGGCCTTATCGTCACTGCCATAGCCTGTGACCACCACCTCCACACCCCCATGTACTTCTTCCTCCTCAACCTCTCTGTCCTTGACCTGGGCTGCATCTCCATCACTGTTCCCAAATCCATGGCCAATTCCCTCTGGGACACCAGGGCCATCTCCTACTCAGGATGTGTGGCACAGGTCTTTTTCTTTTCCTTTTTGATGTCAGCAGAGTACTGGCTTCTCACTGTCATGGCCTATGACCGCTATGCTGCCATCTGCAGACCCCTGCACTACGGGACCCTCCTGGGCAGCAGAGCTTGTGTCCACATGGCAGCAGCTGCCTGGGGAGGTGGGTTTCTCCATGCTCTGCTGCACACTGCCAATACATTTTCACTGCCACTCTGCCAGGGCAATGCTGTGGACCAGTTCTTCTGTGATATCCCCCAGATCCTCAAGCTCTCCTGCTCAGACTCCTACCTCAGAGAAGATCGGCTAGTTGTGCTTAGTGCCTGTTTTGGTTTTGGCTGTTTTGTGTTCATTGTTGTGTCCTATGTGCAGATCTTCAGGGCTGTGCTGAGGATCCCCTCTGAGCAGGGACAGCACAAAGCCTTTTCCACGTGCCTCCCTCACCTGGCTGTGGTCTCCTTGTTTATCAGCACTGTCATTTTTGCCTACCTGAAACCCCCCTCCATCTCCTCCCCATTGCTGGATCTGGTGGTTGCAGTTCTGTACTCGGTGCTTCCTCCAGCAGTGAACTCCCTCATCTACAGCATGAGGAACCAGGAACTGAAAGACACAGTGAAGAAGCTGATTCAATCAGCTCTTTCTCAGAAGCATTGAGCTGCCCATGTCTCTACAGAAGTCATTGCAAATTCACCTCAGAGTTCTGTGCTTTGGACATTTTATCTGTGATAAGCATGTTTCCCCATGCCTACATGCACTCCACTTCACCAGAGGCATAGACCCAGCCTGTCTGACCCAGAGGTCTGTTCACATGTGTCTGACACAATGGTAGAGCTAGCCTCCCATGTTGCATCACTGTAATAACAGAGAGTTTCTACAATATCAGTGTCTGGAGGTTGGGCTCTTCTTCCAAACCTGAGGTCAGGCTGAAGGAGTTGCCCCCACAGCTCCGTGCTGCTGTGCTGGGGTTCTCCATGGGATGAGGGGAGGAGGGCGTGGGGCAAGGTGTTTGAGAATGGGCCTGGGCTGAGCCTTAACATGTGGGTGTCTGGTTCCCTTGGAGACGGTGAACGATCGACATTTCACACAGGGATCTGCCTGGGACTGTCACCCCATGGCTTTCCCATCACAGCCCCTCGCTTTGCAGAGCAGGAACAGCCGCTCAGGGCCATGTGGAGAGCACAGGGAGCAGCAAGTCAGGTCAGCATGGACACGCTGCCCTGGAGAACGGCTCCCTGGGGGCAAGGACATCCCTGGAGATAAGCAAAGGAGCAACTCTGTGCTTCCAGGAGGGGATCAATGACCAAGAGAAACCTATTTCTGAATGCACCAGCTTGGGGCAGCTTTCTCTATTGCTGGGGAGCTGCAGCAGCCTGAGGAGCCCTTGGGCCAGGAGTCTTTTCCTGGGAGAGGGGCTGGCACAGAACAACTTGTTGGCAGTGGACAAGAAGGATGTCTTGGAGACAGGCACAAGGGACACATGGAGACACTGTCCTCTGTCTCTTCATGCCATGGGTGGCCTTCAGCCCTGAGACACCTCCCTTTCCTTCCTTCACTCTCCATGCTTGGATGGACCTCAGGAAACATCCATGAGCATGGAAGAAGCACAAATCACCTGGGCTCAGTTCCCATCACTGTAGGGGAAGAGGAAAGATTGTGAGACACATGGGAGTGCAGGGATGCAGTGGGGTGTGTGTGGCAGCGTGTAAAAGAGAGGAAGAAGATGTGAAATGGCGAGGGGTGAGAGTGTGCCATGCTCAAGTGAAATATGTTCAGTTTTTATGTTGACACAGCAGAAGAAGGAGGTTCAGGGCTGGGACACGAAGCTAAATAGAAGGTTTCTAGTGAGTCAGGGGGTTGGCACACTTTGGTTAACCGAGGAGCATTAGTAGGTATTTGGGAGAAGCTGCACAGGTGATGGGGAACTCACAGGCATTGTGAGTTCAGTTAAACTTGGGACAGCAAGGGGTCAGAGTGAGGTGGGGAAGCAGGGGTGGAGATGGTCTCTTTGTTGAGACTGGAACCCCCCAACAGAACGGAAATCCTTTTCCTTTCTACTCTGGCTACTGTTTCTTCCAGTGAGACCCCTAGGAGTACACCAGTTCCTTACAGCCACAAGGCTTTTTTCCCATTCCCCACTCTCCATAGAGGCTGGGAGGTGTCCTGCTGCTCTCCTGCACTCAGTGTCACACACCCTCACATCTCAGTGCTCCCAGGAATGGCTCTCAGCATCCCATGAGGGAAAGGATCCCCCTGCCCAGGGTATGGGGTCACTACTAGATCATCCTGCTCAATGGAACATGTCAAGGGCTTTCACAGTCACCTTAACACTGGATTTTCAACCTGTAACCTCTGACTTCCTACTTCACCAGCTCGCAGGGACAGCAACCTTATCTCCTCATTCCTTCATGGGCTCTTCAGTGATGGCCATCAGTGGGGCCCACTGACATCCCCAGAGACTTGGAGGTTTGCTGCTGACTTTTACTGCTCTAGAGGCCACTTGAATCCACTTTCGGTGCCTGCAGTTCAGGAACTTGGCACCAGAGGGCTCATTAACATGCAAAATGCCCTAACAAGCCAAGTTTCTGGGCATAATTCAATTCCTCTGTTCTTAGGTGGCTAATTTGAGAGGCTACAGGAGTGTAGTCAAAGTACAAAGTTCTCAGTGATCAATGTCAGCAAGAAACAATTTATTCTTTATGCACCACACCATTTTTTTCTGCTTATGCATTAAGTCCCATCACCAAACTCCTATTGATACTGATCTTGAGTCCTGATTGAATCGGAATATGTAGGGAAGTCAAGACCCTGTATGTCAGACACTCTATGGGCAGTCTTCATCCCCATGTACAACCTCACATGTCTCTCATCAGCCACCTGGGACTGACAGCACCTCTGTTCAGATCAGAGCTTTCTCCACTCCAGCCTGTAGCTGCCTGATTTCGCCCACTGACACCAGTTTCCACTTGTTTTACTTGGGGAATGTCGTGCACCTGGATACAGAATGATGTTTCTTAATTATAAAAAAAAAAACTAAATGAATGTCCAGTTCAACTAAAAAAAAACCAAAACGCACTCCAGACCATTAATAAAGATATCAACCAGTGTTGCCCTAAGCGTTGGTCACTGAAGGAGGCCACTCGTAACTGGCTGCACTGTGACTGCATGGCTCAGTCAAGTTCCCACCCACTCCAGAGCTCAGCGGTTCGGATACAGAGAGACCAGGGGGCCTGTGTTAAAGGCCTTAGTAAAGTAAGGGCCCATTAATTCCCCTTGTGCACGCAGTCGTTCCTCTTCATGGAGAATGCAACTGGGCTGGCCAAGGGTGATTTTTATTTGCCCTTGCTGACTCTTCCCAATCTTGTCCATTTCAGGCCTGGAACCTTCTTCCAGGAGGATTTACTCCACCATCTTACCAGGGAATGAGGTGAGGCTGACTGGGCTGTAGTTCTCCAAATCCTCCTCCTGACTCTTCTTGAAGATGGGCGCAACATCTGCCTTTCTGCAGTCATCAACAGCCTTCCCAGAGGGCCCTGAAATTTCAAGGACAGACAAGCACAATCTTGCAAGGTCCAGCTTCCCCAGCACCCTTGGGTGTATCCTGTCCTTTTCCATGGACTTGTTTTCTTGGATGAGTGGAATGTGCCTCACTCAAAAGAGAGAAGCTGTAATATGTTTTATTGAGGCAAAATAATAATTAGACAGAGTTTGACATACTTGATGGAATTTAACAAAGTTTAACAGTGGTTTACCAGGATAAGGAAAAGGATAAGGAAGACTCTTTTGCCAAGTCATGAAGTTCAGAGTGGATCCACTTGCTTTCTAAACCCTTTGTGAAGCCTAGGTGCTCCAAGGGCCAATCTCAGCCTCAGACTCTGTTCTGGTTTTGTTAGTGAGGGGGGGCCTAAGGTGGTAGCTTCTGTAGGAAACTGCTAGAAGTCGCTCCCCTTTGTTTAGTGGACTCGGCCGGGCCTAGGGCGGACCCACTGTTGGCCAAGGCTGAACCGATTGGTAGCAGAATGTCCCATGATAACGCCTCTGCAATAACGTATTTAAGAAGGGGAAAACAGAAAAAAAAAAAGGAGAGATGTGAAGCAGCTGAGCAGGGGGCAGAGAGGGGGAGGCACGAGCCTTGTGGGCCTTGCAGGCCTCACCCTCTAGCCTCCCGCTGGGCGGCCGACTGGGCCCAACTCGGTCCGGCCTGGCTGCAAGAAGTGGAGAGGAGATGAGAAGTGAATAAGATGTAAAAAGGATCCTGAGAGGCGTCTGCCAGCCTGTTGTGAGGAACGGCTGCAGACGCCAATGTCAGTGAAGAAGGAGGGGGAGGAGTGACGCGGCTCCTGGCCAAGATTCCCCTGCAACTCGTGGTGAAGGCCATGGTGGAGCGGGTTGTCCCCCTGCAGCCCATGGAGGTCCACGGAGGGGCAGAGATCCACCTGCAGCCCGTGGAGGACCCCACACTGGAGCAGGTGGATGCCTGAAGGCGGCTGTGGCCCGTGGAGGGCCCGCTGGGACAGCTGTTCTAGAGGGACTGCACCCCGTGGAAGAGATGACCCACGCCGGAGCAGTTTCACGAAGGACTGTGGCCTGTGGGAGGGACCCCACGCTGGAGCAGAGGAGGAATGCAAGGCGTTCTTCCCCTGACGATGACACAGTGGCGTAAAACAACGCGTGATGAACTGACCGCGACCCCCATTCCCTTTACCCTCCCCGTGCCACTCGGGAGGGGAGGTAGCATAGATAATGTTAAGCCCGGGAAGAGAGAGGGGTGGGGGGAGGTTATCTTGTTCCCTGTCTCATTCTCCTGCTAATTTTGGAAATAAATGAATAGTTTTCCCCAAGTCGAGTCTGTTTTGCCCGTGACGGTAACTTTAAGGATTTCTCCCCGTCCTTATCTCAAACCTCGAGACGTTTTCCTTATATCATCTCCTTCTATTCTCTCGGAGGGTGGGGGGAGCGAGAGAGAGATTGCGTAGTCTGGTCCCGATCGGGGCTGAACTACGACTCCGGAACATCATGACTAGGGAAAGGTTCGCTTGTCCTGCATGTGGGCTTCTGCTGTCCTTTCACCTCCTCAAAGGGATTCCCCACCAGCCTCCAAGAGACACCTTCAGGTGCTGGCCTGTCTCTCAGCACTGCCTCATGACAGCTTGCAGCCAGCTCCATGGAGAGGGATGCAAGATTTGCTTCTTGCTTCCTCCACTCATTATGACATCATAAAATGTCTTGGAACAGCCTTGCTATGACATCATCCTGGTCTCTCAGCATCCTAAGATCCATCCCATCTGGTGCAATGGACTCTTAAGGGTCGACCTTACCTAAGTAACCTCTGACTCCATCTCCATCCACTGCTGTGTTTTGCCTGTGGTCTGACTTTTAAGCTGTCCCATGAATATTATCACGAAAAACTCTACAGCCTTTCAATGACAATTTAAGCTGACACAGGAACAAGCTCCTGCAATTGTGCATTTCTGTAGCAGTTACCAAAACACAATTATGCCACCTTTACATGGGGTTAATCCGCTCGGTTTGTGCTCTCAACAATTATGGCAATCTGATATAACTCATGTCCCGTCATTTGGCCAACACAAATATGTACATGTAACTATCGACACCCATTCCAGCTTATTGTTTTCCTCTGCTCATACAGAAGAACATGCTCGAGATGTTTGCCGACATTGGACGTCAGCATTTGCTTTCATGGGGGTTCCCACAGGTATAAAAACAGATAAAATGGGCCAGCGTATGCTTCTCACACAGTCCAAAACTTCCTTGCTCTTTGGGGCGTCGAGCATTTTACTGGTATCCCGTATAACCCCACTGGACGCGCAGTCATTGAATGTGCCCATGGTACACTTAAAAATATGCCGGTAAAAAAAAAAAGGGGAAATGGAAGGAAAATCTACAAACAAAAATTTAGCAAAAGAAATGTATGCGCTCAATTTTCTAAATCATTGGAGTGATAATACTTCCCCAATACAGAAATATTTTGGATCATCTACTGTAGATGATGACATCTGAGGGCAAGCTCCAGTGATGGTTAAGAATCTGGAAACAGGTAATTGGGAAAGACATTTCCTCTTATAACGTGGGGAAAGGATATGCTTGTGTCTCTACAGGAGCAGTGAACAAGTGGATCCCTGCACGATGGGTACGACCAGCGCTCAAAGCTGCCTTGTGTTCGTCGGATTGTAAGCAAGCTGTGTGGCAGCCCCATGGACATCAGTCACGGAGGGAACAAACGTGTGGGTAAACATGGCTGGTGCCACAGGGTGGGGCACCATTTGTCTGTCTGTGTCATCTACAAGTGACCCTTTCAGAACATGCTTGGTCAATCTGCCAGACAACGGTAGGACGGCAACTCTGTGTAAAACAACAGCAGCTGCGAGCGCTGAGTGCTGAACTACAAGAGATGGAACTTTTGGGATAAGTAAAGATGGACTTCTCTCTATTTTCTTTAACTATTCAAGAGCTAATGTTTCTAGAGGGGTAATGATTGTAAATGCTTTAAGATCTATACATTGCAATGACAGCATGGTGTAATCATGCAAGCACTAACACATCAAAATCCAGACAGCATAAAGGACCTAAACGAAATACACATAGCTTTGAATCTGATTGCCAAGATAATGTAGAGTTTTGGAAACCAAGTGAAATTATTGCTACTTCAATCTTTGCACCTGATGTGGCAAGTGCCCAGGCGTTAGCTACGCTAAATAAATTGGGCTGTTGGCTTGCTAAGCAAACGCATACAACTGCATTGGTATTATCAATGCTGCTAACTGATGTAGATTCTAAATGCTACGCTACTTTACAAAACAGAACCGCTGTTAGCCTGCAGAGCACATGTTTGACAGGCCTGGTTGTTTGCGCTGGCCACGCATGCAGCAACGTCTGGTCAGTAATCTTTCACTGAATCTGCTGAGCGTATAAACAGAGGTGGCTCGGAGCGAAGGGGAGAGGATGGACCCAGAGCACGCTTTATTAACAACAGGGGAGCCCTGAAGGTGCTGCACCTGCCTCCCTTCTCTGCTCTGACCCAAATGATCATCATCCTCTTGCTCGCTGGTGTCTTTGGAGTAGTCGGGTTGGTAACAGAACAGATCAGTAGTAGATTTTTTATTATTAGCACAAAATCATGGTTGTCAGGATTTTGATGGGCTTTGCTGCATGAATCTGTCTGATTATTCAGAATCTATTCACAAAAGTATTCAAAACTTGCAAAAAGGAGTACAAAAACGGCAACAAAGTGATGGTTTTGATATATTCAGAAATCTTTTTGGTGGATTGATTTAAGCCTATTACAAATAGCTGTAGAACGCTTATTCATGCTCTTTATGTATGTATTTTGATCTGTATTTAGCGTGTGTGTTAAAATGTGTGCAGACTTTAATAGACAAAGTGTTGAAACAAGCCTCTTCTCATAAATAAAGAAAGGGGGAAATGTGGGTATTTTTTTGAGCCAGTACAGTGTCAGTGAAAGCAAACTGACCTTGGGAGAGGGATACAATCATGCTCGCTGGAAGAAAGCCATGGAATGAGAAGGGAAGCTTTAAGATACAAGACCTTGTTAGCAGGATTTACGGCTTTTTTCAACAGAGGCCTGGGGAAAAAAAAAACCTAGTCATTGGCCTTGTAGATAAGAAAGTCACTGGAGTTGATCTATCTATAATGGTGGAAGAGTGCCGTAGTAGAAAATTATTAGAAGGTAGTGAAATTTAGTTTTGCTTAATTAATTACGATTATGTATATCGTGTGTTCAGTAATCATATTGACTAAGCTTCTCTGTGGCATAACTGGGTGGTTGCTGTCCTTGGCTAAAATCAGAATTGAGACACTAGGTATCTCAGTAAGCATAATCATTAACATTTTGTGTTTGAGTCACCTGCCTACAAAAATGATACAGAAAATACTACATCAGATATTGATAGTAGAAAAACAAAAAGAGGGAAATTTGGTAACAGAGAGTGCAGCACAGCTGTCTGATATTGAAGAATTTGAGCTATGTCCTTGAACACCACTTGCTCAATAACAAAAAAAAAGCTGCAATAAGAACAAGATAAGTAAATACCAAATGCAAAAATAGTAAAGGCAACTAAAAAATCTATAAGCAATCCAAACCAAGCTTAAGGCACGTGAACATTTTATTGCTACCAACAGAATTAGATGATTAAGTACGTGCACTTCACGTGTAACTGAGAAAAATTATAAAAGACTTATGCTGACGGACAATAAAGGTCTCCGGAACACCATCCGTGTTTTTACTGCAACACCTCCAGATTCCTAGAGCTACCAGGACTGGGGGATAAACAGAAGAGCGACGTAAAAAGAATTTCCCAGGGGATGGGGGAAGTATTTCCAGCCCTGTATAGAGGCTCCCCGCAGGAACAGACAGTTCTCTGTGCCTCCGGCCAGAGCAGGGCCAACAGCCTGGATTGGCAGACCCCCCAAAAGTTCTCGAGCGAATGGGCTGAAAGACAGGATCTGGGGGAGGAAAGTCACTCCCACTGTAAGAGAAGATATGATTTGTGACTGCCTGAGGCACCTGAACATCCCTAAGTCCATAGGATTTGACAAGACACATCCCAGAGTCCTGAAGGAACAGGATGACGGGCTGCTGCAGCTGCAAAGCCACTCTCCATGATATTTGAAAAGTCATGGCAGTCAGATGATGGCCCTGGTGACCGGAGAAAGAGAAACATCTGTATCTCCTCTTGCTCATCAGCTAGTCCAGCTGCAAGTCCACTGGTGAACTGCAAATGCACAAAGTGCTCCCACCGGCAGCCGGCCCCAGACGTTCTGTGTTTCCCACTGCTGGGTGCCCCGGACCTCTGTCGGTCGCTTGCAGCCACGTCTCGGACCATCGTGCCTTCTGGGACACGGGGCCTGGCTCCGCGATAAAGGGTGGTTTATTAGCAGCAGGGGTTTCCCGCAGACCCGCCCTCAGCATTGCCAGGTTCGGGGGCTACAGTCGCAGGCTGTTTCCGCCTGCTGGTCTCCGGGGAAACATAGCGCACAAGGGCTGAGGCCAGGAAACTGTGGGGCTGTTCTGGGAGGTTCACAGACTTTACTTGGGTTTTTTTTTTTTTAAAGAGCAGGCAGCCACATGCCCCAGCACTACAGCTCCCAGCATGCTCCGGGAGCAACATGGCAGACAAGGAGCCCCAAGCCCCAGCACTACAGCTCCCAGCATGCCCCGGGAACAACATGGCCGACCAGCAGCCACATGCCCCAGCACTACAGCTCCCAGCATGCTCTGGGAGCAACATGGCCGACCAGCAGCCACATGCCCTGCACTACAGCTCCCAGCATGCTCTGGGAAAAAATGGCCGACCAGCAGCCACGTGCCCTGCACTACAGCTCCCAGCGTGCTCCGGGAGCAACTTGGCCGACCAGCAGCCACATGCCCCAGCACTACAGCTCCCAGCATGCTCCGGGAGCAACATGGCAGAGACAAGGCGACACAAGCCCTAGCACTACAGCTCCCAGCATGCTCCGGGAGCAACATGGCAGACAAGCAGCACACTCCCCAGCACTACAGCTCCCAGCATGCTCCGGGAGCAACATGGCAGACAAGCAGCACACTCCCCAGCACTACAGCTCCCAGCATGCTCCGGGAGCAACATGGCAGACAAGGAGCACACTCCCCAGCACTACAGCTCCCAGCATGCCCTGGGAACAACATGGCCGACCAGCAGCTACATGCCCCAGCACTACAGCTCCCAGCATGCTCCGGGAGCAACATGGCAGACAAGCAGCACACTCCCCAGCACTACAGCTCCCAGCATGCTCCGGGAGCAACATGGCAGACAAGGAGGACACTCCCCAGCACTACAAATCCTTTTACCATCCTTTTACTGCATTCCCGGGAGTTAAAAGTGTGTGGTGGGTCCTCACTAATGATGGAAGAAGATGTATTTGTACTCTTTCATCAGGGTATCCCTGAGCTCCTGGTTCCTCAGTCTGAGGAGGTGCTCATGATGATGACTGATGATGGGACTGCATCGGTGGACAAAGGATGGGCAATGGATATCATCTACCTGGACTTGTGCAAGGCATTTGACACTGTCCCGCATTACATCCTTCTCTCTAAACTAGAGAGACATGGGTTTGATGGACGGACCACTCGGTGGATAAGGAGTTGGCTGGATGGCCGCACTCAGAGAGTGGTGGTCAACGGCTCAATGTCCATATGGAGACCGGTCATGAGTGGCGTCCCTCAGGGGTACGTGTTGGGCCCGGCCCTGTTCAACATCTTTGTCGGCAACATGGACAGTGGGATAGAGTGCACCCTCAGCAAGTTCACCAATGACACCAAGCTGTGTGGTGCCGTCGACTCGCTGGAAGGGAGGGATGCCATCCAGAGGGACCTGGACAGGCTGGAGAGGTGGGCCCGTGCCAACCTCATGAAGTTCAACCAGGCCAAGTGCAAGGTCCTGCACCTGGGTCATGGCAATCCCAGGCACAAATACAGGCTGGGCGGAGAATGGATTGAGAGCAGCCCTGAGGAGAAGGACTTGGGAGTGCTGGTGGACGAGAGGCTCAACATGAGCCGGCAATGCGCCCTTGCGGCCCAGAAGGCCAACCGCATCCTGGGCTGCATCAAGAGGAGCATGGCCAGCAGATCGAGGGAGGTGATTCTGCCCCTCTACTCTGCCCTGGTGAGACCCCACCTGGAGTACTGTACTGGAGTTCTGGAGTCCCCAACACAAGAAGGACACGGACCCGTTGGAAAGGGTCCAGAGGAGGCCACAAAGATGATCAGAGGGCTGGAGCACCTCTCGTATGAGGACAGGCTGAGAGAGTTGGGGCTGTTCAGCCTGGAGAAGAGGAGGCTCTGGGGAGACCTGACAGCGGTCTTCCAGTACCTCAAGGGGGCCTACAGGAAAGATGGGGAGAGGCTGTTCAGCAGGGCCTGCTGTGATAGGACAAGGGGTAATGGGTTTAAATTAGAAGGAGGTAGGTTTAGATTAGATATTAGAAAAAAATTTTTTACAATGAGAGTTGTAGAATACAGGAACAGGTTGCCCAGAGAGGTGGTGGATGCCCCATCCCTGGAAATGTTCAAGGCCAGGCTGGATGAGGCTCTGAGCAACCTGATCTAGTCAGGGATGTCCCTGCTTCTTGCAGGGGGGTTGGACTAGATGACCTTTGAAGGTCCCTTCCAACTCTAACCATTCTGTGATTCTATGATATACGTCTATATATGTATTTTATATATATATTTTTATATGTGAACATTAAGTACATACAGGAGTTAAGTACATACAGTGTTAAAAATGTAGGTATAAACCAGATGAACCCTTTTTGTAACAAGAGCTAATGGAGTGAACAATTACAGTTTAAATGTGAACAGAAACAAAAGGAAGAGGCCAGGACAGGGTTCTCCGCTTCCCTTGGCTGCTGAACAAGCCCTGACAGGTCTGGAGCAGAGGGGCACTTCAAGAGGGTGGAGCAGTGCCCGAAAGCGGGCATGGAAGAGATGGAACGCTCCCAGGGGCTACTTCCCCCTCCTAGGAGGCCTCCAAGGGGCCCTTGTAACAAATCCTGTCAGGTGCCAGGAAGGGCCTGACCCTGTGGGTCAGACTGGGTGGCCCCCTCGCCTGAGCCCAGCCCAGCCAGGCAGCCGTGCAGGCTTAGCGGGGTGGAGTCTGGGCTTTGCACGGCGCAGCAAGACATGGGCCGTGCGGGCTGTGAAAGTGGAAAGCCAGGACAAAACGTCAACTTGAGAACATGTGCACAGGCACAAAGAGGAGAAGACCCACAGGGAATCCCTCAAAAGAACCACATGAATGAGAATAAACAAGCAACGGGCCTGTGCACTCAAAGCTTCATTGTGAGGTGTCACACCAGGACGTCAGGTGGTGGTGGGGAGCTCCCTTTCCCCACGGATGTGGGGGATCTCACAGCCACCTGTAAGGCCATTGTGGGGTGCAGGCTGGTGCTGCATGTTTTGCCTTCTCCTTAGGTTGATGACCTGATTGAATGGTTCAAAAAACTCCAGATGACTGAGTGAGGGGAGGAGTCAGGAGTGGGCTGGGACTTGTCCAGGTCCACCTGAGCCACACCAGCCAAACCCCGTCCACTGTGTGTATGGCATGTGGAAGGATGGGGAAGGGCCTTGTGATGGTTGATGCAAATGCACTGAGTGCTGCAGGACCTAAGCAGCATCCAAGTGGTGTGGAAGAAGAGGGGGAGATTGTGCTGGGTCTGGCTGGGAGGGAGTTCATTGTCTTGACAGCAGCCCACACAGTGCTGTGCTTTGCGACGGTGTCTGAAAGAGTGCTGAGACCACACTGATGGTGTAGCTACTGCTGACCAGTGCTGGCTTAGTGTCAAGGCCTGCTCTGTGTCTCACTCTGCCACCACAGCGAGGAGGCTGAGGGTCAGTAAAACGATGAAGGGTGACAAAGTCAGGACAGCTGACCCCATCAGAGCAGAGATATTCCATGTGGTATGGTGTCTTGTTCAGCACTAAAACTGGGAGAGGAGTTTCTCCCAAGTAGCCATTGCCCAGAGCCTGGCTGGGCTTTGATCTGCTGGTGCGAGTGGTTGCCTCTCCATGGACTGTTTCCTTTCCTTTTTCCCCTCCATTTATTAAGCGATGTTTATCTTCCCCCCTGAGTTTTTCTCTTGCTTTTGCCCTTGCAGTTGCCTCCCCCATCCTGCTGAGGGGGAGTGAGGAAGCCACTGGCTGGGCATTTAGCTGCCGAGGGGGGTCACTCCACCACAGGAGCACACAGCAAATGGGTTGGTAGTGCTGGTGAGGTCCCTGCTGCCTGAGGAGCTGACAGGCTCATGGCTTGGTAGGAACTTGTGAGGTCACTGTTGGCAGAGTGGCTGACAGGCCAGGACCAGGCGCAGGGCTTGTATAGGTGCTGGTGAGGCCACTGCAGACCGGACACCTCGACAACGACTCCACGGCAAACAGGGGGACACGTACTCGTGAGGTCACTCCCCGCTGAGTAGCTGGTAGGCGCGGAGCAGGCCCGTGGACTGTGTTGGCTGTTGTGAGGTCTCTGCTTCCTGCATGGGTGGCAGGGCAAGAGCAGGCCCACGGTCTGTGTGGGTGCTTACAAGGTCACTGTTTCCCGAGTAGCTGATAGGGCAGGCGAAGGCCAAAAGCCTGTGAAGGGGTTTGTGAGCTCGTTAGTGTCTGAGTACTTCATAGACCCAGAAGAAGGTTCGTGGGTTGTGCAGGTTCCTATGAGGTCACTTGTGCCTGAGAAGCCAATAGGCCAGGAGCAGACTTGTAGGTTGCGTAGGTGTTTGTGAGGCTACTGGTGCTTGAGCAGACGGCAGGCCAGGAGCTGGAACCTGGCCTGTGAACGTCCTGGGGATGTCAGTGGTGCCTGGGTACCTGATAAGGCAGGAGCCGGTACATGGCAGTGGCAGATGCTGTGACATCACCTGTGGCAGGATGGCGGATAGGCCAGCAGCAGGCACACGGCTCGTATACGAGTCCATGATTTCACTGGTGCCTGAGCAGCTTTCAGGCAAAGCAATGGCTTGTGTGAGTGCTTCTGCTGCCATCAAGGTCATATTTGGACTCTACCCAAACATGGCTTTTTGGATGAACCATCGTTGGCAGAGGCTCGTACACAGCACACACACACACGTGTGACGGTGGCACACGTGAGCATGCAGCAGCAGAAGTCGAAGGGTGTGAGGGCACTGTCAGGATAAGTCATGAGCACACAGCTGCTGCACTAGGACAGCGTAAGGTCACGTCACCGGTGGCACCTCCTGGCCGAGGGGCTGGTAGCAGAGCAGCCATGCGCATCAGAGGGACATCACGGGGAGGGGGAGCTGTCCGGCCCCGCGTCTGCGAGGCTGAAGGAGCAGCCCGTGCAGCCCTGGCTGGAGCGGTTGGGGTGGGGGTGGCTCGGGGGCACGGCAGGGCTGCGCCGGGCAGGGTGCCAGGAGGAAACCACAGACTTCCTGCCCGGGCGCGTGGGGGGAGCACGGCGAGCGCTGCGAGGTCACGTGGGCTGTGGTTTGTGCACCTGCAGGCTCCAGCTCCTAATCCCCCCGCAGGGAATAACGGCCCCTCAGTGACACGCTGAGAGTCAGGGACACATCTGAGCCTCCGGGCTGCACGTCTGCTGCCGGGGCAGGGACGTGTCCCAGATCCGGCTCCTGCAGGGACCCACCCTGGGACTCTCAGGGGAGGGGCGGGGCAGCCAGCACTCCCGGGATGGAGCTCTTCCCCTGGCCAAAGACTTTTCCCAGCTGCTGCTCCCAGCACAGCAAGGTCTGTAGCAGGGCCAGGGGCTGTTTCCTTCCCATCCTGACACAGACTCTGGTGCAGTCCCAGCTCCATGGTTCCCATGGTTTGGGTGCAGCTGGACACTTGCCTCCTGGCTTCTTGGATGAGCCCAGGGCAGGAGATGCTCAGTGCTCCCAGTCCCCACAGCAGGGTGCAAGGGGTGACAGACCCGGTTCCCCTCCACACCCAGCTTGTCCCGTGACGATCCCCCACCGCAGTGACCATGACACCCATGACACATATGTGTCCCTCAAATATGGTCATGAACGGCGCTGGAGAAGTTCATTGGAGGACTGGGCTGTGTCGGAGGCGAGATAGCTCCCGATAATGTCTAAAAAGGTGCTGCTGCTTTGATTGGCTCCTCCTGCGGCTGGATCGGCATCTGTAGAGATATATCACCCTCTCATCGTCATTGTCCCTGTGAGTGCCCGTGAGCCGTGACAGGGAGCGGTGTGTAGCAGGGCTGTGCCAACAGGACAGGAGCCTCAGGATGGGGACAGAGGGACTGCTGTCTCCTCAGGTGCTGTGGCTGCTCCTCTGCGTGCAGCTGTGCAGGGGTGAGTGCCAGTTCTCTTCTCTCACGGCCCAGGCCAGTGGGCACCAGGGGGGTCATTGGGATCCCTTTGGGAATGGGGTTTCTTTGCAGGTGCCATTGAGATGAGGGTCAGAAGGTGCTCTGGTCCATGCACCTTCTGGCTCTCCCTGTGCCTCGCCATGTTTATGGCAGCCCGTGCCTGACACCCCATCCTTGGTACCATTTTGGGAGGCCTTGTTCCCCAGTGCTGTGCCCCTGAGGCTGGCGGTGGCCCGGCTGGTGATGGCCGCTCTCAGCAAGGACCAGGGCACAGCAAATCTCCGGGGTGCCCCAGAGGGTTTGTGTGCTGCTCGCTGTCCCCAGAGCCCGAGGGAGCCCCAGCCCTGGGAAGGCATTTTGTGCTCCACAGCGACAGAGGGACTGGGCTGTCTGCACCCACAGGTGGCAGAGGACTTTCCTTCCTGGGGGCTCCAGCCAAGCACAGGGCTGAGCTGCCTCCAGGGTCGAGGAGGGGACATGGGTTGGAGGGATCCTCAGGATCATCTCAGTGGACATGGAAAGCCCTGGGGAGGGTGTGGGTTTGGGTGATGTCAGGGTGGGTAGTGGTCAGGGGAAGCTGTGAGCCTGGGGGCGTGGGGCTGTTCAGGGTGTTTTGGTCTGCAGAGGAGTGGGTGTCCTGTGCAGGACTGGGGGGACGGTGTGTGGGTGGGTATGGGCAGGGGCTGTTGGAATGGGGGGGTGCTAAGGGCTGTGGGGCAGTTAATGGCCCAGCAGGGCTGGGGTTGGGTGCTCCAGCTTGCAGAGACCTTGGGGAGAGGAGGGACACACACACTTCCCCAGAGACAACTCAGAGAGGAGGGGGTCCCACCCCAGGGCCTGTGACTCAGCCCAGGCAGGGAGGACTCCCAGATCTGTGGTCTGGGCCTTGGCACTCCGCTGACCATTCCCGTGTTGGTGTTTGAAGGGGCTGCGGAGGTGAGGCTGGAGGATGGTGGCAGCCGATGTGCTGGGAGAGTGGAGGTGAAGCAGCAGGGCCGGTGGAGGACCGTGTGTCATCACTTCTGGGACATGAAGGACGCTGCAGTGGTTTGTAAGCAGCTGGGCTGTGGATCTGCTCTTCAAGCTCACCGGAAAGCATACTTTGGGCCAGGATCTGGCCCCATTTGGACATCTGGCCTTGACTGCGGTGGCACCGAGTCTGCCCTGTCTGACTGCTCACACAAAGAACAGTATATACAGCTCTGTGACCACAGTATGGACGCTGGAGTGACGTGTTCAGGTAAGAGGTGAGCCTGTTCTCCACCTTTGTGGACAGAATAAGGGAAGGGACCTGGCTGTGTCCTCAGAGAGCACTGAGTGTGCACCAGAGCAGGGTCTGGTGTGTCCGGTCAGGCTGCCAAGCTAGGACTGTCATTGCTGGTGTCCCTGGTTGCTGGGGAAAGCCCAGTGGGAGCCCACCTCAGAGTGCCTGTTGCATGCCTGGACCCTGAGGTGGCTCAGATTAATCCTCCTGCCCAGCCCTAGGGTGTCTGTTGGTTCCCACCTCTCTCCTCTGGTTCACCCAGGACATTTCTGGCAGCACTGAGGACCAGGCCCACCATGCCAGGGGCACCAAGAGCAGCTCATGCAACCACTCCCATCCCCAGGAATGGATGTGAGGGGGGCAGGGACTTTTGGGTTGTGCCCCCTGGCAGACACAAGTCCCTGGGCCGAAGCAAAGGGGATGTTCAGCGGGAAGAGCAGGTGTTGGGCGGAGGGGCAGGGTGTCAGGTTGGCCCCTCATTCCTCTTCCATGAGAAAGCTCTCGCTCCATGAGAGCCAGCCCACAGGGACATGGTCCTGTGCAGACAGGGCTGAGCTGCTGCCCAGCATCCCGTGCCTGCCCCACTCCCTGCCTGCCCTGCACCACAGGGGCTTTGCCAGGACTTGCTGGCTGTCCTCAGGGCCAGTCCTTGCCCTGGAAGTTTGTGTCAGCCCCGGGCTGCTCCTTTGCCTGCTCTGCTGCCCTCTGCCTGAAATCCTGCTGGGGTTGTGCACACCTGGCAGCGTACGCTGGTCCTGGGTGACGACCCCCTTCCCAGGCAGGCACTGGAGCTGGGGGCAGCCTTGCCGTGCCTTTGCCCTGTGACATGTCCCATCTAACAGGGGTGCCCCAATGGCCCAGGAATCTCGAGTAATGTGGTGCATTCCTGGCAGCACCAAGTGTTTCCTCAGCCTGCCCTGAGCTCGGAGGGCACAGCAGGCGTCAGGGGACCACAGTGCCTGGGCCCGTCTCCCTGGGCTCAAGTTCTATGGCCACTGCAGGTCCTGGGGCTGGTGCTGGGCAGCCCAGCGTCTATGGGGCAGCAGCAGTTTGTCTGAGCAGTGCCTACAGCTGGGGGTTTGGGAGCACAGCAAGCCCCCGCGTGCTGTCATGATGCATGAGGAGTGGCAGGGGGTCCCTGGAGTGTTTGTGCCATTAGCACCCCCTGGGAGCTGCTGGGGTGGGTGTGGGGCTCTTTGCCTGCAGCCACCTTGGAGATGAGGTGAGACGTGGGCATGTCACTGCCAGAGGGCTGTGGGAACTTGCAGAGGTCTTTGGTTTCTCCAGGATTTGTCCGGCTGGTTGGTGGGGACAGCCCCTGCTCAGGACGTGTGGAGATCCGTGATGGGAGCCAGTGGAAAACTGTCTGTGACTCAGACTTTGGTCCCAAAGCTGCTGACGTGGTCTGTGGGGAGCTGCAGTGTGGTGCAGCCCTGGCCATCCCTGGGGCAGCTCACTTTGGAGAAGGTGTTGGTGCCATCTGGGACAGAGAGTTGCAGTGTGCGGGGAATGAATCCCTTCTTGCCTTCTGCCCCAGGGGAGCCCCCAGGGACCAGCCCTGCACCCACGCGAATGCTGCTGGTGTCACCTGCACACGTAAGGACTCAGGGTGGTGCTGAACACCGGGGCTGCGCTGGGGATGGGGGAGCAGGGCGGGGACTGTGCTGTGCTGGGCGTGAAGACAGGAGGGGTGATGTGGTTGTCTGCAGGAGGAGGAGAAAGGAATGGTGTCCCTCTGGCCTCTCCCCCAGCTACAGAGGGTACAAAGCACCAATGCACCCTCTCTCATCTTTCTCTGCCCCCAGAGTACACAGGGTTCAGGCTCCTGAACGGCAGCACAGCGTGCAAGGGGAGGGTGGAGGTCCAGGTGCTGGGGACCTGGGGCACCCTCTGTGCCTCCCACTGGGATCTCTTGGATGCCCACGTTCTCTGTCGTCGCCTTGGCTGCGGGTTTGCTGAGTCCATTCCAAGAGGAGAGCATTTTGGGAGCGGCACCAGCCCCATCTGGAGAGACTCATTCCACTGTAATGGAACTGAAGCCCACCTGGGACAGTGCCCAGTGACTGCCCTGGGTGCCTCGCTGTGCTCCCATGAGAACTATGCTGCTATCATTTGCTCAGGTAAGTGCTGGGGAAACACCGAATTAATTCAATTTTCCCTTAGGTGTGACACGGCCACCCAAAGCGGGGGACCCCATGGCAGCTCCTGGCTGCGTTTCTCCCTGCATAAATGTGCTGTGCCAGCAGCGATCTCAAGAGCTTTTCCTGCTCAGACTGGCTGCTCTGATGTGGACAGATGAAGATTGAATGGGGACAGATGCCTGTAGCCCCCAGGGCAGCAGCCCAGGCCCTGGGGCCACCGCCAGGCCCGGGCTTTTTTCTGTACTGCTGCATGACGGGCCAGGGACGGTTCTGTGGGGCTCAGCTCCATCTGTCTGGCTGCAGACAGCCCTGTCCCAGCTCCACAGTGAGAACCGCAGAGCCCAGTCCCACACCCAGAGGGGCTGCGCAGGTGCCCCCGGCAGCTGCAGATGAGTTGAGGGGTCAGACGCAGAGTGGACATGAGCTTCTGGTGCTGGGCAGCCCAGGATCTATGGGGCAGCAGCAGTTTGAGCAGTGCCTATGGACGGGGGTTTGAGAGTGTAGCGAGCCCCCGCGTGCTGTAATGATGGGGAGTGGCAGGGGGTCCCCGGTGTGTTTGTGCCATTAGCACCCACTGGGAGCTGCTGGGGTGGTTGTGGGGCAAATGTACCGGCTGCTGTTCCCTCCTGTGGGTGCCACAGCAGGGACGTGTTGGGTGGCTCTGCCTCACCAAGACCAGAGACAGCGTCTTGCTCAGGAAGGCTCAGGACTGGGAAATAAATCCTGTGGGAACCTGCTCCTGAAGCTCAGCGCAGAGGGCTGGGGGCAGGCGGACGAGCACCACTGCGCCATGAGGGGGCCAGAGCCTGTAGAGGTGCTGCGGGTTTTGGGCTCTCCGGTGCTGACAAGGGCTGGGGCACGGCTGCTCTCCCCAGGCCCAGCTGCCTCCATGTCGCTGCGGTTGGTGGGCGGAGGGAGCCGGTGCGACGGGCGAGTGGAGATCTTCCAGCGCGGGACGTGGGGCAGAGTCCTGGATGACCAGTGGGACGCGCAGGAGGCCAGCGTGGTGTGCCGCCAGCTGCAGTGCGGAGAGGCAGAAAAAGCCTACAACCCCCCAAAGGCTCAGAGAGGGACCGGTCCTGTGGGGCTGCGAGGAGTGCGGTGTGCAGGGCACGAGGCCAACCTGAGCCTCTGCAACACCTCCCTGCCTGCGAGCGCACTGGTGGCAGGGATTGCAGAGGATGTGGGGGTCGTTTGCCAGGGTGAGTGGCGCTGCATTGGCCCCTCCAGGCTTTGGGCTGGGTGGGCAGCCGGCCCCTGATGGCAGCTGATGTTTCTTCCCGCTGCAGGGAGCCGGCAGCTCCGGCTGGTGAATGGGTCCGGGCGCTGCGCTGGGAGAGTGGAGATCTACTACCAGGGCAGCTGGGGGACCGTCTGCGATGACGGCTGGGACCTGCCCGACGCCACCGTCGTTTGCCAGCAGCTGGGCTGCGGAGGGGCGGTGGAGGCGGTTGGCTCCGCTCGGTTCGGGGAAGGCTCTGGGCAGATCTGGCTGGACGGTGTGAACTGCTCCGGGGCTGAAGCTGCTCTCTGGGACTGCCCGTCAGGGTCCTGGGGGCAGCACAACTGCGCGCACAAAGAGGACGCAGGTGTCGTCTGCTCAGGTCTGTGCTGGGAACGGTGGTGGGAGCTGCGTGCCCAGGGATGCTGGGATGAGGCTGTTCCTGGCTGCCTCTGAGCCTGCCCAAGCCCATCCCGGGGATGCCCACACATGGGTCCCCTCATTCCCACTGGGGGTCTGTAGGGAGCTCAGCTGTCCGCGAGGGAGAGCGGGAAGGGCAGGGGTGTCTGTGCATCAGGGACTTTTCTCCACCGGTGCTTACAAGGGGGACTTCTTGGCCATTCCTTTGCCTTCCTGCGGGCCTGGGTGTTGCAGGGCATCCCTGCTCCCATAGCCCTGGACCAATCTGTTCCCCTTTGGGGCCTTTCCTCCCAGAGTTCGTGGCGCTGAGACTGGAGAACAGCACCAACTGCTCCGGGCGCCTGCAGGTTTTCTATAACGGGACATGGGGCAGTGTTTGCTCCAACTCAATGCCTCCCAAAACGGTGTCACTGGCGTGCAAGGAGCTGGGCTGTGGGGACAGAGGCTCCCTGGAAACACGCTCGACCTCTGGCAGAGTGTCTGGCCCCACCTGGCTGGATTTTGTGGAATGTGGGGAGAAAAACAGCTCCTTCTGGCAGTGTCCCTCTGCTCCCTGGAACCCACAGTCGTGCGATGATCTGCAAGAGGAGACCCACATTACCTGCAATGGTAATTCTGAGCTACAGGGGCACCAGCATCCACCCAGCTCCTGCCACCTGCTTGAAACCCTCAACTGCACAGACAGGGCCTGCAGGGGCTTTTCCTTGCTGGCAGCAAAACGGGACTGCAGCTCTCAGAGCCCCACACGTTCACCAGCAGTTGCCAGCCGGGTTCCCAGTTTGGCCCAGGCGAGGCACGGGTGTCTCCAGGCAAAGTCTCAGAAGAGACCAGCCAGGGCTCCAAGGTGTGGCCGTTTCACCGACACCCTCCTGCTGCTCTGTCAGCCAGGGTCCCTTTGGGGCTGAGCAGTCAGGGCCCCCCACATTGCCGCGTGTGTCCCCCGAATGGCCGGGGTTCAGCTGCTGCGGTGAGCGAGGTGGCGCAGGGAGGCACCAGCAGAGCTCGGCCCCGTTCTCTGCTGCACGAAGCCCCCCAGCAGCCCCTTCACCAAGGCATTTCCTTCTGCAGGGAGACAGCAAGAAACGCCTCTGGCCCTGGGGGCTATGTGCCCAAACGCCTCGAGTTGCACAGGTAGCTGCTTCTGTGTGCCCCTCTCACCTGGCGGGGCTCTGCCTGCTGTCCCAGTGCCCTGCGAGGTGTCTGCCTTCTCCAGCCAGGGAGAAGATTCGTGCCGTGGGAGGCGAGAACGGGTGCTCGGGCAGAGTGGAGGTCTGGCACCGCGGCTCCTGGGGGACGGTGTGCGGCGCCTCCTGGGACATGCAGGACGCTGAGGTGGCATGCAGGCAGCTGGGCTGTGGCCCTGCGGTGTCTGCCCTGGGTGAAGCTGCATTTGGGGAGGGGACGGGCCCCATCTGGCTGGAGCAGGTGGAGTGCCGGGGGACAGAGCCATCTCTGCAGGACTGCTGCGCACGGCCTGGGAACAGCGGTGCCTGTCGGCATAAGGAAGATGCTTCCGTGCGCTGCTCAGGTGAGTGGAGAGGCTGGAACCACTCACAGGGGTGCTGGCAAGGAGCTGGGGAAGATGTTTTCCCCGCTGGGTCCCAGCACGCCCTCAGAGCTCCTGAGAACCACGCAATCCCTGCAGAGCGTGGGAACTTGGTGCCAAATGGGGAGCAGCTTCTGTGAGGCTGAATGTCCCTTGGCCTCTGCCCAGGGACGTCTCCTGGGCTGCCTGTGCCATCCTACCCATGGCCCAGAGCAGGGCCCAGAGCTCTGCCCCAGCCACATTGACCAGCTCTGCAAGAGGGGCAGTTTGGGTGGGCTGTGTCAGGGATGTCTGCATGTGACACGCGCTCCCTGCTACCCTCACACCCACCCTCTCAGCCCAGCTCTCCTTTCTCTCTGCAGCTGCAGCCAGGGCGACAGCACCAACCCCTCGAGCAGGTAACATGTCCTCCTTGCCAATGCCGAGTCTTTGTGGAGCCAGACTGTCACCTGCAGCTGGAGGGAGGGGGCTCCTTGCTGGGGCAGCCATGGGGAGAGTTGGGGAGGCTGTCATTTACCCAGCAGGCTGGGAGCTTCCCCATCACCCACGGACGTCCCCCATCCCCGGAGTAACGGGGGTCAGGAGTGGGGTGTCCCAGCTCTCGCAGGCCTGGTGCTGCCCTTTCTGTGTTCTCGTTATGCAGATCCCACGCGTGGCCGCCTGACTGGCAGTGGGAGCCTCTCATTGCCCGTCATCATCTGCATCATCCTGGGAGCCCTGCTCTGCCTGCTCCTGGCCCTCCTGGTCGGGCAAGTGCGAAGCGCCAGGGCTGGGCACAGAGGTGGGTCCTCTCCCTTGGGCGCAGGGGAATGTGTCTCCTGGCAGGACAAGGGGTGCTGTCGGTGTCGGCGAGGGGCACAGGCAGAGCTGGGGGGGACAAGACTGTGTGCTGCTTGCTGTCCCATGCGCTGCCCCATTGACTGCCTGGCCAGAGGGGCACAAGGGCTGTCTCTGAGGGGATGGTGTGAGATCGTAGCTGCTGCAGACCTTCTCCGTGGGGACATGGCCCTCACTGAGGAAGCAGCAGCGGTGACTGGACAGCGCAGCGAGTCTGTGCTGTGGGGTCAGCCCTGTGCTGGCCCAGGGGAACAGGGCTGGGGGAGCAGAGCGGGTTCCCATCCCCTCTCCAGCTGTCCCTGAACCAGCCCTGCCTCTGTCCGCAGGCTCCCAGAGAGCCTGGGAGCCCTTCCCTGAGGCCGTGTATGAGGAGATTGGCTACAGCCCAGCGTGGGAGAAGCAGGAGACGTTCGGCAGCACAGGTGGGTATGCATCCCTCGTGGGGAGCACATCTGCAGGGCTCTTTCCCCTGGCCCCTTCCCAGGGCTGGCCCCCTGCAGACCCCTTGCCCATGGTCCCTGCAGTGCTGGGGCTGCGGGGTCTTTGGGGAAAGCAACCAGGTCCTGGACCCAGGAGAGAAGCTTCCTCCCTAACGGATCTGCCCATCCCAGCCGGGGACAGCCCCTCTCTGCCTGCCCCTACATCCCATCTGACAGCCGAGGGCTGAGGGAAGGGGCTGTGCTGGAGCATCTCTGGGAGCCCCTTTGAGACGGGGGTTTGTCCCAGGGGAGCAGGGTACATCCTGAGCCCTCCGCCCCACTCAGCCCTGGGTCTGTGGGTCCCCCGTCCCCAGCAGAGCTGACCACAAGCTGAGTCAGCAGGGCTCACCCCAGGAACACCCGCTGCACCTCTCTCCAGGCTCCTATTCGGAGGGGTCCCTGACCAAGCTGCAGCCCTACCCCAGGGACAGCAAGGAGGAGGATGATCTGGGATCAGCACCAGGTAACGGGGGGCAGGAAGGGGTTGATCTCTCCTCCCTGCAGATGTGTGATGGACAGCAATGTCTCTGAGTGTCACTGTTAGAGTTGGAGAGGAGATGAGGGGTCTCCTGTGGTGCTGCTGCTGCCAACACCAGTGTCTGAGCCCCGTGTCCCTGCACATCTTCCCACCCTCTGCTCTGCAGGACATCTCTTCTCACTGCTGCCAACTCCCCTGTCTTTTCAGACGCCCCTGTCCTGCCCAGAGGTGACCCAGCAGATGGCTATGATGATGCCAGGGAGATTCCTGACCCTGTGGAGGATCCTGTGTCTGGGCAGGGAGACTGGGAAAAGCCCAGGGCAGCAGAGGAGGCAGCAGGGCCCAGGGACGCACCTGGAGGTGAGAGGGAAAGAGAGCGCTGCCGCTTCCTCGGGTGCCGTCCCTGGTGCCGGATGGATTGCTGCCATACTGAGAGCCCCAAATCCTGGGATGGGGGAACTTGCACTGGGAGTTTTCCTTGGGGGGACGGCGGGCAGGAGAGGGAGCTGAACATCTCAGGTCTGGTGAGGAGAAGGGAGGAAGGTGATGTACAGACCAGGAGGGGCACCCCATGGGACAAACATGCAACGGCCTGCCTTGCTGCTTGCAGGGGCAAACCACCGCTCCCAGAGACGCGCTGGGGCCTCTGGAGCTGAGGGAGATGCCTGGTCCCTGCCCCCAGAGCGCACAGGCTATGACGATGCTGAAGAGGTGTCTCTGGCGCATCCCCCTGAGGACACAAAGGCTGTGACAGCAGAGCTGAGTGCACAACCGTCCCTGAGCCCTGGGCCAGCAGAGCCTGTTCCTGCCCTTGGGCTGGGTGCAGCCAGGAGGGAGGAGAGGTCTGTGCAGCTGGGAGAACCGTGAGCGCCAGGGAACCATCTCCACTTTCCCACCAACAGCCGGGTATTTCCTCTGCTCTGATTCCCCTGCTCTCACGCCTTTCCTCCATGTTTGTTCTCATTAAAAGGCTTTGGGGTTTGAGCTGGAGCCGGGGTTGCCTGCCCGGGTGCCAAGGTGTCTCCCTCAGGCTGCCTGTGGGGAGCAGAGCACAAAGACACGGCTGTGGGGAAGGGGTACCTCCTGAGGACAGCAGCCTCGGGGTCAGGCTGCGGGGCTGCCGGAGCCCATGATCCCTGCAGAATATTCCTGCTGCCAGAGACATTTCCATGCTGCCACAGCTTCCAGCACAAATGGCTCTCTGCCATGTCCTGGGATGCACCCCAGCCGGATCGCCCATCTCCTCACCCCAGGGTTTCCCAGTTGCTCTTTTCCCCAGGTGTTACGGCCCGGAGCCGTAGCAGGTTTGTGATTCCCTTGGACTAAATTAAGGTGAAACGACACCAAACGATCAATTTAGGATTTTATTCAACATTCAGTGGAACAACTTAACTTTGAAAACTTGGAAAGCATAAAAGGGGTTGATAGCCAGGGCTCTTACCGGAATATTTCTAAGAAGGAAAAGGAAAATAGAAAAGAGAAAGAGGAAAAAAGGGAAAGCGCTATCACCACCCTTGGATCCAGAGATGATGATGACGGGTGGGCACGCAAATTCTCCGGTGGGGTGGCGGGTGCGCGGCTTCTGGTGGCGGGGGCGCGGTGTCGGGCAGCCGTGATGGTCTGCCGGTGCGGGGCTCGCACCGCGGCTCCCTGAGGCAGTGTCTGTTATAGTCTCATCCCCGCCTCCGGTTCTGCCCCTTGCAGACGGATATGGCCCGGTTCCAGAGAGCTCTGAGTCCTCTGCGCAGGCGCCAAGCGGGTGCTAAATGTGAGGGGTGGTTGGAAGCCCCCTCCTCAGATGACCTCTGTGTGACCCCTGGCCATATTCAGCAAGTCGTTACCAGGGGCCTGGGGAGCTGCACATCCCCCAGGCAGCCCCCACCTCC
This sequence comes from Otis tarda, assembly GCA_026413225.1. Lineage (NCBI taxonomy): Eukaryota > Metazoa > Chordata > Aves > Otidiformes > Otididae > Otis > Otis tarda. The sequence continues at coordinate 744,944 of CM048590.1, forward strand.
CCTGTGCAGACTGCACCCTGCGCCACAGCCACAGCAGTGTTTGAGACGTTAACTCTTTCAGTCCCTGACACCAGGCCCTGCCCGGGCCACACTGGTCCCACAGCGCAGAGGCCCCAGCAGAGCTGCCACCTTGAGCTGAGCCTTGGGCTGTGGTCCCACAGAAGTGAGCCCCAAGGTGGCCGTGGTGCCTTGAACACGCCAGCCAGACCCAGGTGCCGGACGGATTGTGTCGGATCACAGCAGGCGGATCACCTCCCACGGTGGTTAGAAGACAACTCTGCTCCCCGCTGCCCCGGCACAAGGTGCAGACCCATTCACTGGGGCACACGGGGCTGGGGTTGCCCCTTCGCTGGCTGTGCCAGGACCCCAGTCTCCATGGGCTCTTCCTGTTGCCTCATGTGGACGCATTTCAACAGCAGAGGATGTTTTGTGTCCCTTCCTTAAAGCAGGCACTGCTGAGATCTGAGACAGAGTTCCTCTCCCTGGGCTGAGACTTTCATCTGCCCCAGCTCCATGGGCAGAGAAACAACTCACACAGGAGCCAGGTGAGGAGAATTGTTTGACGGAAACAAAGAACCTTGAGCCCAAACTGCCCTCCCTGCTCTCACTGGTGGGTCTCCACACCCCTCCAGCTCTTCCCCAGTGGGCCTCTCCGCCGCAGCCTGGAAGGTGCGTGGGGTGTCCACGTCAGGGCTTCTTGCAGGGAGCAGCCACCTCTGGGCAGCCCTGCACACAGCGTGATGTGGCCCGAGAGCAGAAGAGCAGAGGGGGCGGCTGTCACCAACGTGGGAGCCTCTCCCACAACAGTCTTGCACCATTCCCTGCTGTGAGCTCCGCCACCCGTGGAGCTATTCTGGGAGGTCTAGGAGGAGCCCAGACTCACATACCCGCCTGCCCTGGTCCCTACAGATTTCATACTGGAAGGCCCTGGCCCCGCAGCCCATCCCTCCGTCCCCATCCCTGGGCTCATCTCTCCCTGTGGAGATGCAGAGCTGGGGCCTGTCCCAGTGGGACTTTCCCGGGGATGGAGGCTGCGATTGCAGTGCCCATGTGTGTCACACACCACCTTGGAGTTCTCGCCCTGGGAACACCACTCTCCCGTGGGCTTTCCACAGGTGTGCTGTGTCCAGCGCGGGGCAGCAGTGCAGAGGGTTGGGGTCTCACTGCCACGTCCCTCAGGTAGATCCCTGGGAGCTGCAGGAGCAAGCGCAGACCTGGGGCAGAGTGAAGATCCTGCATTGCTGCAGAGAATGGACCAAACCTGCAGGGCTGAACTGTTCAGGCCCCAAAATGCCCTCACATGGGCTCTTTCTGCTCCGCTCTGCTGCCCCCTCACGCACACTCAGGCCTGTGGCTCATCTCCCTGAGGAGGAGCAGGCAAAATTCTGCTTGGTGCCAGAGTAAGGGAGAAATATTACAGCTGGGGAAAGGCAGAGCTGGCAGGGAGGTGGCATGGGACAGATGCTGGGCTCCTCTCTCTGGTCCCTGCCTGTGCTGCCTTGAGTCCATGGGCCAGCGTCCATACTGGCCAGAGGCGCCCGCTGTCCTGTGTTCAGAAGATACCCCATCCCCATTCCCCTTCTTCTTTACTTCACGTTTATACCTCATTTCTCTGCATTTGGGCTCGCTGTTCCGGGGTCTGGGCACTCTGCAGTGAAAGGCCGTGTCTCACACTCCATTTTGGCTCTGGAAGTTTTTGCCACGGCAGCAGCAGAGGCACCATCTCCTGGTCTTCCCTACATGTGCAGGGCTTTGGACAGGCCTCTGCCTCCCTGTTCCCACTGACATGGGGTGGACGGAGACACAAACCAACCCCAGGAGCCAGCTCCACCAGTCCCACCTCTGCAGGGCTGTGCCTGACCTCAGCAGCTGCGGGTTCCCTGAGCTGAAGCTCTGCTCAAGCCAGTGGTGATGGCAGAGGAAAAAGGACCTGGAGCAGGGTCAGGGTAAGAGATGTTGCTCCTCTGGCTGGGAGTCCCACAGCTCTGTGCAGGCTCATCCAGCTCATACAGCCCTAACCACTGGCACAGCCGGCTGCTTCCCACCCAGTGTGGGATCTTCCCCTGGAGACAGGACAATCTCAGACCCTTACCCCAGAAAGCCACCAGGGCTGTGTGGCTGTGGTCCCAAAGGTCACCTGGTCCCTGGGCTGGACCAGCACCCTCACACCACATGTCTCAGTGCAGCCAGAAAGGATTCCTAGTGAGCTACTGATACCCGTCCCCTCCCTGAGATGTCCCCACAGGCACTCTGCTGCCAGGCATTGTCCCTGGGTGGCGGGTGGGCTGGGTGTGTGGTGCAGGGCGGTGACCTGAGCTCAGGTCCAGCACAGCTGCCTGCCTCTCTTCTGAGAGGGGGCTCAACAGAGGTGGCACACACAGCCCTCCTCACCCCACAGCCAGGCCCTGGCTGGGCAGGGCAGGCCCACAGCGCCGGCAGAGGACCAGTGCTCCAGCCTGTACTCGCCTGAGGCTGGGGAGTCAGGGGAAAGCGCCCTTGGAGATGCTGGGGATGGAACCCAGCACCTCCCACGTGTGAGACGGGTGCTCTGCCACTGAGGTCCATCCCCTTGACACGTGCCAGCAGGAGAGACACTCTCCTCCCATGACGCCTCTATGACAAGCACAGCGCTGTTGTTGCCTGGGTGCCCAGGCACCCTTAGCAGAAAACAGCACTTGAATCCTCCTGAGATGGGGAAGGTCGGCACTACCTCTCCACAGGGGCCTGATCCTGGCATAGGGCTGCACGGCAGAGCACTGCCCCTTCCATGTCTCTGGAGCACAGTGGGGCAGGAGGAGGCTCTTGCTGCAGGCACTGCTCCCACACTCTGACCCACTCTGGGGTCAATGGAAAGGAAAAATCCTCAGAGCATCCTGTGCCACACAGGGCAACAGGCCTCTGTGTCACATCTGTCCCCAACTCCACAGCAGGAGCAGTGCAACAGGGTGAGCGAAACGCCCTCCCTGGGGTGAGGTGGCCCCAGATTCTGACGGCACCTTCAGGGCGTGGGGTGGGAGGACGTGGGGGCAGAAACCTCACATCCCCTCATCCAGGTATCAAGCCTCCCCCTGCACCTCTCTTCCTGCCAGCATCCCTGGAGATGAAGTGAGGGGCAGGCTTCCATCTCGCTGGCCCTGATGGCCAGGGTGAAGCACACAGGTGTTTCAGCCATCATAGCAGCATCATTGCAGCAGCCGGGGCAAGAGGGGCCAAGAAACTCTGCTCAGGGCAGCGTGTGACTGAACAACACTGCTGCCCAGGCACTACAGTGGATGATTCTCAGCACGACTTTGTCAACTGTCCTGGGCACGTCAGAGGTCTCGCTGCGAGAGACCTCCGGAGGAAGGATGCGGCCATTCAGGCCTCAGCTCCAGGGAGTGCCTCCCCCTGGGACTGGGGGGACTGTGTCCTCTGGTCTGGGCGCTGAGGAGCAGGTGAAGGAGGTGTGTGAGGAGGGGAGCAGTCTGTGCATCATCGAGAATGACAAAAGGGAAATGAGAGAAGGAGTTAACGAAATTTTAGTAGATATGGCGTTGATTAATTATTGCTGTGCATACTAAGGAATCCAGTTGATAAATAGTGCTTAATGTTTTGCTAACTACTTGCTTAACGATTTGCTAACCATTGTGCAAACTATCCGAAGCAGAAAGTCATGCGGTTCTTCATGAAAGACAGTTCCTGGTAAGGACTAGGGGGCGCTTCAAGAACCAGCTAAAACCGACCCTGCAGCTGGAATAAAAGCGAAGGGATAACTGAGTTTGCGCAAGAACAAAAGGTTACTAGCGGTGACGAAGAGGAGTCACCTACCTTCATCCCCATGACCCCTGACGACCACCTCCACGAGGCACTGCACAAGCGCAGATGGGAGGAGTTTATGGAAATGACCCCTAATTTTAAGTAACTTGATTAATTTTAACACGAAGCGGGGATAGCTCATGCATATGTATAGGCGTATTGCAAAACTTCATGTATATGTAACACCTGGTTCTCCACTCTGTTGACTGCAAGGGGAGCCTGGGAGGCACTGCCTCAGGCAGCTCCACATTACCCATGAAGCTCACAGCATGCAGCATTAAAACCCTCAAAGGCCATGGTCTGGACCCTGAAGCTCCTATCTGTTGATTTTGGAGAGTGCCCAGAGGAGGTGTCCCGAGATGGGGTTCAGAGCCTCAAGCTTGTGGTCTATGTATAGAGAAGGAGAGACCTGGGCATCTTTGGCCCAGTGGCAGAGAGGCTCAGAGCAGTACAGGAGTAGCCTGAGAGTGCTTGAAGGGTGGTTTCAGAGACGGTGGACCTCTGTTTCACAGTGAGAAACAAACTGTAGTAGAGATGGTCAAGGGCTGTGGCACGTCTATAAGCCCCCAACAGAGACAAGGTTTTTACCCCCACTATGGCTGTTGCCTGGACCACCAAGGCCTGTCAGGAGACACCATACCTTGATGGGACCAGGACATGAAGGCCTCCTCACCCCACCAAGGAGAGACCCATAAGCATCGCACCATAGTCCTGCACTTGGCACCACACATTCCCACACCACACTGCCCCAGGAAAAGCCCTGAGCAATGTGTGACGCACAGGATCTCCCTTCCCAGGGGCTGGGGGTTCAGGCTATGGCTCTTTGTCTTCATGCAACACATGGAGGTTCACTCAGCATCAGAGCCACCTTTACATGGCCTTTGCCTGCCTCTCATCTCTGCCTCCCATTTTCTCCTCTAACCAGCCCCCAGGGAGGCTTTGTTGGTAACGATCCTCAGTGGGACCCATTAATGCTCCCTGAAACTGTAGGGGTTGCTTCTGACATTGACTTCTTCAGGGGTTTGTCCAGGCTCCTCTCAGTGTCTGAGGTTCATGGTCTCAGCACCAAATGCACCCTGGGGCTCGTTAAAATGCAAAAAGCCATGTCTTCTCCAATTATTTCCTACAATCTTCAAGTCTTGGAGAGATAATTGGAGAGGTCTCCAGAGGGTACGTAAAGGGGAAGATTTTTCTGAGTATTTAATACAAGAGTATTTTTTTTAATTATTTTTAAAGTTTATTTTATTACTTTTTCTATCGTCAGGAGTGATTGCACCATTCTCCAGTCAATATGGATGCGGGAAGTGTCCTAATGCGGGAAGTGTCCTAATGATACCAGCATGGGTAGGACCAGTTCCTCCTGGATGTCAGACACTGCATGGACAACCTGATTCCTCACTACTCCAGCCCCACCATTTCTCTCATCACCCCCCTGGGACTTGCATCACTTTTCCTGACATCAGACTTCTCCACCCAGGTCTGCAGCTGGAGGTGACAGCTCCTCTGCACCAACTCCCACCTGCTTTCCTGAGAGACCTGGCTGCACACAGGCACAGCAGGGTTTCCTTCATTGCAAACAAAGGGAAGGAGAGGATGGTAAAGTTTAATAAACAAGAACCCACACTCCTCATCTGTATGCTGAGTTGAAGATGCCTCCATTGAGGTTCACCACCCACAAGGGATAACCTCACTGGAGATGCTTTTCACAGGTAGATACAAACACAGTGAAGGAGCTGGCTGAAGAGATAATCCTATTGCTGACAGACGAGGCGAGGCTTCTGACTCTCTGAAGCTCAAAGCAGCACCTGGGTACTTGAGAGTGATCTGATTCTGAACAAGGTGCAAGGGCAGGGGGAAACTGGAGAGCAATGGAAAGGCCGTAGGTCCCCATGCGGCATCTGGGCTCTTGGCTCCTGAACCCCTCCTGCATGCTGCAGCTGCACCTTGCTCCGGAAAAGTTCAATAGAGATGGGAGCTTGGAAAAACAATTTTGAACTGGTTTCTTTATTGTGTCTATCTACACAAGGAGTCTAGCTCCATTTGTACATGAGGTGTTTGGATCAAAAAAACCCAGGAATCGAATGCCAAGAATAATATCATTTAAGTGGTAATTGTAGAATCGTAGAATATTTAGGTTTGGAAGGAACCTTTAAATGTTGTCTAGTCTAACACCTCTGCAGGGAGCAGGGACATCTTCAACCAGATCAGGTTCCTCAGAGCCTCATCCAACCTGGCCTTGAATTTTACCAGGTATGGGACATTCACCACCTCTCTGGGCAACCTGGGCCAGGGTTCCACCACCCTCAGTTTAAAAAAAACCTCCTAATATCTAATCTAAATCTACCTCCCTTGTCAGAGACTGAAAAGGTTAATTAATGTCTCAACATCGCTAAACGATGAATGGAACCGAGCAAAATGTCGACAAACCACAATGCTAAAAACTTCAATAACTGTGAAAGAATGTCTACACAAATATCCTGGTTTTGTAGCTGAAGCAGCAACACGTGCTTATAAACTCCAAGAACTGCAAAACGGGGTGTCTTGTTTTTGTACCCTTCCCCCAGAATAGAGCCAAACCCTGTGCATGAGCTCAGGCCCTGGACGATACCAAGCATGCACAGCATTGCCAAGGGACTGCACAATGGAGGCCCACTCTGGGGGATGCAAAATGACGTTGTGGACACTGTCTTGCTGGACATCAGGTAACAATATGCTTCAGGTAACCGCACGGCTTACCAAGAACAAGCGGGCCTTCCATTTGCAGAGAGCTAACACCCACCACCACAGAGACAGATCAGCATGATGCAGCAATCACAAGCTAAACCACAGGCAGGAAGCACCTGACCTCCTAAGATGGAAAGACTGGTAAAGGCCCCCAAAACATCAAGAAGGGGGGGCTGATACACAGGACTACAAAAAGGGTCGCCGCATGAACCCGTGTGAGGACCTCCAGCCCAATCAGACGGACCTTCGGGACGCTGATTCTCCGTAGTGGCATTGTCATCCTCTTGAGGCACCCACCCCACCCACTATATAAGACAGACTTTCAGGAGGCTGACTCTCCATGGTGGTATTTTCTCCACTCTTTTTTTCTATTTTCCTCTCTCTCCTCTCTTTCTCGTTCTCTCCCTGCCATGACCCTTTTTGTGTGAATGAAATAAAGAACCAACATATGCGTATGACACCGTTGTGTCTTAATTCTGTAACCGAGAAATTCGTACCTCTCACGACCAGACATTTATCGGTTCGTGACAGGAAGGACAATAGAAAAGTACAGATGCCCGACCTCAGAGGAGGAGGCTTTGGCCTAGTGTTGTGATTTGTAGTGGGGGAGCCCATGTGAGCAGCACAGAAGGGCAGCAGAGCTCAGTAGAGCTGGTCTTCAAGGACAGCGCTTTTCAAGTCCAAGACCGTCTGCACCAACAGTCAGGACAAGAAGAAGAGATTTTCAGGAGAGAAGCTTGAGGAAGCAGGAAATTGCTGGGAAAGCTCCATGGCAAAAAGGAAGCATACATGAGATGGATGCGGAGACTTGAAAGAAAGAAGGAATTCAGAAATAGGGTTGGTTTTAGGAAAGCTGCAGAGTTGAGACTTGCAAGGGAGTTCAGGGGCACAACAATCAGCTGTTCCTACTTGAGGAAAAGGTCAAGAAGAAAAGAAGAGAATGTGTGGCCACTGCTGGGTTTAGTAAGAGGAGGAATAGATAGGTTTGAGGTACTCTCGGCCGTTGTCTTCTCCAGCAAGGTCTCTCAGTTGCATGTGCCTAAAAGGCAGAGCCCAGCCAGAACACAGCAGTGGATGGAGATGGAGTCAGAGGTTACTTAGGGAAGGTCAAGCCTTAAGAGTCCATTGCACCAGATGGGATGGATCTTAGGATGCTGAGAGAGCAGGATGATGTCATAGCAAGGCTGTTCTGAGACGTTTTGTGATGTCATAATGAGTGGAGGAAGCAAGAAGCAAATCTTGCATCCCTCTCCATGGAGCTGGCTGCAAGCTGTCATGAGGCAGTGCTGAGAGACAGGCCAGCACCTGAAGGTGTCTCTTGGAGGCTGGTGGGGAATCCCTTTGAGCAGGTGAAAGGACAGCAGAAGCCCACATGCAGGACAAGCGAACTTTTCCCTAGTCATGATGTTCAGGACAGAGTGCAGAGGTGTTCAGCTGAGCACGTGGAATAGAACAGGGAGAGCTCAGTTTCCCTTTCTCTTCACCATCAGCTGTATTTTCCACCTGTCCTTTGGGTAGAATGGCACTTGTCCCACATACGTCCTTCCTCTGCCTAACCTCAATCAGGGCATTTGAATGTGGGTTTGATGGCCAAGCATGGGCTTGTAGTGCTAGGCGAGACGCCAGGGCTCTGCAGCACAGCTGCATGCAGCTGGCACAGACAGCAGCGGCCCTGTGCAGGAACCCCAGCCCCATTCAGAGCAGCGCTGTGACGGGCACCAGCCAGGGCATCTCAGACCAACTCAGTGCCTTTGGCCAGTGACTGAATCCCACCGCTGCAGAGACACAAGGTCTGTCCCTTCTCCATCCAGTAGACGGATGACAGCACATGAACACAAAACATCTCCCACGGAGGTCTCTGCAAGTGTTCCGTCACTCTCAAACCCTCCTGGTTCTTCTTTTCCCCATCGTTTAAACTTCTCATTGATGTCGGCAACATGGACAGCGGGATAGAGTGCACCCTCAGCAAGTTCGCCGATGACACCAAGTTGCGTGGTGCCGTTGACACGCTGGAAGGGAGGGATGCCATGCAGAGGGACCTTGACAGGCTGGGCGGAGAATGGATTGAGAGCAGCCCTGAGGAGAAGGACTTGAGAGTGCTGCTGGATGAGAAGCTCAACATGAGCCGGCAATGCGCCCTTGCGGCCCAGAAGGCCAACCCCATCCTGGGCTGCATCAAGAGGAGTGTGGCCAGCAGGTCGAGGGAGGTGATTCTCCCCCTCTACTCTGCCCTGGTGAGACCCCACCTGGAGTATTGTGTCCAGTTCTGGAGCCCCCAACACAAGAAGGACATGGACCAGTTGGAGAAGGTCCAGAGGAGGGCCACGAAGATGATAAAAGGGCTGGAGCAGGCTGGGAGAATTGGGGCTGTTCAGCCTGGAGAAGAGGAGGCTCCAGGGAGACCTGATAGCAGTCTTCCAGTACCTCAAGGGGGCCTACAAGAAAGTTGGGGAAAGGCTGTTTAGTAGGACCTGTTGCAGTAGGACGAGGGGTAATGGTTTTAAAATAGAGGGGGGAAGATTTATATTGGAAATTAGGAAAAAATTTTTTACGATGCGAGTTATAGGACACTGGAACAGGTTGCCCAGAGAGGTGGTGGAAGCCCCATCCCTGGAAACGTTCAAGGCCAGGTTGGACGAGGCTCTGAGCAACCTGTTATAGTTGGGGATGTCCCTGCTCCTTGCAGGGGGGTTGGACTAGATGACCTTTGAAGGTCCCTTCCAACCCTAACCATTCTATGATTCTATGACTCTCAGCTGTCATAGATTTTTATCTTTCAGAGCTTCCTCTGCATGGGATCTCCTACAACAACAACCCTGAGCAGGCCAATGTCTGCTTCTCTGAGACCTCAAACCTGAGGTCTCTTGCTCTTCTGTCTTACTTCCCATGTGTCGTAGTTTAGCCTCGCTTGGGACCTTGCAAGAGAAGAGTTTTCTAGCAGAGGTGACTCTGCAGTGCCTTGTGCCAATCTCCAGGAACATAAGGGACCACTGAGAATGTCCCTGGGTGGCAGGGCCTGTGATCCAGCCACGCTGTGGACATCAGTGGTGTGGCGTGTTTTTTCTTTATGTCATCAGGGACATGGGTAGAGGATAAATGAGAGGAGAACTGCCAGGGCTTGAGAGCACAGGGACATGAGTGGTGACTCTGGTGTGATGTTCCTCCCAATCCTGCAGTACCCCTGGGTGTAGATGGGATGGATCTTGCATGCTTGCTGTGGTGCTGGTGTTCAGATGCTGCACACACCAGGCCCCTTTGGGAGGCTCTGGGGTTTCTGCCCAGCCACTACTCCAGGGGGACATGGCTTTCCTGGAGGTCCCATGCTGTATTTGCCAGCCACAAGCCGTTGTGCTGGGTACCCCAGGGACCAGACAGGGCACTAGTGACCTTTCTTATGCCACTGAGGGAAAACCTTGAAATAATGTCAGTGCCTGCGACAGAGGGATGTGCACATGCAGTTTTGCAGTGAGCTGACCTGTACTGAGTGTAGAGGATGGGACCTAGACAGAGATCTGACTCCCCTTCTAGTGCATTCATCCTTTTGGTCATCTGGAAGTCCAGCAGCTGCCTTGGAAATGTGTCTACCAGATGTTCAGGTGCCCTAAACACTGAATGCAATCTGAGGTGACAAAGTGACCCTGTCCTCACAGCCCCACAGCTGACACTTAGGCAGGTGCCGTTTTGCCATGTGTGCCCCATCACAGCTTACAGAGATGTACACAAGTCTTGGACCATCCCTGGCACCTCCAGTGCCTAGCAGGTGTTTGTGTGTGAGCTGCTCACTGCAGCTCCCATGGATGACGGCGGGAGCTCAGGGAAGTGGCTGGCCTGTAGCCCCTGTTTTGTGCACACTGAGCTGAGGCAAGAGGATTCCTGACTCCTGTGGGTCTGTTCTGGTTTTGTTGGATGACGGGGGGCCTAAGGTGGTAGCTTCTGTAGGAAACTGCTAGAAGTCGCGCCCCTTTGTTCAGTGGACTCAGCCGGGCCTAGGGTGGACCTGCTGCTGGCCAAGGCCGAGCCAATTGGTAGCAGAATGTTCCGTGATAACGCCTCTGCGATAACGTAGTTAAGAAGGCGAAAACAGAAAAAAAAAAAAGAGAAAAAGATAAGATGTGAAGCAGCTGAGCGGGGGCAGAGAGGGGGAGGCGCGAGCCTCGTGGGCCTTGCAGGCCTCACCCTCTGGCCTCCCGTCAGGCAGCCAACCGGGCCCAACTCAGCCCGGCCTGGCTGCAAGAAGTGGAGAGAAGATGAGAAAAGAATAAGATGTAAAAAGGATCCTGAGAGGCGTCTCCCAGCCTGCTGTGAGGAACGGCTGCAGATGCCAAGGTCAGTTCAGAAGGAGGGGAAGGAGTACTGCAGCTCCTGGCCAAGATTCCTCTGCAGCCTGTGGTGAAGACCATGGTGGAGCAGGTTGTCCACCTGCAGCCCATGGAGGTCCACGGAGGGGCAGAGATCCACCTGCAGCCCGTGGAGGACCCCATGCTGGAGCAGGTGGAGGCCTGAAGGAGGCTGTGGCCTGTGGAGGGCCCGCTGGGACAGCTGTTCTAGAGGGACTGCACCCTGTGGAAGAGATGACCCACGCCGGAGCATTTTCACGGAGGAATTCTCCCGGTCCTTATCTCTAACCTTGAGCCGTTTTTTTTTTTTATATCATCTCCCTCTACTCTCTCAGACGGTGGGGGGAGCGAGAGAGAGACTGCGTAGTCTGGTCCCGATCGGGGCTGAACTACAACAGGGTCTGTGGGGTGTGTTGGGCAGAGGTGAACCCCACTCCAGGCTCTGGGCTTCTCACCAGAGAGGAGACACCTGTACAGACTCAAATCCCTGCCCTGCGTGGGTAGAAATGACCCCTGCCTGTCCCTGCTGCGGTGTCCTGCCTGGCAATGGGACAGGGATTGGGGTAAAGGCAGGTGAGCATTGACATCTCTCCTGGATGACAACACCATGGAAGGACAAATCTCACTTCCAAAATCAGTCTTGGCAATGTTCAGAGAGGGACACTGATTACTTCACTCTGCATCAGCCTACACTCCCCAGGAGAGACACGGCTGCCTCCCAGGTGCTGTCAGACCTTGGAGCCCCAGAGACATCTCCAGGGAGACCAGGAGGGCAGAGAAAGTGCCACCTTGGGCTGGGCCTCTGCTGCTGAGCTGGGCCGGGCTCCTGGGACAAAGGGAGCTCACAGCAAACAGGCAGAACCGCAGAGAGACAGCTCTGCCCAGGAGCAGCAACTCTGCCAAGCGCAGCAGGGCTGAGGGCACTGCTGCAGGCACCGAGAGGAGAGGAGTGAGGCAGAGAGAGGTTAAAGGCAGCCTGGGGTGAGGGAACACTGAGAGGCCACTGGAGGAGAAAACTTCACAGCCCTTGACACATTAAGTGTCTGGCTGCAGGGCATCGAAGCTTCAGTTTCTTGAGGGATTTTGTAAAGCTGGCACCTCCCCCAGCCTGCGGGATCTGTAAGTACCACTCTCAGACCTTCTCTGCTGTAGAGGAGGAGGAGGAGATGCTCCAGAGCAGGGATTCCCTGCTGTACTGTCAGAGGGACAGGGCACGACAGCTGCCTTCTCCCAGGGACGGCTGCAGGGTGTGAATGTGTGTGTGCAGCCAGGGGTGCCCAGGGCTGTCCTTCAGAGCAGGGTCCCTGCGCCCCAGGGGCTGTGTGCTGAGGCAGGGACTCTGCCTCTGCCAGGCTCAGCACTCAGCCTGCCCAGGGAGCTCCCTGTTGTTCTGTGGGGAGAAGCTGTGGGGGCAAGGAGTGACCTCTATCATGGTAAGGTGCTTCTCCAGTTTGAGGGTGCTGCATGGGTCAGGGCTGCTCACAGCCCCAGATCGCCCCATTTACAGAGGGTCCTGTTCAAGAAGGACATAAAGGCAGCATTTATCTGAAAGTGAAATGAGCCTGTGCTTTGTGTTTGCTCTTGTTCTGTTTGGTGGGCAGTGGGAGGTGGAAATTCATTTCTCTGCTCTGGAGAAGGCACTGAGACACAAATTCTCATGAGAACTTTTCTGAGCGGCTTCTTAGCCCCTGCATCCACGGAGACGTTCCTGGGCAGTGCCCTGTTGCCAGGAGGTTTCTGCAGGGTAGAGCTGAGCACTCAGCGGGTGAGATGGGGTCTGTGAACACCGACAGAGACACGGGGAGAGAGGAACAGCCTCTGGCAGGGACAGCTCCAGGATGCACAGGGAGGGGCAGGGAGTGCAGGGAGCTGCTCACAGAAATGCACTGCGAGGGGGGATGTAGGCATTTCCCTGCAGGGCAGATGCCTTTCCCAGAGAACCCTCCCGGTCTCCTCTCCCCCTCAGCAGAGCACCCCACCCTTTAACATCATGGAGACTTCGGTATGAGTTGCCTTCCCACCAGCCCAACCACCACAGAGGAGAAATGCTCAAATGTTCGACCATGTCTCCTTGTCTTCCTCTATTGACAGGCGTTCTTTGGCATGCTCCTCTCTTCTCCGCGCTCCCTTCTTCTTCCCCTTGGATTCACTGTGTCCTGGTTGAGGGTTAATTGGCAGCTCAGACACTGATGCTGGGGTTCGTCTCATGCAGATGTATCAATGGAGGAAAAGCATCCAAATAGTTTCTTATATTTTGGGGTCTGGGAGCTGTAGCGTGTGGGGCTGGCAATGATCTGACCCTTCCGTCAGGACATCCCACCACTGAAACATTCAGCTCTTTCCCTGGAGGGTCCTGCTGGATGGAGGATGCTTTCCCCAAGGGCACAGCTCTACCATGGGCTTTCTCTGTCATCTAGCAGCCCCATGGAGAAGACACCTCTATGCTGAAGTCGTGGAAATGCTGCTGAGCATCTCTCTGTGTGCAGCTACAATGAGCCCTCTGTGTCCCTGGCTGGGTGAGGAGAGATGAGATCCTGCTCGGGTGCAATGACACGAGGTGAGGAGTTTGCAGGTCTGCACTTGGAAACTGGACTCCTCCGCTCTCAGCAGTGTCCAGACTCTTCTGGGGATTTTCTGCCTTAAAAATGTGTCTCAGAAGTGCTGTGGCAATAAGAACAGAATACACAAAACAAAATCCTTACAGCTCTGCTCTGCAGTTGCATGAATTGGGAGTGACAATGCTGCAAAGCTCTTTGGTATCACGAGTGTATTTAATCTGAGGTCACCCGTGTTCCTATTTACCCATTGCTGTTTGGCAGGACTGACTGTCCCAGAGCTCACAGCAGAGGCCCCTGCTCCCAGTGGCACCCTCACCCAGCACCAACAACAGCTGATGGAAGGGACTGGTCAAAGGGGTTTGTGATTAGGGAAGGGCGGTTTTTTGGGTCTCTATCAGAATTTGAATGGAATTTTTCTCAGAGAAGCCTGCCCTATTGATCATGCTATTGATCACATGACCTTACCTCTTTGGACAGTGCCTCACGCCAAAGAGAGGATATGTCCAACAGCAGCTCCATCACTGAGTTCCTGCTCCTGGCATTCGCAGACACACGGGAGCTGCAGCTCTTGCACTTCTGGCTCTTCCTGGGCATCTACCTGGCTGCCCTCCTGGCCAACGGCCTCATCATCACTGCCATAGCCTGCGACCACCGCCTCCACACCCCCATGTACTTCTTCCTCCTCAACCTCTCTGTCCTTGACCTGGGCTGCATCTCCACCACTGTCCCCAAAGCCATGGCCAATTCCCTCTGGGACACCAGGGACATTTCGTATGAGGGATGTGCTGCACAGGTCTTTTTCTTTTTCTTTTTGATGTCAGCTGAGTATTATCTTCTCACTGTCATGGCCTATGACCGCTATGCTGCCATCTGCAGATCCCTGCACTACGGGACCCTCCTGGGCAGCAGAGCTTGTGTCCACATGGCAGCAGCTGCCTGGGGCAGTGGGTTTCTCACTGCTCTGCTGCACACAGCCAGTACATTTTCACTGCCACTCTGCCAGGGCAATGCTGTGGACCAGTTCTTCTGTGAAGTCCCCCAGATCCTCAAGCTCTCCTGCTCAGACTCCTACCTCAGGGAAGCTGGGCTTCTTGTAGTTAGTCTCTGTTTTTCATTCGGCTGTTTTGTTTTCATTGTTGTATCCTATGTGCAGATCTTCAGGGCTGTGCTGAGGATCCCCTCTGAGCAGGGACGGCACAAAGCCTTTTCCACGTGCCTCCCTCACCTGGCTGTGGTCTCCCTGTTTGTCAGCACTGCCATGGTTGCCTACCTGAAGCCCCCTTCCATCTCATCTCCATCTCTGAACCTGGTGCTGTCATTCCTGTACTCATTGGTGCCTCCAGCAGTGAATCCCCTCATCTACAGCATGAGGAACCAGGAGCTCAAGGATGCCATCAGGAAAGTGATTTCATGGATGTTTCTGAATAGTGATACACTTCTCATCACTAACCACAGATGAATCTGGTGCAATACAATTATAGGCCTGTGCTTTTTTAATCATTCTCATTGTCATCATTATCCTTGTCATGATCTGTATTCTTATCATTGTCATTAGTTATTTATATTGTTTTTGTTATAATTTTCATTAATGTTCTAAAGAAGGGAGGATGGAAATGTATTTCTCAGTCATTTTTCAGCAGTCAGACACTTCCCGTCTTTCTTCACAGTTGATTCCGACAGTGCCCTAGAGAAAATCTGACCTTTTTTTTTATTCATTGTATATGTGTCATTACATTATATTTTGCTGTTACGTTTTTTCTTAATTTTTTCCCTCACTTATACAGAGGAATTAACTCGCTCTTTTCCACTTTTGAGCCTGTATAGAAGTCTGCTGAAGCTTGGGATAGAGCTGACTCTGTCCTAGCTCCTCTGTAATAAAATGAAATCTCCCCAGTGCAGTGCCTGAAGGTTGGCCTCTTCTTCTAAAGGTGGTGTCAAGAACGGGTCCAAAAAACTGGACTCCAAACAATGGTTGGATCAATGGTTGGTTTTAGGACTGTCGTAGTTTAGCCCTAACCGAGACCAGACAACGCAGTCTCTCTCCCTCACTCCCCCCACCCTCCAAGAGAACAGGGAGAGATAATATAAGAAAAAAAGTCTTGAGGCTTGAGATAAGGACAGGGCAAAATCCTTAAAGTTACCATTAGGGGCAAAACAGACTCGACTTGGGGAAAACTATTCATTTATTTCTAAAAAAAGCAGGAGAATGAGACAGAGAACAAGATAACCTCCCCCTACCCCTCCCTCTTCCCAAGCTTAACATTATCTCTACCACCTCCCCCCCGAGCAGCACAGGGGGGAAGAGGGAATGGGGGTTGCAGTCAGTTCATCATGCATTGTTTCACACCGCTGTGTCATCGTCGGGGGAAGAACTCCTCGCATTCCTCCTCTGCTCTGTTGTGGGGTCCCTTCCACAGGCCACAGTCATTCGTGAAACTGCTCCGGCGTGGGTCATCTCTTCCACGGGGTGCAGTCCCTCCAGAACGGCTGCCCCAGCAGGGCCTCCACGAGCCACAGCCTCCTTCAGGCATCCACCTGCCCCGGCGTGGGGTCCTCCACAGGCTGTAGGGGGATCTCTGCCCCTCCGTGGACCTCCATGGGCTGCAGGGAGACAACCTGCTCCACCATGGCCATCACCACAGGCTGCAGGGGAATTTTGGCCAGGAGCAGCATTACTGCTCCCCCTCCTTCTTCACTGACCTTGGCGTCTGCAGCCATTCCGCTCACAAGAAAAATTCTTCACAACAAGCAGGCAGATGCCTCTCAGGTTTTTTTCACATCTCATCTCCTCTCCACTTCTTGCAGCCAGGCTGGGCTGAGTTGGGCCTAGATGGCTGCCCAGCGGGAGGCCAGAGGGTGAGCAGCGTAAGGCCGACAAGGCTCATGCCTCGCCCTCTCTGCCCCAGCTAAACATCTTCACATTTTCTTCCAATTTTTTTTTTCTGTTTTTCCCCATCTTAAATACATTATCACAGAGGTGTTATCAGGGAATGCTCTGCTACAAATTGGCTCAGCCCTGGCCAGCAGCGGGTCCGCCCTGGGCCTGGCCGAGTCCACTGAACAAAGGGGAGCGACTTGTAGCAGCTTCTTACAGAAACTGCCATCGTAGCCCCCTATCACTGAATAAAACCAGAACCCAGGACTCACTTGTCAGTGTCTAATCACGGTGGGGAGAGTGAATGCTCACTAAGGTACATACCCGGGGCCTTCCATATGGCAGAGAACCCCTTCAAGAGGGGAATCTGGAGCTTCCTGGAGAGCCCAGTGGATCTCTTGGAGCAGCGTGTGCCTTGGGTGGGCAGTGACTGGCACCTCACATAGTGATGGATTGCCCACGGTGGAGTCATCTCAAGGTAAAGTCCTAAACCAAGGCATCCACAAAGACAGACTCTGCAATTGCACAAGATGCAATGGGGACCCAGCAGGCCCAGGCTGGAGAAAAGTTCCTATCCCCCTCAATGAATTACCGCTGGCTGGATCTAGATGCACACCTAGATACCTCTAGCATCCTTGGAAATGCTCCACAGACCCCTCAAACCTGCCATATTCAGCAGCCATGATCCCCACCCAGCTGAGTCTTCTTCCCACCCTGACCAGCATGGCCAGTGCAGGGTCACCAGGCCCCAGACACCACAGCTCATATCCTCTCCAGCTCAGGGACTGTGGTGAGCGTGAAGAAGGGTCTGGGACATAGAATCATAGAATCATAGAATGGTTAAGGTTGGAAGGGACCTTCAAAGGTCATCTAGTCCAACCCCCCTGCAAGAAGCAGGGACATCCCCGACTAGATCAGGTTGCTCAGAGCCTCATCCATCCTGGCCTTGAACATTTCCAGGGATGGGGCTTCCACCACCTCTCTGGGCAACTTGTTCCAGTGTTCTACAACTCTCATTGTAATTTTTTTTTTCCTAATATCCAATCTAAATCTCCCTCCCTCTATTATAAAACCATTACCCCTCGTCCTATTGCAACAGGCCCTGCTGAACAGCCTCTCCCCATCTTTCTTGTAGGCCCCCTTGAGGTACTGGAAGACCGCTATCAGGTCTCCCCAGAGCCTCCTCTTCTCCAGGCTGAACAGCCCCAACTCTCTCAGCCTGTCCTCATAAGAGAGGTGCTCCAGCCCTCTGATCATCTTCGTGGCCCTCCTCTGGACCTTATCCAACTGGTCCATGTCCTTCTTGTGTTGGGGGCTCCAGAACTGGACACAGTACTCCAGGTGGGGTCTCACCAGGGCAGAGTAGAGGGGGAGAATCACCTTCCTCGACCTGCTGGCCACACTCCTCTTGATGCAGCCCAGGATGTAGTTGACCTTCTGGGCCGCAAGAATGCAGTGCCTGCTCATGTTGAGCTTCTCATACACCATCACTGCCAAGTCCCTCTCCTCCATTCCCCACCCAGCCTGTGTTTGTGCCTGGGATTGCCACGACCCACATGCAGGACCTTGCACTTGGCCTGGTTGAACTCCATGAGGTTTGCATGGGCCCACCTCTCCAGCCTGTCAAGGTCCCTCTGGATGGTATCCCTCCCTTCCAGCATGTCGACGGCACCACACAGCTTGGTGTCACTGGCGAACTTGCTGAGGGTGCACTCTATCTCACTGTCCATGTCGCCGACAAAGATGTTGAGCCGGGTCGGGCCCAACACAGACCCCTGAGGGATGGCACTCGTGACCGGTCTCCACTTGGACATTGAGCTGTTGACCACCACTCTCTGAGTGCGGCCATCCAGTCAATTCCTTATCCACCGAGTGGTCCATCCATTGAACCCATGCCTCTCTAGTTTAGAGAGAAGGATGTCGTGCGGGACAGTGTCAAATGCCTTGCATACATCCAGGCAGATGACATCTGTTTCTTGTCCCTTGTCCACTGATGCTGTCACCCCGTCATAGAAGGACACCAAATTGGTCAGGCATGATCTGCCTTTCACCATGGCTGGTGAAGCCATGTTGGCTGTCACCAACCACCTCCTTGCTCTCCATGTGCCTTAGCATGGTTTCCAGGAGAATCTGCTCCATGACCTTGCCAGGCACAGAGGTGAGGCTGACCGGCCTGGAGTTACCCAGGTCTTCCTTGTTCCCCTTTTAAAAATTGGGGTTATGTTCCCTCTCCTCCAGTCATCGGGGACCTCACCAGACTGCCACGATTTCTCAAATATGATGGCCAGTGGCTTGGCAAGATGCTACTCAGATCAGTGGAGAGGTGGGGAGATATCAGAGGGGAGGTGACCAGTTCTAGAACCTTGTTTAAGAGGAAAAAGGCCAGTGTTCAGCAAATCCAAGGTAATGTCCAGACTGTGGGCACACTTGCTTAGGGTGCAGAGCCAGAATAGAACCAGAGAATCATAGAATGGTTAGAGTTGGAAGGGACCTTTAAAGGTCATCTAGTCCAATACCCCTGCAAGGAGCAGGAACATCTCCAACCAGATTAGGTTGCTCAGAGCCCTGCACAACCTGGCCTTGAATGTTTCCAGGGATGGGGCATCCATCATCTCTCTGGCCAACCTGGGCCAGTGTTCCACCATGCTCAGTTTAAAAAAAATGTTCCTAATATCTAATTATCTAATCTGAATCAACCTCCTTCTATTTTAAAACCGTTATCGCTCGTCCTATCGCAACAGCTGAAGAATTTCTCCCTGTCTTTCCTGTAGGCCTCATTTAGGTACTGGAAGACCGCTGTAAGGTCTCCAGGGAACCTTCTCTTCTCCAGGCTGAACAGCCCCAACTCTCTCAGCCTGTCCTTATAGGAAAGGTGCTCCAGCCCTCTGATCATCTTCGTGGCCCTCCTCTGGACTCCCTCCATCATTGCCATGTCCTTTATGTTAGGAGCTGCTGAGCTGCATGCTGTACTCCAGCTGGGGTCTGATGAGAGCAGACCAGAGGGGCAGAACCACCTCCCTCATCCTGCTGGCCACATTTCTTTTGATGTAGCCCAGGATGCGGTTGGCTTTCTGGGCTGCACACGCACATTGTCAGCTCATGTTGAGCTTCTCAACACCCAAGTCCTTCTCCTCAGGGCTGGTCGCAATCTGTTTTCTGCCCAACCTGGATTTGTGTCTGGGATTGCCCCAATCCATGTGCAGGACCTTGCACTTGGCTCGGTTGAACTTCATGAGGTCTGCATGGGCCCACCTCTCCAGCCTGTCAAGGTCCCTCTGGATGGCATCCCTCCCCTCCAGCGTGTCAACCTGTCGTAGTTCAACCCCGATCGGGACCAGACTACGCAGTCTCTCTCTCGCTCCCCCCACCCTCCGAGAAAACAGGGGGAGATGATATAAGGAAAATGGCTCAAGGCTTGAGATAAGGATGGGAAGAAATCCTTAGAGTTACCATCACGGGCAAAACAGACTCAACTTGTGTAGTGGATATGAGCAAGTGTATCGATGTGAGCGAATGGAGCCAAGTGAGTAATGTGGATGGGAATATGGGCGAATGTATCAAAGTGAACAGGACCTGAGGACAATGGACAAAGCGAGAGCACGTGCTGAGAAGCAACAGTGTGATGCACAAAGTAAGAAGTACATGATGAAGAACAATGCTACAACGTCAGGAGTGTGAAGCTGATTGGACAATTAGTGGGGTGGTAGAGATGGTGCTAATAGTTGCCCTATAGGAACAGAGATCGTAGACAAAGAGCATCCAGGTAAAGAGTATAAAACACTGCTGTAAAAATAAACTTTGGCCTTTTGGGCTCACTTGCTCTTGCTCACTTGCTCCCGTTACTCTGTCTTGCCAATACGCCACACCTCAGTGGGGACCACTGACATCCCCAGAGACTTGGAAGTTTGCTGCTGACTTTGACTGCTCTAGAGGCCCCTTGAATCCACTTTCAGTACCTGCAGTTCAGGAACTTGGCACCAGAGGGCTCATTAGCATGCAAATTGGCCTAACAAGCCAAGCCTCTGAGCATCAATTAATTCCTCAGTTCTTATGTGATTAATTAGGGAGATTTCACAAGTGAAAAGATTTCAATAGTAAGTAACAATAAGAATGGATTTCTTTTTCTTCCACTTTTCTTCGTTTTTCAGCTTACACATTAAGTGATATCTGCAATCTCCAAATGGTATGGAAACCAAACATATTCGAGGGTCAGTATGTAGGGAAGTCAAGACCCTGTATGTCAGACACTCTATGGGCAGTCTTCGTCCCTGCCTTCAACCTCACATTTCTCTCGTTGGCCACCTGGCACTTACAGCATCTTTGTTCAGATCAGAGCTTTCTCCATTGTAGATAAAGTGCTGCAAGTAGCTGCAAGTTTCAACCCAACTGGCACGAGTTTCCACTGTTTTACTGGGAGAACGAGCTGCACCCAGACTCAGAAGGATGTTTCTTAATTGTCAAAAAAAGAAAAACAAAGAAAGATATGCTTAAAATAATATATTAAATACACTCCTTTGTGGTATGTTAAGTCCACCTTTACCATCTCTGAAGTCCACTTTCCACAGTGAATGGCCTTTGACCAATGGAAAACATGTCTTTGTGCCAAGCATGGTTTCTAAGACCCCCAAAAGCACTCCCTGATCTGGACCCTGTTGAGTGAGCTCTGAAATGAGTTGTCTCAACTGAGATGCTTTGGCCTACCCTACCTGTCCACCAGCTCCTGCTCCAGAAATGCTGCCATAGCTCCAGGGTCACATGTCCCAGTCCCATGTAGGGGCTTCAGGCACCCCTGGGTATCCTGGAGTCAGTGGCCACCTCTGTGTGGGCAACTGCATCAACCCCTGAATGAAGATGTCAGGCAGAATTTGAAACATGTAGAAAAAGATCTCGGTGTAATAAATGCGTAAGAATTCTTCAGTTTCAGAATATTGATGCTGCTTGTCTGTATATTCGTATGATTTTTTTCATAGGTCATGGATCAGCAAACTGATGACCCTTTCTCTCACGCTGTGTGAACACTGATCTTGTTTGATCTTGGAAAAGAGAATAGAGTGGGGGGCAGTGTTGAAAGCCCTGCTGGTGTCCTGGTAAATGACAGTGCTCTCCCCTCACCCAGAGGTGTGGACCTTTCATCACAGGAAGCAATGGTGATGGTCAGGCATGATCAGCCCTGGCTTCATCCAATCACCTTCTCTTTCACACATCCAGAAAAGCAACGCAAGAGGACACCCTCTGGGAGATATGTTCCTCATCCAATGTGGTGCTCAGCAGCTCCACCTCTGGACCTTTTGGAAAGATGCATGCAACATACACTTTCTGCCTGTGGTTAGGGAGTCCCTCCAGTCTCCATGACCTTTCAGCGATGGAGAGTGGCCTTACTGTGACATCATCTTGCTCTATCAGCACCCTTGCATGTAGCCCCTCCAGTACCTTCTGACTGGTAACATTTGATGGTGCTCAAGTGTCCTTTGATTTGATTCTATGCTCCTTCGGCTCTGTTCCTCCACAGAGGAGGCACAAAGGCTCAGGAGAAAGACTGAGGCAAAGAAGGCATAGAGTATCCCAGATCTATCTCCACCTACTCCTGCTAAATTCAGCAGTGACCGCACATTACCTTGATTTTGTCTTTAACTGCCCTGAAGTAGTAACAGGTTCTTATGATGTCCTTGACTTCCTTTTCAAGTTTTGATTCAGTTTTAATATAGATGACTGCTGTGCTTCAAGGATGTGACCTTAAAGACCAGCTCTACTGAGCTCTGCTGCCTCTCAGTGCTTGTGACCATTGGATCCCCACTACACCTCCCGAGAAGAGGCCAAAGTCTGCTCCCCTGACATTCAGCATCTGCAGTCTTCTATTCTCCTTCCTCACTCCCCCACTCCCCTCGGGAGCTGGAACCCCTCTGTCACAGGATTGCAGAACCCAGTCTGCACATACCTGAGCAGATCTCCATGCCTGCAAGTATCGGATCCAGGTTGGCATTACCCTTGTTGGCCCATCTGGCAGCTGGGCAACTTGTTCCAAGACACATCAGAAACGACCTGGACTATTTTCCTCCTGCTGGATTCCCCTTCCAGAAAATGCCAGAGTCACCAAAGTCCCCACTGAGACCAGGGCTTCTACATCCAGAGACTTCCTTGGGGTTCTTGGAAAAAACTATGACAACTTCTCCACTGTGACTGTGGGTTCCTTATCTCCCACCATGAGAGGTCACTTTTACTGGCCTCTCCTCTGACCCTTCCCCACAAGAGCTCCCTAAACATTTCACTCGCCCCACAGAGGAGCTTCATACATGAAATTAATTTCTGCACTTTCAGGGAATTCCACCCCATGGCCTTCCAGCCTGTCTCTCCTGAAAAACTGGTACCCATCCATGGCAGCACTCCAAGCTGTGTGACTTGTCCCACCATGCTTTGGCAGTTACCCCACCAATGTCAAACAGCACGGGCTCTTGTCAACTTGCCTGCACCCCTGGTTGAGGGCATTGGTGCATATCTGGGCTGTGGCACCTCAGGTGTGGCTGCAGGCCAAGCTCTGACTTGTCTTAGGGAAACCTGGTATCAAATGTCTAAGTCCCCATGTGTGAAAAGCTTTGCTTGAGAGCAGAGACATGGCTGAGTGATTGGCAGGTGGGAACTTAAACCTGAAATTGGGTGCAAAGAGAGTGAGGAACTCCTGCTGTCCGCAAGGCCAGAGGGAAACAGGGCTGGGAAGTGCAGCCCTGGCAATTAATGACTTTGCTGTCTGTGGTGTCTCTGCTGCCCCTGAGGGCCTTTGGTGAAGGCTGATCTCCAGAACAACAAGGTTCTATGGACACACCCACTAGGAAAACTGTTGGTCTGCTCCTTGACTCCATTAGCAAGAGGGCAAATCAATGTTGGTGCAGAGAAAAAGAGCAGCCTGAGAGTGCAGGCACTCAAGCAGAGACTCTGTTCCTTGGTTCCTGGACTGCTCAACATCTGCTGGATGGAGAAGAAACAGACCTTGTCACATGGCAGTGGTGACAGTCAGTCCCTTGTGTTAGGACATTTGCAGCTGGCCCATGTCAACTGTGAAAACGAGGACAGGATGCAAAGTATCCAATGACAAGAGTCCATCTTTCTTCATGTGCATGGATGCAAAGGATGAGGAAAGGGTTGAGGTACTTAATGCCTTCTTTGCCTCAGCCTTTAAGAGTAAGACCAGTTGTTCTCTGGGTACCCAGCCCCCTGAGCTGGAAGGCAGGGACAGGGAGCAGAATGAAGACCTCATAATGTGAGGGGAAATATTTAGCAACCTGCTACATCACTCAGACACAAACAAGTCTGTAGGGTGGGATGGGATCCACCCCAGGGTACTGAGGGAGCTGGTGGGACGGCTCACAATCCACTCTCAGTCATGTATCAGCAGTCCTGGCTAACTGGGGAGATCCCAGTGGACTGGAGGCTAGCAAATGTGACACCCATCTACAAGTGCCAGAAGGATGATCCAGGGAACTACGGGCCTGTCACTCTGACCGCAGTGCTGGGGAAGGTTATGGAGCAGGTCAATCTTGAGTGCCATCATAAGGCACAAACAGCACCACCAGGTGATCAGGCCCAATCAGCATGGGTTTATGAAAGGCAGGTCATGCTTGCCTAACGTGATCTCCTCTGACAAGATGACCCACTTAGTGGATGACGGAAAGCCTGTGGATGTTGTCTATGCTTTAGCAAAGCCTTTGGCACCATTTCCCAGAGCATTCTCCTGGAGAAACTGGCTGCTCAGGGCTACTACTGGTGGGAGGTCCTCCTCATTAGCATAGTCATTATTCAGAAGAGGGTGTAATTTTTTGCATTTATATCACCTCAGGGTAGTTCAGGACACAAATTTTGGTTAGGGTGCAGTGTAGGCTTATATACCACAGCACAGATCACTTGCACACAATGTACACTGGACAGGTCTATGAAAATGTGATTATTGTCCTTGACCAGGATGCATATCCTGATTGGCAGGGGGAGTTTCCACCTCCATCTCCAAGGATATCTGGATTTGTAACCTTGATTTTGATCCTACCTACAACAAACAGGGGAAGTTTTAGTTGTCCTAACTGCTGCCATTTCCATCTACCAACCAAATTCTCCACCAGGCTCCAGAAGGATGCCCCAAGATGCTGTCCTCTCCATCAGCACTGCTTCAATTAGAGCCTGCAGCTGCCTGCACAGCTCTTGGACAAACTCTGGTGTCACTTCAGATGTCACCAGGTGTTCAGAGCTGAACAACACCCTGAGTCACCAGGAATTCCAAAGGAAGCTGAGAAAAACAGCTCACGTGCAGGTGCAGCTCTTTGTGCACAGCTGAATGGAGGCAAGAGGCATCCCACCTCCTCTGGGTCTGGGCTGTGCGTGGGAGGGAGATGGGTCCTGTTCCAGCCCTAGGACTGCAAACCCAGGGTGAGATGCTGTGACTGACTCTGCTGAGTCCTTTCCCTCAGCAGGGGTAAAGGAGATCCCTCCTTGTCACTGTCTGGCACCCTGCCTAACAGAGGGACAAGGAAAGGTGATTCTCACAGCCAACTCTTCTCCGGAGAGGAGCAATGACGCTGCTGGAAGGAAGTGTCCCTCCCCAGCCGAGGGAGGGAACATCTGGGATGACTTCAGCCTGTTTCCCAGCAGGTTCAGTGTTCAGAGAGGGGCAGTCAGGGATTACTTCAGTCTGTTGCAAATGCCGTTCCCCAGGGATGACCCTTCTGCCTGTCAGGAGCTGTCAGCCCTGCAGCCCCAGGGACAGCTGGAGGGAGCCCAGAGGGAACAGAGAAAGTGCTGCCTTGGGCTGGGCCTCTGCTGCTGAGCTGGGCCGGGCTCCTGGGATGGAGGGAGCTGATGGTAACAGGGCAGCGCTGCAGAGAGACAGCTCTGCCCAGGAGCAGCTCCTCTGCCAAGCGCAGCAGGGCTGAGGGCTCTGCCTGCAGGAGCTGAGGGGAGAGGAGCGAGGCAGAGAGAGGTGAAAGGCAGCCTGGGGTGGGAGGATGCCAGGAGCTCGGTGATGGAGAAATCTTCACAGCCCTCTTTACGGTAAGTCTCTGTGTGCAGGGCATTGAAGCTGGTGTTCCTGGAGGGATCTCCTCAAGCTGGTTCATCCCACAGCATGTAGGAACTGCCAGGAGGATTCTCACCATTTCCTCAGTATAGAGGAGGAGGATGAGCTCTTGAGCAGGGCTTCCCTGCTGCACCATCAGTAGGACAGGGCATGATGTCTGCTTTGTGTGGGGGGTGAGTGCAAGGGTGCAAAGCCAGGTGTGCAGCCAGGGGTGCCCAGGGCTGTCCTTCTGAGCTGGGTCCCTTCACCCTTGGGGGCCTGTGTGATATGGCAGGGACTTAGCTGCCAAGGCTTTGAGGAGATACTGTGGGTGAAAGGAGGGACCTCTGTGAAGACAGAGGCAATTTCAGGCAATTTCCTGGTCTCCTTGTCCACACAGCATGTGTCCTTTTGCTGTCAAGAGTGTGCTGCATGGGTCAGGGCTACTCCAAGCTCCATGCCATCCCCTGGACATTTCCAAGAGGACTTTTCAAGAGACGATCAATGTGAAAATAGTCCTCTTGGTTGGCTGCTGGGAAGTGAGAGATGGCATCTTATTTTTCCACTCTTGAGGAGACACAGAGATGCCCGTTCTCTTTAGGACTTCTCTGAGCTGCTCCTTAGCCCTTGCACAGACAGAGCTGCCCCCACAACAGTTCCCTGCTGCCAGGAGGTGTTTGCAGGGCAGAGCTGAGCACACAGGGAGTGGGATGGGGCTCTGGTTCTGTGAGCACTGCCAGGGAAGAGACCTGGGCACAGAGAAGCAGTTCCCAGCAGAGACAGCTGCAGGCGGCAGAGACATTGTCAGAGAGGGAGAGGGAGCTGATGCCAGAAAGGCGGTGGGAGGGGGGATTTGGGCATCTCCCTGCCATCCCCTGCAGTACAGATACCTTTCCTGGAGCCATTCCCTGGTCTTCTTTTGCACACAGCAAAGCCTCCCCTGCCCCAGTGAAACAAGAACTTCGCCATCAATTGCCTTCCCAGAAACCTGACCACCGAAGAGGGGTTGAGGATGACCACCAAAGAGGTTCAGCTGAGACACCAGCTGCATAGGTTCTGTCATGGAGATTTTTCCATGGAGGAAAAGCAACCAAACCTTCTCCTAACCTTTAGGGCTCTAGACAACGGGATGTCTGCAGCTGGAAAAGCTCTGGCTTTTTCTTCAGGACACTCCAACATTAGGATATTTGACTCTTTCCCCGGGGAGTCCTGCAGGGCTCCAAGCTGCCCTTCAGAGGGGCACAACTGTCCCACGGTATCACTTTTCCAGGTGCCCAGTGCAGGAAAATTTCCACGGCTAGAGCCATGGAAGTGCTGCTGGGCAGCTGTGTGCAGGCAGCTGTAATAAGCCCTCAGTGTCCCTGCCTGGTAGGAGAGCACCAAGATCATCCTTGATTATGAAGATAAGGAGTGAGGTATAGGGAGATGTACACTTGGAAACGGAATTCCTCTGCTCTCAGAACTGTCCAGTTTTTTAGAGGGGAAACACCTGAGTGTGATTGTCCTCCAGCTCAAAAGAGGTGTCAGCACAAGGCAGCTGAGACCAGGGTCTGCCCTCATTCCACACTAAGGGACAGTTCCTTTGCCTCTCAGCACCCACAGGATTTTACTTGGAGGGCAGCAGGAATGACAAGGACTCCAACACTCCTCAGCTGTGGTGGAGCAACCAGAACAGAATAAACCAAAGACAATCCCCTCAGCTCACCTCCAGAGCCGGGAGAACTGGCAGTGACAATGCTGAAAGCTCTTTGATATGAGAAGTGGATTTAATCTGAGTTCACTCCATCTTCCTATTTACTTATTGCCATAGTGCAGGACTGAATCCTGCAGAGACCACGGTAGAGCTCCCTGGTCCCAGTCACCCTCAGCCAGCACCAACCACAGATCATGGAGAGGACTGGGAAAAGGTCTTCCTGAAAGGGGAGATGAATTATTAGAGGTATCTATGAGTAACTGAATAGATCATTCTTACATAAATCTGTTCTGACTTATTGATGTGTTTTCCTCCTTGAAAAGGCTCCATTCCCAGGGGAAAGAAAATGTCCAACAGCAGCTCCATCACTGAGTTCCTCCTCCTGGCATTCACAGGCACACGGGAGCTGCAGCTCTCGCACTTCTGGCTCTTCCTGGGCATCTACCTGGCTGCCCTCCTGGCCAACGGCCTCATCATCACTGCCATAGCCTGCGACCACCGCCTCCACACCCCCATGTACTTCTTCCTCCTCAACCTCTCTCTCCTTGACCTGGGCTGCATCTCCACCACTCTTCCTAAATCCATGGCCAATTCCCTCTGGGACAAAAAAGACATCTCCTACCAAGGCTGTGTGGCCCAGCTCTTCTTCTTTGTCTCTCTTATCACAGCTGAGTACTGTCTTCTCACTGTCATGGCCTATGACCGCTACGTTGCCATCTGCAGACCCCTGCACTACGGGACCCTCCTGGGCAGCAGAGCTTGTGTCCACATGGCAGCAGCTGCCTGGGGCAGTGGGTTTCTCAATGCCCTGCTGCACACTGCCAGTACATTTTCACTGCCACTGTGCAAGGGCAATGCTGTGGACCAGTTCTTCTGTGAAATCCCCCAGATCCTCAAGCTCTCCTGCTCAGACACCTACCTCAGAGAAGTTGGCCTTATTGTGGTTAGTGTTTGTTTTGCATTTGTCTGTTTTGTGTTCATTGTTGTGTCCTATGTGCAGATCTTCAGGGCTGTGCTGAGGATCCCCTCTGAGCAGGGACGGCACAAAGCCTTTTCCACGTGCCTCCCTCACCTGGCTGTGGTCTCCCTGTTTATCAGCACTGATATCTTTGCCTACCTGAAGCCCCCCTCCATCTCCTCCCCATCCTTGGACCTGGTGGTGTCATTTCTGTACTCATTGGTGCCTCCAGCAGTGAACCCTCTCATCTACAGCATGAGGAACCAGGAGCTTAAGGATGCCCTACGGAAACTGGCCTAATGGACACCGTTTCTCTATCAGGAGTCTGCCTCCCCTTCTCCTCATGTTTCCCAGAGTTTATCTCAAGCCAGGAGTCTGGATGTATTTTCCTGGGGTAATTCTATCTATATATAATTTTCTAGGTTTATACTGCTTCTCCTGAGGCTTGATCCTCTTGTGTCTGAGCCTTGCACAGCACTCTGTCAGATGTGACCAGTCCACTAGCTGTTCCTCAATAAATGGAAATCTCCTGGGTGTAGTGTCTGAAGGCTGGTTTCTTCCTCCAAAATTGTTGCAAAAGTAAATTAGCCTTTTAAAAAGGTTTTCCTCTCTGCGTTCTCCTGGTGCCTGGGCTTATGCTCACAGTACAATTCATTTCCATTGGACCAAAAAGTTCTGCTTTTAAAGACTCTCTTCTTAGGGTCCAATGGCAGTGGAGATGGTGCATGGGCTCCCCATTACCTCCTCAGGCTGTTTCAGGTATGACCGGCTGATGGTATATACAATGTCTCTGGAAATTAATTTGGAAAGATAAGGACAGAATGGGGATGTGCCGTGTGCCTTGGGCTGGGAGTGAATGGAAACTCAGAAGGTGAAACACCTTCAAAGGTGAAGTCCTTCAAAAGTGAAGTCTTAAATCACCAAACCCACAAATGAGGACTCTGCAGTGCCGTGGCAGTCAGTGGGGACCCAGCGGGTGGAAGGAGGGGAGATGTGGGTGCTGCCTGAGGAGCCCAAGCACCAGGACTCTGGTCCTGGGTAATGGGGCTGGTGGGGGCAGAGAAGAGGGCAAACACAGCTGGGGGTGAGGATCACTTACAATACGTCTGCAGGAGACCCTGAGAGTGACTGGCCTCTGTTTCCTTCTGTCATTATTGCAAGCACCAGCCCTGGGGCCAACGGGGAGGCTGAGACCTCTCTGTGTCCTCCAGCAGCTGCTGTGCCCTTCAGAGGGGCTGGGGCTGCAGTGTGAGTGCCCAGAGCTCTGCAGCACCCTGTGGTGGGCAGTGCCATGGGGCCAGCCCAGACTGGGCTGCTGTCCTGGGCTGAGCTGTGCTGGAGAAAGGACAGGGGAGGTGGGGAGAGATGGGGAGTGGCCGGGCTTGAAAGAGACTGGGAGAGGAAAACTCCAGTATACAACCAAGCTGTGAGTGTGCGAGGTGCAGCACACAGCAGGTTTCGCACTGTGCAGAACCAGGTGACCCAGTGAAGGAAGCAAGGCACCGTGGGGCACAGAAGAGACCCTCAGTTGTCACCATGTTCCCTTGACACTCCAAGGAAGGTGTCTTAGGAGAATTGTCCCAGATCAGTCCCACAAGCGACCATTTCTATCTCTGCCCATACACTCCATCCTTGAGAAGGGACCTTAGCTGTATGCTCACGGACATCCTCCTCCATAGCTCACTTGTGCTCAACTCCACCACCGTTATTAATAAAAAGGAAACCTCTGATGCAACAAATCCCATAGCTGTTGTCACAGCTGGTCTGTCAGCCAAGCCCTTTCTCAGACAGCTCCAGCTAGATCAGGTGCTCATGGCCTTGTCTTGACACCTATCAAAAATCTCCATTGATGGAGATCCCACCAGCTGGTCTGGGTCCTTGCTCCAGTGTTTGGCTCTGAGAGATTTCTCAAAAATCCAGCCCTCTTAGCCTGTCCATGTCCATCATGTGCTCCAGGCCCCAAGCATCCTTCTGGCCTCTGCAGGACTCGCTCCAGTCTGTCAGGGTCTTTCCTGTGCTGGCGAGCCCCACACTGGACACAGCAGTCCTGATGTGGTCCTGTGGTGGGTTAACCTTGGCCAGCAGCCAGACACCCACCCAGCTGCCCACACCCTGCCCTGACTCAACAGGGGAAAAGCAAAAAATTAACAAGAAAAGCTCATTGGTCAAGATAAGGAAAAGGAAATCACTTTACCAATTACTGTCAATGGCAGAAAAAGGGTTGACTTGGAAAAGACCAATTTAATTTATTGCCAATTAAAAAAAAATATATTTGGACACTAAGAACCCATAACAAAGATATTAAAAGTGATCTCCCCAGCCCACTCCCTTTTCCCAGGCTCAAATTGCTTCTTTATGCCCAAATCTTCTATCCACTCAACCCCAAGGCAAGCCCTGGGGGGATGGTGAATGAAGGCGTTAGAGACAGTACAGAATGCCTCTAACACGCCTCGTTCCTCACACTTTCCCCCCACTCCACTGTGGATCCCTTCCTCAGCACCCACTGCATTTGCAATATAGACCAAGTTTTGCTCCTTTATTTCTGTTGTACTTTTCCCACTTATTCTCACAGAATCACTGAAATGTTATGGTTGGAAGGGAGCTCTGGAGATCCTCTCGTCCAACTTCCAAGCTCTGGAATGGTCGGCTACAGCAGGGTGCTGAGGACCTTGCCTAGGTGGATTTAGAATACCTACACCACCTCTCTAGGCAACTTTTTCCAGTGTTTGACCATCCTCAAAATCAAAAAGTATTTTCCTGGGTACAGGTGGAATTTTATGTGTTTTAGTTGTGTCCATCATCACTTGTCGTGTCACAGCTAACTACTGAATAGACTTTGGCGGAGGAGGATGCCCCTTGGTCATTTAAGGGCAGTTAAGATACATGGAGCTCCTCTCCGGGACAGGAAACAGGTCATTTGAGAGCTTTTGTGTGAGTCAGAGTAGAAGCCACAAAGGATGCCACTGTGGTAAGGGTTCAATTTGGTTTGACTCCAGCCAGCATCTAAATGCCCACAGAGCCACCTGTGCACTCCCTCTTTTCATCCCCAGAGAAACAGGGGATACAATCAGAAGTGCAAAAGGAAGAAAATTCATGAGTCAAAAGAAAGATTTAAAGAGGGAAGCAAAAGTTTTGTGTGCAAACAAAGAAAATAAGGAATCCATTCCATGCTTTCCATCGGCAGGCAGACGTTCAGCTATTTCCAGAAAAGCAGGGCTTCATCACACGTGTCGATGACTTGCGATCACAGTGACCATGACCGTTCCTCTGTCTTTCCTTAAGGTTTTTGTGGAAAATGACATCGTATGGAATGGAATATCCCTTTGGTCATTTTGGGTCAGCTTTCCCAGCTGTGCCCTTGCCAACTTCTTGCTGTGGGGGCAGAGTGTGAGAAAGAGGAAGCCCTTGTGCTCTGCAAGGGCTGTTCAGCGACAGCCAAAACGCTGCTGTGTTCTCAGAGCTGGGTTGGTTACAGATCCAAAGCACAGCACCCTGTGCACTGCTGTGAGGGAATTAACTCCATCCCAGCCAGGTCCAGGACAGAGTTACAGGTCACAGAGTCGGGGTGAGGAATGAACGATGCCTTTTAAATGACGTGAGGAGATCAGTGGATCACAGACCCTGGCTCTGATGGGGGACTCAGTCTCCCCAGCATTCACTGGCCAAGTGAGACAGCAGGATGCAAAGAGTCCAGGAGGTTTCTTGTGGTGCTTCTGGAACATTTCTTAGCACAGCTGCCAAACGAGGCATCCAGTCTTCTCCTCCCCTGTACATGGTACTGCCAAAAGAGGAAGAGCTTGTGAGGGATGTGAACACCAGTGTCCACCTCGGCTGTAGTGACCATGAAATTGTTTTGTCCCAGATCCACAGGGACAGAGGGAAGGAATCTGGGATTCAGCAAATAGAAAGCTCCTATAGTTTTACAAGAAGTGGTCAGTCCTTTATTGGGGGCAAAATAACTCCGTATCCAAGGGAAGACTGAGGCCTGAACAGCTGAGGAGGAGCTCTGAGGAGAAGGGACTGGGCATTAAGAGGTATGCCACAGGAGCCAGTGATGCATGCTCACTGTGAATCAGGCCAACGGCACATGGGGCTGCATGAGGGGGACTGTGGGCACCCAAACAGGGAGTTATCATCCAGTTTCACCCAGCATTGCTGTGACCACACCTGGACTGGCGTATCTGCCTGTGGGGCTCACTGTTCTGAAGGAATGAGGAGGAACTGGAGAGGGTGCAGAGGAGATCTGCCAGGATGAGGTTTGGGGCCTTTGTGGAGAGGCAGAGAAACCTGGGCTTCTTTAGCCTGGTGAAGTGGGGGCCAAGGGCTCCATAGCAGCAGCCTGCAATTGCTTGAAGGATGGTTTCAGAGGTGGTGAAGCTTTTCTTGGTAGCGGGAAGAGAAGGAAGCTTCCAGAAAGTGCAGCTTAAAAGGTTCAGACTGCAGGGGAGGAATAAGAAATCTCCATCAAAGGGTAGCGTTGTGGTGCAGGAGGTCTCCCAGAGGGAATCTGGATCAGCCCATGGCTTTGCGTTTCAAGGAATGGCCAATGAGAATGGAGACATCAGTGAAGATATAGAAATGCTGAGGTGAGAGCTAGGTACGAAAGCAAGATGGATGTCAACAGCCTGAAGGGAAAATGGTGCATGAAGGGGACAGTATGGGGAAACCTGCAGTACAGATGACCAAGGGCTCTGGCAAGGCTGAAAGACCAAGCTCTTTGTCCCCTTGAATATGCAGTTGCCTCTGCCGCTGAGGCCTGCTAGGATGAACCTTATTTTGAGGTTCTGGACTTTGTTTCATCATCGCCCCTTCCCTTGGGGACAACAGGACGTGCTGTACAGTTTTCCTACACTGGGCGTTGCTCACCCTCACACCCCACTGCCCCCAGGAGTCACATGTGAGGGACAAGATCAGCTTCCTAGGGCCTGGGGGTCATGGTTTGGCCCTTCTGCTTCATGAAACAAACCAAGGGTCTTCTCAGCATTACAGCCACCTGCACAGTGCCTTTGCCTACTTGCAATCACAGGCTCCAATTATCTGCTCTAAAGAGTCCATGGGGAGGCTTTGTCAGTAATGACCCTCAGTGGGGCCCATTAATGCTTCAAGGTACTTGGAGTTTTTCTCCTGACTTCAACATCTTGCGCAATTTGTTCAGTCTCCTCTGAGTATCTGAGGTTCATGTAATGAGCCCCAAAAGCACTGTGGGGCTCATTCAAACACAGAAAGTTCGAATGAGCCATGTCTCTTCCTGTAATTTTCTTCAAGTCTTCAAGACAGCTAATTGGAGAGGTTTCATAGTGTAGTTAAGGAGGAAAATGTCCTAGTGCACCTAATAAAAATGTTCTTGATTTTAAAGGATATTTTTTGTTACTTTTCAGTTGAAAGAAGAGGTGATAGCGGCATTGTCCAATTGATATTGGTCCAGGGTATTTCCTCAGGAGGTCTGGACAGGTAGGAACAGCAGTCCCTTGAAGTTCAACACAGTATGGACAATCTTCCTCCTCACCTCCCTTACCCCACCATTTCTCTCATTGGCCACCTGGGACTTGCATCACTTTTCCTGACATCAGACTTCTCCACTGAAGTCTGCAGCTGGATGTTACAGCTCCTTTGCACCATCTCCCACCTGCTCTCCTTAGAGAGCTGGCTGCACACAGGCACAGAAGGGTTTGTCCTCTTTGCAAGCAAAGAAGAGGGAAGCCAGATAAAGCTTCATAAAGAGTGAAACACACTCCTCAAGCATATGCTAAGGACGGGATATCTGTAATGAGGCTGCCTTTCTACAAGGGATCTCTTATGAGAAATATTCGAGACAGGGAGATACAGAAAGGCAGATGTAAACACAGTGACAGAGTTGGCTAAAGAGACAGCTAGGCCACTGACAGTCAGGTGAGATTTAACTCCCTGAAGCTCAGAGCAGCAGCACAGGTGGCACTGTCTGAATGACAAGGAGTAAGGGGAGGAGAAAACTGGACAGGAATGAAAAGGGCCTTGGGCTGGACACTCTGCTGAAAAGATGACTTCAGAAATGGTAAATGTATCAGGAAAGGTGACAATATATGAAAGATGAGAGAAATTAAATGCAGTGTACAAAAGGCAGAATAGCGGTAATGAAATGACAGGAGAAGATGGATATTTCTGTGGAATATCCCTTTTGAAAGGTCATGGCATTGGCAGAGGTGTTTTGTGAGTGAGGACAAGCAAAGGTTGCATCTTTCTCTGAAAGAAGCCAAAAGTGCAACCCAGGGAACCACAGGCTGTACAAGCTCACAGTGGTGAGCAGTGAGCCACTGATACCTCTTGGGTGATATTTCTGGGCACCTAGCAGAGCAAAATGTGTCCAAATGCAGTCAGCATGGACTTTCCAAGGGTAAAGCATGCCTCACCAATCTGAGTGCCTTCACAATGAAGCAACAACATTTGTGCATGAGGGAAGAATAGTGGATGTTGTTCACCTGAACTTCAGCAAGATTTTTGATATGGTCTCCCTCAATATTCTTGTACCCAAGAGAGGACATTACAGTCTGGAAGGGCAGAGAAACAGGTGATTCAAACAGCAGTTGGACCCTCTCAGGCTGAGGGAGCAATGCTGAAGGGGTCATACCCTACCTGGAGGCCACTGGGACATAGTGGGACATTATGGGGCAGCATAGAAAACTCTCCTATAGGAAAGATGGGGAGAAATATATTTGCAGGGCTTGTTGTGAAAGGATGAGGGGTAATGGTTTTAAAGTAGAAGGAGGTAGATTCAGAGCTGA
Organism: Otis tarda; assembly: GCA_026413225.1. Lineage (NCBI taxonomy): Eukaryota > Metazoa > Chordata > Aves > Otidiformes > Otididae > Otis > Otis tarda. Next base: position 779,676 of record CM048590.1, read on the forward strand.
TAGAAGGAAAAAAAAATTGCACTGAGGTTGGTGGAACACTGGAACAGGTTGCCCAGAGAGGTGGAGGATGCCCCATCCCTGGAAACATTCAAGGCCAGGTTGGATGAGGCTCTGAGCAACCTCATGTAGTCAGGGATGTCCTTGCCCCTGGCAGGGGGGTTGGACTAGATGACCTTTAAAGATCCCTTCCAACCCAAACTATTCTATGATTCTATGATTCAGTTCCATACTATTCTATATGTACACCTGTACAGGGAGGATTCCTCCAGCAGCTGGACTCAGGCACTCAGTCACCTCAGCAGCTGCCCCTGGATATCAGCTTCCTCAGTTGAAGGCACCTGGAAATAAGAGTCTCCGAGGCCACAGCCACTTTCCAGATACTGGTACAGACCACCCCAGTCACACATACACACAAACTCTTGTGTCCACTCACTCCAGACTCTCAGTCGCTGGCACTAATGACATACTAGTGATCCCCTGGTCCTGCTCCAGTTGCTGCACTCACACTTGTGTACTCATTCATGCAGAAGAGAGATTCTCTCACACAGGAAAGAGTTAGAAATTATGTTTAATGAGAGTATGGGACAGACTGCACGGGTCAGTGTCCTCCCATAAACATCCAGTAATAAGTCCTCTCCAATCCAAAAATGTTCTTCCCCTGCATCCCATGGCGTGTCCTACACTCCCAGCGAACAAGGCCCTCAGTCCAAATGGTGATCCAGAGAGCTGCTCTCAGAGGCTCATCCTGATGGGTTTCCCACCTGGACTACAGGGCTGATGGCTCTCCCACGGCAGCTCTGGAAGGAGCTGGGACAAGATGTTCATTTCTCAGGAGCCTGTAATTTGGGTTCCCACCTGCCACTGTGCCTCTGTGCTCCTCTTGGTTTGTGGAGATGGGCCCTTGATGTGCTGGTGGCTCTCCTGTGATGTGCCTGGGAGCAGCCAGGGCAGGGCATTAACTGAGTTACTCCTTCTGTCATTGTTTGTGCCTTCTTTTTGTGTGCAGATGAGCTTCTTATCACTTAACCCTACACAATCCAGCAAGAACATCTATCACCTGAGGCATCTGTGTTTGAAGGTTACACACATCTGCACTGGCATTATTCCACACGTGACAGCAGCTCATTGGGATTGCTGTCCAGAAATGCATCACGATCAGGGGAAAAGCTGTGGTGTCGCAGAGGCAGTGGCTTCCTTCAGGGCCAGTCTCACAGCCTTGTTTCTAAGACTGTAGATGAACGGGTTTAAGAATGGATACAAGACAGTGTTCAGCAAAGCTACAACTGTGTTTGTCTCCAAGGAAACATCTTTGGAAGGATGCATGTAGAGAGCAATGCAGCTCCCGTATACAATGGCCAAGGTGGTGAGATGGGAAGAACATGTCGTAAAAGCTCTCTTCCTCCCAGAGGCTGCTGGCAGGTGTAGAACAGAGAAAAGGATGCCCATGTAAAATGCCAGAGTTAAACATAAGGAACCCAGTATGAAAAATGAAAGTAAAACAGAGTCTGTTTTCCAAAGCAGGCTGGTGTCAGAGCAGGACAATTTGAATAAGGGGGAGTTGTCACAAAAGAAATGGTGGATCTTGTTTGAGCCACAGAAAGTCAGCTTGGAGAGGAGGAGCAGCCGGTAACTCACGAGTGTGATGCCTAAGACCCAAGCAGCAAGAACCAGGCGGATGCAGAGCTGAGGCTTCATGATGGCAGCGTAACGCAAAGGCTGGCAGATGGCAACATAGCGGTCAAAGGACATGACAACAAGTAGGACAAATTCCGCAGAGCCCAAGGCAAAATAGAAATAAGACTGGGCAAAGCAGCCGCTTAGTGAGATTGTTCTCCTGCCAAGACCCAGGATCAGCAACAATTTGACACTTGTGGAGGACGTAAACCAGATTTCCAAGGAGGAGAGATTGCTGATGAAAAAGTACATGGGGGTTTGCAGGTGGGGATCCACACACACGAGGAAAATGATGGTTGTGTTCCCCGTCACTGTTGTCAGGTATATGAGCAGAAGGAGCAGAGACAGAAACAATTGCAGTCTTTGATCAAGCCCTGAGAAACCCTCCAGGATGAACTCGGTAACTGCAGTTCCGTTTTCTGGTCCTGTGCTGAATTTCAGTTCATCCTGCCGGGACAGGAACATGGCAATGAACAAGTGTGATGCTTTCACACTCTGGATGAAAAGTTCTGTCCTTCCTTTTCTGCTTCTTTCCCTTCCTGCTGTCGTCCTCTGTAACACAGGCAGAGACAGTCCTTCAAGCACTTTTCATTTCTTAATTTTCCTGGTTTACATTTTAGTTACAGTCCACAGATAAGTTGTTCTTTCTACCTTTTTCAAATAGTCACAAAGGATTATTTCTCCAGAACAGAGGATTTAAAAGTGGCTGTTAACCATTTCACCCCGTTCCTGGGAAATTCCAAATTCACTCAGACCTTTTGCAAACATCTATCACACATGCAAAATTTTTCTCTTGAAAAATGTTAAACCATCAAATCAAATCTAATGAAATATATGTCATGAAAGCTACTCCTTCCGCATTTCACTACTTGCCTTTTTGGACTTGTAATCTCAGAGAATCTGTTGATTTCAAAGTAAGATCAAGTATCTTTTCCGAAGTCCCTGGCTTTCTTCCACAATTTCTTGCTCCCTGTTTCTTCAGGAAAGGGAGAGAGGGTGGAACAGGGACCAAGTATATCTTGCCTTCTTCAGTATTCTAAAGAATGACTGAAATGTGTTGTGGTTCCACTCTGTCCGTCACACAGTCTCATCTGCCCGCACCGAAATGCAGCAGTTTCCAAACACTTGCTCAGTGCTATTCCTATCAAATGTCCTGACCTCAATGCAGAGCAAGAGAAGAGTGTCTGGCAGAGATCTGTAACCTTTCTTTTCCATGCTAGTTATAGGCTGGGAGGACCCAGCCTCTGGCGTTTTCTCTTGTCTCTACTGACTACAGAGGCAGCCTGGGGAAAACAAGTTCTCGCAGGCATCTGCAGGGAAGTAGGTGAAACTCACCAGTCAAGTCTCCAATCTCTGATTATTATTTGTTTTTAAATCCAAATACACATCTAACAGCAGGAAGCACAAGAAAAATACAGACTGATGTTTTCCCTTAATCTTTAAATTTCTTTTTAGACAGAGGAAGGAGCAGAGCAGATGACTCCAACACTGGGATGATTCAACATGCAAGAGGAGGAGAGGGAGGAAAGGAGATGGTGGGTTAGAAGCAGTGAAACAAAGCTTCTCCATAGACTGTGTTGTCCCCTCAGGCTCTGTCCCAGGGCAGGATGGGTAGCACTTGCACAAGGAGTGAAATGGGAAGTTCAGTATCGGGCAGTGCTCCATGTTTGAGGTGACATTTCAGCCTGGGGCTCGGGCTGATCTTAGATCCCAAATGTCTGACTTGTTCTTTGTCTCTGCTCTGGCATAGGGCAATCTCTGCACTGGCTTTGTCTGGAAAATGTTCTGAGATTAAACCACTGGCTGATTGGAGCAAAATCTCAAGCTCAGCCACCCACAGCAGTGTGAGCGCAGTGAACCAGTGAATCAGAGGGGACAGTCCCCGTTTCCATTTTCTGGGTCCGTTCAAATGCTCAAAGGGTTGTATCTTCTCACTCTGTTGGGTGACACCTACATTACCTAAAATCATTCTTCTCCTGAATGCACTTTCCTAGAGAAATCTGCAGATTTGCAGACAGCTTATGATGAAGCAGCTTCTCCTAGGGCCCGGCATCGTCAAACCTGCAGCTAGCCTGTGCGACAGTGAGTGAAGAAATACAGGATGTGCAGGTGAAGGATATCCAGGTGAAGAAGGCCTTATTGTGGCTTTGCAGAGAGGTTACCCTCAGCATGGTGCATATCATGTCGGCACAAACCCCAGAAGTCAGTGTGAAGGAGCTCGGCAACACAACAGAGGAGAGAGCAATGCTCATGTTTCACAGCAGCTGGTGCCCATGCGGGCTGCTCTCAGCAAGGGGATGATCCTGCAGAAGAATCATTGAATCTGTTCTGGTTTTGTTAGTGAGGGGGGGCCTAAGGTGGTAGCTTCTGTAGGAGACTGCTAGAAGTTGCTCCCCTTTGTTTAGTGGACTCAGCCGGGCCTAGGGCGGACCTGCTGCTGGCCAAGGCCGAGCCAATTGGTAGCAGAACATCCCATGATAACGCCTCTGCGATAACGTATTTAAGTAGGGGAAAACAGAAAAAAAAAAGAAGAGAAGATGTGTAAGCAGCTGAGCGGGGGGCAGAGAGGGGGGGGCGTGAGCCTCGTGGGCCTTGCAGGCCTCACCCTCTGGCCTCCTGCCGGGCAGCCGACTGGGCCCGACTCGGTCCGGCCTGGCTGCAAGAAGTGGAGAGGAGATGAGAAGTGAATAAGATGTAAAAAGGATCCTGAGACGCGTCTGCCGGCCTGTTGTGAGGAATGGCTGCAGATGCCAAGGTCAGTGAAGAAGGAGGGGGAGGAGTAACGCGGCTCCTGGCCAAGATTCCCCTGCAGCTCGTGGTGAAGACCATGGTGGAGCGGGTTGTCCCCCTGCAGCCCATGGAGGTCCACGGAGGGGCAGAGATCCACCTGCAGTCCGTGGAGGACCGCACGCCAGAGCAGGTGGAGGCCTGAAGGAGGCTGTGGCCCGTGGAGGGCCCGTGCTGGGGCAGCCGTTCTGGAGAGGCTGCACCCCGTGGAAGAGATGACCCACGCCGGAGCCGTTTCACGAAGGACTGTGGCCCATGGGAGGGACCCCACGATGGAGCAGAGGAGGAATGCGAGGAGTTCTTCCCCCGACAATGACACAGCGGCATAAAACAACGCGTGATGAACTGACCGCAACCCCCATTCCCTTTCCCCCCCCGTGCCGCTCGGGAGCGGAGGTAGTATAGATAATGTTAAGCCCGGGAAGAGGGAGGGGTGGGGGGAGGTTATCTTGTTCCCTGTCTCATTCTCCTGCTAATTTTAGAAATAAATGAATAGTTTTCCCCAAGTGGAGTCTGTTTTGCCCGTAACGGTAACTTTAAGAATTTCTCCCTGTCCTTATCTCAAACCTCGAGCTGTTTTCCTTATATCATCTCCCCCTGTTCTCTCGGAGGGTGGGGGGAGCGAGAGAGAGACTGCGTAGTCTGGTCCCGATCGGGGCTGAACTACGACAGAATCACAGAATGGTTAGGGTTGGAAGGGACCCTCAAAGGTCATCTAGTCCAACCTCCCTGCAAGGAGCAGGGACATCCCTGACTAGATCAGGTTGCTCAGAGCCTCATCCAGCCTGGCCTTGAACGTTTCCAGTGATGGGGCTTCCACCACCTCTCTGGGCAACCTTTTCCAGTGTTCTACAACCCTCATTGTAAAAAATTTTTTCCTAATATCCAATCTAAATCTATCCCCCTCTATTTTTAAACCATTACCCATTGTCCTATTGCCACAGGCCGTACTGAACAGTCCCTCCCCATCTTTCCTGTAGGCCCACTTGAAGTACTGGAAGACCGCTATCAGGTCTCCCGGGAGCCTCCTCTTCTCCAGGCTGAACAGCCCCAACTCTCTCAGCCTGTCCTCATAGGAGAGGTGCTTCAGCCCTCTCATCATCTTTGTGGCCCTCCTCTGGACCTTCTCCAACTGGTCCATGTCCTTCTTGTGTTGGGGGCTCCAGAACTGGACACAGTACTCCAGGTGGGGTCTCACCAGGGCAGAGTAGAGGGGCAGAATCACCTCCCTCGACCTGCTGGCCACACTCCACTTGATGCAGCCCAGGATGAGGCTGGCCTTCTGGGCCGCAAGGGCGCATTGCCGGCTCATGTTGAGCTTCTCGTCAATACTTTTCTTCCAGGGCAAGACTGAGCTTGAATATAAAATTGTAATACACAGTCAATAAATGAAATGTGCTTGGATATGTCTGTGTTTCATATGTGTGGTCAAACTCTCATTCTTCCCTCTCTCCATAGCTTTCTTACAGCTTTGTCTCATTGTGCAACCACTTATCCCGTTCGCTGGTGAAAAAGATGAAAGTTTGGTAGGTACATTTCTCAAAGGGAAGGAAGAGAAGGACCGATTTTACTGTGCAGTGATTTTTGCCATCCTTATATGAATGCACAACCCAACAAGATGGCAATGGTTTTGAGTGGGAAACCAGACTGGACCTTGGCATCCCTTTTGTGTCTTTAATGCTGCTGTAAGTTGTGTTATTGTGACAGAACTATTGGGCAAGGAGACCTGGTGATTCTATAAACCCTTTAGGTGCTAGCCACATTTATTCTGTAAAGGAGCAGCACGGAGGCTGCAGATTATGTTTGGATACCATGGCAGTGACCCTGCTGTCTGACTGAGAAATGAGCAGCGGTGGAGGCAGTCTGCGCTGCTGCTGTGGTGCCCAGCTGTGTGATGGAGGGTGGGGGACCCCTGCAGTGCGAATGAAACTCTGTGGGATTTCTATTTGCTCTACTTTTCTCAATAGATGATAGACTAATAATATTAGAACATCATATTTAGCAGCATGGTATCTCATTTATGCGACTAAAACATTGTGGACTTTCTATTTCAGAGAAACTGTGCAAGTGACAGTGAGGATCTTTCACAGAGAAAAGCCGCTCATCAGAGGAGAAGCAGCATATCATAATGTAACGAGAATTCCCCGGGCAGGAGAGAGAGGAAACTTTCATCCTTGCCGAAAAAAGCAGCCCTGACAGCAGACCTTGGCTTCTTGTCTGAGTCCTTGGTATGATGCTTCTCACTTCTCGAACTACACCAAGAGCTGGATGATATTATTAAATGCCTACTGAGCATTTTAGAAAATTTGGGATCTGGATTCCCAGGGAAATGCCACAGCACAAGCACCGATTGGAGTGCTTTTGTATGTTGAACATTTCAGTGATATTTCAATCTACTTGTGATATCAGCTGCACTCAGAAGGTAGGGTTTCTACTGATATTCTTTTACTGCAGAATAATTCACATTCTGCACAATGATTAGGACTGTGTGCGTTATTATTTCAGTCAGGGAAATTGTTTTTGAGTCTTAAGGAAATTTTTTACCAGAATTTTTATATTTGTTGATAGCATAAATATTTTATGACAGATATCTGACAGGTTTTGTTAGCTGTGTGCAGTACTCTGTTATTGCTGTCTTTGAAGAGAAAATCATAGTGCGTTACGTATCATAACCTTGATTTCACGAACCCTGCAGTAAACAGTGCTGTACTGCAGCAAGGATTGTGCTTTGTCCGTTGTCTTTGGCTGAAGACTAACACAGCTGCCATTTGTCAATCGTGAGTACAACTGATTCTGGCCACTGAGAGGATGAGATGGGCCAGGGAAAGTTTGGGGTGAAAAAGAAAAAAAATTCTGTAGTGACTTACATGCACCCAAATGCAACGTTTCTACAGAATGACGTGTACAGGATGCTTCTCCAAAACAGGGCACTTTAAAACCCAAGGCATATGAAGAAATAGTCTTTATTAGACTTTGTAATTGTTTTAATTTATTGTTGACACTTATTTGTATAGGTGCTGCTTACATGTGACCCAAACTGCAGACATCTCTGTGTTATTCAGGGGGTTGTATCCAAAACTGAGGAAGTAAGCACTTTGATATTGATGTACTGTCTTTGTGTTAGGAAGTTGCATCTTTTAAAATGTAAGCAGTCTCTACACTGGGCACAGAGGGTCTAATGGCATACAAGATGGTGGGGCTGAGCACAGACAGAGATGCCATTCCCCAGCAGCTAAAGATGAGCCTGGAGCACATCCAAGAGTTCGTAAGGACAGAGCAGCGTGAGGGGTTGCAAATGGCCCTGCAGCAACTGAAAGAAGGTCAGAGAAGGCAGCAGAGAAGGAGGTCAGACACTTGTAAGCAGCTGCAAAGACACCTTAACCTCCAACAAGAGACTGAGAAACATGTGAGGGGGAATGACCAAAGTGAACTAAATATCCAAGAAGGACGAGGTGCTGAGGAAGTGGTACATGGGGGTGGGGCACTTGTGATGGATCCAAAGCACGGCAATGCTGACTGCATTCCCCATGACATCCAGCAGATAATCACCAGCAGCAGTGTGAAAAGGAAGATTTTAAATTCTTGAATGACTGTCAAGGCCTTTAGGGAAAATATTCTTGTTATGGTACGATTGTGAGGATCCATTTCAGTACCTAGTCGGTTGAAGGTGTGACAAGGGTAACTGATATACAACCTGGTGAAATTCACCTTGTTATCTTCCCTTCTCCTTCCCCTGGCAATCCCAGGCAAAATACAAGCTGGGAGGGGAATGCTTTGAGAGCAGCCCTGAGGAGAAGGACTTGGGAGTGCTGGTGGACGAGAAGCTCAACATGAGCCGGCAAAGCGCCCTTGCAGCCCAGAAGGCCAATCGCATCCTGGGTTGCATCAAGAGAAGCGTGGCCAGCAGATCGAGGGAGGTGATTCTGCCCCTCTACTCTGCCCTGGTGAGACCCCACCTGGAGTACTGTGTCCAGTTCTGGAGCCCTCAACACAAGAAGGACATGGACCAGTTGGAGAAGGTCCAGAGGAGGGCCACGAAGATGATAAAAGGGTTGGAGCACCTCTCGTATGAGGACAGGCTGAGAGAGTTGGGGCTGTTCAGCCTGGAGAAGAGGAGGCTCCCGGGAGACCTGATAGCGGTCCATCCAGTACCTCAAGGGGGCCTACAAGAAAGATGGGGAGAGGCTGTTCAGTAGGGCCTGTTGCGATAGGACAAGGAGTAGTGGTTTTAAAATAGAGGGGGGATAGATTTAGATTGGACATTAGGAAAAAAATTTTTACACTGAGGGTTGTAGAACACTGGAACAGGTTGCTCAGAGAGGTGGTGGAGGCCCCATCACTGGAAACATTCAAGGCCAGGCTGGAGGAGGCTCTGAGCAACCTGATCTAGTCAGGGATGTTCCTGCTCCTTGCAGGGGGTTGGACTAGATGACCTTTGAGGGTCCCTTCCAACCCTAACTATTCTATGATTCTGTGATTCTATGATTCTATGATTCTATGATTCTATCTCAGCTGGTATAAAGGTATTCATGTGGTTTTTAGAAGTTAGAAGCAGTTCTTCCTCCTTCCAGGCAGAGCTCAGCTGTCTGACCAGGGACATAAAGTGCCCCTTGTAGAGGCCCCACTGTAGCTGAGGTGTTTGCCTGGGACTGGTCGCTGTCAGACAGGACAGGAGGTCTCCTACCGAAGACCAGGGTGCCTTGGACACTGATTGCATGGGCCAGGCAGAGGGTCCCAGGGCACCTGAACTGGCACCAGGCGCCTGTGTCACTGTAACTGAAGACATCTGTGTCCCTGTAGCTGCATCCCAGATCAGTTTTGGAAACGGCTTTTCCTTCTAAAAACAGAAAAAAGTCACAAAATCCCCCCAAAGACTAGTATGTTAAATCAAAATGAACAAAACCAAGGAGAAGAAGAACACAAAGAATTTCATAAGATGAAAAGAATATTAAAATATTTCTTCACTTTAGATCTTTTTATTTAGTTCTTCTTTGTTTTCATATTTCTGTAAAATTTCCTGCACATTTCTGTCACAATCAAGCCTGCAGCATTCACTGATAGAATTTTGTTTCAGGCACAGAGCCCAGAGCTCCCCAAAATCTTCCTGTCCTTCTCTGGCCATGCCTCTCCTCACTCATGGCACAGAGTCACACCAAGGTATCGAGCTCTCTCAGCTGATGGGGGAAGCAGTTTCAGTGGAACACTCTAATTTCTGGATGACTGTTTCTGCACAAATCTCATCATAGCTGTGTTACAGTGACTTCTTAAAGGAGCCTGTAAGGCATCTGGTCATTCTGTCTTTTCATTCCCTGCAAGATTTCATCTCCCTGTGTGCTTCTGTAGATATAACAGGTATAAATACAGAGCTATAAAAATACATATGTATATATATTTATAGACTTGTGTATAAAGACAGTTATTTTGTTCAGAGAAACTACTACATCTATACTGACACAATTAATATTTCTGCTTCTACCTCCTACTCCTTGCTTCCTTCTCTTCAATCTCATTGACTTTCTGAGGAACTCAGGGTGTACAACACATCTGAGCATCACCTAGGTCAGCTAGATGGACATGAGGTTTCTCAGGGGTTCCCTCTCTGTTCTGGTTTTGTTAGTGAGGCGGGGGCCTAAGGTGGTAGCTTCTGTAGGAAACTGCTAGAAGTTGCTCCCCTTTGTTTAGTGGACTCGGCTGGGCCTAGGGCGGACCCACTGCTGGCCAAGGCTGAGCCAATTGGTAGCAGAATGTTCTGTGATAACGCCTCTGCGATAATGTATTTAAGAAGGGGAAAACAGGAAAAAAAAAAAAAAAAGAAGAGAAGATGTGAAGCAGCTGAGCGGGGGGCAGAGAGGGGGAGGCGCGAGCCTCGTGGGCCTTGCAGGCCTCACCCTCTGGCCTCCCGCCGGGCAGCCGACTGGGCCCAACTCTGCCCGGCCTGGCTGCAAGAAGTGGAGAGAAGATGAGAAGTGAATAAGATGTAAAAAGGATCCTGAGAGGCGTCTGCCAGCCTGTTGTAAGGAACGGCTGCAGACGCCAATGTCAGTGAAGAAGGAGCGGGAGGAGTAATGCGGCTCCTGGCCAAGATTCCTCTGCAGCTCGTGGTGAAGACCATGGTGGAGCGGGTTGTCCCCCTGCAGCCCATGGAGGTCCATGGAGGGGCAGAGATCCCCCTGCTGCCCGTGGAGGACCCCACGCCGGAGCAGGTGGAGGCCTGAAGGAGGCTGTGGCCCGTGGAGGGCCCGCTGGGACAGCTGTTTTGGAGGGACTGCACCCCGTGGAAGAGATGACCCACGCCGGAGCAGTTTCACGAAGGACTGTGGCCCGTGGGAGGGACCCCACGCTGGAGCAGAGGAGGAATGCGAGGAGTTCTTCCCCCGACGATGACACAGTGGCATAAAACAGCGCGTGATGAACTGACAGCGACCCCCATTCCCTTCCCCCCCCCCGTGCCGCTCGGGAGGGGAAGGTAGTATAGATAATGTTAAGCCCGGGAAAAGTGAGGGGTGGGTGGAGGTTATCTTGTTCCCTGTCTCATTCTCCTGCTAATTTTAGAAATAAATGAGTAGTTTTCCCCAAGTCGAGTCTGTTTTGCCCGTGACGGTAACTTTAAGGATTTCCCCCTGTCCTTATCTCAAACCTTGAGGCGTTTTTCTTATATCATCTCCTCCTATTCTCTCGGAGGGTGGGGGGAGCGAGAGAGAGACTGCGTAGTCTGGTCCCGATCGGGGCTCTCCATCTGGCATCATCCACAAACAGACCAGGTGTTTACACTGTTCCCTTGTTTGGGCCATCAATAAAGATATCAACCAGTGTTGCCCTAGGTGTTGGTCGCTGATGGAGGCCACCAGTAACTGGTTGCACTGTGACTGCATGGCTCAGTCAAGTTTCCACCCACTCCAGAGCTCAGCGGTTTGGATACAGAGAGACCAGGGCGCCTGTGTTAAAGGCCTTAGTAAAGCAAGGGCCCATTAATTGACATTTTTCTTAATGGAGAATGCAACCGGGCTGGCCAAGGGTGATTTTTATTTGCCCTTGCTGACTCTTCCCAATCTTGTCCATTTCAGGCCTGGAACCTTCTTCCAGGAGGATTTACTCCACCACGTTACCAGGGAATGAGGTGAGGCTGACTGGGCTGTAGTTCTCCAATTCCTCCTCCTGACCCTTCTTGAAGATGGGTGCAACATCTGCCTTTCTGCAGTCATCAACAGCCTTCCCAGAGGGCCCTGAAATTTCAAGGACAGACAAGCAAGGACACCGTCCAGCTTCCCCAGCACCCTTGGAGTATCCTGTCTTTTTCCATGGATTTGTATTCTTGGATGAGTTGTGTTCTGGTTTTGTTTAGTGAGGGGGATCTACGGCAGCAGCTTCTGTAAGAAGCTGCTAGAAGTTGCTCCCCTTTGTTCAGTGGACTCGGCCAGGCCTAGGGCAGGCTCGCTGCTGGCCAAGGCCGAGCCAATTGGTAGCAGAATGTTCCGTGATAACACCTCTGCATTATAATATATTTAAGAAGGGTAAAAACAGAAAAAATAAAGGAGAGATGTGAAGACAGTGAGTGTGGGCAGAGAGGGGGAGGTGCGAGCCCTGTGGGCTTTGAGGCCCTCACCCTCTGGCCTCCCACTGGGTGGCCATCTGGGCCTGACTCGGCCCGGCCCAGCTGCAAGAAGTGGAGAGGAGTTGAGATGTGAAGAGAAATTGAGAGGCGTCTGCCTGCCTGTTGTGAAGAATTTCTTGAGAGGAACGGCTGCAGACGCCAAGGGCAGTGAAGAAGGAGGGGGAGGAGTAACACGGCTCATGGCCAAGATTCCTCTGCAGCCTGTGGTAATGACCATGGTGGAGCAGGTTGTCCCCCTGCAGCCCGTGGAGGCCCATGGAGGAGCAGAGATCCCCCTGCTGCCCGTGGAGGACCCCACGCCGGAGCAGGTGGGTGCCTGAAGGAGGCTGTGGCCCGTGGAGGGCCCGCTGGGACAGCTGTTCTGGAGGGACTGCACCCCGTGGAAGAGATGACCCACGCCGGAGCAGTTTCATGAAGGACTGCGGCCCGTGGCAGGGACCCCACACTGGAGCAGGGGAGGAACATGAGGAGTTCTTCCCATGTTGAGGAGGAAGGAGCAGCGTAAAGCGACAAGTGATGAAGTGACCATAACCCCCACTCCCTCTTCCTCCCTGTGCCGCTTGGGCGGCGGGAATGTGGTAGAGATAATGTTAAGCCCAGGAAGAGGGAGCTGTGGGGGGAAGTTACCTTGTTCTCTGTCTTATTCTCCTGCAATAAAAACAAATAATTTTCCCCAAGTCGAGTCTGTTTGGCCCGTAACGGTAACTTTAATGATTTTTTCCCTGTTCTTATCTCAAATCTCAAGCCTTTTTTCTTATATTCCCTCTCCCTATTCCCTCGCAGGGTGGGGGAAGTGAGCAAGAGACTACATAGTCTGGTCCTGAGTGGGGCTAAACTCTGACAGACGCTCACATGCAGGTGTCTGTTCTGTGCAGACGTGAACAGAGGCCAGAGCAATCCCACCTCCTGTGGGTTCGTGGTGTGCGTGAGAGGGAGCTGAGTCCCCTTCAAATGCTGGGAACAGAAATGAATGCTGAGATGCCTTTGTAGCCTCAGCTGAATCCCTTCTCTCAGCAGGGATAAAAGAGATCCCTGCCTGTCCCTGTCTGGGTGTCCTGTCCAATTGAAAAAAAAAAAAAAAAAGCTATAACTTTATCTCTGAGAGGAGAAATTGCGCTTCTGGAAAAAAGTGTGTCTGCCCAAGTGAGGGAGGGACCATCAGCGATGGCTGCACGCTATTTCCCAGCAGGTTCCCCTGCAGCCCCAGGGACAGCTGGAGGGAGCCCCGAGGGGACAGAGAAAGTGCTGCCTTGGGCTGGGCCTCTGCTGCTGAGCTGGGCCGGGCTCCTGGCATGGAGGGAGCTGCTGGTAACAGGGCAGCGCTGCAGAGAGACAGCTCTGCCCAGGAGCAGCTCCTCTGCCAAGCGCAGCAGGGCTGAGGGCTCTGCCTGCAGGCACCAAGGGGAGAGAACAGAGGCAGAGAGAGCTGAAAGGCAGCCTGGGGTGGGAGGAGAGTTGAGAACTCAACAGAAGAGAAATCTTTACAGCCATCTACGTGGTAAGTACTTGCATGAAGTGCAATGTGTCTGCAGTTTGTGGAAAGACTTCCAAAATCTGTCACATCCTACATTCAGGAAGACTTTCACAGTAGAGGAGCAGGATGTCCTCAAGAGCACGGCTTTCCTGCTGCACTGCCAGAGGGATAGGGCACGACGGCTGCCTTCTCCCAGGGACGGCTGCAGGGTGTGAATGTGTGTGTGCAGTCAGGGGTGCCCAGGGCTGTCCTTCAGAGCAGGGTCCCTGCGCCCCAGGGGCTGTGTGCTGGGGCAGGGACTCTGCCTCTGCCAGGGTCAGCACTCAGCCTCCCTTTGGGAGCTCCCCACGGCGCTGGGGAAAGGAGCTGTGGGTGGAAGGAACAACTTGTGGTCAATCAGGGTCCTTCTGCTGTCGAGAGGGTGCTGCGTGGGTCAGGGCTGCTCACAGCTCCATGTCACCACTGGGAAACTTCCAAGGGGATGTTTCAAGAGGAAGGTCAAGGCAGGGTTTGCTGTAGAGATAAAGAGATTTCCTGAGTCTGTGTTTTTGTTTTCCTGCTCTGAGGGTAGGGGTCTTATGAGGGTGGGAAGGGAAAGAGAAATCAAAAAAGGATTGTCTCAAGCTTGGAAAAGTCCTTGAGACTCCTGAGCTGTAACTGTGAGTGGTCAGCTAGTCTGCTAAGAGCCTCCTCAAGTGCTTTCACCACTCCTCTGCCCATGGGCATCACCAGCATCACCCTTGCTGCACGCAGCAGGGTTGTCCTGCCCTGGCCTTTGGAACCTCCAAACAGGAACAGGCACCCAGCCAGCACCCTGCAAACAGGCAGGTGAGTGTAGGGCCAGGGTGAGTGCACAGAGGGTGGGATGGGGTCTGTGAGTGCTGACAGGGAAAAGACATGGCACAGGGAAACAGCTGCCAGGAGGAAAATCCCCAGGCAGCAGGGATATGATCAAGGAATGAGAGGAAACCAAACCCAGAAATGTTGTGGGAGGGAGAATTCAGAAATCCCCTCCAGTGCACACCCCTTCCTCTGAGCAAGACCCCTGGCCTCCTCTCCCACCCACCCAAGCCTCTGCCCTCAGGGCTGTGGGGTCCCAGCCATGAACCCCCTCCTCTGCAGCCAGAGCTCCAGCAGAGCCGTGCTGCAGCTCTCCAGCCACGTGCCCACTGCCCTCTGCAGAGCACAGGGGCTGAGAGCAGCTGCCCAGCAATGGTGGTGTCGGGGAGGGGGCACGCACAGCTGGGGGAGGGGGACGCTGTCCCCAGTGCCCGCCTGCCTCTGCCCTGTCCTCTCTCAGCCGCACCCTGGCTGTATTTGCCCTTGTGCCTCCACCTCTCTGTGGTGTTGCTGCTGGGATCTTGTTCTTGCTGTCAGGCTGTCTGGGGAGGGGAGTTCCAGCTGCAGAGTCCCCCCCTGATCTTGTGGGTCCTTTCCTGCAGCTGTGTCCATGGGAACAAGTGTCCCAGCTTTCACCTGTGGGCTGTGGGCAATGCAGGCTGTGTGGCTGGGGCATCAGCTGCTTTTCCCTCAGTGAGATACCAGCATGAAAACTCCTAACATAACTTTTTAGGGTGTCCTTCTATGCTGTGAGTTTCCCTCAGAAATGCAGAACTCTCCCATAACATCTTTGTGTGATCTGCACACCCCATGGTTCAGCACAGAGATGCTGTGGCCAAAACCCTGCTGTTGGGTTGGTGAAATGAGCCGTGAGTGCTGTGGGCTAGAAGTGAGGTGCTGAGACCTTGAGAAAGGGTGAGACATTTAGTGTTCTGCAGTGCATCCCTGTGCTTTCAGCAGTGCTTGCTGGCTTTTTGCAGGAACAGAGCAGCGTGATTGCATTTAATCTCAGAATGCTGCAAGCCCAGAGCACCTGGGACTGAGGGACAGACCAGCTCCCCTCACTCTGCACTAAGCCACAGCAATTCTCTTCTCATACAAGACTCACTGTGTTCTCTCTGAGTGCAGCAGAAATGCTGAGGGTTACTGGCATCTCAAAATAATTTTTTATTAACATAAAAAAAAAAAAGGAAAAAACCTAGATGTTCAATATACCTTCTACCATCCTAGTTCCTCAGAAGGAGGAAGGGCTGACAAGCCCTTCTGCATTGGGGTGGTTTCATCTGGCAAAGTTGAACACCAGAGCTGGCCCCTGCTTCGACCGTTCCCATGAACTCACTGCTGCAGAGCAGGGCTGACACCTGGGCAGCCAGCGGGCAGAGGCCCAGCTCCTCACGACACATTCAGCCAGCACCAAAACAGAGCTTCAGCAACAGAGATGAAGGAAGGTCTCTAGAAATGGAAGGAAAAAAAAAAAAAAAAAGGGAATATGGTTAGAAAGGGAAGAGTCTGTACGAAACTTTTTTTCACTTTTCAATAACTTTTTGTCCTTTCAGGTGTTCCCATGTCCAGAAGCAGCAGATGTCCAACAGCAGCTCCATCACTGAGTTCCTCCTCCTGGCATTCGCAGACACACGGGAGCTGCAGCTCTTGCACTTCTGGCTCTTCCTGGGCATCTACCTGGCTGCCCTCCTGGCCAACGGCCTCATCATCACTGCCATAGCCTGCGACCACCGCCTCCACACCCCCATGTACTTCTTCCTCCTCAGCCTCTCTCTCCTTGACCTGGGCTGCATCTCCATCACTGTTCCCAAATCCATGGCCAATTCCCTCTGGGACACCAGGGCCATCTCCTACTCAGGTTGTGTGGCACAGGTCTCTTTCTTTTCCTTTTTGATGTCAGCAGAGTACTGGCTTCTCACTGTCATGGCCTATGACTGCTATGCTGCCATCTGCAGACCCCTGCACTACGGGACCCTCCTGGGCAGCAGAGCTTGTGTCCACATGGCAGCAGCTGCCTGGGGCAGTGGGTTTCTCCATGCTCTGCTGCACACTGCCAATACATTTTCACTGCCACTCTGCCAGGGCAATGCTGTGGACCAGTTCTTCTGTGATATCCCCCAGATCCTCAAGCTCTCCTGCTCAGACTCCTACCTCAGAGAAGATCGGCTAGTTGTGCTTAGTGCCTGTTTTGGTTTTGGCTGTTTTGTGTTCATTGTTGTGTCCTATGTGCAGATCTTCAGGGCTGTGCTGAGGATCCCCTCTGAGCAGGGACGGCACAAAGCCTTTTGCATGTGCCTCCCTCACCTGGCTGTGGTCTCCTTGTTTATCAGCACTGTCATTTTTGCCTACCTGAAACCCCCCTCCATCTCCTCCCCATTGCTGGATCTGGTGGTTGCAGTTCTGTACTCGGTGCTTCCTCCAGCAGTGAACTCCCTCATCTACAGCATGAGGAACCAGGAGCTGAAAGACACAGTGAAGAAACTGACTCAATCAGCTCTTTCTCAGAAGCATTGAGCTGCCCATGTCTCTACAAAAATCATTGCAAATTCACCTCAGAGTTCTGTGCTTTGGACATTTTATCTGTGATAAGCATGTTTCTCCATGCCTACATGCACTCCACTTCACCAGAGGCATGGACCCAGCCTGTCTGACCCCGTGGTCTGTTCACATGTGTGACACAATGGTAAAGCTAGCCTCCCATGTTGCATCACTGTAATAACAGAGAGTTTCTACAATATCAGTGTCTGGAGGTTGGGCTCTTCTTCCAAACCTGAGGTCAGGCTGAAGGAGTTGCCCCCACAGCTCCGTGCTGCTGTGCTGGGGTTCTCCATGGGATGAGGGGAGGAGGGCGTGGGGCAAGGTGTTTGAGAATGGGCCTGGGCTGAGCCTTAACATGTGGAAGTCTGGTTCCCTTGGAGACGGTGAACGATCGACATTTCACACAGGGATCTGCCTGGGACTGTCACCCCATGGCTTTCCCATCACAGCCCCTTGCTTTGCAGAGTAGGAACAGCAGCTCAGGGCCATGTGGAGAGCACAGGGAGGGGTCAGGGGCAGCAAGTCAGGTCAGCACGGACACACTGCCCTGGAGAACGGCTCTCTGGGGGCAGGGACATCCCTGGAGATAAGCAAAGGAGCAACTCTGTGCTTCCAGGATGGGATCAATGACCAAGAGAAACCTATTTCTGAATGCACCAGCTTGGGGCAGCTTTCTCTATTGCTGGGGAGCTGCAGCAGCCTGAGGAGCCCTTGGGCCAGGAGTCTTTTCCTGGGAGAGGGGCTGGCACAGAACAACTTCTTGGCAGTGGACAAGAAGGATGTCTTGGAGACAGGCACAAGGGACACATGGAGACACTGTCCTCTGTCTCTTCATGCCATGGGTGGCCTTCAGCCCTGAGACACCTCCCTTTCCTTCCTTCACTCTCCATGCTTGGATGGACCTCAGGAAACATCCATGAGCATGGAAGAAGCACAAACGTCCTGGACTCAGTTCCCATCACTGTAGGGGAAGAGGAAAGATTGTGAGACACATGGGAGTGCAGGGATGCAGTGGGGTGTGTGTGACAGTGTGTGTGTAAAAGAGAGGAAGAAGATGTGAAATGGCGAGGGGTGAGAGTGTGCCATGCTCAAGTGAAATATGTTCGGTTTTTATGTTGACACAGCAGAAGAAGGAGGTTCAGGGCTGGGACACGAAGCTAAATAGAAGGTTTCTAGTGAGTCAGGGGGTTGGCACACTTTGGTTAACCGAGGAGCATTAGTAGGTATTTGGGAGAAGCTGCACGGGTGATGGGGAACTCACAGCCATTTTGAGTTCAGTTAAACTTGGGACAGCAAGGGGTCAGAGTGAGGTGGGGAAGCAGGGGTGGAGATGGTCTCTTTGTTGAGACTGGAACCCCCCAACAGAACAGAAATCCTTTTCCTTTCTACTCTGGCTACTGTTTCTTCCAGTGAGACCCCTAGGAGTACACCAGTTCCTTACAGCCACAAGGCTTTTTTCCTATTCCCCACTCTCCATAGAGGCTGGGAGGTGTCCTGCTGCTCTCCTGCACTCAGTATCACACACCCTCACATCTCACTGCTCCCAGGAATGGCTGTCAGCATCCCATGAGGGAAAGGATCCCCCTGCCCAGGGTATGGGGTCACTACTAGATCATCCTGCTCAATGAAACATGTCAAGGGCTTTCACAGTCGCCTTAACACTGGATTTTCAACCTGTAAGCAGTGCCTCTGACTTCCTACTTCACCAGCTCGCAGGGACAGCAACCTTATCTCCTCATTCCTTCATGGGCTCTTCAGTGATGGCCATCAGTGGGGCCCAATGACATCCCCAGAGACTTGGAGGTTTGCTGCTGACTTTTACTGCTCTAGCGGCCTCTTGAATCCACTTTCGGTGCCTGCAGTTCAGGAACTTGGCACCAGAGGGCTCATTAACATGCAAAATGCCCTAACAAGCCAAGTTTCTGGGCATAATTCAATTCCTCTGTTCTTAGGTGGCTAATTTGAGAGGCTACAGGAGTGTAGTCAAAGTACAAAGTTCTCGGTGATCAATGTCAGCAAGAAACAATTTATTTTTTATGCACCACGCCATTTTTTCTGCTTATGCATTAAGTGCCATCAGCAAACTCCTATTGATACTGATCTTGAGTCCTGATTGAATCGGAATATGTAGGGAAGTCAAGACCCTGTATGTCAGACACTCTATGGGCAGTCTTCATCCCCATGTACAACCTCACATGTCTCTCATCAGCCACCTGGGACTGACAGCACCTCTGTTCAGATCAGAGCTTTCTCCACTCCAGCCTGTAGCTGCCTGATTTCTCCCATTGACACCAGTTTCCACTTGTTTTACTTGGGGAATGACATGCACCTGGATACAGAATGATGTTTCTTAATTATAAAAAAAAAAACCTAAATGAATGTCCAGTTCAACTAAAAAAAAACCAAAACGCACTCCAGACCATTAATAAAGATATCAACCAGTGTTGCCCTAAGGGTTGGTCACTGAAGGAGGCCACTCGTAACTGGCTGCACTGTGACTGCATGGCTCAGTCAAGTTCCCACCCACTCCAGAGCTCAGCAGTTCGGATACAGAGAGACCAGGGGGCCTGTGTTAAAGGCCTTAGTAAAGCAAGGGCCCACTAATTCCCCTTGTGCACACAGCCGTTCCTCTTCATGGAGAATGCAGCCGGGCTGGTCAAGGGTGATTTTTATTTGCCCTTGCTGACTCTTCCCAATCTTGTCCATTTCAGGCCTGGAACCTTCTTCCAGGCAGATTTCCTCCACCATCTTACCAGGGAATGAGGTGAGGCTGACTGGGCTGTAGTTCTCCAAATCCTCCTCCTGACCCTTCTTGAAGATGGGTGCAACATCTGCCTTTCTGCAGTCATCAACAGCCTTCCCAGAGGGCCCTGAAATTTCAAGGGCAGACAAGCACAATCTTGCAAGGTCAAGCTTCCCCAGCACCCTTGGGTGTATCCTGTCCTTTTCCATGGACTTGTTTTCTCGGATGAGTGGAATGCGCCTCACTCAAAAGAGAGAAGCTGTAATATGTTTTATTGAGGCAAAATAATAATTAGACAGAGTTTGACATACTTGATGGAATTTAACAAAGTTTAACAGTGGTTTACCAGGATAAGGAAAAGGATAAGGAAGACTCTTTTGCCAAGTCATGAAGTTCAGAGTGGACCCTCTTGCTTTCTAAACTCTTTGTGAAGCCTAGATGCTCCAAGGGCCAATCTCAGCCTCAGACTTTGTTCTGGTTTTGTTAGTGAGGGGGGGCCTAAGGTGGTAGCTTCTGTAGGAAACTGCTAGAAGTCGCTCCCCTTTGTTCAGTGGACTCGGCCGGGCCTAGGGCGGACCCACTGCTGGCCAAGGCCGAGTCGATTGGTAGCAGAATGTCCCGTGATAACGCCTCTGCGATAACGTATTTAAGAAGGGGAAAACAGAAAAAAAAAAGGAGAGATGTGAAGCAGCTGAGCGGGGGGCAGAGAGGGGGAGGCGCAAGCCTCGTGGGCCTTGCAGGCCTCACCCTCTGGCCTCCCGCCGGGCAGCCGACTGGGCCCAACTCTATCCAGCCTGGCTGCAAGAAGTGGAGAGGAGAGGAGCAGTTAAAGTGAATAATATGTAAAAAGGATCCTGAGAGGCGTCTGCCAGCCTGTTGAGAGGAACGGCTGTAGATGCCAAGGTCAGTTCAGAAGAAGGGGAAGGAGTAATGCGGCTCCTGGCCAAGATTCCCCTGCAGCCTGTGGTGACAACCATGGTGGAGCAGGTTGTCCCCCTGCAGCCCATGGAGGTCCACGGAGGGGCAGAGATCCACCTGCAGCCCGTGGAGGACCACACGCCGGGGCAGGTGGAGGCCTGAAGGAGGCTGTGGCCTGTGGAGGGCCCGCTGGGACAGCCGTTCTGGAGAGACTGCACACCGTGGAAGAGATGACCCACGCCAGAGCAGTTTCACAAAGGACTGTGGCCCGTGGGAGGGACCCCACGCTGGAGCAGAGGAGAAATGCGAGGAGTTCTTCCCCCGACGATGACACAGCGGCATAAAACAACGCGTGATGAACTGACCGCGACCCCCATTCCCTTTCCCACCCAGTGCCGCTTGGGAGGGGAGGTAGTATAGATAAGAAAAGAAGGAAGAGGGAGGGGTGGGGGGAGGTTATCTTGTTCTCTGTCTCATTCTCCTGCTAATTTTAGAAATAAATGAGTGTTTTTCCCCAAGTCAAGTCTGTTTTGCCCGTAACGGTAACTTTAAGGATTTCTCCCTGTCCTTATCTCAAACCTTGAGTCGTTTCTCTTATATCATCTCCTCCTATTCTCTCGGAGGATGGGGGGAGTGAGAGAGAGACTGCGTAGTCTGGTCCTGATCGGGGCTGAACTACAACACCTGAACATCATGAGTAGGGAAAAGTTTGCTTGTCCTGCATGTGGGCTTCTGCTGTCCTTTCACCTGCTCAAAGGGATTCCCCACCAGCCTCCAAGAGACACCTTCAGGTGCTGGCCTGTCTCTCAGCACTGCCTCATGACAGCTTGCAGCCAGCTCCATGGAGAGGGATGCAAGATTTGCTTCTTGCTTCCTCCACTCATTATGACATCACAAAATGTCTCGGAACAGCCTTGCTATGACATCATCCTGCTCTCTCAGCATCCTAAGATCCATCCCATCTGATGCAATGGACTCTTAAGGACTGACCTTACCTAAGTAACCTCTGACTCCATCTCCATCCACTGCTGTGTTTTGGCTGGGCTCTGCCTTTTAGGCACACGCAACTGAGAGACCTTGCTGGAGAAGACAAAGGCCCAGAGTACCTCAAACCTATCTATTCCTCCTCTTACTAAACCCAGCAGTGGCCACACATTCTCTTCAGTTCTTCTTGACCTTTTCCTCAAGTAGGAACAGCTGATTGTTGTGCCCCTGAACTCCCTTGCAAGTCTCAGCTCTGCAGCTTTCCTAAAACCAACCCTATTTCTGAATTCCTTCTTTGTTTCAAGTCTCCGCATCCATCTCCTGTATGCTTCCTTTTTGCCATGGTGAGAGAAGGGGTTAAAAGAAGACTCCTTAGTTGGTGTAAGCATTAATCAATTGCAGCTGTGCATACTAAGACAGATGGTGCTCTGTGCTTTACTAACCAGCCATTCTGCAGACTATCTAAAGCGAGAAGTCTTGTCTCCCTCCCAAGGACAGTTCTTGATAAGAGCTGAGGGGCCTTCTGTATGAATCAGCTAGAACCGACCCTGCAGGCTGGACAAGAACCAAAGCATAACCGAGTCTGCGCGAAAACAAAGGGTTACTAGCGGTGACGAAGAGGAGCAGCTTATCTTCATCCCTATGACCCCTGACGACCACCACCAGGACGCACTGCGCAAGCGCAGATGGGGGGAGTTTATGAAAATGACCCTTTGGGACTAATTTTAACAGGAAGCGAGGATAGATCATTCACATGTATAGGTGAATTACGGAACTTCATGTATATGTAACACCTGGTTGTATAAATTCAAAGTGAGTTGCCGCGTCAGGTGCGCACGATTTTGGCGGGAATACCCCCCGTGGGGCCTGGCGCCGAATAAACATACCTACTTTACAATCTTACAGATTGTGGAGTCGGTTTCCCACACGTCAGATTGATTCTCTGCATTTTTGGGAGTTGGTCTCTCAATAAGGTTTTGCGTTAGCTAAGCTGTTTTTACAACGACCAACATTAAGTAACTTTACTCAGAGCACAAGCACGTGAACCTTTTTTGTGTTGGCGTGGTGTGCTGTTTGGTACTCAGAATCATGGAATCTCGAGTATGACACATCTGCCCGGGTCCTCCTTGTTCCCCTTTTAAAAAACTGGAGTTACGTTCCACCTCTTCCAGTCATCGGGGACCTCACCAGACCACCACGATTTCTCAAATGCAATGGCCAGTGGCTTGGCAACTTCATCCGCCAGTTCCCTCAGGACCTGCAGATGGATCTCATCAGGTCCCATGGACTTGTGCACCTTCAGGTTCCTCAGATGATCCCGAACCTGCTCTTCGAGTACAGTGGGCGATTCTTCACCCTCGCAGTCCCTGCTTGCACCTTCTACAGCTTGGGTGGTAGGACAGGAGCTCTTGTCGGTGAAGACTGAGGCAAAAAAGTCATTGAGCACCTCAGCCTTCTCCATGTCCTGGGTAACCAGGACACCAGTTCCCTTCCGGAGGGGGCCTACATTTTCCTTGGACCTTCTTCTGTCCCCTACAGACCTACAGAAGCCTTTTGTGTTGCTTTTGACACGGGGCTGCTGGTCGGCCATGCTGCTCCCGGGGCATGCTGGGAGCTGTAGTGCTGGGGCATGGGGCTCCTGGTCAGCCATGTTGTTCCCGGGGCATGCTGGGAGCTGTAGTGCTGGGGCACGGGGCTCCTGGTCAGCCATGTTGTTCCCGGAGCATGCTGGGAGATGTACTGGTGGGGCACGGGGCTGCGGGTCAGCCATGTTGTTCCCGGAGCATGCTGGGAGCTGTAGTGCTGGGGCACGGGGCTGCGGGTCAGCCATGTTGTTCCCGGAGCATGCTGGGAGCTGTAGTGCTGGTGCACGGGGCTCCTGGTCAGCCATGGTGTTCCCGGGGCATGCTGGGAGCTATAGTGCTGGAGCACAGGGCTCCTGGTTAGCCATGGTGTTCCCAGGGCATGCTGGGAGCTGTAGTGCTGGAGCACGGGTCTCCTGGTTAGCCATAGTGTTCCCGGGGCATGCTGGGAGCTGTAGTGCTGGGGCACGGGGCTCCTGGTCAGCCGTGTTGTTCCCAGAGCATGCTGGGAGCTGTAGTGCTGGGGAACTGGGCTCCTGGTCAGCCATGGTGTTCCCGGAGCATGCTGGGAGCTGTAGTGCTGGGGAACGGGGCTCCGGGTCTGCCATGTTTTTTCCAGAGCATGCTGGGAGCTGTAGTGCTGGGGAAAGGGGCTGCGGGTCAGCCATGTTGTTCCGGGAGCATGCTGGGAGCTGTAGTGCTGGGGCACGGGGCTCCTGGTCAGCCATGTTGTTTCTGGAGCATGCTGGGAGCTGTAGTGCTGGGGATTGGGGCTGCGGGTCAGTCATGTTGTTTCTGGAGCATGCTGGGAGCTGTAGTGCTGGGGATTGGGGCTGCGGGTCAGCCATGTTGTTCCCGGAGCATGCTGGGAGCTGTAGTGCTGGGGCACGGGGCTCCTGGTCAGCCATGTTGTTTCTGGAGCATGCTGGGAGCTGTAGTGCTGGGGATTGGGGCTGCGGGTCAGTCATGTTGTTTCTGGAGCATGCTGGGAGCTGTAGTGCTGGGGAACGGGGCTCCTGGTCATCCATCGTGTTCCCGGAGCATGTTGGGAGCTGTAGTGCTGGGGAACGGGGTTCCGGGTCAGCCATGTTGTTCCCGGAGCATGTTGGGAGCTGTAGTGCTGGGGAACTGGGCTCCTGGTCAGCCATGTTGTTTCTGGAGCATCCTGGGAGCTGTAGTGCTGGGGAACGGGGCTGCGGGTCAGCCATGTTGTTTCTGGAGCATGCTGGGAGCTGTAGTGCTGGGGAATGGGGCTCCTGGACAGCCATGTTGTTTCTGGAGCATGCTGGGAGCTGTAGTGCTGGGGAACGGGGCTGCGGGTCAGCCATGTTGTTTCCGGGGATGTTTGTGGAAAATTTAATCTTAGTAATTGATGTCTAGAAATTGATGATGAAGGAAGAGCTATAACTGAGCTTGTAAAGGAAATGAAGAAAACTGCACATGTTCCAGTTCAGACTTGGAATGGAACCAATTTAGGGGAAGTATGGGAGACTTTATGGGCGGTGATTGGCGTACAAAAATTGGAATAGTTATATTGGGGATATGTGGAGGATTGTTAATAATTCCATGTTTAATACCTTGCTGTACTAAGCTAATACATTCAGTGATGCCTATTGATCCAGAACCAGGGAAAGAAAGAAACCATTCCCTGATGATGATAAAAACAAAAGAGGATCCAGAATTAATATCAATTCAACAAGTGTTAGCACGATTGGAAATAAAAACATGAATCAATACCAACAAAAAGAAGATGGGGGATTGTGAGATATGTTCACCTGATTTGTGTTCATGTGAAGCAATACTAGGGTTGCATGGTGAAACGTGACCGTCTTTGTAGATGGAATCCTTGATTATCCTGTTTGTTCTTATACAGCCACAGGCTTAGGGCAAACAGGAAGATGTGTACATAGTTCTATAAGTTTTGTTTAAAGTTATAAACGTCTTTGGGAGGTTTATTTAAGTTATTAAAAATGTGTTTGGCAGGATTCACTCCTGCCTTAGCAGTTTGACATAATTAAGGATTTTACCTGCTTAACAGCGCTGTTTGCATAAGGAGGACACTTGACAATGCAGCGAACAAAAGGCGGGAAAGGCGGGCTGGGGGCTGATGAGCACGGGCACGTGAACAACCCCAAAGATGGGACCCGCCGCTTCTGTACTTCTAGCCAATGAACACCTGTGTAGTGGCTAGTGGTACGCTCTTGGCCAATCGGTACCTGGCATGAACGGTGTGAGTAACCAATGGAGTGTAGATTGTGAGCTCCCAAAAAAAAGGGGACAGGCACGGTGGGGGGACCGGGAGAGGTTATAAATACTGTAACTGTGAACAAAGGGGTGCGCGTCTTGGTGGAGCAAAGACTCCCGGTTCTCCCAGTGCTGTTTGTTTGTTTCTATTCAATAAATTGGAAACTATAATTGGAATCCTGTTTTGAGACTCAATTCATTTATAACACTGTGCAACCAAAATCTTGCTTTCCACCACAAAAATCATACCCAACCCCCCAAATCCCCACTTTTCCCTCCAAGAAACACCCCCCGTGCACCCAAAACCCTGATTTTCACCCCATACATCCCCCCGCGCCCCCAAAATTCCCGCTTTCCACCCCAAAAAACACCCCCTCTGCACCTGTCGTAGTTCAGCCCTGATCGGGACCAGACTACGCAGTCTCTCTCTCACTCCCCCCACCCTCCCAGAGAACACGGAGAGAAAATATAAGGGAAAATGGCTCGAGGTTTGAGATAAGGACAGGGAGAAATCCTTAAAGTTACCGTCATGGGCAAAACAGACTCGACTTGGGGAAAACGATTCATTTGTTACTACAAACAGCAGGAGAATGAGACAGAGAACAAGATAACCTCCATCCACCCCTCCCTTTTCCCAAGTTTAACATTATCTCTACTACCTTCCCCCCCTCCGAGCGGCACAAGGGGGAAGAGGTAATGGGGGTTGCAGTCAGTTCATCACGTGTTGTTTCACGCCGCTGCTTCATGGTTGGGGGAAGAACTCCTCACATTCCTCCCTGCTCCATCGTGGGGTCCCACCCATACACCACAGTCCTTCCTGAAACTGCTCCGGCGTGGGTCATCTCTTCCACGGAGTGCAGTCTCTCCAGAACGGATGCCCCAGCGGGCCTTCCATAGGCCACAGCTGCCTTCAGGCATCCACCTCCCCCGATGTGGGGTCCTTCACGGGCTCCAAGTGCATCTCTGCTCCTCCGTGGACCTCCATGGGCTGCAGGGAGACAGCCTGCTCCACCATGGGCTGCACCACGGGCTGCAGGGGAATCTCTGCCAGGAGCAGCATTACTGCTCCCCCTCCTTCTGAACTGACCTTGGCGTCTGCAGCCGTTCCTCTCACAAGAAAAGTTCTTCACAATCGGCTGGCAGACGCCTCTCAGAATCTCTTCACATCATCCAGCTCATCTCCTCTCCACTTCTTGCAGGCGGGCCGGGCCAATTCGGGCCCAGTCGGCCGCCTGGTGAGAGGCCAGAGGGTGAGGCCTGCAAGGCCCACAAGACTCGCGCCTCCCCCTCTGCGCCTCTGCCCCCGCTCAGCTTCTTCACATCTTCTCTTCTCATATTATTTTTTTTTTTAAATGTTTCCCCCTTCTTAGATACATTATCACAGAGGCATTATCATGGAACATTCTGCTACCAATCGGCTCGGCCTTGGCCAGCAGCGGGTCTGCCCTAGGCCTGGCCGAGTCCACTGAACAAAGGGGAGCGACTTCTACCAGTTTCCTACAGAAGCTACCACCTTAGGCTCCCCCTCACTAAACAAAACCACAACAAAAATAATGTGTGGTCACTGCTGAATTTAGTAAGAGTAGCTGGAGAGAGAGCTGAGATACTCTGAGTCCTCTTTGCCTCAGTCGTCACCAGCAAGTTCTCCTACGACTTTGTGCCTCAAGGCAGGGCTCTGGAGGAAAACGGCCAAAGGGTGTGTCGTGGTTTGGCTGCAGTCAGCAATCGAGTACCACACAGCTGCTCAGTCATCCTCCTGCTCCCCAGGCGATGGGGGAAAGAATTGGGAGAAAAGAATACTCATGGGGTGAGATAAAGACAGTTTATTAGGATAGCAAAGGAAAACATAATTTTAAATATATATAAATGATAATAAGAACAATAGATAATCATAATCATAATCATAACAATAAATGAAACAAAACAAACAAACACCCAAATGATGCACAACTTCTCACCACCTACAACCCAATGACTGATACAGCCCATCCCAAGCAATAATGGCAGAGTGGAAAAAATAACCTTGTAAACAATCCTGGAACAATTTTGAACAGCAAGAGAAAAAAAAAAGAGAGCCAGCTCACTGGCTCACACCCCACTTAAGTACTGAGCGTGATGTTTATGGCATGGAATATTCTCTTTGGCCACTTTGAATCAATTATTCTGGCTATATCCCTCCCAGCTTCCTGCACCTGCACATTAGTGAGACCTGCAGAGCCCAACAGTGTCCTTGGTCTCCTTAGCAACGCCTCATAACATCAGTGTGTTTATCAACATTCTTCACATACAAAATCCAAAACACACCGGCTACTGAGAGGAAAATTTACTCCATCCCTGCCGAAACCAGGACAGTACCCACCCCTTATTCCATACCATCTCTCATGCTTTGATAGGTACACATAAATATCATTCTCTCAGCCTATGTCGCATCCCTTCAAAAGGTCTGTTTAGTTCATTTAGTCTGTGACTTTGGGTTCCACCTGTCATAACAGGCTTTCAGAGCAGGAGACATTTTTATGTAGTGTTGGATTTTTGCATGCTGCATCTGCAGCTTCAGCTGGTGCATCTGGCATCTGCAAGTTGAAGATGTTGCTCTCAAAGAAGTTGTTCAGTGCCAGTTCTGGTTCCATCACTGCTTAGTTTCATCAAAGTTCATTCCTCACTGATCCGGGTGATTCTTGCTGCCATACCTTTGATATGACAAGTAACTATGGAAATGATGACGTACAGTGTTATACAGCAATTAACATAATCCAGTTCAAATTATTGGCTATTTTAACCTAAAATCAAATCTCCTTGAGGTACATATCAGAATTCCCCATCCTCCCGCATCACCCACCAAGTACAGCCAGGTCCTTGAGCAAAAGCAATCTCACAGGTGGGTTTGCCTTTGCCCAGGGGAGGAATAACCCAGGCTCAGTTTGCCATCATCAGAGACACGGGGAGAACCTGGAAGATGATCCACCTCTTTCTGAGTGCGACACTGAAACAAGGCCAGAAATTCAGCCTGGGTCTCTTTTCAGCCACTGTTTAGTAGGTCTGTGTGGAAAAGATTTTGTCCCAGATTCAGGACACCACTCAGACAGGAACAGACTGTGGCAAGTCTCCAGTCCTCCCTCCTGCTTAAAGCAGGGTGCCCACTGATTTCAGGCCAGGTTACTGGCAGATTTGGCCAGTTGGGTGGTATTGATCTGAGTAGTAAAAATCTCCAAGAACAGAAACTCCACAATGTTCCTGTGACTCCATTTCAGGGTTGGATTTTTTCCTTCATTTTTTTTCCCTTTATGTCAAGTTAGTCAAGGGTTACATAACTCAGTGAAAGACATCACAAAGAGGAAGAAGAAATTCATGTCTTTTAAAGTTTTTTAGTTGACTCCACTGAGAGACACTGTGGACAAGCTGTGTGGTCTAGGTAGTGATTTCTCAAACCTGAGGGTAGTCATCTCTTCATTGGATGTGTCATTCCCTAGAGGTCTCTGACAATTGACTATGCTTTGAATATTGACTGTGCTTTGACGGTTTCCTTTTAGCGGTAACTGTGTTCAGACACAGCTTGAAGTAGTTATTTGCATTAAACTATCCAGGAGGACTGAAGGTCCTCTAAAGTACAAAGAATCGAGGTGAAGCATGTCATGACAGGAACACCTCAGGAGACCACTTCCCTTCTTGAAGAGGATCAAAGCCAGGCAGAACACTTGATTTTTTTTTTAACCAGATAGGAGATGCCAATGATCAGGCAACAACAAACCCCACCAGGACATTTGGGACTATTTGGGACTATTTTGACTGCTCTGTTGTATCACTTTCTCCATAGGAATCTCTGCAGGGCGATTCTCACTTCTGTGTTCCTCAGACTATAGATGACAGGATTAAACACAGGGGTCACAATTGTGTAGAACAGGGCAAAGTATTTGTCAGTTTCTGCAGAGTCCCTTGACCGTCGCTTTCAGTAGACTACTGTGGCAGAGCCATAGAAGAGAGTGACCACACCAAGGTGTGAGGAGCAGGTGGAAAAGGCTTTGCGTCTCCCCAGAACTGAAGGCATTTTCAGAATCGCCTTGATAACTTTAGTGTAAGAAATGACTATGAAGCAAAAGGGAAGGATTGCAAAAAACAAGATGATGGTGTACAGCGTCACTAGGTTCCAGAAAGTGTCTGCACAAGCCAGTTCCAGCAGAGGGGGCACATCACAGAAGAAGTGGTGAAGGTCATGGGATGCACAGAAGGGCAAAGTGAACACCTGATATGTCTGTCCTACTTGCACTGGTACAACAACCATCCATGACCCCACTACCAGTCTGACACAGAGCCCTCCATTCATGGTGAGGGTATAGCGCAGGGGGTCACAGATGGCTACGTAGCGGTCATAGGCCATGGCAGCCAGGAGAAGGCATTCGGTACTGCCCAGTAAAACCAGGAAATACAGCTGGGCAGCACAGCCAAGGAAGGAGATCCTGCCATCATCAGTCAGGAAACCCACCAGCATTTTTGGCAGAGTGACTGATGTGTAGCAGATCTCCAGGAAGGACAAGTTCCTCAGGAAGAAGTACATGGGGCTGTGAAGGCTTGAGTCCATCGCTGTGATGAGGGCAATCAGGCTGTTCCCGATGAGAACCATGAGGTAGATGATCAGGAATATCGTGAAGCACGAGCCCTGCAGGCTAGGGTGGTCAGAAAATCCCAGAAGAATGAATCCAGGTCCAGCAGTGTGGTTCTCCAAGCCTGTTCTTCCAGGCATTCTTCCTACAGAGATGAATCCAAACAACAGGCTCTTAGAGGATGCTGATGGCCTGTCCACCATTACATACAACTCAAGCCTACAGAGAGACTACAAACATCAGCATACAGGTGATTGCATATTAGATGAGTTTGACCAAGATCTGCATGGAAATTTGGAAATCTAACATGAGATTCTTGCTGCAGCAAGGTTTGTAAGGAGAGGACTGAACAGAATCCTTGAGTCAGAATGACTGGTTTTTGTCACACAGATAAAACGACCTTACCTTTCTTTTTTAGGTGAGGTTTAATTACATAGAATACCTGGTGATAGACGAGAAGCAAAGGAAGACAATGAATAAAGAGTAGCCCCCTTAAGAACAGCCTTGCTTACATTCCTTGTTCAGATTGTGAAAAAGCTACACTTAATGTCAGGGCATTAAGAAGAAATAGGGTGAAAAGGAGGAAAGAGGTGAAAAGGGAGAAAAGTGTCAAGGCAAGGTAAGGCAAGACCTGACCTGGTTCTTAGACCATAGTGAGAGACTCATTCTCACTCTCTTCAGATATAAGCCATCATCCCTTGAAGCTCTGTCTACACACAGAGATGTGAGACACTAGCTTAGAGACTACCTTAGATCTGAATTACTCATTTTTACGTGGCCGAAGGGTGAATTCCCGAATTCCCTCAGAAGTAAAATTCCCTCAGAAGTAAAATTCCCTCAGAAGTGAACCAGGCTTCTGTCTTCCAGTGCACCCAGTGACAATGATGCAACCGTGGGACACATTAACAAGATGGATTGGCAGCCATTAATGCAGAAATGACAGGTTTCAGGGTGCTAACAGGCATTTTTATGCAAGCAATCTAATGCCTGCCTCATGCAGTTTTCAGGCGTACAAAGAAGGAAGTGATCAAAAATCAATGATCTCCTCAGGATGCTCAGTTTTCCTGAACAGGTCAGGCTTCTGTAACTTCAGAATGAACCCGATCTAGTTCACCGTTCCTAACCTTCCTGCTGTGTTGCTTGGATTTGTGGTAGCTTCCAAATCTGGCCAAGGGTTCACTCGCTCTGATCCCAACCCAGCAATGCTTCCCAGTCCCCAGCAAGCCCTCACAGAAGCAGCGCAATGCTCTGGCTCTCTGGGGAACTGAGCCTTCTCTTTGCATTGCCCACCTTCCCGAAGCACAAAGGCTTCTTGCTGAGCACGTCTGAAGGATGTGAGCTGGAAGCGAGCAGCTCTGCAATAACAGGTTCGTTCTTCATAAGGTTCTTATGAAGAAGAGATTCTGCTGAAAGCTGTTAAAGAATCTCAGTTTGACTTGGGGAAGGAACGTTCTCTCCAGTGGGACGGGATTGACGGTGCTGGCTGTGTCTCTCCAGCTACCACTAACTCCCTTCAGGAAGCTCTACGGTATTCATGATGAAAACAGCAGGTTAGAAAACACGTGATAAAAGCATTCACGTTACCCAAGCGAAAAACACAAGATGGTTTTCTCAAGAGAAAAATCTGAACTCACAAAAATACGTTGTCTTAATAGTTTAATAGTTTGGGTTGTTTTTTGTTTGTTTGGGGTTTTTTTTGTATTCTAGGTATTCCTGCCATTTTCACTCAGATTTTTCTCTCTCAAAGAAGTGCCATTTAGAATTTCCAAGATAAAATTAGAACTCTCTTGAGGGAAAAGTGACCGTGAGCCATTACCTAACCTACCTACTTATGCATATGAATGGACAGGAAAATGAAATGGTTGTTTATTTTTCTGAAAAATTCTGAGATACTCTCATTTATTTTAAGTTAAAATTTTAACTCAGAGCAACCCTTTACATGCAGGTTATCCACATACCAGTATTTCCTGCTGATTTCAAAATGCCCTCAAACCCACAGCCTCTTCTTTTAAACTCCCCAACAACTCAGTGCTTCACAAAAGCGGAGGCACAGTTCAGGCTAGCTTTGCTAACAGGAAACTGCCAGAGCACTTCTCGTGCGCTGACTGTCTCACGGGCAGATTTCCTGAAGCTGAAGGAAGCCCGTTCCAGTGAGCCCAGTCAAGCTCACAGGTGGCTGCAGCTGCTTCTGGTGGCAGCTGTACTGTCATGCTATCTCAGCATTTCAGGGCACGCCAGAAGGGATTTACCGTTGCCAGGAGCCAACAGGCAGGAACTTGCTCCTCAGTCTGTGATGCTGCCGGCGGCAGTGGAGATCTCTTTTCCTCTCTGTCATTTGCCTTGAAACCACCTGGATGTTCTTCTCCAGGACACGTCTCTGCCACTCACATCTCATTATAAGCTAGCAGCCTCAGGAGAAAAGGTCAGGATGCTAGTGTTGCCAGTGCTCCTCCCCTGACACTCACGGCACCAGGAATGATTTTAGAAAGACTGTCAGAATCGTGGATGTTAGCCTGATTGGCAGCTTCGAGAATAACTATATGTCTTTAAAGTGGAGAAATTGAGAAGTGAGGTTTAGCTGCTCAAGGGATAACCGCTGAACTTGTAGAAGGGGAGGTAGGGGGTGGGAGGGGAGCAAGGAAGCAGAAAATAAGCCCATTCAATATGGGTTTAATTTTACTGTGCAGCAACAGAAAAGGCGTCTCTGCACCTCCCCTTCTCTGAGTTCCAACCTGTGCCCGTGCCCCACGTTAGCCCCATGTTAGATGTAGGTGGCCCCGAGAGGCTGAACTGTTTGTAGCTGGCCCCTGAGAGGCTGTTTGATGACATTCAGAAAAGGCCTGGAGACAAAGGTTGTGGTTGAAATGTATGCATGAGAAGGAAAAAGGACTGTGCCATGTCACTACACTGCAGATCTCTATATTTGTACAGACTGATCTTGCCCCAATGCCTGAAAACTGGTTGACTGATTCTCACCAGAGTTACCTTGGCTAGCTTTGTAGCCAATAGCACAAACAACCCCTTCCAGAAGAAAGTATCTCCTGCCATTGTGTGAGGTCAATGTGCTCCCTGATTTCTCTGAAACCCTACCTGTAACTCAACCTGTCCTTTTGGGCTGACCAACAAAGTCAGGATTAAGACAGCAAAGTCATCTCTCACCAGGACCAAGAGACTACCTAGTCAGAAAGGTGTTCAAAGAATGCGTAGACATGGTACTTTGGGACATAGTTTAGTAGACATGGTGGTGTTAGATTGATGGTGGGACTTGATGATCTTGGAGGTCTTTTCCAACCTTAAAGATTCTATGATTCTATGATTCTATTTCTAAATTCCTCCTTGACTCCTTGCACCCACCTCCTGAATGCTTCTTTTTTTTTCTACAGAGCTTATTGATGAGCTCTTTCTTTAGCTGAGCCACTCTCCTGAAATATCTGGTTGTTTTTCTATTTATCGCTCTGGACAGTTTTTGTGCTTGGAAGTTGCTTTCCAGAAACACCAGCTGTACTGAGTTCTGCTACCCTTGAGTGCTGCTGCCCATGAAACTAGCACTAAAAATCCCCTGAAAAGGCAAAAATCTTCTCCCACTATCTCATGGCCAACACAGCCCAGGCCAATGCTAGTTTTCACATCCACAACAGAAACTCCCTCTTTTGCAAGGACTGGATTCAGGTGAACATCACTTCTGTTGGCCTGGCACCTGGGCAAAGAAGTTGTTCCAAGAGACCCCAGATACCTGCTGGACAGCATGCATCCTGCTGGGCTCCCCTTCCAGTGAGTGTCAGGGTTATTAAAGTCCCCAACAAGACCTGGAAGCATTGATCTGGAGACTTCCATGTGTAGCTTAATTACAACTTTCTCCGCTTCCTTACCCTGATGGCAAGTTCCTTGTCTCCCACCAGGATGTCACACTAACAGGCCTCTCCTCTCACCCTCACCCAAAAGGTGTCAACCAACCTGTTGCACATCCCGTAGAGGAGCTCCACATGTACAGCTCCTGCACATGGAAGGCAGCCCCCTCCTCATCTTCCCGGCTCAAATCTCCTGAAAAGCCCGTGTGCACCACTGCAGCACCTCCAGCAGCGTGAGCTGTCCCACCACATCTCACCGTTTATTCCACCGATGCCAAAAGTCTGTGGTGGCACATGGGACTCCAGCTCCTCCTGCCTGTGCCCCAGGCTGAGGGCACTGGTGCCTGGTTGGGCTGCAGCACCTCAGCTGTGGCACCAACCTCAGACTTGTCACAGGCAAGCATGGTACCAAGTGCCCAAGATCCCATGTGTGCAAATGCTTTGCTGGAGACCAGAGACATTCTGCAGAGTGTGGCAGATGACAGGGTAAAGATGAAATGAGGGACCCACTGAGTCTCTAAGGCCAGAGAAAACCAGGATTGGGCTCTGTAGCCCTGGCAGGAGAAGGCTTTGCTGTCTGTAGTGTCTCTGCTGACCCTGAGGGGCTGTGGTGGAGGAGGAGAAGCTGAGCTCCAGGAGGTCAAGGTGCTGCTGAAAATGTCCTTGGCTTTGGACATGTTGTGACACAAGAACACTGGTTAAACTGTTAGACTATTCCTTGGATGTATCATCAAGGGAGTGAGCAAAAGTCTGATGGAAAGAAGAACCAACAGTGTTTGGGAGTAGCAAAATGATTTGAGACCACAGTGTGATGGGCTTCCTGTTCATGAACTGCTCTGCATGACCTGGATGAACTTGGGTCATACCTTGCTCTCTGCAGCGGTGGGATTCAGTGGGGGGCCAACAGAAACCGAGTCTCTCTGAGATGCCACCTGGGCTGGTGCAAAGGCAACAAATCTGTTGGCGATGCTGTCTGGGGTATCTGCCCTGCACCTGCTCTGACAGGAATGGCAGAATTTCCCACAGGGCCTGTGCTGTCCCTGCCAGCCCCATGCAGGTGTGCTGCAGCATGCTGGCATCTCCTGTAGCACTACAGGCCTGTAGCTGAGCAGCTGCCCCAAATCAGGTCAGGCAATGTGGGGGTGTCCATGAGAAAACTGCCACTACAGGCAGTGGAGATCTAGGACATAGAGCTGAGGGAGACTTGGTTCCATTTCCTCAGCTGACTGCCTCTGTAGGCTACTTCAGACATAATGCAAAAGGGGAGGTTTCAGTTGTCCTAACTGCTGCCAATTCCATCTACCAAGCAAATTCCCCACCAGGCTCTAGAAGGATGCCCCAAGATGATGTCCTCTCCATCAGCACTGCTTCAATTGGAGCTTGCAGCTGCCTGCACACCTCTTGGACAAACTCTGGTGTCACTTCAAATGTCACCAGGTGTTCACAGCTGAACAACACCCTCAGTCACCAGGAATTACAAAGGCAGCTGAGAAAAACAGCTCACGTGCAGGTGCAGCTCTTTGTGCACAGCTGAATGGAGGCAAGAGGCATCCCACCTCCTCTGGGTCTGGGGTGTGCGTGGGAGGGAGATGGGTCCTGTTGTTGCAAAACCTCTGAAGTGTTGCAAACCTGTTATGGATACCAGCTCACTGCTAGGAAACCCCATACCCTTTCCATCTCGATCTGGGTATCAAGGACTTTAATCAGTAGAATTATAATCAATAACAATATCAATGATTGATAATAGGAAAATACTTAATCAATGTGATTCTGGAATGTAAATGTAGGGTGATTCTTACTAACCATAGAACTATAGGGTTAAATTTTATATATGAAATATCCTTATCTTAAGGAACATAAAACTTCCTTATCTTAGAAAGATGACATATTCTTATCTTAGAAAATTAGTTCAATATGTCGGGGGTCGTTTGGGGAGCGGTAGAAGGAGGCACCAGATATGCACTTTGGGCTGCGAGCCCTCACTTTCAAGCCAAAAGATTCAAGGACAAGATGACCTTGTTCTCAGGACCATCTATGGAGATTTCAAGGAGGGGTTCGACCGATGAATTTGAGGAGGGGGCGTCCATTAGGACCCCAGACACCACCAGAAGACCCCCAACTCAAATTACTGAGCATGCGCGAATGGGAGGAGAGGTAATATAATGATTTCTCAAAAAGTTGATGTTTATGCATGACATTTCACGTAAATCTATTGAATCTGTATATCGAATGTGTATTTAACTGTGCTGTTGAATGAGACAGGTGCGCACGCTGGGTGGAGCGATCCCCCGTGTGCCCAGCGCTGCAATAAAGAAGTGCCTGCTTCTTAACTTCTCATTGCTGTTAAGGAGTTTTATTTTGGAATTGGGTAATACTGCTGTCCATTAACCTGCTCAAAGGGATTCCCCACCAGCCTCCAAGAGACACCTTCAGGTGCTGGCCTGTCTCTCAGCACTGCCTCATGACAGCTTGCAGCCAGCTCCATGGAGAGGGATGCAAGATTTGCTTCTTGCTTCCTCCACTCATTATGACATCACAAAATGTCTCGGAACAGCCTTGCTATGACATCATCCTGCTCTCTCAGCATCCGAAGATCCATCCCATCTGCTGCCATGGACTCTTAAGGACTGACCTTACCTAAGTAACCTCTGACTCCATCTCCATCCACTGCTGTGTTCTGGCTGGGCTCTGCATTTTAGGCACACGCAACTGAGAGACCTTGCTGGAGAAGACAAAGGCCGAGAGGACCTCAAACCTACCTCTTCCTCCTCTTACTAAACCCAGCAGTGGCCACACATTCTCTTCATTTCTTCTTGACCTTTTCCTCAAGTAGGAACAGCTGATTGTTGTGCCCCTGAACTCCCTTGCAAGTCTCAGCTCTGCAGCTTTCCTAAAACCAACCCTATTTCTGAATTCCTTCTTTCTTTCAAGTCTCCGCATCCATCTCCTGTATGCTTCCTTTTTGCCATGGAGCTTTCCCAGGAATTTCCTGCTTCCTCAAGCTTCTCTCCTGAATATCTCTTCTTCTTTTCCTGACTCTTGGTGCAGACGGTCTTGGACATGAAAAGCGCTGTCCTTGAAGACCAGCTCTACGGAGCTCTGCTGCCCTTCTGTGCTGCTCACATGGGCTCCCCCACTACAAATCACAACACTAGGCCAAAGCCTCCTCCTCTGAGGTCGGCCATCTGCGCTTTTCTATTTTCCTTCCTTATTCTCCTTGGGAGGTGAGACCCTGTTACCTAATGATCGTGACGACTAAGGCTGACTCTGGCTTTCACATCCCTCACCACATCTTC
This sequence comes from Otis tarda, assembly GCA_026413225.1. NCBI lineage: Eukaryota > Metazoa > Chordata > Aves > Otidiformes > Otididae > Otis > Otis tarda. The sequence continues at coordinate 816,818 of CM048590.1, forward strand.
CCTCTTGGTGAGAAACAGATGCAAATGAGTTTCACCATTGTTGGCCCATCTGACACCCGATCTACAGAGACCTGTTTCCCAAAGTGTCCCAAGACCCTCCAGCAACCTCCACAATATTTGGCATGCTGATTTGCTCCCCTTCCAGGTACTCCCAGGGTCACTGGTCATGAAATTCTCCATGAGGACTTGAATGGCTTCTTTGTCTCCCACAACAGTGTGCTCCTCAGCCTGAGCACATTGGTGCATGTTTGGCCTGGAGGTGAAGCCCATCCCAGCAAAGAAAGAGAGGATTTTGAAAGCGGTTTTGGGTGAGGACATCCTGTGATACAGGAACATCATGAAACCCGTTGGAGTAATCCATGATGGTATCATCAATGGGAAGGTTAAACGATGGGGAGAGAAGAACCAGGAGGGTTTGAGAGTGACGGAACACTTGCAGAGACCTCCGTGGGAGATGTTTTGTGTTCATGTGCTGTCATCCGTCTACTGGATGGAGAAGGGACAGACCTTGTGTCTCTGCAGCGGTGGGATTCAGTCACTGGCCAAAGGCACTGAATTGGTCTGAGATGCCCTGAATGGTGCCCGTCACATCGCTGCTCTGAGTGGGGCTGGGGTTCTTGCCAGCCTGGATCCCCCACCAGCCACCCAGAGACACCTTCAGGTGCTGCCCTGTCTCTCAGCACTGCCTCATTACAGCTTGCAGGGAGGTCCACGTATCTTTGTCCACCCCTGGCACCTCAGATATCACCAGGTTTCTGTGTCTGAACAGCTCTCTCCTGACCTCCATCTCCATTAATTACCATGGGAGCTGAAACGACGGTGTTTTGTGCACATCTGAGCTGAGGCAAGAGCAATCCTGCCTCGTGTGGGTTTGTGGCAGCCGTGGGAGGGAACTGGGTCCTATTCTGTCCTGAGGACTGAAAACCCAAGATGGGATACCTCGATTTGCTCAACTGAACCTCTCCCCTTAGAAGGGGTAAAGGAGATTCCTGCCTGCCACTGTCTCGGTGTCCTGCCTAAAACTGAGGTGTGAAAAGTTGACTCTTGAACCTAGAGCTGAGTATGGTAAGAAAAAGTACACTGCTGGAAAGAAGTGTCTCTCCAGCTGAGGGAGGGACCATCAGTGATGGCTTCAGGCTGTTTCCCAACAGGTTCCCCTGCAGCCCCAGGCACAGCTGGAGGGAGCCCCGAGGGGACAGAGAAAGTGCTGCCTTGGGCTGGGCCTCTGCTGCTGAGCTGGGCCGGGCTCCTGGGATGGAGGGAGCTGCTGGTAACAGGGCAGCGCTGCAGAGAGACAGCTCTGCCCAGGAGCAGCTCCTCTGCCAAGCGCAGCAGGTCTGAGGGCTCTGCCTGCAGGAGCTGAGGGGAGAGGAGCGAGGCAGAGAGAGCTGAAAGGCAGCCTGGGGTGGGAGGACAGAGAAGAGCTAAATTGGAGAAAAATCTTCACAGTCCTTTACAGGGTAAGTCTCTGGCTCCGGGGCAACTCATGTGTGGTTCCTCTTAAATCTGGCACATCCTGTACTCTATGGGATCTGTCAGGAGGACTCTCACAGTTTCCCCAGTGTAGAGAAAAAGGACGTGCTTTGGAGCACAGCTTCCCTGCTGCGCCATCAGAGGGACAGAGCATGTCGGCTGTCTTCTCCCAGGGATGGCTGCCGGGTGGGAAGCCGGGTGTGCACTCAGGGGTGCCCAGGGCTGTCCTTCAGAGCAGGGTCCCTGCGCCCCAGGGTGCTGTGTGCCATGTAGGGACTCTGTGTGATACCAGGATCAGCACTCAGCTTGCCCAGGGAGCTCCCACTAGTTTTCCAGGGAGATACTGTGGGTGGAAGAAGCAACTCCTGGCAGTAGAGGGTCCTTTATCTGTGAAGAGGTTGCTGCGTTGGTCTAGGCTGCTCACAGCTCCAGATCACCCCAGGACGTTTCTGAGGGGGCTTTTCAAGAGCAAGGTCAAGGCAGAGTGTGCCTTAAAACTCAGGAGCTTTTTCAGTTTGTGGTTTCAGTTTCCTATTTAGAGGAGGATGAGAGGTGAAAAAAGGGAGAAGTAGAAAAGGAGCTGTCAAGCTCGGACAAGTCCTTGAGACCCCTGAGCTGTAACTGTGAGTGGTCAGTTGGTCTGCTAAGAGCCTCCTCAAGTGCCTTCAGCCACTCCTCTGCCCAGGGACAGCACCAGCATCACCCTTGCTGCACCCAGCAGGGTTGTCCTGCCCTGGCCTTTGGAACCTCCAAACAGGAACAGGCACTTAGCCAGCGCCCTGCAAACAGGCAGGTGTGTGTAGGGCCAGGGTGAGTGCACAGAGGGTGGGATGGGGTCTGTGAGTACTGACAGGGATAAGACATGGCACAGGGAAACACCTCCCAGGAGGGAAATCCCCAGGCATCACAGTTACGATCAAGGAATGAGGGGAAAATAAACGCAGATATGTTGTGGGAGGAAGAATTCGGAAATCTCTGTAGCATCCCTTCCAGGGCAGACCCCTTCCTCTGAGCAAGCCACCTGGCCTCCTCTCCCACCCACCGAAGCCTCTGCCCTCAGGGCTGTGGGGTCCCAGCCATGAACCCCCTCCTCTGCAGCCAGAGCTCCAGCAGAGCCGTGCTGCAGCTCTCCAGCCACGTGCCCACTGCCCTCTGCAGAGCACAGGGGCTGAGAGCAGCTGCCCGGCAATGGTGGTGTCGGGGAGGGGGCACGCACAGCTGGGGGAGGGGGACGCTGTCCCCAGTGCCCGCCTGCCTCTGCCCTGTCCTCTCTCAGCCGCACCCTGGCTGTATTTGCCCTTGTGCCTCCACCTCTCTGTGGTGTTGCTGCTGGGATCTTGTTCTTGCTGTCAGGCTGTCTGGGGAGGGAGTTCCAGCTGCAGAGTCACCCCCTGATCTTGTGGGTCCTTTCCTGCAGCTGTGTCCATGGGAACAAGTGTCCCAGCTTTCACCTGTGGGGCTGTGGGCACTGCAGGCTGTGGGGCTGGGGCATCAGCTGCTTTTCCCTCAGTGAGATACCATTGTGAAAACACTTACATAAATTTTTAGGTGTCCTTCTATGCTGTGAGTTTCCCCCAAGCATGCCAAACTGTCTCTTACCATCTTTGTGTTATCTGAAATTCCCATGGATAAGCACAGAGATGCTATGACCAAAGAAATGCTGTTGAGCTGGGCTAGAAGAGAGATGCTGAGACCTTGAGTAAGGGTGAGAAATTTAGTGCTCTGCAGTGGATCCCTGTGCTCTCAGCAGTGTCTGCTGGCATCTCACAAAAACATAGCAGTGTACTCGCCCTCAACCTCAGAATGCTGCAAGCCCAGAACACCTGTGACTGATGGACAGAGCAGCTCCCCTCACTCTGCTCTAAGCCAGAGGCAATCCTCTTCCTGGGCAGGATTCACTCTGTTCTACCTGAGTGCAGAAGAAATGCTGAGACTTACATGCTAAAACACTCCTCAAAAAAAAAAAAAAAAGGAGGGATTTTTTCAATTTTTGAGTTTCCATCTGCTTTTCCTACCATCTTAATTTCTTAGAACAGGGAGTGCAGATGCTGACAAGCCCTTCTGCATTGGGGTGGTTTCATCTGGCAAAGTCGAACACCAGAGCTGGCCCCTACTTCCACCGTTCCCATGAACTCACTGCTGCAGACAGGGCTGACACCTGGGCAGCCAGCGGGCAGAGGCCCAGCTCCTCACGGCACATTCAGCCAGCACCAAAACAGAGCTTCAGCAAGAGAGATGAAGGAAGGTCTTCAGAAATGGAAAAAACAAAAGGGACAGAGTTTTTAGGAAGGGAGGAGTCTGTACAAAACTTCCTTAGTTTGGCTCAGAAAAGTCTTTCTGAGCTTGCAATGACTTTTCCTCCTCACAGGGGTTCCCATGCCTAGAGGAAGGAAATGTTCAATGGCAGCTCCATCACTAAGTTCCTCCTCCTGGCATTCGCAGACACACGGGAGCTGCAGCTCTTGCACTTCTGGCTCTTCCTGGGCATCTACCTGGCTGCCCTCCTGGGCAACGGCCTCATCATCACTGCCATAGCCTGCGACCACCGCCTCCACACCCCCATGTACTTCTTCCTCCTCAACCTCTCAAACCTTGACCTTGACTCCCTCTCCACCACTGTCCCTAAATCCATGGCCAGTTCCCTGTGGGACACCAGGGCCATTACCTACATGGGATGTGTTGCACAGGTCTTTCTCTTTGTCTTCTTGGCTGCAGCTGAGTTTTATCTTCTCATGGTCATGGCCTATGACCGCTATGCTGCCATCTGCAGACCCCTGCACTACAGGACCCTCCTGGGCAGCAGAGCTTGTGTCCACATGGCAGCAGCTGCCTGGGGCAGTGGGTTTCTCAATGCTCTGCTACACACTGCCAATACATTTTCACTGCCACTCTGCCAGGGCAATGCTGTGGACCAGTTCTTCTGTGATATCCCCCAGATCCTCAAGCTCTCCTGCTCAGACTCCTACCTCAGGGAAGTTGGGCTTCTTGTGGTCAGTGCCTGTTTTGCATTTGGCTGTTTTGTGTTCATTGTTGTGTCCTATGTGCAGATCTTCAGGGCTGTGCTGAGGATCCCCTCTGAGCAGGGACGGCACAAAGCCTTTTCCACGTGCCTCCCTCACCTGGCCGTGGTCTCTCTGTTTATCAGCACTGTCATTTTTGCCTACCTGAAGCCCCCCTCCATCTCCTCCCCATTGCTGAATCTGGTGGTTGCAGTTCTGTACTCGGTGGTGCCTCCAGCAGTGAACCCCCTCATCTACAGCATGAGGAACCAGGAGCTGAAAGACACAGTGCAGAAGCTGATTCAATCAGCTCTTTCTCTGAAGCATTAAGCTGCCCCTGTCTCTACAGAAGTGATTGCAAATTCACCTCAGCATCCTCCTGTGCTTTGGGTATTTTATCTGTGATAAGCATGTTTCCCCATGCCTACATGCCTACATTCACTGCACTTCACCGAAGGCATGGACCGAGCCTGTCTGACCCCGTGGTCTGTTCACGTGTGTCTGGCACAATGGTCCAGCTAGCCTCCCATGTTGCATCATGATAATAAAAGAAAGTTCCTACAATATCAGTGTCTGGAGGTTGGGCTCTTCTTCCAATGCTGAGGTCAGGCTGAAGGAATTGCCCCCACAGCACCGTGCTGCTGTGCTGGGGTTCTCCATGGGATGAGGGGAGGAGAACGTGGGGCAAGGTGTTTGAGAATGGGCCTGGCTGAGCCTTAACATGTGGGTGTCTGATTCCCTTGAAGATGGTGAATGATGGACATTTCACACAGGGATCTGCAGGGGAAGAGATTGTGAGACACGTGGGAGTGGAGGGGTACAGTGGTGTGTGTGTGTGGCAGTGTGTGTGTAAAAGAGAGGAAGAAGATGTGAAATGGCGAGGGGTGGGAGTGTGTCATGCTCAAGTGAAATATGTTCAGTTTTGATGTTGAGGAAGTGGAAGAAGGATGATGTGCAGTTCAGGGCTGGGACATGGAGCTAAAAAGAGGAGTCAAGGGAGTCATGGGTTGGCACATCTTTGGTAACTGAGGAGCATTAGTAGGTGTTTCGAAGAGACTGCATGGGTGATGGGGAACTCCCAGCCATTTTGAGTAAAACTTTGGACAGCATGGCTCAGAGTGAGGTGGGCAAGCAGAGGTGGAGATGGTCTCTTTGTTGAGACTGGAACCTCTTAACAGAACTGAAATCCTTTCCCTTTTAAATATGGCTGCTGTGTCTTCCACTGAGACCCCTGAGAGGACATCAGTTCCTTACATCCACAAGCGTTTTTTTTTTTTCCCTGTTCCCCACTCTCCATAGAGTCTGGGAGGTGTCCTACTGCTCTCCTGCACTCAGCATCACACACCCTCACATCTCCTGGCTCCCAGGAAGAGTCCTGAGCCAGTTCCCCCATGAGGGAAAGGATCCCACTGCCCAGGGTATGGGGTCACTACTAGATCATCCTGCTCAATGAAACATGTCAAGGGCTTTCACAGTCGCCTTAACACTGGATTTTCAACCTGTAAGCAGTGCCTCTGACTTCCTACTTCACCAGCTCGCAGGGACAGCAACCTTATCTCCTCATTCCTTCATGGGCTCTTCAGTGATGGCCATCAGTGGGGCCCAATGACATCCCCAGAGACTTGGAGGTTTGCTGCTGACTTTGACTGCTCTAGCGGCCACTTGAATCCACTTTCGGTGCCTGCAGTTCAGGAACTTGGCACCAGAGGGCTCATTAACATGCAAAATGCCCTAACAAGCCAAGGCTCTGGGCATAATTCAATTCCTCTGTTCTTAGGTGGCTAATTTGAGAGGCTACAGGAGTGTAGTCAAAGTACAAAGTTCTCAGTGATCAATGTCAGTAAGAAATAATTTATTCTTTATGCACCACGCCATTTTTTCTGCTTATGGATTAAGTGCCATCAGCAAACTCCTATTGATACTGATCTTGAGTCCTGATTGAATTTGAATATGTAGGGAAGTCAAGACCCTGTATGTCAGACACTCTATGGGCAGTCTTCATCCCCATGTACAAACTCACATGTCTCTCATCAGCCACCTGGGACTGACAGCGCCTCTGTTCAGATCAGAGCTTTCTCCACTCCAGCCTGTAGCTGCCTGATTTCGCCCATTGACACCAGTTTCCACTTGTTTTACTTGGGGAATGACGTGCACCTGGATACAGAATGATGTTTCTTAATTATAAAAAAACAAAACTAAATGAATGTCCAGTTCAATTAAAAAAAAAAACAAAATACACTCCAGACCATTAATAAAGATATCAACCAGTGTTGCCCTAAGGGTTGGTCACTGAAGGAGACCACTCGTAACTGGCTGCACTGTGACTGCATGGCTCAGTCAAGTTCCCACCCACTCCAGAGCTCAGCGGTTCGGATACAGAGAGACCAGGGGGCCTGTGTTAAAGGCCTTAGTAAAGCAAGGGCCCACTAATTCCCCTTGTGCACACAGCCGTTCCTCTTCATGGAGAATGCAACCGGGCTGGCCAAGGGTGATTTTTATTTGCCCTTGCTGACTCTTCCCAATCTTGTCCATTTCAGGCCTGGAACCTTCTTCCAGGCAGATTTACTCCACCATCTTACCAGGGAATGAGGTGAGGCTGACTGGGCTGTAGTTCTCCAAATCCTCCTCCTGACCCTTCTTGAAGATGGGTGCAACATCTGCCTTTCTGCAGTCATCAACAGCCTTCCCAGAGGGCCCTGAAATTTCAAGGGCAGACAAGCACAATCTTGCAAGGTCCAGCTTCCCCAGCACCCTTGGGTGTATCGTGTCCTTTTCCATGGACTTGTTTTCTCGGATGAGTGGAATGTGCCTCACTCAAAAGAGAGAAGCTGTAATATGTTTTATTGAGGCAAAATAATAATTAGACAGAGTTTGACATACTTGATGGAATTTAACAAAGTTTAACAGTGGTTTACCAGGATAAGGAAAAGGATAACGGAGACCCTTTTGCCAAGTCATGAGGTTCAGACTGGATCCTCTTGCTTTCTAAACTCTTTGTGAAGCCTAGACGCTCCAAGGGCCAATCTCAGCCTCAGACTTTGTTCTGGTTTTGTTAGTGAGGGGGGGCCTAAGGTGGTAGCTTCTGTAGGAAACTGCTAGAAGTCGCTCCCCTTTGTTTAGTGGACTCGGCCGGGCCTAGGGTGGGCCCGCTGCTGGCCAAGGCCGAGCCAATTGGTAGGAGAATGTCCCGTGATAACGGCTCTGCGGTATCGTATTTAAGAAGGGGAAAACAGAAAAAAAAAAGGAGAGATGTGAAGCAGCTGAGCGGGGGCAGAGAAGGGAGGCGCGAGCCTTGTGGGCCTTGCAGGCCTCACCCTCTGGCCTCCCGCCGGGCAGCAGACTGGGCCCAACTTGGCCCAGCCGGGCTGCAAGAAGTGGAGAGGAGATGAGCAGTTGAAGTGAATAAGATGTAAAAAGGATCCTGAGAGGCGTCTGCCAGCCTGTTGTGAGGAACAGCTGCAGACGCCAAGGTCAGTGAAGAAGGAGGGGGAGGAGTAACACAGCTCCTGGCCAAGATTCCTCTGCAACTCGTGGTGAAGACCATGGTGGAGCAGGTTGTCCCCCTGCAGCCCATGGAGGTCCACCCAGGGGCAGAGATCCCCCTGCAGCCCGTGGAGGCCCCCACGCTGGAGCAGGTGGAGGCCTGAAGGAGGCTGTGGCCCGTGGAGGGCCTGCTGGGACAGCTGTTTTGGAGGGACTGCACCCCGTGGAAGAGATGACCCACGCCGGAGCAGTTTCACGAAGGGAAGCTGCCCGTGGAAGGGACCCCACGCTGGAGCAGAGGAGGAATGCAAGGCGTTCTTCCCCCGACGATGACACAGCGGCGTAAAACAACGCGTGATGAACTGATCGCGACCCCCATTCCCTTTCGCCCCCTGTGCCGCTCGGGAGGGGAGGTAGTATAGATAATGTTAAGCCCGGGAAGAGGGAGGGGTGGGGGGAGGTTATCTTGTTCCCTGTCTCATTCTCCTGCTAGTTTTAGAAAATAAATGAGTATTTTTCCCCAAGTCGAGTCTGTTTTGCCCGTAACGGTAACTTTAAGGATTTCTCCCCATCCTTATCTCAAACCTAGAGCTGTTTTTCTTATATCATCTCCTCCTATTCTCTCGGAGGGTGGGGGGAGCGAGAGAGAGACTGCCTAGTCTGGTCCTGATCGGGGCTGAGCTACGACACCTGAACATCATGAGTAGGGAAAAGCTCGCTTGTCCTGCATGTGGGCTTATGCTGTCCTTTCACCTGCTCAAAGGGATTCCCCACCAGCCTCCAAGAGACACCTTCAGGTGCTGGCCTGTCTCTCAGCACTGCCTCATGACAGCTTGCAGCCAGCTCCATGGAGAGGGATGCAAGATTTGCTTCTTGCTTCCTCCACTCATTATGACATCACAAAATGTCTCAGAACAGCCTTGCTATGACATCATCCTGCTCTCTCAGCATCCTAAGATCCATCCCATCTGATGCAATGGACTCTTAAGGACTGACCTTACCTAAGTAACCTCTGACTCCATCTCCATCCACTGCTGTGTTCTGGCTGGGCTCTGCCTTTTAGGCACACGCAACTGAGAGACCTGCAGAACCGCTTTGCTGCTCTGCAGACTGATGAAGTAAGACCCAGCACCTCGGGGGAGGCACGGGATCCGTGCGAGGTAACGCGCCCAGCTCGTGTAATAACTAGCGCTACCAAGAAAAAGAGACGAGTGGCAGTAGTGGGTGACTCCCTCCTGACAGGTACAGAGGCACCCATCTGCCGCCCCGATGCGCTCTCTCGGGAGGTGAGCTGTCTTCCGGGGTCTCGTATCAGGGATGTCACCGAGAGACTACCTAGCCTCATACGGCCCACAGACTACTATCCACTACTGGTGTTTCATGTGGGGGCCAGCGACGCAACCGGCAGCAGCCTGAGAAACATCAAAAGGGATTTCAGGGCTCTGGGTTCAACAGTCAAAGATTCTAGGGCGCAGGTGTTATTCTCGTCAATCCTCCCGGTCGAAGGGCAGGGGCCTGAAAGGGCCAGGCGTATCTGGCAGGTTAACTCGTGGCTCAGGGAGTGGTGTTACAGCCAGGGCTTTGGGTATCCAGATCACGGGGCGTGCTTTGAGAAGCCCGGGCTGCTAGGGGCGGATGGCGTGCACCTAACCGAGAGGGGGAAGAGTGTTCTTGGACAAAGACTTGCCAGGCTTTTCCGGAGGGCTTTAAACTGGTATTGCCTGGGGAGGGGGAGCACAGTTCAGCCCACTGCTGTCAGCATGGCGCCAGTGCCAGCACCGAGGGTCCAGAAGCTGAGGAAGGATCACAGATAAGTGCAAATGAACCTAAACTGTGGTCCAACAGAACCCCTGTCGCTCCAGCCAGCAAGTCGGCTTTGTTGGAGGCCCAGCTGAAGTGTCTCTATACCAATGCACGCAGCGTGGGGAATAAACAGGAAGAGCTGGAGATGCGTGCACACGAGCAGTGCTACGACCTTGTTGGCATCACGGAGATGTGGTGGGATGACTCGTACAACTGGAGCGTCAACATGGAGGGGTACAGGCTTTTTAGAAAGGACAGGAAGGGGAGACGAGGAGGGGATGTCGCTCTCTACGTCAGCAACTGGCTGGAGTGTGTGGAGCTCCGCCTGGGGATGGAGGAGGAGCTGACAGAGAGCTTATGGGTCAAGATTAGAGGATGGGGACGGACAGAGGACGTTACGGTGGGGTCTGTTACAGGCCGCCTGGCCAGGAGGACAGAGCAGACGAAGCGCTCGATAGGCAGATAGGAGCAGCCTCACGGTCACAGGCCCTGGTCCTCATGGGGGACTTCAGCCACCCTGACATCTGCTGGAGAGACAACACGGCAGGGCACAGGCAGTCCAGGAGGTTCCTGGAATGCGTGGACAACAACTTCCTCCTGCAGGTGATAGAGGAGCCGACAAGGAGGGGTGCCATGCTCGACCTTGTGCTCACCAACAGGGAGGGGCTGGTGGGGGATGTGAAACTAAAGGACAGCCTTGGCTGCAGCGACCATGACACAGTGGAGTTCAAGATCCATGGGGCAGCAAGGAAACTATACAGCAAGCTCTCTGCCCTAGACTTCAAGAGGGCAGACTTCGGCCTCTTCAGGGACCTGATGGGCCAAGTGCCATTGGAGGCGGCCCTGGAGGGAACAGGGGCCCAGGAAAGTTGGTCCACATTCAAGGAGCACCTCCTCCGAGCTCAGCAGAGGTGCATCCCGACAAAAAACAAGTCAGGCAAAAAGGCCAGGAGGTCGGCGTGGATGAGCAAGGAGCTCCTGGACCAACTGAAAGTAAAAAAGGAAGCCTACAGAGGGTGAAAACAGAGACAGGTAGCCTGGGAGGTCTACAAAGAGGCTGTGCGAGTGGCCAGGGATCGGGTGAGGAAGGCCAAAGCCCTGGCAGAACTGAATCTGGCCAGGGATATAAAATGCAACAAGAAGAGCTTCTATAGGTATGTAGGGGACAAAAGAAAGTCCAGGGAAAATGTAGGCCCCCTCCGGAAGGAGACTGGTGTCCTGGTTACCCAGGACACGGAGAAGGCTGAGGTACTCAATGACGTTTTTGCCTCAGTCTTCACCGACAAAAGTTCTTGTCCCACCACCCAAGCTGTAGAAGGTGCAAGCAGGGACTGGGAGGATGAAGAACTGCCCACTGTACTTGAAGAGCAGGTTGGGGATCATCTGAGGAACTTAAAGGTGCACAAGTCCATGGGACCTGACGAGATCCATCCGCGGGTCCTGAGGGAACTGGCGGATGAAGTTGCCAAGCCACTGGCTATCGTATTTGAGAAGTCGTGGTGGTCTGGTGAGGTCCCCGATGACTGGAAGAGAGGGAACATAACCTCAGTTTTTAAAAAGGGGATCAAGGAAGATCCAGGTAACTACAGGGCGGTCAGCCTCACCTCTGTGCCTGGCAAGGTCATGGAGCCGATTCTCCTGGAAACCATGCTAAGGCACATGGAGAGCAAGGAGGTGGTTGGTGACAGCCAACCAAGGCTGACAGCCTTCACCAAGGGCAGATCATGCTTGACCAATTTGGTGGCCTTCTATGATGTGGTGACGGCATCGGTGGACAAAGGAAGAGCAACTGACATCATCTACCTGGACTTGTGCAAAGCTTTTGACACTGTCCCGTATTACATCCTTCTCTCTAAACTGGAGAGACATGGGTTTGATGGACGGACCACTTGGTGGATAAGGAGTTGGCTGGATGGCCGCACTCAGAGAGTGGTGGTCAACGGCTCAATGTCCAAGTGGAGACCGGTCACGAGTGGCGTCCCTCAGGGGTCCATGTTGGGCCCGGCCCTGTTCAACATCTTTGTCGGCGACATGGACAGTAGGATAGAATCATAGAATCATAGAATCATAGAATCACATGGTTGGATGGGACCTATAAGATCATCTAGTCCAACCGTCTTCCCACTACCATTGCTGCCACAGCTAGTAAACCATATCTTGCAGCTTCTCATCAAGCCGCCTCTTGAACACTGCCAGGGACGGCGACTCCACCACCTCCCTGGGCAGGCCATTCCAGTGCCTGACCACTCTTTGGGAGAAAAAGTTTTTCCTCACATCCAATCTAAACCTCCTTTGGTACAACTTGTGGCCATTTCCTCGGGTCCTGCTTGTTGCCTGGGAGAAGAGGCCAAACCCCCACTCATCACAACCTGCCTTCAGGAAGCTATAGAGTGCAATGAGATCTCCCCTGAGCCTCCTCTTCTCCAGACTAAACAATCCCAGCTCCCTCAGCTGCTCCTCATAAGACTTGTGCTCCAGACCCCTCACCAGCTTTGTTGCCCTTCTCTGGACACGTTCCAGGGCTTCAATGTCTTTCTTGTAGTGAGGGGCCCAAAACTGAACACAATACTCGAGGTGCGGCCTCACCAGCACCGAAAACAGGGGGATGATTACCTCCCTGCTCCTGCTGGCCACACTATTTCTAATGCAGGCCAGGATGCCGTTGGCCCTCTTGGCCACCTGGGCACACTGTCGGCTCATGTTCAGCTGAGCATCAACCAACACCCCCAGGTCCCTTTCCTCTTCACAGTCCTCCAGCCACTCAGCTCCGAGCCTATAGCGCTGCATGGGGTTATTGTGGCCAAAGTGCAGGACCCGACACTTGGCCTTGTTGAACCTCATCCCATTCAGCTCAGCCCAGTGATCCAGCCTATCCAGATCCCTCTGAAGGGCCTCCCTACCCTCAGGCAGATCAACACCGCCACCCAACTTGATGTCATCTGCAAACTTACTGAGGGTACACTCAATCCCCTCGTCTAGGTCATCATCTTGCTGAGTGCACCCTCAGCAAGTTCGCCGATGACAACAAGTTGTGTGGTGTCGTCGACACGCTGGAAGGGAGGGATGCCATCCAGAGGGACCATGACAGGCTGGAGAGGTGGGCCCGTGCCAACCTCATGAAGTTCAACCAGGCCAAGTGCAAGGTCCTGCACCTGGGTCGTGGCAATCCCAGGCACAAATACAGGCTGGGCGGGGAATGGATCGAGAGCAGCCCTGAGGAGAAGGACTTGGGAGTGCTGGTGAACGAGAAGCTCAACATGAGCCGGCAATGCGTCCTTGCGGCCCAGAAGGCCAACCGCATCCTGGGCTGCATCAAGAGGAGTGTGGCCAGCAGGTCGAGGAAGGTGATTCTGCCCCTCTACTCTGCCCTGGTGAGACTCCACCTGCAGTACTGTGTCCAGTTCTGGAGCCCCCAACACAAGAAGGACATGGACCAGTTGGAGAAGGTCCAGAGGAGGGCCGCAAAGATGATCAGAGAGCTGGAGCACCTCTCCTATGAGGACAGGCTGAGAGAGTTGGGGTTGTTCAGCCTGGAGAAGAGGAGGCTCCGGGGAGACCTGATAGCAGTCTTCCAGTACCTCAAGGGGGCCTACAGGAAAGATGGGGAGAGGCTGCTTAGTGGGGCCTGTTGCAATAGGACAAGGAGTAATGGTTTTAAAAGAGTGGCGGATAGATTTAGATTGGAAATTAGGGAAAATTTTTTTACAATTCGAGTTATGGAACACTGGAACAGGTTGCCCAGAAAGGTGGTGGAGGCCCCATCCCTGGAAACGTTCAAGGCCAGGCTGGATGAGGCTCTGAGCAACCTGATCTAGTCAGGGATGTCCCTGCTCCTTGCAGGGGGGTTGGGTCAGTTACAGATCCAAAGCACAGCACCCTGTGCACTGCTGTGAGGGAATTAACGCCATCCCAGCCAGGTCCAGGACAGAGTTACAGGTCACACAGTCAGGGTGAGGAATGAACGTGAGGAGATCAGTGGATCACAGGCCCTGGCTCTGATGGGGGACTCAGTCTCCCCAGCATTCACTGGCCAAGTGAGACAGCAGGATGCAAACAGTCCAGGAGGTTTCTTGTGGTGCTTCTGGAACATTTCTTAGCACAGCTGCCGAATGCTGTCTTCTGCTCCCCTGACATGGTACTCCCAAAAAAGGAAGAGCTTGTGAGGGACGTGAACACCAGTGTCCACCTTGGCTGTAGTGACCATGAAATTGTTTTGTTGCAGATCCACAGGAACAGAGGGAAGGAGTCTGGGATTCAGCAAATAGAAAGCTCCTATAGTTTTACAAGGAGAAGTGGGCAGTCCTTTATTGGGGGCAAAATAACTCCGTATCCGAGGGAAGACTGAGGCCTGAACAGCTGAGGAGGGACTCTGAGGAGAAGGGACTGGGCATTAAGAGGGATGCCACAGGAGCCAGTGATGCATGCTCACTGTGAATCAGGCCAACGGCACATGGGGCTGCATGAGGGGGACTGTGGGCACCCAAACAGGGAGTTATCATCTACTTTCACCTAGCACTGCTATGCCCACACCCGGACTAGCGTATCTGCCTGTGGGGCTCACTGTTCTGAAGGAATGAGGAGGAACTGGAGAGGGTGCAGAGGAGATCTGCCAGGATGAGGTTTGGGGCCTTTGTGGAGAGGCAGAGAAACCTGGGCTTCTTTAGCCTGGTGAAGTGGAGGCCAAGGGCTCCACAGCAGCAGCCTGCAATTGCTTGAAGGATGGTTTCAGAGGTGGTGAAACTTTTCTTGGTAGCGGGAAGAGAAGGAAGCTTCCAGAAAGTGCAGCTTGGAAGGTTCAGATTGCAGGGGAGGAATAAGAAATCTCCATCAAAGGGTAGCGTTGTGGTGCAGGAGGTCACCCAGAGGGAATCTGGATCAGCCCATGGCTTTGCATTTCAAGGAATGGCCAATGAGAATGGAGACATCAGTGAAGATATAGAAATGCTGAGGTGAGAGCTAGGTAGAAAAGCAAGATGGATGTCAACAGCCTGAAGGGAAAAAGGTGCGTGAAGGGGACAGCATGAGTAAACCTGCAGTACAGATGGCCGAGGGCTCTGGCAAGGCTGAAAGACCAAGCTCTTTGTCCCCTTGAATACGGCAGTTTCCTCTGCCACCAAGGCCTACTAGGATGAACCTTATCTTTGGATTCTGGACTTTGTTTTGTCCTCGTCCCTTCCCTTGGGGACGACAGGACATGCTGTACAGTTTTCCTACACTGGGCATTGCTCACCCTCACACCCCACTGCCCCAGGAGTCACATGTGAGGGGCAAGATCAACCTTCCTAGGGCCTGGGGGTCATGGTTTGGCCCTTCAGCTTCATGAAACAAACCAAGGGTCTTCTCAGCATTACAGCCACCTGCACAGTGCCTTTGCCTACCTGCAGTCACAGCCTCCAATTATCTGCTCTAACGAGTCCATGGGGAGGCTTTGTCAGTAATGACCCTCAGTGGGGCCCATTAATGCTTCAAGGTACTTGGAGTTTTTCTCCTGACTTCAACATCTTGCGCAATTTGTTCAGTCTCCTCTGAGTATCTGAGGTTCATGTAATGAGCCCCAAAAGCACTGTGGTGCTCATTCAAACACAGAAAGTTCGAACGAGCCACGTATCTTCCTGTAATTATCTTCAAGTCTTCAAGACAGCTAATTGGAGAGGTTTCATAGTGTAGTTAAGGAGGAAGATGTCCTAGTGCACCTAATAAAAATGTTCTTGACTTCAAAGGATATTTTTTTGTTACTTTTCAGTTGAAAGAGGAGGTGATAGAGGCATTGATTGTCCAATTGATATTGGTCCAGGGTGTTTCCTCAGGAGGTCTGGACAGGTAGGAACAGCAGTCCCTTGAAGTTCAACACAGTATGGACAATCTTCCTCCTCACCTCCCTTACCCCACCATTTCTCTCATTGGCCACCTGGGACTTGCATCACTTTTCCTGAAATCAGACTTCTCCACTGAAGTCTGCAGCTGGATGTTACAGC
Organism: Otis tarda; assembly: GCA_026413225.1. Lineage (NCBI taxonomy): Eukaryota > Metazoa > Chordata > Aves > Otidiformes > Otididae > Otis > Otis tarda. Next base: position 832,551 of record CM048590.1, read on the forward strand.
TCCTTTGCACCATCTCCCACCTGCTCTCCTTAGAGAGCTGGCTGCACACAGGCACAGAAGGGTTTGTCCTCTCTGCAAGCAAAGAAGAGGGAAGCCAGATAAAGCTTCATAAAGAGTGAAACACACTCCTCAAGCATATGCTAAGGACGGGATATCTGAAATGAGGCTGCCTTTCTACAAGGGATCTCTTATGAGAAATATTCGAGACAGGGAGATACAGAAAGGCAGATGTAAACACAGTGACAGAGTTGGCTAAAGAGACAGCTGGGCCACTGACAGTCAGGTGAGATTTAACTCCCTGAAGCTCAGAGCAGCAGCACAGGTGGCACTGTCTGAATGAACAAGGAGTAAGGGGAGGAGAAAACTGGACAGGAATGAAAAGGGCCTTGGGCTGGACACTCTGCTGAAAAGATGACTTCAGAAATGGTAAATGGATCAGGAAAGGTGACAATATATGAAAGATGAGAGAAATGAAATGCAGTGTATAACAGGCAGAATAGCGGTAATGAAATGACAGGAGAAGATGGATATTTCTGTGGAATATCCCTTTTGAAAGGTGATGGCATTGGTAGAGGTGTCTTGTGAGTGAGGACAAGCAAAGGTTGCATCCTTCTCTGAAAGAAGCCAAAAGTGCAACCCAGGGAACCACAGGCTGTACAAGCTCACAGTGGTGAGCAGTAAGCCACTGATATCTCTTGGGTGATATTTCTGGGCACCTAGGAGAGCAAAATGTGTCCAAATGCAGTCAGCATGGACTTTCCAAGGGTAAAGCATGCCTCACCAATCTGAGTGCCTTCATGATGAAGTAATGACATTTGTGCATGAGGGGAGAACACTGGACGATGTTCACCGTAACCTCAGCAAGACTTTTGACATGGTCTCCTTCAATATAAGGACAAGAAATTGGAAAAGGAATTGCCTGGATGGCCGCACTCAAAGAGTTGTGGTCAACTCAATGTCCAGGCAGAGATGGGTGATGACTGGTGTTCCTCAAGGGTCAGTGTTACGTCCAGCCCTGTTCAACATATTTGTCAGCAACATGGACAGTGGGATAGAGTGCACCCTCAGCAAGTTCGCTGATGACACCAAGCTGTATCGTGCAGTCGACACACTGGAGGGAAGGGATTCCATGCAGAGGGACCTTGACAGGCTGGAGACGTGGGCCCATGCAAATCTCATGAAGTTCATCCAGGCCAAGAACAAGGTCCTGCAAGTGAGTCAGGGCAATCCCAGGCACAAATCCAGGCTGGGCGGAGAATGGATCGAGAGCAACCCTGAGGAGAAGGACTTGGGAGTGCTGGTGGATGAGAATCTCAACACGAGCCGACAATGTGTGTTTGCAGCCCAGAAAGCCAACGACATAGTGTGCTGCTTCAAAACGAGCATGGCCAGCAGGTTGAGGGAGGTGATTCTGCCCCTCTGCTCTGCTCTTGTTTCACCCCACGTGCAGTACTGCATCCAGCTCTGGAGCCCCCAAGATAAGGACATGGACCAGTTGACAAGCGTCCAGAGGAGGCCACAAAGATTATTAGAGGGCTGGAGTACCTCTCCTATGAGGACACGTTGAGAATTTTGGGGTTGTTCAGCCTGGAGAAGAGAAGGCTCCAGGGACATCTCATAACGGCCTTCCAATATCCAAAGGGGGCCTAAAGGAAATTCAGGGAGTAACTATTCAGCAGGGCCTGTTGCAATAGAACAAGGGGTTATGGTGTTAAAATAGAAGGAGGTAGATTCAGATTAGATATTAGGAAATTTTTTTTTCACTCTGAGGGTGGTGGGACACTGGAACAGGTTGCCCAGAGAGGTGGTGGATGCCCCATCCCCGGAAACATTCCAGGCCAGGTTGGACGGGGCTCTGAGCAACCTGATGTGGTTGGAGATGTCCCTGCTTCTTGCAGGGGGGTTGTTATAGATAACCTTAAATGTCCCCAACCCAAACCATTCTATGATGCTATGATTCTATGATGGTCTTGTATCCAAGTGAGGACATTACAGTCTGGAAGGGCAGACGAACAGATGGGTAAAGCAGCAGCTGGATGATCAGGCTGAGAGACCCATGCTGACGGGGTCATACCCTATCTGGAGGCCACTGGGACATAGTGGGACATTTTGGGGCAGCATAGGAAACTCTCCTGGCCCTGCGCAGTTTAACACCTGTATCCATGCCCCAGAGGAGGCAACTCTCACCGTGTTTAACAGGAACAAATGCTGATTCTGTACCTGGGATGAAATAATGCAAGGCACGAGAATAGACTGGAAGAGGAGTGGCTGGGCACGAGCCCTGCAGAAAGGGATCTCGGGGTGCCGGTCAACAGCAGGCTCAATGTGAGTCAGCGGTGTGCCCTGGCAGCCAAGAGGGGAAACTGCATCCTGGGGTGCATCAAACACAGGATGGCCAGCCAGTCTAAAGAGGGGACTATCTCGCTGTGTTCAGCGTTGGTGCTGCCTCACCTTGAGTACTGTGTGCAGGGCTGGGCCCCATCATTTAAGAAGGATGTGAAGGTCCTTGGATGTGTCCAGAGGAGGTCAACAAAAATGGTGAAAGGGGTGGAAGGCATGTCCTGTGAGGAGAAGCAGGGGACTCTGTGCTTGTCTAGTTTGGAGAAAAAAAGTGGCTGAGGAGCAACCTCATTGCTGTCTACAGCTTCCTGAGGAGGGGGAGTGGAGAGGGAGGTGCTGAGCTCTTGTCACATTAACCTGTGACAGGATGTGTGGGAATGGTTCGAAGCTGTGTCAGGGGAGGTACAAAGATGAAATTAGCAAGCATTTATTTAACGAGAGGCCAGTCACGCACTGGAACAGGCCTCCTAGAGCGGTGGTCGATGCCCCTGTCAGTGTTGGAGAGGCATTTGGACAATGCCCTTGATAACAGGCTTTATGTCTTGGTCAGCCCTGAACTGGTCAGGCATTCTGACTAGATGATCGTTGTAGGTCCCTTCTAATTGAAGTAATCTAATGTAATGCAATCCAATCCAATCCAATCCAATCCAATCCAATCCAATCCAATCCAAGCTATTCTATTCTATTCTATTCTATTCTATTCTATTCTATTCTATTCTATTCTATTCTATTCTATTCTATTCTATTCTATTCTATTCTATTCTATTCCATTCCTTTCTATTCTATTCTATTCCATTCCATTCCATTCCATTCTATATACCTGTACAGGGAGGATCCCTCCAGCAGCTGGACCCAGGCACTCAGTCACCTCAGCAGCTGCCCCTGGATACCAGCCTCCCAGGAGACAGGCATCTGGAAATACGAGCCCCCAAGGATGTAGCCCCATCCCAGATGCTGGTACAGACCTCCCCAGTCACACACACACAATCTTAATGTCACACACTGCAGACTCTCAGTTGCTGGCACTAATGACATACTAGTGATCCCCTGGTCCTGCTCCAGTTGCTGCACTCACACCCCTGTGCTCACACGTTCACACAGAAGAGAGACTCCCTCACAGAGGAAAGAGTTAGAAATTAAGTTTAATGAGAAGACAGGACAGACTGCACTGGTCAGTATCCTCCCATAAACATCCTGTAATAAGTCCTCTCCAATCCAAAAATGTTCTTCCCCTGCTTCCCATGGCGTGTCCTACACTCCCAGGGAACAAGGCCCTCAGTCCAAATGGTGATCCAGAGAGCTGCTCTCAGTGACTCATCCTGATGGGTTTCCCACCTGGACCACGGGGCTGATGGCTCTCCCAGGGCAGCCCTGGAAGGAGCTGGGACAAGATGTTCATTCCTCAGGAGCCTGTAATTTGGGTTCCCACCTGCCACTGTGCCTCTGTGCTCCTCTTGGTTTGTGGAGATGGGCTCTTGACGAGCTGGTGGCTCTCCTGTGATGTGCCTGGGAGCAGCTGGGGCAGGGCATTAACTGAGTTACTCCTCCTGTCACTGTTTGTGCCTTCTTTTTGTGTGCAGATGAGCTTCTTATCACTTAGCCCTACACAATCCAGCAAGAACATCTGTTGCCTGAGGCATCTCAGGTGTTTGGACATTACACACATCTGCACTGGAATTACTCCACACGTGACAGCAGCTCATTGGGATTGCTGTCCAGAAATGCACCACGATCAGGGGAAAAGCTGTGGTGTTGCACAGGCAATGGCTTCCTTCAGGGCCAGTCTCACAGCCTGGTTTCTAAGACTGTAGATGAACGGGTTTAAGAACGGATACAAGACAGTGTTCAGCAAAGCTACCACTGTGTTTGTCTCCAAGGAAACATCTTTGGAAGGATGCACGTAGAGAGCAATGCAGCTCCTGTATACAATGGCCAAGGTGGTGAGATGGGAAGAACATGTCGTAAAAGCTCTCTTCCTCCCAGAGGCTGCTGGCAGGTGTAGAACACAGAAAAGGATGCCCATGTAAAATGCCAGAGTTAAACATAAGGAACCCAGTATGACAAATGAAAGTAAAACAGAGTCTGTTTTCCAAAGCAGGCTGGTGTCAGAGCAGGACAATTTGAATAAGGGGGAGTTGTCACAAAAGAAATGGTGGATCTTGTTTGAGCCACAGAAAGTCAGCTTGGAGAGGAGGAGCAGCCGGTAACTAAAGAGTGTGATGCTCAATACCCAAGCAGCAAGAACCAGGTGGATGCAGAGCTGAGGCTTCATGATGGCAGCGTAACGCAAAGGCTGGCAGATGGCAACATAGCGGTCAAAGGACATGACAACAAGTAGGACAAATTCCGCAGAGCCCAGGGCAAAATAGAGATAGGATTGGGCAAAGCAGCCGCTTAGTGAGATTGTTCTCCTGCCAGAGACTACAGAGGGAGCCTGGGGAAAACAAGTTCTCGCAGGTACCTGCAGGGAAGTAGGTGAAACTCACCAGTCAAGTCTCCAATCTCTGATTATTATTTGTTTTTAAATTCAAAAGACACATCTAACAGAAGGAAGCACAAGAAAAATACATGCAATAAAGGCTGATGTTTTCTTTTCATCTTTAGATTTCTTTTTAGGCATAGGAAGGAGCAGAGCAGATGACTCCAATAATAGGATGATTCAACATGCAATAGGAGGAGAGGGAGGAGAGGAGATGGTGGGTTAGCAGCAGAGAAACAAAGCTTCACAGACTGTGTTGTCCCCTCAGGCTCTGTCCCAGGGCAGGATGGGTAGCCCTTGCACAAGGAGTGAAATGGGAAGTTCAGTATCGGGCAGTGCTCCATGTTTGAGGTGACGTTTCAGCCTGGGGCTCAGGCTGGTCTTAGATCCCAAATGTCTCACTTGTTCTTTGTCTCTGCTCTGGCATAGGGCAATCTCTGCACTGGCTTTGCCTGGAAAACTTTCTGAGATTAAACCACTGGCTGATCGGAGCAAAATCTCAAGCTCAGCCACCCACAGCAGTACGAGCGCAGTGAGCCAATGAATCAGAGGGGACAGTCCCCATTTCCATTTTCTGGGTCCGTTCAAATGCTCAAAGGGTTGTATCTTCTCACTCTGTTGGGTGACACCTACATCACCTAAAATCATTCTTCTCCTGAATGCACTTTCCTAGAGGAATCTGCAGATTTGCAGACAGCTTATGACAAAGCAGCTTCTCCTAGGGCCCGGCATCGTCAAACCTGCAGCTAGCCTGTGCGACAGTGAGTGAAGAAATACAGGATGTGCAGGTGAAGGATATCCAGGTGAAGAAGGCCTTATTGTGGCTTTGCATGGAGGTTACCCTCAGCATGGTGCTCATCATGTCGGCACAAACCCCAGCAGTCAGTGTGAAGGAGCTCAGCAACACAACGGAGGAGAAAGCAACGCTCATGTTTCACAGCAGCTGGTGCCCATGCGGGCTGCTCTCAGCAAGGGGATGATCCTGCAGAAGAAGCAGTCTCTGCACTGGGCACAGAGGGTCTAATGGCGTACAAGATGGTGGGGCTGAGCACGGACAGAGATGCCATTCCCCAGCAGCTAAAGATGAGCCTGGAGCACATCCAAGAGTTCGTAAGGACAGAGCAGTGTGAGGGGTTGCAAATGGCCCTGCAGCAACTGAAAGAAGGTCAGAGAAGGCAGCAGAGAAGGAGGTCAGACACTTGTAAGCAGCTGCAAAGACACCTTAACCTCCAACAAGAGACTGAGAAACATGTGAGGGGGAATGACCAAAGGGAACTAAATATCCAAGAAGGACAAGGTGCTGAGGAAGGGACACATGGGGGTGTGGTACTTGTGGTGGAGCCAAACCATGGCAATGGTGACTGCATTCCCCATGACATCCAGCAGATAAATCACCAGCAGCAGTGTGAAAAAGGATTTTCAACTCTTGAGTGACTGTCAAGGCCTTTAGGGAAAATATTCTTGTTATGGTACGATTATGAGGATCCATTTCAGTACCTAGTCGGTTGAAGGTGTGACAAGGGTGACTGATATAACACCTGGTGCAATTCACTTTGTTATCTTTGTCAACCTTCCCTTCTCTTTCCTTAGTCTTCTTTTTCCTTCTTCAAATGGGTGATCAGAACTTCATTCTGTAGGTATTTGGTTTTTATCTATGTTTTTACCCAGCAAAATGAAACAAATACTGATCCAACCCACTTATTTTCACACACAGTAGATGCCTCTCCAGCATTGCTGGTTTGCATGGGTACTCTGGACTGCCAGCTAGGAACTGATATTTCTGGCAACAGTGTTGGTGCAGACTTGACTGGCTGGAGTCCTGTGTGTAGTTTTGGAACTCACCATTTTAAAAGGATGTGAAGGTCCTTTAGTGTGCCCAGAAGAAGTCAACAAAGTTGGTGAAAGGGCTGGAAGGCATGTCCTATGAGGAGCTGCTGAGGACTCTGGACTTGTCTAGTTTTGAGAAAAGGAGGCTGAGGAACAACCTGATTGCTCTCTACAGCTTCCTGAGGAGAGGGATTGGAGCAGGAGATCCTGAGCTCTTGTCATAGGATCCAGTGATAGGACGCGGGGGAATGGTCTAAAGCTGCATCAGGACAGGGTCAGACTTGACATGAGGAAGCATTTCTTTGCTGGGAGGGTGGTCAAACACTGGAACAGGCTTCCTAGAGAGGCAGCTGATGCCCCATGCCTGTCACGTTTCAGATTTAGGGATTAGGCAAAGGCTTAAGGGCAAGGTCTGGTGTTCTGCCAAGGGTGCCTGGTTAGTGTTTAAGGTGTGGGCTAGCTTTGTGGGCTAGGGTTTTGATTAGGGCTGGAGCCAGGGCTAAGATTAAGGCTTGAATTTAAATACCAGAGATAAAGGCTAGGGGCTAGGGTGAGCAATAGGGTAAGAGTGCGGGTAAGGGATTGTGGGTTTGAGATTTGGCTTAGATGTAAGGTTTGAGGTTAGGGACAGCTTAACCTCAGTTAGGTCAGTACTGGTGGATTGCTGTCAGGGTGAGGAGTGGCCTTTAGGAACAGGTTAGGGCTTAAGGTTCCTGGTTAGAGATAGTGTCAGGGATTCACATGAATGTTTTGCAGCAACATCACTATAACCCATTTGTCCTCCTCAAAATATTTTTTTATCTTTTGCCCAAGTCTCTCTTCCCTCCCTCAAATCTCTCATCTCTCTTGCCCAGCCTTCTCCTAACCTCCCCCAGTGTGTCATCTTGTTGGGGGCAGCTTGCTGATGACCTCACAGTATGTCTCTCCCTGCTGCTGACCAGTCAGAAGTGACCTCACAGCCAGTGTCTGAGGGGAAACGTTGTGCTGCTGTGCTTGAAATTCCCCTTTACAGCCTCTTCACGGCCCACCCAGCAGCACTGGCGGAAGGTGATGCCCTGCACCATCGCAGAGGTACCCTGCCTGCAACCCAGCTCACGCACCAGAAGGGTTCCTGGGCTCCCTTTCCCACACGGGTGCTCCAGTCAGCCCAGGGTATGTTGGACGCAGTGGCCACCTCTGTGTAACCAACTGAATCTAGCCCAGAATGGGAGTTTTTGAAAAACATTGAAAGCTGTGCAGAGAAAGCACTCTGAAATAGCTTCTTTTCTGGCAGCATTAGGCTTTTAATGATTTTTTAAATGACATTTTGCTGATCACTGAGGGATGCTGCTAGTATCTGGCTCCTTGGAGGACTGTCTACTACTGACAGCATTTACTCCTGATCATCCAACCAGCTTCCTACCAACCACATCATCCACCTCTTCAGGCCACATGTTAACAATCTGCTCTAAGGAGACTACGGGAGATCGCTTTCAAGGACTTGGAAAAGTTCAGGTACACAACACACCCTTCTTTCCCCTCCCACATGGATTCAGCAATCTCTTTCTTGTCCTTCAGATGCCACCAGCACCCTTCTGCCCCTTCCCACACCACAAGCCTTCTCCATATCACACATTTCCAGAGGAGAGCACATCAGTCCAGGTCCTTGGGGCCTGTTCAGGAGAGAACCAGAAGTGATTTCTCCCAGCAGGCCCATGACTCCAATGGGTTCTCAGTGTGGTGCAGAGCTTTCCTGAGCATTTTCCTCAGGGTTCCCCTTCCCCCCAGACTTCCTAGTCTAAAGGCTGTAGATGAAGGGGTTGATCAGGGGTGTGAGGAATGTGTAGAGAAAGGACTTTGTCAAATGATCGCAGGAAGACTGTTCTAGGCATCACACACCCAAGGTACGGGCGTAATGGAAAACAGTGGCACAAGTGAGGTGAGAGGAGCACGTGGAAAAGGTGTCTGCCTGCCTGCACACGCTAGATGGGAGATCTGCCCCAGGGTGACAGCTCTGATGCACACAGGATGGCCACGTGAACAGAAAGGGGGGGATGGGATCTAAAAAGCAGGTTATGAAAGGGAAGAGCATGAGTGCCACGGTGTCATCGTGTGAGAGCTCCAGCAATGGGGTGAATTCACAGAAGAAGTGGTCAGCTCTGCCTGGGCCACAGAAATGTATCTGGGACATGGCTGAAATGATTAATGTTGATGGCAGAAATCCCCCTAGGGAAGGTGCAGTTGTCCTCTGGAGACAGATGTCCCAGTTCATGAGACTTGTAGACAGCAGAGGGTGGCACACAGCCCAGTACTGATCATAGGGTGTGGTCCCCCTCAGCAAGAATGACAACCACAAAACCTAATAAAGGCTGGGGGAGTAAGGAGTTCCACTATGAGTCATACATTGAAGAAGATGGACACACGATTGCTTCTCAAAAACATTCAGTCATCATTTTCCACGCTGCTTCCTTGAGGTCCTGGTTCCTCATGCTGTAGATGAGGGGGTTCACTGCTGGAGGCACCAAAGAGTACAGAGCAGCAATCAGTAAATTCAGGGATGGGGAAGAGATGGAGGGGGACTTCAGACATGCAAATATCCCAGTGATGATAAACAGGGAGACCACGGCCAGGTGAGGGAGGCACGTGGAAAAGGCTTTGTGCCGTCCCTGCTCAGAGGGGATCCTCAGCACGGCCCTGAAGATCTGCACATAGGACACAACAATGAAAACAAAACAGCCAACAAAGACAAAAGCACTAAATGCAAGAAGTCGAAATTCCCTGAGGTAGGTATCTGAGCAGGTGAGCTTGAGGATCTCTGGAATTTCACAGAAGAACTGGTCAAGGGCTTTTCCCTGGCAGAGTGGCAGTGAAAATGTATTGGCAGTGTGCAGCAGAGCATGGAGAAACCCACTGCCCCAGGCAGCTGCTGCCATGTGGACACAAGCTCTGCTGCCCAGGAGGGTCCCGTAGTGCAGGGGTCTGCAGATGGCCACATACCGGTCATAGGCCATGACAGTGAGAAGATAATACTCTGCTGAAAGAAAAAAGACAAATAGAAAAACCTGTGCAGCACATCCCACATAGGAAATGGCCCTGGTGTCCCAGAGGGAATTGGCCATGGCTCTGGGAACAGTGGTGGAGATGAAGCCCAGGTCAAGGACAGAGAGGTTAAGGAGGAAGAAGTACATGGGGGTGTGGAGGCGGTGGTCGCAGGCTATGGCAGTGATGATGAGGCCGTTGCCCAGGAGGGCAGCCAGGTAGATGCCCAGGAAGAGCCAGAAGTGCAAGAGCTGCAGCTCCCGTGTGTCTGCGAATGCCAGGAGGAGGAACTCAGTGATGGAGCTGCCGTTTGGCATTTGCTGCTTCTGGGCATGGGTACCTGTCCAAGGAGAAACGGTAATGAGATAAGGCAGAGTCATCTGAGCAAAACCTACTCCAGTTCCCATGGAACCACCCCAGACTTCCTTGCCCCTTTCAGGGAGACATTTCTCATGCTCCTTGTATGAGCTCCACACGGTGCTGGCGGAGGTGTCACTGGGAGCAGGGAGCACTGCTGTGACCTCTTGAAGGGCAAGTCCTGCCCTACAGAAATAGGTAAATAGGAACAGAGAGTCATCTCAGATTAAATCTACTTTTTATACCAATGAGCTTTGCAACCTTGCTGCTCCCAGTTCACTTGACAGCAAAGTGACTCTGCAGAACAAGAGGATTCCCTGCGGCTTAGCACAGAGTGAGCGGAGCTGGTCTGTCTCTCCATCCCAGATGCCCTGGGCTTGCATCTTTCTGAGACTGAAGGTGATCACACTGCTGTGTTTCTGTGAAAAACCAGCAGACACTGCTGAGAGCACAGGGATGCACTGCAGACCACTGAATGTCTCACCCTTACTCGGGGTCTCAGCACCTCGCTTCTAGCCCACAGCACTCACGGCTCATTTCACCAACCCAACAGCAGGGTTTTGGCCACAGGATCTCTGTGCTGAACCATGGGATGTTAAGGTAACACAAAGATGTTATGGGAGATGTTTTCATCCTGAAAGGAAACTCACAGCCTGGAAGGATACTGGAAGAAGTTACAGTAAGAGTTTTAAAAATGGTATCTAACTGAGGGAAAACCAGCTGATGCCCCACCCCACAGCCTGCATTGCCCACAGCCCCACAGCTGAAAGCTGGGACACTTGTTCCCATGGACACAGCTGCAGGAAAGGACCCACAAGATCAGGGGGTGACTGCAGCTGGAACTCCCCTCCCCAGACAGCCTGACAGCAAGAACAAGATCCCAGCAGCAACACCACAGAGAGGTGGAGGCACAAGGGCAAATACAGCCAGGGTGCGGCTGAGAGAGGACAGGGCAGAGGCAGGCGGGCACTGGGGACAGCGTCCCCCTCCCCCAGCTGTGCGTGCCCCCTCCCCGACACCACCATTGCCGGGCAGCTGCTCTCAGCCCCTGTGCTCTGCAGAGGGCAGTGGGCACGTGGCTGGAGAGCTGCAGCACGGCTCTGCTGGAGCTCTGGCTGCAGAGGAGGGGGTTCATGGCTGGGACCCCACAGCCCTGAGGGCAGAGGCTTGGGTGGGTGGGAGAGGAGGCCAGGGGGCTTGCTCAGAGGAAGGGGTCTGCCCTGGAGGGGATGCTACAGAGATTTCTCAATTCTCCCTCCCACAACATTTCTGGATTTGGTTTCCTCTCATTCCTTGATCGTAACTGTGATGCCGGGGGATTTCTCTCCTGGGAAGTGTTTCCCTGTGCCATGGCTTTACACTCACAGACCCCATCCCACCCTCTGTGCACTCACCCTGCCCTGCACACACCTGCCTGTTTGCAGGGCGCTGGCTGGGTGCCTGTTCCTGTTTGGAGGTTCCAAAGGCCAGGGCAGGACAACCCTGCTGGGTGCAGCAAGGGTGATGCTGGTGCTGTCCCTGGGCAGAGGAGTGGCTGAAGGCACCTGAGGAGGCTCTTAGCAGACCAACTGACCACTCACAGTTACAGCTCAGGGGTCTCAAGGACTTGTCCGAGCTTGACAGCTCCTTTTCTACTTCTCCCTTTTTTCACCTCTCATCCTCCTCTAAATAGGAAACTGAAACCACAAACTGAAAAAGCTCCTGAGTTTTAAGGCACGCTCTGCCTTGACCTTGCTCTTGAAAAGCCCCCTCAGAAGTGTCCTGGGGTGATCTGGAGCTGTGAGCAGCCTAGACCAACGCAGCAACCTCTTCACAGATAAAGGACCCTCTACTGCCAGGAGTTGCTTCTTCCACCCACAGTATCTCCCTGGAAAACTAGTGGGAGCTCCCTGGGCAAGCTGAGTGCTGAACCTGGTATCACACAGAGTCCCTACATGGCACACAGCACCCTGGGGCGCAGGGACCCTGCTCTGAAGGACAGCCCTGGGCACCCCTGAGTGCACACCCGGCTTCCCACCCTGCAGCCATCCCTGGGAGAAGACAGCCGACATGCTCTGTCCCTCTGACGGTGCAGCAGGGAAGCTGTGCTCCAAAGCACATCCTTCTTCTCTACACTGGGGAAACTGTGAGAGTCCTCCTGACAGATCCCGTAGAATACAGGATGTGCCAGCTTTAGGAGGAACCACAGATGCGTTGCCCTGGAGCCAGAGACTTACCCTGTGAAGGGCTGTGAAGATTTTTCTCCAAGTGAGCTCTCCTCTCTCCTCCCACCGCAGGCTGCCTTTATCGTCTCTCTGCCTCGCTCCTCTCCCCTCAGCTCCTGCAGGCAGAGCCCTCAGCCCTGCTGCGCTTGGCAGAGGAGCTGCTCCTGGGCAGAGCTGTCTCTCTGCAGCGCTGCCCTGTTACCAGCAGCTCCCTCCATCCCAGGAGCCCGTCCCAGCTCAGCAGCAGAGGCCCAGCCCAAGGCAGCACTTTCTCTGTCCCCTCGGGGCTCCCTCCAGCTGTCCCTGGGGCTGCAGGGGAACCTGTTGGGAAACAGCCTGAAGCCATCACTGATGGTCCCTCCCTCAGCTGGAGAGAGACACTTCTTTCCAGCAGTGTACTTTCTCTTACCATACTCAGCTCTAGGTTCAAGAGTCAAATTTTCACACCTCCATTTTAGGCAGGACACCCAGACAGTGGCAGGCAGGCATCTCCTTTACCCCTTCTAAGGGGAGAGATTCAGTTGAGCAAATCGAGGTATCCCATCTTGGGTTTTTAGTCCTCAGGACAGAATAGGACCCCGTTCCCTCCCACGGCTGCCACAAACACACACCAGGTAGGATTGCTCTTGCCTCAGCTCAGATGTGAAGAAAACACCGTTGTTTCAGCTCCCATGGTAATTAATGGAGATGGAGGTCAGGAGAGAGCTGTTCAGACACAGACACCTGGTGATATCTGAGGTGCCAGAGGTGGACGAAGACACATGGACTTCCCTGCAAGCTGTCATGAGGCAGTGCTGAGAGACAGGCCAGCACCTGAAGGTGTCTCTTGGAGGCTGGTGGGGAATCCCTTTGAGCAGGTGAAAGGACAGCAGAAGCCCACATGCAGGACAAGCGAACTTTTCCCTAGTCATGATGTTCAGGACAGAGGGCAGAGGTGTTCAGCTGAGCACATGGAGTAGCACAGGGAGAGCTCAGTTTCCCTTTCTCTTCACCACCAGCTGTATTTTCCACCTGTCCTTTGGGTAGAATGGCACTTGTCCCACATACGTCCTTCCTCTGCCTGACCTAAATCAGGGCAGTTGAATGTGGGTTTGATGGCCAAGCATGGGCTTGTAGTGCTACGCGAGACGCCAGGGCTCTGCAGCACAGCTGCATGCAGCTGGCACAGACAGCAGCGGCCCTGTGCAGGAACCCCAGCCCCATTCACAGCAGCGGTGTGACGGGGACCAGCCAGGGCATCTCCGACCAATTCAGTGTCTTTGGCCACTGACTGAATCCCACCGCTGCAGAGACACAAGGGCTGTCCCTTCTCCATCCAGTAGATATACGACAGCACATCAACACAAAACATCTCCCACGGAGGTCTCTGCAAGTGTTCCGTCACTCTCAAACCCTCCTGGTTCTTCTCTCCCCATCGTTTAACCTTCCCATTGATGATACCATCATGGATTAATCCAACCGGTTTCATAATGTTCCTGTATCACAGGATGTCCTCACCCAAAACCGCTTTCAAAATCCTCTCCTTCTTTGCTGGGATGGGCTTCACCTCCAGGCCAAACATGCACCAGTGTCCTCAGGCTGAGGAGCACACTGCTGTGGGAGACAAAGAACCCATTCAAGTCCTCATGGAGAATTTCAGGACCAGTGACCCTGGGAGTACCTGGAAGGGGAGCAAGTCAGCATGCCAAGTATTATGGAGGTTGCTGGAGGGTCTTGGGACACTTTGGGAAACAGGTCTCTGTAGATCGGGTGTCAGGTGGGCCAACAATGGTGAAACTCATTTGCATCTGTTTCTCACCAAGAGGGAAGATGTGGTGAGGGATGTGAAAGCCAGAGTCAGCCTTAGTTGCCACGATCATTAGATAACAGGGTCTCACCTGCCAAGGAGAATGAGGAAGGAAAATAGAAAAGTGCAGATGGCCGACCTCAGAGGAGGAGGCTTTGGACTAGTCTTGTGATTTGTAGTGGGGGAGCCCATGTGAGCAGCACAGAAGGGCAGCAGAGCTCAGTAGAGCTGGTCTTCAAGGACAGCACTTTTCAAGTCCAAGACCGTCTGCACCAACAGTCAGGAAAAGAAGAAGAGATATTCAGGAGAGAAGCTTGAGGAAGCAGGAAATTCCTGGGAAAGCTCCATGGCAAAAAGGAAGCATACAGGAGATGGATGCGGAGACTTGAAACAAAGAAGGAATTCGGAAATAGGGTTGGTTTTAGGAAAGCTGCAGAGTTGGGACTTGCAAGGGAGTTCAGGGGCACAACAATCAGCTGTTCCTACTTGAGGAAAAGGTCAAGAAGAAATGAAGAGAATGTGTGGCCACTGCTGGGTTTAGGAAGAGGAGGAATACATAGGTTTGAGGTACTCTGGGCCTTTGTCTTCTCCAGCAAGGTCTCTCAGTTGCGTGTGCCTAAAAGGCAGAGCCCAGCCAAAACACAGCAGTGGATGGAGATGGAGTCAGAGGTTACTTAGGTAAGGTCAGTCCTTAAGAGTCCATTGCACCAGATGGGATGGATCCTAGGATGTTGAGAGAGCAGGATGATGTCATAGCAAGGCTGTTCTGAGACGTTTTGTGAGGTCATAATGAGTGGAGGAAGCAAGAAGCAAATCTTGCATCCCTCTCCATGGAGCTGGCTGCAAGCTGTCATGAGGCAGTGCTGAGAGACAGGCCAGCACCTGAAGGTGTCTCTTGGAGGCTGGTGGGGAATCCCTTTGAGCAGGTGAAAGGACAGCAGAAGCCCACATGCAGGACAAGTGAACCTTTCCCTACTCATGATGTTCAGGTGTCGTAGTTCAGCCCCGATCAGGACCAGACTACGCAGTCTCTCTCTCGCTCCCCCCACCCTCCGAGAGAATAGGAGGAGATGATATAAGAAAAACGGCTCAAGGTTTGAGATAAGGACGGGGAGAGAATCCTTAAAGTTACCGTTACGGGCAAAACAGACTCGACTTGGGGAAAACTATTCATTTATTTCCAAAATTAGCAGGAGAATGAGACAGGGAACAAGATAACCTCCCCCCACCCCTCCCTCTTCCCGGGCTTAACATTATCTATACTACCTCCCCTCCCGAGCGGCACGGGGGGGGAAAGGGAATGGGGGTCACGGTCAGTTCATCACGCGCTGTTTTACGGCGCTGTGTCATCGTCGGGGGAAGAACTCCTTGCATTTCTCCTCTGCTCCAGCCTGGGGTCCCTCCCACGGGCCACAGTCCTTCGTGGAACTGCTCCGGCGTGGGTCATCTCTTCCACGGGGTGCAGTCCCTCTAAAACAGCTGCCCCAGCCGGCCCTCCATGGGCCACAGCCTCCTTCAGGCCTCCACCTGCTCTGGCGTGGGGTCCTCCACGGGCTGTAGGTGGATCTCTGCCGCTCCGTGGACCTCCATGGGCTGCAGGGGGACAACCCGCTCCACCATGGTCTTCACCACAAGTTGCAGAGGAATCTTGGCCAGGAGCTGCGTTACTCCTCCCCCTCCTTCTGAACTGACCTTGGCGTCTGCAGCCGTTCCTCACAGCAGGCTGGCAGACGCCTCTCAGGATCCTTTTTACATCTTATTCACTTCTCATCTCCTCTCCACTTCTTGCAGCCAGGCTGGGCCGAGTTGGGCCCAGTCGGCTGCCCGGCGGGAGGCCAGAGGGTGAGGCCTGCAAGGCCCACAAGGCTCGCGCCTCCCCCTCTCTGCCCCCCGGTCAGCTGCTTCACATCTCTCCTTTTTTTTTTCCTGTTTTCCCCTACTTAAATTCGTTATCGCAGAGCCGTTATCACGGGACATTCTGCTACCAATTGGCTCGGCCTTGGCCAGCAGCAGGTCCGCCCTAAGGCCGGCCTAGTCCACTGAACAAAGGGGAGCGACTTCTAGCAGTTTCCTACAGAACCTACCACCTTAGGCCCCCCCTCACTAACAAAACCAGAACAAAGTCTGAGGCTGAGATTGGCCCTTGGAGAATCTAGGCTTCACAAAGAGTTTAGAAAGCAAGAGGATCCACTCTGAACTTCATGACTTGGCAAAAGTGTCTTCCTTATCCTTTTCCTTATCCTGGTAAACCACTGTAAAATTTTGTTAAATTCCATCAAGTATGTCAAACTCTGTCTAATTATTATTTTGCCTCAATAAAACATATTACAGCTTCTCTCTTTTGAGTGAGGCACATTCCACTCCTCCGAGAAAACAAGTCCATGGAAAAGGACACAATACACCCAAGGGTGCTGGGGAAGCTGGACCTTGCAAGATTGTGCTTGTCTGCCCTTGAAATTTCAGGGCCCTCTGGGAAGGCTGTTGATGACTGCAGAAAGGCAGATGTTGCACCCATCTTCAAGAAGGGTCAAGAGGAGGATCTGGAGAACTACAGCCCAGTCAGCCTCACCTCATTCCCTGGTAAGATGGTGGAGTAAATCTGCCTGGAAGAAGGTTCCAGGCCTGAAATGGACAAGATTGGGAAGAGTCAGCAAGGGCAAATAAAAATCACCCTTGGCCAGCCCGGTTGCATTCTCCATGAAGAGGAACGGCTGTGTGCACAAGGGGAATTAGTGGGCCCTTGCTTTACTAAGGCCTTTAACACAGGCCCCCTGGTCTCTCTGTATCCGAACCGCTGAGCTCTGGAGTGGGTGGAAACTTGACTGAGCCATGCAGTCACAGTGCAGCCAGTTACGAGTGGTCTCCTTCAGTGACCAACCCTTAGGGCAACACTGGTTGATATCTTTATTAATGGTCTGGAGTGCATTTTTTTTTAATCGAACTGGACATTCATTTAGATTTGGGTTTTTTTGATATTTAAGAAACATCATTCTGTATCCAGGTGCACGTCATTCCCCAAGTAAAACAAGTGGAAACTGGTGTCAATGGGCGAAATCAGGCAGCTACAGGCTGGAGTGGAGAAAGCTCTGATCTGAACAGAGGCGCTGCCAGTCCCAGGTGGCTGATGAGAGACATGTGAGGTTGTACACGGGGATGAAGACTGCCCATAGAGTGTCTGACATACAGGGTCTTGACTTCCCTACATATTCAAATTCAATCAGGACTCAAGATCAGTATCAATAGGAGTTTGCTGATGGCACTTAATCCATAAGCAGAAAAAATGGCGTGGTGCATAAAGAATAAATTGTTTCTTACTGACATTGATCACTGAGAACTTTGTACCTTGACTACACTCCTGTAGCCTCTCAAATTAGCCAGGTAAGAACTGAGGAATTTAATTACACCCAGAGCCTTGGCTTGTTAGGGCATTTTGCATGTTAATGAGCCCTCTGGTGCCAAGTTCCTGAACTGCAGGCACCGAAAGTGGATTCAAGTGGCCTCTAGAGCAGTCAAAGTCAGCAGCAAACCCTGTTTCTGGGGATGTCAGTGGGCCCCACTGATGGCCATCACTGAAGAGACCATGGAGGAATGAGGAGATAAGGTTGCTGTCCCTGCGAGCTGGTGAAGTAGGAAGTCAGAGGCACTGCTTACAGGTTGAAAATCCACTGTTAAGGTGACTGTGAAAGTCCTTGACATGTTCCATTGAGCAGGATGATCTAGTAGTGACCCCATGCCCTGGGCAGGGGGATCCTTTCCCTCATGGGATGCTGAGGACCATTCCTGGGAGCACTGAGATGTGAGGGTGTGTGATGCTGAGTGCAGGAGAGCAGCAGGACACCTCCCAGCCTCTATGGAGAGTGGGGAATAGGAAAAGAGCCTTGTGGCTTTAAGGAACTGATGTTTTCTCAGGGGTCTGATTGGAAGAGACAGCAGCCAGAGTAGAAAGGAAAATTATTTCAGTTCTACTGGGGGGTTCCAGTCTCAACAAAGAGACCATCTCCACCCCTGCTTCCCCACGTCACTCTAACCCCTTGTTGTCCCAAGTTTGACTGAACTCACAATGGCTGTGAGTTCCCCATCACCCATGCAGCTTCTTCCAAAGCCCTGCTAATGCTCCTCAGGTACTAAAGGTGCCAACCCCTGACTCCCTTGACTCCTCTTTTTAGCTCCATGTCCCAGCCCTGAGCTGCTCATCCACCTGCTTCTGCTGCCTCAACATCAAAACCGAACATATTTCACTTGAGCATGACACACTCCCACCACTCGCCATTTCACATCTTCTTCCTCACTTTTACACACTGCCACACACACCCCACTGCATCCCTGCACTCCCATGTGTCTCACAATCTTTCCTCTTCCCCTGCAGTGATGGGAACTCAGTCCAGGAGGTTTGTGCTTCTTCCATGCTCATGGATGTTTCCTGAGGTCCATCCAAGCATGGAGAGTGAAGGAAGAAAACAGAGGTGTCTCAGGGCTGAAGGCCACCCATGGCATGAAGAGACAGAGGACAGTGTCTCCATGTGTCCCTTGTGCCTGTCTCCAAGACATCCTTCTTGTCCACTGCCAAGAAGTTGTTCTGTGCCAGCCCCTCTCCCAGGAAAAGACTCCTGGCCCAAGGGCTCCTCAGGCTGCTGCGGCTCCCCAGCAATAGAGAAAGCTGCCCCAAGCTGGTGCATTCAGAAATAGGTTTCTCTTGGTCATTGATCCCCTCCTGGAAGCACAGAGTTGCTCCTTTGCTCTTCCCCAGGGGTGTCCCTGCCCCCAGAGAGACTTTCCCCAGGGCAGTGTGTCCATGCTGACCTGACTTGCTGCCCCTGACCCCTCCCTGTGCTCTCCACATGGCCCTGAGCTGCTGTCCCTGCTCTGCAGAGTGAGGGGGCTGTGGTGAGAAAGCCATGGGGTAAGAGTCCCAGGCAGACCCCTGTTGATCACCATCTCCAGGGTAACCAGGAATCCACACGTTAAGGCTCAGCCCAGGTCCATTCTTGAACACCTTATACCACGCCACCCTCCCCTCATCCCATGGAGAACCCCAGCACAGCAGCACGGAGCTGTGGGGGCAATTCCTTCAGCCTGACCTCAGCTTTGGAAGAAGAGCCCAACCTCCAGACACTCCCATTGTAGAAACTCTCTTTTATTACAGTGATACAACATGGGATGCTAGCTCTACCACTGTGTCAGACACATGTGAACAGACCTCCAGGTCAGACAGGCTGGGTCCATGCCTCTGGTGGAGTGGAGTGCATGTAGGCATGGAGAAACATGCTTATCACAGATAAAATGTCCAAAGCACAGAACTCTGAGGTGAATTTGCAATGATTTTTGTAGAGACATGGGCAGCTCAATGCTTCTGAGAAAGAGCTGATTGAGTCAGTTTCTTCACTGTGTCTTTCAGCTCCTGGTTCCTCATGCTGTAGATGAGGGGGTTCACTGCTGGAGGCATCACTGAGTACATAGCTGCCACCACCATATCCAGCAATGGGGAGGAGATGGAGAGGGGCTTGAGGTAGGCAAATGTGCCAGTGCTGATAAACAGGGAGACCACGGCCAGGTGAGGGAGGCACGTGGAAAAGGCTTTGTGCCGTCCATGCGCAGAGGGGATCCTCAGCACAGCCCTGAAGATCTGCACATAGGACACAACAATGAACACAAAACAGCCAAAACCAAAACAGGCACTAAGCACAACAAGCCCATCTTCTCTGAGGTATGAGACAGAGCAGGAGAGCTTGAGGATTTGGGGGACTTCGCAGAAGAACTGGTCCACAGCATTGCCCTGGCAGAGTGGCAGTGAAAATGTATTGGCAGTGTGCAGCAGAGCATGGAGAAACCCACTGCCCCAGGCAGCTGCTGCCATGTGGACACAAGCTCTGCTGCCCAGGAGGGTCCCGTAGTGCAGGGGTCTGCAGATGGCAGCATAGCGGTCATAGGCCATGACAGTGAGAAGACAGTACTCTGCTGAGATAAAAAAAAAAGAAAAAGAGCTGGGCTACACACCCTGGGTAGGAGATGGCCCTGGTGTCCCAGAGTGAATTGGCCATGGATTTGGGAACAGTGGTGGAGATGGAGCCCAGGTCAAGGACAGAGAGGTTGAGGAGGAAGAAGTACATGGGGGTGTGGAGGCGGTGGTCACAGGCTATGGCAGTGATGATGAGGCCGTTTCCCAGGAGGGCAGCCAGGTAGATGCCCAGGAAGAGCCAGAAGTGCAAGAGCTGCAGCTCCCGTGTGTCTGCGAATGCCAGGAGGAGGAACTCCGTGATGGAGCTGCTGTTGGACATCTGCTGCTTCTGGACATGGGAACACCTGAAAGGACAAAAAGTCATTGAAAATCTTGAGAGACTTTTCTGAGACAAACCAAAAAAGTTTCGTACAGACTCTTCCCTTCCAAAACATCTTGTCCCTTTATTTCTTTTCTTTCATTTCTGAAGACCTTCCTTCTCCTCCGTGGCTGAAGCTCTGTTTTGGTGCTGGCTGAATGTGCCATGAGGAGCTGGGCCTCTGCCCGCTGGCTGCCCAGGTGTCAGCCCTGCTCTGCAGCAGTGAGTTCATGGGAACGGTGGAAGCAGGGGCCAGCTCTGGTGCTCAACATTGTGAGAGGAAACCACCCCTAATGAAGAAGGGCTTGTCAGCATCTGCACCTCCTGTCCTAAGGAACGAGAATGGTAGAAGGCAGATTGAACATTTAGGTTTTTTACTTTTTTTTTCATTATTTCTGTTATATTAATTAAATATTATTTTGAGATGATAGTAAGTAACCCTCAGCATTTTGTGCTGCATTCAGGGAGAACAGAGTGAGTCTTGTATGACAAGAGAATTGCTGTGGCTTAGTGCAGAGTGAGGGGAGCTGGTCTGTCCCTCAGTCCCAGGGGCTCTGGGCTTCCAGCATTCTGAGATTAAACGCAATCACACTGCTATGTTTCAAAAAAAGCCAGCAAGCACTGCTGAGAGCAAAGGAATTCACTGCCGACCACTAAATGTCTCACCCTTACTCAAGATCTCAGCACCTCACTTCTAGCCCACAGCACTCATGGCTCATTTCACCAACCCAACAGCAGGGTTTTGGCCATAGCATCTCTGTGCTGAACCATGGGGGGTGCAGGTAACACAAAGATGTTATGGGAGAGTTTGGCATCTCTGAGGGAAACTCACAGCTTGGGAGGACACCCGAAGAAGTTCTGTTAGGTGTTTGCATGATGGTATCTCACTGAGGGAAAAGCAGCTGATGCCCCAGCCCCACAGCCTGCAGTGCACACAGCCCACAGGTGAAAGCTGGGACACTTGTTCCCATGGACACAGCTGCAGGAAAGGCCCCACAAGATCAGGGGGTGACTGCAGCTGGAACTCCCCTCCCCAGACAGCCTGACAGCAAGAACAAGATCCCAGCAGCAACCCCACAGAGAGGTGGAGGCACAAGGGCAAATACAGCCAGGGTGCGGCTGAGAGAGGACAGGGCAGAGGCAGGCGGGCACTGGGGACAGCGTCCCCCTCCCCCAGCTGTGCGTGCCCCCTCCCCGACACCACCATTGCCGGGCAGCTGCTCTCAGCCCCTGTGCTCTGCAGAGGGCAGTGGGCACGTGGCTGGAGAGCTGCAGCACGGCTCTGCTGGAGCTCTGGCTGCAGAGGAGGGGGTTCATGGCTGGGACCCCACAGCCCTGAGGGCAGAGGCTTGGGTGGGTGGGAGAGGAGGCCAGGGGGCTTGCTCAGAGGAAGGGGTCTGCCCTGGAGGGGATGATACAGAGATTTCTGAATTCTCCCTCCCACAACATTTCTGGGTTTGGTTTCCTCTCATTCCTTGAGTGTAAACCTGCTGCCTGGGGATTTTCCTCCTAGGAGGAGTTTCCCTGTCTGATCTCTTTTCCCTGTCAGCACTCACAGACCCCATCCCACCCTCTGTGCACTCACCCTGGCCCTGCACACACCTGCCTGTTTGCAGGGTGCTGGCTAGGTGCCTGTTCCTGTTTGGAGGTTCCAAAGGCCAGGGCAGGACAACGCTGCTGGGTGCAGCAAGGGTGATGCTGGTGCTGCCCATGGGCAGAGGAGTGGCTGAAGGCACTTGAGGAGGCTCTTAGCAGACCAGCTGACCACTCACAGTTACAGCTCAGGAGTCTCAAGGACTTGTCTAAGCTTGACAGCTCCTTTTCTATTTCTTTCCCTCCCTACTCCTTACCTGCTATCTGTCCCCTACCCTCAGAGTAGGAAAAAACAAAATCACACTCAAGAAATATCTTTATCTCTATAGCAAACCCTGTCGTGCCCTTCGTCTTGAAACATCCCCTTGGACGTTTCCCAGTGGTGACGTGGAGCTGTGAGCAGCCCTGACCCACACAACACCCTCTCAACAGCAGAAGGACCCTGGTCAGCCAGAAGTTGTTCCTTCCACCCACAGCTTCCTTCCCCAGCATCATTGACTACTTCAAACTTGACAGCTCCTTTGCTTAGGAAATCTCCTTGACTTTACAGTAATTCCTCTCTTTACTTTCACATCGGGATATCTCCTGGAAATCATCCTGGTGTGATTGGGATTGGTGAGGAGCCCTGACCCTTGCAGGACCCTGATAATAGCAGAAGGACCCCGTCTTGCACTGGTGGGGGTCACATCTTCCACCCACGGCTTCTTTCCCCAGCGCCGTGGGGAGCTCCCCGGGCAGGCTGAGTGCTGAGCCTGGCAGAGGCAGAGTCCCTGCCCCAGCACACAGCCCCTGGGGCGCAGGGACCCTGCTCTGAAGGACAGCCCTGGGCACCCCTGGCTGCACACACACATTCACACCCTGCAGCCGTCCCTGGGAGAAGGCAGCCGTCGTGCCCTGTCCCTCTGGCAGTGCAGCAGGGAATCCCTGCTCTGGAGCATGTCCTGCTCCTCTACTGTGGAAGTTCTCCTGACTGTAGGATGTGACAGATTTTGGACGTCTTTCCACAAACTGCAGACATATTGTCCTTCATGCAAGTACTTACCACGTAGAGGGCTGTGAAGATTTCTCTTCTGTTGAGTTTTCAACTCTCCTCCCACCCCAGGCTGCCTTTCAGCTCTCTCTGCCTCGCTCCTCTCCCCTCAGCTCCTGCAGGCAGAGCCCTCAGCCCTGCTGCGCTTGGCAGAGGAGCTGCTCCTGGGCAGAGCTGTCTCTCTGCAGCGCTGCCCTGTTACCAGCAGCTCCCTCCATCCCAGGAGCCCGGCCCAGCTCAGCAGCAGAGGCCCAGCCCAAGGCAGCACTTTCTCTGTCCCCTCGGGGCTCCCTCCAGCTGTCCCTGGGGCTGCAGGGGAACCTGCTGGGAAACAGCCTGAAGCCATCACTGATGGTCCCTCAGCTGGGGAGAGACACTTCTTTCCAAAAATGTAATTTCTCCTCTCAGGGAAAAAGTTACATCTACATATCACATTTTATGGTCTTATTATTATTAGTCAGGATACCTGGATAGGGACAGGCAGGGATCTCTCTCCCTGCTGAGAGAAAGGATTCAGCTGAGGCTGAGTTGTGGCATCTCATCCTGTGTTTCGGTTTTTAGCACTGGGAGGAGACTCAGCTCCCTCCCATGCACACCACAAACTTACAGGAGGTGGGATTGCTCTGGCATCTCCTCAGGTATGCAGAAAAACAAGAAACACCCTTGCATGTGAGGTTCTTTTCTCAACTGCCATGCTAATTAATGGACATGAACAGCTGGAGTGAGATGTTCAGATGCAAATACCTGGCAACTGTCAAGGTGACAAAGGTGGTGCGAGGTACGTGCAGGTAACTGCAAATTCTGATGGAAAAGCTCATAGACATAGGGCAACGTGTCAGAGATGTTGGATGAGCCTGATGGGAATTGCTGAATGACAGCTGATGCCCAAATAAGGACCAAAAATTTTTTTCCTGCACATTATGTTCACGGTAGTTTACAGAGGTATTCGTAGGAAAGATAGCAGTCATGGACCACAGAGTCATAGAACCATACAATATTTTGGGTTGAAAGGGACCTTCACAGGTCATCTAGTCCACCCGCCCTGCAAGGAGCAGGGACATCTCCAACCACATCAGGTTGCTGAGAGTGTCAGCCAAGCTGGCCTTGATGGTTTCCAGGGATGGGGCATCCACCACCTCTCTGGGCAACCTGTTCCAGTGTTCCATAATCCTCCCACTGAAGGATTTTTCCTTATATTTAGTCTGAATCTGCTTCCTGCTATTTTAAAACTATTGCCCCTCGTCCTATCACAACAGGCATTACTAAAGAACTTTTCTTATCTTTCCCATAAACCCTCTTTAGGTACCTACAGCCACTATAAGGTCTCCCCAGAGCCTTCTCTTCTCCAGGCTGAACAGCTCCAACTCTCTCAGCCTGTCCTCATAGGAGAGGTGTTCCAGCCCTCTGATCATCTTCGTGGCCTCCTCTGGACTTGTTGCAACAGATCCATGACTTTCTTATTTTGGGGACACAACAGCTGGACAAAGAACTGCAGGAGTGGTCTCATAACAGCAGAGTAGAGGGGGAGAATCAGCTCCCTCGACCTGCTGGCCACGCTCTTCTTGATGCAGCACAGGATGTGGCTGGCTTTCTCGGCTGCAAGCACACATTGCTGACTAATGTTGAGCTTCTCGTCCACCAGCACTCCCAAGTCCTCCTCAGGGCTTCTCTCAATCCATTCTCTACCCAGCCTGTATTGCTGGATTGTCCCAGCCCATGTGCAGGACCTTGCACTTGACTTTGTTGAACTTCATGAGGTTTGCACGGGCCCACCTCTCCAGCCTGTCAAGGTCCCTCTGGATGGCATCCCTCCCTTCCAGCACGTCAACGACACCACACAGCTTGGTGTCACCAGTGAACTTGCTGAGGGTGCACTCTATCGCACTGTCCATGTCGCCCAGAAAGATGTTGAACAATGCTGGTACCCATACCAACTCCTGAGGTCCCCTTACCAACTCCTGAGACCATTCTTCACCGGTCTCCACTTGGACATCGAGTCATTGACCACAACTCTTTGAGTGCAGCCATCCAGACTGTTCCTTATTAACTGAGCGGTCCCTCTGTCAAATCCATGTCTTTCCAGTTTAGAGACAAGCATGTCATGTGGGACAGTGTCAAATGCTTTGCACAAGTCCAGTTACACCAGTTCCACTTCTCTTATCCAACAACACTGTAAGCCCGATGCAGAAGGCCACCAAATATGTTAGGCACAATTTGCCCATTAGTGCAGTCATGTTGACTGTCACCGGCCACCTCATTGCTTTCTATGTGCCTCAGCATGGTTTCCAGGAGTATCGGCTCCATGATCTTGCCAAGTGCAGAGGTGAGACTGGCTGGCCTGTAGCTCCCCAGGTCTTCCTTTGTTCCCCTTTTAAAAATGTGGGCCATGTTTCTTCTTTTCCAGTTAGTGGGCACTTCATTGCACTGCCATGACATCTCAAATACGATGTATAATGCCTAAGCAGCTTCATCCACCAGTTCCCTCAGGACCCGTGGATGCATCTCATCATGTCCCATGGACTTGTGCACCTTCAGGTTCCGTAGATAATCTTGAACCTGCTCTTCCCCTACTGCGGGCAGTTCTTCATTCTCCCAGTCCCTGTGTTTGCCTTCTGTAACTTGTGCAGTATGGCTAGAGCACTTTCTGGTGAAGACCGAGGCAAAAAAGTTGTTGAGTACTTCGGCCTTCTCCATCTCCCAACTAACCAGGTCTTATGTCTCCTTCTAGAGAAGGTTTAAATTTCCCTGGTCTTCCTTTTATCCCCAACATACCTACAGAAGCTTTTCTTGTTGCCCTTAAGTCCCTGGACAGATTTAATTCTAGCAGGGCTTTAGTGGTCCTAACCTGATCCCTGGCTGCTTGGACAATTTCTCTGTAGTCCTCCCAGGCTACCTGTCCTTGCTTCCACCCTCTGTAGGCTTCCTTTGTGTTTTTTTTTAGTTTACCCGTGAGCTCCTTGTCCGTCCATGCAGGCCACCTCACGTTTTTCCTTTCCTTTCTCTTTTCTGGGATGCAAGGTGACCCTTGAATACATTCCAGATTTCTTGGGCCCTTCTTCCCTCCAGGGATTTATCCCATGGTACACTGCCCAGCAGATCCCTGAAGATGTCAAAGTTTGCTCTCCTGAATCCAGGATTCAGGAGAGCTGCACGTCCTCCTCGCTGCCCTAAGGATCTCAAACTCCATCATCTCATGGCCTCTGCAGCCAAGGCTGCCCTTCACCTTCACATTCTTCACCAGCCCTTCCTTGGTGAGAACAAGGTCCAGCATAGCCCCTCTCCTCAGTGGCTCCTCATATGGCCGCACTCAGAGAGTGGTAGTCAAGAGCTCAATGCCCAGGTGGAGACCAGTCACAAGTGGCGTCCTTCAGGGGTCCGTGTTGGGCCCGGCCCTGTTCAACATCTTTGTCAGCGGCATCGACAGTGAGATAGAGTGCACGCTCAGCAAGTTTGCCGATGACACCAAGTTGTGTGGTGCTGTCAACACGCTGGAAGGGAGGGATGCCATCCAGAGGGACCTTGACAGGCTGGAGAGGTGGGCCCGTGCCAACCTCATGGAGTTCAACCAGGCCAAGTGCAAGGTCCTGCACCTGGGTCGTGGCAATCCCAGGCACAAATACAGGCTGGGCGGGGAATGGATTGAGAGCAGCCCTGAGGAGAAGGACTTGGGAGTGCTGGTGGATGAGAAGCTCAACATGGGCCGGCAATGCGTCCTTGCGACCCAGAAGGCCAACCGCATCCTGGGCTGCATCAAGAGGAGTGTGGCCAGCAGGTCAAGGGAGGTGATTCTCCCCCTCTACTCTGCCCTGGTGAGACCCCACCTGGAGTACTGTGTCCAGTTCTGGAGTCCCCAACACAAGAAGGACATGGACCAGTTGGAAAGAGTCCAGAGAAGGGCCACCAAGATGATCAGAGGGCTGGAGCACCTCTCCTATGAGGACAGGCTGAGAGAGTTGGGGCTGTTCAGCCTGGAGAAGAGGAGGCTCTGGGGAGACCTGATAGCGGTCTTCCAGTACCTCAAGGGGGCCTACAAGAAAGATGGGGAGAGGCTGTTTAGTAGGGCCTGTTGTGATAGGACAAGGAGTAATGATTTTAAAATAGTGGGGGGTAGATTTAGATTGGATATTAGGAAAAAATTTTGAAAATAGAAAATGAGTCTATATGGAGAAGGAAGGCTCAGACAGGGAATCACCCTCAGAAGATAAGTCCCAGAGTCCCAGAGTCTTACCAGAGTAAGACACTAAATGCGGGTATCCAGAAACAAGGGCTCTGCAGTGTTGTGGGAGCCAGTGGAGATGCAGAAAGCACGGGGAAAGGAGACAGGGGAGATGTGATGAGATTTATCCACAGTCATGATATGTCAGACAAACTGGGGCATGTCAAATGAGGTTTTAAATGGGGTTCATATATCCTTCAAACGTTCAGATACAGCACAGTTTGATCGATCACTAGTTAACAACACACTACTGACTAATAATCATCATAAAACTTTGCAAAGCAAGTGTATATCTGCATCATCATCATCATCCATCGGCAGTCTGGCTGCTTGGCTATTGATCGCGATGTCTCTGGAGTTGGTCTTCCTATAGCTACTTACTTGTGATGTCAGACACTGGGAGGGTTTCAAAGCTGTGTAAGAGGGACTAGGACATTGGTATGATCTTGAGTTCCAGGAATATCTTTTATCCTTCATGCACAGTTCTCAGATCTGAGAAGCAAAGTCTTTATTTCCAGGTCCAAACTGTCCTTCTGGTCCTGGTGATCATAGAATCATAGAATCATAGAATCATAGAATGGTTAGGGTTGGAAGGGACCTTCAAAGGTCATCTAGTCCAACCCCTCTGCAAGGAGCAGGGACATCCCCAACTAGATCAGGTTGCTCAGAGCCTCATCCAGCCTGGCCTTGATCGTTCCAGGGATGGGGGTCCACCACCTTTCTGGGCAACCTGTTCCAGAGTTCTATAACTCGCATTGTGAAAATTTTTTTCCTAATTTCCAATCTAAATCTACCCCCCTCTATCATCATCACCCCTCGTCCTATTGCAACAGGCCCTACTAAACAGCCTCTCCCCATCTTTCTTGTAGGCCCCCTTGAGATACTGGAAGACCGCTATCAGGTCTCCCCGGAGCCTCCTCTTCTCCAGGCTGAACAGCCCCAACTCTCTCAGCCTGTCCTCATAGGAGAGGTGCTCCAGCCCTCTGATCATCTTTGTGGCCCTCCTCTGGACCTTCTCCAACTGGTCCATGTCCTTCTTGTTTTGGGGGATCCAGAACTGGACACAGTACTCCAGGTGGGGTCTCACCAGGGCAGAGTAGAGGGGGAGAATCACCTCCCTCGACCTGCTGGCCACGCTTCTCTTGATGCAGCCCAGGATGCGGTTGGCCTTCTGAGCTGCGAGGGCGCATTGCCTGCTCATGTTAAGCTTCTCATCCACCAGCACTCCCAAGTCCTTCTCCTCAGGGCTGCTCTCAATCCATTCCCTGCCCAGCCTGGATTTGTGCCTGGGATTGCCATGACCCAGGTGCAGGACCTTGCACTTGGCCTGGTTGAACTCCATGAGGTTGGCACGGGCCCACCTCTCCAGCCTGTCAAGGTCCCTCTGGATGGCATCCCTCCCTTCCAGCGTGTTGACAGCACCACACAGCTTGGTGTCATCGGCAAACTTGCTGAGGGTGCACTCTATCCCACTGTCCATGTCACCGACAAAGATGCTGAACAGGGCTGGGCCCAACATGGACCCCTGAGGGACGCCACTTGTCTCCACCTGGACATCAACCTGTTGACCACCACTCTCTGAGTGCAGCGATCCAGCCAACTCCTTACCCACTGAGTGGTCCATCCATCAAACCCGTGTCTCTCTAGTTTAGATAGAAGGATGTCATGCGGGACAGTGTCAAAAGCTCTGCACAAGTCCAGGTAGATGATATCCGTTGCTCGTCCCTTGTCCCCTAATGCTGTCCGTTCTCTGAGGACCCGTGGATGGATCTCATCAGGTCCCATGGACTTCTGCAGCTTTAGGTTCCTCAGATGCTTCCGAACCTGCTCTTCGAGTACAGTGGGTGGTTCTTCATCCTCCCAGTCTCTGCTTGTTACTTCCACAGCTTGGGGGGTGGGACAAGAGGCCTTGTCGGTGAAGGCTGAGGAAAAAAAGTCATTGAGCACATCAGCCTTCTCCATGTCCTGGGTAACCAGGACACCCGTTTCCTTCTGGAGGGGGCCTACATTCTCCTTGGACCTCCTTTTTTCCCTGACATACCTATAGAAGCCTTTCTTGTTGTTTTTGGTGTCCCTGGCCAGATTCAATTCCGTCAGGGCTTTAGCCTTCCTCACCCGATCCCTGGCCACTTGCACAGCCTCTTTGTAGTCCTCCCAGGCTACCTGTCCCCGCTTCCACCCTCTATAGGCTTTCCTCTTCACGTTCAGTTGGTCCAAGAGCTCCTTGCTCATCCACGCCGGCCTCCTGGCCTTTTTGCCCGACTTCTTCTTCATCGGGATGCACCTCTGCTGAGCTTGGAGGAGGTGCTTCTTGAATGTGGACCAACTTTCCTGGGCCCCTCTTCCCTCCAGGGCCTCCTCCCATGGCACTTGGCCCATCAGGTCCCTGAAGAGGCCAAAGTCTGCCCTCTTGAAGTCTAGGGCAGAGAGCTTGCTGCATAGCTTCCTCACTGCCCCGTTGGTCTTGAACTCCACCATGTCGTGGTCGCTGCAGCCAAGGCTGTCCTTTAGTTTCACATCCCCCACCAGCCCCTCCCTGTTGGTGAGCACAAGGTCGAGCATGGCACCCCTCCTTGTCGGCTCCTCTAGCACCTGCAGGAGGAAGTTGTCGTCCACGCATTCCAGGAACCTCCTGAACTGTTTGTGCCCTGCCATGTGTTCTCTCCAACAGATGTCGGCATGGTTGAAGTCCTCCATGAGGATCAGGGCTTGTGACCGCATCCTGGACCATCCCATCACTTTGTGTTTCAGGGAACCGCTATAGAGGATGGAAAGGTATCAGTAAGGGCAGTGAGATCCCCTGGTGAGAGCAAGGTGGGGAAGCAAGGAAGATTTTGACAGTGTGCAGGTAAAGAGCCACAGATGTGAGACTCTGTAGGACAAGCCTGAAGTGGAGATGGGCAAGGGCTGTGACAAGGCTAAAAGGCCCCAAGAGAGACAAGGTCTTCATCTCCTTGGCTACGGCTGTTATGTGGACCACCAAGGCCTACCAGGAGACACCACACCTTGATGGGACCAGGACATGAAGGCCTTCTCACCCCACCAAGGAAAGACCCATAAGCATGTTTCAAGACGAAGGGCAAGACAGGGTTTGCTATAGGGATAAAGATATTTCTTGAGTGTGATTTTATTTTTTCCTACTCTGAGGGTAGGGGACAGATAGCAGGTGAGGAGTAGGGAGGGACGCCAGTCGTGACCAGTCTCCACATGGACATTGAGCCGTTGACCACCACTCTCTGAGTGCAGTGATCCAGCCAACTCCTTATCCACCGAGTGGTCCATCCATCAAACCCATGTCTCTCCAGTTTAGAGAGAAGGATGTCGTGTGGGACAGTGTCAAAAGTTTTGCACAAGTCCAGGTAGATGACGTCCGTTGCTCTTCCTTTGTCCACCGATGCTGTCACCACATCATAGAAGGCCACCAAATTGGTCAAGCATGATCTGCCCTTGGTGAAGGCTGTCAGCCTTGGTTGGCTGTCACCAACCACCTCCTTGCTCTCCATGTGCCCTAGCATGGTTTCCAGGAGAATCTGCTCCATGACCTTGCCAGGCACAGAGGTGAGGCTGACCGGCCTGGAGTTGCCCAAGTCTTCCTTATTCCCCTTTTTAAAAACTGGGGTTATGTTCCCTCTCTTCCAGTCATCGGGGACCTCACCAGACCGCCACGACTTCTCAAATACGATAGCCAGTGGCTTGGCAACTTCATCCACAAGTTCCCTCAGGACCCATGGATGGATCTCATCAGGTCCCATGGACTTGTGCACCTTTAAGTTCCTCAGATGATCCCCAACCTGCTCTTCGAGTACTGTGGGCGGTTCTTCATCCTCCCAGTCCCTGCCTGTGCCTTCCACAGCTTGGGTGGGGAGACAAGAGCCCTTATCGGTGAAGACTGAGGCAAAAAAGTTATTGAGTACCTCAGCTTTCTCCATGTCCTGGGTAACCAGGACACCAGTTCCCTTCCGGAGTGGGCCTACATTTTCACTGGTCTTTTTTTTGTCCCCTACATACCTATAGAAGCTCTTCTTGTTGCTTTTTATATCCCTTGCCAGATTCAGTTCTGCCAGGGCTTTGGCTTTCCTTACCTTATCCCTGGCCATTCGCACAGCCTCTTTGTAGACCTCCCAGGCTACCTGTCTCTGTTTTCACCCTCTGTAGGCTTCCTTTTTAACTTTCAGTTGGTCCAGGAGCTCCTTGCTAATCCACGCCGGCCTCCTGGCCTTTTTACCCCACTTGTTTTTTGTCGGGATGCACCTCTGCTGAGCTTGGAGGAGGTGCTCCTTGAATGTGGACCAACTTTCCTGGGCCCCTCTTCCCTCCAGGGCATCCTTCCATGGCACTTGGCCCATCAGGTCCCTAAAGAGGCCGAAGTCTGCCCTCTTGAAGTCTAGGGCTGAGAGCTTGCCATGTAGTTTCCTTGCTGCCCCATGGATCTTGAACTCCACCGTGTTGTGGTTGCTGCAGCCAAGGCTGTCCTTTAGTTTCACATCCCCCACCAGCCCCTCCCTGTTGGCGAGCACAAGGTCAAGCATGGCACCCCTCCTTGTCGGATCTTCTGTCGCCTGCAGGAGGAAGTTGTCGTCCACGCGTTCCAGGAACCTCCTGGACTGTCTGTGCCCTGCCGTGTTGTCTCTCCAACAGATGTCAGGGTGGTTGAAGTCCACCGTGAGGACCAGGGCCTGTGACCGGGAGGCTGCTCCTATCTGGCTATAGAGCGCTTTGTCTGCTCTGTCTTCCTGGCCAGGTGGCCTGTAACAGATCCCACCGTAACGTCCCCTGTCCGTCCCATCCTCTAATCTTGACCCATAAGCTCTCTGTCACCTTCTCCTCCATCCCCAGGCGGATCTCCATGCACGCCAGACAGTTGCTGACTGTCTGGAGAGAGCGACACTCCCTCGTTGTCTGGCCATCCTGTCCTTTTTAAAAAGCCTATACCCCTCCATGTTGACGCTCCAGTCGTACGAGTCATCCCACCACGTCTCCATGATGCCAACAAGGTCGTAGTCCTGCTCGTGTGCACGCATCTCCAGCTCTTTCTGTTTATTCCCCATGCTGCGTGCATTGGTATAGAGACACTTCAGCTGGGCCCCCGACAAAGCCGACTTGCTGGCTGGAGCGACGGGTGCTATTGGATCGCAGTTTAGGTTCATTTGCAGTTACCTGTGACCCTTCCTCAGCTTCTGGACCCTCGGTGCTGGCACTGGCGCCATCTTGACAGCAGTGAGCTTAACTGTGCTCCCCCTCCCCCAGCAACACTAGTTTAAAGCCCTCCGGAAGAGCCTGGCAAGATGCAAATGAGTTTCACCATTGTGAGAAGACAAAGGCCGAGAGTACCTCAAACCTATCTATTCCTCCTCTTACTAAACCCAGCTGTGGCCACACATTCTCTTCATTTCTTTTTTAACTTTTCCTCAAGTAGGAACAGCTGACTGTTGTGCCCCTGAACTCCCTTGCAAGTCTCAACTCTGCAGCTTTCCTAAAACCAAACCTATTTCTGAATTCCTTCTTTCTTTCAAGTCTCCGCATCCATCTCCTGTATGCTTCCTTTTTGCCATGGAGCTTTCCCAGGAATTTCCTGCTTCCTCAAGCTTCTCTCCTGAATATCTCTTCTTCTTTTCCTGACTCTTGGTGCAGACGGTCTTGGACTTGAAAAGCGCTGTCCTTGAAGACCAGCTCTACTGAGCTCTGCTGCCCTTCTGTGCTGCTCACATGGGCTCCCCCACTACAAATCACAAGACTAGGCCAAAGCCTCCTCCTCTGAGGTCGGCCATCTGCACTTTTCTATTTTCCTTCCTCATTCTCCTTGGCAGGTGAGACCCTGTTACCTAACGATCCTGGCAACTAAGGCTGACTCTGGCTTTCACATCCCTCACCACATCTTCCCTCTTGGTGAGTAACAGATGCAAATGAGTTTCACCATTGTTGGCCCACCTGACACCCGATCTACAGAAACCTGTTTCCCAAAGTGTCCCAAGACCCTCCAGCAACCTCCACAGTATTTGGCATGCTGATTTGCTCCCCTTCCAGGTACTCCCAGGGTCACTGGTCCTGAAATTCTCCATGAGGACTTGAATGGGTTCTTTGTCTCCCACAACAGTGTGCTCCTCAGCCTGAGCACATTGGTGCATGTTTGGCCTGGAGGTGAAGCCCATCCCAGCAAAGAAGGAGAGGATTTTGAAAGCGGTTTTGGGTGAGGACATCCTGTGATACAGGAACATCATGAAACCTGTTGGATTAATCCATGATGGTATCATCAATGGGAAGGTTAAACGATGGGGAAGAGAAGAACCAGGAGGGTCTGAGAGTGACAGAACACTTGCAGAGACCTCCGTGGGAGATGTTTTGTGTTCATGTGCTGTCATCCATCTACTGGATGGAGAAGGGACAGCCCTTGTGTCTCTGCAGCGGTGGGATTCAGTCACTGGCCAAAGGCACTGAATTGGTCGGAGATGCCCTGGCTGGTGCCCGTCACACCGCTGCTCTGAATGGGGCTGGGGTTCCTGCACAGGGCCGCTGCTGTCTGTGCCAGCTGCATGCAGCTGTGCTGCAGAGCCCTGGCGTCTCGCGTAGCACTACAAGCCCATGCTTGGCCATCAAACCCACATTCAACTGCCCTGATTTAGGTCAGGCAGAGGAAGGACGTATGTGGGACAAGTGCCATTCTTCCCAAAGGACAGGTTGAAAATACAGCTGATGGTGAAGAGAAAGGGAAGCTGAGGTCTCCCTGTTCTATTCCACGTGCTCAGCTGAACACCTCTGCCCTCTGTCCTGAACATCATGACTAGGGAAGAGTTCGCTTGTCCTGCATGTGGGCTGCTGCTGTCCTTTCACCTCCTCAAAGGGATTCCCCACCAGCCTCCAAGAGACACCTTCAGGTGCTGGCCTGTCACTCAGCACTGCCTCATGACAGCTTGCAGCCAGCTCCACGGAGAGGGATGCAAGGTTTCCTTCTTGCTTCCTCCACTCATTATGACATCACAATATGTCTCGGAACAGCCTTGCTATGATATCATCCTGGTCTCTCAGCATCCTAAGATCCATCCCATCTGGTGCAATGGACTCTTAAGGACTGACCTTACCTAAGTAACCTCTGACTCCATCTCCATCCACTGCTGTGTTTTGGCTGGGCTCTGCCTTTTAGGCACACGCAACTGAGAGACCTTGCTGGAGAAGACAAAGGCTGAGAGTACCTCAAACCTATGTATTCCTCCTCTTCCTAAACCCAGCAGTGGCCACGCATTCTCTTCATTTCTTCTTGACCTTTTCCTCAAGTAGGAACAGCTGATTGCTGTGCCCCTGAACTCCCTTGCACAAGTCTCAACTCTGCAGCTTTCCTAAAACCAACCCTATTTCTGAATTCCTTCTTTCTTTCAAGTCTCCGCATCCATTTCCTGTATGCTTCCTTTTTGCCATGGAGCTTTCCCAGGAATTTCCTGCTTCCTCAAGCTTCTCTCCTGAATATCTCTTCTTCTTTTCCTGAGTGTTGGTGCAGACGGTCTTGGACTTGAAAAGCGCTGTCCTTGAAGACCAGCTCTACTGAGCTCTGCTGCCCTGCTGTGCTGCTCACATGGGCTCCCCCGCTACAAATCACAAGACTAGGCCAAAGCCTCCTCCTCTGAGGTCAGGCATCTGCACTTTTCTATTTTCCTTCCTGTCACGAACCGATAAATGTCCGGTCGTGAAAGGTACGAGTCTCTTGGTTACAGAATTAAGACACAACGATGTCATACGCATATGTTGGTTCTTTTTTTTCATTCGCACATGTCGTAGTTCAGCCCTGATCAGGACCAGACTACGCAGTCTCTCTCTCACTCCCCCCACCCTCCGAGAGAACAGGGAGAGAAAATATAAGGAAAAACGGCTCGAGGTTTGAGATAAGGACAGGGAGAAATCCTTAAAGTTACCGTCACGGGCAAAACAGACTCGACTTGGGGAAAACTATTCATTTATTACTACAAACAGCAGGATAATGAGACAGGGAACAAGATAACCTCCATCCACCCCTCACTCTTCCCAAGCTTAACATTATCTCTACTACCTTCCCCCCCTGAGCGGCACAGGGGGGAAGAGGGAATGGGTGTTGCAGTCAGTTCATCATACTTTGTTTCACGCCGCTGCTTCTGCTTCATGGTCGGGGGAAGAACTCCTCGCATTCCTCCCCTGCTCCGTTGTGGGGTCCCACCCCTACGCCACAGTCCTTCACGAAACTGCTCCGGCGTGGGTCATCTCTTCCACGGAGTACAGTCTCTCCAGAACGGCTGTCCCAGCGGGCCCTCCACGGGCCACAGCTGCCTTCAGGCATCCACCTCCCCCGGTGTGGGGTCCTTCACGGGCTCCAAGTGTATCTCTGCTCCTCCGTGGACCTCCATGGGCTGCAGGGGGACAACCTGCTCCACCATGGTCGTCACCACAGGCTGCAGGGGAATCTTGGCCAGGAGCCGCATTACTCCTCCCCCTCCTTCTTCACTGACCTTGGCGTCTGCAGCCGTTCCTCTCAACAGGCTGGTAGATGTCTCTCAGGATCTTTTTTACATCTTATTCACTTCTCATCTCCTTTCCACTTCTTGCAGCCGGGCCGGACCAGGTAGGGCCCAGTCGGCTGCCTCGCGAGAGGCCAGAGGGTGAGGCCTGCAAGGCCCATGAGGCTTGCGCCTCCCCCTCTGCACCTCCGCCCCCGCTCAGCTTCTTCACATCTTCTCTTCTCTTTTTTTTTTTTCTGTTTTCCCCTTCTTAAATACGTTATCGCAGAGGCGTTATCACGGAACATTCTGCTACCAATCGGCTTGGCCTTGGCCAGCAGCAGGTCCGCCCTAGGCCTGGCCGAGTCCACTAAACAAAGGGGAGCGACTTCTACCAGTTTCCTACAGAAGCTACCACCTTAGGCCCCCCCTCACTAACAAAACCAGAACCCCCAAAGGGTCATGGCAGGGCGAGAACGAGAAAGAGAGGAGAGAGAGAAAAATAGAAAAGAAGAGTGGAGAAAATACCACCATGGAAAGTCAGCCTCCTGAAAGTCCGTCTTGTATAGTGGGTGGGGTTGGCTCCTCAGAAGTATGACAATGCCACCACAGAGAATCGGCATCCCAAAGGTCTGTCTGAGTGCGGTGGAGGTCCACACACGGGTTCATTTGGCGACCCTTTTTATAGTCCTTTGTATCAGCCCCCCCTTCTTGATATTTTGGGGGCCTTTACCAGTCTTTCCATCTTAGGACGTCAGGTGCTTCCTGCCTGTGGTTTAGCTTGTGATTGCTGCATCATGCTGATCTGTCTCTGTGGTGGTGGGTGTTAGCTCTCTGCAAATGCAAGAGCCGCTTGTTCTTTGTAAGCCGTGAGGTTACCTGAAGCATGTTGTTACCTGATGTCCAGCAAGACAGTGTCCACAAAGTCATTTTGCATCCCCAAGAGCGGGCCTCCATTGTGCAGTCACTTGGCAATGCTGTGCATGCTTGGTATCGTCCAGGGCCTGAGCTCATGCACAGGGTTTGGCTCTATTCTGGGGGAAGGGTACAAAAACAAGACACCCCGTTTTGCAGTTCTTGGAATTTTTAAGCACGTGTTGCTGCTTCAGCTACAAAAACAGGATATTTGTCTGGACATTCTTTCACAGTTATTGAAGTTTTTAGCATTTTGGTTTCTCGATGTTTTGCTCGGTTCCATCCATCGTTTAGTGATGTTGAGACATTAATTAACCTTTTCAGTCTCTGACAAGGGAGGTAGATTTAGATTAGATATTAGGAAAAATTTTTTAAACTGAGGGTGGTGGAACCCTGGCCCAGGTTGCCCAGAGAGGTGGTGAATGTCCCGTACCTGGTAAAATTCAAGGCCAGGTTGGATGAGGCTCTGAGGAACCTGATCTGGTTGAAGATGTCCCTGCTCCCTGCAGAGGTGTTAGACTAGACAACATTTAAAGATTCCTTCAAAACCTAAATATTCTAGGATTCTACAATTTCCGCTTAAATAATATTATTTTTGGCATTCGATTCCTGGGTTTTTTTGATCCAAACACCTCATGTAAAAATGGAGCTAGACTCCTTGTGTAGAGACACAATAAAGAAACCAGTTCAAATTTGTTTTTCCAAGCTCCCATCTCTATTGAACTTTTCCGGAGCAAGGTGCAGCTGCAGCATGCAGGAGGGGTTCAGGAGCCAAGAGCCCAGATGCCGCATGGGGACCTACGGCCTTTCCATTGCTCTCCAGTTTCCCCCTGCCCTTGCACCTTGTTCAGAATCAGATCCCTCTCAAGTACCCAGGTGCTGCTTCGAGCTTCAGAGAGTCAGAAGCCTCACCTCGTCTGTCAGCAACAGGATTATCTCCTCAGCCAGCTCCCTCACTGTGTTTGTATCTACCTGTGAAAAGCATCTCCAGTGAGGTTATCCCTTGTGGGTGGTGAACCTCCTTGGAAGCACCTTAGACTTAGCATACAGATGAGGAGTGTGGGTTCTTGTTTATTAAACTTCCCTTTGTTTGCAATGAAGGAAACCCTGCTGTGCCTGTGTGCAGCCAGGTCTCTCAGGAAAGCAGGTGGGAGTTGGTGCAGAGGAGCGGCCACCTCCAGCTGCAGACCTGGGTGGAGAAGTCTGATGTCAGGAAAAGTGATGCAAGTCCCAGGGGGTCGATGAGAGAAATGGTGGGGCTGGAGTGGTGAGGAATCAGGTTG
This sequence comes from Otis tarda, assembly GCA_026413225.1. Lineage (NCBI taxonomy): Eukaryota > Metazoa > Chordata > Aves > Otidiformes > Otididae > Otis > Otis tarda. The sequence goes on from CM048590.1 coordinate 870,369, forward strand.
TCCATGCAGTGTCTGACCTCCAGGAGGAGCTGGTCCTACCCATCCTGATACCATTAGCAAATCCCCTGCATTCATATCAACTGGACAGTGCTGCAATCACTCCTTCTGACAACTGAAAAAGTAATAAAATTGAAAAAATTAAGAAACTTAAAAATACAAAATATTTCTGTGTTGAATACTCAGTGAAAGCTTCCCCGTTACCTACACTCTGGAGACCCTCCAATTATCTCTCCAAGACTTGAAGATTGTAGGAAATAATTGGAGGAGACATGGCTTTTTGCATTTTAACGAGCCCCAGGGTGCATTTGGTGCTGAGACCATGAACCTCAGACACTGAGAGGAGCCTGGACAAACCCCTGAAGAAGCCAATTTCAGGGAGTATTAATGGGTTTCAGGGAGTATTAATGGGTCCCACTGAGGATGGTTAGCAACAAAGCCTCCCTGGGGGCTGGTTAGAGGAGAAAATGGGAGGCAGAGATGAGAGGCAGGCAAAGGCCATGTAAAGGTGGCTCTGATGCTGAGTGAACCTCCATGTGTTGCATGAAGACAAAGGGCCATGGCCTGACCCCCAGCCCCTGGGAAGGGAGATCCTGTGGGTCACACATTGCTCAGGGCTTTTCCTGGGGCAGTGTGATGTGGGAATGTGTGGTGCCAAGTGCAGGACTATGGTGCGATGCTTATGGGTCTCTCCTTGGTGGGGTGAGGAGGCCTTCATGTCCTGGTCCCATCAAGGTATGGTGTCTCCTGGCAGGCCTTGGTGGTCCACATAACAGCCATAGTGGGGATAAAGACCTTGGCTCTGTTAGGGGATCTTAGCCTTGCCACAGCCCTTGACCATCTCCACCACAGGGTGTCCTACAGAGTCTCACACCTACAGCTCTTTCCCTGCAGGCTGTCAAAATCTTCCTTGCTTCCCCACCTTGCTCTCACCTGAGGATCTCGCTGCCCTTACTGATATCATTCCATCCTCTCTAGCTGTTCCTTGAAAGCTAAAGCGATGGGATGGTCCAGGATCTCTGTTGGTGACCTGTACAGCACAGAACTACCCTCGGAGAGACATTTCTTTTTTTTTTTTTTCCCAGTCTCAACACCCTAAGTTACATTTTCTTCCATTATTTCGTTGTCATGCTTTTACTACTGTGAAGCAAAGCTCCACCATCTCTGAAACCACCCTTCAAGCACTCTCAGGCTACTCCTAATCTGCTTTGGGCCTCTCTGCCGCTGAGCCAAGATGCCCAGGTCCCTCAGCCTCTATACACAGAACGCGTGGTTCAGGCTCTGAAGCCCATCTTGGCAGACCACCTCTGGGCACTCTCCAGCTCCTCCCAACTCCTCCAAAATGTGGAACTGCAGACAGGGACACACCTGTGCATGGAGCCACACCAGTGCTGAGGTGAAGGGGAAGGTAACTCAAGTTGTCTGATTTGACACATTCTTCCTAATGCAGCCCCAGCTGGCCTTGTTCATGGGGAGCAGGCACCACTGGCTTGTATGGCATCCCTCGCAGTGCCTTCTCCTCAGAGTCACTTCTCAGCATGTCAGGTTACAGTTGGCCCAATAAATGGGGTTATTCTCCCCTCCGATGCAGGACTGGCCACTTCTTCTGGTAAACTTCAAGAGGTTTCTCTTGGCCAGTTCCCCAAGTTACTCAGGGTTCCCCAAGCTCCACTTGGTCGGCTGTTAACGTCTGTGTGCTGATGGCTCACACTGGCCGAGGTGTGTCTGACACAATAACAGCAGGAGGAGTTTCAGGATACTGTAGAAAATAAATAAAAGGATGTACTAGTTTAATTTCTGGTCCAGGTAAGAATTATTGTGACAACCGTCTCTGCAACAGCGAATCAGGGTACAAAGCAAGCAAAACAAGGAGCAGTGGATAAAGTACATGAGGGTTGGTGTGCCAGGCTGTGTTAGTGGAAAAAGGTTTACCCATGTAGAGAGACAGGCAATATGACTCCCTCCAGGAGCTGGTCTTCCACCCTTCATACAACCAGGAGCTGGCCTAAGTTCTTCTGCCTTCTCCTGCAGACCCCTCAGCTCTCAGCTGACTCAATTGCAAAAATGAGGTCTACAGAGGGTGAAAACAGGGATTCCTAACAGGGATTCCTAACTGGGAGAAATAAACAGATACTGTCCAAGCATCCAGGAGTGAAGTTAGGAAACCTAAAGCCCGAAAGGAATTGAATCTGGCCAGGGATGTCAAATCAAAGACAACAAGAGTGGCCTCAAAAAGTACAGAGGTGACAAAAGGAAGGCTACGAAAATGTGGGCCCACTGCTCAAGGAGAGAAGGGACTGGCTTAGACAAGACGTGGATAACACAGAGGTACTGAACGCTTTCTTCACCTCTGCCTTTACTAGCAGACTGGCTTTCAGGAATCCCAGGTCGCAGAGAGCAGTGGGAAGGGCTGGAGCAAGGAAAAGGCACTCTGGGTAAAAGAGTTTCAGGTCAGGGAACAGTGACTTGATGGTAAACTGACCAAACTGGCCGTGGGCTGCCTACACAAAAGACTCTGGGCCCTGATGGGATGCACCTAAGAATGCTGAGGGAGCTGGCAGATGTCATTTTGAGGCCACCCTTGATAATCTTTGATCAATGACGGTGACTGGGAGAAGTGCCCGAAGACGGGACGAAAGCAAATGTCAGTCCCATCTTCAAAAGTGGCAAGAAGGAAGAACCAGGGAACTACAGGTTTGTCACCCTCAGTTTGATCCCTAAGAACGTGATGGAGCAGCTAATCCTGGAAACCATTACCAGGCACTTAAAAAACAATAAAATAATCAGGAGTTGTCCACATGGCTTCACCAAGGGGAAATCATGCTTTCCAACTTGGTAAACATCTAGGATGAAGTGACTGGCCTGGTAGATGAGGGCAGAGTGGTGGATATTGTCTGCCTGGCCTTCAGGAAGGCTTTCAACACTGTCTGCCCTAGGATCCTCATACAGAAGCTGTTGCTGTATGGACTGGATGAGCAGACTGTGAGGTGGATGGAAAACTGAATGGTAGGACCTAGATCAGCAGTGATCAGGTGATCAGCAGTGCAAAGTCTATCTGGAGGCCAGCAAATAACAGTGTACCCCAGTGACCGATACTGGGTGCAGTCCTGTTTAACATTTTCGTTAATGAACTGGATGATGGGACAGATTAGTGGCTGATACACCAGAGGGTGGAAAATTGGGACAAGAGGAAACTCATGAAGTTCAACAAGGGGAAGCACAAACTCCTGCCCCTGAAGAAGCACAGCCTCACGCACCAATGTTTGCCGGGGACAACCAACTGGGAAGCAGTTTGGCGGGAAAGGCCTCAGGGGTCTTCTTGGACACCAGGTTGAACATACGCCAGTAACATCGGCTGGATGCCCACACTCAGATCGGGACCGGACTATGCAGTCTCTCTCTCACTCCCCCCACCCTCCGAGAGATAGGGGGAGATGATATAAGGAAAAACTGGCATGCGGAAAACAGACTCCACAATCTGTAAGACTGTAAAGTAGGTATGTTTATTCGGCGCTGGGCAGCACGGGGGATCACTCCTCCAAACGTGCGCAACGTGTTAAGCAACAGGTACAGTATTTATGCATCACAGACAAGGATATTCATAGAATTCCCGTGGACTTGGTTATATATTAATTAGGTTTCTGAGAAATCATTATCATAAGTTTCCTCCCACGACAGGTTATTCCCCGGTCTCTGTGTCCATCTCGTGTCTCTGCTTAGGAGTCACAGTCTCTCTGGTGGCCGTTCTCTCCTCTGTATCACCATGTCCAGCTGCGTGGATTCAGACCTTTGTCCTGCTTTGTTCTTTCTGCCAGGGTGGTTTCTTGATGACTTATCTTTGCTGGTTCCCAATTTCCTTGGTTATTCCACCCTATCAGTTGGTTCTAAACTTCTTAAGTCCCCTTATCTTGGTCTCAGCCAGTGTGTCTGTACCCCCTCAGGGTGTTCCCATCTAACTTATCTTAGCTCTTGCTAGAGCATCCTGAAAGTATCTCGTTATGTTAAGTTTATGACTCTACTGTTCTTTCTCTCAAGGTTGGTAAATCATTGATCACTATTTATCAGCTTGATTCCTTGGTATCAATCCCTTCTTTCAAAACAGCTCGAGGTTCAAGATAAGGACAGGGAGAAATCCTTAAAGTTACCGTTATGGGCAAAACAGACTCGACTTGGGGAAAACTATTCATTTATTTCTAAAATTAGCAGGAGAATGAGACAGGGAACAAGATAACCTCCCCGCACCCCTCCCTCTTCCCGGGCTTAACATTATCTCTACCACCTTCCCCTCCCGAGCAGCACAGGGGGGAAGAGGGAATGGGGGTTGCGGTCAGTCCATCACACGTTGTTTTACACTGCTACTTCGTCGTCGGGGGAAGAACTCCTCACATTCCTCCCCTGCTCCAGCATGGGGTCCTCCACGGGCTGCAGTCCTTCGTGAAACTGCTCCGGCGTGGGTCATCTCTTCCACAGGGTGCAGTCCCTCTAGAACAGCTGTCCCAGCGGGCCCTCCACAGGCCACAGCTGCCTTCAGGCCTCCACCTGCCCCAGTGTGGGGTCCTCCATGGGCTGCAGGTGAATCTCTGGTCCTCTGTGGACCTCCATGGGCTGCAGGGGGACAACCTGCTCCACCATGGTCATCACCACAGGCTGCAGGGGAATCTTGGCCAGGAGCCGCATTACTCCTCCCCCTCCTTCTTCACTGACCTTGGCGTCTGCAGCCGTTCCTTACAACAGGCTGGCAGATGCCTCTCAGGATCCTTTTAACATCTTATTCACTTCTCATCTCCTCTCCACTTCTTGCAGCCAGGCCGGACCGAGTTGGGCCCCGTCGGCTGCCCGGCGGGAGGCCAGAGGGTGAGGCCTGCAAGGCCCACAAGGCTCGCGCCTCCCACTCTCTGCCCCCTGGTCAGCTGCTTCACATCTCTCCTTTTTTTTTTCCTGTTTTCCCCTTCTTAAATACATTATCGCAGAGGCGTTATCACGGGACATTCTGCTACCAGTCAGCTCGGCCTTGGCCAGCAGTGGGTCTGCCCTAGGCCCGGCCGAGTCCACTGAACAAAGGGGAGCGACTTCTAGCAGTTTCCTACAGAAGCTACCACCTTAGGCCCCCTCTTACTAAACAAAACCAGAACACAGGCCAAGGTGAAGGTCCTGCATGTGGCTCGTGGCAATCCCAGGCACAAATACAGGCTGGGAGGAGAATGGATGGAGACCAGCCTTGAGGAGAAGGACTTGGGAGTGATGGTGGACAAGAAGCTCAACATAAGCCAGCAATGTGCTCTTGTGGCCCAGAAGGCCAACCGCAACCTTGGCTGCATCAAGAGGAGTGTGGCCAGCAGGTCAACAGAGGTGGTTATGTCCGTCTACTCTGCTCTCCTGAGACCTCACCTGCAGTACTGTGTCCATTTCTGGAGCCCCCAACATCAGAAGGACATGGAGAGGCTCCAGAGGAGGCCACAAAGATGATGAGAGGGCTGGAGCACCTCTCCTATGAGGACAGGCTGAGAGAGTTGGGGCTGTTCAGCCTGGAGAAGAGGAGACTCTGGGAAGACCTGATAGTGGTCTTCCAGTAGCTCAAGGGGGCCTACAGCAGGCCCTAGACAGGGAGAGGCTGTTCAGTAGGGCCTGTTGTGATAGGACGAGGGGTAATGGTTTTAAGATAGAGGGAGCTAGATTTAGATTAGATATTAGGAAAAAAATATTTTACACTGAATGTTGTAGAACACTGGAACAGGTTGCCCAGAGAGGTGGTGGATGCCAGGTTACGCAGGGCTTAGAGCAACCTGATCTAGTCGAAGATGTCCTTGCTCCTGGCAGGGGGGTTGGTCTAGATGACCTTTAAAGGTCCCTTCCAACCAAAAATATTGTATGATTGTGTGATTCTATGAGTGTCAGTAGGAAAATGGTTTCCTTTTTATTAATAATGGCGGTGCAGCTGGGTATCACTGAACCCTGGAGGAGGAAGGAAGTGACCATACAGCAAAGGTCCCTTCTCAGGTCTGAGGTGTATCGGCAGAGATGGAAATGGCCGGTGTGTGGGACTGGTCAGAGACAATTTTCCTGAGGCAGCTTCCTCAGAGTGTCAAGGGAACATGGCACAGACTGAAGCCCTGTCTCCTGTGCCGTGGGTGCCTTGCTTCCTTCACTGGGTCACCTGGCTCTGCACTGTGAGCACCGGACTGTGTGCCTTCACCCTGGACGCTCACACAGCTTGGCTCTACAGTGGCCTTTTCCTCTCCTGAGCTCTTTCCAGCCCAGCTCAACCCCTCTCCAGCTCTCCCCATCTCCCCTGCCCTCTCTCCAGCACAGCCCAGCCCAGGACAGCAGCCCAGTCTGGGCTGGCCCCACGGCACTGCCCACCACAGGGTGCTGCAGAGCTCTGGGCACTCACACTGCAGCCCCAGCCCCTCTGAAGGGCACAGCACTTTTTGGGGGGATGAGAGAGGTCACAGCTAAACTACAACCCCTCCCCACCAGTCCCAGGACTTGAGCTGGCTTTAAGGGAACAAGAAACAGAGGCCACTCAATCTCTGGCTCTCCTGCTGTCAAATTGTAGGTGATCTCCAACCCCAACTGCATTTGCCCTCTTCTCTGCCCCCACCAGCCCCACTACCCAGGACAGCACCAGAGCCCTGGCCCTGGGGCTCCTCAGGCAGCTCCCACATCTCTCCAGTCTCACCATGCTGTGCCTGTTTGGCACTGACCCGATGGCACTGCAGAGTCCTGTTTGTGGGAACCTTGATTCACTGCTTCACTTGTGAGAGATTTCACCTTTGAGGGTGTTTCACCTTCTGAGTCTCCAAACGCTCTCATCCCAAATGACATGCTGAGTCCCCATCCTGTCCTGACCTCTCTAAACTAATTTCCAGAGAGATTGGACATGCCATCAGTCCAGTCATGCATGATGCAGCCTGAGGAGATAATGGGGAGCCCATGCACCATCTCCACTGCCATTGGACTCCAAGAAGAGAGCTTTTAAAACCGTAATTTTTGGTTCCAATGGAACCCAGTTTTACCACGAGCATATTCCAAAACTCCAGGAGAACACAAAGAGAACAGACTTTAAAAGATCAATTCCTTGAACATCTTTTTGTCATCAACTTTGGAGGAAGTACCCAGCCTTCAGTCACTGCACCCAGGAGATATCGTTTTATTGAGAAGTTGCTATTGGAGAGGCCACATTCGACACAGTGTGGTGCAAGGCTCAGACACAACCAAATCAGGCCTTGAAAGAGGCTCTAGAGAGTCTAGACAATTATATGTAATTAAAATTATGAGAGAGGAAAAATAAAACCTCCTGGCCTAAGATAAACTCTAAGAAACACGCAGAGAAGGGGAGGTAGGTTGTTACCAGTGAAACTACGTCAATTGAGTCCGTTTCCATAGAGCCTCCTTGAGCTCCTGGTTCCTCATGCTGTAGATGAGGGGATTCACTGCTGGAGGCACCAGTGAGTACAGAACAGCCACTGTCAGGTCCAGAGATGGGGAAGAAACGGAGGGGGGCTTCAGGTACGCAAACATGGCAGTGCTGACAAACAGAGAAACCACAACCAGGTGAGGGAGGCACGTGGAAAAGGCTTTGTGCCGTCCCTGCTCAGAGGGGATCCTCAGCACGGCCCTGAAGATCTGCACATAGGACACCACAAAGAACGCAAAACAGCCAAATGAGAAACAGAAACTAACTACAAGAAGCCCAACTTCCCTGAGGTAGGAGTCTGAGCAGGAGAGCTTGAGGATGTGGGGGATTTCACAGAAGAACTGGTCCACAGCATTGCCCTGGCAGAGTGGCAGTGAAAATGTACTGGCTGTGTGCATCAGAGCATGGAGAAACCCACTGCCCCAGGCAGCTGCTGCCATGTGGACACAAGCTCTGCTGCCCAGCAGGGTCCCGTAGTGCAGGGGTCTGCAGATGGCAATGTAGCGGTCATAGGCCATGACAGTGAGAAGATAATACTCAGCAGATATAAAAAAGAAAAAAAAAAAAACCTGTGTAGCACATCCTGAGTAGGAGATTGCCCTGGTGCCCCACAGAGAATTGGCCATGGCTTTGGGAACAGTGGTGGAGATGCAGCCCATGTCGAGGAGGGAGAGGTTGAGGAGGAAGAAGTACATGGGGGTGTGGAGGTGGTGGTCGCAGGCTATGGCAGTGATGATGAGGCCGTTTCCCAGGAGGGCAGCCAGGTAGATGCCCAGGAAGAGCCAGAAGTGCAAGAGCTGCAGCTCCCGTGTGTCTGCGAATGCCAGGAGGAGGAACTCAGTGATGGAGCTGCCATTGGACATTTCCTTCCTCTGGGCACTGGGGTCCTGTCCAAGGCAGAAAAGGCAGTGGAGAGTTCTGAAAGACAACTCTGAGCAAAACCGCTTCAATTTCTCATGGAACTGTCACCCTCCCCAAAGGTTCTGTCCTTCCAGAAAGACCTTCATGCAGCTCCCTGGCTGAGCTCTGGGTTCTGCTGGCTGAGGGTGCAATGGGGAACAGAGGATTCTGCTGTGGGCTCCTGAGGAGTCAGTGCTGCTGTGCACCAACAGGCAGGTAGGAACCAGGAGTGATCTCTGTTTAAATCCCCTCATGAAATCAGTGACATTTCAGCACTGTCCCTCCCAACTCACCCGGCTGCAGAGCAGAGCTGTGGGGGGTTGGTTATGTTTCTTTTGTTCCTGCCCCCTGTCCCACCTGAGGAGGGTTTGCTGAAGGCAGACATCCCTGGCATCTCTGCTACACTGCAGGTGCCATCCTGAGAGCCCTGGGAGGCAAAGGGACAGAGCCTTGGTGCACAGGGAGGACAGACAGTCTGTCCATCCGTCCTGCTGTCAGCTGCCCTGGGCTCACACCTCTCTGAGCCAGAGGATGAGCACACTCAGCTCTTCCCCTGAAAGGAACTGGATGCTGCTCACAAGAGAGGAACCCAGTTTCAAAACGCAGATGATCTCCACACTCCCCTCTCCAGGAAAGGGCTGTGAGGGTCTGGATGCCCTAAAGATGGGGTGCCCTTAACAGAGAGCCAGCATCATCCCCACCCTATGGACTGCATTGCCCAGAGACCCAGGGAAGCCCTGCTCTGGGGTATGTCCTCCTCCTCCTCTACACTGGAGAGAGATCTCTGGGGGCTGTGGCAGTGGACGAGACCCCTCCAGGAAGCTCCTCTTCATTGCCCTGCAGCCAGAGACTTACCGTGCAGAGGGCTGTGAAGGTTTCTCCTCCAGTGAGCTCTCAGCCCAGGCCGCCTTTAACCTCTCTCTGCCCTGCCTGTCCCCACTCAGTGCCTGCAGCAGTGCCCTCAGCCCTGCTGCGCTTGGCAGAGCAGCTGCTCCTGGGCAGAGCTGTCTCTCTGCCGTTCTGCCTCCTTGCCGTGAGCTCCCTGCGTCCCAGGAGCCTAGAGCAGCTCAGCAGCAGAGGACCAGCCCAAGGATTTTAATGACCTCTCTGGTGGGTTTGGGGCTGAGTCCATGAACCTCAGACACGGTGAGGAAGTTGAGGAAACCTCTCCAGAAGTCAAAGTCAGATGCAAACTCCAAAGTTTCTTGGAGCCTTAATGGGTCCCACTGAGGGACGTTACTGACAAAGCCTCCCTGGGGCTGGTGAGAGCAAAAACCTGGAGGCAGAGATGACAGGCAAAGGCAATGTAGAGGTGGCTCTGATGCTGAGCAAATCTGAATGTGCATTATTTCTTTCTTATATTGTTTCTCACTGCGAATAACAGCTTCACCACCACTGAAACCCCCATTGAAGCACTGTCAGGCTACTCCTGTACTGTCTGGAGCATCCACAGCGTTGGGCCAAAGAAACCCATGTTCCTCAGCCATCCCACACAGGTCATGTGCACCAGGTCCCAAACACCACCTCAGGAGACCTCCTTTGGTCACTCTCCAGTTCCTTCCTACTTCCCCAAAATGGGGAGCCCCACACTGGGACACACCTGTCTGTGTGGGACCGTTCTGAGATGAGTGGGATGGTACCTCAGGTTGTCTGGGTGTCCCATGCTCCTCCTAATGCAGCCTTGTATGCAGCTGGGCTTCTTCATGGTGAGCACATATGGTGTCCCTCATAGTGCCCACCACCTTCTCCTCACAGTCCCTTCTCAGTCAATCAGATTTCAGCCTGCCCTGATGTATTTGGTTAATCTCTCCACTCTGCGGGACTGGACACTACTCCTTGTAAAACTGCCAGAGGTTTCTGTTGGGCAAAGCCCAGAGTTTCTCCAGGTTGCCCTGCACTGAGCCAGCTGTTCCTGTTTGTGTGCAGATGGCTCACCATGATGGTGGTGTCTCTCACAAGGTAACAGCAGGAGGAGTTGCAGGGCACTACAAATAACACCTCCGGGAGAAACTGTGGGGCCTGGGGGATCTACAGGTCACAAGGCCACAGGCCTGTGCTCGGGGGGGAAGTTGCCCTTTATGGGAGAGAGCAGCAGGAGGGCCTGGAGTTCTGCCTGGGGACAATGAGTCAGCTGAGAGCTGAGTGGTCAACATGAGAGGGCAGAACATGGGCAATGTTGTGGTTGGTGGATGTCTGGTGGTGACCCCTTGGTCAGGAAAAGGAAGTAGATGAGGCCTTCTTCAGGGAATTGGAAGAGGGCTCATGTTTGCAGGCCCTGGTCCTAAAAGCAGATCTAAGCTATCCCAGTATTTTGTGAAGGGGCAACATAGCCAGGTGCAAGCCATCCAGGAGGTTTTTGGAGCACAATGACGACATCTTCCTGACAAGGGTGACTGAGCAATCAGTGGGGTGAGGTGCCCTGTGGGACTTCATGCTTACAAACAAGGAAGAGGTGGTCAGAAATGTAAAAGTCAAGGGTAAGAATGTAGAGTTGAGGTTCTGGGGCCTGAGGAGAAAAGCCGTTGTACTTCTCCACATACAATACAGTTTTGTAAGAGAAGTGTAAAGTATCTGGGTTTCATTCTCCAGCAAGGGGAGTGTCGTTTACCTGAGGAACGTACTAAAGCCAGTCAAAATCTTTCTGGGCCAGTTACTGAAACCGAATGTGAGCCCTTTCAGGAGCTGTGGGATTCTGCCAACCCTGAATAGCTGCTTTTGAGGAGATGGCAAAACCACAGTCTACTGCTGAAGATGCTGGAGAACTCATCCACTGAACAGCAGACAAGGTAAAGGCATTTGAGCTTTTGCAGCAAGGATTTTTGTCTGCACCTGCTCTGGGACTGCCAGACTATGGTCAGCTATTTACCTTGTTTCTGTATGAGGGTCCCATAACTCAGGGATCCTTTGCCTGCATCCCTACATCAGCTGCCACAGCACCTTTAGGGGATCAGAGTGAAAACTGGATGCTTGGCTGCCCTCCCGTGGTACAAATCTGACAGGAAATTGAAATGCTGCTGTCACAGCACCTTGCCCAGGCAGTCACTGCAGTGAGTACCTCGTGATGAGCTGATTCTCTTAAGAGTGGAAAACAGGAGAGTTAAGGGATGTAACACACTGCCCCCTGCTCCTGCGCTCCCTGCGCCTGGGAAAGAAAACCCACGTCACAATAGTGTGGTAACAACCTGCCAGCCGAAAAGAGTCAAACATATTTAACAAATGTGCCACTTCCAGATTCGGATCTTGAGCTATGTGTCAATGGCCTTCATGTGATCTGAGCAGGAAACGGGTGACAGGCCATTCAGTAATTCCGGAAAATGAAGGAGTGGAGGCTTCACCACTCAGCCTGGATCTGAGTGCCCAAGCAGCAGAGCTGATTGCATTAACAAAGACTTGTAGCTGTCCAAAGAAAAGATGGTAAATATTTTTTCTGATTGTCAGTGTTCATTAGGAGTATGGCATGCCACTGGGCAGGGAGAGAAGGAGCGTGAGTGTATAACTGCTTGTGGGAGTAAGTACGGAACTGTTAAACAATTGCCACAAAACCTCGCTGCCATTCATCAACCTATCATTCAATGCTGGTGAAAGGACAAAAGAAGAAATAAGAAATTATGGAGTGGATGTTGCAAATAAAAGCACAGCACGACTGTCGCACAAACCACCGGGCTTACCAGCAGTCCAACAGTCCGACCTGGCGATGTCTGCTCCTGAACAGATGGATTTGAGTGCTCCTGCTGAAGAAATTGCGTCTTGGAAAAGGCCTGAAGAGACCAAAGACTCCCAAGGAATATGGAGAGCAGACATGCAACACCTATTTTGTGTGAGGAATATCTGATTCCTTAGCACAAATACATCACCATCTAGGGCATTCTGGGACTGCTGCACTAGCCCAGACACCACTGAAAAATTGATTGCACCTGAATTCATGTCACAGCCAAACGGGTAACTGGATCTTGCACACACTGCTATGAACTTTAATGAATATGTAGCAAAGACCTCAAGAAACAAAAAAAACTGTCGGGATGGTCAGCTGACGCCATCTGACTGGGCTTGTGCAAAGCATTGTACTCTGTCTCACTTGACATCCTTCTCTCTGAACTGGTGAGACATGGGTTTGATGGACGGACCACTCAGTGGATAAGGAGTTGGCTGGATCGCTGCACTCAGAGAGTGGTGGTCAACGGCTCGATGTCCAAGTGGAGGCCGGTCATGAGTGGCATCCCTCAGGGGTCCGTGTTGGGCCCGGCCCTGTTCAACATCTTTGTCGGCGACATGGACAGTGGGATAGAGTGCACCCTCAGCAAGTTCGCCGATGACACCAAGCTGTGTGGTGCCGTCGACACACTGGAAGGGAGGGATGCCATCCAGAGGGACCTTGACAGGCTGGAGAGGTGGGCCTGTGCCAACCTCATGAAGTTCAACCAGGCCAAGTGTAAGGCACAAATACAGGCTGGGCGAGACCAGCCCTGAGCAGAAGAATTTGAAAGTGTTGATTAATGAGAAGCTCAACGTGAGCTGACAATGCGTGCTTGCAGCCCAGAAAGCAAACTGCATCCTGGGCTGCATCAGGAGTGGTCAGCAAGACAGGGAATGTGATTCTCCCTCTCTACTCTGCTCTCATGAAACCTCACCTGGAGTGCTGCATCCAGCTCTGGTGCTCCAGACATAAGGAGGACATGAAACTTTTGGAAAGATTCCAGAGGAGGTCACGAAGATGATCAGAGGGCTGGAGCACCTCTCCTGTGAGGACAGGCTGAGAGAGCTGGGGTTTTTCAGTCTGAGTAGGAGAAGAAAAGGCTCTGGGGAGACCTGATAGCAGTCTTCCAGTACCTGAAGGGGGCCTAGAGGAAAGACAGGGAGAAACTCTTCAGCAGGGCCTGCTTTGATAGGACAAGGGGTGATGACTTTAAAACAAAAGAGGGTAGATTCAGATTCAATCTAAGGAAGAAATTCTTTATTGTAATGGTGGTGAAGCACTGGAGGAGATTTCCTGGAGATGCTGTGGATGCCCCATCTCTGGAAGTGTTCAAGGCCAGGTTGGATGGGGCTTTGAGCAACCTGATCTAGTGGAAGGTGTCCTTGCCCATGGCTGGCGGGGGGTGCAACTAGGTGATCTTTAAGGTCTCCTCCAACCCAAACCATTCTATGATTCCATGCTACTTTTCAATGACTCCCTAGGCAGTTCGAAGCTCTGTGGGAAATATTTGGATGGTCCTTGTGTTGCATTACACAAAACATGAGCCATCTGAAAAGACCATCAGAAGCTTTATGAGCAGCAGAATATCAGCCACAAGTAATTTTCTGTCTCTGCTCAAAACCTGTACACCACATCCAGAATGCTTGACCAGGTTTTGGTTCCCTGCAATGGCAGAGAGACATTGGCCAGTTGGAAGCCACAGAAGTTCAACTGAGAGCTACAAAGATGGTCAGGATTGGAGCAGCTGCCCTGTTAGGACTGACTGATGGAGCTGGGCTTGTTCACTCTGGAGAACGGAGTGCTTTGAGGGGAGGAGGTAACAGACTTGTACCACCTATGGTGAGGGTTATAAGGAGCCACTTTGGTGAAAGGCAGGAGCACAGGAGGCAAGGAGTGAAAAGAAGAGAGGGTCAGGCTCAGTGTAGGGAGACACTTCTGCAACATGCGGACAGTGAGACGTGGGAAGCCATTTCCTGGAGAGTGTGTGCTTCATCCATCCCTGGAATTTTGTCATACACATCTGGATAAAACCAAGAGCAACCTGTTGTGATCCTGCTTTGAGTAAGCTGTTACTCCACAGATATCTTGCCAAGTCCCTTCCAGCCTAAAGGACACTTTCATTCCTCCCCCTTCATGTCCTCAACATTAGGGCAAGCACGCAGATTCCCTCTGACTGTGAAAACAATTCGCATCAGGTACAAGGCTGCACCAGAAGCACCCCAAACAGCCCCAATGACATCTTTGGCCTCAGCTTTGATTTACTGGGTCCTTTTCCCCCACACAAGTTCTTCACTTTTATCATCTTCATGGCTTCCAAGACATCCAGCCCACCCTGTCTGGCTGTGATGGAGTTAATTTTCTTCATAGCAGTCCAAATAGTTGCAATTTTGGGATCTGTGACCAAATCAGTGTTGGTAGTGCGTCATTGTTTTAGCTGTTGCTGAACAGTGCTTGCACATTGCCAAGACGTTTTCTATTCCTCACACGTCCCTGCCCGTGAGCAGGCTGGAGGTGGACAAGTAGCTGGGAGGGGACACAACCAGGACAGCTGGCCCCAGCCGTCCACAGGTTTATTCCATAGCACATGATGTCATGCTCAGCAATACAAGCTGGAGGAAGAAGCAAGAGCGGGTCGTTTGGAGTTATGACCTTTGTCTTCCCAGGTAACCATGACTTGTGATGGAATCCTGCTTTTCTGAGCACCTGTCTGCCAATGGGAAGTCGTGAATGAATTCCTTCTCTGGAGAAGGTCAGAGGTGTTGTTTTGATTCTCTTCACAGCCTAAAGCACCACATGCGTCAGGAGATATTTCATAACACGTCAAAGGGCATCATACTCCTCTGGACCAAAAAATGGAGTCTCAAATGTAATGGCATCCCAATACTTGTGTTCAGGGATCTGATCAAAACACCCATCTCCATTTCTGTCATGGTGGTTGAGTTTGCCCAAGTAACCCTTGAGTTGATCCCCATCCACTGCTGGTTGTTCACCTCCACAGGAAGAGAACACAGGGGGCATCCACTTGAAACAGAGGACCTCCATAATCATCCTCCCTGACAGTCTCTCCAGCAGAGCCTCTATTCCTGCACTGCAGAATCTCATGTGAGCAAGCTGTCCCATCTCATTTAATTCCCGCACTTCACAGTTGTGTGACAAGCCCTGGGGCTCCAGCTCCTCCTGCCTGTGACCCATCTCCTCCTGGCTGTGCACATTTGGGCCGAAGCAGCTCAGCCGTGGCACCAGGCTGGAGTGCAGACTTCTCAGAGGGAAACCTGAGCAGTGACCCTGAGCAGCAGATCATTGTACATCGAGCTGTGCTGCGCTGCACGTGCAGCTGAGGCCCCTTCCAGCCCCAGGATACAAATAAAGGAAACTATGACTTGTACGAGTCAGTTGAACCCCCTCCCTCAGCAGGGGTAGAGGAGATCCCTGACTGTCCCTGTCTGTGTGTCCTGTCTAAAGATGGGCCAGGAAAAGGTGGTGCTTAACTATCTCTCAGCAGGGAAATGCCACAGCTGGAAAGAAGCCTCTCTCCCCAGCTGAGGCAGAGATAATCAGGGTTTCCTTAAGCCTGTTTCACAGGGACAGCTGGAGGGAGCCCCGAGGGGACAGAGAAAGTGCTGCCTTGGGCTGGGCCTCTGCTGCTGAGCTGGGCCGGGCTCCTGGGATGGAGAGAGCTGCTGGTAACAGGGCAGCGCTGCAGAGAGACAGCTCTGCCCAGGAGCAGCTCCTCTGCCAAGCGCAGCAGGGCTGAGGGCTCTGCCTGCAGGAGCTGAGGGGAGAGGAGCGAGGCAGAGGGAGGTGAAAGGCAGCCTGGGCTGGGAGAAGAGTTGAGAACTCAACAGGAGAGAAATCTTCACAGCCCTCTAGGTGGTAAGTACCTGTGTGAAGGTCAATGTGTCTGTAGTTTGTGGAAAGACCTCCAAAAGCTGTCACATCCCACAGTCAGGAGGACTTTCACAGTAGAGGAGCAGGATGTGTTCCACACCAGGGCTTTCCAGCTGCACTGTTACAGGGACAGGGCACGACGGCTGCCTTCTCCCAGGGACGGCTGCAGGGTGTGAATGTGTGTGTGCAGCCAGGGGTGCCCAGGGCTGTCCTTCAGAGCAGGGTCCCTGCGCCCCAGGGGCTGTGTGCTGGGGCAGGGACTCTGCCTCTGCCAGGGTCAGCACTCAGCCTGCCCGGGGAGCTCCCCACGGTGCTGGGGAAAGAAGCTGTGGGTGGGAGGAACAACTTCTGGCTGAGAGGGTCCTTCTGCTGTCGAGAGGGTGCTGTGTGGGTCACGGCTGCCCACAGCTCCTCGTCACCGCTGGGATGTTTCAAAACGAAGGTCAAGGCAGGGTTTACTATAGAGATAAAGAGATTTCCTGAGTCTGTGTTTTCAGTTTACAAATCTTAGGGTAGGGGACAGATGGAGGGTGGCTGGGAGGGGAGGGAAAGAGGAATAGAAAAGGGCTTGTCAGTGTTTAAGAAGTGACTGACACTCCTGAGCTGTAACTCTGAGTGGTCAGTTGGTCTGCTAAGAGCCTCCTCAAGTGCCTTCAGCCACTCCTCTGCCCAGGGACAGCACCAGCATCACCCTTGCTGCAGCCAGCAGGGTTGTCCTGCCCTGGCCTTTGGAACCTCCAAACAGGAACAGGCACCCAGCCAGCACCCTGCAAACAGGCAGGTGTGTGCAGGGCCAGGGTGAGTGCACAGAGGGTGGGATGGGGTCTGTGAGTGTGACAGGGAAAAGAGATCAGACAGGGAAACAGCTGCCAGGAGGGAAATCTCCAGGCATCACAGTTGCAATCAAGGAATGAGAGGAAGCCAAATCCAGAAATATTGTGGGAGGGAGAATTCAGAAAACTCTGTAGCATCCCCTCCAGGGCAGCCCCCTTCCTCTGAGCAAGCCCCCTGGCCTCCTCTCCCACCCACCCAAGCCTCTGTCCTCAGGGCTGTGGGGTCCCAGCCATGAACCCCCTCCTCTGCAGCCAGAGCTCCAGCAGAGCCGTGCTGCAGCTCTCCAGCCACGTGCCCACTGCCCTCTGCAGAGCACAGGGGCTGAGAGCAGCTGCCCGGCAATGGTGGTGTCGGGGAGGGGGCACGCACAGCTGGGGGAGGGGGACGCTGTCCCCAGTGCCTGCCTGCCTCTGCCCTGTCCTCTCTCAGCCGCACCCTGGCTGTATTTGCCCTTGTGCCTCCACCTCTCTGTGGTGTTGCTGCTGGGATCTTGTTCTTGCTGTCAGGCTGTCTGGGGAGGGGAGTTCCAGATGCAGAGTCACCCCCTCATCTTGTGGGTCCTTTCCTGCAGCTGTGTCCATGGGAACAAGTGTCCCAGCTTTCACCTGTGGGGCTGTGGGCAATGCAGGCTGTGGGGCTGGGGCAGGAGCTGGTTTTCCCTCAGTTAGATACCATTTTTAAAACTCTTACTGTAACTTCTTCCAATATCCTTCCAGGCTGTGAGTTTCCTTTCAGGATGAAAACATCTCCCAGACCATCTTTGTGTTACCTGCACACCCCATGGTTCAGCACAGAGATGCTATGGCCAGAACCCTGCTGTTGTGTTGGTGAAATGAGCCGTGAGTGCTGTGGGCTAGAAGTGAAGTGCTGAGACCCTGAGTAAGGGTCTGCAGAGGATCCCTGTGCTCTCAGCAGTGTCTGCTGGCTTTTCACAGAAACACAGCAGTGTGATCACCTTCAGTCTCAGAAAGATGCAAGCCCAGGGCATCTGGGACGGAGAGACAGACCAGCTCCACTCACTCTGTGCTAAGCCGCAGGGAATCCTCTTGCTCTGCAGAGTCACTTTGCTGTCAAGCGATCTGGGAGCAGCAAGGTTGCAAAGCTCATTGGTATCAAAAGTAGATTTAATCTGAGATGACTCTGTGTTCCTATTCACCTATTTCTGTAGGGCAGGACTTGCCCTTCAAGAGGTCACAGCAGTGCTCCCTGCTCCCAGTGGCACCTCCGCCAGCACCATGCGGAGCTCATACAAGGAACATGAGAAACGTCTCCCTGAAAGGGGCAAGGAAGTCTGGGGTGGTTCCATGGGAACTGGAGTAGGTTTTGCTCAGACGACTCTGCCTTATCTCATTGCCTTTTCTCCTTGGACAGGTCCCCATGCCCAGAAACAGAAAATGTCCAACAGCAGTTCCATCACTGAGTTCCTCCTCCTGGCATTCGCAGACACACGGGAGCTGCAGCTCTTGCACTTCTGGCTCTTCCTGGGCATCTACCTGGCTGCCCTCCTGGGCAACGGCCTCATCATCACTGCCATAGCCTGCGACCACCGCCTCCACGCCCCCATGTACTTCTTCCTCCTCAACCTCTCTGTCCTTGACCTGGGCTGCATCTCCACCACTGTCCCCAAAGCCATGGCCAATTCCCTCTGGAACACCAGGGCAATCTCCTACTCAGGATGTGCTACGCAGGCCTTTTTATTTGTCTTTTTCCTTTCAGCAGAGTATTTTCTTCTCACTGTCATGGCCTATGACCGCTACATTGCCATCTGCAGACCCCTGCACTACGGGACCCTCCTGGGCAGCAGAGCTTGTGTCCACATGGCAGCAGCTGCCTGGGGCAGTGGGTTTCTCTATGCTCTGCTGCACACTGCCAATACATTTTCACTGCCACTCTGCCAGGGAAAAGCCCTTGACCAGTTCTTCTGTGAACTTGCCCAGATCCTCAAGCTTTCCTGCTCAGACACCTACCTCAGAGAATTTAAACTTCTTGCATTTAGTGCTTTTGTCTTTGTTGGCTGTTTTGTTTTCATTGTTGTGTCCTATGTGCAGATCTTCAGGGCCGTGCTGAGGATCCCCTCTGAGCAGGGACGGCACAAAGCCTTTTCCACGTGCCTCCCTCACCTGGCTGTGGTCTCCCTGTTTCTCAGCACTGCCATGTTTGCCTACCTGAAACCCCCCTCCATCTCCTCCCCATCTTTGAATTTACTGGTTGCGGCTTCGTACTCATTGGTGCCTCCAGCAGTGAACCCCCTCATCTACAGCATGAGGAACCAGGACCTCAAGGAAGCAGCGTGGAAAATGATGACTGAATGTTTTCAGAAGCGATCGTGTGTCCATCTTCTTCAATGTATGACTCATAGTGGAGCTCCTTACTCCCCCAGCCTTTATTAGGTTTTGTGGTTGTCTTTCTTGCTCAGTGGGACCACACCCTATGATCAGTACTGGGCTGTGTGCCACCCTCTGCTGTCTACAAGTCTCATGAACTGGGACATCTGTCTCCAGAGGACAACTGCGCCTTCCCTAGGGGGATTTCTGCCATCAGCATTAATCATTTCAGTCATGTCCCAGATACATTTCTGTGGCCCAGGCAGAGCTGGCCACTTCTGCGAATTCACCCCATTGCTGGAGCTCTCACACAGTGACACCGTGACACCCATGCTCTTCCCATTCATAACCTGCCTTTTAGATCACATCCCCCCCTTTCTGTTCACGTGGCCATCCTGTGTGCATCAGAGCTGTCACCCTGGGGCAGATCTCCCATCTAGTATGAGCAGGCAGGTAGAGACCTTTTCCACATGCTCCTCTCACCTCACTTATGCCACTGTTTTCCATGATGCCCTTACCTTGGGTGTGTGATGCCCAGAACAGTCTTCCTGCGATCATTTGACAAAGTCCTTTCTCTACACGTTCCTCACACCCCTGATCAACCCCTTCATCTACAGCCTTTAGACTAGGAAGTCTGGGGGGGTGAACCCTGGGGGGAAGGGGAACCCTGAGGAAAAAGCTCAGGGAAGCTCTGCGCCACACCGAGAACCCATTGGAGTCATGGGCCTGCTGGGAGAAATCACTTCTGGTTCTCTCCTGAACAGGCCCCGAGGACCTGGACTGATATGCTCTCCTCTGGAAATGTCTGATATGGAGAAGGCTTGTGGTGTGGGAAGGGGCAGAAGGGTGCTGGTGGCATCTGAAGGACAAGAAAGAGATTGCTGAATCCATGTGGGAGGGGAAAGAAGGGCGTGTTGTGTACCTGAACTTTTCCAAGTCCTTGAAAGCGATCTCCCGTAGTCTCCTTAGAGCAGATTGTTAACATGTGGCCTGAAGAGGTGGATGATGTGGTTGGTAGGAAGCTGGTTGGATGATCAGGAGTAAATGCTGTCAGTAGTAGACAGTCCTCCAAGGAGCCAGATACTAGCAGCATCCCTCAGTGATCAGCAAAATTTCATTAAAAAATCATTAAAAGCCTAATGCTGCCAGAAAAGAAGCTATTTCAGAGTGCTTTCTCTGCACAGCTTTCAATGTTTTTCAAAAACTCCCATTCTGGGCTAGATTCAGTTGGTTACACAGAGGTGGCCACTGCGTCCAAGATGCCCTGCACTGACTGGAGCACCCGTGTGGGAAAGGGAGCCCAGGAACCCTTCTGGTGCGTGAGCTGGGTTGCAGGCAGGGTACCTCTGCGATGGTGCAGGGCATCACCTTCCCCCAGCGCTGCTGAGTGGGCCATCAAGAGGCTGTAAAGGGGAATTTCAAGCACAGCAGCACAACGTTTCCCCTCAGACACTGGCTGTGAGGTCACTTCTGACTGGTCAGCAGCAGGGAGAGACATACTGTGAGGTCATCAGCAAGCTGCCCCCAACAAGATGACACACTGGGGGAGGTTAGGAGAAGGCTGGGCAAGAGAGATGAGAGATTTGAGGGAGGGAAGAGAGTCTTGGCCAAAAGATAAAAAAATATTTTGAGGAGGACAAATGGGTTATAGTGATGTTGCTGTGAAAACACTGACTGTGAAACATTCATGTGAATCCCTGACACTATCTCTAGCCAGGAACCTTAAGCCCTAACCTGTTCCTAAAGGCCACTCCTCACCCTGACAGCAATCCACCAGTACTGACCTAACTGAGGTTAAGCTGTCCCTAACCTCAAACCTTACATCTAAGCCAAATCTCAAACCCACAATCCCTTACCCGCACTCTTACCCTACTGCTCACCCTAGCCCCTAGCTTTTATCTCTGGTATTTAAATTCTAGCCTTAATCTTAGCCCTGGCTCCAGCCCTAACCAAAACCCTAGCCCACAAAGCTAGCCCACGCCTTAAACACTAACCAGGCACCCTTGGCAGAACACCAGACCTTGCCCCTAAGCCTTTGCCTAATCCCTAACTCCGAAAGGTGAGCTCTAATCCCACAGCCCTACCCTAACTGCTGAAGCCCTCTTTCCCACGCTCTAACGCGCTCATAATCATCCTCTCTCCTCGCCCTGCCTTCAGCTGTGTGGTCCCTTGGGGCAGGGCAGGGACCAGAGGACCAAGAGCAATGTCATGGTGTTGGAAGAGGAATGTGAGGTGACCTGTATCTGATCAGCTCATAGGCCACAAGGAGGAGATGGGTGAGCGTGCTGTGGTGTGGTCAGCTGTGCCTCAGGATCTCATGGAGCAGCAGGAGGCACATGGCTGCGAGGGAGGCTGTGAGGTCACTTCTCTCTTTGGAGCTGAGAAGCCAGCAGCAGGAACATGGCTGGGAAAGGGGCTGTGAGGTCACTTCTTTCTGAAGGAGCTGATAGGTCAGCCCTTGACTCGTGGCTGGGATAGGTACTTCTAAGCTCATGTCTGTCAGCAACCTGACAGGCCAGCAGAAGGTGCCTGGCTGGCACACTGATTGTGAGATCCTCTCTGCCCAAGTTCCTGGTGAGTCCTTCCAGGAAGAGGCCTTGAATATGAGTTGGCAAGTCCCTTCCACTAGAGTACAGGACAGGTCAGCAGCAGGAACATGGCTTGGTTGTGTCTACTGGAGAAGTTGAAAGACACATGTCTTGGAAGATCACAATGATTTTACTTTTGTTTCATCAGTTGATAGGCCACAAGAAGGCGGATGTTTTGGCTTATTCTTATGACATCAATTGTTTCTGAGAAGGTCATAGGCCAGTAGGAGGCACTTGGCCATGGAGGGGAACATGGACTTACTTTAGTCTCCAGTGTGCTTGAGTGACTGGCCATCGGCAGGCACAGGGCTGTGGTGCTGACTATGATGTCACTTGTGCCTGAGAACCTGCCAGTGACAGACACATGACCTGGCGGTTGTTTTACACTAGGAGTTCTGGTTTGTTTAGAATGGAATGGAATGGAATGGAATGGAATGGAATGGAATGGAATGGAACGGAACGGAACAGAACAGTTCAGTCAGATGTGACAAGGATTCTAGAATGACAGAATCCTAGAATATCTCCAGTTGGAAGGAGCCCACAGAATCCAGCTCCTCTGCTCCTCACAGGACTA
Source organism: Otis tarda (assembly GCA_026413225.1). Taxonomy (NCBI): domain Eukaryota; kingdom Metazoa; phylum Chordata; class Aves; order Otidiformes; family Otididae; genus Otis; species Otis tarda. The sequence goes on from CM048590.1 coordinate 892,585, forward strand.
CCTAAACCTAAACCATATGACTAAGAGCATCATCCAGATGCTCCTAGAACTCTGACAGGCTTGGTGCTGTGACCAGTTCCTTGGGGAGCCTGTTTGAGTGGCCAGCCATCCTCTCAGTGAAGAATCTTTTCCTTATTTCTGATCTGAACTTCCCCTGACGCAGCTTCCTTTCATTTCCACTTGTCCTATTACTGCGCACCAGAGGGAGGAGATCAGCACCTCCTCCACCACTGCCCGCCTTGAGGAAGTTGTAGGCTGCAATAAGGTCACCCCTCAGCCTTCTCTTCTCCAAGCTGAACAAACCAAGTGACCTCAGCTGCTCCTCAGAAACCTTGCAATTGAGACCTTTCACCATCATGGTCGCCCTCCTCCAGACACACTCTGATAGTCTGAGCAATCAGGTTGTTCCTCAGTCTCCTTTTCCCAAAACTAGACAAGTCCAGAGTCCAGAGTCCTCAGCTGCTCCTCATAGCACATGCCTTCCAGCCCTTTCACCAACTTTGTTGACTTCTTCGGGGCACACTAAAGGACCTTCACTTTATTTTAAAATGGTGAGTTCAAAAACTGCACAGAGGACTCCATTTGAGTGTGCACCAATGCTTTTGTCAGAAATATCAGTTCCTAGCTGGCGGTCCAGAGTACCCATGCAAACCAGCAGTGCTGGAGAGGCATCTACTGTGTGTGAAAATAAGTGGGTTAGATCAGTATTTGTTTCATTTTGCTGGGTAAAAACAGAGAAAAAAAATACCTACAGAATGAAGTTCTGATCACCCATTTGAAGAAGGAAAAAGAAGACTAAGGAAAGAGAAGGGAAGGTTGACAAAGATAACAAGGTGAATTTCACCAGGTGTTATATCAGTTACCCTTGTCACACCTTCAACCGACTAGGTACTGAAATGGATCCTCACAATCGTACCATAACAAGAATATTTTCCCTAAAGGCCTTCACAGTCACTCAAGAGTTGAAAATCCCTTTTCACACTGCTGCTGGTGATTTATCTGCTGGATGTCATGGGGAATGCAGTCAACATTGCCGTGGTTTGGCTCCACCACAAGTACCACACCGCCATGTGCCCCTTCCTCAGCACCTCATCCTTCTTGGATATTTAGTTCACTTTGGTCATTCCCCCTCACATGTTTCTCAGTCTCTTGTTGGAGGTTAAGGTGTCTTTGCAGCTGCTTACAAGTGTCTGACCTCCTTCTCTGCTGCCTTCTCTGACCTTCTTTCAGTTGCTGCAGGGCCATTTGCAACCCCTCACGCTGCTCTGTCCTTACGAACTCTTGGATGTGCTCCAGGCTCATCTTTAGCTGCTGGGGAATGGCATCTCTGTCCGTGCTCAGCCCCACCATCTTGTACGCCATTAGACCCTCTGTGCCCAGTGCAGAGACTGCTTCTTCTGCAGGATCATCCCCTTGCTGAGAGCAGCCCGCATGGGCACCAGCTGCTGTGAAACATGAGCGTTGCTCCCTCCTCCGTTGTGTTGCTGAGCTCCTTCACACTGACTGCTGGGGTTTGTGCCGACATGATGAGCACCATGCTGAGGGTAACCTCTCTGCAAAGCCACAATAAGGCCTTCTTCACCTGGATACCCTTCACCTGCACATCCTGTATTTCTTCACTCACTGTCGCACAGGCTAGCTGCAGGTTTGACGATGCCGGGCCCTAGGAGAAGCTGCTTCATCATAAGCTGTCTGCAAATCTGCAGATTTCTCTAGGAAAGTGCATTCAGGAGAAGAATGATTTTAGGTAATGTAGGTGTCACCCAACAGAGTGAGAAGATACAACCCTTTGAGCATTTGAACGGACCCAGAAAATGGAAACGGGGACTGTCCCCTCTGATTCACTGGGTCACTGCGCTCACACTGCTGTGGGTGGCTGAGCTTGAGATTTTGCTCCGATCAGCCATTGGTTTAATCTCAGAACATTTTCCAGACGAAGCCAGTGCAGAGATTCCCCTATGCCAGAGCAGAGACAAAGAACAAGTCAGACATTTGGGACCTAAGACCAGCCTGAGCCCCAGGCTGAAACGTCACCTCAAACATGGAGCACTGCCCGATACTGAACTTCCCATTTCACTCCTTGTGCAAGTGCGACCCATCCTGCCCTGGGACAGAGCCCGAGGGGACAACACAGTCTGTGAAGCTTTGTTTCTCTGCTGCTAACCCACCATCTCCTCTCCTCCCTCTCCTCCTCTTGCATGTTGAATCATCCTATTATTGGAGTCATCTGCCCTGCTCCTTCCTATGCCTAAAAAGAAATCTAAAGATTAAGGGAAAACATCAGCCTTTACTGCATGTATTTTTCTCGTGCTTCCTTCTGTTAGATGTGTATTTGGATTTAAAAACAAATAATAACCAGAGATTGGAGACTTGACTGGTGAGTTTCACCTACTTCCCTGCAGGTGCCTGCGAGAACTTGTTTTCCCCAGGCTGCCTCTGTAGTCAGTGGAGACAAGAGAAAACGCCAGAGGCTGGGTCCTCCCAGCCTATAACTGGCATGGAAAAGAAAGGTTACAGATCTCTGCCAGACACTCTTCTCTTGCTCTGCATTGGGGTCAGGACATTTCACAGGAATAGCCCTGAGCAAGTGTTTGGAAACTGCTGCATTTCGGTGCAGGCAGATGAGACTGTGTGACGGACAGAGTGGAACCACAACACATTTCAGTCATTCTTTAGAATACTGAAGAAGGCAAGACGTACTTGGTCCCCGTTCCACCCTCCCTCCCTTTCCTGAAGAAAGAGAGAGCAGGAAGTTGTGGAAGAAAGCCAGAGATTCCAAAAAAGATACTTGATCGCACTTACTTTGAAATCAACAGATTCTCCGAGATTACAAGTCCAAAAAGGCAAGTAGTGAAATGTAGAAGGAACAGGTTTCATGACATATATATGTTTAGATTTGATTTGATGGTTTAACATTTTTTCAATAGAAAAATTTTGCATGTAAGTGTGATAGATGTTTGCAAAAGGTCTGAGTGAATTTGGAATTTCCCAGGAATGGGGTGAAATAGTTATCAGCAACTTTAAAATCCTCTGTTCTGGAGAAATAATCCTTTGTGACTGTTTGAAAAAGGTAGAAAGAACAACTTATCTGAGGACCGTAACTAAAATGTAACCCAGGAAAATTAAGAAATGAAAAGTGCTTGAAGGACTGTCTCTGCCTGTGTTACAGAGGAAGACAGCAGGAAGGGAAAGAAGCAGAAAAGGAAGGACAGAACTTTACATCCAGACTGTGAAAGCACCACGCTTGTTCATTGCCATGTTCCTGTCCCAGCAGGATGAACCGAAACTCAGCACGGGACCAGAAAACAGAACTGCAGTTACTGAGTTCATCCTGGAGGGTTTCTCAGGGCTTGATCAAAGACTGCAACTGTTTCTGTCTCTGCTCCTTCTGCTCATATACCTGACAACAGTGACGGGGAATGCAACCATCATTTTCCTCGTGTGTGTGGATCCCCACCTGCAAACCCCCATGTACTTTTTCATCAGCAATCTCTCCTCCTTGGAAATCTGGTTTACGTCCTCCACAAGTGTCAAATTGTTGCTGATCCTGGGTTCTGGCAGGAGAACAATCTCACTAAGCGGCTGCTTTGCCCAATCCTATCTCTATTTTGCCTTGGGCTCTGTGGAATTTGTCCTACTTGTTGTCATGTCCTTTGACCGCTATGTTGCCATCTGCCAGCCTTTGCGTTACGCTGCCATCATGAAGCCTCAGCTCTGCATCCACCTGGTTCTTGCTGCTTGGGTATTGAGCATCACACTCTTTAGTTACCGGCTGCTCCTCCTCTCCAAGCTGACTTTCTGTGGCTCAAACAAGATCCACCATTTCTTTTGTGACAACTCCCCCTTATTCAAACTGTCCTGCTCTGACACCAGCCTGCTTTGGAAAATAGACTCTGTTTTAATATCATTTGTCATACTGGGTTCCTTATGTTTAACTCTGGCATTTTACATGGGCATCCTTTTCTGTGTTCTACACCTGCCAGCAGCCTCTGGGAGGAAGAAAGCTTTTACGACATGTTCTTCCCATCTCACCACCTTGGCCATTGTATACGGGAGCTGCATTGCTCTCTATGTGCGTCCTTCCAAAGATGTTTCCTTGGAGACAAACACAGTTGTAGCTTTGCTGAACACTGTCTTGTATCCATTCTTAAACCCATTCATCTACAGTCTTAGAAACCAGGCTGTGAGACTGGCCCTGAAGGAAGCCATTGCCTGTGCGACACCACAGCTTTTCCCCTGATCGTGGTGCATTTCTGGACAGCAATCCCAATGAGCTGCTGTCACGTGTGGAGTAATTCCAGTGCAGATGTATGTAATGTCCAAACGCCTGAGATGCCTCAGGCAACAGATGTTCTTGCTGGATTGTGTAGGGTTAAGTGATAAGAAGCTCATCTGCACACAAAGAGAAGGCACAAACAGTGACAGGAGGAGTAACTCAGTTAATGCCCTGCCCCAGCTGCTCCCAGGCACAACACAGGAGAGCCACCAGCTCATCAAGAGCCCATCTCCACAAACCAAGAGGAGCACAGAGGCACAGTGGCAGGTGGGAACCCAAATTACAGGCTCCTGAGGAATGAACAACTTGTCCCAGCTGCTTCCAGGGCTGCCCTGGGAGAGCCATCAGCCCCGTGGTCCGGGTGGGAAACCCATCAGGATGAGTCACTGAGAGCAGCTCTCTGGATCACCGTTTGGACTGAGGGCCTTGTTCCCTGGGACTGTAGGACATGCCATGGGAGGCAGGGGAAGAGCATTTTTGGATTGGAGAGGACTTATTACAGGATGTTTATGGGAGGATACTGACCAGTGCAGTCTGTCCTGTCTTCTCATTAAACTTAATTTCTAACTCTTTCCTCTGTGAGGGAGTCTCTCTTCTGTGTGAACGTGTGAGCATAGGGGTGTGAGTGCAGCAACTGGAGCAGGACCAGGGGATCACTAGTATGTCATTAGTGCCAGCAACTGAGAGTCTGCAGTGTGTGACATTAAGATTGTGTGTGTGTGACTGGGGAGGTCTGTACCAGCATCTGGGACGGGGCTACAGCCTTGGGGGCTCGTATTTCCAGATGCCTGTCTCCGGGGAGGCTGGTATCCAGGGGCAGCTGCTGAGGTGGCTGAGTGCCTGGGTCCAGCTGCTGGAGGGATCCTCCCTGTACAGGTATATAGAATAGGACAGGATAGAATAGAATAGAATAGAATAGAATAGAATAGAATAGAATAGAATAGAATAGAATAGAATAGAATAGAATAGAATAGAATAGAATAGAATAGAATAGAATAGAATAGAATAGCATAGCTTGGATTGGATTGGATTGGATTGGATTGGATTGCATTACCTTAGATTACTTCAATTAGAAGGGACCTACAACGATCATCTAGTCAGAATGCCTGACCAGTTCAGGGCTGACCAAGACATAAAGCCTGTTATCAAGGGCATTGTCCAGATGCCTCTCCAACACTGACAGGCTTGGGGCATCGACCACCGCTCTAGGAGGCCTATTCCAGTGTGTGACTAGCCTCTCGTTAAATAAATGCTTGCTAATTTCATCTTTTTACCTCCCCTAGACAGCTTTGAACCATTCCCACACATCCTGTCACGGGTTAATGTGACAAGAGCTCAGCACCTCCCTCTCCACTCCCCCTCCTCAGGAAGCTGTAGACAGCAATGAGGTCACTCCTCAGCCTCATTTTCTCCAAACTAGACAAGCACAGAGTCCCCTGCTTCTCCTCACAGGACATGCCTTCCACCCCTTTCACCATTTTTGTTGACCTCCTCTGGACACATCCAAGGACCTTCACATCCTTCTTAAATGATGGGGCCCAGCCCTGCACACAGTACTCAAGGTGAGGCAGCACCAACGCTGAACACAGCGGGATAGTCCCCTCTTTAGACTGGCTGGCCATCCTGTGTTTGATGCACCCCAGGATGCAGTTTCCCCTCTTGGCTGCCAGGGCACACCGTTGACTCACATTGAGCCTGCTGTCTACCAGCACCCCCAGATCCCTTTCTGCAGGGCTCGTGCCCAGCCACTCCTCTCCCAGTCTATTCTTGTGCCTTGCATTATTTCATCCCAGGTACAGAATCAGCATTTGTTCCTGTTAAACACGGTGAGAGTTGCCTCCTCTCAGTCATGGATACGGGTGTTAAACTGCGCAGGGCCAGGAGAGTTTCCTATGCTGCCCCAAAATGTCCCACTGTGTCCCAGTGGCCTCCAGATAGGGTATGACCCCATCAGCATGGCTTTCCCAGCCTGATCATCCAGCTGCTGTTTTACCCATCTGTTCGTCTGCCCTTCCAGACTGTAATGTCCTCACTTGGATACAAGATACACTTGGATAGAATCATAGCATCATAGAATGGTTTGGGTTGGGGACATTTAAGGTTATCTATAACAACCCCCCTGCAAGAAGCAGGGACATCTCCAACCACATCAGGTTGCTCAGAGCCCCGTCCAACCTGGCCTGGAATGTTTCCGGGGATGGGGCATCCACCACTTCTCTGGGCAACCTGTTCCAGTGTCCCACCACCCTCAGAGTGAAAAAAAAAATTTCCTAATATCTAATCTGAATCTACCTCCTTCTATTTTAACACCATAACCCCTTGTTCTATTGCAACAGGCCCTGCTGAATAGTTACTCCCTGAATTTCCTTTAGGCCCCCTTTGGATATTGGAAGGCCGCTATGAGATGTCCCTGAAGCCTTCTCTTCTCCAGGCTGAACAACCCCAAAATTCTCAACACGTCCTCATAGGAGAGGTACTCCAGCCCTCTAATAATCTTTGTGGCCCCCTCTGGACGCTTGTCAACTGGTCCATGTCCTTATCTTGGGGGCTCCAGAGCTGGATGCAGTACTGCATGTGGGGTGAAACAAGAGCAGAGCAAAGGGGCAGAATCACCTCCCTCAACCTGCTGGCCATGCTCGTTTTGAAGCAGCACACTATGTCGTTGGCTTTCTGGGCTGCAAACACGCATTGTCGGCTCGTGTTGAGATTCTCATCCACCAGCACTCCCAAGTCCTTCTCCTCAGGGTTGCTCTCGATCCATTCTCCGCCCAGCCTGGATTTGTGCCTGGGATTGCCCTGACTCACTTGCAGGACCTTGTTCTTGGCCTGGATGAACTTCATGAGATTTGCATGGGCCCACGTCTCCAGCCTGTCAAGGTCCCTCTGCATGGAATCCCTTCCCTCCAGTGTGTCGACTGCACGATACAGCTTGGTGTCATCAGCGAACTTGCTGAGGGTGCACTCTATCCCACGGTCCATGTCGCTGACAAATATGTTGAACAGGGCTGGATGTAACACTGACCCTTGAGGAACACCAGTCATCACCCATCTCTGCCTGGACATTGAGTTGACCACAACTCTCTGAGTGCGGCCATCCAGGCAATTCCTTTTCCAATTTCTTGTCCTTATATTGAAGGAGACCATGTCAAAAATCTTGCTGAGGTTACGGTGAACATCGTCCAGTGTTCTCCCCTCATGCACAAATGTCATTACTTCATCATGAAGGCACTCAGATTGGTGAGGCATGCTTTACCCTTGGAAAGTCCATGCTGACTGCATTTGGACACATTTTGCTCTCCTAGGTGCCCAGAAATATCACCCAAGAGGTATCAGTGGCTTACTGCTCACCACTGTGAGCTTGTACAGCCTGTGGTTCCCTGGGCTGCACTTTTGGCTTCTTTCAGAGAAGGATGCAACCTTTGCTTGTCCTCACTCACAAGACACCTCTACCAATGCCATGACCTTTCAAAAGGGATATTCCACGGAAATATCCATCTTCTCCTGTCATTTCATTACCGCTATTCTGCCTGTTATACACTGTATTTAATTTCTCTCATCTTTCATATATTGTCACCTTTCCTGATCCATTTACCATTTCTGAAGTCATCTTTTCAGCAGAGTGTCCAGCCCAAGGCCCTTTTCATTCCTGTCCAGTTTTCTCCTCCCCTCACTCTTTGTTCATTCAGACAGTGCCACCTGTGCTGCTGCTCTGAGCTTCAGGGAGTTAAATCTCACCTGACTGTCAGTGGCCTAGCTGTCTCTTTAGCCAACTCTGTCACTGTGTTTACATCTGCCTTTCTGTATCTCCCTGTCTCGAATATTTCTCGTAAGAGATCCCTTGCAGAAAGGCAGCCTCATTTCAGATATCCTGTCCTCAGCATGTGCTTGAGGAGTGTGTATTACTCTTTATGAAGCTTTATCTGGCTTCCCTTTTCTTTGCTTGCAGAGAGGACAAATCCTTCTGTGCCTGTGTGCAGCCAGCTCTCTAAGGAGAGCAGGTGGGAGATGGTGCAAAGGAGCTGTAACATCCAGCTGCAGACTTCAGTGGAGAAGTCTGATTTCAGGAAAAGTGATGCAAGTCCCAGGTGGCCAATGAGAGAAATGGTGGGGTAAGGGAGGTGAGGAGGAAGGCTGTCCACACTGTGTTGTACTTCAAGGGACTGCTGTTCCTTGAACCCCAGAGGAGACACTCTGGATCAATATCAATTGGACAATCAATGCCTCTATCACCTCTTCTTTCAACTGAAAAGTAACAAAAAATATCCTTTAAAATCAAGAACGTTTTTGTTAGGTGCACGAGGACATTTTCCTCCTTAACTACACTATGAAACCTCTCCAATTAGCTGTCTTGAAGACTTGAAGAAAATTACAGGAAGATACATGGCTCGTTAGAACTTTCTGTGTTTTAATGAGCCCCACAGTGCTTGTGGGGGACATTATATGAACCTCAGATACTCAGAGGAGACTGAACAAATTGCGCAAGAAGTTGAAGTCAGAAGAAAAACTCCAAGTACCTTGAAGCATTAATGGGCCCCACTGAGGGTCATTACTGACAAAGCCTCCCCATGGGCTCGTTAGAGCAGATAATTGGAGGCTGTGACTGCAGGTAGGCAAAGGCACTGTGCAGGTGGCTGTAATGCTGAGAAGACCCTTGGTTTGTTTCATGAAGCTGAAGGGCCAAACCATGACCCCCAGGCCCTAGGAAGGCTGATCTTGTCCCTCACATGTGACTCCTGGGGGCAGTGGGGTGTGAGGGTAAGCAATGCCCAGTGTAGGAAAACTGTGCAGCACGTCCTGTTGTCCCCAAGGGAAGGGACGAGGACGAAACAAAGTCCAGAATCCAAAGATAAGGTTCATCCTAGTAGGCCTTGGTGGCAGAGGCAACTGCCGTATTCAAGGGGACAAAGAGCTTGGTCTTTCAGCCTTGCCAGAGCCCTTGGCCATCTGTACTGCAGGTTTACTCATGCTGTCCCCTTCATGCACCATTTTCCCTTCAGGCTGTTGACATCCATCTTGCTTTTCTACCTAGCTCTCACCTCAGCATTCCTATATCTTCACCCATGTCTCTCCATTCTCATTGGCCATTCCTTGAAACATAAAGCCATGTGCTGATCCAGATTCCCTCTGGGTGACCTCCTGCACCACAACGCTACCCTTTGATGGAGATTTCTTATTCCTCCCCTGCAATCTGAACCTTCCAAGCTGCACTTTCTGGAAGCTTCCTTCTCTTCCCACTACCAAGAAAAGCTTCACAATCTCTGAAACCATCCTTCAAGCAATGGCAGGCTGCTGCTATGGAGCCCTTGGCCTCCACTTCACCAGGCTAAAGAAGCCAAGGTTTCTCAGCCTCTCCACAAAGGCCCCAAACCTCATCCTGGCAGATCTCCTCTGCACCCTCTCCAGTTCCTCCTCATTCCTTCAGAACAGTGAGCCCCACAGGCAGATACGCTAGTCCAGGAGTGGTCACAGCAACGCTGGGTGAAAGTGGATGATAACTCCCTGTTTGGGTGCCCACAGTCCCCCTCATGCAGCCTCATGTGCTGTTGGCCTGATTCACAGTGAGCATGCATCACTGGCTCACGTGGCATCCCTCTTAATGCCCAGTCCCTTCTCCTCAGAGTCCCTCCTCAGCTGTTCAGGCCTCAGCCTTCCCTTGGATACAGAGTTATTTTGCCCCCAATAAAGGACTGACCACTTCTGCTTGTAAAACTATAGGAGCTTTCTATTTCCTGAATCCCAGACTCCTTCCCTCTGTTCCTGTGGATCTGGGACAAAACAATTTCATGGTCACTACAGCCAAGGTAGACACTGGTGTTCACATCCCTCACAAGCTCTTCCTCTTTTGGCAGTACCATGTCCAGGGGAGGAGAAGACAGCATTCGGCAGCTGTGCTAAGAAATGTTCCAGAAGCACCACAAGAAACCTCCTGGACTGTTTGCATCCTGCTGTCTCACTTGGCCAGTGAATGCTGGGGAGACTGAGTCCCCCATCAGAGCCAGGGCCTGTGATCCACTGATCTCCTCATGTCATTTAAAAGGCATCGTTCATTCCTCACCCTGACTCTGTGACCTGTAACTCTGTCCTGGACCTGGTTGGGATGGAGTTAATTCCCTCACAGCAGTGCACAGGGTGCTATGCTTTGGATCTGTAACCGACCCAGCTCTGATAACACAGCAGCGTTTTGGCTATTGCTGAACAGCCCTTGCAGAGCAGGAAGGCTTCCTCTTTCTCACACTCTGCCCCCACAGCAAGAAGTTGGCAAGGTCACAGCCGGGAAAGCTGACCCGAAATGACCAAAGGGATTGGATTCCATTCCATACGACGTCATGCTCCACAAAAACCTCAAGGAAAGACAGAGAAACGGTCATGTGATCTCAAGTCATCGACACTTGTGATGAAGCCCTGCTTTTCTGGAAATAGCTGAATGTCTGCCTGTCCATGGAAAGCATTGAATGAATTCCTTATTTTGCTTTGCTTGCACACAAAGCCTTTGCTTACCTCTTTAAATCTTTCTTTTGACTCATGGATTTTCTTCCTTTTGCACTTCTGATTGTATCCCCTGTTTCTCTGGGGATGAAAAGAGGGAGTGCACAGGTGGCTCTGGGCATTTAGATGCTGGCTGGAGTCAAACCAAATTGAACCCTTACCACAGTGGCATCCTTTGTGGCTTCTACTCTGACTCACACAGAAGCTCTCAGCTGACCTGTTTCCTGTCCCAGAGAGGAGCTCCATGTATCTTAACAGCCCTTAAATCACCCACAGCATCCTTCTTCCCTATGTGTCTCTCCTCCAGACACTCCATCACCATCCACTACAAAAGCCGTGGGAGCTGTCTTTTCCCACCTCAGCTCTTCTTGCACTGATGTCACAGCTCTGTGATGGCACACTGGGCTCCTCCTGTCTGTGCCCCAGGCTCTGGGCTTTGGTGCACATTTGGGCAGACTTGTCCCGTGGAAACCTCGTACCAAGAGGTTGGACTCCTTGGGTTGAAAGGCTTTGTTTCACAGTAGAGGCATTCTCGAGTGGATGGCAGATGACAACATACTGAGGAATGAGGTTCCCACAAAGAGAGCCAAAGCTGCAGTCCCCAAGGCCGGAGAGAAACAGCCCTGGGCTGTGCAGCCCTGGCAGGAGAGGGGTTCACTGTCCCAGGTGGCCCTGCAGCACTGTGGGACCTGTGACAGAGGTGAAGCGTATCTCCAAGAAGGACAAGCTACTACTGAGAATGTCCCTGGGGGAGGACAGCCTGTGATCTGACCACACTGTGGACATCATGCTGGGGGCTGACTGGCCATACAGCAGCTGTGCAGAGAAGGACCTTAGCGTCCTGGAGGGCAAGCAGCGGAGCATCAGCCTTCAACACACCATCGTGGCAAAGACCAACGGCTTCCTTCACAATATTAGGAAAAGCGTTGGTGGGAGATGGAGGGAGATGATCCTTCCCCTCGACTCAGCCCTGGTGAGGCCACATCTGGAGCACATTATCCGGTGTGGGGCTCCCCAGTGCAACAATGTGGTTGGCCTTTGGCCTGCTAAGGGAAGTTCAGCAAAGGCCACAAAGCTGGTTTAAGGGGCTGCATCATCTTTCATAGAAGGAAATTCTGAGAGATGTGAGACTGTTCAGTCTGGAGGAGAAAAAGCTCAAGGGGACCTTATTAATATGCATACGTACCTGATGGGAGGGAATGAAGATAAGGGAGCCAAAGTCTATTCAGTAGTTAGCTGTGACAAGACAAGGGGTGATGGACACAACTAAAACACATAAAATTCCACCTGTACCCAGGAAAATACTTTTTGATTTTGAGGATGGTCAAACACTGGAAAAAGTTCCCCAGAGAGGTGGTGGAGATATTCTAAATCCACCTAGGCAAGGTGCTGTATCCAACCATTCCAGAGCTTGGAAGCTGGACAAGAGGATCTCCAGAGCTCCCTTCCAACCATAACGTTTCAGTGATTCTGTGAGAATAAGTGAGAAAAGTACAACAGAAATAAAGGAGCAAAACTTGGTCTTTATTGCAAATGCAGTGGGGTGCTGAGGAAGGGATCCACAGTGGAGTGGGGGGAAAGTGTGAGGAACGAGGAGTGTTAGAGGCATCCTGTACTGTCTCTAACGCCTCATTCACCATCCCCCCTCATTCAAGGGCTTGCCTTGGGGTTGAGTGGACAGAAGATTTGGGCATAAAGAAGCAATTTGAGCCTGGGAAAAGGGAGTGGGCCGGGGAGATCACTTTTAATATCTTTGTTATGATTTCTTACTGTCCAAATCTTTTTTTTTTAATTGGCAATAAATTAAAATGATCTTTTCCAAGTCAACCCTGGACTTGAGCTCCTTGTTCCTCATGCTGTAGACAAGGGGGTTCACTGCTGGAGGCACCACCGAGTACAGGAATGACACCACCAGGTTCAGAAAAGGGGAGGAGATGGAGGGGGGCTTCAGATGGGCAACCATGGCAGTGCTAAGAAACAGGGAGACCACGGCCAGGTGAGGGAGGCACGTGGAAAAGGCTTTGTGCCGTCCCTGCTCAGAGGGGATCCTCAGCACAGCCCTGAAGATCTGCACATAGGACACAACAATGAACACAAAACAGCCAAAACCAAAACAGACACTGACCACAACAAGTCCAGCTTCCCTGAGGTAGGTGTCTGAGCAGGAGAGCTTGAGGATGTGGGGGACTTCACAGAAGAACTGGTCCACAGCATTGCCCTGGCAGAGTGGCAGTGAAAATGTATTGGCAGTGTACAGCACAGCATGGAGAAACCCACTGCCCCAGGCAGCTGCTGCCATGTGGACACAAGCTCTGCTGCCCAGGAGGGTCCCGTAGTGCAGGGGTTTGCAGATGGCAGCATAGCGGTCATAGGCCATGATGGTGAGAAGAAAATACTCTGATGATATAAAAAAGAGAAAGAGAAAGAGCTGGGTTGCACACCCTGGGTAGGAGATGGCCCTGGTGTCCCAGAGGGAATTGCCCATGGCTTTGGGAAGAGTGGTGGAGATGGATCCCAGGTCAAGGAGGGAGAGGTTGAGGAGGAAGAAGTACATGGGGGTGTGGAGGCGGTGGTCACAGGCTATGGCAGTGATGATGAGGCCGTTGCCCAGGAGGGCAGCCAGGTAGATGCCCAGGAAGAGCCAGAAGTGCAAGAGCTGCAGCTCCCGTGTGTCTGCGAATGCCAGGAGGAGGAACTCAGTGATGGAGCTGCTGTTGGACATTGTCTTCCACTGGGAATGGAGCCTGTTCAAGTAGGAAAAATGCATGAACACGTCAGCACGGATTTATTTAAACAAAATCTATTCAATTACTCATAGAAACACCCAAGATTTCCTTTCCCCTTTCCAGAAGAGATTTACAAGTCTCTTCCATGACATGTGGTTGGTCTTGGCTGAGGGTGAAACTGGGAGCAGGGAGCTCTGCTGTGGGCTCTGCAGGATTCAGTCCTGCACTATGGCAATTGGTTAGTAGGAACATGGAGTGATCTCAGATCAAATCTACTTTTGATATCAAAGAGCTTTTCAGCATTGTCACTGCCAGTTCTCCCAACTGTGGAACACAGTTGTGGGAATTTCTTGTTCTGGTTACCCCACCACAGCTGAGGAGTGTTGGAGTCCTTGCCATTCCTGCTGCACTCCAGGTGAAATCCTGTGGGTGCTGAGAGGCAAAGGAACTGTCCCTTAGTGTGGAATGAGGGCAGACCCTGGTCTCAGCTCCACTGTGCTGCCACATTTTAAGCTGGAGGACAATCCCACTCAGGTGTTCCCACCAACAGAGACTGTGCATGGATCAGAGTAAGAAATTCAGTTTACAAGTGCAGGTCTCCCAGTCCCTCACCTCTTCTCATCAGCTCTCCCCTCCCAGCCAGGGGCACAGAGGGCTTATTACAGCTGCTCGCATACAGCTGCCTGACAGTATTTTCTTGGCTTTAGCCACAGAAAGATTTCTGCGTTGGCACTTGGAAAAACAGAGATGCCATAGGAGAGTCGTTGCTGAGCAGCTTAGACCCAAACAGGACCCCCCAGGGAAAGAGTCATATATCTTAAAGTTGGGGTGTCCTGAAGGGAGGGTCAGACCTTTTCCAGCCCCACACATTGCGCTGCTGAGAGCCCTAAAGGTGAAGAGAGGGGTTTGTTCCTGTTCCTCCATGGAAAAATAGTAACCCATAATGCTGGTGTCTCAGCTGGACCTGAACCATCACCCCCCTCTTTAGTGACCTGGCTTCTGCGAAGGCAATTGATGGCCAAGTGCTTGTGTCAGTGAGGAGGGAACGCTGTGCTCCGTGTAAAAGGAGACCAGGGAATGGCTCCCATGAAGGTGTCTGCACTGCACTGCAGGGGATGGCACGGAGATGCCCAAATCCCCCCTCCCACCACCTTTCTGGCATCAGCTCCCTCTCCCTCTCTGACAATGTCTCTGCCGCCTGCAGCTGTCTCTGCTGGGAACCGCTTCTCTGTGCCCAGGTCTCTTCCCTGGCAGTGCCCACAGAACCAGAGCCCCATCCCACTCCCTGTGTGCTCAGCTCTGCCCTGCAAACACCTCCCGGCAGCAGGGAACTGTTCCAGGGGCAGCTCTGTCTGTGCAAGGGCTAAGGAGCAGCTCAGAGAGTCCTAAAGAGAACGGGCATCTCTGTGTCTCCTCAAGAGTGGAACAATAAATTCCCATCTCCCACTTCCCACCCAGCCAACCAAGAGGACTGATCCCAAAGCACAGACTCCTTCCCTTTCAGGTAACCACCACTTTGACCATTCTCTTGAAAAGTCACCTTGGTAATGCCCTGGGGGTGGCATGGAGCTAGGAGCAGCCTATGGAGCACACTCTCAGCAGCAGGACCCTGTCCTGTCAAGGGTCCCTCCTTCCACCCACAGCTTCTCCCCACAGCCCTGGCAGCTGATTCCCTGTCCTGTCACACAGCCCCCCAAGGGTGAAGGGACCCAGCTCGGAAGGAGAGCGCTGGGCACCCCTGGCTGCACACCTGGCTTTGTACCCTTGCACTCACCCCCCACACAAGGCAGACATCATGCCCTGTCTTACTGATGGTGCAGCAGGGAAGCCCTGCTCAAGAGCTCGTCCTCCTCCCCTACACCGGGGAAACTGTGAGAATCGTCCTGGCAGTTCTACAGGCTGTGGGGTGAACCAGCTCCAGGAGATCCCTCCAGGAACACCAGCTTCAATGCCCTGCACACAGAGACTTACTGTAAAGAGGGCTGTGAAGATTTCTCCCTCACCGAGCTCCTGGCATCCTCCCACCCCAGGCTGCCTTTCAGCTCTCTCTGCCTCGCTCCTCTCCCCTCAGCTCCTGCAGGCAGAGCCCTCAGCCCTGCTGCGCTTGGCAGAGGAGCTGCTCCTGGGCAGAGCTGTCTCTCTGCAGCGCTGCCCTGTTACCAGCAGCTCCCTCCATCCCAGGAGCCAGGCCCAGCTCAGCAGCGGAGGCCCAGCCCAAGGCAGCACTTCCTCTGTCCCCTCTGGGCTCCCTCCAGCTGTCCCTGGAGCTGCAGGGCTGACAGCTCCTGACAGGCAGAAGGGTCATCCCTGGGGAACGGCATTTGCAACAGACTGAAGTAATCCCTGACTGCCCCTCTCTGAACACTGAACCTGCTGGGAAACAGGCTGAAGTCATCATGGATGTTCCTTCCCTCAGCTGGGGAGAGACACTTCCTTCCAGCAGTGTCATTGCTCCTCTCCGGAGAAGAGTTGGCTGTGAGAATCACCTTTCCTTGTCCCTCTGTTAGGCAGGGTGCCAGACAGTGACAAGGAGGGATCTCCTTTACCCCTGCTGAGGGAAAGGACTCAGCAGAGCCAGCCAAGGCATCTCACCCTGGGTTTGCAGTCCTAGGGCTGGAACAGGACCCATCTCCCTCCCACGCACAGCCCAGACCCAGAGGAGGTGGGATGCCTCTTGCCTCCATTCAGCTGTGCACAAAGAGCTGCACCTGCACGTGAGCTGTTTTTCTCAGCTGCCTTTGTAATTCCTGGTGACTGAGGGTGTTGTTCAGCTGTGAACACCTGGTGACATTTGAAGTGACACCAGAGTTTGTCCAAGAGGTGTGCAGGCAGCTGCAAGCTCCAATTGAAGCAGTGCTGATGGAGAGGACATCATCTTGGGGCATCCTTCTGGAGCCTGGTGGGGAATTTGCTTGGTAGATGGAAATGACAGCAGTTAGGACAACTGAAACCTCCCCTTTTGCATTATGTCTGAAGTAGCCTACAGAGGCAGTCAGGTGACCACATGGAACCAAGTCTCCCTCAGCTCTGTGTCCTAGATCTCCACTGCCTGTAGTGGCAGTTTTCTCATGGACATCCCCACATTGCCTGACCTGATTTGGGGCAGCTGCTCAGCTACAGGCCTGTAGTGCTACAGGAGATGCCAGCATGCTGCAGCACACCTGCATGGGGCTGGCAGGGACAGCACAGGCCCTGTGGGAAATTCTGCCATTCCTGTCAGAGCAGGTGCAGGGCAGATACCCCAGACAGCATCGCCAACAGATTTGTTGCCTTTGCACCAGCCCAGGTGGCATCTCAGAGAGACTCGGTTTCTGTTGGCCCCCCACTGAATCCCACCGCTGCAGAGAGCAAGGTATGACCCAAGTTCATCCAGGTCATGCAGAGCAGTTCATGAACAGGAAGCCCATCACACTGTGGTCTCAAATCATTTTGCCACTCCCAAATGCTGTTGGTTCTTCTTTCCATCAGACTTTTGCTCACTCCCTTGATGATACATCCAAGGAATAGTCTAACAGTTTAACCAGTGTTCTTGTGTCACAACATATCCAAAGCCAAGGACATTTTCAGCAGCACCGTGACCTCCTGGAGCTCAGCTTCTCCTCCACCACAGCCCCTCAGGGGCAGCAGAGACACTACAGACAGCAAAGCCTTCTCCTGCCAGGGCTACAGAGCCCAATCCTGGTTTTCTCTGGCCTTAGGGACTCAGTGGGTCCCTCATTTCATCTTTACCCTGTCATCTGCCAGGCACTCCAGCATGTCTCTGGTCTCCAGCAGAGCATTTGCACACATGGGGTCTTGGGCACTTGGTACCATGCTTGCCTGTGACAAGTCTGAGGTTGGTGCCACAGCTGAGGTGCTGCAGCCCAACCAGGCACCAGTGCCCTCAGCCTGGGGCACGGGCAGGAGGAGCTGGAGTCCCATGTGCCACCACAGACTTTTGGCATCGGTGGAATAAACGGTGAGATGTGGTGGGACAGCTCACACTGCTGGAGGTGCTGCAGTGGTGCACACGGGCTTTTCAGGAGATTCGAGCCGGGAAGATGAGGAGGGGGCTGCCTTCCATGTGCAGGAGCTGTACATGTGGAGCTCCTCTATGGGATGTGCAACAGGTTGGTTGACACCTTTTGGGTGAGGGTGAGAGGAGAGGCCTGTTAGTGTGACATCCTGGTGGGAGACAAGGAACTTGCCATCAGGGTAAGGAAGCGGAGAAAGTCGTAATTAAGCTACACATGGAAGTCTCCAGATCAGTGCTTCCAGGTCTTGTTGGGGACTTTAATAACCCTGACACTCACTGGAAGGGGAGCCCAGCAGGATGCGTGCTGTCCAGCAGGTATCTGGGCTCTCTTGGAACAACTTCTTTGCCCAGGTGCCAGGCCAACAAAAGTGATGTTCACCTGAATCCAGTCCTTGCAAAAGAGGGAGTTTCTGTTGTGGATGTGAAAACTAGCATTGGCCTGGGCTGTGTTGGCCATGAAATAGTGGGAGAAGATTTTTGCCTTTCCAGGGGATTGTTAGTGCTAGTTTCATGGGCAGCAGCACTCAAGGGTAGCAGAGCTCAGTACAGCTGGTCTTTCTGGAAAGCAACTTCCAAGCACAAAAACTGTCCAGAGCGATAAATAGAAAAATAACCAGATATTTCAAAAGAGTAGCTGTGGTGGTTTAGCCCGGATCACCACACAGTTTCTTATTCACCCTCCCCCTACCCAGTGGGACAGGGGAGAGAAATTGGGAAGAATGGAAAACTCGTGGGTTGAGATAAAAACAGTTTACTAAAAATACTAAAAAAAAAACCTACAAAGCTAACAGGATATAAGGAGATTAATATATACAAAATATACAAAATGAACAATGTACAATTTCTCACCACCCAATGTCCGAATGACCGACGCAGCCCGTCCTGAGCAGCGATCACAGGAACAACACCGAGCAGCAAGCAAAGGGGGGAGAGCAAGCTAGCAAGGTAGAGGGAACGATGCCAGCAAGCAAGAGAGAAGAAAAGGATGCCAAGGGTGCCCGAACAGATACCCGAAAAGAATGTCCAAACAGAAATGGAATACCCGAAAGGATGCCCCCTCCCAGGGGCAACCCCCACTTATATACTGAGCATGACGTTTATGGCATGGAATACTGTCTTTGGACAGTTTGGACAAATTATTCTGTCTGTCTTTCGCCCAGCTTCCCGCATCTGCACGTTAACGAGACTTTAACGAGACTTAGAAAGCCAGACAGTGTCCTTGGTCTCATTAACAACAACTCGTATCATCAGAATGTTTTTATCAACATTCTTCACACATGAAATCCAAAACACACCGGCTACTAAGAAGAAAATTAACTCCATCCCTGCTGAAACCAGGACAATCTTAACAAACATGTACCAGAGATGTTTAAGGGTCTTCCACTGCTGCTGGATTCTCTTGGATCTGCAAAGGACTTTAGGGCTATTAGAATATCATCACCCTTGTGCCATGGCATTCTGCAAATGTCGCTCATACTTGTCACCATGGTGTCATGTACAGGTGCTGCAGGCTGTGAGGAGAGCCCAATCTGAACAATTAGTCATTCACTATCGAACATTGGAGCTAAAATATTTCAGGCCCAAGAGGCAACATCACACCGAGAGGATAGACTGGTGCTGGGGATGCCATAATGGATGCTGATGCACGTGCAGAGGGGGAATTCAAGACTGTAAGAATCACAGTAACTGTCACCAGAGGTGACAGAACAACTGAGCCATTCAAGTCAGAAGGAACCTTGGGAGGACTCCAGATCAACTTCCTGCTCATGTCAGAAAGAACAGTGATTTCCCATGACATTCCTCAGAGTTTTGTCCAACTAAGTCTTCAAAATATTTTCTGGGAACTTGGCCTAAGATCCAAGAGTGCAGGAGTTTGCAGATGGCAATGTAACAGTCATAGGCCATGACAGTGAGAAGATAAAACTCTGCTGAAATGAAAAAGACAAGTAGAAAGACTTGAGCAGCAAAACTTGGCAGGAAATGTCACTGGTGTCCCAGAGGGAACAGGCCATGGCGTTGGGAACAGGGATGGAGATGGACCCCAGGTCGAGGAGAAAGAGGTTGAGGAGGAAGAAGTGCATGGGGGTGTGGAGGCAGTGGTCGCAGGCTATGGCAGTGATGATGAGGCCGTTGCCCAGGAGGGCAGCCAGGTAGATGCCCAGGAAGAGCCAGAAGTGCAAGAGCTGCAGCTCCCATGTGTCTGCAAAGGACAGGAGGTGGAATTCAGTGATGGAGCTGCTGTTGGACATTTTGTCCCACTGGACATGTGAACCTGTCCAAGGAGAGTGTCCTAGTTTTATTTAGTGAGAGGGGCTACGGTGACATCTTCTCTAAGAAGCTGCTAGAAATTTTTTTCCTCTTTGTCCATTGGACTCAGCCGGGCCTAGGGTGGACCCATCTATGGCCAAGGCTCAGCCAATTGGTACCAGAATGTACTGTGATAACACCTCTGCCATAACATATTTAAGAAGGGGAAAACAGGAAAAAAAAAAAAAAGAAGATGTGAAGAAGCAGAAGCAGTGCAGAGAGGGGGAGGCGCAAGCCTTGTGGGCCTTGCAGGCCTCACTCTCTGGCCTCCTGCTGGGCGACCGTCTGGGCCTGACTCAGCCCAGCCCAGCTGCAAGAAGTGGAGAGCAGATGGATGATGTGAAGAGACCCTGAGAGGCGTCTGCCTGCCTGCTGTGAACAATTTCTTGTGAGAGGAACGGCTGCAGACGCCAAGGTCAGTGAAGAAGGAGGGGGAGCAGTAATGCAGCTCCTGGCCAGAATTCCCCTGCAGCCTGTGGTGATGGCCATGGTGAAGCAGGCTGTCCCTGTGCAGGCCATGGAGGTCCACGGAGGAGCAGAGATCCCCCTGCAGCCCTGGGAGGCAGGTAGATGCCTGAAGGAGGCTGTGGCCCGTGCAGGGCCTGCTGGGGCAGCTGCTCTGGAGGGGCTGCACCCCATGGAAAAATGACCCACACCAGAGCAGTTTCATGAAGGACTGTGGCCTGTGGGAGGGACCCCACGAAGGAGCAGGGTAGAAATGGGAAGAGTTCTTCCCCCGATGACGAAGTAGCAATGTAAAAATGTCATGAACTGACCACAACCCCCATTCCCTCTTCCCAACTGTGCCTCTTGGGGCGGGAAGGGGGTAGAAATAATGTTAAGCCTGGGAAGAGGGAGGTGTGGGGGGAGGTTATCTTGTTCTCTCTCTCATTCTCCTGCTTTTCTTTTAATAATAAACAAATAGTTTTCCCAAGTCTGTTTTTCCCGTAACAGTAACTTTAAGGATCTCTCTCTGACCTCATCTGAAACCAGAACTTTTTTTCTTATATTATCTCTCCCTATTGTCTCGGAGGGTGGAGGGAGTGAGAGAGTGAATGCGTAGTCTGGTTTCGAGTGGGGCTGAACAATGGCAGAGACAGTGACAACTTGGGGAAGATTTCTCTGAGCAGATAAAAAGCCGTATCTCATAGACCCTCCTCTGCTATGCACGTCCTTTACATTTTCTAGGAGACCTTCCCTCAGCTCTGTGCCTGGAACTCTGGGCAGTGCTGGCTGAATGTGCCCCCACCCACTGCCTGCCGAGGAGTCAGCCCTTTCTGCAGCAGCGGGGTCATGGGAATGACGGGGTCAGGGGCCAGTGCTGGTGTTTGACTTTGTCAGATAAAACCGCTCCTGAAGCAGAAGGGCTTGTCAGGATCCACACTGCCAGTGCTAAGGAAACAGGATTGCAAAAAGGAGTTTGAGAGGTTTGGGTTTTTTTTTCAAATCTCCATCCCCTTCTTCCCTAGGGAATATTCCTGGATGTTAGCAACCTTCAGCATTTCTGCTGCACTCAGGGAGAAAAGAGAGAGACACCTGCAAAGGAAAGGATTGTCTGTGGCTCAGTGCACAGTGAGCTCTTTCTTACTCCCAGCTGCCCTGGATTACACCTTTCTCTGATCGAGGACAATGACATTCCCAAGTTTATCCTGAAAAGCCACCAGACACTGCTGAGAGAAGAGCAATGCCCTGAACTTGGATGCAGACAACTGAATCTCTCACCTCTTCTCAAGGTGTCGGAACCCCACAAAGACAAAGACACACATGGCTCATTTCATCAGTCCAACAGCATTTCTTTGGTCACAGTATCTCCCTGCTTACACATGAGGCTTGGAGAAAACAGAAAGATGCGGTGAGACAGAATTACATCCTAGAGGGAAACTCTACAGAGGCGGCTATTGGACAGGTGACATTGGACACACTGTGGTGCAAGGCTCAGACACAACAGGATCAAGTCTCAATAAATGTGGTATAAACCAAGAAAATTATATATAAGTAGAATTATCACAGGGAAGAAAAACATATGGCCTAAGATAAACTCTGGGAAATGTATATAGAAGGGAAGGTAGGTTATTGTCAGGGAAATGATGTGCATTGGGCCAGTTTCCATAGGGCATCCTTGAGCTCCTGGTTCCTCATGCTGTAGATGAGGGGGTTCACTGCTGGAGACACCACTGAGTACAGAAATGACACCACCAGGTCCAGGGATGGGGACGAGATGGAGGGGGGCTTCAGGTTGGTAACCATGGCAGTGCTAAGAAACAGGGAGACCACGGCCAGGTGAGGGAGGCACGTGGAAAAGGCTTTGTGCCGTCCCTGCTCAGAGGGGATCCTCAGCACAGCCCTGAAGATCTGCACATAGAACACAACAATGAACACAAAACAGCCAAATGTGAAACAGGCACTGACCACAAGAAGCCCAACTTCCCTGAGGTAGGTGTCTGAGCAGGAGAGCTTGAGGATCTGGGGGACTTCACAGAAGAACTGGTCCACAGCATTGCCCTGGCAGAGTGGCAGTGAAAATGTATTGGCAGTGTGCAGCAGAGCATAGAGAAACCCACTGCCCCAGGCAGCTGCTGCCATGTGGACACAAGCTCTGCTGCCCAGGAGGGTCCCATAGTGCAGGGGTCTGCAGATGGCAACGTAGCGGTCATAGACCATGATGGTGAGAAGACAGTACTCAGCTGCAATAAGAGAGATAAAGAAAAAGAGCTGGGCCACACACCCCGAGTATGAGATGCCTCTGGTGTTCCAGAGGGAGTTGGCCATGGCTTTGGGAACAGTGGTGGAGATGCAGCCCAGGTCAATAACAGAGAGGTTGAGGAGGAAGAAGTACATGGGGGTGTGGAAGCGGTGGTTGCAGGCTACGGCAGTGATGATGAGGCCGTTGCCCAGGAGGGCAGCCAGGTAGATGCCCAGGAAGAGCCAGAAGTGCAAGAGCTGCAGCTCCCGTGTGTCTGCGAATGCCAGGAGGAGGAACTCAGTGATGGAGCTGCCGTTTGGCATTTGCTTCCTCTGGGCATGGGAGTCTGTCAAAGCAGGAGAAGACAGTGAAGGGTTAGGAATGGCTTCTCTGAGAAAAACCTCTTCCATTTCTCACAGAACTCCCACTCCCCCAGCCTCCGTCCTTCCAGAAAGACCTTCATGCAACTCCCTGGCTGAGCCCTGGGTTCTGCTGGCTGAGGGTGCAATGGGGAGCAGAGGATTCTGCTGTGGGCTCCTGAGGAGTCAGTGCTGCTGTGCACCAACAGGCAGGTAGGAACCAGGAGTGATCTCTGTTTAAATCCCCTCATGAAATCAACGACATTTCAGCACTGTCCCTCCCAACTCACCCGGCTGCAGAGCAGAGCTGTGGGGGGTTGGTTCTGTTTCTTTTGTTCCTGCCCCCTGTCCCACCTGAGGAGGGTTTGCTGAAGGCAGACATCCCTGGCATCTCTGCTACACTGCAGGTGCCATCCTGAGAGCCCTGGGAGGCAAAGGGACAGAGCCTTGGTGCACAGGGAGGACAGACAGTCTGTCCATCCATCCTGCTGTCAGCTGCCCTGGGCTCACAGCTCTCTGAGCCAGAGGATGAGCGCACTCAGCTCTTCCCCTGAAAGGAACTGGACGCTGCTCAGAAGAGAGGAACCCAGTTTCAAAATGCAGATGATCTCCACACTCCCCTCTCCAGGGAAGAGCTGTCAGCCTCTGGATGCCCTGAAGATGGGGTGTCCTTAACAGAGAGCCAGCATCATCCCCACCCTCTGGACTGCATTGCCCAGAGACCCACAGGCCAGAGGAGGGCTTGTGCACCTTGCTTCCATGGACACATCTGCACGGCAAGGCCTGCAGGGTCAGTGGCTGAGCTGCTGCTGAACCCCCATCCCCAGAGAGCCCGAAAACAAAAGCAGCAGCAGCAGCAGGGGCAGGTGGAGAAAGAAGGAGAAATGCCCCAGTGCTTCTGCTCGGGCAGACAGGGCCAGAAAATATCTCTGTGTTGGCACAGGCTAAGGAGCAGCTCATATGAACCATGGTGATACCACTCAGGTGATGGGGCTCTCAGCACGCAATGGAAGAGGTGAAGGGATGTTATCAGCCTCCTCACAGACCCACTGACCTTTCAGTCCAATGTCGTGGTAGTGTCAGTCTCTTTTGCAAACCTGACAGCTCCATTGCTCTTTTCCCCCACAAACACAGCAAGAAACTGAAAGCACAGACTTCAGAAAGCACCTTTCCTTCCAGGTATCCCCTGTCCTGATGTGCTTCTTAGAAAGCTTCCTCTCCAATGTCCTGCAGAGATCCAGAGCTCAATAGGACAGGGACGCTGCTAAGGGTCGATCTATCCACCCACAGCTCAGTGCCCTTGGGAGCTCCCCGGAAGGCTGATTCCAGCAACCACTGGACTCCCTGCCCCAGCACACAGCCCCTGGGGCGCAGGGACCCTGCTCTGAAGGACAGCCCTGGGCACCCCTGGCTGCACACACACATTCACACCCTGCAGCCGTCCCTGGGAGAAGGCAGCCGTCGTGCCCTGTCCCTCTGGCAGTGCAGCAGGGAAGCCCTGCTCTGGAGCATCTCCTCCTCCTCCTCCTCACTGGAGAGAGATCTCTGTGGGCTGTGGAAGCTGGACGAGACCCCTCCAGGAAGCTCCTGTTCATTGCCCTGCAGCCAGAGACTTACCGTGCAGAGGGCTGTGAAGGTTTCTCCTCCAGTGAGCTCTCAGCCCAGGCCGCCTTTAACCTCTCTCTGCCCTGCCTGTCCCCACTCAGTGCCTGCAGCAGTGCCTTCAGCCCTGCTGCGCTTGGCAGAGCAGCTGCTCCTGGGCAGAGCTGTCTCTCTGCCGTTCTGCCTCCTTGCCATGAGCTCCCTGCGTCCCAGGAGCCTGGAGCAGCTCAGCAGCAGAGGACCAGCCCAAGGATTTTAATGACCTCTCTGGTGGGTTTGGGGCCGAGTCCATGAACCTCAGACACGGTGAGGAAGTTGAGGAAACCTCTCCAGAAGTCAAAGTCAGATGCAAACTGCAAAGTTTCTTGGAGCCTTAATGGGTCCCACTGAGGGACGTTACTGACAAAGCCTCCCTGGGGCTGGTGAGAGCAGAATCCTGGAGGCAGAGATGACAGGCAAAGGCAATGTAGAGGTGGCTCTGATGCTGAGCAAATCTGAATGTGCATTATCTCTTTCTTATATTGTTTCTCACTGTGAAGAACAGCCCCACCACCACTGAAACCTTGCACTGAAGCACTCTCAGGCTACTCCTATGCTGTCTGGAGCATCCACAACATTGGGCCAAAGAAGCCCATGTTCCTCAGCCATCCCACACAGGTCATGTGCACCAGGTCCCAAACACCACCTCTACAGACCTCCTTTGGTCACTCTCCAGTTCCTTCCTACTTCCCAAAAATGGGGAGCCTCACACTGCGACACACCTGTCTGTGTGGGACCACAGCCGTTCTGAGATGAGTGGGATGATACCTCAGGCTGTCTGGGTGGCTGATGCTCCTCTTAATGCAGCCTTGTATGCAGCTGGGCTTCTTCATGGCGAGCACATATGGTGTCCCTCATAGTGCCCACCACTTTCTCCTCAGAGTCCCTGCTCGGTCAATCAGATTTCAGCCTGCCCTGATGAATTTGGTTAATCTCTCCACTCTGCGGGACTGGACACTACTCCTTGTAAAACTTCCAGAGGTTTCTGTTGGGCAAAGCCCAGAGTTTCTCCAGGTTCCCCTGCACTGAGCCAGCTGTTCATGTTTGTGTGCAGATGGCTCACCATGATGGTGGTGTCTCTCACAAGGTAACAGCAGCAGGAGTTGCAGGGCACTACAAATAACACCTCCGGGAGAAACTGTGGGGTCTGGGGGATCTACAAGTCACAAGGCCACAGGCCTGTGCTCGGAGGGGAAGTTGCCCTTTATGGGAGAGAGCAGCAGGAGGGCCTGGAGTTCTGCCTGGGGACAATGAGTCAGCTGAGAGCTGAGTGGTCAACATGAGAGGGCAGAACAACATGGGCAGCATTGTGGTTGGTGGATGTCTGGTGGTGACGCCTTGATCAGGAAGAGGAAGTAGATGAGGCCTTCTGCAGAAAACTACAAGTATCATAGAATCATAAAATCATAGACCATTTTGGGTTGTAACGGACCTTTAAGGTCCATGTAGTTCATCCGTCCTGTAAGGAACGGGGACATCTTCAACGAGATCAGGTTGCTCAGTGCCCTGTCCAATTTGGCCTTGAATGTTTCCACAGATGAGGCATCTGCCACCTCTCTGGGCAACATGTTCCAGTGTTTCACCACTCTCATTGTAAAAAGAAGCCTCATGTTTACAGGCCCTGGTCCTCATGGCAGACCTGAACTATCCCAGTATTTGCTGAAGGGGCAACATAGCAAGGAGGTTTTTGGAGCACATTGACAGCATCTTCCTGACAAAGGTGACAGAGGAGCCAGTGAGGTGAGGTGCCCTGTGGGACTTCATACTTACAAACACAGAAGAGATGGTCAGAAATGTAGAAGCCAGGGGTAAGAAGGTAGAGTTGAGGTTCCTGAAAGAAAGGAACAAGGTCAAGAGCAGGGCTTCAGGAGAGCAGACTCTGGCCTACTGAGGGACCTGCCATGATGAATCCCATGGGATATGGCACTGCAGAGAAAAAGGGTGCAGAGAGCTGTTGGATGGTCAAGGGTCTCTCCCAGCTCCAGAACAGCCCACCCCAAGAGACAGGCAGTCATGCAAAGTTGTCAGGGGGCTGGCATGGATGAGAAAGGACCTCCTGATTAAAACAAAGCATGAAGAGGCAGCACAGAGAAGGTGGAAGCTGACTGCCTTCCAGCCTCAGTGGTTCTGAAATTCTGGGCTGGAGAGAGCCATTTGTGTGTGTGTGTGTGCTTGTGTGGGCATGGGGGAACGGGGGCGATGAGGGGATCCCAGGGCCAGCTCCTGGATAGACAGAGGGTGTAAAACCAGCTCCTGGAGGGAACCACACTGTGTGTGTGTCTGCAGAGTGCTGTGAACATTTCCCTCCCTTTCATGTCATTGAGTCTTTACAGCATGAAGGTGTATTGGTGTTCTTAAGAGAGAGATATTTCACGTTGTGTACTGGTCAGTGTGCAATGTATACTAAACAAAAGATAAAACCACAAAATGAAAAATACACCTCCCAAAAGGACCTCTCACTCCTGTGGTGTGAGGAGAATGGAGGGCTTTGAGGGGAGGATGTAACAGACTTGTACTACCTACGGTGAGGGTTATCAGAAGACACTTTGGTGAAAGGCAGGAGCACAGGAGACAAGGAGTGAAAAGAAGAGATGGTCAGGCTCAATATAGGGAGACACTGTTGCAACACGTGGGCAGTGAGACATGGGAAGCCATTTCCCGGAGAGTGTGCGCTTCATCCATCCCTGGAAGTTTCTCATACCCGTCTGGATAAAGCCAAGAGCAACCTGGTGTGATCCTGCTTTGAGTAAGCTGTTACTCCACAGATATCTTGCCATCCTTGGCCTCACCTTTAATTTACTGGCTCATTTTCCCCCTCACAAGTTCTTCACTGTTACCATCCTCACGGCTTCCAAGACCTCCAGCCTACCCTGCCTGGCTGAGATGGAGTTAATTGTCTTCATAGCAGTCCGCGGAGTTACAATTTTGGGATCTGTGACCAAAACAGTGTTGGTGATGCACCATTGATTTAGCTGTTGCTGAGCAGTGCTTGCACAGTGCCAAGAGTTTTTCTGTTCCTCACACTTCCTGACCTGGAGGTGGGCAAGTAGTTGAGAGGGGACACAGCCAGCACAGCTGACCCCAACTGACCACAGGGATATCCCGTACCACGTGATGTCATGCTCAGCAATACAAGCTGGAGGAAGAAGGAAGAGGCAGATATTTAGAGTTTTGTGCTGGAATCCTGCTTTCCTGAGCACCTGTCTGCCAGTGGGAAGTCATGAATGAATCCCTCAGTTTATTTTGTTTCTGGGCACAGCTTTTACTTTACCTGTTCAACTTTCATCATCTTGACCCAGGAGTTTCTCTCACTTTGCCCTTTCTGATTCTCTCCTCATCCCTCAGGAGAGACGAGTGAGCGAGCAGCTGGATGGGGGCTTAACAGCCACGTTATGGACGTATTTCTGTTTTCACTTCAAAGAGTAACAGTACCATGCTCCAAAATTTCTTCCCCTTCTTGATGATGCTAAACGTAATTTCTTTACGTCTTTCTTCCTGTCATGCCTTCTTGCTTGACTGGACAGCTGTAACGTAACAGAGTTTACTCTGGTATGGAGTTTTTAGAACAGTGCTTTTCCTCTCACTGCAGTGTGTGTTATCATTTCATGGTAACACCTCTCAGACAATATTGCCCCTCATTCCTTTCTGCTCTCTTTCATCCTTATTTCAACTGTGTGTGAGAGGAGTTTATTTTGCTGCCCAAAAATGTCAAGGACAGATCCCAAACTGGTGAAAAGCACAAAGAAGGGCAAATATTCGTGGGATGGACACTGGTGCACCACCATTAGCTTTGGAGCTCTGAAGACCTAACTTTTCAGAAGAGTGTCTGGAAGGTCTGAGACCCCTCTGTCTGCTCTGTATGTCAGTACTGAAGAAGATATTACTGCACTCAGAGGTGTTGTTTTGATTCTCTTCACAGCCTAAAGCACCACATGGGTCAGGAGATATTTCAGGACACCTCAAGGGGCATCATACTCCTCTGGACCAAAAAATGGAGTCTCAAATGTAATGGCATCCCAACACTTGTGTTCAGGGATCTGATCAAAACACCCATCTCCATTTCTGTCATGGTGGTTGAGTTTGCTCAAGTAACCCTTGAGTTGATCCTCATCCACTGCTGGTTGTTCGCCTCCATAGCAAGAGAACCAACAAACCATAGCCTTCAACACAGAGGGCATCCTCCATGCTCATCCTCCCTGACAGTCTCTCCAGCAGAGCCTCTATTCCTGCATTGAGAAACCCCATGTGAGCAAGCTGTCCCACCACATCTCATTTAATCCAGAACCACCACAGTTGTGTGACAAGCCCTGGGGCTCCAGCTCCTCCTGCCTGTGACCCATCTCCTCCTGGCTGTGCACATTTGGGCTGTAGCGGCTCAGCCGTGGCACCAGGCTGGAGTGCAGACTTCTCAGAGGGAAACTGAGCAGTGACCCTGACCAGCAGACTGTTGTACATGGAGCTGTGCTGCGCTGCACGTGCAGCCTGGCCTTCACGCCTGCGCTGTGCAGAGCAGAGCCTTTGGCTGCAGGACAACTTCAGCAGCTCATTGTCACAGCGGAGCCTGCGGGCAGCTCCCACTCAGCGCTGGCCCTTACGCCTCCTGCGTGGCCTTGCCTGTATCCAACAATGCGGGAAGTGTTCTCATGAGAACATCATTTCTGTCAGACCGTACAGATGGTGAAAAGAGTTTGACTTTTGTAAGAAATTCCTACAGTAGCTTGATCAGAACAGAGGAATGTCTTCTATGGGTGAGGTCTGCATGGCGTGCTGTGTGTGGGTCAGAGGCCTCTTCAGTGCCTCATCCCCTGCGGTTCCCACCACCTGGAAGGGACCTAAGGAGTTGACATGCAGGCACCTATTTAATGACCACTTGAAGAGAGGCAAGAGGAATCCCACTTCCTGGGCATTTGTTGCAGGCATGGGAGGGAGCTGAGTCTCCTTCCAGCCCCAAGAACACAAAGTGAGGAGAAGATGCATTCACAAACTCAGTTGAATCCCTTCCCTCAGCAAAGGTAAAGGTGATCCCTGCCCATTTCTATCTGGGTGTCCTGTCTAAAAATGTGCCAAGAAAAATTTACATTTACAGACTCTGTCTCTGAAAAAGGAATTACACTGCTGAAAATCAGTCTCTTTCCACAGCTGAGAGAGGGACCATCCACTGATGGCTCCAGGCTGTTTCCCAGCAGGTTCCCCTGCAGCCCCAGGGACAGCTGGAGGGAGCCCAGAGGGGACAGAGAAAGTGCTGCCTTGGGCTGGGCCTCTGCTGCTGAGCTGGGCCGGGCTCCTGGGATGGAGGGAGCTGCTGGTAACAGGGCAGCGCTGCAGAGAGACAGCTCTGCCCAGGAGCAGCTCCTCTGCCAAGCGCAGCAGGGCTGAGGGCTCTGCCTGCAGGAGCTGAGGGGAGAGGAGCGAGGCAGAGACGATAAAGGCAGCCTGGGGTGGGACGATGCTGAGACCTTGGTGAGGGAGAAATCTTCAGAGTCCTTGACATGGTACGTCTATGGATGCAGGGCAATGCAGCTGGAGGGACACCCAAAAGCTATCCCAAAGCATATATGATCTTCAAGAGGGAGTCTCTCATTTTTTTCCAGAGCAGAGGAGGAGGAGATGCTCCAGAGCAGGGATTCCCTGCTGCACTGTCAGAGGGACCGGGCACGATGGCTGCCTTCTCCCAGGGACGGCTGCAGGGTGTGAATGTGTGTGTGCAGCCAGGGGTGCCCAGGGCTGTCCTTCAGAGCAGGGTCCCTGCACCCCAGGGGCTGTGTGCTGGGGCAGGGACTCTGCCTCTGCCGGGCTCAGCACTCAGCCTGCCCGGGGAGCTCCCCACGGTGTTTGGGGAGAAGCTGTGGGTGGGAGGAACAGCTTCTGGCCGAGCAGGGTCCTTCTGCTGTCGAGAGGGTGCTGCGTGGGTCAGGGCTGCTCACAGCTCCACGTCACCACTGGGAAACTTCCAAGGGGATGTTTCAAGAGGAAGGTCAAGGCAGGGTTTAATATAGAGATAAAGATTTTTCCTGAGTCTGTGTTTTTGTTTTCCTACTCTGAGGGCAGGGGTCAGGTAGAGGATTAGGGAGTGGGGAGGGAAAGAGAAATAGAAAATGAAACTGTCAAGCTTGGACAAGTCCTTGAGACTCCTGAGCTGTAAC
Organism: Otis tarda; assembly: GCA_026413225.1. Lineage (NCBI taxonomy): Eukaryota > Metazoa > Chordata > Aves > Otidiformes > Otididae > Otis > Otis tarda. The sequence continues at coordinate 923,221 of CM048590.1, forward strand.
TCTGAGTGGTCGGTTGGTCTGCTAAGAGCCTCCTCAAGTGCCTTCAGCCACATCTCTGCCCAGGGACAGCACCAGCATCACCCGTGCTGCTCCCAGCAGCGTTGTCCTGCCCTTGCCTTTGGAACCTCCAAACAGGAACAGGCACCCAGCCAGCGCCCTGCAAACAGGCAGGTGTGTGTAGGGCCAGGGTGAGTGCACAGAGGGTGGGATGGGGTCTGTGAGTGCTGACAGGGAAAAGAGATCAGACAGGGAAACAGCTCCCAGGAGGGAAATCCCCAGGCATCACGTTTATGATCAAGGAATTAGAGGAAACTAAACCCAGAAATGTTGTGGGAGGGAGAATTCAGAAATCTCTGTATCATCCCCTCCAGGGCAGACCCCTTCCTCTGAGCAAGCCCCCTGGCCTCCTCTCCCACCCACCCAAGCCTCTGTCCTCAGGGCTGTGGGGTCCCAGCCATGAACCCCCTCCTCTGCAGCCAGAGCTCCAGCAGAGCCGTGCTGCAGCTCTCCAGCCACGTGCCCACTGCCCTCTGCAGAGCACAGGGGCTGAGAGCAGCTGCCCAGCAATGGTGGTGTCGGGGAGGGGGCACGCACAGCTGGGGGAGGGGGACGCTGTCCCCAGTGCCCGCCTGCCTCTGCCCTGTCCTCTCTCAGCCGCACCCTGGCTGTATTTGCCCTTGTGCCTCCACCTCTCTGTGGTGTTGCTGCTGGGATCTTGTTCTTGCTGTCAGGCTGTCTGGGGAGGGGAGTTCCAGCTGCAGAGTCCCCCCCTGATCTTGTGGGTCCTTTCCTGCAGCTGTGTCCATGGGAACAAGTGTCCCAGCTTTCACCTGTGGGGCTGTGGGCACTGCAGGCTGTGGGGCTGGGGCAGGAGCTGCTTTTCCCTCAGTGAGATACCAGCATGAAAACATCTAACATAATATTTTGGGGTGTTCTTCCAAGCTGTGAGTTTCCCAAACTCTCCCATAACATCTTTGTGTTACCTGCACACCCCATGGTTCAGCACAGAGATGCTGTGGCCAAAACCCTGCTGTTGGGTTGGTGAAATGAGCCGTGAGTGCTGTGGGCTAGAAGTGAGGTGTTGAGACCTTGAGAAAGGGTGAGACATTTAGTGGTCTGCAGTGCATCCCTGTGCTTTCAGCAGTGCTTGCTGGCTTTTTGCAGGAACAGAGCAGTGTGATTGCATTTAATCTCAGAAAGCTGCAAGCCCAGAGCACCTGGCACTGAGGGACAGACCAGCTCCCCTCACTCTGCACTAAGCCACAGCAATTCTCTTGTCATACAAGACTCACTCTGTTCTCCCTGAGTGCAGCAGAAATGCTGGGGGTTACTGGCATCTCAAAATATTTTTTTATTAATATAACAGAAAAAAAAAAAAGGAAAAAACCTAGATGTTCAATATGCCTTCTACCATCCTAGTTCCTCAGAAAAGGAGGTGTAGATGCTGAGAAGCCCTTCTGCATTGGGGTGGTTTCATCTGGCAAAGTTGAGCACCAGAGCTGGCCCCTGCTTTGACCGTTCCCATGATCTCACTGCTGCAGAGCAGGGCTGACACCTGGGCAGCCAGTGGGCAGAGGCCCAGCTCCTCACGACACATTCAGCCAGCACCAAAGCACAGCTTCAGCAACAGAGATGAAGGAAGGTCTCTAGAAATGGAAGGAAAAAAAAAAAAAAAAAAAAAAAGGGAATATGGTTAGAAAGGGAAGAGTCTGTACGAAACCTTTTTTCACTTTTCAATAACTTTTTGTCCTTTCAGGTGTTCCCATGTCCAGAAGCAGCAGATGTCCAACAGCAGCTCCATCACTGAGTTCCTCCTCCTGGCATTTGCAGACACACGGGAGCTGCAGCTCTTGCACTTCTGGCTCTTCCTGGGCATCTACCTGGCTGCCCTCCTGGGAAACGGCCTCATCATCACTGCCATAGCCTGCGACCACCGCCTCCACACCCCCATGTACTTCTTTCTCCTCAACCTGTCTCTCCTTGACCTGGGCTGCATCTCCATCACTGTTCCCAAATCCATGGCCAATTCCCTCTGGGACACCAGGGCCATCTCCTACTCAGGATGTGTGGCACAAGTCTTTTTCTTCTTCTTTTTGATGTCAGCAGAGTACTGGCTTCTCACTGTCAAGGCCTATGACTGCTATGCTGCCATCTGCAGACCCCTGCACTACGGGACCCTCCTGGGCAGCAGAGCTTGTGTCCACATGGCAGCAGCTGCCTGGGGCAGTGGGTTTCTCCATGCTCTGCTGCACACTGCCAATACATTTTGACTGCCACTCTGCCAGGGCAATGCTGTGGACCAGTTCTTCTGTGATATCCCCCAGATCCTCAAGCTCTCCTGCTCAGACTCCTACCTCAGAGAAGATCGGCTAGTTGTGCTTAGTGCCTGTTTTGGTTTTGGCTGTTTTGTGTTCATTGTTGTGTCCTATGTGCAGATCTTCAGGGCTGTGCTGAGGATCCCCTCTGAGCAGAGACGGCACAAAGCCTTTTCCACGTGCCTCCCTCACCTGGCTGTGGTCTCCTTGTTTATCAGCACTGTCATTTTTGCCTACCTGAAACCCCCCTCCATCTCCTCCCCATTGCTGGATCTGGTGGTTGCAGTTCTGTACTCGGTGCTTCCTCCAGCAGTGAACCCCCTCATCTACAGCATGAGGAACCAGGAGCTGAAAGACACAGTGAAGAAACTGATTCAATCAGCTCTTTCTCAGAAGCATTGAGCTGCCCATGTCTCTACAAAAATCATTGCAAATTCACCTCAGAGTTCTGTGCTTTGGACATTTTATCTGTGATAAGCATGTTTCTCCATGCCTACATGCACTCCACTTCACCAGAGGCATGGACCCAGCCTGTCTGACCCCGTGGTCTGTTCACATGTGTCTGACACAATGGTAGAGCTAGCCTCCCATGTTGCATCACTGTAATAACAGAGAGTTTCTACAATATCTGTGTCTGGAGGTTGGGCTCTTCTTCCAAAGCTGAGGTCAGGCTGAAGGAGTTGCCCCCACAGCTCCGTGCTGCTGTGCTGGGGTTCTCCATGGGATGAGGGGAGGAGGGCGTGGGGCAAGGTGTTTGAGAATGGGCCTGGGCTGAGCCTTAACATGTGGAAGTCTGGTTCCCTTGGAGACGGTGAACGATCGACATTTCACACAGGGATCTGCCTGGGACTGTCACCCCATGGCTTTCCCATCACAGCCCCTCGCTTTGCAGAGCAGGAACAGCAGCTCAGGGCCATGTGGAGAGCACAGGGAGGGGTCAGGACCAGCAAGTCAGGTCAGCATGGACACACTGCCCTGGAGAACGGCTCTCTGGGGGCAAGGACATCCCTGGAGATAAGCAAAGGAGCAACTCTGTGCTTCCAGGAGGGGATCAATGACCAAGAGAAACCTATTTCTGAATGCACCAGCTTGGGGCAGCTTTCTCTATTGCTGGGGAGCTGCAGCAGCCTGAGGAGCCCTTGGGCCAGGAGTCTTTTCCTGGGAGAGGGGCTGGCACAGAACAACTTCTTGGCAGTGGACAAGAAGGATGTCTTGGAGACAGGCACAAGGGACACATGGAGACACTGTCCTCTGTCTCTTCATGCCATGGGTGGCCTTCAGCCCTGAGACACCTCCCTTTCCTTCCTTCACTCTCCATGCTTGGATGGACCTCAGGAAACATCCATGAGCATGGAAGAAGCACAAACGTCCTGGACTCAGTTCCCATCACTGTAGGGGAAGAGGAAAGATTGTGAGACACATGGGAGTGCAGGGATGCAGTGGGGTGTGTGTGGCAGTTTGTGTAAAAGAGAGGAAGAAGATGTGAAATGGCGAGTGGTGGGAGTGTGCCATGCTCAAGTGAAATATGTTCGGTTTTGATGTTGACACAGCAGAACAAGGAGGTTCAGGGCTGGGACACGAAGCTAAATAGAAGGTTTCTAGTGAGTCAGGGGGTTGGCACACTTTGGTTAATCGAGGAACATTAGTAGGTTTTTGGGAGAAACTGCACGGGTGATGGGGAACTCACAGCCATTTTGAGTTCAGTTAAACTTGGGACAGCAAGGGGTCAGAGTGAGGTGGGGAAGCAGGGGTGGAGATGGTCTCTTTGTTGAGACTCGAACCCCCCAACAGAATGGAAATCCTTTTCCTTTCTACTCCGGCTACTGTTTCTTCCAGTGAGACCCCTAGGAGTACACCAGTTCCTTACAGCCACAAGGCTTTTTTCCCATTCCGCACTCTCCATAGAGGCTGGGAGGTGTCCTGCTGCTCTCCTGCACTCAGTGTCACACACCCTCACATCTCAGTGCTCCCAGGAATGGCTCTCAGCATCCCATGAGGGAAAGGATCCCCCTGCCCAGGGTATGGGGTCACTACTAGATCATCCTGCTCAATGAAACATGTCAAGGGCTTTCACAGTCACCTTAACACTGGATTTTCAACCTGTAAGCAGTGCCTCTGACTTCCTACTTCACCAGCTCGCAGGGACAGCAACCTTATCTCCTCATTCCTTCATGGTCTCTTCAGTGATGGCCATCAGTGGGGCCCACTGACATCCCCAGAGACTTGGAGGTTTGCTGCTGACTTTTACTGCGCTAGCGGCCTCTTGAATCCACTTTCGGTGCCTGCAGTTCAGGAACCTGGCACCAGAGGGCTCATTAACATGCAAAATGCCCTAACAAGCCAAGTCTCTGGGCATAATTCAATTCCTCTGTGTGGGGTAACGTTAGCAGGGCTGCATGTATGCAGGAGGGGCAGTCTGCAGTGATTCACGTGCTAGGCGCGGATAGGTCCATGGGCGCAGGGGGCAGGTGCGTCCACGTACGTGGTGGGCACGGATAAGTCCATGGGTGCAGGTGCAGGTGCGTGGCGGGCATGGATGGGTCCATGGGTGCAGGGGGGCGGGTGCGTTCGCGTGCGTGGCGGGTGTACGGGTATTTAACCCTTTGTTGCGCAGCATTAAATTGAAGGCTTGGCTTGACGGTATCCGTGTGATGCCCTGCTTCTCCCGGAGCGGGCTCCGGTGCGTGCGGGGTAGGTTAGCTGGCAAGAGAAGCCTGCAAGTGGTGACCCCGACGTGATACAGGTCCGGACGGTTTTGAGCTGGGGCCGCGCGGCGGTCGTGCCTGCCTGCTGTTAAGATGGCATCCATCTCTGATACAGTGAAGGTATTAAAGGCGTTGGGTAAAGATGTGAATTGTCCGGTGCACAGGGCACCGTTGACGGAGTTCATCCTATGGATGCAGAAAAGGGGCTTGATTAACAAGCCGGGAGAGATGATGGAAGCGGCGCGGTTACAGGCGGCGGGGATAGAGTTACTGGAAGAAGGGGGGTCGGAACGAAGGTGTGGCGACGCGGCTGAAGAAGTTAGGTTCGGTGAAAAGACTGCTGGCTAAGGCTCGAGAGGCGTGCAAAGTGTGGGTTGCGGCTTTAATTGCAGTCAAAGAAGGGTGGCTCCCGGAAGGGGAGGGGGACGAACGGGGTCGAGACGGCGCGGAGGGGACAGGGGGTGGCGCTCCGGTGGTCTGCCCGGTTCGGCCGGGAGCCTCTGATGGTGGTAGAGGGGCGATGGAATTTGGGTGTACTCCCCCGTGTATCACGCCTTCCTTGCCGGAGGAGCCTGACCCGAAAGAACAACCCCCCAAATACGAGGACACAGAAATGCCCTCTGTCTCTCCTTCTGCCCCATCAGCTCCACCGCTTGTAAATTCGCGGAGGGGTGATAATGAGGCGGGGAGCCAGTTTCGAGGTGGCGCCCGAGGAGTCGCGGACGCTGAGCTGGGTCCTAGTGCTTTCCCGGTGGGGAAAAGAGCCGCGGTCCCCGAGATCAAGGATAAAGCGGCGGGTGATAGAGCCGCGGTCCTCCAGATCAGAACGACGAGAAGCACTGCTTCAAAGGAACATAAATCAGTTTTAACGAGTCTAACAAAAATGTTAGAAGAACAGAACTGTGCTATTAATAACACTGACCTGAAGAGCTTGTTGACTTGGGTGTCCGCTCACGTATCAAACGCAAACCTCTGTAATATCTATACAGTGGGCTCCTGGAACACCATAGGTATTAGACTGTGGGACTGTGTAACGCGGGGTGACCCTGCTGTTCAAAAGTTATTACCGGTGTGGCGTGTAATGTTTGAAGTCTTGAAGAATCACACGCAGAAAGGAGATTCAACAGCACCCGTTACCCCGTCTGCTCCTTCGTCCATGGAAACAAAGACTAACAGCGAGCCGGAAAATCCCTTTGATCCAGGTCCCATAGATCTGGAAAAGGAGCCTTCGGTCTTTGGAGCTTCCTTGTTATAGAGGTGGCGTGTTTGTGTGTGTGTGTGTATAAGCATGAAGTAAATGGTGTGAAATAAGGGATGAATACTGTCTTGGTTTTAGCAGGGATGAAGTTAATTTTCCTCTTAGAAGCTTTGGATTTTGTATGTGAAGAATGTTGATAAAAACGCTCTGATGATAAGGGTTGTTGTTAATGAGACCAAGGACACTGTCTGGCTTTCCAAGTCTGCTAATGAGCAGGTGCAGGAAGCTGAGCCAAAAAAAAAAAAAAAAAAAAAGAGTGGAAAAAAAAAATCTGGAAACAGGTAATTGGGAAGGACCATTCCCTCTTATGACGTGGGGGAAAGGATATGCTTGTGTCTCTACAGGAGCAGGAACAAGTGGATCCCTGCACGATGGGTACGACCAGCGCTCCAAGCTGCCTTGCGTCTGTCAGATTGTTAACAACCTGTGTGGCAGCTCCATGGACATCAGTTACGGAAAGAACAAATGTGTGGGTAATTATGGTTAATGCCACAGGACAGGACATCATTTGTTTGTCTAGATCATCTTCAAATAAGCCTTTCAGAACATGCTTGGTCAATCTGCCAGATCAGATAGCGGTAGGACGACAATTCTGTGTAAAACAACAGCAGCCGTGAGTGCTGAGTGCTAAATAACAAAAGATGGAACTTTTGGGACCCCTAAAGATGGACTTCTGCCTATTTTTTTTTTAACTATTCAAGAGCTAATGTTTCTAGAGGGGTAATGATTGTAAATGCTTTAAGATCTATACATTGCAACGACACAGTATGACGTAATCACGCGAGCACATATCAAAATCCAGACAGCATAAAAGACCTAAACGAAGCATACATAGCATTGAATCTGGTTGCCAAGATAATACAGAGTTTTGGAAACTAAGTAAAATTATTGCTGCTTCAATCTTTGCACTTGATGTGGCAAGTGCCTAGGTGTTAGCTATGTTAAATAAATTGGGCTTTGGCTTGCTAAGTAAACACATGCAATTATATCAGTACTATTAACACTGTTAATTGATATAGGTTCTATATGCTATACTATTTTACAAAACAGAGCCGCTGTTAGCCTGCAGAGCACATATTTGACAGACCTTGTTGCATGTGCTGGCCACACATGCAGCAACGTCTGGTCAGGCCTTGTTGCATGCGCTGGCCATGCATGCAGCAACACCTGGTCAGTACTCTTTCACTGAATCTGCGGAGGGTATAAACAGAGGTGGCTCGGAGCAAAGGGGAGAGGACGGACCCAGAGCACACTTTATTTACAACAGGGGACGCCCTGAAGATGCTGCGCCTGCCTCCTTTCTCTGCTCTGACCCGGCTGATAAACATCCTCCTGCTCGGCGGTGTCTTTGGCGTAGTCGGGTTGGTAACAGAATAGATCAGTAGTAGATTTTTATTAGTAGCACAAAATCATGGTTGTCAGGATTTTGATGGGCTTTGCTGCATGAATCTGTCTGATTATTCGGAATCTATTCACAAAAGTATTCAAAACTTGCAAAGGAGTACAAAACCAGCAACAAAGTGATGATTTTGATATATTCAGAAATCTTTTCGGTGGATTGATAAAAGCTTATTACAAATAGCTGTAGGACGCTTATTCATTCTTTTTATATATGTATTTTGATCTGTATTCCGTGTGTGTGTTGAAATATGTGCAGACTTTAATAGATAAAGCGTTGAAACAAGCCTCTTCTCATAAACAAAGAAGAGAGAGATGGGGGTATTTCTTGAGCCAGTACAGTGTCAGTGAAAGCAAACTGACCTTGGGAGAGGGATACAATCGTGCTCGCTGGAAGAAAGCCATGGAATGAGAAGGGAACTTTAAGATACAAGACATTGTTAATGGAATTTATGGCTTGTTTCAACAGAGGCCTGCAAAATTAGTCACTGGCTTTGTAGATAAGAAAGTTACTGAAGTTATTATGTTTGTAGTAATAGAGAATATCATAATAGAAAATTAGTAGAAAATAGTGAAATGTAGTTTTTTTTTATATATAGATAAGGTGTCATTAGTAATCTTATTAGCTTGTGTAGGGCATAGCTAGGTGGTTGCTATCCTTAGCTAAAAAATTGTGATACTAGGCATTATACTAGGTATAATCATTCCGTGCTTGGTCACCTGTCTATAAAAGTGATACAGAGAATAATACATCAGAACGCACACGCCATACGACGTCAGTTCCGACTGCCCATCTCACATGGTTGGGCTGTAGTGGCAGCCTGCCCAGCATGTCAAGCAGCAAAGCCGAACCAGGTCTTATACTACCCAGGTGTTAACCCCGGAGGTATGCTCCGAACCAGGTACGACAACTAGATATCACAGACTATGCGCTATTTGGCTGTTTCAAATACATTCATGTTGCGATCGACACTTGCTCCCGAGCTCTCTTCGTGTGTCTATTCACGACGTCCATAACACAAAATCCATCCTGCACCAGAGCTGGGCTTTTATTTGCCTAGGATACCTCGGAAAATAAAGACTGACCGTGGGCCGTCACAGATATCTCACAACTTCCTGCAGACGTGGGGAGTCCGCCATACGTTTGGCATTCCTCTGAACAGCACCAAGCAAGTGATTGTAGAATGCGCACACAAAACCCTGAAAGCACAGCTAATCTGCTTAAGAGAGGGGGAAAGAGGGGTTCTCCGGGGGTCTTGGTCGGTGAAGCGCTTGTGGTACTGAATCATATGTCCTTCGCTAACCCCCAATCCGTTTCCCCCATCCAAAACCATTTTTCCTCGCGTCAGCCGCTGTTTGGGGGGCAAGGCACTCCCAAAGGTCTGGTTCTGCCTGCCAGAAAACCCAGGCTGGGAAGGTCCCGCTGATTTGCTAACATGGGGACAAGGGTATGCTTGTATCTCCACAGGTGCGGGGACCCGATGGATCCCAGCCTGGTTGGTACAGCTGTGGCTGGAGGATCAGCAGGGTAACCGAGCGGTGTGGCACTCTCCAGCTCATCCTAGTGGGATTGATCCTGATTGTGAGTCTTCCAATGCAAGTGATAATGACTAACTTTTGGGAGCAATTCACGCATTACACCAACTCTACTCAGGTTTGCATAGCGTGTGGCCTGTTGGGCTCTTGGGAATGCCAACCGCACAGCCCTCGCCATATCTGAACTGGCGACTGCTTTAGCAGCACACGATGAAGGACTGACGCAAATGAAGCTGGCATTAGATTATGCCCTTGCGAGGCCTGGCATCGGTTGCAGCGACCTAGAGGGAGTCCCAGGTCTCCAGGGTTACTGCTGTTTGGACTTCAGCGAAAATGCTTCCTTGGCCTCGGAGAAGACACGTGCGCATGCTGCCCAGTCAGTATTCAACGTCAAAGCCCTAAAGGACTGGGGTAGTTTCCAGACCTGTTCGGTTTACCTAGATGGCTAAGAAATATTGTGTCTATAGGTCTGACAATCCTAGCAGTTGCTTTGATAATGCTTTATTTGTTTCTGTTACTGTTAAGTTTCGTGCATGCTATGATTGAGGGGTTACTAGGCAACTATTCGTAATCAACTATGTTATAGCGGCATCCACCTCAGGGTACCAGCCATTAGACTAGAATGATTTAGCATAGAGGGGGGAATTGTGGGGTAACGTTAGCAGGGCTGCATGTATGCAGGAGGGGCAGTCTGCAGTGATTCACGTGCTAGGCGCGGATAGGTCCATGGGCGCAGGGGGCAGGTGCGTCCACGTACGTGGTGGGCACGGATAAGTCCATGGGTGCAGGTGCAGGTGCGTGGCGGGCATGGATGGGTCCATGGGTGCAGGGGGCGGGTGCGTTCGCGTGCGTGGCGGGTGTACGGGTATTTAACCCCTTGTTGCGCAGCATTAAATTGAAGGCTTGGCTTGACGGTATCCGTGTGATGCCCTGCTTTCCCCGGAGCGGGGCTCCGGTGCGTGCGGGGTAGGTTAGCTGGCAAGAGAAGCCTGCACTCTGTTCTTAGGTGGCTAATTTGAGAGGCTACAGGAGTGTAGTCAAAGTACAAAGTTCTCAGTGATCAATGTCAGTAAGAAATAATTTATTCTTTATGCATCACGCCATTTTTTTCTGCTTATGTATTAAGTGCCATCAGCAAACTCCTATTGATACTGATCTTGAGTCCTGATTGAATCGGAATATGTAGGGAAGTCAGGACCCTGTATGTCAGACACTCTATGGGCAGTCTTCATCCCCATGTACAACCTCACATGTCTCTCATCAGCCACCTGGGACTGACAGCACCTCTGTTCAGATCAGAGCTTTCTCCACTCCAGCCTGTAGCTGCCTGATTTCGCCCACTGACACCAGTTTCCACTTGTTTTACTTGGGGAATGACGTGCACCTGGATACAGAATGATGTTTCTTAATTATAAAAAAGAAAAACTAAATGAATGTCCAGTTCAATTTAAAAAAAAAACAAAATGCACTTGTCCTGGTTCTGGCTAGGATAGAGTTAATATTTACCTGAGCTGGGTGGAGAACTGAAGCTGGTAGCCCGTATGGCTGAGATAGTTAACTAATTAGCTAACAGCTGGGGTTAATTTACCCAAATTAGCCAAAGGGCTATTCCATCCCATCTGACATCATGCTCAGTATATAAGTGAGGAGGGTGCTAAAGGGAGCCTCCCTGCTACTTGGAAGAGACTGGGTGTGAAGATCTGTTGTGAGCTATTGTACTGTATTTGTGTTCCATCATCGTTTTGTTTTTCTTCTGTCATTACTGTTAAATTTACTTTTTGTTTAATCTCAACCCACGTGTTTGTTTTTTTTCCTTCTGGTTTTCTTTTGTTTGCCAAATCTCCCCCTATTCTCTCGGAGAGTGGGGGGAGTGAGAGAGAGACTGCGTAGTCTGGTCCCTGTCGGGGCTGAACTACGACAGCACTCCAGACCATTAATAAAGATATCAACCAGTGTTGCCCTAAGCGTTGGTCACTGAAGGAGGCCACTCGTAACTGGCTGCACTGTGCCTGCATGGCTCAGTCAAGTTTCCACCCACTCCAGAGCTCAGCGGTTCGGATACAGAGAGACCAGGGGGCCTGTGTTAAAGGCCTTAGTAAAGCAAGGGCCCACTAATTCCCCTTGTGCACACAGCCGTTCCTCTTCATGGAGAATGCAACCGGGCTGGTCAAGGGTGATTTTTATTTGCCCTTGCTGACTCTTCCCAATCTTGTCCATTTCAGGCCTGGAACCTTCTTCCAGGCAGATTTACTCCACCATCTTACCAGGGAATGAGATGAGGCTGACTGGGCTGTAGTTCTCCAAATCCTCCTCCTGACCCTTCTTGAAGATGGGTGCAACATCTGCCTTTCTGCAGTCATCAACAGCCTTCCCAGAGGGCCCTGAAATTTCAAGGGCAGACAAGCACAATCTTGCAACGTCCAGCTTCCCCAGCACCCTTGGGTGTATTGTGTCCTTTTCCATGGACTTGTTTTCTTGGATGAGTGGAATGTGCCTCACTCAAAAGAGAGAAGCTGTAATATGTTTTATTGAGGCAAAATAATAATTAGACAGAGTTTGACATACTTGATGGAATTTAACAAAGTTTAACAGTGGTTTACCAAGATAAGGAAAAGGATAAGGAAGACTCTTTTGCCAAGTCATGAAGTTCAGACTGGATCCGCTTGCTTTCTAAACCCTTTGTGAAGCCTAGATGCTCCAAGGGCCAATCTCAGCCTCAGACTTTGTTCTGGTTTGTTAGTGAGGGGGGGCCTAAGGTGGCAGCTTCTGTAGGAAGCTGTCATTAACACAATGTAGACAAACATCTAATGTACTTTAAGATAAATGTTTAATATTAAAGACATTGTACATAACATGGAACTTCACAGGACATGGAATATGAAAAAAAAAGCTTTTACCTAGTTAATTCTTTCCTGCCCTTGAAGCAAAAACTTCTTCCAGTACACTAAAAAATCGTTCTGCTAGAAGTTGCTCTCCTTTGTTCAGTGGACTCGGCCGGGCCTAGGGCGGACCCACTGCTGGCCAAGGCCGAGTCGATTGGTAGCAGAATGTCCCGTGATAATGCCTCTGCGATAGCGTATTTAAGAAAGGGAAAACAGAAAAAAAAAAGGAGAGATGTGAAGCAGCTGAGCGGGGGCAGAGAGGGGGAGGCGCGAGGCTCGTGGGCCTTGCAGGCCTCACCCTCTGGCCTCCCGCCGGGCAGCAGACTGGGCCCAACTCGGCCGGCCTGGCTGCAAGAAGTGGAGAGGAGATGAGAAGTGAATAAGATGTAAAAATGATCCTGAGAGGCATCTGCCAGCCTGTTGTGAGGAACGGCTGCAGACGCCAAGGTCAGTGAAGAAGGAGGGGGAGGAGTAATGCGGCTCCTGGCCAAGATTCCTCTGCAGCTCGTGGTGAAGACAATGCTGGAGCAGGTTGTCCCCCTGCAGCCCATGGAGGTCCACGGAGGGGCAGAGATCCACCTGCAGCCCGTGGAGGACCCCACGCCAGAGCAGGCAGAGGCCTGAAGGAGGCCGTGGCCCGTGGAGGGCCCGCTGGGACAGCTGTTCTAGAGGGACTGCACCCCGTGGAAGAGATGACCCACGCCGGAGCAGTTTCACGAAGGACTGTGGCCCGTGGGAGGGACCCCACGATGGAGCAGAGGAGGAATGCGAGGAGTTCTTCCCCCGACAATGACACAGCGGCGTAAACAGCGCGTGATGAACTGACCGCGACCCCTATTCCCTTTCCCCCCTCTGTGCCACTCGGGAGGGGAGGTAGTATAGATAATGTTAAGCCTGGAAAGAGGGAGGGGTGGGGGGAGGTTATCTTGTTCCCTGTCTCATTCTCCTGCTAATTTTAGAAATAAATGAATAGTTTTCCCCAAGTCGAGTCTGTTTTGCCTGTAACGGTAACTTTAAGGATTTCTCCCCGTCCGTATCCCAAACCTTGAGCCATTTTTCTTATATCATCTCCTCCTATTCTCTCAAAGGGTGGGGGAGCGAGAGAGAGACTGCGTAGTCTGGTCCCGATCGGGGCTGAAATATGACAGCTGAACATCATGACTAGGGACAAGTTCGCTTGTCCTGCATGTGGGCTTCTGCTGTCCTTTCACCTCCTCAAAGGGATTCCCCACCAGCCTCCAAGAGACACCTTCAGGTGCTGGCCTGTCTCTCAGCACTGCCTCATGACAGCTTGCAGCCAGCTCCATGGAGAGGGATGCAAGATTTGCTTCTTGCTTCCTCCACTCATTATGACATCACAAAATGTCTCAGAACAGCCTTGCTATGACATCATCCTGGTCTCTCAGCATCCTAAGATCCATCCCATCTGGTGCAATGGACTCTTAAGGACTGACCTTACCTAAGTAACCTCTGACTCCATCTCCATCCACTGCTGTGTTTTGGCTGGGCTCTGCCTTTTAGGCACACGCAACTGAGAGACCTTGCTGGAGAAGACAAAGGCCGAGAGTACCTCAAACCTATCTCTTCCTCCTCTTACTAAACCCAGCAGTGCCAGTGCCCACACATTCTCTTCATTTCTTCTTGACCTTTTCCTCAAGTAGGAACAGCTGATTGTTGTGCCCCTGAACTCCCTTGCAAGTCCCAACTCTGCAGCTTTCCTAAAACCAACCCTATTTCTGAATTCCTTCTTTGTTTCAAGTCTCCGCATCCATCTCCTGTATGCTTCTTTTTTTGCCATGGAGCTTTCCCAGGAATTTCCTGCTTCCCCAAGCTTCTCTCCTGAAAATCTCTTCTTCTTTTCCTGACTGTTGGTGCAGACGGTCTTGGACTTGAAAAGCGCTGTCCTTGAAGACCAGCTCTACTGAGCTCTGCTGCCCTTCTGTGCTGCTCACATGGGCTCCCCCACTACAAATCACAAGACTAGGCCAAAGCCTCCTCCTCGGAGGTCGGGCATCTGCACTTTTCTATTTTCCTTCCTGTCACGAACCGATAAATATCCGGTTGTGAAAGGTACGAATTTCTCGGTTACAGTGTTAAAACACAACGGTGTCATACGCATATGTTGGTTCTTTTTTTCATTCACACACAAACGGTATTGGCTGGGAGAGAACGAGAAAGAGAGGAGAGAGAGGAAAATAGAAAAAAAGAGTGGAGAAAATACCACCATGGAGAGTCAGCCTCCTGAAAGTCCGTCTTATAGAGTGGGTGGGGTGGGCGCCTCAAGAGGATGACAATGCCACCACGGAGAATCGGCGTCCCGAAGGTCCGTCTGAGTGGGGTGGAGGTCCACACACGGGTTCATGCAGCGACTCTTTTTGTATTCCTTTGTATCAGCCCCCCCTTCTTGATATTTTGGGGGCCTTTACCAGTCTTTCCATCTTAGGAGGCCAGGTGCTTCCTGCCTGTGGTTTAGCTTGTGATTGCTGCATCATGCTGATCTGTCTCTGTGGTGGTGGGTGTTAGCTCTCTGCAAATGCAAGGCCCGCTTGTTCTTGGTAAGCCGTGAGGTTACCTGAAGCAAGTTGTTATCTGATGTCCAGCAAGACAGCGTCCACAATGTCATTTTGCATCCCCAAGAGCGGGCCTCCATTGTGCAGTCACTTGGCAATGCTGTGCATGCTTGGTATCGTCCAGGGCCTGAGCTCATGCACAGGGTTTGGCTCTATTCTGGGGGAAGGGTACAAAAACAAGACACCCCGTTTTGCAGTTCTTGGAATTTTTAAGCACGTGTTGCTGTTTCAGCTACAAAACCAGGATATTTGTCTGGACATTCTTTCACAGTTATTGAAGTTTTTAGCATTGTGATTTGTCGACGTTTTGCTCGGTTCCATCCATCGTTTAGTGATGTTGAGACATTAATTAACCTTTTCAGTCCCTGACAAGGGAGGTAGATTTAGATTAGATATTAGGAAAAATTTTTTTAAACTGAGGGTGGTGGAACCCTGGCCCAGGTTGCCCAGAGAGATGGTGAATGTCCCGTACCTGGTAAAATTCAAGGCCAGGTTGGATGAGGCTCTGAGGAACCTGATCTGGTTGAAGATGTCCCTGCTCCCTGCAGAGGTGTTAGACTAGACAACATTTAAAGGTTCCTTCCAAACCTAAATATTCTAGGATTCTAAAATCTCCGCTTAAATAATATTATTCTTGGCATTCGATTCCTGGGTTTTTTGATCCAAACACCTCATGTACAAATGGAGCTAGACTCCTTGTGTAGAGAGACACAATAAAGAAACCAGTTCAAAACTGTTTTTCCAAGCTCCCATCTCTATTGAACTTTTCCGGAGCAAGGTGCAGCTGCAGCATGCAGGAGGGGTTCAGGAGCCAAGAGCCCAGATGCCGCATGGGGACCTACGGCTTTTCCATTGCTCTCCGGTTTCCCCCTGCCCTTGCACCTTGTTCAGAATCAGATCCCTCTCAAGTACCCAGGTGCTGCTTCGAGCTTCAGAGAGTCAGAAGCCTCACCTCGTCTGTCAGCAACAGGATTATCTCTTCAGCCAGCTCCCTCACTGGGTTTGTATCTACCTGTGAAAAGCATCTCCAGTGAGGTTATCCCTTGTGGGTGGTGAACCTCATTGGAGGCACCTTAGACTTAGCATACAGATGAGGAGTGTGGGTTCTTGTTTATTAAACTTTACCATCCTCTCCTTCCCTTTGTTTGCAATGAAGGAAACCCTGCTGTGCCTGTGTGCAGCCAGGTCTCTCAGGAAAGCAGGTGGGAGTTGGTGCAGAGGAGCTGTCACCTCCAGCTGCAGACCTGGGTGGAGAAGTCTGATGTCAGGAAAAGTGATGCAAGTCCCAGGGGGGTGATGAGAGAAATGGTGGGGCTGGAGTGGTGAGGAATCAGGTTGTCCATGCAGTGTCTGACCTCCAGGAGGAGCTGGTCCTACCCATCCTGATACCATTAGCAAATCCCCTGCATCCATATCAACTGGACAATGCTGCAATCACTCCTTCTGACAACTGAAAAAGTAATAACATTGAAAGAAAAATAAGAAACTTAAAAATAAAAAATACTTTTGTGTTGAATACTCAGTGAAAGCTTCCCCTTTACCTACAATCTGGAGACCCTCCAATTAGCTGTCCAAGACTTTAAGACTGTAGGAAATAATTGGAAGGGACATGGCTTTTTGCATTTTAATGAGCCCCAGGGTGCATTTGGTGCTGAGACAATGAACCTCAGACACTGAGAGGAGCCTGGACAAACCCCTAAAGAAGCCAATGTCAGAAGCAACCCCTACAGTTTCAGGGAGCATTAATGGGTCCCACTGAGGATCGTTACCAACAAAGCCTCCCTGGGGGCTGGTTAGAGGAGAAAATGGGAGGCAGAGATGAGAGGCAGGCAAAGGCCATGTAAAGGTGGCTCTGAGGCTGAGTGTACCACAATGTGTTGCATGAAGACAAAGGGCCATGGCCTGACCCCCAGCCCCTGGGAAGGGAGATCCTGTGGGTCACACATTGCTCAGGGCTTTTCCTGGGGCAGTGTGATGTGGAATGGGTGGTGCCTGGTGCAGGAGTACGGTATGATGCTTATGGGTCTCTCCTTGGTAGGGTGAGGAGGCCTTCGTGTCCTGGTGCCATCAAGTTGTGGTGTCTCCTGACAGGCCTTGGTGGTCCAGGCAACAGCCATAGTGGGGGTAAAGACCTTGGCTCTGTTGGGAGCTTCTAGCCTTGCCACAGCCCTTGACCATCTCCACTACAGCCTGTCCTACAGAGTCTCACATCTGCGGCTCTTTCACTGCACGCTGTCAAAATCTTCCTTGCTTCCCTCTCCTGATCTCACCAGACCATATCCCTAACATTACCCATCTCTCTCTGTGCTCCCTAGTTGTTCCTCAAAACACGAAGACACGGACTAATCTTGATTCCCTCAGAGTGACCTGTTGTAGCACAGAACAGCATTTGGAGAGACATTTCTTTCTCTTCGTGTGAAATCTCAGCCTCCTAAGCTGTACTTTCTCCTTTTATTTTTATCTCATGTTGTTTTTCACTGTGAAGCAAAGGTCCACCGTCTCTGAAACCACCCTTCAAGCACTCTCAGGCTACTCCTACACTGCTCTGAGCCTGTCTGCCACTGGGCCAAAGATGCCCAGGTCTCTCCTTCTCTATACATAGACCATAAGCTTGAGGCTCTGAACCCTATCTTGGGAGACCTCCTGTGAGCACTCTCCGAGTCAACAGGTAAGAGCTTCAGGGTCCAGACCATGGCCTTTGAGGGTGCTAAAACTTGATGCTATGATCTTCAGGGGTAATGTGGAGCTGTCTGAGGCAGTGCCTCCCAGGCCCCCCTTGCAGTCAATGGAGCAGAGGAGAAGTTCACCTGACTTGGTTTACATGGTCACATAAAACACAGGAGGATTTGTGTCCCATATACATCTGCTCTCTCCTCTGCTGAATAGATATTAGACAAGAGATCCTAGGATAATAAAAACATTGAGGTTCAGAGCAGACCTTGGGACATCTGTAGAACCTCAAAGCAGGGTCAGGTATACGGTCACACCTGGTTGCTCAGGGCTTGGTCCCTCTGGGTCTTCAAAATCTCCAAGGATGGAGGACTTCACAATGTCTCATGGTGACCAAAGCTTGTTCCAATGTCTGGCTAGCCTCATGGTAAAAAGATGAGCCCTCCCCCTTGCTGTGAGGTGCCCCTCAGCCATCCCTTCTGCAGGCTGAACAAGCCCAGCTTCATCAGCTTTTCCTCACAGGGAAAGTGATCCAGCCCCTGACCATCTGCAGGGCCCTTCACTAAACCTGCTCCAGCTTGCCAACACCTTTCCAGTGCTGGGGTTCCCAAAACTGGACACAGTGTTCTGGATGTGGCCTAACAACCTCCACATGGAGGGGGAGAGTCCTTTTCCCCCACCATGTCCTGGCCATGCTCCTGGTCGTACAGCCCAGGGCACTGCTCTCCTCTCTTGCTACCAGGGCACACGGCTGCCTCCTGTCCAGCTCCCTGCCCACCAAGTCCTTTCCCACAGAGATGCTCTCCAGCCTGTGCCACGGCCAGGGTGAGTGCCCCGCAGGGGCAGGAACCGGCACTTGTCCTTGTGGGATCTGCCCAGGTTCCTGTCAATACACCCTCTCCTCCTCCTTGAGCCCTGTCACTAAGGAGAGGCCTGGGAGACCTTATCAGCAGAGCCTGAGGCAAAGAAGGCATCGAGTGCCTCAGCCCCGTCTGTGTCTGCAGTTATGCCCCCTCCACCCCATCACTCAGCAGCCCGTTCTTTGCTCAGCCTTCACTGCAAACTCAGTGACTGAAGCTCTTCATTTTTCTCTTGACCTTTCCTGCAGCCCCCATCAGCTCCAGGTGATTGTCAGCTTTCCTAAACACGTGCCTGTACGCTGAGGTCACTTCCAAATTTCTCCTTCATGGCCTGTCCTTGCTTCCACCTCCTGACTGTTGCGTTGTGGCTCCAATCTGTGACCCGTTCCTGAGCCAGCCCAGCCCCACTGCCCAACACACGCCCCCACGGCCCCCTCATCAGACACTGCACAGGACAGGGTGTGTTTGGGGTGGGGAAACTGCTGTCACCAGAGTTCCCCTGCCAGAGCTCAGTGTCCATCCCCATCAGCCCTCCTTCTTTTGTAGTCCCCCAGTGCCCAGATCCAGCCAAGCCCCAGCCGTGTCCATGCAAGGGCTCACAAACAGCCCTGCTCTAGGGTGGCCAAGGTCTGGGTGAGAAGAGCGGCTGGGCAGGGCTGGCTCTTCCCCCAGCACAGGTGCTGAGACCAGCAGGAGGATGGAGATGGCCACAGAGCAAAACCACCCATAAACTGGTGTGAGTGGCCAGTGCTAGAAACATCTGACAGAGGAGGCTGGGGGATGACAGGTGCCCTGGGGCACCTTCTTGGACTGTCCATGCCACCAAGGGAACGGACCAGCCTCCTCTTTCCTGCACTTGCCTGTCTCAGATGCCTTCCAGGAGACTGGGCTCTGCACCACACACCCACTGCAGCGTGTCCTTGCCCTGCATGGTCAAACATCTACGTGAACATTGGTGTTGTCCTGTGCTATGTGACAGCTGTGCCCTTGGCTCCCGAATCCCTTCTGCCTGCTGGGGCTGGGCCCCAAGCTCCAGAGGAGATCTGAGAGATGAGAGTAGGGGCAAATGACTACGTTCCAGCTGCTTTACGTATGCAATGAGCCCAGTTCGTTAAGTAAATTGGGTTTACCAGAGAGAAAAAAAGAGGTCTCAAAATTGAGAAGTTGTATGAATAATACATAATTACAATTCATATTATCACAAGTGTAAAAAAAAATACAAAATTAAAAAATAGAAGAGCAAAAGACAGACTGGGATTTTACTGCATTCCTGGGAGTTGTATATAGCTGGTGGTTCCTTATTAATGATGGAAGAAGATGCATTCATATAGTTTCCTCAGGGCATCCTTGAGATCCTGGTTCCTCATGCTGTAGATGAGGGGGTTCACTGCTGGAGGCACCACTGAGTACAGAAATGATACTGCCAGGTTCAGAAAAGGGGAGGAGATGGAGGGGGCCTTCAGGTAGGCAACCATGGCAGTGCTGACAAACAGAGAAACCACAACCAGGTGAGGGAGGCACGTGGAAAAGGCTTTGTGCCGTCCCTGCTCAGAGGGGATCCTCAGCACAGCCCTGAAGATCTGCACATAGGACACCACAATGAACACAAAACAGCCAAATGCTGCTAAGAAACTAAACACAATAACCCAAACTTCCCTGAGGTAGGTGTCTGAGCAGGAGAGCTTGAGGATGTGGGGGATTTCACAGAAGAACTGGTCCACAGCATTGCCCTGGCAGAGTGGCAGTGAAAATGTATTGGCAGTGTGCATCAGAGCATGGAGAAACCCACTGCCCCAGGCAGCTGCTGCCATGTGGACACAAGCTCTGCTGCCCAGCAGGGTCCCGTAGTGCAGGGGTCTGCAGATGGCAATGTAGCGGTCATACGCCATGATGTTGAGAAGATAATACTCAGCTGAGATCAAGAAGATAAATAAAAAGGCCTGTGCAGTGCATCCCAAGTAGGAGATGTTCCTGGTGTCCCAGAGGGAATTGGCCACGGCTTTGGGGACAGTGGTGGAGATGCAGCCCAGGTCAATAACAGAGAGGTTGAGGAGGAAGAAGTACATGGGGGTGTGGAGGCGGTGGTCGCAGGCTATGGCAGTGATGATGAGGCCGTTTCCCAGGAGGGCAGCCAGGTAGATGCCCAGGAAGAGCCAGAAGTGCAAGAGCTGCAGCTCCCGTGTGTCTGCGAATGCCAGGAGGAGGAACTCGGTGATGGAGCTGCCATTGGACATTTGCTTCCTCTGGGCATGGGAGTCTGTCAAAGCAGGAGAAGACAGTGAAGGGTCAGGACTGAGTTCACTAAGCAAAACTGACTCCATTTTTCAAGGAACCATCATTCCCCCAGCCTCTGTCCTTCCAGAAAGACCTTCGTGCAGCTCCCTGGCTGAGCCCTGGGTTCTGCTGGCTGAGGGTGCAATGGGGAGCAGAGGACTCTGCTGTGGGCTCCTGAGGAGTCAGTGCTGCTGTGCACCAACAGGCAGGTAGGAACCAGGAGTGATCTCTGTTTAAATCCCCTCATGAAATCAGTGACATTTCAGCACTGTCCCTCCCAACTCACCCGACTGCAGAGCAGAGCTGTGGGGGGGGTGGTTATGTTTCTTTTGTTCCTGCCCCCTGTCCCACCTGAGGAGGGTTTGCTGAAGGCAGACATCCCTGGCATCTCTGCTACACTGCAGGTGCCATCCTGAGGGCCCTGGGAGGCAAAGGGACAGAGCCTTGGTGCACAGGGAGGACAGACAGTATGTCCATCTGTCCTGCTGTCAGCTGCCCTGGGCTCACAGCTCTCTGAGCCAGAGGATGAGCACACTCAGCTCTTCCCCTGAAAGGCACTGGATGCTGCTCACAAGAGAGGAACCCAGTTTCAAAATGCAGATGATCTCCACACTCCCCTCTGCAGGGAAGAGCTGTCAGCTCCTGGATGCCCTAAAGATGGGGTGTCCTTAACAGACAGCCAGCTTCATCCCCACCCTCTGGACTGCATTGCCCAGAGACCCAGAGAATCCCTGCTCTGGAGCATCTCCTCCTCCTCCTCTACACTGGAGAGAGATCTCTGTGGGCTGTGGCAGCTGGACGAGACCCCTCCAGGAAGCTCCTGTTCATTGCCCTGCAGCCAGAGACTTACCGTGCAGAGGGCTGTGAAGGTTTCTCCTCCAGTGAGCTCTCAGCCCAGGCCGCCTTTAACCTCTCTCTGCCCTGCCTGTCCCCACTCAGTGCCTGCAGCAGAGCCCTCAGCCCTGCTGCGCTTGGCAGAGCAGCTGCTCCTGGGCAGAGCTGTCTCTCTGCCGTTCTGCCTCCTTGCCATGAGCTCCCTGCGTCCCAGGAGCCTGGAGCAGCTCAGCAGCAGAGGACCAGCCCAAGGATTTTAATGACCTCTCTGGTGGGTTTGGGGCCGAGTCCATGAACCTCAGACACGGTGAGGAAGTTGAGGAAACCTCTCCAGAAGTCAAAGTCAGATGCAAACTCCAAAGTTTCTTGGAGCCTTAATGGGTCCCACTGAGGGACGTTACTGACAAAGCCTCCCTGGGGCTGGTGAGAGCAGAAACCTGGAGGCAGAGATGACAGGCAAAGGCAATGTAGAGGTGGCTCTGATGCTGAGCAAATCTGAATGTGCATTATCTCTTTCTTATATTGTTTCTCACTGTGAAGAACAGCTTCACCACCACTGAAACCCCCATTGAAGCACTCCCAGGCTGCTCCTGTACTGTCTGGAGCATCCACAGCGTTGGGCCAAAGAAGCCCATGTTCCTCAGCCATCCCACACAGGTCATGTGCACCAGGTCCCAAACACCACCTCTACAGACCTCCTTTGGTCACTCTCCAGTTCCTTCCTACTTCTTTGAAATGGGGAGCCCCACACTGGGACACACCTGTCTGTGTGGGACCACAGCCGTTCTGAGATGAGTGGGACGACACCTCAGGTTGTCTGGGTGGCCCATGCTCCTCCTGGGTGGCCCATGCTGGGTGGCCCAGCCTTGTATGCAGCTGGGCTGCTTCATGGTGAGCACATATGGTGTCCCTCATAGTGCCCACCACTTTCTCCTCAGAGTCCCTGCTCAGTCAATCAGATTTCAGCCTGCCCTGATGTATTTGGTTAATCTCTCCTCTCTGCAGGACTGGACACTACTCCTTGTAAAACTTCCAGAGGTTTCTGTTGGCCAAAGCCCAGAGTTTCTCCAGGTTCCCCTGCACTGAGCCAGCTGTTCATGTTTGTGTGCAGATGGCTCACCATGATGGTGGTGTCTCTCACAAGGTAACAGCAGGAGGAGTTGCAGGGCACTACAAATAACACCTCCGGGAGAAACTGTGGGGTCTGGGGGATCTACAAGTCACAAGGCCACAGGCCTGTGCTCGGAGGGGAAGTTTCCCTTTATGGGAGAGAGCAGCAGGAGGGCCTGGAGTTCTGCCTGGGGACAATGAGTCAGCTGAGAGCTGAGTGGTCAACATGAGAGGGCAGAACATGGGCAACACTGTGGTTGGTGGATGTCTGGTGGTGACGCCTTGGTCAGGAAAAGGAAGTAGATGAGGCCTTCTTCAGGGAATTGGAAGAGGGCTCATGTTTGCAGGCCCTGGTCCTAAAAGCAGATCTAAACTATCCCAGTATTTTGTGAAGGGGCAACATAGCCAGGTGCAAGCCATCCAGGAGGTTTTTGGAGCACATTGATGGCATTTTCCTGACAAGGGTGACTGAGCAGTCAGTGGGGTGAGCTGCCCTGTGGGACTTCATGCTTACAAACAAGGAAGAGGTGGTCAGAAATGTAAAAGTCAAGGGTAAGAAGGTAGAACTGAGGTTCTGGGGCTTGAGGAGAAAAGCCATTGTACTTCTCCACATAAGATACAATTTTTTTAAGAGAAGAGTAAAGTAGCTGGGTTTCATTCTCCAGCAAGAGGAGTGTTGTTTACTTGAGGAACACACTAAAACCAGTCAAAATCTTTCTGGGTCAGTTACTGAAACCGAATGTGAGCCCTTTCAGGAGCTGCAGGATTCTGCCAACCCTGAATAGCTGCTTTTGAGGAGATGGCAAAACCACAGTCTACTGCTGAAGATGCTGGAGAACTCATCCACTGAACAGCAGACAAGGTAAAGGCATTTGAGCTTTTGCAGCAAGGATTTTTGTCTGCACCTGCTCTGGGACTGCCAGACTACGGTCAGCTATTTACCTTGTTTCTGTATGAGGGTCCCATAACTCAGGGATCCTTTGCCTGCATCCCTACATCAGCTGCCACAGCACCTTTAGGGGATCAGAGTGAAAACTGGATGCTTTGCCGCCCTCCCGTGGTACAAATTGAATCAGGAAATTGAAATGCTGCTGTCACAGCACCTTGCCCAGGCAGTCACTGCAGTGAGTACATCGTGATGAGCTGATTCTCTTAAGAGTGGAAAACAGGAGAGTTAAGGGATGTAACACACTGCCCCCTGCTCCTGCGCTCCCTCCGCCTGGGGAAGAAAACCCACGTCACAGTAGTGTGGTAACAACCTGCCAGCCGAAAAGAGTCAAACATATTTAACAAATGTGCCACTTCCAGATTCGGATCTTGAGCTATGTGTCAATGGCCTTCATGTGATCTGAGCAGGAAACAGGTGACAGGCCATTCAGTAATTCCGGAAAATGAAGGAGTGGAGGCTTCACCACTAGGCCTGGATCTGAGTGCCCACGCAGCAGAGCTGATTGCATTAACAAAGACTTGTAGCTGTCCAAAGAAAAGATGGTAAATATTTTTTCTGATTGTCAGTGTTCATTAGGAGTATGGCATGCCACTGGGCAGGGAGAGAAGGAGCGTGAGTGTATAACTGCTTGTGGGAGTAAGTACGGAACTGTTAAAAAGTAAACAATTGCCACAAAAGCTCGCTGCCATTCATCAACCTATCATTCAATGCTGGTGAAAGGACAAAAGAAGAAATAAGAAATTATGGAGTGGATGTTGCAAGTAAAAGCGCAGCACGACTGTCGCACAAACCACCGGGCTTACCAGCAGTCCAACAGTCCGACCTGGCGATGTCTGCTCCTGAACAGATGGATTTGAGTGCTCCTGCTGAAGAAATTGACTTTTATTGGTGAAGAGACCAAAGACTCCCAAGGAATAGGAAGAGCAGACATGCAACACCTGTCTATTTTGTGTAAGGAATATCTGATTCCATAGCACAAATACATCACCATCTAGGGCATTCTGGGACTGCTGCACTAGCCCAGACACCACTGAAAAATTGATTGCGCCTGAATTCATGTCACAGCCAAACGGGTAACTGGATCTTGCACACACTACTATGAACTTTAATGAATACGTAGCAAAGACCTCAAGAAACAAAAAAACTGTCGGGATGGTCAGCTGACGCCATCTGACTGGGCTTGTGCAAAGCATTGTACACTGTCTCACTTGACATCCTTCTCTCTGAACTGGAGAGACATGGGTTTGATGGACGGACCACTCGGTGGATAAGGAGTTGGCTGGATGGCTGCACTCAGACAGTGGTGGTCAACGGCTCCATGTCCAAGTGGAGACCGGTGATGAGTGGTGTCCCTCAGGGGTGCGTGTTGGGCCCGGCCCTGTTCAATATCTTTGTCAGCGACATCGAGAGTGGGATAGAGTGCACCCTCAGCAAGTTCGCTGACGACACCAAGCTGTGTGGTGCCATCAACACACTGGAAAGGAGGGATGCCATCCAGAGGGACCTGGACAGGCTGGAGAGGTGGGCCTGTGCCAACCTCATGAAGTTCAACCAGGCCAAGTGTAAGGCACAAATACAGGCTGGGCGAGACCAGCCCTGAGGAGAAGAATTTGAACATGTTGATTAATGAGAAGCTCAACGTGAGCCGACAATGTGTGCTTGCAGCCCAGAAAGCAAACTGCATCCTGGGCTGCATCAGGAGTGGTCAGCAAGACAGGGAATGTGATTCTCCCTCTCTACTCTGCTCTCATGAAACCTCACCTGGAGTGCTGCATCCAGCTCTGGTGCCCCAGACAGAAGGAGGACATGAAACTTTTGGAAAGATTCCAGAGGAGGTCACGAAGATGATCAGAGGGCTGGAGCACCTCTCCTGTGAGGACAGGCTGAGAGAGCTGGGGTTTTTCAGTCTGAATAGGAGAAGAAAAGGCTCTGGGGAGACCTGATAGCAGTCTTCCAGTACCTGAAGGGGGCCTACAGGAAAGACTGGGAGAAAATCTTCAGCAGGGCCTGCTTTGATAGGACAAGGGGTGATGACTTTAAAACAAAAGAGGGTAGATTCAGATTCAATCTAAGGAAGAAATTCTTTATTGTAATGGTGGTGAAGCACTGGAGGAAATTTCCTGGAGATGCTGTGGATGCCCCATCTCTGGAAGTGTTCAAGGCCAGTTTGGATGGGGCTTTGAGCAACCTGATCTAGTGGAAGGTGTCCTTGCCCATGGCTGGCGGGGGTGATCTTTAAGGTCTCTTCCAACCCAAACCATTCTATGATTCCATGCTACTTTTCAATGACTCCCTAGGCAGTTCGAAGCTCTGTGGGAAATATTTGGATGGTCCTTGTGTTGCATTACACAAAACATGAGCCATCTGAAAAGACCATCAGAAGCTTTATGAGCAGCAGAAAACATCAGCCACAAGTAATTTTCTGTCTCTGCTCAAAACCTGTACACCACATCCAGAATGCTTGCCCAAGTTTTGGTTCCCTGCAATGCCAGAGACATTGGCCAGTTGGAAGCCACAAAAGTTCAACTGAGAGCTACAAAGATGGTCAGGATTGGAGCAGCTGCCCTGTTAGGACTGACTGATGGAGCTGGGCTTGTTCACCCTGGAGAACGGAGGGCTTTGAGGGGAGGAGGTAACAGACTTGTACCACCTACAGTTAGGGTTATAAGAAGCCACTTTGATGAAAGGGAGGAGCACAGGAGGCAAGGAGTGAAAAGAAGAGAGGGTCAGGCTCAGTGTAGGGAGACACTTCTGCAACACGCGGACAGTGAGACGTGGGAAGCCATTTCCTGGAGAGTGTGTGCTTCATCCATCCCTGGAATTTTCTCAAACACATCTGGATAAAACCAAGAGCAACCTGTTGTGATCCTGCTTTGAGTAAACTCTTACTCCACAGATATCTTGCCAGGTCCCTTCCAGCCTAAAGGACACTTTCATTCCTCCCCCTTCATGTCCTCAACATTAGGGCAAGCACGCAGATTCCCTCTGACTGTGGAAACAATTCGCATCAGGTACAAGGCTGCACCACAGGCACCCCAAACAGCCCCAATGACATCTTTGGCCTCAGCTTTAATTTACTGGGTCCTTTTCCCCCACACAAGTTCTTCACTTTCATCATCTTCATGGCTTCCAAGACATCCAGCCCACCCTGTCTGGCTGTGATGGAGTTAATTATTTTCATAGCAGTCCAAATAGTTGCAATTTTGGGATCTGTGACCAAAACAGTGTTGGTAGTGCATCACTGTTTTAGCTGTTGCTGAACAGTGCTTGCACAGTGCCAAGAATTTTTCTATTCCTCACACGTCCCTGCCCGTGAGCAGGCTGGAGGTGGACAAGTAGCTGGGAGGGGACACAACCAGGACAGCTGGCCCCAGCCGTCCACAGGTTTATTCCATAGCACATGATGTCATGCTCAGCAATACAAGCTGGAGGAAGAAGCAAGAGCGGGTCATTTGGAGTTATGACCTTTGTCTTCCCAGGTAACCATGACTTGTGATGGAATCCTGCTTTTCTGAGCACCTGTCTGCCAATGGGAAGTCGTGAATGAATTCCTTCTCTGGAGAAGGTCAGAGGTGTTGTTTTGATTCTCTTCACAGCCTAAAGCACCACATGCGTCAGGAGATATTTCATAACACGTCAAAGGGCATCATACTCCTCTGGACCAAAAAATGGAGTCTCAAATGTAATGGCATCCCAACACTTGTGTTCAGGGATCTGATCAAAACACCCATCTCCATTTCTGTCATGGTGGTTGAGTTTGCTCAAGTAACCCTTGAGTTGATCCCCATCCACTGCTGGTTGTTCACCTCCACAGGAAGAGAACACAGGGGGCATCCCCTCGAAACAGAAGACCTCCATAATCATCCTCCTGACAGTCTCTCCAGCAGAGCCTCTATTCCTGCATTACACAACTCCATGTGAGCAAGCTGTCCCATCTCATTGCATTCCAACACTTCACAGCTGTGTGACGAGCCCTGGGGCTCCAGCTCCTCCTGCCTGTGACCCATCTCCTGGCTGTGCACATTTGGGCTGCAGCAGCTCAGCCGTGGCACCAGGCTGGAGTGCAGATTTCTCAGAGGGAAACCTGAGCAGTGACCCTGAGCAGCAGACCATTGTACATCAAGCTGTGCTGCGCTGCACGTGCAGCTGAGGCCCCTTCCAGCCCCAGGATACAAATGAAGGAAACTATGACTTGTATGAGTCAGTTGAACCCCCTCCCTCAGCAGGGGTAGAGGAGATCCCTGACTGTCCCTGTCTGTGTGTCCTGTCTAAAGATGGGCCAGGAAAAGTTGGTGTTTAACTATCTCTCAGCAGGGAAATGCCACAGCTGGAAAGAAGCCTCTCTCCCCAGCTGAGGCAGAGATAATCAGGGTTTCCTTAAGCCTGTTTCACAGGGACAGCTGGAGGGAGCCCCGAGGGGACAGAGGAAGTGCTGCCTTGGGCTGGGCCTCTGCTGCTGAGCTGGGCTGGGCTCCTGGGATGGAGGGAGCTGCTGGTAACAGGGCAGCGCTGCAGAGAGACAGCTCTGCCCAGGAGCAGCTCCTCTGCCAAGCGCAGCAGGGCTGAGGGCTCTGCCTGCAGGAGCTGAGGGGAGAGGAGCGAGGCAGAGAGAGGTGAAAGGCAGCCTGGGGTGGGAGGACAGAGAAGAGCTAAATTGGAGAAAAATCTTCACAGTCCTTTACAGGGTAAGTCTCTGGCTCCGGGGCAACTCATGTGTGGTTCCTCTTAAATCTGGCACATCCTGTACTCTATGGGATCTGTCAGGAGGACTCTCACAGTTTCCCCAGTGTAGAGAAAAAGTACGTGCTTTGGAGCACAGCTTCCCTGCTGCGCCATCAGAGGGACAGAGCATGTCGGCTGTCTTCTCCCAGGGATAGCTGCCGGGTGGGAAGCCGGGTGTGCACTCAGGGGTGCCCAGGGCTGTCCTTCAGAGCAGGGTCCCTGCGCCCCAGGGTGCTGTGTGCCATGTAGGGACTCTGTGTGATACCAGGATCAGCACTCAGGTTGCCCAGGGAGCTCCCAATAGTTTTCCAGGGAGATACTGTGGGTGGAAGAAGCAACTCCTGGCAGTAGAGTGTCCTTTATCTGTGAAGAGGTTGCTGCGTTGGTCTAGGCTGCTCACAGCTCCAGATCACCCCAGGACGTTTCTGAGGGGGCTTTTCAAGAGCAAGGTCAAGGCAGAGTGTGCCTTAAAACTCAGGAGCTTTTTCAGTTTGTGGTTTCAGTTTCCTATTTAGAGGAGGATGAGAGGTGAAAAAAGGGAGAAGTAGAAAAGGAGCTGTCAAGCTCGGACAAGTCCTTGAGACCCCTGAGCTGTAACTGTGAGTGGTCAGTTGGTCTGCTAAGAGCCTCCTCAAGTGCCTTCAGCCACTCCTCTGCCCAGGGACAGCACCAGCATCACCCTTGCTGCACCCAGCAGGGTTGTCCTGCCCTGGCCTTTGGAACCTCCAAACAGGAACAGGCACTTAGCCAGCGCCCTGCAAACAGGCAGGTGTGTGTAGGGCCAGGGTGAGTGCACAGAGGGTGGGATGGGGTCTGTGAGTACTGACAGGGATAAGACATGGCACAGGGAAACACCTCCCAGGAGGGAAATCCCCAGGCATCACAGTTACGATCAAGGAATGAGGGGAAAATAAACGCAGATATGTTGTGGGAGGAAGAATTCGGAAATCTCTGTAGCATCCCCTCCAGGGCAGACCCCTTCCTCTGAGCAAGCCCCCTGGCCTCCTCTCCCACCCACCCAAGCCTCTGCCCTCAGGGCTGTGGGGTCCCAGCCATGAACCCCCTCCTCTGCAGCCAGAGCTCCAGCAGAGCCGTGCTGCAGCTCTCCAGCCACGTGCCCACTGCCCTCTGCAGAGCACAGGGGCTGAGAGCAGCTGCCCGGCAATGGTGGTGTCGGGGAGGGGGCACGCACAGCTGGGGGAGGGGGACGCTGTCCCCAGTGCCCGCCTGCCTCTGCCCTGTCCTCTCTCAGCCGCACCCTGGCTGTATTTGCCCTTGTGCCTCCACCTCTCTGTGCTGTTGCTGCTGGGATCTTGTTCTTGCTGTCAGGCTGTCTGGGGAGGGGAGTTCCAGCTGCAGAGTCCCCCCTGATCTTGTGGGGCCTTTCCTGCAGCTGTGTCCATGGGAACAAGTGTCCCAGCTTTCACCTGTGGGGCTGTGGGCACTGCAGGCTGTGGGGCTGGGGCATCAGCTGCTTTTCCCTCGTGAGATACCATTGTGAAAACACTTACATAAATTTTTAGGTGTCCTTCTATGCTGTGAGTTTCCCCCAAGCATGCCAAACTGTCTCTTACCATCTTTGTGTTATCTGAAATTCCCATGGATAAGCACAGAGATGCTATGACCAAAGAAATGCTGTTGAGCTGGGCTAGAAGAGAGATGCTGAGACCTTGAGTAAGGGTGAGAAATTTAGTGCTCTGCAGTGGATCCCTGTGCTCTCAGCAGTGTCTGCTGGCATCTCACAAAAACATAGCAGTGTACTCGCCCTCAAACTCAGAATGCTGCAAGCCCAGATCACCTGTGACTGATGGACAGAGCAGCTCCCCTCACTCTGCTCTAAGCCAGAGGCAATCCTCTTCCTGGGCAGGATTCACTCTGTTCTCCCTGAGTGCAGAAGAAATGCTGAGACTTACTCACATGCTAAAACAGTCTTCAAAAAAGATGAGAGGTTTTTTTCAATTTTTTGAGTTTCCATCTGCTTTTCCTACCATCCTCATTCCTTAGAACAGGGAGTGCAGATGCTGACAAGCCCTTCTGCATTGGGGTGGTTTCATCTGGCAAAGTCGAACACCAGAGCTGCCCCCTGCTTCCACCGTTCCCATGAACTCACTGCTGCAGAGCAGGGCTGACACCTGGACAGCCAGTGGGCAGAGGCCCAGCTCCTCACGGCACATTCAGGCAGCACCAAACCAGAGCTTCAGCAACAGAGATGAAGGAAGGTCTTCAGGAAATGAAAAAAAAAAAAGGGGACAGAGTTTTTAGGAAGGGAAGAGTCTGTACAAAACTTCTTTAGTTTGGCTCAGAAAAGTCTCTCTGAGCTTCCAATGACTTTTCCTCCTTACAGGGGTTCCCATGCCCAGAGAAAGGAAATGCCAAACGGCAGCTCCATCACCGAGTTCCTCCTCCTGGCGTTCGCAGACACACGGGAGCTGCAGCTCTTGCACTTCTGGCTCTTCCTGGGAATCTACCTGGCTGCCCTCCTGGGCAACGGCCTCATCATCACTGCCATAGCCTGTGACCACCGCCTCCACACCCCCATGTACTTCTTCCTCCTCAACCTCTCCCTCCTTGACCTGGGCTGCATCTCCATTATTCTTCCAAAATCCATGGCCAATTCCCTGTGGAAAACCAGGGCCATCTCCTACACAGGATGTGCTGCACAGGTCTTTTTGTTTTTCTTTCTGATGTCAGCAGAGTATTCTCTTCTCACTGTCATGGCCTATGACCGCTATGCTGCCATCTGCAAACCCCTGCACTACGGGACCCTCCTGGGCAGCAGAGCTTGTGTCCACATGGCAGCAGCTGCCTGGGGCAGTGGGTTTCTCAATGCTCTGCTGCACACTGCCAATACATTTTCACTGCCACTCTGCCAGGGCAATGCTGTGGACCAGTTCTTCTGTGATATCCCCCAGATCCTCAAGCTCTCCTGCTCAGACACCTACCTCAGGGAAGCTGAGCTTGTTGTAGTTAGTCTCTTAGTATACTCTGGGTGTTTTGTGTTCATTGTGGTGTCCTATGTGCAGATCTTCAGGGCTGTGCTGAGGATCCCCTCTGAGCAGGGACGGCACAAAGCCTTTTCCACGTGCCTCCCTCACCTGGCTGTGGTCTCCCTGTTTTTCAGCACTGCCATGTTTGCCTACCTCAAGCCCCCCTCCATCTCCTCCCCATTGCTGGATATGGTGGTGGCAGCTCTGTACTCGGTTATGCCCCCAGCAGTGAACCCCCTCATCTACAGCATGAGGAACCAGGAGCTGAAAGACTCAGTGAAGAAGCTGATTCAATCAGCTCTTTCTCAGGAGCATTAAGATGCCCATGCCTCTACAGAAGTGATTGCAAATTCTCCTGTGTTTTGGACTTTTTATCTGTGATAAGCCTGTTTCCCCATGCCTGCATGCACTCCACTTCACCAGAGGCATGGACCCAGCCTGTCTGACCCCGTGGTCTGTTCACGTGTGTCTGACACAATGGTCCAGCTAGCCTCCCATGTTGCATCACTGTAATAACAGAGAGTTTCTACAATATCAGTGTCTGGAGGTTGGGCTCTTCTTCCAAACCTGAGGTCAGGCTGAAGGAGTTGCCCCCATACTGCCGTACTGCTGTGCTGGGGTTCTCCATGGGATGAGGGGAGGAGGGTGTGGGGCAAGGTGTTTGAGAATGGGCCTGGGCTTAGCCTTAACATGTGGGTGTCTGGTTCCCCTGGAGAAGGTGAATGATGGACATTCCACACAGGGATCTGCCTGGGACTGTCACCCCATGGCTTCCTCACCACAGCCCCTCACTCTGCAGAGCAGGGCCACCAGCTCAGGGCCATGTGGAGAGCACGGGGAGGGGTCAGGACCAGCAAGTCAGGTCAGCATGGACACACTGCCCTTGGGAAAGACTCTCTGGGGGCAAGGACATCCCTGGAGATAAGCAAAGGAGCAACTCTGTGCTTCCAGGAGGGGATCAATGTCTAAGAGAAATCTATTTCTGAATGCAGCAGCTCGGGGCAGCTTTCTCTATTGCTGGGGAGCCGCAGCAGCCTGAGGAGCCCTTGGGCCAGGAGTCTTTTCCTGGGAGAGCAGCTGGCACGGAGGGGTTTGCTGGCAGTGGAGAAGAAGGATGTCTGGGAGACAGGCACAAGGGACACATGGAGACACTGTCCTCTGTCTCTTCAGACACCTGAGACACCTCTGTTTTCTTCCTTCACTCTCTGTGCTTGGCTGGACCTCAGGAAACATTCATGAGCATGGAAGAAGCACAAACCTCCTCGACTGAGTTCCCATCACTGGAAACTTGGGACAGCGTGGGGTCAGAGTGAGGTGGGGAAACAGGGGTGGAGATGGTCTCTTTGTTGAAACTGGAACCCCCCAACAGAACTGAAATCCTTTTCCTTTCTACTCTGGCTGCTGTTTCTTCCAGTGAGACCCCTAGGAGTACACCAGTTCCTTACAGCCACAAGGCTTTTTTCCTATTCCCCACTCTCCATAGAGGCTGGGAGGTGTCCTACTGCTCTCCTGCACTCAGTATCACACACCCTCACATCTCAGTGCTCCCAGGAATGGCTGTCAGCATCCCATGAGGGAAAGGATCCCCCTGCCCAGGGTATGGGGTCACTCCTAGATCATCCTGCTCAATGAAACACGTCCAGGTCTTTCACAGTTGTCTTAACACTGGATTTTCAACCTGTAAGCAGTGCCTCTGACTTCCTACTTCACCAGCTCACAGGGACAGCAACCTTATCTCCTCATTCCTTCATGGTCTCTTCAGAGATGGCCCTCAGTGGGGCCCACTGACATCCCCAGAGACTTGGAGGTTTGCTGCTGCCTTTGACTGCTCTAGAGGCCACTTGAATCCACTTTCGGTGCCTGCAGTTCAGGAATTGGCACCAGAGGGCTCATTAACATGCAAAATGCCCTAACAAGCCAAGTCTCTGGGCATAATTCAATTCCTCCATTCAGTTCCTGCCTGTCCACCATCTCCTGTTCCAGAAATGCTCCCATCAGCCCTGGGTCACATTTCCCAGTCCCATGTATGGGCTTCAGGTGCCCCTGGGTATCCTGGAGGCATTGGCCACCTCTGTGTGGGCAACTGCATCAACCCCTGAATGAAGATATCAGGAA
Source organism: Otis tarda (assembly GCA_026413225.1). Lineage (NCBI taxonomy): Eukaryota > Metazoa > Chordata > Aves > Otidiformes > Otididae > Otis > Otis tarda. The sequence goes on from CM048590.1 coordinate 956,406, forward strand.
GAACTTGAAATGTCTAGAAGAGACATTGGGGTAACAAATGTGTAAGAAGACTTCATTCTGAGAACTTGGACACTGTTCTGTACAGTCTCATATTTCTTTTCCGTCAACCATGGACAATGATGAACAAGCTGTTGACACGTTCCCTCAAGATAAATATAGATTTACACATATGATTTCTTCTAACTGGTAATATTTGAGGTTTCTCAAGTAACCTCTGATCCGATTCCTATCCATCATTGGTTGTGTTCCTATAGAGTCCTGCCATGAGGCACAATGGCCTAGGAGAATTTGTTGGTGAAATATGAGGCAAAGAGGACATGAAGTTTCTCAGATCTATCTCCATCTACTCTTACTGAATTCAGCAGGGTCCACATATTATCTTTATTTCTTCCTTAATTGTTTCTAAACGAGTAAAATCTTATTATAAAGCCCTTGAACTCCCTTTCAAATTTCAACTGAGTTTTGAAACAGATAATACCTGTGCTTGGAGGATGCTGTCCTTCAAGACCAGGTACATTGAGCTTTGCTGTCCATCAGTGCTGCTGACCATGGGATCCCCACTAGAACTCCCCAGAATATGCCAAATTCTGCTCCACTGATGACCAGAATCTGCAGACTTCTACTGTTGTTCCACACTCGTCCAAGCACCTCAGATCTCCCTATTTCAGGGTCACAACAGCCAATCTTCACACCACGGACAAGCTCCTCATTCTCTGTAAATATCAGATCCAGATTTGCATTGCCCTTGTTGACCCATCTGGCAGCTGTGACAATAAGCTGTCCTAAAGCCACCTGGAGTGTTTGCGTGCTGCTGTGTTCCTCTTCCAGAAATTCCAGGGTCATTAAAGTCCCCATGGAGGCCCGGGCTTCTACATCCAGAAACTTCCATGGGGTGCTCAGAAAAGACAACGGCAGATACTCCATTAAGCCAAACAAGAGCCAGCAATGTGCACTTGTGGCCCAGAGAGCAAATCACATCCTGGGCTGCATCAAGAGGAGCGTGGCCAGCAGGTGGAGGGAGGTGATTCTCCCCCTCTACTCTGCCCTGGTGAGACCCCACCTGGAGTACTGTGTCCAGTTCTGTAGTCCCCAACACAAGAAGGACATGGACCAGTTGGAGAGGGTCCAGAGGAGGGCCACGAAGATGATGAGGGGGCTGGAGCACCTCTCCTATGTGGACAGGCTGAGAGAGTTGGGGCTGTTCAGCCTGGAGAAGAGGAGGCTCCAGGGAGATCTGATAGCGGTCTTCCAGTACCTCAAAGGGGACCTACAAGAAAGATGGGGAGAAGCTGTTCAGCAGGGCCTGTTGTGATAGGACGAGGGGTAATGGTTTTAAAATAGAGAGGGGTAGATTTAGATTGGATATTAGGAAAAAACATTTTTACAATGAGAGTTGTAGAATACTGGAACAGGTTTCCCAGAGAGGTGATGGATGCCCCATCCCTGGAAATGTTCAAGGCCAGGCTGGATGAAGCTCTGAGCAACCTGATCTAGTCAGGGATGTCCCTGCTCCTTGCAGGGGGGTTGGACTAGATGACCTTTGAAGGTCCCTTCCAACCCTAACCATTCTATGATTCTAAGAAAGTTGGAGAGGGTTTTTTGACAAGGATATGTAGTGATAGGACAAAGAGTAATGACTTCAAAAGGAACAGACTAGCTTCAGATGAGATATAAGGAAGCAATTCTTCACTACAAGGATGGTGAACCACTTAAAGACTTTGTCCAGAGAAGCTGTGGATGCCCCATGCCTGGAAATGTTCAAGATCAGATTGGCTGGGGCTTTGAGCAACATGGTCTAGTGGAAGATGTCCCTGCCCAGGGCAGGCACCAGGTGGTCTTTAAGTTCCCTTCCAACCCAAACCATTCTATGATTCCAGGATTTTATGATGTCAAAAACCACAGGCTCCAGCTCATCCTAGCTGAGGGCAGCAGTGCACATTTGGGCTGTAGCACCTCAGGTGTAGCGCCAGGCCACGCTCTGATTTTCCTTAGGGAAACTTGGGGCCAAGTGTCCAAGACCTCCTATTTGCAAAGGTTTTACTTCAGAGCAGAGACATGCCAGAGTCAACAGTGATGGAAATACAAATCTGAAATTGGATGCCAAGAGATTGAGCAAATGTTGTGGGCCCCAAGGACAGAGAGATACAAGGCTGAAAAGAGCAGATCTGGAAAGAGGTGTGTTTGCTGTCAGTGGTGTCTCTGCTGCCCCTGAGGGCCTTTGGTGAAGGAGAAGCTGTTCTCTATGAATGGCAAGGTGCTGCTGACAGGCCCACTGTGAAAATTGTTGGTCTGCTCCTTGACTCTGTCATCAAGGGGGCCCAGCAGCCTGAGAAGGCAGACACATGAGTGGAGACCCCAGTGTGCTGTGCCTTGTGTTCCTGGACTACCCAACATCCGATGGATTGAGCAGGGACAGACCTTGCCCACTGCAGTGGTGGCAATCAGTGGCTCGCACACAGGCACCGAGCCTGTCTGCAGGGCTGTCTGGGCTGTCTGTCACACGCTCGCTCTGAATGGGGATGGCTTTCCTGTGCTGCACCTGCCAGCCGCAGGTGGCTGTGTGTGAGAGCCTTGGCAGCTCACGTAACGCTACAGGCCTCGATTTGGACATTAAACAGAGGAACTGCCCGGAATTCGATTGGGCAATGTTGGGGTGAAAACCTGTCCTTGTAGTCAATGGAGATGTAGTCAACTGGGCCAATGGAACAGACAGAGAGGAACCTGGCTCTCCCTGTGACACAGGATGCTGTTTGGTCAGATGGCAGCACAGGCTGCCAAGAAAATAGTCAACAGGGACAGTGCAGTTGTCTTGCACATGCCTTGGACAACCTCTGGTGTGTCAAATGCCACCAGGTATTTCACCTGAACAGCCAGCTCCTGACCTCCATCTTCATTAATTACCATGGGAGCTGAGACAAGGAGCTCACGTGCAGGTGCCTATAAAATGGACGCCTGAAGGGAGGCCAGAGGAATCCCATGTCCTGTGGGTTTGTGAACAGGCATGGGAGGGAGCTGAGCCCCCTTCCAGTGCCAGCAACAGAAACGCAGGGAGAGATGCTTCGATTGACTCAGCTGAATCCTATCCCTCACCAGGAGCAGAGAAGATCCCTGCCTGTCACTGTCTGTGTGTCCTGCCTAATAATAAGAAAAGAAAGAAAAGGTGATTTTTAGACCTATCTGCCACTGAAAGTAGAAAATACACTGCTGGAAAGAAGCGTTTCTCTGCAGCTGAGGGACCATCAGTGCTGGCTTCATGCTGTTTCCCAGCAGGTTCCCCTGCAGCCCCAGGGACAGATGGAGGGAGCCCAGAGGGGACAGAGAAAGTGCTGCCTTGGGCTGGGCCTCTGCTGCTGAGCTGGGCCGGGCTCCTGGGATGGAGGGAGCTGCTGGTAACAGGGCAGCGCTGCAGAGAGACAGCTCTGCCCAGGAGCAGCTCCTCTGCCAAGCGCAGCAGGGCTGAGGGCTCTGCCTGCAGGAGCTGAGGGGAGAGGAGTGAGGCACAAAGAGCTGAAAGGCAGCCTGGGGTGGGAGGATGCCAAGAGGTCGGTGAGGGAGAAATCTGCACAGCGCTTGGCACAGTACGTCTGTGACTGCACGGCAATGCAGCTGCCGTTGCTGGAGGGATCTTCTGGAGTTGGCACCCAGCCTGCCCAGGGAGCTCCCCACGGCGCTGCGGAGAGAAGCCGTGGGTGGACAGAGTGACCCTCGTCAGGGCAGGGTCCTTCTGCTGTTGAGAGGGTGCTGCATGGATGAGGGCTACTCGCAGCTCCAGATCACCACCAGGACATCTCCAAGGGGACTTTTCAAGAAGCATTTCAAGTGAAGGGCTTCTTATGTGAAGGTTTTTCACATTCCTGCTGTGGCAGTGGGCAACGGTGCTGTTTCTTTCAGATCTGGATGAATGATTGACACTCCTGCAGCATTACAGTGAGTTGGCAGCAGGTTCTCAGGGAACCTGATGAAGTCCTTCACCCATCCTTTTGCCCACAGAAAGCATCAAGGTCACCTTTATGGTCTCCTCAGATTTCCTCTGGTCTGCTCCTTAGGACTTGCCAACTCACAGAGGGCCCTGGCCAGGGCCTGGCTGCCAGGAGGGGTCTGCAGGGCAGAGCTGAGCACACAGAGTGTGGGATGGGGTCTGTGAGCACAGGAAGGGACATGGGGACTGAGAAACAGCTCCCGGCAGGGATGGCTCCAAGCAGCAGAGACCAGGGCAGGGGGTGAGAGGAAAGTGCTGGCAGCAAAGGCTGAAGGGGATTTGGGCACGTCCCTGTCAGCCCTTCAGTGAACATGCTTTTTCCCAAGCCAAGCACCTCCGCTCTCCTCTCCCAAGTGCCCATCTGTCCCTCCCTGGCCTTGCTTCCCTTGGCAGAAGCACTGGGGCATTTCTCCTCGTTTCTCCACCCCTCCCTGGTGCTGCTGCTCTTGTTTTCGGGCTCTCTGGGAAAGGGGGTTTCAGCTGCACCTCAGCACCTGACCCTGCAGGGCCTGCCATGCACATGTTTGCGTGGGGGCAAGGTTCCCAAGCCCCCTCCCGACCTGAGGGGCTCTGGGCAGAGCACTCCATGGCATGGGGATAAGGCTGACCGTCCGTTAAGGACAGTTAATTACTGCCCATTTTGAGGGCATCCAGCAGAGCAGAGATCTTGCCTGGGGAGGGGAGACTGGAGATGATCTGCACCTTGTAACCGGATTCACCTGTTCCCAGCACTATCCAATTTCCTTCCAGGGGCACATCTGACCATCACCCAGAGCAAAGAGGTGTGAGCTAGGAGCAAGACTGATGGACAGACCAGCTCTCCTCCACCTGCTCCAACTGCCTGTCCCTTTGCCTCTCAGCACGCTCAAGATCGCACTTGTAGTGAGCAGAAATACCAAGGATGTCTGCCTTCAAAATACGCTCCTCAGATGGGAGAGCAACAGGCACAAAATAAACAAAACCAAACCCCCGCGCTTGATTCTGCAGTTGTGTAAACTGGGAAGGACAGTGCTGAAAAGCCCTGGGAAATCAGGAGTAGATTCACCCTGAGATCGCTCCTGGTTCCTCATTGGCTGTTGCTGCACAGGAGGACGGACTCCTTCACAGAAGAGTTCCCTGCTCCCCACTGCACCCCACACCAGCACAAAGCAGAGATCGAGCCAAGGAGCTGCACGAAGGCCCTCCTGGGAAGAGAGAGGCCGTGTGGGCTGTTTCTCTGAGAAACGGAATTGGTTTTGCTCAGAGAAGTCTCCCCTCACTTGTCGTTGCCTTTTCCTCCTTGACCAGGCCATTTACACAGACTGAGCAGATGTCCAACAGCAGCTCCATCACTGAGTTCCTCCTCATGGTGTTTGGTGACACACGGGAGCTGCAACTCCTGCACTTTGATCTCTGCCTCAGCATCTACCTGGCTGCCCTCCTGAGCAACGGCCTCATTGTCACTGCCATAGCCTGCGACCACCGCCTCCACACCCCCATGTACTTCTTCCTCCTCAACCTCTCCCTCCTTGACCTGGACTCCATCACCACCACTTTCCTCAAAGCCATGGCCAATTCCCTCCGGGACACCAGGGACATCTCCCACTTGGGATGTGCTGCACAAGTATTTTTCTTTCTCCTTTTCTTGTCAGCAGAGTGTTGTCTTCTCACCATCATGGCCTATGACCGCTACGTTGCCATCTGCAGACCCCTGCACTACGGGACCCTCCTGGGCAGCAGAGCTTGTGTCCACATGGCAGCAGCTGCCTGGGGCAGTGGGTTTCTCTGTGCTGTGCTGCACACTGCCAATACATTTTCACTGCCACTCTGCCAGGGCAATGCTGTGGACCAGTTCTTCTGTAAAGTCCCCCAGATCCTCAAGCTCTCCTGCTCAGACTCCTGCCTCAGGGAAGTTGGGCTTATTGTGGTCAGTGTCTTCGCATTCTTTGTCTGTTTTGTTTTCATTGTGCTGTCCTACGTGCAGATCTTCAGGGCCGCATTCAGGATCTCGTCTCAGCAGGGTCGGCACAAAGCCTGTTCCACATGCCTCCCTCACCTCTCTATTGTTTCCCTGTTTCTCAGCACTGGCATGTTGGCCTACCTGAAGCCCCCCTCCATCTCCTCTCCATCCCTGGATCTGGTGGTGTCATTTCTGTAGGCAGTGGTGCCTCCAGCACTGAACCCCCTCATCTACAGCATGAGGAACACAGAGCTCAAGGAGGCCCTGCGGAAGCTATGTCAGTCTGTGCTACTTCAGCATCACTAAGGCGCCCATCATCTTCATAGCACCCGTGGGATAGCTCAGGAAAAGCCAGATCTTTCTTTTTTTTTTTTTTTTCTTAATTTCTTTCCTTCTTTTTTCATTTATAAATCTGATTATATAATTTCCCTTTAAATAATTTTATTTTGCCATCCTGTTTTTTTTTTTTTTTAACCCAAAGACCTCTTACAGATATGGAGACAGGCTCCCTGTAATAACCACAATAAAGAAACCAGCAGAAAACTAATCTTCCCAGCTCTCATTACTTATATCTTGTGTGCACATGGACCATAGCAAGACCTGGTCTTTTCAGTGCTGATCTCTCCTCATTTCCGCCCTGTCCTGCTGCACCCTTGCATTTGGGTCAGCCTTAAGATCTCATCTAAGTCGTGACAGCACTGTTGGCTCCACAGTGGCATCCCTGTGGCTGCAGGTGGGAGCAGGCCATGTGAACCACTGTCTCACAGCTGGCGTCCCTGGTAGCACCTCCATCACCAAAGGAGCTCCTCAAGACAGCGCCAGGCGAGATGTCTCTTCCAAACATGCTGTCAGGAACGCAAGGAGCTGCTCCCTGAAAAGGCCTCTTGATGTTCTGGGGTTCTCAATGGATTCAGAGGGACAAGCTAAGTTTCCCAGTGTCCTATGTTAGGGACCAAGGGTGGTGGTGGTGGTTGTTGTTGTTGTCATTGAAAACTTTCAGTACATAATGGAGGTTATAAGAAAGATGGCGACAAACTTTTTTGCCAGGTCTGTTGTGATAGGACAAGGGGTAATGGTTTTAAATTTACAGGGTAGATTTAGCCCTGATATAAGGAAGGAAATTTTTTTGCCATAAGGGTGGTGGAATTCTGCCACAGGTTGCCCAGAGAGGTGGTCGATGCCCCATCCATGGAAACATTCCAGGCCAGGCTGGACAGGGCTCTGAGCAACCTGATCTGGTTGGAGATGTCCCTGCTCCTTGCAGGAGGGGCTGGACTAGATGGCATTTAAAGATCCCTTCCAACCCAAACCCTCCTGTGATTCTATGATTCTATTAATTGGGTGATGGAGCTGCTCCCTCTGTGCACAGGGACCTGTTCAATGAGGTAAAGGAAGCAAGAAGTTAGAGTTGGTTTCTTTGAGCAAAACCTACTTCATTTTTTTAGAAACCTCTCAAAACACCTCACTCCTTTTCAGGAAGACACTTTGGAAGGTTCCTTGAGCTCTGGTTGGTGCTCAGTTGACTCTGCTGACAGCTCAGAATCAGAAAGTCCTGCCTTACAGCAACACGTAAATAGAAACTGGGAGTGATCAGATGGCCAATAGCCAGGGGAAGCTACCTAATAGCATTCCTGATGATCAGGTCAAATCTTCCCTGAAGAAACAACAAAGGTGATTTTGGTGCTATCTGTAGGCAGAAATGTGTGAAGGGACTTTGTGAGCTTACCACGTATCCCTGACGGCTCTGGCAGGTGGGATTCCATGGAAGCTGTGTCAGGGCACTAAGAGCGTCCATAGACCTGCACGTCGCTTAGCAGCCTCACCTGAAGTCTCCACTCACACCTCTGTTCCATGGGCCCAGGAGACCATTTAAGCCCACTTTCAGCTCCTGCTTGGTCTGTGAGGTAGATGTACTGTTCTCCAGTCACAGCCGGAGACACAGCCTTGCCTGTCCATGGACCTTGTTGATTTGGACTCGCAGATTCACTTCTCAGCTTGTTTCTTTATGGAGTGTACAACAAAATGACACCATCACCCTCCAGGTGCCAGACTCCAGCTGATTCACAGAGGCCCAGGGCCTTGTTGCTTTCTTCCCATCACTCGGTCAGGTTTTGAGAGGAGAGGGAGGAAAAGCAGATGAGGTTTCTGGGTGCCAGTGACTGAAAAGGGAGAGCAGATCTCTCACATGTGAAAAGATCTAAAGGCTATCCTGGTTCAAATATGTTCTCTTGAACTCCTTTCTATGAGGTATGACATATTCAGCCTGGAGCCTGGAAGCTCTGAGATCTCTCCACCTCCCTTTCTTTCAACAGTTAAGTTGACAGTATCCAAGTCAGAGGATTCTTTCAACTCTCTTTACCGCCTAAAGCACTCCATGGTCTGGAGATATGCCAGAAAACTTGCAGAAGAATCACACCTCCCTGGACAAGAAGGTGGGTGTTCCTAGGAATCTCAGGAAGCATGGTGTATCGAGAGATTGGTTCTGTGAGGTGGTCAAATGCATGGTGTAAACTCTTTCTGTGGATGATGACACTTACCGAGCAAGCTGGTTTGACCTCAGAGCTGGCCCTCCTTTGAGCTGGGCATTGGACTTGAGGCCTCCTGAGCTCCCCCGCACGCTGAATTTTCCTACAGTGTAGAGACCCCCACCTCCACCTTAATCTCTTCTCATAGGGCGTGTGGTAAGGCAAAGGCTCATGGATGGGTTCGTGTTGCAGATGAGTAGAATGCACCTCACTCAAAAGAGAGAACCAGCAGTATGGTTTTTTGGAATAAAATAATAAATTGACAGAGTTCAATAAATTTTATGAAATTTAACAAAGTTCAAGAGTGGTTTGACAAGCTTCAATAAGTTTGATGGCAAAGTTCACCTTAGTAATTGTTGCATGGAAGAACTATATCAAGTTAGGATGATTCACACAGAAACAAGAGCTGCAAAAGGGTAAGGAGGACCCTCCTGTTGAGTCTTGAGATTCAGAGTGGACCTCCTTGCTTTCTAAACCTCTTTTTGCAGCCTAGATGTAGCTAGGTCCAATCTTAAGTCTCAGACCTGGACAACAGCTTATGCCTAATGGAATTATTGATGTAAAGTTAATAATAATATTGAGTAAAGTAATAATATTGAGTACCATGAGTACTAATTCTACAAGCTATCAGTCACTCACCGAGGATCTGTCGCGAGTAAGGCATCTCTTTGCCTTGGGTAAGGAAGGATCTCTTAGTCTCAGGTAAGGAGTTGCAGACCTTGAGAGGCATCCCTGCTCAAGAGGAGAGTCACCTGGCGTGCAGTTCATCTGCAATCCAAGGAGAGCTCAAATTGGATTCACCATCCTGATGGTGAAGTTGATAGAATGAAGTAGTTGACTGCTAGTCAATAACATAGACAAGATAGATCTCTTCTCTTTAGCTCTGGCATCTTGTTCTGTACTTTGGTTATCTTGTGTTTTGGCATTTCAAAACTACCTCTTGAAATATTTTTCTGAGATACTTTCACTCCCGTGTACATGAGCCAGGAACTTTTGAGCTTGCATGTTCACCACAGGGCATGAGGCCTGTTGCTTCTTGGTCAGCCTGAACAAAAGTACGGCTAGGCGTACAGCTAGAGGTCAAGTGTATTCATCACTTGAGGAGCTGACTAAGAGCACACTGCAGGAGGAACCTTTGCAGCCCTTGGCATGGTAAGTCTCTGTGTTAGGGGAATGCAGCTGTAGTTGCTGGAGACATCTCCTAAAGCCGGTGCAGCCACAGCTTGTGGGATCTGCAAGGAGGGGGCTCTTCTTCGGCAATTTTGAGCAGATGCAAAGCCCCAGTGTGCGGGCAGGGGTGCCCAGGGCTGTCCTTCAGAGCAGGGTCCCTGCGCCCCAGGGGCTGTGTGCTGGGGCAGGGACTCTGCCTCTGCCGGGCTCAGCCCTCAGCCTGCCGGGGACCTCGCCATGGCACTGCGGAGAGAAGCCGTGGGTGGATGGAGTGACCCTCGTCAGGGCAGGGTCCTTCTGCTGTTGAGAGGGTGCTGCATGGATGAGGGCTGCTCGCAGCTCCAGATCAGCCCTGGGACATTTCACAGGGCACTTTTCCAGAAGCACTTCAAGGCAGGGGCTGGGAAGAAAGGTGCTTTCCAGGGTCGGTTCTTTCAGTTTCCAGATGTGATGGTCGGCAGAAAGGGTAATGGAGCTGTTGGGTTTGCACAAGAGAGGGAGACTCCTACACCGTCGTGGTGAATGATGAACAGGTTTTTCAAGGAAACTGGTGAAGTGACTTCACACAGAGAAATAACTCCTGGCAGGGACAGCTCCAGGCAGCAGAGACATGGGCAGGGGGTGCCAAGAAAAGGCCAAGAAGCTTGTGTTCAGCCAGCTCTCTTTTGGTCCTTCACTGTAGATGTCTCCTAGGTGCTGTCTGTTGGGCAACAAGCTGACATCCCATCTTTGGGACACCTTCGCCTGTCCTGCTGAGCTTGCGAGCTGCCCTTCAGAAAGACACAGGTCTCCTGTAGGCTCCTTAGGAGTGCTGAGCTTTCCCTTGGGGGTCAGCAGTCTCCTCTCAGAGCCCTTGACCGTGGAAATTAAAAATCAGAAAAAATACTTATAAAGACATGCTAAACCTCTCTTCTGCACTTCGCACTATTCTAAGCCATGAGCGCAGATATGAATCCTTTCCATTAAAGGCAGAGCATGTCTGACAACCCTGTGAAGATGAGTGCTGTCACAAACCAGCTCCCATGTACCCACTGCACCAGAGCAAAGCGGACTCCTGGGTAGCACACGGGGAGAGGTCCTGCTCCTCACAGCACACTCAGGCAGCACAAACCAGAGAAAGGCAAAGCATTTCAACTGGGGGGTGACTTCTATGCAAAATTGAGTGGGGTTTTTTCCAAAGAAGTCCATACTAAATTTTCTCTTTTCATTCTTGGGCAGAGTTCTCATGGTCAGAAAGAGCAAATGTCAAACAGCAGCTCCATCACCGAGTTCCTCCTCCTGGCATTCGCAGACACACGGGAGCTGCAGCTCTTGCACTTCTGGCTCTTCCTGGGCATCTACCTGGCTGCCCTCCTGGGCAACGGCCTCATCATCACTGCCATAGCCTGCGACCACTGCCTCCACACCCCCATGTACTTCTTCCTCCTTAATCTCTCTGTCCTCGACCTGGGCTTCATCTCCACCACTGTTCCCAGAGCCATGGCCAATTCCCTCTGGGACACCAGGGCCATTTCCTATGTGGGATGTGCTGCACAGGTCTTTCTGATGATCTTCTTGATGGGAGGAGAGTGTTTTCTTCTCACAGTCATGGCCTATGACCACTACGTTGCCATCTGCAGACCCCTGCACTACGGGACCCTCCTGGGCAGCAGAGCTTGTGTCCACATGGCAGCAGCTGCCTGGGGCAGTGGGTTTCTCAATGTCCTGGTGCACACTGCCAGTACACTTGCACTACCTCTCTGCTGAGGCCATGCTCTGGACCAGATCTTCTGTGAAGTTCCCCAGATCCTCAAGCTCTCCTGCTCAGAGTCCTATCTCAGGGAACTTAAGCTTCTTATATTAAGTTGTTCGTTAGCTTTTGGCTGTTTTGTGTTCATTGTTGTGTCCTATGTGCAGATCTTCAGGGCCGTGCTGAGGATCCCCTCTGAGCAGGGACGGCACAAAGCCTTTTCCACGTGCCTCCCTCACCTGGCTGTGGTCTCCCTGTTTATCAGCACTGGTATCTTTGCCTACCTGAAGCCCCCCTCCATCTCCTCCCCGTCCCTGGATCTGGTGGTGACAGTGCTGTTTGTGGTGGCACCTCCAGCACTGAACCCCCTCATCTACAGCATGAGGAACCAGGACCTCAAGGAGGCCATGAAGAAAGTGATTCCACAAACATTTTTCAATAGTGACAAAAAGACCAGCTCTCTTCAGGAGTGACTCCCAGAATATCTGATTCCAGCCTTTTAGGGTTTTGTTTGGCTTTTTCTGGTTTATTTTTTAAAATAGCATTATAATTGTCATCATTGCTGCTGTTATTGCCTCTCATGATTATTATGGTTTTTGCATTTGTGTTACTATATCTGCGTCAGGTACCTTCTTCGTGTCACCTGGCACCCTGGTGTCCTGCTGCATCTAACAAGCGGCGCAGAGGGAGCTCTCATAGCATCTCTGTAAGAAATTGGGATTTTCCCAGTGCAGCGCTTTCAGGCCAGGCTCTTCCTCCAAAGAGGCCTGAGGAACTGCATCCCTGAAATTCCTCTTCCTCCATATGTTTGAGGCTAAAAAGCTCAGATCTTGAGACATAGGATTTAGGAGCCAGCAGTTGGTGTGCAGGAGAAGCGAAGACGGTGAGTGGAACTGAAGGATGTACCCAGGGCTTTCCCACAGGTAACAATGAAGACACCTTCAATGTTCTCCAATGACAACATGTTCCTGGGGTTGTGTGTGGGTAGAAGAGGTCTGAAAACATGGGGTTTGGGGCCTAAAGTACATGGCGTGTGCAGACCTCCTCGGGGCACTCTCTAGTTCCTCCTAACACAGCCCTCTATGCAGTTGGCCTTGTTCATGGTGAGCTTGCACCACTGGCTCATGTGGGATCCCTCGTAGCACCCAGACCCTTCTCAGGGTCACCGCTTAGCCAGCCCTCCCTCAAGACCCAGCCTGCCCTCCCTCAAGACCCAGCCTGCCCTAATCCGTGGGGTAATTCTTCCCTTCGAAGCCATCTTAGAAACTCCAAATGAGGGTACAAAGCCAGAAAAGCCAGGGGCAGTGGGGAAAGAGCAGAGTTGGGCTGTGTGTAGAGGAACGTATGAGGATGATCAAAGAGAAGAACTCGGGAGGGAAAAGAAGGAAAAAGAAAACCCAAGGTTAAGCTCAGACATGATGAGGCCTGCTTGCAGTTCCCTGCCTAGCCGCCCTGCACCAATGACTTCAGTGGGACAGCTGATCTCTCCAAACTTACATCTGTGTACTTCCATGGCCGTGGGGAACCTGAGTGCTCTCCCTACCATCATCAAGGGAAGCTTGAAGAGGAGACCCTTGACCACCAAACAGCTCTCCCCTCTTCTCTGCAGGGCCATATCCCATGGGATTCTTCCAAGAAAGTCCCTCAGCAGGCCAAAGGCGGCTCCCCTGAAGTCCTGCTCTCAGAAACCTCAACTCTACTTTCTCACTGACCAGCTGTGTTGGTTCTTAGTGAGGGGGGGCTATGGTGGCAGCTTCTGCAAGAAGTTTCTAGAAGATTCCCCTTTGTCCAGTGGAGTCGGCTGGGCCTAGGGCGGACCAGCCACTGCCTAGGGCTGAGTCAATTGGTGATGGAATGCTCGGTCACCTCTGCAACAACATATTTAAGAAGGGGGAAAATAAAAAAAAAAAAAAAGAAAAGAGAAGAAGATGTGAAGCAGCTGAGTGGGGCAGGGAGGGGGATGCACGAGCCTTGTGGGCCTTGCACCCCTCACCCTCTGGCCTCCCGCCAGGCAGCCAACTGGGCCCAACTCAGCCTGGCCCAGCTGAGAGAAGTGGAGAGGAGATGAGAAGTGAAGAGACCCTGAGAGGCGTCTGCCAGCCTGTTGTGAAGGATTCCTGTGAGAGGAACGGCTGCAGACGCCAAGGTCAGTTCAGAAGGAGGGGGAGGAGTAATGCGGCTCCTGGCCAAGATTGCCCTACAGCCTGTGATGAAGACCATGGTGGAGCAGGTTGTCCCCCTGCAGCCCATGGAGGTCCATGGAGGGGCAGAGATCCACCTGCAGTCCGTGGAGGACCCCACGCTGGAGCAGGTGGAGGCCTGAAGGAGGCTGTGGCCTGTGGAGGGCCCCCTGGGACAGCCGTTCTGGAGGGACTGCACCCGTGGAAGAGATGACTCACGCCGGAGCAGTTTCACAAAGGACTGTGGCCCGTTGGAGGGACCCCACGCTGGAGCAGAGGAGGAATGTGAGGAGTTCTTCCCCCCACGATGACACAGCGGCGTAAAACAACGCGTGATGAACTGACCGTGACTCTCATTCCCTCTTCCCCCTGTGCCGCTCGGGGGGAAGGTGGTAGAGATAATGTTAAGCCCGGGAAGAGGGAGGTGGGCATGGCCGGGCCACGGGTGCTGGCCCCATCCCTTCTCCTTGGGCAGGAAATTCACCTTCCCGCAAAAATCACGCTTGGGATGGAAAATGGTGGGGATGGGAGATCACTGGGGTAGGAAACTGTGACAGGGCTGAGAAGTCATGGCTGGGATGGGAAAACATTGTGGGGATGGGAAATGAGCACTGGGGACAGGAAATCATCAGCGGGACAGGAAATCCTTCAGCTGGGAAGTTGCTGTGGTAGGAGAAGTAAAACCCTGGCAAGGCTGGCTGAAGCAGCTGCTGGCGCAGTGCTCGCCATGGGGACGCAGGCTGGTTGCCCCCCACAAACCCCACTCTGACCAGCCGCCATGGCAGGTACAGCAGCAGGCTCCAGCTCCTCCTGGGGCTCCTGCCCTCCAGGTAACCCCCCGTCAGCCCCACCTGCCCATAGCTCACCCCATGGCCCCTCTCTGCTTCCCCCACAGAGAAGCTCCCTCTCCAGCTGCCGATGCCACCCAAGGTGCCCGGTGTGAGCTTCACAGTTCCGGCCGTGCCGCCGCCGGTCTCTGCCTGTGTGCTGCCCTCTGTTCCAGGGCTGCTGGGGTCCTGTAAGCCTGCCCAGGTCCACCCCGTCACCTACCAGGTGCCGCAGGCCAGCATCTGGCACGGGGTGCCAGGGCCCCTGGGGGCCGCGGGGCAGCTGCAGCAGCTCCCCGAAAGCTGGCAGCTCCCTCCCCTGGTGCAGCTCCCCTCCGTGCCTGCTCCCTGTCCCCCTGCCTGTGGCTGGGGACAGCAGGTGGTGAGGGGGACACTGGTGTCCCACCAGCCGTCGGGGCTGGGGCTGTGGGCTGTGGCCCAGGCGGAGCCCCTCTACCCCACAGGCTCCCGCCCGCTGCACGTCGCTGCCTGCCCCGGCCCCCCGCCACCCTGCCGCCCTGCGGCTCAGCACTGGGTGCAGGGCCCCCCTGCACTCCACACCCTGCCCGGCAGCACCCAGAAGCCATCGCAGGCCTCCAGCAAGGACGGGGAGACCACCAAGAACAGCGTCCCTGCCGCCAGCCCACGCCAGCCTATCCTCGCTCTGCCCACTGGCAGAACCACAGCAAAGCCCAAGGGTGAGCTTTGCGGGGTGACGGAGCCTGCAGGCGGGTGGCCAAGCTGAGGAAATCTTGCGCCGTTGGCCCGGCTTTGTTTGCTTTTCCTGCAGCGCTGAGCACGCTGGAGGCTCCGGGCAAGCCTGCTCACGTGCCCGAAAAGGGGCCAGCCGCTCTCACCCAGCCCTTTCTGGAACAGCCAGCGCACGACACCAGCAACAACTCGCTCAGCTGCTCACGCTGAGGACGCTGTCCCCAGTGTCCCCGACAGCCCCAGCTTGGGCGCTTTCCTCCACGAGCTCCCTGACCTCTCCCAGTACGTGGCGGAGGGCGGCTGCCATCAAGAAGGAGCGGTGCTGGCAGGCCTGGGGGACAGCAAGGACACCGTCCCTCATGTCCCCGACTTTACCGCCTTCCTCAAGGAGCTCCCCGACCTCTCCAAGTCCGTGGTTGAGTGCAGCTGCCCACAGGAGCAAGTGGCACTGGCAGGGCTGGGGGACAGCCAGGGCACCGTCCCTCACGTCCTGCTTTTCCCCAACAGCCTCGCCAGCACTGCTTTCCTTCCCGAGCACCACAACTTCTCGGGGGACGTGGTGGATGGCGGCTGGCCCCAGGACCAAGCTGTGGTGGAACGGCGAGGGGACAGCCAGGACACCGCCTTGACCGCCAATGTCACCAGCTTGACTGCCGAGGCCCTCGCTGAGCTCCTCGACCTCTCTGAGTACGTGGCGGAGGGCAGCTGCCTCAAGGAGTGAGTGGGGGCAGCGGGGTTGGGGAATGCTGAGGACACTGTCCCCGATGTCCCCAGTGTCCCCAGCTTGACCACCTCCCTCAACAAGCTCTCCCACCTCTTGGAGTGCAGGACAGAAGGCAGCTGCAACAAGGAGCAAGTGGCGGCGGCGATGCTGACGGACAGCAAAACCACCTTCCCCGATGTCCCCGGCAGCCCGGCCAGCAGCACCTCCTTCAACCAAGTCCCTGACTTCTTGGAGTCCAGGCTGGAGGGGGCTGCCCCAGGGACCGCCTGGCGAAAGCCATGCTGGGGGATACCGACCCCTTCTGGACAGCGGCGGCCTCCCCCTCGCAGGACCCCGAGGGGAAGCAGGATGGGCTGGCGGCAGACCTTCCCAGCTGGCTGCCACTGAGCCCCTGGGAGACTTCCCGGGAGAGCTGGCCAGAGACTTCTGTGGAGAGCTCTCCAGAGAGGTCTCCAGAGACTTCCGCGGAGACTTCAGAGGACAGTGCTGGGGACAGTCCCCAGAAGGCTCCTCTGAAGTACCTTTCAGAGGGTCCCCATCTAAGCCCCCTGCGCATCCCGCTGCTGAGTCCCCTGCCCAGCCCCCCGGCTGCCCCCCAGCACCACCCGCCCTGCCTGGCCCAGCTGCTGGAGGAGGCGCTGCGGAGGAAGCCCCAAATTCGCTTGCAGCTGCTGCCGGCCAGCATCTCCTGCCAGCTGGCACCCACAGCAGGAGAGGCGGGCGGCAAGAAGGCCAAGCGCCCCGCGCCAGCCAGCGGCTCCAAGCCACAAGAGACCTCCCCGTGGGACAACAGCTCACCCAAGCAGAGGAGGCTGTGCCACGTGGGAAAACGCTCGGAAGCCCCATAGGAGGGGAAGCCAGACAAGGACGGGGTGGGGGTAAGGAGCAGCAGGCAGCAAGCGGGCAGCAGCAAGCAAAAAGCAATCGATGGTAACAACGTGCCCAACAAGCGAGCCAGAACCCAGGGGGCTGCCGGGGGGAAAGGTGCCCCACGCCCCCCTGACCGCTGCTGGTACCTGGAGAGAGAATGAGAGGAGCACGAATCCCCCACAACATGTCACCTGCACTCACCCACTTCAGCCCCAGCCCTCGCCCAGACCTCTGCTTCTTTCTTAACTCGTTACAGGTTGGATGTTTGTTTCCCAGCACCTCTGTCTGCGGCCGTTCCTGCAGCGGGAGGGGAGGGGGTTAAGGCAGTCCCTGCCCCACGTGTAGAGCTGACCCTGCACCTCTGCTCAGCCGTGACACGCGCTCAGAGCCAAACCGCTTCTGAGCTCTGCTGCACTGACTGAGCACACTGGTGAGTCAGGGTCACCCTGGGAAACCCAGCAGAAGCCGGTACCTTCTGCTCCAGCCCCGCTGCAGCAAACCCCGCTGTCCCAGCATCCAGCCCAAGGAGCAGCGGCTGTCCTGGCTGTCCCCTCTGGAACCCACGGACACACTCACTGTCCTGGTTTCGGCTGGGACGGAGCTAAAAACATCACAAACCCACGGACGGGTCTCTCTGGTTCAAACAACCATCTCCATGATCTTTCCACAGTCTCCCAAGAGCACATCCTCACGCACGCTGCGGGCGAGGAGAGAGCCCGTGGCGCGTCCCAAACGTGGGCCTGAGCCATCAGCAGCCCGAGCTGCGCCCCGCTGGCCAGAGTGGGCGGCCCCCCGCCACAGGCAGCACCGCCCGGGCCGGGCGCCGCACAGCAGCACCCACAGCCAGGCCTGGCGCCGCCGCCACAGCCCAGGCTCCGCCCAGAGCCGCCCTGGCCGCGGGGATCTGAGGAGCCAGCGCCGGCCTGGGGCACGCAGCCGCCGTCGGGGAGCGGGCAGCCACAGACCCGGGGCCTGCACCTGCGGGGGTGCCTGCTCTGATTGGTGCCCTGGGCCGTCACTCTGCCATCCTCTGCCTCTGATTGGTGCCCTGGGCTATCACTCTATCCTTGTCTGCCTCTGATTGGTGCCCTGGGCTGTCACTCTGCCGCCATCTGGCTCTGATTGGTGCTCTGGGCTGTCACTCTGCCATCATCTGGCTCTGACTGGTGCCCTGGGCTGTCACTCTGCCCTGGTTTGGGCCTGCCCTTCCCTGCGGGGGTGCCTGCTCTGATTGGTGCCCTGGGCTGTCACTCTGCCATCCTCTGCCTCTGATTGGTGCCCTGGGCTATCACTCTATCCTTGTCTGCCTCTGATTGGTGCCCTGGGCTGTCACTCTGCCATCATCTGGCTCTGACTGGTGCCCTGGGCTGTCACTCTGCCCTGGTTTGGGCCTGCCCTTCCCTGCAGGGATGCCGGCTGTGATTGGTGCCCTGGGCTGTCACTCTGCCCTTGTCTGCCACTGATTGGTGCCCTGGGCTGTCACTCTGTCCAGGTATGGGCCTGCCCTTCCCTGCGGGGAAGCTGGCTCTGACTGGTGCCCTGGGCTCTCACTCTGCCCTGGTTTGGGCCCGCCCTTCCCTGCGGGGATGCTGGCTCTGATTGGCCCCTGTTGCAATAAGGGCTCGGACCCCGTGGATGCTGTTTCAGAGACCTTTATTGTCCGTCAGCATCACTCTTTTATAGCTTTTCTCAGTTACACGCGGAATGCACACGCTTAATCATCTAATTCCATTGGTAGCAATATACTGTTCACGCAGCTTAAACTTCATTTGGATTGGTTACAGATTTTTAGTTGTCTTTACTATTTTTGCCTTTGGCATTTACATATCTAGGTCTAATTGCTGTTTTTTGTTATTGAGCAAGTAGTGTTCAAGGACACAGCTCAAATTCTTCAGTATCAGACAGCTGTGCTGCACTCTCTGTTCCCACATTTCCCCCTTTTTGTTTTTCTACTATCAATATCTATCTCCTATCTACAAGAAGGGCCGTAAGGAGGATGCGGGGAACTACAGGCCTGTCAGCCTGACCTCAGTACCCGGGAAAGCTGTGGAGCAAATCATCTTGGGTGAGATCACTCGGCATGTGAGTGGCATCCAGGGGATCAGGCCCAGCCAGCATGGGTTCACGAAAGGCAGGTCGTGCTTGACCAACCTCATTTCCTTTTACGACTAGGTGACCAGACTGGTGGATGAGGGAAAGGCTGTTGATGTGGTCTACCTGGACTTCAGCAAAGCCTTTGACACGGTCTCTCACAGTATTCTTCTAGGGAAACTGGCTGCCCGTGGACTGGGTAGGTATACCCTTCTTTGGATAAAGAACTGGCTAGGGAGCCGTGCCCAGCGGGTAGTAGTTAATGGAGTCAAGTCCAGCTGGCAGCCTGTTACAAGTGGTGTCCCCCAGGGGTCGGTACTTGGGCCCATCTTGTTCAATATCTTTATTGATGACCTAGACGAGGGGATTGAGTGTACCCTCAGTAAGTTTGCAGATGACACCAAGTTGGGTGGCGGTGTTGATCTGCCTGAGGGTAGGGAGGCCCTTCAGAGGGATCTGGATAGGCTGGATCGCTGGGCTGAGCTGAATGGGATGAGGTTCAACAAGGCCAAGTGTCGGGTCCTGCACTTTGGCCACAACAACCCCATGCAGCGCTATAGGCTCGGAGCTGAGTGGCTGGAGGACTGTGAAGAGGAAAGGGACCTGGGGGTGTTGGTTGATGCTCAGCTGAACATGAGCCGACAGTGTGCCCAGGTGGCCAAGAGGGCCAACGGCATCCTGGCCTGCATTAGAAATAGTGTGGCCAGCAGGAGCAGGGAGGTAATCATCCCCCTGTACTCGGCGCTGGTGAGGCCGCACCTCGAGTATTGTGTTCAGTTTTGGGCCCCTCACTACAAGAAAGACATTGAAGCCCTGGAACGTGTCCAGAGAAGGGCAACAAAGCTGGTGAGGGGTCTGGAGCACAAGTCTTATGAGGAGCGGCTGAGAGAGTTGGGATTGTTTAGTCTGGAGAAGAGGAGGCTCAGGGGAGACCTCATTGCACTCTATAGCTTCCTGAAGGCAGGTCGTGATGAACAGGGGTTTGGCCTCTTCTTCCAGGCAACAAGCAGGACCCGAGGAAATGGCCACAAGTTGTACCAGAGGAGGTTTAGATTGGACGTGAGGAAAAACGTTTTCTCCCAAAGAGTGGTCAGGCACTGGAACGGCCTGCCCAGGGAGGTGGTGGAGTCACCGTCCCTGGCAGTGTTCAAGAGGCGACTTGGTGAGAAGCTACACGATATGGTTTAGTAGCTGTGACAGCAATGGTAGTGGGAAGACGGTTGGACTAGATGATCTTATAGGTCCCATCCAACCATGTGATTCTATGATTCTATGATTCTATGACCGCAACCCTCATTCCCTTTTTCCCCCCCTGTGCCTCTCGGGAGGGGAGGTAGTAGAGATAATATTAAGCCCGGGAAGAGGGAGGGGTGGGGGGAGGTTATCTTGTTCCCTGTCTCATTCTCCTGCTGTTTGTAGTAACAAATGAATAGTTTTCCCCAAGTCGAGTCTGTTTTGCCCGTAACGGTAACTTTAAGGATTTCTCCCCGTCCTTATCTCAAACCTCGAGCCGTTTTCCTTATATCATCTCCTCCTATTCTCTCGGAGGGTGGGGGGAGCGAGAGAGAGACTGCGTAGTCTGGTCTCGGTCATGGCTGAACTACGACACCAGCGCTCCAAGCTGCCTTGCGTTCATCGGACTGTTTACAAGCTGTGTGGCAGCCCCATGGACATAGGTCACGGAAAGAACAAACGTGTGGGTAACTATGGCTGGTGCCACAGGACAGGACACCATTTGTCTGTCTGTGTCATCTGTAAATAACCCTTTCAGAACATGCTTGGGCAATCTGCCAGATAATGGTAGGACGGCAACTCTGTGTAAAACAACAGCAGCCACGAACGCTGAACCACAAGACTTTTGGGATCAGTAAAGATGGACTTATGTCTATTTTTTTAACCATTCAGGAGCTAATGTTTCTAGAGGGGTAATGATTGTAAATGCTTTAAGACCTATACATCGCAATGACACAGTGGGTGTAATCATGCGAGCCCTGACATATCAAAATCCAGCACTGCTCCAGTGGCCTCCCTGATGGTGTGTTTTTTATATCTGGAGACTGTGCGTGGGCAGGGACACCTTTCCATAAAAAAAAGGGGGTCCCTGCACCATGGGAACTTTGGAGATGTTTATACCCAATAATACAGAGATTTTACAGCACAAAAGACCTAAACGAAGTACACATAGCTTTGAATCTGATTGCCAAGACAATATAGAGTCTTGGAACGTAAGTGAAATTATTGCCATTGCAATCTTTGCACCTGGTGTGGCAAGTGCCCAGGCGTTAGCTACGCCAAATAAATTGGGCTGTTGGCTTGCTAAGCAAATAAATGCAACTGCGTCGGCACTATCAACGCTGCTAACTGATGTAGATTCTGTACGCTACGCTACTTTACAAAACAGAACCGCTGTTAGCCTGCAGAGCACATATTTGACAGGCGTTGTTGCATGTGCTGGCAATGCATGCAGCAACGTCTGGTCAGTATTATTCTACTGAATCTGCTGAGGGTGTAGATAGAGGTGACTTGAAGCTGGGAGAAGGGATCCAGAGAGCACGATGAAAACAACAGGGGATGCCCTGAAGGTGCTGCGCCTGCCCCTGTTCACTGCTTTGACCCCGCTGATATTCACCCTCCTTCTCGGCGGAGTTTCCAGCATAGTCGGGTTGATAACAGAATAGAGTAACAGTAGATTTTTATTAATAGTACAAAGTTACAGTTGAGAGAGTATTGACGGACATTGCTGCATGACTCTGTCTGAAAGTGCCATTGTACCTAAAGGACAGGTGGAAAATACAGCTGATGGTGAAGAGAAAGGGAAACTGAGCTCTCCCTGTTCTATTCCACGTGCTCGGCTGAACACCTCTGCCCTCTGCCCTGAACATCATGAGCAGGGAAAAGTTCGCTTGTCCTGCATGTGGGCTTCTGCTGTCCTTTCACCTGCTCAAAGGCATTCCCCACCAGCCTCCAAGAGACACCTTCAGGTGCTGGCCTGTCTCTCAGCACTGCCTCATGACAGCTTGCAGCCAGCTCCATGGAGAGGGATGCAAGATTTGCTTCTTGCTTCCTCCACTCATTATGACCTCACAAAATGTCTCAGAACAGCCTTGCTATGACATCATCCTGGTCTCTCAGCATCCTGAGATCCGAATAAACATACCTACTTTACAGTCTTACAGATTGTGGAGTCTGTTTTCCGCACGTCAGATTGATTCTCTGCATTTTCTGGGAGTTGGTCTCTCAATAAGGTTTTGCGTTAGCTAAGCTGTGTTTACAACGACCAACATTAAGTAACTTTACTCAGAGCACAAGCACACGAACCTTTTTTGTGTTGGCGTGGTGTGCTGTTTGGTACTCAGTATCATGGAATCTCGAGTATGACACATCTGCCCGGGTCCTCCTTGTTCCCCTTTTTGAAAATTGGGGTTATGTTTCCCCTCTTCCAGTCATCGGGGACCTCACCAGACCGCCACGACTTCTCAAATACGATGGGCAGCGGCTTGGCAACTTCATCCGCCAGTTCCCTCAGGACCTGCGGATGGATCTCATCAGGTCCCATGGACTTGTGCACCTTTAGGTTCCTCAGATGATCCTGAACGTGCTCTTCGAGTACAATGGGTGGTTCTTCATCCTCGCAGTCCCTGCTTGCGCCTTCCACAGCTTGGGTGGTGGGACAGGAGCTCTTTTCGGTGAAGACTGAGGCAAAAAAGTCATTGAGCACCTCAGCCTTCTCCACGTTCTGGGTAACCAGTTTCCTTCCGGAGGGGGCCTACATTCTGCTTGGACCTTCTTCTGTCCCCTACAGACCTATAAAAGCCTTTTGTGTTGCTTTTGACACGGGGCTCCGGGTCAGCCATGTTTTCCCGGGGCATGCTGGGAGCTGTAGTGCTGGAGAACTGGCCTCGGGGTCAGCCATGTTGTTTCCGGAGCATGCTGGGAGCTGTAGTGCTGGAGCATGGGGCTCCTGGTCAGCCATGTTGTTCCCGGAGCATGCTGGGAGCTGTAGTGCTGGGGCACATGGCTCCTGATCACCCATGTTGTTCCCGGAGCATGCTGGGAGCTGTAGTGCTGGAGCATGGGGCTCCTGGTCAGCCATGTTGTTCCCGGAGCATGCTGGGAGCTGTAGTGCTGGGGCACATGGCTCCTGATCACCCATGTTGTTCCCGGAGCATGCTGGGAGCTGTAGTGCTGGGGCACGGGGTTCCTGGTCAGCCATGTTGTTTCTGGAGCATGCTGGGAGCTGTAGTGCTGGGGCACGGGGCTCCTGGTCAGCCATGTTGTTCCCGGAGCATGCTGGGAGCTGTAGTGCTGGAGCAGGGGGCTCCGGGTCAGCCATGTTGTTCCCAGAGTATGCTGGGAGCTGTAGTGCTGGGGCACGGGGCTCCGGGTCAGCCATGTTGTTCCCAGAGTATGCTGGGAGCTGTAGTGCTGGGGCACGGGGCTCCGGGTCAGCCATGTTGTTCCCGGAGCTTGCTGGGAGCTATAGTGCTGGAGAACCGGGCTCCGCGTCAGCCATGTTGTTTCCGAAGCATGCTGGGAGCGGTAGTGCTGGGGCACGGGGCTCCTGGTCAGCCATGTTGTTTCCAGGGATGTTTGTGGAAAATTTAATCTTAGTAATTGATGTCTAGAAATTGATGATGAAGGAAGAGCTATAACTGAGCTTGTAAAGGAAATGAAGGAAACTGCACATGTTCCAGTTCAGACTTGGAATGGAATCAATTTAGGGGAAGTATGGGAGACTTTATGGGCGGTGATTGGCGTACGAAAATTGGAATAGTTATATTGGGGATATATGGAGGACTATTAATAATTCCATGTTTAATACCTTGCTGTGCTAAGCTAATACATTCAGTGATGCCTGTTGATCCAGAACCAGGGAAAGAAAGAAACCGTTCCCTGACGATGATAAAAACAAAAGAGGATCCGGAATTAACATCTATTCGGCAAGTGTTAGCACAATTGGAAACAAAAACACGAATCAATACCAACAAAAAGAGATGGGGGATTGTGAGATATGTTCACCTGATTTGTGTTCATGTGAAGCAATACTAGGGTTGCATGGTGAAATGTGACCCTCTCTGTAGATGGAATGCTTGATTATCCTGTTTGTTCTTAGATAGCCACAGGCTTAGGGGAAACAGGAAGATGTGTACATAGTTCTATAAGTTTTGTTTAAAGTTATAAACGTCTTTGGGAGGTTTATTTAAGTTATTACAAATGTGTTTGGCAGGATTCACTCCTGCCTTAGCAGTTTGACATAATTAAGGATTTTACCTGCTTAACAGCGCTGTTTGCATAAGAAGGACACTTGACAGTGGAGCAAACAAAAGGCGGGAAAGGCGGGCTGGGGGCTGATGAGCACGGGCACGTGAACAACCCCAAAGATGGGACCCGCTGCTTCTGTACTTCTAGCCAATGAACACCTGCGTAGTGGCTAGTGGTACGCTCTTGGCCAATCGGTACCTGGCGTGAACGGTGTGAGTAACCAATGGAGTGTAGATTGTGAGCTCCCAAAAAAAGGGGACAGGCACGGTGGGGGGACCGGGAGAGGTTATAAATACTGTAACTGTGAACAAAGGGGTGTGCGTCTTGGTGGAGCAAAGACTCCGGGCGCACCCAGCGCTGTTTGCTTGTTTCTATTCAATAAATTGGAAACTGTAATTGGAATCCTGTTTTGAGACTCAATTCATTTATAACACTGTGCAACCAAAAGCTTGCTTTCCACCCCAAAAATCATACCCAACCCCCAAATCCCCGCTTTTCACCCCAAGAAACACCCCCCGTGCACCCAAAACCCTGATTTTCACCCCATACATCCCCCCGCGCCCCCAAAATTCCCGCTTTCCACCCCAAAAAACACCCCCTCTGCACCTGTCGTAGTTCAGCCCTGATCGGGACCAGACTACGCAGTCTCTCTCTCACTCCCCCCACCCTCCCAGAGAACAGGGAGAGAAAATATAAGGGAAAATGGCTCGAGGTTTGAGATAAGGACAGGGAGAAATCCTTAAAGTTACCGTCACGGGCAAAACAGACTCGACTTGGGGAAAACGATTCATTTGTTACTACAAACAGCAGGAGAATGAGACAGAGAACAAGATAACCTCCATCCACCCCTCCCTCTTCCCAAGTTTAACATTATCTCTACTACCTTCCCCCCCCCCGAGCGGCACAAGGGGGAAGAGGTAATGGGGGTTGCAGTCAGTTCATCACGTGTTGTTTCACGCCGCTGCTTCATGGTTGGGGGAAGAACTCCTCACATTCCTCCCTGCTCCATCGTGGGGTCCCACCCATACGCCACAGTCCTTCATGGAACTGCTCCGGCGTGGGTCATCTCTTCCACGGAGTGCAGTCTCTCCAGAACGGCTGTCCCAGCGGGCCCTCCACGGGCCACAGCTGCCTTCAGGCATCCACCTCCCCCGGTGTGGGGTCCTTCACGGGCTCCAAGTGCATCTCTGCCCCTCCGTGGACCTCCATGGGCTGCAGGGAGACAGCCTGCTCCACCATGGGCTGCACCACAGGCTGCAGGGGAATCTCTGCCAGGAGCAGCATTACTGCTCCCCCTCCTTCTGAACTGACCTTGGCGTCTGCAGCCGTTCCTCTCACAAGAAAAGTTCTTCACAACCGGCTGGCAGAGGCCTCTCAGAATCTCTTCACATCATCCAGCTCATCTCCTCTCCACTTCTTGCAGGCGGGCCGGGCCAATTCGGGCCCAGTCGGCTGCCTGGCAAGAGGCCAGAGGGTGAGGCCTGCAAGGCCCACAAGACTCGCGCCTCCCCCTCTGTGCCTCTGCCCCCGCTCAGCTTCTTCACATCTTCTCTTCTCATATTATTTTTTTTTTAAATGTTTCCCCCTTCTTAGATACATTATCACAGAGGCATTATCATGGAACATTCTGCTACCAATCGGCTCGGCCTTGGCCAGCAGCGGGTCTGCCCTAGGCCTGGCCGAGTCCACTGAACAAAGGGGAGCGACTTCTAGCAGTTTCCTACAGAAGCTACCAACTTAGGCTCCCCCTCACTAAACAAAACCACAACAAAAATAATGTGTGGTCACTGCTGAATTTAGTAAGAGTAGGTGGAGAGAGAGCTGAGATACTCTGTGTCCTCTTTGCCTCAGTCGTCACCAGCAAGTTCTCCTACGACTTTGTGCCTCAAGGCAGGGCTCTGGAGGAAAACGGCCAAAGGGTGTGTCGTGGTTTGGCTGCAGTCAGCAATCGAGTACCACAGTCATCCTCCTGCTCAGTCATCCTCCTGCTCCCCAGGGGATGGGGGAAAGAATTGGGAGAAAAGAATACTCATGGGTTGAGATAAAGACAGTTTATTAGGATAGCAAAGGAAAACATAATTTTAAATATATATAAATGATAATAAGAACAATAGATAATCATAACCATAATCATAACAATAAATGAAACAAAACAAACAAACACCCAAATGATGCACAACTTCTCACCACCTACAACCCAATGACTGATACAGCCCATCCCAAGCAATAATGGCAGAGTGGAAAAAATAATCTTGTAAACAATCCTGGAACAATTTTGAACAGCAAGAGAAAAAAAAAGAGAGCCAGCTCACCGGCTCACACCCCACTTAAGTACTGAGCGTGACGTTTATGGCATGGAATATTCTCTTTGGCCACTTTGAATCAATTATTCTGGCTATATCCCTCCCAGCTTCCTGCACCTGCACATTAGTGAGACCTGCAGAGCCCAACAGTGTCCTTGGTCTCCTTAGCAACGCCTCATAACATCAGTGTGTTTATCAACATTCTTCACATACAAAATCCAAAACACACCGGCTACTGAGAGGAAAATTTACTCCATCCCTGCCGAAACCAGGACAGTACCCACCCCTTATTCCATACCATCTCTCATGCTTTGATATGTACACATAAATATCATTCTCTCAGCCTATGTCGCATCCCTTCAAAAGGTCTGTTTAGTTAATTTGGTCTGTGACTTTGGGTTCCATCGGTCATAACAGGCTTTCAGAGCAGGAGACATGTTTATGTAGTGTTGGATTGTTGCATGCTGCCTCTGGAGCTTCAGCTGGTGCATCTGGCGTGACCGGTGTGTTATATCCATGATCTGCAAGTTGAAGATGTTGCTCTCAAAGAAGTTGTTCAGTGCCAGTTCTGGTTCCATCACTGCTTAGTTTCATCAAAGTTCATTCCTCACTGATCCGGGTGATTCTTGCTGCCATACCTTTGATATGACAAGTAACTATGGAAATGATGACGTACAGTGTTATACAGCAATTAACATAATCCAGTTCAAATTATTGGCTATTTTAACCTAAAATCAAATCTCCTTGAGGTACATATCGGACTTCCCCATCCTTCCGCATCACCCACCAAGTACACCCAGGTCCTTGAGCAAAAGCAATCTCACGGGTGGGTTTGCCTTTGCCCAGGGGAGGAATAACCCAGGCTCAGTTTGCCATCATCAGAGACGCGGGGAGAACCTGGAAGATGATCCACCTCTTTCTGAGTGCGACACTGAAACAAGGCCAGAAATTCAGCCTGGGTCTCTTTTCAGCCACTGTTTAGTAGGTCTGGGTGGAAAAGATTTTGTCCCAGATTCAGGACACCACTCAGACAGGAACAGACTGTGGCAAGTCTCCAGTCCTCCCTCCTGCTTAAAGCAGGGTGCCCACTGATTTCAGGCCAGGTTACTGGCAGATTTGGCCAGTTGGGTGGTATTGATCTGAGTAGTAAAAATCTCCAAGAACAGAAACTCCGCAATGTTCCTGTGACTCCATTTCAGGGTTGGATTGTTTCCTTCATTTTTTTTTTTCCCTTTATGTCAAGTTAGTCAAGGGTTACATAACTCAGTGAAAGACATCACAAAGAGGAAGAAGAACTTAATGTCTTTTAATGTTTTTTAGTTGACTCGACTGAGAGACACTGTGGATAAGCTGTGTGGTCTAGGCAGTGATTTCTCAAACCTGAGGGTAGTCATCTCTTCATTGGATGTGTGATTCTCTAGAGGTCTCTGACAATTGACTATGCTTTGAATATTGACTGTGCTTTGACGGTTTCCTTTTAGCGGTAACTGTGTTCAGACACAGCTTGAAGTAGTTATTTGCATTAAACTATCCAGGAGGACTGAAGGTCCTCTAAAGTACAAAGAATCGAGGTGGAGCATGTCATGACAGGAACACCTCAGGAGACCACTTCCCTTCGTGAAGAGGATCAAAGCCAGGCAGAACATTTTTTTTTTTTTTTTAACCAGATAGGAGATGCCAATGATCAGGCAACAACGAACCTCACCAGGACATTTGGTACTATTTGGGACTATTTTGACTCCACTGTTGTATCACTTTCTCCAGAGGAATCTCTGCAGGGCGATTCTCACTTCTGTGTTCCTCAGACTATAGATGACAGGATTAAACACAGGGGTCACAATTGTGTAGAACAGGGCAAAGTATTTGTCAGTTTCTGCAGAGTCCCTTGACCGTCGCTTTAAGTAGACTACTGTGGCAGAGCCATAGAAGAGAGTGACCACACCAAGGTGTGAGGAGCAGGTGGAAAAGGCTTTGCGTCTCCCCAGAACTGAAGGCATTTTCAGAATCGCCTTGATAACTTTAGTGTAAGAAATGACTATGAAGCAAAAGGGAAGGATTGCAAAAAACAAGATGATGGTGTACAGCGTCACTAGGTTCCAGAAAGTGTCTGCACAAGGCAGTTCCAGCAGAGGGGGCACATCACAGAAGAAGTGGTGAAGGTCATGGGATGCACAGAAGGGCAAAGTGAACACCTGATATGTCTGTCCTACTTGCACTGGTACGACAACCATCCATGACCCCACTACCAGTCTGACACAGAGCCCTCCATTCATGATGAGGGTATAGCGCAGGGGGTCACAGATGGCTACGTAGCAGTCATAGGCCATGGCAGCCAGGAGAAGGCATTCGGTACTGCCCAGTAAAACCAGGAAATACAGCTGGGCAGCACAGCCAAGGAAGGAGATCCTGCCATCATCAGTCAGGAAACCCACCAGCATTTTTGGCAGAGTGACTGATGTGTAGCAGATCTCCAGGAAGGACAAGTTCCTCAGGAAGAAGTACATGGGGCTGTGAAGGCTTGAGTCCATCGCTGTGATGAGGGCAATCAGGCTGTTCCCGATGAGAACCATGAGGTAGATGATCAGGAATATCGTGAAGCACGAGCCCTGCAGGCTAGAGTGGTCAGCAAATCCCAGAAGAATGAATCCAGGTCCAGCAGTGTGGTTCTCCAAGCCTGTTCTTCCGGGCATTTTTCCTACAGAGATGAATCCAAACAACAGGCTCTTAGAGGATGCTGATGGCCTGTCCACCATTACATACAACTCAAGCCTACAGAGAGACTACAAACATCAGCATACAGGTGATTGCATATTAGATGAGTTTGACCAAGATCTGCATGGAAATTTGGAAATTTAACATGAGATTCTTGCTGCAGCATGGTTTGTAAGGAGAGGACTGAACAGAATCCTTGAGTCAGAATGACTGGTTTTTGTCACACAGATAAAACGACCTTACCTTTCTTTTTTAGGTGAGGTTTAACTACATAGAATACCTGGTGATAGATGAGAAACAAAGGAAGACAATGAATAAAGAGTAGCCCCCTTAAGAACAGCCTTGCTTACATTCCTTGTTCAGATTGTGAAAAAGCTACACTTAATGTCAGGGCATTAAGAAGAAATAGGGTGAAAAGGAGGAAAGAGGTGAAAAGGGAGAAAAGTGTCAAGGCAAGGTAAGACAAGACCTGACCTGATTCTTAGACCTTAGTGAGAGAGACTCATTCTCGCTCTCTTCAGATATAAGCCATCGTCCCTTGAAGCTCTGTCTACACACAGAGATGTGAGACACTAGCTTAGAGACTACCTTAGATCTGAATTACTCATTTTTACGTGGCCGAAGGGTGAATTCCCTCAGAAGTAACATTCCCTCAGAAGTAAAATTCCCTCAGAAGTGAACCAGACTTCTGTCTTCCAGTGAAGCCAGTGACAATGATGCAATGGTGGGACACGTTAACAAGATGGATTGGCAGCCATTAAAGCAGAAATGACAGGTTTCAGGGTGCTAACAGGCATTTTTATGCAAGCAATCTAATGCCTGCCTCATGCAGTTTTCAGGGTACAAAGAAGGAAGTGATCAAAAATCAATGATCTCCTCAGGATGCTCAGTTTTCCTGAACAGGTCAGGCTTCTGTAACTTCAGAATGAACCCGATCTAGTTCACCGTTCCTAACCTTCCTGCTGTGTTGCTTGGATTTGTGGTAGCTTCCAAATCTGGCCAAGGGTTCACTCGCTCTGATCCCAACCCAGCAATGCTTCCCAGTCCCCAGCAAGCCCTCACAGAAGCAGCGCAATGCTCTGGCTCTCTGGGGAACTGAGCCTTCTCTTTGCATTGCCCACCTTCCCGAAGCACAAAGGCTTCTTGCTGAGCACGTCTGAAGGATGTGAGCTGGAAGCGAGCAGCTCTGCAATAACAGGTTCGTTCTTCATAAGGTTCTTATGAAGAAGAGATTCTGCTGAAAGCTGTTAAAGAATCTCAGTTTGACTTGGGGAAGGAACGTTCTCTCCAGTGGGACGGGATTGACGGTGCTGGCTGTGTCTCTCCAGCTACCACTAACTCCCTTCAAGAAGCTCTACGGTATTCATGATGAAAACAGCAGGTTAGAAAACACGTGATAAAAAGCATTCACGTTACCCAAGCGAAAAACACAAGATGGTTTTCTCAAGAGAAAAATCTGAACTCACAAAAATACGTTGTCTTAATAGTTTAATAGTTTGGGTTGGTTTGTGGGTTTTTTTTTGTATTCTAGGTATTCCTGCCATTTTCACTCAGATTTTTCTCTCTCAAAGAAGTGCCATTCAGAATTTCCAAGATAAAATTAGAACTCTCTTGAGGGAAAAGTGACCGTGAGCCATTACCTAACCTACCTACTTATGCATATGAATGGACAGGAAAATGAAATGGTTGTTTATTTTTCTGAAAAAATTCTGAGATACCCTCATTTATTTTAAGTTAAAATTTTAACTCAGAGCAACCCTTTACATGCAGGTTATTCACATACCAGCATTTCCTGCTGGTTTCAAAACGCCCTCAAACCCACAGCCTCTTCTTTTAAACTCCCCAACCACTCAGTGCTTCACAAAAGCGGAGGCACAGTTCAGGCTAGCTTTGCTAACAGGAACCTGCCAGAGCACTTCTCGTGCGCTGACTGTCTCACGGGCAGATTTCCTGCAGCTGAAGGAAGCCCGTTCCAGTGAGCCCAGTCAAGCTCACAGGTGGCTGCAGCTGCTTCTGGTGGCAGCTGTACTGTCACGCTATCTCAGCATTTCAGGGCACGCCAGAAGGGATTTACCGTTGCCAGGAGCCAACAGGCAGGAACTTGCTCCTCAGTCTGTGGTGCTGCCGGAGGCAGTGGAGATCTCTTTTCCTCTCTGTCATTTGCCTTGAAACCACCTGGATGTTCTTCTCCAGGACACGTCTCTGCCACTCACATCTCATTATGAGCTAGCAGCCTCAGGAGAAAAGGTCAGGATGCTGGTGTTGCCAGTGCTCCTCCCCTGACACTCACGGCACCAGGAATGATTTTAGAAAGACTGTCAGAATCGTGGATATTAGCCTGATTGGCAGCTTCGAGAATAACTATATGTCTTTAAAGTGGAGAAATTGAGAAGTGAGGTTTAGCTGCTCAAGGGACAGCCGCTGAACTTGTGGAAGGGGAGGCAGGGGGTGGGAGGGGAGCAAGGAAGCAGAAAATAAGCCAGTTCAATATGGGTTTAATTTTACTGTGCAGCAACAGAAAAGGCGTCTCTGCACCTCCACTTCTCTGAGTTCCAGCCTGTGCCTGTGCCCCACGTTAGCACCATGTTAGATGTAGGTGGCCCCGAGAGGCTGAACTCCAGCTGTTTGTTGACGTTCAGAAAGGGCCTGGAGACAAAGCTTGTGAGTGAGATGTGTGCGTGAGAAGGAAAAAGGACTGTGCCATGTCGCTACACTGCAGATCTCTGTATTTGTACAGACTGATCTTGCCCCAATGCCTGAAAACTGGTTGACTGATTCTCACCAGAGTTACCTTGGCTAGCTTTGTAGCCAATAGCACAAATAACCCCTTCCAGAAGAAAGTATCTCCTGCCATTGTGTGAGGTCAATGTGCTCCCTGATTTCTCTGAAACCCTACGTGTAACTCAACCTGTCCTTTTGGGTTGACCAACAAAGTCAGGATTAAGACAGCAAAGTCATCTCTCACCAGGACCAAGAGACTACCTAGTCAGAAAGGTGTTCAAAGAACGCGCAGACATGGTACTTTGGGACATAGTTTAGTAGGCATGGTGGTGTTAGATTGATGGTGGGACTTGATGATCTTGGAGGTCTTTTCCAACCTTAAAGATTCTATGATTCTATGATTCTATTTCTAAATTCCTCCTTGACACCTTGCACCCACCTCCTGAATGCTTTTTTTTTTTTTTACAGAGCTTATTGATGAGTTCTTTCTTTAGCTGAGCTACTCTCCTGAAATATCTGGTTAGTTTTCTATTTATCGCTCTGGACAGTTTTTGTGCTTGGAAGTTGCTTTCCAGAAAGACCAGCTGTACTGAGCTCTGCTACCCTTGAGTGCTGCTGCCCATGAAACCAGCACTAAAAATCCCCTGAAAAGGCAAAAATCTTCTCCCACTATTTCATGGCCAACACGGCCCAGGCCAATGCTAGTTTTCACATCCACAACAGAAACTCCCTCTTTTGCAAGGACTGGATTCAGGTGAACATCACTTCTGTTGGCCTGGCACCTGGGCAAAGAAGTTGTTCCAAGAGACCCCAGATACCTGCTGGACAGCACGCATCCTGCTGGGCTCCCCTTCCAGTGAGTGTCAGGGTTATTAAAGACCCCAACAAGACCTGGAAGCATTGATCTGGAGACCTCCATGTGTAGCTTAATTACGACTTTCTCCGCTTCCTTACCCTGATGGCAAGTTCCTTGTCTCCCACCAGGATGTCACACTAACAGGCCTCTCCTCTCACCCTCACCCAAAAGGTGTCAACCAACCTGTTGCACATCCCGTAGAGGAGCTCCACATGTACAGCTCCTGCACATGGAAGGCAGCCCCCTCCTCATCTTCCCAGCTCAAATCTCCTGAAAAGCCCGTGTGCACCACTGCAGCACCTCCAGCAGCGTGAGCTGTCCCACCACATCTCACCGTTTATTCCACCGATGCCAAAAGTCTGTGGTGGCACATGGGACTCCAGCTCCTCCTGCCTGTGCCCCAGGCTGAGGGCACTGGTGCCTGGTTGGGCTGCAGCACCTCAGCTGTGGCACCAAGCTCAGACTTGTCACAGGCAAGCATGGTACCAAGTGCCCAAAACCCCATGTGTGCAAATGCTTTGCTGGAGACCAGAGACATTCTGCAGAGTGTGGCAGATGACAGGGTAAAGATGAAATGAGGGACCCACTGAGGGAGCAAACCTTGCTGTCCCCAAGGCCAGAGAAAAGCAGGGCTGAGCTGTGCAGCCTTGGCAGGAGAAGGCTTTGCTGACTGTAATGTCTCTGCTGCCGCTGAGGGGCTGTGGTGGAGGAGAAGCTGAGCTCCAGGAGGTCAAGGTGCTGCTGAAAATGTCCTTGGCTTTGGACATGCTGTGACCCAGGAACACTGTCTCAACCATTAGACTCTTCCTTGGTTGTGTCGTCAATGGATTGAGCAAAGGTTTGATGGAAAGAAGAACCAACAGCATTTGGGAGTGGCAAAATGATTTGAGACCGCAGTGTGATGGGCTTCCTGTTCATGAACTGCTCTGCAAGACCTGGATGAACTTTGGTCATACCTTGCCTCTCTGCAGCGGTGGGATTCAGTGGGCGGCCAACAGAAACCGAATTTCTCTGAGATACCACCTGGGCTGGCGCAAAGGCAACAAATCTGTTGGCGATGCTGTCTGGGGTATCTGCCCTGCACCTGCTCTGACAGGAAAGGCAGAATTTCCCACAGGGCCTGTGCTGTCCCTGCCAGCCCCATGCAGGTGTGCTGCAGTGTGCTGGCATCTCCTCTAGCACTACAGGCCTGTAGCTGAGCAGCTGCCCTGCATCAGGTCAGGCAATGTGGGGGTGTCCATGAGAAAACTGCCACTACAGGCAGTGGAGATCTAGGACACAGAGCTGAGGGAGACTTGGTTCCATTTCCTCAGCTGACTGCCTCTGTAGGCTACTTCAGACATAATGCAAAAGGGGAGGTTTCAGTTGTCCTAACTGCTGCCAATTCCATCTACCAAGCAAATTCCCCTCCAGGCTCTAGAAGGATGCCCCAAGATGATGTCCTCTCCATCAGCACTGCTTCAATTGGAGCTTGCAGCTGCCTGCACAGCTCTTGGACAAACTCTGGTGTCACTTCAAATGTCACCAGGTGTTCACACCTGAACAACATCCTCAGTCACCAGGAATTACAAAGGCAGCTGAGAAAAACAGCTCACGTGCAGGTGCAGCTCTTTGTGCACAGCTGAATGGAGGCAAGAGGCATCCCACCTCCTCTGGGTCTGGGCTGTGCGTGGGAGGGAGATGGGTCCTGTTGTTGCAAAACCTCTGAAGTGTTGCAAACCTGTTATGGATACCAGCTCGCTGCTAGGAAACCCCATACCCTTTCCATCTCGATCTGGGTATTAATCAGTAGAATTATAATTAATCAGTAGAATTATAATCAATAACAATATCAATGATTGATAATAGGAAAATACTTAATCAATGTGATTCTGGAATGTAAATGTAGGGTGATTCTTACTAACCATAGAACTATAGGGTTAAATTTTATATATGAAATATCCTTACCTTAAGGAACATAAAACTTCCTTATCTTAGAAAGATGACATATTCTTATCTTAGAAAATTAGTTCAATATGTCGGGGGTCGTTTGGGGAGCGGTAGAAGGAGGCACCAGATATGCACTTTGGGCTGCGAGCCCTCACTTTCAAGCCAAAAGATTCAAGGACAAGATGACCTTGTTCTCAGGACCATCTATGGAGATTTCAAGGAGGGGTTCGACCGATGAATTTGAGAAGGCGGTATCCTGAGGACCCCCGACACCACCAGAAGACCCCCAACTCAAATTACTGAGCATGCGCGAATGGGAAAAGAGGTAATACAATGGTTTCTCAAAAAGTTGATGTTTATGCATGACATTTCACGTAAATCTATTGAATCTGTATATCGAATGTGTATTTAACTGTGCTGTTGAATGAGACAGGTGCGCACGCTGGGTGGAGCGATCCCCCGTGTGCGCAGCGCTGCAATAAAGAAGTGCCTGCTTCTTAACTTCTCATTGCTGTTAAGGAGTTTTATTTTGGAATCCGGTAACACTGCTGTCCATTAACCTGGTCAAAGGGATTCCCCACCAGCCTCCAAGAGACACCTTCAGGTGCTGGCCTGTCTCTCAGCACTGCCTCATGACAGCTTGCAGCCAGCTCCATGGAGAGGGATGCAAGATTTGCTTCTTGCTTCCTCCACTCATTATGACCTCACAAAATGTCTTGGAACAGCCTTGCTATGACATCATCCTGGTCTCTCAGCATCCTAAGATCCATACCAGCTGGTGCAATGGACTCTTAAGGACTGACCTTACCTAAGTAACCTCTGACTCCATCTCCATCCACTGCTGTGTTTTGGCTGGGCTCTGCCTTTTAGGCACACGCAACTGAGAGACCTTGCTGGAGAAGACAAAGGCCGAGAGTACCTCAAACCTATCTCTTCCTCCTTTTACTAAACCCAGCAGGGGCCACACATTCTCTTCTTTTCTTCTTGACCTTTTCCTCAAGTAGGAACAGCTGATTGTTGTGCCCCTGAACTCCCTTGCAAGTCTCAACTCTGCAGCTTTCCTAAAACCAACCCTATTTCTCAATTCCTTCTTTCTTTCAAGTCTCCGCATCCATCTCCTGTATGCTTCCTTTTTGCCACGGAGCTTTCCCTGTAATTTCCTGCTTCCTCAAGCTTCTCTCCTCAATATCTCTTCTTCTTTTCCTGACTCTTGGTGCAGAGGGTCTTGGACTTGAAAAGCGCTGTCCTTGAAGACCAGCTCTACTGAGCTCTGCTGCCCTGCTGTGCTGCTCACATGGCCTCCCCCACTACAAATCACAACACTAGGCCAAAGCCTCCTCCTCTGAGGTCGGGCATCTGCACTTTTCTATTTTCCTTCCTGTCACGAACCGATAAATATCCGGTTGTGAAAGGTACGAATTTCTCGGTTACAGAATTAAGACACAACGGTGTCATACGCATATGTTGGTTCTTTATTTCATCACACACAAACGGTAATGGCGGGGAGAGAACGAGAAAGAGAGGAGAGAGAGGAAAAGAGAAAAAATAATGGAGAAAATACCACCATGGATAGTCAGCCTCCTGAAAGTCCGTCTTATATATTGGGTGGGGTGGGCGACTCAAAAGAATGACAATGCCACCACGGAGAATCGGCGTCCCGAAAGTCCGTCTGAGTGGGGTGGAGGTCCACACACGGGTTCATGCGGCGACCCTTTTTGTAGTCCTTTGTATCAGCCCCCGCTTCTTGATATTTTGGGTGTCTTTACCAGTCTTTCCATCTTAGGAGGTCAGGTGCTTCCTGCCTGTGGTTTAGCTTGTGATTGCTGCATCATGCTGATCTGTCTCTGTGGTGGTGGGTGTTAGCTCTCTGCAAATGCCAGGCCCGCTTGTTCTTGGTAAGCCGTGTGGTTACCTGAAGCATGTTGTTGCCTGATGTCCAGCAAGACAGTGTCCACAACGTCATTTAGCATCCCCCAGTGCGGGCCTCCATTGTGCAGTCACTTGGCAATGCTGTGCATGCTCGGTATCGTCCAGGGCCTGAGCTCATGCACAGGGTTTGGCTCTATTCTGGGGGAAGGGTACAAAAACAAGACACCCCGTTTTGCAGTTCTTGGAGTTTATAAGCACGTGTTGCTGCTTCAGCTACAAAAACAGGATATTTGTCTAGACGTTCTTTCATTGTCATTGAAGTTTTTAGCATTGTGGTTTGTTTACGTTTTGCTGGGTTCCATCCATCGTTTAGCGATGTTGAGACATTAATTAACCTTTTCAGTCTCTGACAAGGGAGGTAGATTTAGATTAGATATTAGGAATATTTTTTTTAAATAGAGGGTGGTGGAACCCTGGCCCAGGTTGCCCAGAGAGGTGGTGAATGTCCCATACCTGGTAAAATTCAAGGCCAGGTTGGATGAGGCTCTGAGGAACCTGATCTGGCTGAAGATGTCCCTGCTCCCTGCAGAGGTGTTAGACTAGACAACATTTAAAGGTTCCTTCCAAACCTAAATATTCTAGGATTCTAAAATCTCCGCTTAAATAATATTATTCTTGGCATTCAATTCCTGGGTTTTTTTGATCCGAACACCTCATGTAAAAATGCAGATAGACTCCTTGTGTAGAGAGACGCAATAAAGAAACCAGTTCAAAATTGTTTTTCCAAGCTCCCATCTCTATTGAACTTTTCCGGAGCAAGGTGCAGCTGCAGCATGCAGGAGGGGTTCAGGAGCCAAGAGCCCAGATGCCGCATGGGGACCTACGGCCTTTCCATTGCTCTCCAGTTACCCCTGCCCTTGCACCTTGTTCAGAATCAGATCCCTCTCAAGTACCCAGGTGCTGCTTTGAGCTTCAAGGAGTCAGGAGCCTCGCCTCGTCTGTCAGCAACAGGATTATCTCTTCATGCAGCTCCTTCACTGTATTTGTATCTACCTGTGAAAAGCATCTCCAGTGAGGTTATCCCTGTGGGTGGTGAACCTCCTTGGAAGCACCTTGGACTTAGCATACAGATGAGGAGTGTGGGTTCTTGTTTATTAAACTTTACCATCCTCTCCTTCCCTTTGTTTGCAATGAAGGAAACCCTGCTGTGCCTGTGTGCAGCCAGGTCTCTCAGGAAAGCAGGTGGGAGATGGCGCAGAGGAGCTGTCACCTCCAGCTGCAGACCTGGTGGAGAAGTCTGATGTCAGGAAAAGTGATGCAAGTCCCAGGGGGGTGATGAGAGAAATGGTGGGGCTGGAGTGGTGAGGAATCAGGTTGTCCATGCAGTGTCTGACCTCCAGGAGGAGCTGGTCCTACCCATCCTAATACCATTAGCAAATCCCCTCCATCCATATCAACTGGACAATGCTGCAATCACTCCTTCTGACAACTGAAAAAGTAATAAAATTGAAAAAATTAAGAAACTTAAAAATAAATATACTTTTGTGTTGAATAATCAGAAAAATCTTCCCCTTTATGTCCACTCTGGAGACCCTCCAATTAGCTGTCCAAGACTTTAAGATTGTAGGAAATAATTGGAGGAGACATGGCTTTTTGCATTTTAATGAGCCCCAGGGTGCATTTGGTGCTGAGACCATGAAGCTCAGACACTGAGAGGAGCCTGGACAAACCCCTGAAGAAGCCAATGTCAGAAGCAACCCCTACAGTTTCAGGGAGCATTAATGGGTCCCACTGAGGATCGTTACCAACAAAGCCTCCCTGGGGGCTGGTTAGAGGAGAAAATGGGAGGCAGAGATGAGAGGCAGGCAAAGGCGATGTAAAGGTGGCTCTGATGCTGAGTGAACCTCCATGTGTTGCATGAAGACAAAGAGCCATGGCCTGACCCCCAGCCCCTGGGAAGGGAGATCCTGTGGGTCACACATTGCTCAGGGCTTTTCCTGGGGCAGTGTGATGTGGGAATGTGTGGTGCCAAGTGCAGGAATACGGTGCGATGCTTATGGGTCTCTCCTTGGTGGGGTGAGGAGGCCTTCATGTCCTGCTGCCATCAAGTTTGGTGTGTCCTGTCAGGCCTTGGTGGTTCATGTAACAGCCATAGTGGGGATAAAGACCTTGTCTCTGTTGGGAGCTTCTAGCCTTGCCACAGCCCTTGACCATTTCCACTACAGCCTGTCCTACAGAGTCTCACATCTGCGGCTCTTTCCCTGCACGCTGTCAAAATCTTCCTTGCTTCCCTCTCCTGATCTCACCAGACCGTCTCCCTAACATTACTGATCTCTCTCTGTGCTCCCTGATTGTTCTTCAAAACACGGACTAATCTCGATTCCCTCAGAGTGACCTGTTGTAGCACAGTACTACATTTGGAGAGACATTTCTTTCTCTTCGTGTCAAACCTCAGCCTCCTAAGCTGTACTTTCTTCTTTTATTTTTATCTCATGTTATTTTTCACTGTGAAGCAAAGGTCCACCGTCTCTGAAACCACCCTTCAAGCACTCTCAGGCTACTCCTACACTGCTCTGACCCTCTCTGCCACTGGGCCAAAGATGCCCAGGTCTCTCCTTCTCTATACATAGACCATAAGCTTGAGGCTCTGAACCCCATCTTGGGAGACCTCCTCTGAGCACTCTCCAGAATCAACAGGTAAGAGCTTCAGGGTCCAGACCATGGCCTTTGAGGGTGCTAAAACTTGATGCTATGAGCTTCAGGGGTAATGTGGAGCTGTCTGAGGCAGTGCCTCCCAGGCTCTGCTTGCAGTCAATGGAGTGGAGGAGAAGTTCACCTGACTTGGTTTACATGGTCACATAAAACACAGGAGGATTTGTGCCCCATATACATCTGCTCTCTCATCTGCTGAATAGATATCAGACAAGAGATCCCAGGATGATAAAAACATTGAGGTTCAGAGCAGACCTTGGGACATCTGTAGAACCTCAAAGCAGCGTCAGGTGTATGGTCACACCTGGTTGCTCAGGGCTTGGTCACTCTGGGTCTTGAAAATCTCCAAGGACGGAGGTCTTCACAATGTCTTGTGCTGACCAAAGCTGATTCCAACGTTTGGCTACCCATTGGTGAAAAAGATGAGCCCTCCCCCTTGCTGTGAGGTGCCCCTCAGCCATCCCTTCTCCAGGCTGAACAAGCCCAGCTTCATCAGCTTTTTGTCACAGGGAAAGTGATCCAGCCCCCTGACCATCTTCAGGGCCCTTCACTAAACCTGCTCCAGCTTGCCAAAGCCTTTCCAGTGCTGGGGTTCCCAAAACTGGACACAGTGTTCTGGATGTGGCCTAACAATCTCCACATAGAGGAGAAGAGTCCTTTCCCCCCATCTCCTGGCGATGCTCCTGGTCGTACAGCCCAGGGCACTGCTCTCCTCTCTTGCTACCAGGGCACACGGCTGCCTCCTGTCCAGCTCCCTGCCCACCAAGTCCTTTCCCTCAGAGCTGCTCCCCAGCCTGTGCCACGGCCAGGGTGAGTGCCCTGCAGGGGCAGGAACTGGCACTTGTCCTTGTGGGATCTGCCCAGGTTCCTGTCAATACGCCCTCTCCTCCTCCTTGAGCGCTGTCACTAAGGAGAGGCCTGGGAGACCTTATCAGCAGAGCCTGAGGCAAAGAAGGCATCGAGTGCCTCAGCCCCGTCTGTGTCTGCAGTTATGCCCCCTCCACCCCATCACTCAGCAGCCTGTTCCTTGCTCAGCCTTTACTGCAAACTCAGTAACTGAAGCTCTTCATTTTTCTCTTGACCTTTCCTGCAGCCCCCATCAGCTCCAGGTGATTGTCGGCTTTCCTAAACACGTGCCTGTACGCTGAGGTCACACTTCCAGATTTCTCCTTCATGGCCTGTCCTTGCTTCCACCTCCTGACTGTTGTGTCGTGGCTCCAATCTGTGACCCGTTCCTGAGCCAGCCCAGCCCCACTGCCCAACACATGCCCCCACGGCCCCCTCATCAGACACTGCACAGGACAGGGTGTGTTTGGGGTGGGGAAACTGCTGTCACCAGCGTCCCCATGCCAGACCTCAGTGTCCATCCCCATCAGCCCTCCTTCTTTTGTAGTCCCCCAGTGCCCAGATCCAGCCAAGCCCCAGCCGTGTCCATGCAAGGGCTCACAAACAGCCCTGCTCTGGGGTGGCCAAGGTCTGGGTGAGAAGAGCGGCTGGGCAGGGCTGGCTCTTCCCCCAGCACAGGTGCTGAGACCAGCAGGAGGATGGAGATGGCCACAGAGCAAAAACACCCACAAACTGGTGTGAGTGGCCAGTGCTAGAAACATCTGACAGAGGAGGCTGGGGGGTGATGGGTGCCCTGGGGCACCTTCTTGGACTGTCCATGCCACCAAGGGAACGGACCAGCCTCCTCTTTCCTGCACTTGCCTGTCTCACCTGCCTTCCAGGAGACTGGGCTCTGCACCACACACCCACTGCAGCGTGTCCTCATCCTGCATGGTCAAACATCTACGCTAACATTGGTGTTGGCCTGTGCTATGTGACAGCTGGGCCCTTGGCTCCTGAATCCCTTCTGCCTGCTGGGGCTGGGCCCCAAGCTGCAGAGATCTGAGAGATTAGAGTAGGGGTAAATGACTACGTTTCAGCTGCTTTACGTATGCAATGAGCTCAGTTCCTTATGTACATTGGGTTTACCAGAGATAAAGAAGAGGTCTCAAGATAAAGAAGGAGTTGTATGAATAATACAAAATTGCAATTCATATTATCACAAATTTGAAAAACAAATAAGAAATTAAAAATAGAAGAGCAAAAGATAGACTGGGATTTTACTGCATTCCTGGGAGTTATATGTAGATGGTGGGTCCTTATTAATGAAGGAAGGAGATGTATTCAGATAGCTTCCTCAGGGCATCCTTGAGATCCTGGTTCCTCATGCTGTAGATGAGGGGGTTCACTGCTGGAGGCACCACCGAGTACAGAAATGACACTGCCAGGTTCAGAGGTGGGGAGGAGATGGAGGGGGGCTTCAGGTGGGCAAAGATACCAGTGCTGATAAACAGGGAGACCACAGCCAGGTGAGGGAGGCACGTGGAAAAGGCTTTGTGCCGTCCCTGCTCAGAGGGGATCCTCAGCACAGCCCTGAAGATCTGCACATAGGACACAACAATGAACACAAAACAGCCAAATGCAAAACAGGCACTGACAACAAGTACCCCAGCTTCTCTGATGTAGGTGTCTGAGCAGGAGAGCTTGAGGATTTGGGGGACTTCACAGAAGAACTGGTCCACAGCATTGCCCTGGCAGAGTGGCAGTGAAAATGTATTGGCAGTGTGCAGCACAGCACAGAGAAACCCACTGCCCCAGGCAGCTGCTGCCATGTGGACACAAGCTCTGCTGCCCAGGAGGGCCCCGTAGTGTAGGGGTCTGCAGATGGCAGCATAGCGGTCATAGGCCATGATGGTGAGGAGAAAATACTCAGCTGAGATCAAGAAGAGAAATAAAAAGGCCTGTGCAGTGCATCCCAAGTAGGAGATGGCCCTGATGTTCCACAGGGAATTGGCCATGGATTTGGGGACAGTGGTGGAGATGCAGCCCAGGTCAAGGAGGGAGAGGTTGAGGAGGAAGAAGTACATGGGGGTGTGGAGGCGGTGGTCGCAGGCTATGGCAGTGACGATGAGGCCGTTTCCCAGGAGGGCAGCCAGGTAGATGCCCAGGAAGAGCCAGAAGTGCAAGAGCTGCAGCTCCCGTGTATCTGCGAATGCCAGGAGGAGGAACTCGGTGATGGAGCTGCTGTTGGACATTTGCTTCCTCTGGGCATGGGAGTATGTCAACGCAGGAGAAGACAGTGAAGGGTCAGGACTGAGTTCACTAAGCAAAACTGACTCCATTTTTCAAGGAACCATCATTCCCCAGCCTCTGTCCTTCCAGAAAGACCTTCGTGCAGCTCCCTGGCTGAGCTCTGGGTTCTGCTGGCTGAGGGTGCAATGGGGAGCAGAGGGTTCTGCTGTGGGCTCCTGAGGAGTCAGTGCTGCTGTGCACCAACAGGCAGGTAGGAACCAGGAGTGATCTCTGTTTAAATCCCCTCATGAAATCAGTGACATTTCAGCACTGTCCCTCCCAACTCACCTGCCTGCAGAGCAGAGCTGTGGGGGTTGGTTGTGTTTGTTTTACTTTTTGAAGGCAGATAGCCTTGAATTTTCTGTTCTGCTACAAGCGCTGCATTGGGAGAGCTGGGCTGCAAACAGGCAGACCCTTAGTGCAGAGTGAGTCCATCAGACTTGATCCCACCTGCCCTGGCCTTGCACCTCTTTAATCTGGAGGACGATCACACCCAGCTGTTCCCTTCAAAAGAAAATTGGATACTGCTGAGAGCAGAGGAATCCAGTTTAAAACTCCCCTCCCCAGTAAAACTCCCCTCAGTAAAGATCTGTGAGCTTTCTGATCCCTTGAAGATGGGGTGTCTGGCAAAAACAGCCAGCTTGATCCCCACCCTCTGGACTGCATTGCCCAGAGACCCACAGGCCAGAAGAGGGCTTGGGCACCTTGCTCCCATGGACACATCTGCACGGCAAGGCCTGCAGGGTCAGTGGCTGAGCTGCTGCTGAACCCCCATCCCCAGAGAGCCCGAAAACAAGAGCAGCAGCAGCAGCAGGGGCAGGTGGAGAAAGAAGGAGAAATGCCCCAGTGCTTCTGCCCACGGCAGCAAGGCCAGGGAGGGACTGAGGAGCACTCGGGAGTCTCCTGTGCTGAAGCTCTGGCTGAGGAGGCTACAACTCACAGAGCCCATCCCACCCACCGTGTGCTCACCCCTGTCATCAGGAAACCTCCTGGCAGCAGGACCCTGCCCAGGCCCATCTTTCTGTTGGCCAGCCCTAAGGAGTGGGTCAGAAAAACACTGAAGAGATGACTGAGCTTTCTGTAGGCAAAGGAATGATGAAGGAGCTTTATCAAGTTCCTCGCAGACCTTCTGATCTGTCAGTGTAACGCTATAGGAGCCTCCTTCTCTTGTCCAAACCCAACAGCTGCATTGCTGTTCCCTCACAGCCACAGCAGGAAACCGAGAGCACAGACCCTGGAAAGCACCTTTCCTTCCAGGCAGCCCCTGCCTGCTTGTGCTTCTTGAAAAGCTGCCTCTGCCCGTGTCCTGGGAGTGACCTGGAGCTGTGAGAAGCTCTGAGCCGTGCAGCACCCTCTGGACAGCAGAAGGACCCTGCCCTGATGGGGGTCTGTCCTTCCACCCACAGCTTCTCCCCAAACACCATGGGGAGCTCCCCGGGCAGGCTGAGTGCTGAGCCTGGCAGAGGCAGAGTCCCTGCCCCAGCACACAGCCCCTGGGGCGCAGGGACCCTGCTCTGAAGGACAGCCCTGGGCACCCCTGGCTGCACACACACATTCACACCCTGCAGCCGTCCCTGGGAGAAGGCAGCCGTCGTGCCCTGTCCCTCTGGCAGTGCAGCAGGGAATTCCTGCTCTGGAGCATCTCCTCCTCCTCCTCTACTCTGCAGAGAGATCTCTGTGGGCTGTGGCAGCTGGACGAGACCCCTCCAGGAAGCTCCTGTTCATTGCCCTGCAGCCAGAGACTTACCGTGCAGAGGGCTGTGAAGGTTTCTCCTCCAGTGAGCTCTCAGCCCAGGCCGCCTTTAACCTCTCTCTGCCCTGCCTGTCCCCACTCAGTGCCTGCAGCAGTGCCCTCAGCCCTGCTGCGCTTGGCAGAGCAGCTGCTCCTGGGCAGAGCTGTCTCTCTGCCCTTCTGCCTCCTTGCCATGAGCTCCCTGCGTCCCAGGAGCCTGGAGCAGCTCAGCAGCAGAGGACCAGACCAAGGATTTTAATGACCTCTCTGGTGGCTTTGGGGCCCAGTCCATGAACCTCAGACACGGTGAGGAAGTTGAGGAAACCTCTCCAGAAGTCAAAGTCAGATGCAAACTCCAAAGTTTTCTGGAGCCTTAATGGGTCCCAGTGAGGGACGTTACTGACAAAGCCTCCCTGGGGCTGGTGAGAGCAGAAACCTGGAGGCAGAGATGACAGGCAAAGGAAATGTAGAGGTGGAACAGATGCTGAGTAAACCTGGATGTGTTGTATTAAGCCAGAGGGCCAAGCCCTGACCCCTAGGCACTGGAAAGGGAGATCCTGTCCCTCACAGGTTTCTTGAGACTCCTTCTGGGGCACTGTGATGTGGGGATGATATGCAACGCCAAGTGCAAGAACAGGCTGTGACACCTCCCTGCTCCTGAGTGGGGAAGACGAGTCCATGAGGCCCTGGTGCTGTCATGATAAAGTTTCTCCTAGGTGGAGGAAGACACAGACAAGAGCCATGGCCAAGGGGAGAAAGATGTCAGCTCTGATGAGGGTATTCAGCATTGTCAGCTCCCTCAACAATCTCCAGCACAGGCTG
Source organism: Otis tarda (assembly GCA_026413225.1). Lineage (NCBI taxonomy): Eukaryota > Metazoa > Chordata > Aves > Otidiformes > Otididae > Otis > Otis tarda. The sequence continues at coordinate 1,001,186 of CM048590.1, forward strand.
TCCTCTGCTGCCCCAAGCCTGCACCTGTTTCCGTGAAAGCTGTGGACACCTAATCCTCTTCTTCTTGTTCTCATCTGAGTATCTCACTACCACTACTGATTTCTCTCCACCGTCCCTGTCTGTGCCTCGACACACAAAGCCTGGGGCTGGTCTGGACACACTCTAGGTGCACACACACACACACACACACACAAATCCATCCACTGTCAGTCCATTGTTCAAGGAGTTGAAGCCTCTGATCGTGCTGCTCTGAGCCTGTGTCTCAGCAGGCAAAAGCCCAGGTGCCTCAGCATTCCCACAGAGGGCATGTACACGAGAGTCCATCTTGGAAAACCTCTTCTGGGCACTCTCCAGTTCCTCCCAAGTTGCCTAGAGCAGGAAACCCAACAGAGGGACCCACCAGAGCAAATGATGCCAGAACAGTTCTCAGTCAAGGGGGATGGTAACTCCCCTTTTCTGAGTGGCCACATGGTTCCTAATGCAGCTGCCTACCCAGCTGATCTCACTTATGGTCAGCATGTTCTACTGGCTCACATGGCATCCCTCCTTGGGCCTAGGCCCTCCTCCTTAGGGTCCCTGCTCAGCCAGCCAGGTCCTAGCCTGCCCTGAGGTACAAGGTTCTTCTTTCCCCTCAATGCAGGACTTGTTGCTTCTCCTTGTGAACTGCAGGATGTTTCTGTTGGCTGAACCCCAGAGATTCTCTAGGTTCTCCCAGACTGATGCTCCAGTTTGACAGCTGTTAATCTTGCAGGCAGATGGCTCACCCCTCTTTTGGTGTCTCTCACAAGAAAACAGCATGAGTTGCAAAGTACTACAAATACTAAAATAAGGTATTAATTCAACGAAATTGCTTTCAAATATAGAATTATCCCTGCTGACCACCTCAGAAAGAGCTACAAAGCAAGCAAAGCCAAGACCAGTGTGGAAAGAGCAAACAAAATTTGTATGGAAGAAGTTAAGGATGATCAAAGGGAAGATCTCTGGTGGGGGAAAAGAGGGGAAAAGGGAACAGCAGATGAAGCAAAGGGCATGATCAAGGAGGTTTGGAAGTACCTGCCAAGCAGCTCTGAATGTGAGCAGTGGTGACTTGCACAAGACAAGAAAGATGATCTGATCAAAGTCATGTTTGCTCACTTCCATGGTCATGAGGAACCAGAGTGCTTTCCCTAGCATGGTCAAGGGAAGCCCTGTGGTGGAAGGAAATGCACCATCACTCGTGCTGCAAGGCAGCTCAGGAGGTCTCTAAGCCAACCTCCTCCTCACAGCAAGGTCTCATCACCATTGCACAGCGGCTAAACCTGAACTATTGTGGATGTAGTGTAAAAAGTGCTGAGCAGAAGGAGAAAATCACTTCTTCTGCCTGTGGTGCTGCTCCTGCAGCCCTGGATGCTGTAGGGCAGCTCCTCTGCTGGGTCATGTTTTACCTCATAGAATCATAGAATGGTTGGAGTTGGAAGGGACCTTCAAAGGTCATCTAGTCCAACCATGAAAACTGAAGGACCAGCACAGCCTTTTCCCACAGAGCTGTTGCCCAGCCACACAGCTCCTGGCATCTGTCACTGCAGCCTGGAATTCCCCTGGTCAGTCCTTGGGTCTTTTTAGAAGATGGATGCCAGATTTGCTTTTTGCTTTCTCCACTCATTATGACCTCACAAAATGTCTCGGAGCAGCCAGAGCCCTGGCGTCTTGCGTAGCACTACAAGCCCATGCTTGGCCATCAAACCCACATTCAACTGCCCTGATTTAGGTCAGGCAGAGGAAGGACGTCTGTGGGACAAGTGCCATTCTACCCAAAGGACAGGTGGACAATACAGCTGATGGTGAAGAGAAAGGGAAACTGAGCTCTCCCTGTGCTACTCCACGTGCTCAGCTGAACACCTCTGCCCTCTGTCCTGAACATCATGACTAGGGAAAAGTTTGCTTGTCCTGCATGTGGGCTTCTGCTGTCCTTTCACCTGCTCAAAGGGATTCCCGCCAGCCTCCAAGAGACACCTTCAGGTGCTGGCCTGTCTCTCAGCACTGCCTCATGACAGCTTGCAGCCAGCTCCATGGAGAGGGATGCAAGATTTGCTTCTCGCTTCCTCCACTCATTATGACATCACAAAATGTCTCGGAACAGCCTTGCTATGACATCATCCTGCTCTCTCAGCATCCTAAGATCCATCCCAGCTGGTGCAATGGACTCTTAAGGACTGACCTTACCTAAGTAACCTCTGACTCCATCTCCATCCACTGCTGTGTTCTGGCTGGGCTCTGCCTTTTAGGCACATGCAACTGAGAGACCTTGCTGGAGAAGACAAAGGCCGAGAGTACCTCAAACCTATCTCTTCCTCCTCTTACTAAACCCAGCAGTGGCCACACATTCTCTTCATTTCTTCTTGACCTTTTCCTCAAGTAGGAACAGCTGACTGTTGTGCCCCTGAACTCCCTTGCAAGTCTCAACTCTGCAGCTTTCCTAAAACCAGCCCTATTTCTGAATTCCTTCTTTCTTTCAAGTCTCTGCATCCATCTCCTGTATGCTTCCTTTTTGCCATGGAGCTTTCCCAGGAATTTCCTGCTTCCTCAAGCTTCTCTCCTGAATATCTCTTCTTCTTTTCCTGACTGTTGGTGCAGACGGTCTTGGACTTGAAAAGCGCCGTCCTTGAAGACCAGCTCTACTGAGCTCTGCTGCCCTTCTGTGCTGCTCACATGGGCTCCCCCACTATAAATCACAACACTAGGCCAAAGTCTCCTCCTCCGAGGTCCAGCATCTGCACTTTTCTATTTTCCTTCCTCATTCTCCTTGGGAGGTGAGACCCTGTTACCTGTTGATCGTGACGACTAAGGCTGACTCTGGCTTTCACATCCCTCACCAGATCGTCCCTCTTGGTGAGGAACAGATGCAAATGAGTTTCACCATTGTTGGCCAATCTGACACCCAATCTACAGAGACCTGTTTCCCAAAATATGCCAAGACACTCCAGCAACCTCCACAAGAGAAGACAGAAGAACATTGGCCAGAAGGGTTGAAGACCAGTTCCTGGAGGGAGTCATATTGTCTGTCTGTCTATATAGGTATAACTTTTTCCACGAGCACTGCCTGGCACACCAACCTTCATCGACTCTATTTCCACTGGTGTTTGATTTGCTTGCTTTGTATCCTCATTTGGTGTTGCAGAGATGGTTGTCACAGTAATTCATAGCTGGGACAGAAATTAAACTAGTAGGTCTTTTATTTTTTATATAGTGTCCTGAAACTTCTCCTGCTGTTATTGTGTCAGACACACCTCAGCCAGGGTGAGCCATCAGCACACAGACATTAACAGCTAACCAAATGGAGCTTCAGTCCAGGAGAACTTTGAGTAACTTGGGGAATTGGCCAAGAGAAACCTCTTGAAGTTTGCCAGAAGAAGTGGCCAGTCCTGCATCGGAGGGGAGAATAACCCCATTTATTGGGCCAACTGTAAGCTGACATGCTGAGAAGTGACTCTGAGGAGAAGGCACTACGAGGGATGCCATACAAGCCAGTGGTGCCTGCTCACCATGAACAAGGCCAGCTGGGGCTGCATTAGGAAGAATGTGTCAAATCAGACAACTTGAGTTACCTTCCCCTTCACCTCAGCACTGGTTTGGCTCCATACACAGGTGTGTCCCTGTCTGCAGTTCCACATTTTGAAGGAGTTGGGAGGAGCTGGAGAGTGCCCAGAGGTGGTCTGCCAGGATGGGGTTCAGAGCCTGAACCACACGTTCTGTGTAGAGAGGCTGAGGGACCTGGGCATCTTGGCTCAGCGGCAGAGAGGCCAGGGCAGATTAGGAGTAGCCTGAGAGTGCTTGAAGGGTGGTTTCAGAGATGGTGGAGCTTTGCTTCACAGTAGTAAAAGCATGACGATGAAATAATGGAAGAAAATGTAACTTAGGATGTTGAGACTGGGAAAAAAAAAAAAGAAATGTCTCTCCAAGGGTAGTTCTGTGCTGTACAGGTCACCAACAGAGATCCTGGACCATCCCATCGCTTTGTGTTTCAAGGAACAGCTAGAGCGGATGGAAAGATATCAGAAAGGGCAGCGAGATCCTCAGGTGAGAGCGAGGTGGGGAAGCAAGGAAGATTTTGACAGCCTGCAGGGAAAGAGCTGTAGGTGTGAGACTCTGTAGGACACCCTGTGGTGGAGATGGTCAAGGGCTGTGGCAAGGCTAAAAGCCCCCAACAGAGACAAGGTCTTTATCCCCACTATGGCTGTTATGTGGACCACCAAGGCCTACCAGGAGACACCATACCTTGATGGGACCAGGACATGAAGGCCTCCTCACTCCACCAAGGAGAGACCCATAAGCATTGCACCATAGTCCTGCACTTGGCACCACACATTCCCACATCACACTGCCCCAGGAAAAGCCCTGAGCAATGTGTGACCCACAGGATCTCCCTTCCCAGGGGCTGGGGGTCAGGCCATGGCCCTTTGTCTTCATGCAACACATGGAGGTTCACTCAGCATCAGAGCCACCTTTACATGGCCTTTGCCTGCCTCCCATCTCTGCCTCCCATTTTCTCCTCTAACCAGCCCCCAGGGAGGCTTTGTTGGAAACGATCCTCAGTGGGACCCATTAATACTCCCTGAAACCCATTAATACTCCCTGAAATTGGCTTCTTCAGGGGTTTGTCCAGGCTCCTCTCAGTGTCTGAGGTTCATGGTCTCAGCACCAAATGCACCCTGGGGCTCGTTAAAATGCAAAAAGCCATGTCTCCTCCAATTATTTCCTACAATCTTCAAGTCTTGGAGAGATAATTGGAGAGGTCTCCAGAGTGGACATAAAGGGGAAGCTTTCACTGAGTATTCAACACAGAAGTATTTTGTATTTTTAAGTTTCTTAATTTTTTCAATTTTATTACTTTTTCAGTTGTCAGAAGGAGTGATTGCAGCATTGTCCAGTTGATATGGATGCAGGGGATTTGCTAATGGTATCAGGATGGGTAGGACCAGCTCCTCCTGGAGGTTAGACACTGCATGGACAACCTGATTCCTCACCACTCCAGCCCCACCATTTCTCTCATCGACCCCCTGGGACTTGCATCACTTTTCCTGACAGCAGACTTCTCCACCCAGGTCTGCAGCTGGAGGTGGCCGCTCCTCTGCACCAACTCCCACCTGCTTTCCTGAGAGACCTGGCTGCACACAGGCACAGCAGGGTTTCCTTCATTGCAAACAAAGGGAAGGAGAGGATGGTAAAGTTTAATAAACAAGAACCCACACTCCTCATCTGTATGCTAAGTCTAAGGTGCCTCCAATGAGGTTCACCACCCACAAGGAATAATCTCACTGGAGATGCTTTTCACAGGTAGATACAAACACAGTGAGGGAGCTGGCTTAGGAGATAATCCTGTTGCTGACAGACGAGGAGAGGCTTCTGACTCTCTGAAGCTCAAAGCAGCACCTGGGTACTTGAGAGGGATCTGATTCTGAACAAGGTGCAAGGGCAGGGGGAAACTGGAGAGCAATGGAAAGGCCGTAGGTCCCCATGCGGCATCTGGGCTCTTGGCTCCTGAACCCCTCCTGCATGCTGCAGCTGCACCTTGCTCCGGAAAAGTTCAATAGAGATGGGAGCTTGGAAAAACAATTTTGAACTGGTTTCTTTATTGTGTCTCTCTACACAAGGAGTCTATCTGCATTTTTACATGAGGTGTTTGGATCAAAAAAACCCAGGAATCGAATGCCAAGAATAATATTATTTAAGCGGAGATTTTAGAATCCTAGAATATTTAGGTTTGGAAGGAACCTTTAAATGTTGTCTAGTCTAACACCTCTGCAGGGAGCAGGGACATCTTCAACCAGATCAGGTTCCTCAGAGCCTCATCCAACCTGGCCTTGAATTTTACCAGGTATGGGACATTCACCACCTCTCTGGGCAACCTGGGCCAGGGTTCCACCACCCTCAGTTTAAAAAAGTTTTCCTAATATCTAATCTAAATCTACCTCCCTTGTCAGAGACTGAAAAGGTTAATTAATGTCTCAACATCACTAAACGATGGATGGAACCGAGCAAAACATCAAGAAACCGCAATGCTAAAAACTTCAATAACTGTGAAAGAATGTCCAGACAAATATCCTGTTTTTGTAGCTGAAGCAGCAACACGTGCTTAAAAACGCCAAGAACTGCAAAACGGGGTGTCTTGTTTTTGTACCCTTCCCCCAGAATAGAGCCAAACCCTGTGCATGAGCTCAGGCCCTGGACGATACCAAGCATGCACAGCATTGCCAAGTGACTGCACAATGGAGGCCCGCTCTGGGGGATGCTAAATGACTTTGTGGACACTGTCTTGCTGGACATCAGGTAACAACATGCTTCAGGTAACCGCACGGCTTACCAAGAACAAGCGGCTCTTGCATTTGCAGAGAGCTAACGCCCACCACCATAGAGACAGATCAGCATGATGCAGCAATCACAAGCTAAACCACAGGCAGGAAGCACCTGACGTCCTAAGATGGAAAGACTGGTAAAGGCCCCCAAAATATCAAGAAGGGGGGGCTGATACAAAGGGCTATAAAAAGGGTCACAGCAAGAACCCGTGTGTGGACCTCCACCGCACTCAGACAGACCTTTGGGATGCCGATTCTCTGTGGTGGCATTGTCATACTTCTGAGGAGCCAACCCCACCCACTATACAAGACAGACTTTCAGGAGGCTGACTCTCCATGGTGGTATTTTCTCCACTCTTCTTTTCTATTTTTCTCTCTCTCCTCTCTTTCTCGTTCTCTCCCTGCCATGACCCTTTGTGTGCGAATGAAAAAAAAGAACCAACATATGCGTATGACATCGTTGTGTCTTAATTCTGTAACCAAGAGACTCGTACCTTTCACAACCGGACATTTATCGGTTCGTGACAGGAAGGAAAATAGAAAAGTGCAGATGCCCGACCTCAGAGGAGGAGGCTTTGGCCTAGTCTTGTGATTTGTAGCGGGGGAGCCCATGTGAGCAGCACAGCAGGACAGCAGAGCTCAGTAGAGCTGGTCTTCAAGGACAGCGCTTTTCAAGTCCAAGACCGTCTGCACCAACAGTCAGGAAAAGAAGAAGAGATATTCAGGAGAGAAGCTTGAGGAAGCAGGAAATTGCTGGGAAAGCTCCATGGCAAAAAGGAAGCATACAGGAGATGGATGCGGAGACTTGAAAGAAAGAAGGAATTCAGAAATAGGGCTGGTTTTAGGAAAGCTGCAGAGTTGAGACTTGCAAGGGAGTTCAGGGGCACAGCAATCAGCTGTTCCTACTTGAGGAAAAGGTCAAGAAGAAATGAAGAGAATGTGTGGCCCCTGCTGGGTTTAGTAAAAGGAGGAATAGATAGGTTTGAGGTACTCTCGGCCTTTGTCTTCTCACAATGGTGAAACTCATTTGCATCTTGCCAGGCTCCTCCGGAGGGCTTTAAACTAGTGGTGCTGGGGGAGGGGGAGCACAGTTAAGCACACTGCTGTCAGGATGGCGCCAGGGCCAGCACCGAGGGTCCAGAAGCTGAGGAAGGGTCACAGGTAACTGCAAATGAACCTAAACTGTGATCCAATAGCACCCCTGTCGCTCCAGCCAGCAAGTCGGCTTTGTCGGGGGCCCAGCTGAAGTGTCTCTATACCAATGCACGCAGCATGGGGAATAAACAGAAAGAGCTGGAGATGCGCGCACACGAGCAGGGCTACGACCTCGTTGGCATCACGGAGACGTGGTGGGATGACTCGTACGACTGGAGAGTCAACATGGAGGGGTATAGGCTTTTTAAAAAGGACAGGATGGCCAGAAAAGGAGGGGGTGTCGCTCTCTCCAGACAGTCAGCAACTGTCTGGCGTGCATGGAGATCCGCCTGGGGATGGAGGAGAAGGTGACAGAGAGCTTATGGGTCAAGATTAGAGGATGGGACGGACAGGGGGCGTTACGGTGGGATCTGTTACAGGCCGCCTGGCCAGGAAGACAGAGCAGACGAAGCGCTCTATAGCCAGATAGGAGCAGCCTCACGGTCACAGGCCCTGGTCCTCATGGTGGACTTCAACCACCCTGACATCTGTTGGAGAGACAAGATGGCAGGGCACAGACAGTCCAGGAGGTTCCTGGAACGCGTGGACGACAACTTCCTCCTGCAGGCGACAGAAGATCCGACAAGGAGGGGTGCCATGCTCGACCTTGTGCTCACCAACAGGGAGGGGCTGGTGGGGGATGTGAAACTAAAGGACAGCCTTGGCTGCAGCAACCACAACACGGTGGAGTTCAAGATCCATGGGGCAGCAAGGAAACTATATGGCAAGCTCTCAGCCCTAGACTTCAAGAGGGCAGACTTCGGCCTCTTTAGGGACCTGATGGGCCAAGTGCCATGGAAGGATGCCCTGGAGGGAAGAGGGGCCCAGGAAAGTTGGTCCACATTCAAGGAACACCTCCTCCAAGCTCAGCAGAGGTGCATCCCGACAAAAAACAAGTGGGGTAAAAAGGCCAGGAGGCTGGCGTGGATTAGCAAGGAGCTCCTGGACCAACTGAAAGTTAAAAAGGAAGCCTACAGAGGGTGAAAACAGAGACAGGTAGCATGGGAGGCCTACAAAGAGGCTGTGCGAATGGCCAGGGATAAGGTAAGGAAAGCCAAAGCCCTGGCAGAACTGAATCTGGCCAGGGATATAAAAAGCAACAAGAAGAGCTTCTATAGGTATGTAGGGGACAAAAAAAAGACCAGGGAAAATGTAGGCCCACTCCGGAAGGGAACTGGTGTCCTGGTTACCCAGGACATGGAGAAAGCTGAGGTACTCAATAACTTTTTTGCCTCAGTCTTCACCGATAAGGGCTCTTGTCTCCCCACCCAAGCTGTGGAAGGCACAGGCAGGGACTGGGAGGATGAAGAACCGCCCACTGTACTCGAAGAGCAGGTTCGGGATCATCTGAGGAGCCTAAAGGTGCACAAGTCCATGGGACCTGATGAGATCCATCCATGGGTCCTGAGGGAACTTGTGGATGAAGTTGCCAAGCCACTGGCCATCGTATTTGAGAAGTCGTGGCGGTCTGGTGAGGTCCCCGATGACTGGAAGAGAGGGAACATAACCCCAGTTTTTAAAAAGGGGAATAAGGAAGACTTGGGCAACTCCAGGCCGGTCAGCCTCACCTCTGTGCCTGGCAAGGTCATGGAGCAGATTCTCCTGGAAACCATGCTGAGGCACATGGAGAGCAAGGAGGTGGTTGGTGACAGCCGACCAAGGCTGACAGCCTTCACCAAGGGCAGATCATGCTTGACCAATTTGGTGGCCTTCTATGATGTGGTGACAGCATCGGTGGACAAGGGACAAGCAACGGACGTCATCTACCTGGACTTGTGCAAAACTTTTGACACTGTCCCACACGACATCCTTCTCTCTAAACTGGAGAGACATGGGTTTGATGGATGGAGCATTCGGTGGATAAGGAGTTGGCTGGATCGCTGCACTCAGAGAGTGGTGGTCAACGGCTCAATGTCCATGTGGAGACTGGTCACGACTGGCGTCCCTCCCTACTCCTCACCTGCTATCTGTCCCCTACCCTCAGAGTAGGAAAAAATAAAATCACACTCAAGAAATATCTTTATCCCTATAGCAAACCCTGTCTTGCCCTTCGTCTTGAAACATGCTTATGGGTCTTTCCTTGGTGGGGTGAGAAGGCCTTCATGTCCTGGTCCCATCAAGGTGTGGTGTCTCCTGGTAGGCCTTGGTGGTCCACATAACAGCCGTAGCCAAGGAGATGAAGACCTTATCTCTCTTGGGGCCTTTTAGCCTTGTCACAGCCCTTGCCCATCTCCACTTCAGGCTTGTCCTACAGAGTCTCACATCTGCGGCTCTTTACCTGCACACTGTCAAAATCTTCCTTGCTTCCCCACCTTGCTCTCACCAGGGGATCTCACTGCCCTTACTGATACCTTTCCATCCTCTATAGCGGTTCCCTGAAACACAAAGTGATGGGATGGTCCAGGATGCGGTCACAAGCCCTGACCCTCATGGAGGACTTCAACCATGCCGACATCTGTTGGAGAGAACACATGGCAGGGCACAAACAGTTCAGGAGGTTCCTGGAATGCGTGGACGACAACTTCCTCCTGCAGGTGCTAGAGGAGCCGACAAGGAGGGGTGCCATGCTCGACCTTGTGCTCACCAACAGGGAGGGGCTGGTGGGGGATGTGAAACTGAAGGACAGCCTTGGCTGCAGCGACCACGACATGGTGGAGTTCAAGACCAACGGGGCAGTGAGGAAGCTATGCAGCAAGCTCTCTGCCCTAGACTTCAGGAAGGCGGACTTCGGCCTCTTCAGGGACCTGATGGGCCAAGTGCCATGGGAGGAGGCCCTGGAGGGAAGAGGGGCCCAGGAAAGTTGGTCCACATTCAAGAAGCACCTCCTCCAAGCTCAGCAGAGGTGCATCCCGATGAAGAAGAAGTCGGGCAAAAAGGCCAGGAGGCCGGCGTGGATGAGCAAGGAGCTCTTGGACCAACTGAACGTGAAGAGGAAAGCCTATAGAGGGTGGAAGCGGGGACAGGTAGCCTGGGAGGACTACAAAGAGGCTGTGCAAGTGGCCAGGGATCGGGTGAGGAAGGCTAAAGCCCTGACGGAATTGAATCTGGCCAGGGACACCAAAAACAACAAGAAAGGCTTCTATAGGTATGTCAGGGAAAAAAGGAGGTCCAAGGAGAATGTAGGCCCCCTCCAGAAGGAAACGGGTGTCCTGGTTACCCAGGACATGGAGAAGGCTGATGTGCTCAATGACTTTTTTTCCTCAGCCTTCACCGACAAGGCCTCTTGTCCCACCCCCCAAGCTGTGGAAGTAACAAGCAGAGACTGGGAGGATGAAGAACCACCCACTGTACTCGAAGAACAGGTTCGGGAGCATCTGAGGAACCTAAAGCTGCAGAAGTCCATGGGACCTGATGAGATCCATCCACGGGTCCTCAGAGAACGGACAGCATTAGGGGACAAGGGACGAGCAACGGATATCATCTACCTGGACTTGTGCAGAGCTTTTGACACTGTCCCGCATGACATCCTTCTATCTAAACTAGAGAGACATGGGTTTGATGGATGGACCACTCAGTGGGTAAGGAGTTGGCTGGATCGCTGCACTCAGAGAGTGGTGGTCAACAGGTTGATGTCCAGGTGGAGACAAGTGGCGTCCCTCAGGGGTCCATGTTGGGCCCAGCCCTGTTCAGCATCTTTGTCGGCGACATGGACAGTGGGATAGAGTGCACCCTCAGCAAGTTTGCCGATGACACCAAGCTGTGTGGTGCTGTCAACACGCTGGAAGGGAGGGATGCCATCCAGAGGGACCTTCACAGGCTGGAGAGGTGGGCCCGTGCCAACCTCATGAAGTTCAACCAGGCCAAGTGCAAGGTCCTGCACCTGGGTCATGGCAATCCCAGGCACAAATACAGGCTGGGCGGAGAATGGATGGAGAGCAGCCCTGAGGAGAAGGACTTGGGAGTGCTGGTGGATGAGAAGCTTAACATGAGCAGGCAATGCGCCCTTGCGGCTCAGAAGGCCAACCGCATCCTGGGCTGCATCAAGAGAAGCGTGGCCAGCAGGTCGAGGGAGGTGATTCTCCTCCTCTACTCTGCCCTGGTGAGACCCCACCTGGAGTACTGCATCCAGTTCTGGAGCCCCCAAAACAAGAAGGACATGGACCAGTTGGAGAAGGTCCAGAGGAGGGCCACAAAGATGATAAAAGGGCTGGAGCACCTCTCCTATGAGGACAGGCTGAGAGAGTTGGGGCTGTTCAGCCTGGAGAAGAGGAGGCTCCGGGGAGACCTGATAGCGGTCTTCCAGTATCTCAAGGGGGCCTACAAGAAAGATGGGGAGAGGCTGTTTAGTAGGGCCTGTTGCAATAGGACGAGGGGTGATGATGATAGAGGGGGGTAGATTTAGATTGGAAATTAGGAAAAAAATTTTCACAATGCGAGTTATAGAACTCTGGAACAGGTTGCCCAGAAAGGTGGTGGACCCCCATCCCTGGAACGATCAAGGCCAGGCTGGATGAGGCTCTGAGCAACCTGATCTAGTCGGGGATGTCCCTGCTCCTTGCAGAGGGGTTGGACTAGATGACCTTTGAAGGTCCCTTCTAACTCTAACCATTCTATGATTCTATGATTCTATGATTCTATGATCACCAGGACCAGAAGGACAGTTTGGACCTGGAAATAAAGACTTTGCTTCTCAGATCTGAGAACTGTGCATGAAGGATAAAAGATATTCCTGGAACTCAAGATCATACCAATGTCCTAGTCCCTCTTACACAGCTTTGAAACCCTCCCAGTGTCTGACATCACAAGTAAGTAGCTATAGGAAGACCAACTCCAGAGACATCGCGATCAATAGCCAAGCAGCCAGACTGCCGATGGATGATGATGATGATGCAGATATACACTTGCTTTGCAAAGTTTTATGATGATTATTAGTCAGTAGTGTGTTGTTAACTAGTGATCGATCAAACTGTGCTGTATCTGAACGTTTGAAGGATATATGAACCCCATTTAAAACCTCATTTGACATGCCCCAGTTTGTCTGACATATCATGACTGTGGATAAATCTCATCACATCTCCCCTGTCTCCTTTCCCCGTGCTTTCTGCATCTCCACTGGCTCCCACAACACTGCAGAGCCCTTGTTTCTGGATACCCGCATTTAGTGTCTTACTCTGGTGGGACTTATCTTCTGAGGGTGATTCCCTGTCTGAGGCTTCCTTCTCCATATAGACTCATTTTCTATTTTCAAAATTTTTTCCTAATATCCAATCTAAATCTACCCCCCACTATTTTAAAATCATTACTCCTTGTCCTATTACAACAGGCCCTACTAAACAGCCTCTCCCCATCTTTCTTGTAGGCCCCCTTGAGGTACTGGAAGACCGCTATCAGGTCTCCCCAGAGCCTCCTCTTCTCCAGGCTGAACAGCCCCAACTCTCTCAGCCTGTCCTCATAAGAGAGGTGCTCCAGCCCTTTTATCACCTTTGTGGTCTCCTCTGGACCCTCTCCAACGGTCCATGTCCTTCTTGTTTTGGGGGCTCCAGAACTGGACGCAGTACTCCAGGTGGGGTCTCACCAGGGCAGAGCAGAGGGGGAGAATCACCTCCCTCGACCTGCTGGCCACACTCCTCTTGATGCAGCCCAGGATGCGGTTGGCCTTCTGGGTCGCAAGGACGCATTGCCGGCCCATGTTGAGCTTCTCATCCACCAGCACTCCCAAGTCCTTCTCCTCAGGGCTGCTCTCAATCCATTCTCCGCCCAGCCTGTATTTGTGCCTGGGATTGCCATGACCCAGGTGCAGGACCTTGCACTTGGCCTGGTTGAACTCCATGAGGTTGGCACGGGCCCACCTCTCCAGCCTGTCAAGGTCCCTCTGGATGGCATCCCTCCCTTCCAGCGTGTTGACAGCACCACACAGCTTGGTGTCATCGGCAAACTTGCTGAGGGTGCACTCTATCTCACTGTCGATGCCGCTGACAAAGATGTTGAACAGGGCCGGGCCCAACACGGACCCCTGAAGGACGCCACTTGTGACTGGTCTCCACCTGGGCATTGAGCTGTTGACTACCACTCTCTGAGTGCGGCCATATGAGGAGCCACTGAGGAGAGGGGCTATGCTGGACCTTGTTCTCACCAAGGAAGGGCTGGTGAAGAATGTGAAGGTGAAGGGCAGCCTTGGCTGCTGAGGCCATGAGATGATGGAGTTTGAGATCCTTAGGGCAGCGAGGAGGACGTGCAGCTCTCCTGAATCCTGGATTCAGGAGAGCAAACTTTGACATCTTCAGGGATCTGCTGGGCAGTGTACCATGGGATAAATCCCTGGAGGGAAGAAGGGCCCAAGAAATCTGGAATGTATTCAAGGGTCACCTTGCATCCCAGAAAAGAGAAAGGAAAGGAAAAACGTGAGGTGGCCTGCATGGACGGACAAGGAGCTCACGGGTAAACTAAAAAAGCACAAAGGAAGCCTACAGAGGGTGGAAGCAAGGATAGGTAGCCTGGGAGGACTACAGAGAAATTGTCCAAGCAGCCAGGGATCAGGTTAGGACCACTAAAGCCCTGCTAGAATTAAATCTGTCCAGGGACTTAAGGGCAACAAGAAAAGCTTCTGTAGGTATGTTGGGGATAAAAGGAAGACCAGGGAAATTTAAACCTTCTCTAGAAGGAGACATAAGACCTGGTTAGTTGGGAGATGGAGAAGGCCGAAGTACTCAACAACTTTTTTGCCTCGGTCTTCACCAGAAAGTGCTCTAGCCATACTGCACAAGTTACAGAAGGCAAACACAGGGACTGGGAGAATGAAGAACTGCCCGCAGTAGGGGAAGAGCAGGTTCAAGATTATCTACGGAACCTGAAGGTGCACAAGTCCATGGGACATGATGAGATGCATCCACGGGTCCTGAGGGAACTGGTGGATGAAGCTGCTTAGGCATTATACATCGTATTTGAGATGTCATGGCAGTGCAATGAAGTGCCCACTAACTGGAAAAGAAGAAACATGGCCCACATTTTTAAAAGGGGAACAAAGGAAGACCTGGGGAGCTACAGGCCAGCCAGTCTCACCTCTGCACTTGGCAAGATCATGGAGCCGATACTCCTGGAAACCATGCTGAGGCACATAGAAAGCAATGAGGTGGCCGGTGACAGTCAACGTGACTGCACTAACGGGCAAATTGTGCCTAACATATTTGGTGGCCTTCTGCATCGGGCTTACAGTGTTGTTGGATAAGAGAAGTGGAACTGGTGTAACTGGACTTGTGCAAAGCATTTGACACTGTCCCACATGACATGCTTGTCTCTAAACTGGAAAGACATGGATTTGACAGAGGGACCGCTCAGTTAATAAGGAACAGTCTGGATGGCTGCACTCAAAGAGTTGTGGTCAATGACTCGATGTCCAAGTGGAGACCGGTGAAGAATGGTCTCAGGAGTTGGTAAGGGGACCTCAGGAGTTGGTATGGGTACCAGCATTGTTCAACATCTTTCTGGGTGACATGGACAGTGCGATAGAGTGCACCCTCAGCAAGTTCAATGATGACACCAAGCTGTGTGGTGTTGTTGACGTGCTGGAGGGGAGGGATGACATCCAGAGGGACCTTGACAGGCTGGACAGGTGGGCCCGTGCAAACCTCATGAAGTTCAACAAAGTCAAGTGCAAGGTCCTGCACATGGGCTGGGACAATCCAGCAATACAGGCTGGGTAGAGAATGGATTGAGAGAAGCCCTGAGGAGGACTTGGGAGTGCTGGTGGACGAGAAGCTCAACATTAGTCAGCAATGTGTGCTTGCAGCCGAGAAAGCCAGCCACATCCTGTGCTGCATCAAGAAGAGCGTGGCCAGCAGGTCGAGGGAGCTGATTCTCCCCCTCTACTCTGCTCTTATGAGACCACTCCTGCAGTTCTTTGTCCAGCTGTTGTGTCCCCAAAATAAGAAAGTCATGGATCTGTTGCAACAAGTCCAGAGGAGGCCACGAAGATGATCAGAGGGCTGGAACACCTCTCCTACAGGCTGAGAGAGTTGGAGCTGTTCAGCCTGGAGAAGAGAAGGCTCTGGGGAGACCTTATAGTGGCTTCAGGTACCTAAAGAGGGTTTATGGGAAAGATAAGAAAAGTTCTTTAGTAATGCCTGTTGTGATAGGACGAGGGGCAATAGTTTTAAAATAGCAGGAAGCAGATTCAGACTAAATATAAGGAAAAATCCTTCAGTGGGAGGATTATGGAACACTGGAACAGGTTGCCCAGAGAGGTGGTGGATGCCCCATCCCTGGAAACCATCAAGGCCAGCTTGGCTGACACTCTCAGCAACCTGATGTGGTTGGAGATGTCCCTGCTCCTTGCAGGGAGGGTGGACTAGATGACCTGTAAAGGTCCCTTTCAACCCAAAATACTGTATGGTTCTATGACTCTGTGGTCCATGACTGCTATCTTTCCTACGAATACCTCTGTAAACTACCGTGAACATAATGTGCAGGAAAAAAATTTTTGGTCCGTATTTGGGCATCAGCTGTCATTCAGCAATTCCCATCAGGCTCATCCAACATCTCTGACACGTTGCCCTATGTCTATGAGCTTTTCCATCAGAATTTGCAGTTACCTGCACGTACCTCGCACCACCTTTGTCACCTTGACAGTTGCCAGGTATTTGCATCTGAACATCTCACTCCAGCTGTTCATGTCCATTAATCAGCATGGCAGTTGAGAAAAGAACCTCACATGCAAGGGTGTTTCTTGTTTTTCTGCATACCTGAGGAGATGCCAGAGCAATCCCACCTCCTGTAAGTTTGTGGTGTGCATGGGAGGGAGCTGAGTCTCCTCCCAGTGCTGAAAACCGAAACGCAGGATGAGATGCCACAACTCAGCCTCAGCTGAAACCTTTCTCTCAGCAGGGGTAAAGGAGATCCCTGCCTGTCCCTATCCAGGTATCCTGACTAATAATAAGACGACCATAAAATGTGATATGTAGATGTAACTTTTTCCCTGAGAGGAGAAATTACATTTTTGGAAAGAAGTGTCTCTCCCCAGCTGAGGGACCATCAGTGATGGCTTCAGGCTGTTTCCCAGCAGGTTCCCCTGCAGCCCCAGGGACAGCTGGAGGGAGCCCCGAGGGGACAGAGAAAGTGCTGCCTTGGGCTGGGCCTCTGCTGCTGAGCTGGGCCGGGCTCCTGGGATGGAGGGAGCTGCTGGTAACAGGGCAGCGCTGCAGAGAGACAGCTCTGCCCAGGAGCAGCTCCTCTGCCAAGCGCAGCAGGGCTGAGGGCTCTGCCTGCAGGAGCTGAGGGGAGAGGAGCGAGGCAGAGAGACGATAAAGGCAGCCTGGGGTGGGAGGAGAGTTGAGAACTCAACAGAAGAGAAATCTTCAGAGCCCTACACGTGGTAAGTACTTGCTGAAGGACAATATGTCTGCAGTTTGTGGAAAGACGTCCAAAATCTGTCACATCCTACAGTCAGGAGAACTTCCACAGTAGAGGAGCAGGACATGCTGCACAGCAGGAATTCCCTGCTGCACTGCCAGAGGGACAGGGCACGACGGCTGCCTTCTCCCAGGGACGGCTGCAGGGTGTGAATGTGTGTGTGCAGCCAGGGGTGCCCAGGGCTGTCCTTCAGAGCAGGGTCCCTGCACCCCAGGGGCTGTGTGCTGGGGCAGGGACTCTGCCTCTGCCAGGCTCAGCACTCAGCCTGCCCGGGGAGCTCCCCACAGTGTTTGGGGAGAAGTTGTGGGTGGGAGGACAGACCCCCATCAGGGCAGGGTCCTTCTGCTGTCCAGAGGGTGCTGTGTGTGTCAGGGCTGCTCACAGCTCCACGTCACCACTGGGAAACTTCCAAAGGGATATTTCAAGAGGAAGGGCAAGGCAGGTTTTGCTGTAGAGATAAAGAGATTTCCTGAGTCTCTGTTTTTGTTTTCCTGCTCTGAGGGTAGGGGGTCTTATGAGGGTGGGGAGGGAAAGAGAAATCAAAAAAGGAGCTGTCAAGCTTGGACAAGTTCTTGAGACTCCTGAGCTGTAACTGTGAGTGGTCAGTTGGTCTGCTAAGAGCCTCCTCAAGTGCCTTCAGCCACTCCTCTGCCCAGGGACAGCACCAGCATCACCCTTGCTGCTCCCAGCAGCGTTGTCCTGCCCTGGCCTTTGGAACCTCCAAACAGGAACAGGCACCCAGCCAGTGCCCTGCAAACAGGCAGGTGTGTGCAGGGCCAGGGTGAGTGCACAGAGGGTGGGATGGGGTCTGTGAGTGCTGACAGGGAGAAGACATGGCACAGGGGAACAGCTGCCAGGAGGGAAATCCCCAGGCAGCAGGGATATGATCAAGGAAAGAGAAGAAACTAAAAGCAGAAATGTTGTGGGAGGGAGAATTCAGAAATCTCTGTATCATCCCCTCCAGGGCAGGCCCCTTCCTCTGAGCAAGCCCCCTGGCCTCCTCTCCCACCCATCCAAGCCTCTGCCCTCAGGGCTGTGGGGTCCCAGCCATGAACCCCCTCCTCTGCAGCCAGAGCTCCAGCAGAGCCGTGCTGCAGCTCTCCAGCCACGTGCCCACTGCCCTCTGCAGAGCACAGGGGCTGAGAGCAGCTGCCCGGCAATGGTGGTGTCGGGGAGGGGGCACGCACAGCTGGGGGAGGGGGACGCTGTCCCCAGTGCCCGCCTGCCTCTGCCCTGTCCTCTCTCAGCCGCACCCTGGCTGTATTTGCCCTTGTGCCTCCACCTCTCTGTGCTGTTGCTGCTGGGATCTTGTTCTTGCTGTCAGGCTGCCTGGGGAGGGGAGTTCCAGCTGCAGAGTCACCCCCTGATCTTGTGGGTCCTTTCCTGCAGCTGTGTCCATGGGAACAAGTGTCCCAGCTTTCACCTGTGGGGCTGTGGGCACTGCAGGCTGTGGGGCTGGGGCATCAGCTGCTTTTCCCTCAGTGAGATACCATCATGTCCTGAAGTGTCATTCCAAGTTGTGAGTTTCCGTCCAGGATGCCAACCTGTTCTGTGCCATCTCTGTGTTATCTGAAAGCCTCATGGATAAGTTCAGAGATGCTATGACCATGGAATTGTTGTGGAGCTGGGCTAGAAGCGAGGTGCTGAGACTTTGAGTAAGGGTGAGACATTTATTGCTCTGCAGTGGATCCCTGTGCTCTCAGCAGTGTCTGCTGGCATCTCAGATAAACATAGCACTGTGATCGCCCTCAATCTCAGAGAGGTGCAAGCACAGAGCACCTGTGACTGATGGACAGAGCAGCTCCCCTCACTCTGCTCTAAGCCACAGGCACTCCACTTCCTGTGCAGGATTCACTCTGTTCTCTCTGAGAGCACCAGAATTACTGAGGGTTACTGGCATCCCAAAATATTAATCAACTAAGAAGGTGGAAATTTTTCAAAACCACAAAATTTTATCTGCCCTCTGCAATCCTCATTCCACAGAACAGGGAGTGCAGATGCTGCACCCCTTCTGCATTGCTGTGCTTTTATCTAACACCAGAAAGCTGCCTTTGCTTCCACCGTTCCCATGAACTCACTGCTACAGAGCAGGGCTGACACCTGGCCAGCCAGTGGGCAGAGGCCCAGCTCCTCATGGCACATTCAGCCAGGACCAAACCAGAGCTTCAGCCACAGAGCTGAAGGAAGGTCTCCTAAAAAAATGAAAACAATGGGGCAGAGTGTGTAGCAAAGGGAAGATCATGTTTGGAAAGGCTTTGATTTTTCTCAGAAAAGTCTCCCCTAACTTGTAAATGACTTTTTTGCCTTGAACAGATCCCCATGCCCGGAGACAACAAATGTCCAACAGCAGCTCCATCACTGAGTTCCTCCTCCTTGCGTTCGCAGACACACGGGAGCTGCAGCTCTTGCACTTCTGGCTCTTCCTGGGCATCTACCTGGCTGCCCTCCTGGGCAACGGCCTCATCATCACTGCCATAGCCTGCGACTACCGCCTCCACACCCCCATGTACTTCTTCCTCCTCAACCTCTCCCTCCTTGATCTGGGCTGCATCTCCACCACTGTTCCCAAAGCCATGGCCAATTCCCTCTGGGACACCAGGGACATCTCCTACTCAGGATGTGCTGCACAGGTCTTTTTCTTTTCCTTTTTGATGTCAGCAGAGTACTGGCTTCTCACTGTCATGGCCTATGACCGCTACGTTGCCATCTGCAGACCCCTGCGCTACGGGACCCTCCTGGGCAGCAGAGCTTGTGTCCACATGGCAGCAGCTGCCTGGGGCAGTGGTTTTCTCGAGGGTCTGGTGCACACTGCCAATACATTTTCACTGCCACTGTGCAAGGGCAATGCTGTGGACCAGTTCTTCTGTGAAGTCCCCCACATCCTCAAGCTCTCCTGCTCACACTCCTACCTCAGGGAAATTTGGGTTATTGTGGTCAGTGCCTGTGTTGCATTTGGCTGTTTTGTGTTCATTGTGGTCTCCTATGTGCAGATCTTCAGGGCTGTGCTGAGGATCCCCTCTGAGCAGAGACAGCACAAAGCCTTTTCCACGTGCCTCCCTCACCTGGCTGTGGTCTCCTTGTTTATCAGCACTGTCATTTTTGCCTACCTGAAGCCCTCCTCCATCTCCTCCCCTTTTCTGAACCTGGTGGTGTCATTCCTGTACTCGGTGCTTCCTCCAGCAGTGAACCCCCTCATCTACAGCATGAGGAACCAGGAGCTGAAAGACACAGTGCAGAAGCTGATTCAATCAGCTCTTTCTCAGAAGCATTAAGCTGCTCATGTCTCTACATAAGTGCTTGCAAATTCACCTCAGCATTCTGTGCTTTGGGTATTTTATCTGTGATAAGCATGTTTCTCCATGCCTACATAGGCATGGACCCAGCCTGTCGGACCCAGAGGTCTTTTCATGTGTGTCTGACACACTGGTAGAGCTAGCCTCCCATGTTGCATCACGATAATAAAAGGAAATTTCTACATTGTCAGTGTCTGGAGGTTGGGCTCTTCTTCCAAAGCTGAGGTCAGGCTGAAGGAGTTGCCCCCACAGCTCCGTGCTGCTGTGCTGGGGTTCTCCATGGGATGAGGGGAGGAGGGCGTGGGGCAAGGTGTTTGAGAATGGGTCTGGGCTGAGCTTTAACATGTGGGTGTCTGGTTCCCTTGGAGATGATGAATGATCGACATTCCACACAGGCATCTGCCTGGGACTGTCACCCCATGGCTTTCTCACCACAGCCCCCTCACTCTGCAGAGCAGGGCCACCAGCTCAGGGCCATGTGGAGAGCACAGGGAGGGGTCAGGGGCAGCAAGTCAGGTCAGCATGGACACACTGCCCTGGAGAACGGCTCTCTGGGGGCAGGGACACCCCTGGGGAAGAGCAAAGGAGCAACTCTGTGCTTCCAGGAGAGGATCAATGACCAAGAGAAACCTATTTCTGAATGCGCCAGCTCGGGGCAGCTTTCTCTATTGCTGAGGAGCCAGAGAATCCTGGGGAGCCCTTGGGCCAGGAGTCTTTTCCTGGGAGAGGGGCTGGCACAGAACAACTTGTTGGCAGTGGACAAGAAAGATGTCTGGGAGACAGGCACAAGGGACACATGGAGACACTGTCCTCTGTCTCTTCGTGCCATGGGTGGCCTTCAGCCATGAGACACCTCTGTTTTCTTCCTTCACTCTCCATGCTTGGATGGATCTCAGGAAACATCCATGAGCATGGAAGAAGCACAAACCTCCTCGACTGAGTTCCCATTACTGCAAGGGAAGAAAAAAGATTGTGAGACACATGGGAGTGCAGGGATGCAGTGGGGTGTGTGTGGCAGTTTGTGTGTAAAAGAGAGGAAGAAGATGTGAAATGGCGAGGGGTGGGAGTGTGTCATGCTCAAGTGAAATATGTTCAGTTTTGATGTTGAGGCAGCAGAAGGAGGTGGATGAGCAGTTCAGGGCTGGGACACGGAGCTAAAAAGAGGAGTCAAGGGAGTCAGGGGTTGGCACCTTTAGTACCTGAGGAGCATTAGCAGGGCTTTGGAAGAAGCTGCATGGGTGATGGGGAACTCACAGCCATTGTGAGTTCAGTCAAACTTGGGACAGCGTGGGGTTAGAGTGAGATCGGGAAGCAGGGGTGGAGATGGTCTCTTTGTTGAGACTGGAACCCCCCAGTAGAACTGAAATAATTCTCCTTTCTACTCTGGCTGCTGTCTCTTCCACTCAGACCCCTGAGAGGACACCAGTTCCTTACAGCCACAAGACTTTTTTCCCATTCCCCACTCTCCATAGAGGCTGGGAGGTGTCCTGCTGCTCTCCTGCACTCAGCATCACACACCCTCACATCTCACTGCTCCCAGGAATGGCCCTCAGCATCCCATGAGGGAAAGGATCCCCCTGCCCATGGTATGGGGTCAGTCCTTGATCATCCTGCTCAATGAAACACGTCAAGGGCTTTCACAGTCACCTTAACACTGGATTTTCAACCTGTAAGCAGTGCCTCTGACTTCCTACTTCACCAGCTCGCAGGGACAGCAACCTTATCTCCTCATTCCTTCATGGTCTCTTCAGTGATGGCCCTCAGTGGGGCCCACTGACATCCCCAGAAACGTGGTTTGCTGCTGACTTTGACTGCTCTAGAGGCCACTTGAATCCACTTTCGGTGCCTGCAGTTCAGGAACTTGGCACCAGAGGGCTCATTAACATGCAAAATGCCCTAACAATCCAAGTCTCTGGGCATAATTCAATTCCTCCGTTCTTAGGTGGCTAATTTGAGAGGCTACAGGAGTGTAGTCAAAGTACAAAGTTCTCAGTGATCAATGTCAGTAAGAAATATTTTATTTTTTATGCACCACGCCATTTTTTCTGCTTATGCATTAAGTGCCATCAGCAAATTCCTATTGATACTGATCTTGAGTCCTGATTGAATCGGAATATGTAGGGAAGTCAGGACCCTGTATGTCAGACACGCTATGGGCAGTCTTCATCCCCGTGTACAACCTCACATGTCTCTCATCAGCCACCTGGGACTGACAGCACCTCTGTTCAGATCAGAGCTTTCTCCACTCCAGCCTGTAGCTGCCTGATTTCTCCCACTGACACCAGTTTCCACTTGTTTTACTTGGGGAATGACGTGCACCTGGATACAGAATGATGTTTCTTAATTATAAAAAAAAACAAAACTAAATGAATGTCTAGTTCAATTTAAAAAAAAAAATGCACTCCTCTGCTGTATATTAAGCCCACCTTACCTCCTCTGATGTTCACTTTCCACAGTGGATGGCCTTTGACCAAGGAAAATACATTTTGTGCCAAGCACAGAGCCCAGGAGCCCCCAAAGCACTCCCTGCCCTGGACGCTGTTTGTCCATATTTGCTCACAGCATGTCACACCCTGAAGCCTCGATTCACAGAGGGAAGCAAAGAGACAAAGTGAGTGAAAAGCTCTTTTTTGAACAGCCTGCGCTAATCCCAGCAGATCTGGGTTATAGAAATGTCTTCAGGCAGGCTCTGCAGCATCGAGACCCACGCATTTCTCATTCTCCTCCAACACTGGACAGCTCGGGT
Organism: Otis tarda; assembly: GCA_026413225.1. NCBI lineage: Eukaryota > Metazoa > Chordata > Aves > Otidiformes > Otididae > Otis > Otis tarda. The sequence continues at coordinate 1,024,096 of CM048590.1, forward strand.
GCAATTGTCCAGACTTTCCCTTCTCCTCAAGGGAGAGAAATGAGTTGTCTCCGCTGAGATGCTTTGGCCTACCCTGCCTGTCCACCATCTCCTGCTCCAGAAATGCTCCCATCAGCCCTGGGTCACATTTCCCAGTCCCGTGTCGGGGTTTCAGGCACCCCTGGGTATCCTGGAGGCAGTGGCCACCTCTGTATGGGCAACTGCATCAACCCCTCAATGACGGTATCAGGAAGAACTTGAATCATGTGCAGAAGAGACATCGTAGTAACAAATGTGTAAGAAGACTTCATTCTGAGAACTTGGACACTGTTCTGTAGAGTCTCATATTTCTTTTTCATCAACAACGAACAAGCTGATGACACGTTCCCTCAAGATAAATATGGATTTACACATCTGTTTTCTTCTAACTGGTACTATTTGAGGTTTCTCAAGTAACCTCTGATCCGCTTCCTATCCATCATTGGTTGTGTTCCTATAGAGCCCTGCCACGAGGCACAATGGCCTAGGAGAATTTGTTGGTAAAATATGAGGCAAAGAGGACATGAAGTTTCTCAGATCTATCTCCATCTACTCTTACTGAATTCAGCAGGGTCCACATATTATCTTTATTTCTTCCTTAATTGTTTCTAAATGAGTAAAATCTTATTATAAAGCCCTTGAACTCCCTTTCAAATTTCAACTGAGTTTTGAAACAGATAATACCTGTGCTTGGAGGATGCTGTCCTTCAAGACCAGGTACACTGAGCTTTGCTGTCCATCAGTGCTGCTGACCATGGGATCCCCACTAGAACTCCCCAGAATATGCCAAATTCTGCTCCACTGATGACCAGAATCTGCAGACTTCTACTGTTGTTCCACACTCGTCCAAGCACCTCAGATCTCCCTATTTCAGGGTCACAACAGCCAATCTTCACACCACGGACAAGCTCCTCATTCTCTGTAAATATCAGATCCAGATTTGCATTGCCCTTGTTGACCCATCTGGCAGCTGTGACAATAAGCTGTCCTAAAGCCACCTGGAGTGTTTGCGTGCTGCTGTGTTCCTCTTCCAGAAATTCCAGGGTCATTAAAGTCCCCATGGAGGCCCGGGCTTCTCTTCCATGGGGTGCTCAGAAATGACAACGGCAGATACTCCATTAAGCCAAACAAGAGCCAGCAATGTGCACTTGTGGCCCAGAGAGCAAATCACATCCTGGGCTGCATCAAGAGGAGCGTGGCCAGCAGGTGGAGGGAGGTGATTCTCCCCCTCTACTCTGCCCTGGTGAGACCCCACCTGGAGTACTGTGTCCAGTTCTGTAGTCCCCAACACAAGAAGGACATGGACCAGTTGGAGAGGGTCCAGAGGAGGGCCACGAAGATGATCAGAGGGCTGGAGCACCTCTCCTATGAGGACAGGCTGAGAGAGTTGGGGCTGTTCAGCCTGGAGAAGAGGAGGCTCCAGGGAGATCTGATAGCGGTCTTCCAGTACCTCAAGGGGGCCTACAAGAAAAGATGGGGAGAAGCTGTTCAGCAGGGCCTGTTGTGATAGGACGAGGGGTAATGGTTTTAAAATAGAGAGGGGTAGATTTAGATTGGATATTAGGAAAAAACATTTTTACAATGAGAGTTGTAGAACACTGGAACAGGTTGCCCAGAGAGGTGGTGGATGCCCCATCCCTGGAAACGTTCAAGGCCAGGCTGGATGAAGCTCTGAGCAACCTGATCTAGTCGGGGATGTCCCTGCTCCTTGCAGGGGGGTTGGACTAGATGACCTTTGAAGGTCCCTTCCAACCCTAACCATTCTATGATTCTAAGAAAGTTGGAGAGGGTTTTTTGACAAGGATATGTAGTGATAGGACAAAGAGTAATGACTTCAAAAGGAACAGACTAGCTTCAGATGAGATATAAGGAAGCAATTCTTCACTACAAGGATGGTGAACCACTTAAAGACTTTGTCCAGAGAAGCTGTGGATGCCCCATGCCTGGAAATGTTCAAGATCAGATTGGCTGGGGCTTTGAGCAACATGGTCTAGTGGAAGATGTCCCTGCCCAGGGCAGGCACCAGGTGGTCTTTAAGTTCCCTTCCAACCCAAACCATTCTATGATTCCAGGATTTTATGATGTCAAAAACCACAGGCTCCAGCTCATTCTAGCTGAGGGCAGCAGTGCACATTTGGGCTGTAGCACCTCAGGTGTAGCGCCAGGCCACACTCTGATTTTCCTTAGGGAAACTTGGGGCCAAGTGTCCAAGACGTCCTATCTGCAAAGGTTTTACTTCAGAGCAGAGACATGCCAGAGTCAACAGTGATGGAAATACAAATCTGAAATTGGATGCCAAGAGATTGAGCAAATGTTGTGGGCCCCAAGCACAGAGATACAAGGCTGAAAAGAGCAGATCTGGAAAGAGGTGTGTTTGCTGTCAGTGGTGTCTCTGCTGCCCCTGAGGGCCTTTGGTGAAGGAGAAGCTGTTCTCTATGAATGGCAAGGTGCTGCTGACAGGCCCACTGTGAAAATTGTTGGTCTGCTCCTTGACTCTGTCATCAAGGGGGCCCAGCAGCCTGAGAAGGCAGACACATGAGTGGAGACCCCAGGGTGCTGTGCCTTGTGTTCCTGGACTACCCAGCATCCGATGGATTGAGCAGGGACAGACCTTGCCCACTGCAGCGGTGGCAATCAGTGGCTCGCACAGAGGCACCGAGCCTGTCTGCAGGGCTGTCTGGGCTGTCTGTCACACGCTCGCTCTGAATGGGGATGGCTTTCCTGTGCTGCACCTGCCAGCCGCAGGTGGCTGTGTGTGAGAGCCTCGGCAGCTCACGTAACGCTACAGGCCTTGATTTAGACATTAAACAGAGGAACTGCCCGGAATTTGATTGGGCAATGTGGGGGTGAAAACCCATCCTTGTAGTCAATGGAGATGTAGTCAACTGGGCCGATGGAACAGACAGAGAGGAACCTGGCTCTCCCTGTGACACAGGATGCTGTTTGGTCAGATGGCAGCACAGGCTGCCAAGAAAATAGTCAACAGGGACAGTGCAGTTGTCTTGCACATGCCTTGGACAACCTCTGGTGTGTCAAATGCCACCAGGTATTTCACCTGAACAGCCAGCTCCTGACCTCCATCTTCATTAATTACCATGGGAGCTGAGACAAGGAGCTCACGTGCAGGTGCCTATAAAATGGACTCCTGAAGGGAGGCCAGAGGAATCCCACCTCCTGTGGGTTTGTGAACAGGCAGGGGAGGGAGCTGAGCCCCCTTCCAGTGCCAGCAACAGAAACGCAGGGAGAGATGCTTCGATTGACTCAGCTGAACCCTATCCCTCACCAGGAGCAGAGAAGATCCCTGCCTGTCACTGTCTGTGTGTCCTGCCTAATAATAGGGGGAAAAAAAGTGATGTTTAGACCTATTTGTCACATTTGGATAAATGTCACTGCTGGAAAGAAGTGTCTCTCTCCAGCTGAGGGAGGGACCATCAGTGATGGCTTCAGGCTGTTTCCCAGCAGGTTCCCCTGCAGCCCCAGGGACAGCTGGAGGGAGCCCCGAGGGGACAGAGAAAGTGCTGCCTTGGGCTGGGCCTCTGCTGCTGAGCTGGGCCGGGCTCCTGGCATGGAGGGAGCTGCTGGTAACAGGGCAGCGCTGCAGAGAGACAGCTCTGCCCAGGAGCAGCTCCTCTGCCAAGCGCAGCAGGGTGAGGGCTCTGCCTGCAGGAGCTGAGAAGATAAGCGTGGTAGAGAGAGGAGGCTGTGTGGAGTGGAACGAGAGGTGAGTGTTCACTAGGGGAGAAATCTTCACAGCCCTTGGCACAGTAAGTCTCTGGATGCACGGTGATGCAGCTGTCATTCTTGGAGGCATCTCTGAAAGCTTGCATCCCCCACATCCTACGGCGTCTTCCAGGAGGATTCTCGTTTTTCTCTGCTGTAGGGAAGGACGTGGTGCAGAGTAAGGCTTCCCCACTGTCAGAGGGAGCAGGCATGACAGCTGCCTTCTCCTGGGGACGGCTGCAGGTGAGTGAAGCCGGTGAGCACCCAGGGATGCTCAGCTTTGTCCTTCAGAGCAGGGTTCCTGCATCCCAGGGGCTGTGTGCCGGGGCAGGGACTCTGCTCCCTGCCATGGCCAGCACTCAGCCTGCTCGGGGAGATCCCCATGGAATTGTGGGGAGGAGCAGTGGGGGAAGAAGTGAACCCCAGCAGGCACAGGGCAGGGTGCTTCTCCTGTTGAGAGGGTGCTGCGTGGGTCAGGGCTGCTGACAGCTCCACGTCAGCCCCAGGACATTTCCCAGGGGACTTTTAAAGAAGCACATGAAGGGAAACTCTACATGAAAGGGAAACAGTCAGGGCTGTGAGTTTTCTCTTCTTGGTGGGCTGGGTGGTCAGTGGGAGATGGGATTTGATTTCACTCTGGAGAAGGAGCTGAGACCCCAGTTCTTGTTAGGACTTCTGTCTGAGTGGCTCCCCTGCACACACAGAGATGTCCCTGGGCAGTGCCCTGCTGCCAGGAGGTGTCTGCAAGCAAAGGTGAGCACACAGCGTGTGGGATGGGGTCTGTGGGCACTGACAGAGCAGAGAGGTGGGGACAGAGGAACAGCTGCCAGCAGAGAGAGCTCCAGGCATGGGCAGGGATCGAGAGAGAACGTCTCCTGGGAATGCCATGGCAGGCGGGATTTTGCATTCTCTGCTGTGCAGATGCCTTCCTGGAGAAACCTCCGGTCTCCTTTTCCACCCAGCAGAGCCTCTGCCCTTAAGGCCATGGAGCCTCCGTCACCTTCTCAGTGGCCTCATCCCTGAAGAAGAGAAATTACCGACTACCTGACCGCCTGTCCCAGTCCTGCTTCCGTCGCACTGCGGCATTTCAGTGTTTCCCCTCTTGTCTCTGCTCCCCTTGTTCTAATGACTGGACTTGCTGGGGTGGGGAGGGTCAGGTTAAGCCTGAATTCACTGACAACAGCTCCGGGTAGGCAGAGCAGGCCATGGGATTAAAGTGTCCCACGTCCTTTCCTAATCAGCAGGCTAAGGGGAGTACAAATGAGCTTATTCTCCCTTCGGGACAGCTTGTTTTAGGAGATTAGACTCTTTGCCTGAGGGGTCCTGCTGTGCTGCAGGTTGCCCTCCAGAAGGGCACAGCACTTCCACGGCATTGCTGAGTTACCCGGTAGCCCCATGGAGAAGACAGCGCAGTGCTAAGGCCATGGAAATGCTGCCGCAGGGCTGTGTGCTGGCAGCTGCAATGAGCCATCTGTGTCCGTGGCTGGGAGGGGAGAGATGAAATCCTCCTTGGGTACGACGAGACAAGGTGAGGGGTTTGGAGATCTGAACTCAGAAGCTGGATTCCTCTGTCCTCAGCAGTGTTCAGAACACCTGGGTGTGACTGTCCCCCAGCTCAAAAATGTGGCAGCACAGGGCAGCTGAGACCAGGGCTGATGGACAGAGCGGCTGTCCTCCCTCTACATTAAGGAACTGTCCCTTTGCCTCTTAGGACCCGCAAGGTTTCACCTGGAGTGCAGCAAAGATGCCAAAGATTTCTGCCTTAAAAACACTCCCCGGTGCAGGCTTCTCTTGCCAGCTAACCTACCCCGCACGCACCGGAGCCCCGCTCCGGGGAAAGCAGGGCATCACACGGATACCGTCAAGCCAAGCCTTCAATTTAATGCTGCGCAACAAAGGGTTAAATACCCGTACACCCGCCACGCACGCGAACGCACCCGCCCCCTGCGCCCATGAATCTATCCGTGCCCGCCACGCACCTGCACCTGCACCCATGCAAGAGCAGGGACATCCCTGACTAGCAACCTGATCTAGTCAGGGATGTCCCTGCTCTTGCAGGGGGGTTGGACTAGATGACCTTTGAAGGTCCCTTCCAACTCTAACCATTCTATGATTCTATGATTCTATGACTTATCCGTGCCCACCACGTACGTGGACGCACCTGCCCCCTGCGCCCATGGACCTATCCGCGCCTAGCGCGTGAATCACTGCAGACTGCCCCTCCTGCATACATGCAGCCCTGCTAACGTTACCCCACACCCGGGTGTGGTGGGTGCTAGAACAGAAGCAGCAAAAAATCCCCACAGCTTTGCTCTTCAGTTGTGAGAACTGGGAGCAATAATGCTGAAAAGCTCTTTGATATCATGAGTGCATTTCAGCTGAGATGACCCCATGTTCCTGTTTTCCTATTGCTGCAGGACCAGACTGAATCCTGCAGAGCCACAGCAAAGCCCCCTGCTCCCAATGGCATCGTCAGCCAGAACCAACCAAAGTTCATGAGAGGGACCTACACAAGTTTTTCCTGGAAGGCAGTTTGCTGGGCTTTCCCTGAGAAATGGAATAAGCTATGTTCAGGGAAGTGCCCTAATTTCTCACTGCCTTTTCATCCAAGGTCAAGTCCTCATTCAGAAATGCAAATGTCCAATGGCAGCTCCATCACTGAGTTCCTCCTCCTGGCATTCGCAGACACACGGGAGCTGCAGCTCTTGCACTTCTGGCTCTTCCTGGGCATCTACCTGGCTGCCCTCCTGGGCAACGGCCTCATCATCACTGCCATAGCCTGCGACCACCGCCTCCACACCCCCATGTACTTCTTCCTCCTCAACCTCTCCCTCCTTGACCTTGGATCTATCTCCACCACTGTCCTCAAAGCCATGGCCAATTCCCTCTGGGACAGCAGGGCCATTTCCTACTCAGGATGTGCTGCACAGGTCTTTCTTTTTTTCTTTCTTGTGTCAGCAGAGTATTTTTTTCTCACCATCATGGCCTATGACCACTATGCTGCCATCTGCAGACCCCTGCACTACGGGACCCTCCTGGGCAGCAGAGCTTGTGTCCACATGGCAGCAGCTGCCTGGGGCAGTGGGTTTCTCAATGCCCTGCTGCACACTGCCAATACATTTTCACTGCCACTCTGCCAGGGCAATGCTGTGGACCAGTTCTTCTGTGAAGTCCCCCAAATCCTCAAGCTCTCCTGCTCAGACACCTACCACAGGGAAGTCAAGTTTCTTGCTTTTAGTGCTTTTCTATTTTGGGGTTGTTTTGTGTTCATTGTTGTGTCCTATGTGCAGATCTTCAGGGCTGTGCTGAGGATCCCCTCTGAGCAGGGACGGCACAAAGCCTTTTCCACGTGCCTCCCTCACCTGGCCGTGGTCTCCTTGTTTGTCAGCACTGCAGTGTTTGCCTACCTGAAGTCGCCCTCCATCTCCTCTCCATACCTAGATCTGGTACTGGCAGTGCTTTACTCAGTGGTGCCTCCAATAGTGAACCCCCTCATCTACAGCATCAGGAATCTGGAACTGAAGGATGCCTTGTGGAAAACGATTGGACGTTTGTCAGCAGCCATAGACTGTCTTTCCTTCCTGTCTGCCTTCCTCTGCAAATAACTCCCTCTGTATGCCATGACTGCCCAAGCCTGTCTTTCCTTCCTTATATGTTTTTTCCCTTTTTCCACTTGTAGTGATGTATTCTCAATCAAAAACATCATTATTCATCCCCTCCCACTTAAGTATTCACTCATCTTGTGTGGCCCAGAGATTTGTGTTAATGAGGAGCCAACGTCTCTGTATATTTAAGGAAAATAAATGAACCTACTTTGACTTCTTTGTCTGACAACCATCTTTGTAGATCTGGATGGAATAGGAAGCGAAAACATCTTTCTGTCTGCACCAGCTCAGGGCAGCCTGCTCTCTCACTGCCTGAGGACCCCTAGGGTCAGGGCTCTTGTGCTGGCCTGGGGAGATGGGGTGACACAGAAGGGCTGCAGACGTCTTGGGATTTCCTGGAGAAGAGAAAAGGGGACACTGGATGCAAGTAACCACCTTTGCTTTCTCCCATGGATCCTCCACCTCTGGAGCTCAGCCCTCTCTGCCCCTCAAAACCTGCTGTGCCCTTCAGAGGGGCTGGGGTTGGGTGAGTGGCCAGAGCTCTGCAGCGCCCACTGGTTGGCACCGCTGTGGGACCAGACTGGGCTGTGCAGGGGAGAGGGCAAAGGAGGTGGAGAGACGGCAAGGGATCTGGGAAGAGCTTGGAGGGAGCTGGGCTGAGTTGGAAAGCGCCCAGGAGAGGAAAACCTCAGCCTGTGGCTCATACTGTGTGACCATGCTGGGTGAGGACTCACACCAGGGACTTGTGTTGCAGTGCAGGTGCCTGTGGAAGGGACCAAAGACCCCCCAGCCTCTCTCATCGGCCATCTCCAGCACGGGCTGCTCACCCTAGGTTTATAGGGCAGTTTTGCTGCGAGGCCATCTCCATCCTCCTGCTGGGCCAAGGGCTGGTCTGGGGGAACGGCCAGCCCTGCCTGGACTCTGTCCTTTCCCAGATCCCGACAGACCCCAGAGCAGGGCAGTCTGCGAAGCCCCACATTGGACATGGCTGGGGCACCGCAGGGTTTGGGTGCTGGGGAAGCTGTAAAAATCAGAAGGTCATGGGGGAGCTGTGATCTGATGGCTGTCATTGGGATAATAATGGGGGGACATTTCCCCACCCCTGAGGGTACCCTTCCCCATACTGTGCCTGCCCAGTGAGGCTGTGGGACTGTGTATGGGCAGCGGGGCTGAGCCAGCACAGGGGCAGGACACTGACAGGGGCCATGAAGCAGCTGCCAGGAGGTGTCAACAAGGACAGAGGTGAAGGAGAAATATCTGTATATTGCATTCACTGTGGAGGCATGTTTGTGGGAAAGGCAAAGCTCACCTGGAGATGCTGGTTGCAGGGAAGTCAAGAGCAAAAAGAAGACCTTTGATTGCTCCTTAGAGACTGAGACTGAGCAAAGAAATGCATGGCTGCTGGTGAATGGGGAGGGGGATTTCATGACAGCAGAAGCCGGAGGGGCTGAGGGACTCAGTGAGGCTGTCTCAGTCTTTACCTGAGTCTTTCCTGAAAAGGTCTCCAGGCTTCTGTGCTCAGGGAAAGGGTTCAAGAAGCAGGACAGCATGTATTACAAAAAAAAACATCAGGAAATCCCACAGGGACAAGTGCCCATTTCTGTCTCTGCAGGGCCCTCACCCTGGCCAGGGCACAGGCTGGGGCTGCCTGGCTGGGAGCAGCTCTGTGGGAAAGGTGCTGATGGACAGTGAGCTGGACAGGAGGCAGCTGTGTGCCCTGGTAGCAAGGGAGGAGAGCAGTGCCCTGGGCTGTTTGACCAGATCACAGGCCCCATCCCAAATGTTGTGTCCTGATTTCAGAGGCCAATATAGGGAAGATGGTGGCAAACTAGAGCAGGTTTAGGAAAGGGCCCCAAAGATGGTCGAGGGCTGGAGTACTTTGCCTTTGAGAGGAGGCTGAAGAAGTCGGGCTTGTCCAGCCTGGAGAAAGGAAGATCCTGGGGGAACATGCAGCAGCATTGCGCTGTTTCCAGGAAGAGTGAGTCAGGCTCACATCCATCATTCACAAGACACAAGGACAGAAAGCAATGAGCTGAACACGAGGGCTAGGTTACATATAGAGAAAAAAATTTCAACTTGAAGATAGTCAAGTGCTGGAAGCTGTTTCCCAGCTGTATGTGCCAACTCTGTCCCGCCAAGTCACCAAGACGTGTTTGGGTACAGCCCGGAGTAATCTGGTCTTGCCCTGCTTTGAGCAGGAGGTTGGTTGAGACGCACCCTGAGGTCCTTTCCAGCCTGCATGATGCTGTCCTTTCTCCCTTTTCATGTTTTCAAATTAGGGAAAGAGCTCAGGTTCTGCTTGACCACAGAAATAATTCACACAGGGATCAGGGCTGCTTCACAGGTGCCCTCAAAGAGCCCTGACCACATCCTTTGCTTCCCTTTTAATTCCCCACACCCAAGGTCTTCTCTGTTACTGTCGTAATACACTCAAAAAAAAAAGGAAAAAAAAAAAGAATCTACACATTTAACCCTTTCCCCATTGGCTGTACGTCCCTTGTTTTGTTGTCTATTCTGGTATTTCTGAGATGCTTGCTGTGGTATTTTTCACCTCGGGCAGCAACTCCATCACACACATCAATGTCTTTCATTACCTGTAGTGTTCTGCAACTCCTCCTATTGTTCTCTTGTTTGAGGCATTGCCCCACAAACCTTACATGTTGATGTGTTGGAGTTTCAGTCCAGAAGAATCTTGACAAACACGAGGGCTTAACCAACAGAAACCTCCTGAAGCTTTACAAGGCAAGGGGGGCAAGGTCTGCATCACGGGCAGAACAACCTCATGCAGCAGGGCAGGCTGTGACCTGACTGGCTGAGGAGTGCCCTGGGGAGAAGAGCATTGGAGTTATGATGGATGCCCTATGAGTCAGTGGGTTTCCCATTTAGAAAAGAAAATCAGGAGAAAGTCCAGAGGAAGTCTGTCATGATGGGGTTAGGGGCACATGAGCTGGGTGGAGAGGCTGAGGGAACTGGGCCTCTTTAGTCTTCTGAAGGGGAGGCACAGGGCAATCTAAAAGCAGGTGACACCTGCCTAGGCAGGTGGTAGGGCCAAGATTTTCTGCAGCGGCAGGTGGTATGGCAGGGACAAGAGCTAGAAGCTTGTTCCTGGGAGCTTCACACTGGGCCTTAGGAAAAACTGGCTAGAAGGGTGGTGCTGCTCTGCAGCAGGACACGCAGAGACTCTCTGTGATCTCCATCTTTGGAGGTTTTCAGATTTCAGTTCGACAAAGCCAAGGCCAACCTGTCCCATGGCTGGTGATTACCCAGACTTGGGTGGAGGCTGGACCAGAGACCATCAGCAGTCCCTTTTCCGACCATCCATTCCATGTGCTTGTGCCTTGCAGTCTGCCTGGAGAGAAAGGACTCAACTGGAAGCGAGGGTGTCTGGCTCCTGGGGAAATTCAGGGTGGAATTCTCCTGTGCTCAGAAGCTCTCTACTCCTTCCTTTGGTTCCAAGCAGGGACAGCTCTGAGGTCTAAGAAGGTTGCTCCATAAGAGTCAGCATCCATGTACAGTCTCCACTTGAGCCAGGCATTGATGCCACCACTGCAGAAATGGAGATGATGCATTGGACCGTCTCCTTGAACCCAGAATTTGGTATCCCGTGCCACCTGAGGTTCCTGGGAACACCCAAGCGTGTTGTCCAGAGAAGTGTGACTCCTCTTTAGATGTCCTGTGAGAGTGGCAAAAATAAGGCAAGCTCCATTGTCTGAACTCACAAATTCTCCATCAGTTAAGTCCCACAGCCTACAAGACATTTTCATTATTTGGCCTTATAGGAAGTGGAGTTCCTTGGGTCTCTTGTCTCCAGCCGGCTGCATTCACGTTTCCAGCAAGGGGAAAAATTTTATTTCAGGTATCAAGTTTTTTTTGCCAATCCTGCATGGAGGGCCAGGGCAGTTTTTTCATACAGTAGTGAGTGCTAGAAGGAAGATGGAGGTAGTGTGAATTGAAATGATTTGAACTCAAATGGAAGCTCAGATGCTGAGCTGGCAGGACAGCATTGGCTGCAGTTAGACATAAGCTACCTGAGACAGCTGTGAGTTCAGATCTCGTTGGCAGAGTTTCTCAGCTCAGTGAGGACAGGTTGTTGGGGACAGGGAAGATTCTTCCCTTACCCAGATCCCAGGATAGTGTCCAAACCATCCTTCCCTTGGCCGCCAGCATCCCATTTCCTGAGATGCGAAGCTGGTTGGGTGAGAGTCCTTCAGTCTTTCATGTGTTTGTGTGATTTCTCTAGGAACATCAGTATTTAGAGAAAGAAAAAAAAAAGCCTTCCTCTAACTAAATATAAATTTCTGTAATATAGCAGCCAGCTTCTGTAGTAGCAACTCAGGGCAATGCCAATTGAATCAGTGTTTGCAACGCAAGGCGTGATAACGCATCTACTAGGACACATCTAAACTGGGTCAGATGAAGGGTGGTCTTGCGAAGGTTGCTCTTTGTGTCCCCAGGTGGTGTGAAAACTGCTTTTTTTTTTTTTTTTTTTTTTCTACAGAGTGGCAGGGCATGAATCCCTGTTTCAGGCCAAGCTCCTTGCCAGGAAACCACAGACATGGGGGTAGCTCATTGGGTTCTTGCTGACGTTCCACTCGGCATCTGTTTGGATCGTGCTTTTCTGTGACTACAGAAAAAGACAACCATTTCATAAGAGGTGGTCACAAAAGCTCTGTTACAGACAAGAAAGTTGACCATGAGGTCTGGAGGAAGCAAAGAAGATTGTAACAAGCACCAGGAAGATCCAGGAAGCTCAAGGTCTCTTCTGAAGAGGGATTGACCCTGAGCAGCAATGATTGGCCGTGTGCAGGCCTGGGAGGGAAGGTCAGGGGATGTCAATGAGAAACAAGGTGAAGGCTGATGGCTTCAGCAAATCCTTAAACTATGTCTGAGGCCATAAATGGAAAGCAGCTGATGTTTACAAGTGGAGGAGGAGGAGGAGGAGGAGAAGGTTTGTGGTTGGTATATGGCAGGAAGGAAGGTCCCTCATGGATGATAGAAGCACTTCTATCTTATATGCCTGGAAGATGGGGACTGCTCGCTTCCGGGAGTGGCTGTGCTCCTGCATGCTCCATGAACTGATGCTGTTCTCCTCCCCTCCTACACTCCCCGCACTTGGATGGACCTCAGGAAACATCCGTGAGCCTGGAGGATGCACAAACCACCTGGGCTGAGGTCTCATCACTGCACGGGAAGAGTGAAAACTTTGTGACACGTGGGAGTGCAGGAAGAGAGCAGTGTGCCAGCAAGTGTGTAAAAGACAGAAGACTTGAAATAGCAGGGGGTGGAGGGGTGTAGTGCTGAAGTGAAACAGGTTCAGTTTTGATTCTGAGGCAGCAGAAAAAGGAGGACGTGCTGTTCAGTTCTGGGATATGGAGACAGAGCATTCAAGCAAATCTGGAGGGTTGGGACATCTGGGGTGATGGGGGAGCATTAGTAGGGCTTTGGAAGAAGCTGAACAGGTAATGGGGAACTCACAGCCAGTGGCAAAACCTCAGAAAATGACAACTTTGTGTTTGAGGAAATTGTGAGGACAGAGAGTCATCAGTAAATCTTGGGACAGCATGGAGCCACAGTGAAGTAGGGAAGCAGGGGTGGCTGTTAAAAATCTGTGGAGAAACAGGCACAGGCACAGGACAGCGTAGAACAGCCTGTGGTGGGGATGATCTGTTTGTTGGGGCTGAGGCCCCCCAAGAGATCTGAAATCCTTGTCCACTTGACTCTGACTACCATCTCTGCCACTAAGTCCCCTGAGAGGACACCAGCTCCTTACAGCCACAGGGCCTTGTTTCCTCCTCTCCCACTCTCCAGAGAGCCTGGGAGGGATCCTACTGCTGTTCTGCACTCAATGTTGCACACCCCCTCATCCCACTGCCCCTGGGAAGAGCACTGAGCAACCCACGAGGGAACGAATCCCCCTGACAAGGGTGTGAGGAACAGTGCCTGAACATCCTGCTTGATGAAACGCATTAAATGCTTTCACAGCCACTTCCACATTTGATTTTCAGCCTGTAAACATTGCCTCTGACTTTCTGCTTCATGAACAGTCACCTTGTCTCCTCATTCCTCCACAGTCTCTTCAGTGATGGTGCTCAGTCGGGACTGCTAACACTCTCAGAGACTTGGAAGTTTGCTGCTTTAACTTCCCTAGAGGCCACTTGAATCCACTTCCAGTACCTGCAGTTCATTAACTTGGCACCAGAGGGCTCATTAGCATGCAAAAGGCCCTGACAAACCAAGTTTCTGAGCATCAATTAATTTATCATTTCTTAAGGGATTAATTAGGGAGATTTCACAAGTGAAAAGATTTCAATAGTAAGTAACAATAAGAATGGATTTCTTTTTCTTCCGCTTTTCTTTATTTTTCAGCTCACAAATTAAGTGATGTCTGCAATCTCCAAATGGTATGGAAACCAAACATATTCGAGGGTGAATATGTAGGGAAGTCAAGACGCTGTATGTCAGACACTCTATGGGCAGTCTTCATCCCTGCCTCCAACCTCACATTTCTCTCATCGGCCACCTGGCACTTACAGCATCTTTGTTCAGATCAGAGCTTGCTCCATTGTAGATAAAGTGCTGCAAGTAGCTGCAAGTTTCAACCCATTGGCACGAGTTTCCACTGTTTTACTGGGATAACGAGCTGCACCCAGACTCAGAAGGATGTTTCTTAATTGTCAAAAAAAGAAAAACAAAGAAAGATATGCTTAAAAAAATATATTAAATACACTCCTTTGTGGTATGTTAAGTCCACCTTACCTCCTCTGAAGTCCGCTTTCCACAGTGAATGGCTTTTGACCAATGGAAAACATGTCTTTGTGCCAAGCATGGTTTCTAAGACCCCCAAAAGCACTCCCTGATCTGGACCCTGTTGAGTGAGCTCTGAAATGAGTTGTCTCAACTGAGATGCTTTGGCCTACCCTACCTGTCCACCAGCTCCTGCTCCAGAAATGCTGCCATAGCTCCAGTGTCACATTTCCCAGTCCCATGTGGGGGCTTCAGGCACCCCTGGGTATCCTGGAGTCAGTGGCCACCTCTGTGTGGGCAACTGCATCAACCCCTGAATGAAGATGTCAGGCAGAATTTGAAACGTACAGAAAAAGATCTCGGTGTAATAAATGCGTAAGAATTCTTCAGTTTCAGAATATTGATGCTGCTTGTCTGTATATTCGTATGATTTTTTTCATAGGTCATGGATCAGCAAAATGATGACCCTTTCTCTCACGCTGTGTGAACACTGATCTTGTTTGATCTTGGAAAAGAGAATAGAGTGGGGGGCAGTGTTGAAAGCCCTGCTGGTGTCCTGGTAAATGACAGTGCTCTCCCCTCACCCAGAGGTGTGGTCCTTTCATCACAGGAAGCAATGGTGATGGTCAGGCATGATCAGCCCTGGCTTCATCCAATCACCTTCTCTTTCACACACCCAGAAAAGCAACGCAAGAGGACATCCTCTGGGAGACATGTTCCTCATCCAATGTGGAGCTCATCAGCTCCAACTCTGGACCTTTTGAAAGATGCATGCAACGTACACTTTTTGCCTGTGGTTAGGGAGTCCCTCCAGTCTCCGTGACCTTTCAACGGTGATGGAGAGTGGCCTTACTGTGACATCATCTTGCTCTATCCGTACACTTGGATGTAGCCCTTTCAGTAGCTTCTGACTGGTAATATTTGAGTGTGCATCCTTGAAGACCAGCTCTACTGAGCTCTGCTGCCTCTCAGTGCTTGTGACCATTGGATCCCCACTACACCTCCCGAGAAGAGGCCAAAGTCTGCTCCTCTGACATTCAGCATCTGCAGTCTTCTATTCTCCTTCCTCACTCTCCTCGGGAGCTGGAACCCCTCTATCACAGGATCGCAGAACCCAGTCTGCACATACCTGAGCAGATCTCCATGCCTGCAAGTATCAGAACCAGGTTGGCATTACCCTTGTTGGCCCATCTGGCAGCTGGGCAACTTGTTACAAGTCACATCAGAAACCACCTGGACTATTTTCATCCTGCTGGATTCCCCTCCAGAAAATGCCAGAGTCACCAAAGTCCCCACTGAGACCAGGGCTTCTACATCCAGAGACTTCCTTGGGGTTCTTGGAAAAAACTATGACAACTTCTCCACTGTGACTGTGGGTTCCTTATCTCCCACCATGAGAGGTCACTTTTACTGGCCTCTCCTCTGACCCTTCCCTACAAGAGCTCCCTAAACATTTCACTCGCCCCACAGAGGAGCTTCATACATGAAGTTAATTTCTGCACTTTCAGGGAATTCCACCCCATGGCCTTCCAGCCTGTCTCTCCTGAAAAACTGGTACCCATCCATGGCAGCACTCCAAGCTGTGTGACTTGTCCCACCATGCTTTGCAGTTACCCCACCAATGTCAAACAGCACAGGCTCTTGTTGACTTGCCTGCACCCCTGGTTGAGGGCATTGGTGCACATCTGGGCTGTGGCACCTCAGGTGTGGCTGCAGGCCAAGCTCTGACTTGTCTTAGGGAAACCTGGTATCAAATGTCTAAGGCCCCATGTGTGAAAAGCTTTGCTTGAGAACAGAGACATGGCTGAGTGATTGGCAGGTGGGAATTTAAACCTGAAATTGGGTGCAAAGAGAGTGAGGAACTCCTGCTGTCCGCAAGGCCAGAGAGAAACAGGGCTGGGAAGTGCAGCCCTGGCAATTAATGACTTTGCTGTCTGTGGTGTCTCTGCTGCCCCTGAGGGCCTTTGGTGAAGGAGAAGTTGATCTCCAGGAACAACAAGGTTCTATGGACACACCCACTAGGAAAACTGTTGGTCTGCTCCTTGACTGCATTAGCAAGAGGGCAAATCAATGTTGGTGGAGAGAAAAAGAGCAGCCTGAGAGTGCAGGCACTTGAGTAGAGACTCCAGTGCCTTGGTTCCTGCACCACTCAACATCTGCTGGATGGAGAAGGAACAGACCTTGCCACATGGCAGTGGTGGCAATCAGTCCCTTGTGTTATGGACATTTGCAGCTGGCCCATGTCAACTGTGAAAAAGAGGACAGGATGCAAAGTATCCAATGACAAGAGTCCATCTTTCTTCATGTGCATGGATTCAAAGGATGAGGAAAGGGTTGAGATACTTAATGCCTTCTTTGCTTTAGCCTTTAAGAGTAAGACCAGTTGCTCTCTGGGTACCCAGCCCCCTGAGCTGAAAGGCAGGGACAGGGAGCAGAATGAAGACCTCATAATGTGAGGGGAAATATTTAGCAACCTGCTACATCACTCAGACACAAACAAGTCCATAGGGTGGGATGGGATCCACCCAAAGGTACTGAGGGAGCTGGTGGGACGGCTCACAATCCACTCTCAGTCATGTATCAGCAGTCCTGGCTAACCGGGGAGATCCCAGTGGACTGGAGGCTAGCAAATGTGACACCCATCTACAAGAAGTGCCAGAAGGATGATCCAGGGAACTACGGGCCTGTCACTCTGACCGCAGTGCTGGGGAAGGTTATGGAGCAGGTCAATCTTGAGTGACATCATAAGGCACAAACAGCACCACCAGGTGATCAGGCCCAATCAGCATGGGTTTATGAAAGGCAGGTCATGCTTGTCTAACGTGATCTCCTCTGACAAAGATGACCCACTTAGTGGATGACAGAAAGCCTGTGGATGTTGTCTATGCTTTAGTAAAGCCTTTGGCACCGTTTCCCCCAGCATTCTCCTGGAGAAACTGGCTGCTGGTGGGAGGTCCTCCTCATTAGCATAGTCATTATTCAGAAGAGGGTGTAATTTTTCGCATTTATATCACCTCAAGGTAGTTCAGTACAGAAATTTTGGTTAGGGTGCAGTGTAGGCTTATATACGACAGCACAGATCACTTGCACACAATGTACTCTGGACAGGTCTATGAAAATGTGATTATTGTCCTTGACCAGGATGCATATCCTGGTTGGTAGGGGGAGTTTCCACCTCCATCTCCAAGGATATCTGGATCTAAAACCTTTATTTTGATCCTTCCTACAACAAACAGGGGAAGTTTTAGTTGTCCTAACTGCTCTCATTTCCATCTACCAAGCAAATTCCCCACCAGGCTCCAGAAGGATGCCCCAAGATGCTGTCCTCTCCATCAGCACTGCTTCAATTGGAGCTTGCAGCTGCCTGCACACCTCTTGGACAAACTCTGGTGTCACTTCAAATGTCACCAGGTGTTCACACCTGAACAACACCCTCAGTCACCAGGAATTACAAAGGCAGCTGAGAAGAACAGCTCACGTGCAGGTGCAGCTCTTTGTGCACAGCTGAATGGAGGCAAGAGGCATCCCACCTCCTCTGGGTCTGGGCTGTGCGTGGGAGGGAGATGGGTCCTGTTCCAGCCCTAGGACTGCAAACCCAGGGTGAGATGCTGTGACTGACTCTGCTGAGTCCTTTCCCTCAGCAGGGGTAAAGGAGATCCCTCCTTGTCACTGTCTGGCACCCTGCCTAACAGAGGGACAAGGAAAGGTGATTCCCACAGCCAACTCTTCTCTGGAGAGGAGCAATGACGCTGCTGGAAGGAAGTGTCTCTCCCCAGCCGAGGGAGGGAACATCCGGGATGACTTCAGCCTGTTTCCCAGCAGGTTCAGTGTTCAGAGAGGGGCAGTCAGGGATTACTTCAGTCTGTTGCAAATGCCGTTCCCCAGGGATGACCCTTCTGCCTGTCAGGAGCTGTCAGCCCTGCAGCCCCAGGGACAGCTGGAGGGAGCCCCGAGGGGACAGAGGAAGTGCTGCCTTGGGCTGGGCCTCTGCTGCTGAGCTGGGCCGGGCTCCTGGGATGGAGGGAGCTGCTGGTAACAGGGCAGCGCTGCAGAGAGACAGCTCTGCCCAGGAGCAGCTCCTCTGCCAAGCGCAGCAGGGCTGAGGGCTCTGCCTGCAGGAGCTGAGGGGAGAGGAGCGAGGCACAGAGAGGTGAAAGGCAGCCTGGGGTGGGAGGATGCCAAGAGCTCGGTGATGGAGAAATCTTCACAGCCCTCTTTACGGTAAGTCTCTGGCTGCAGGGCATTGAAGCTGGTGTTGCTGGAGGGATCTCCTCGAGCTGGTTCATCCCACAGCCTGTAGGAACTGCCAGGACGGTTCCCACCGTTTCCCCAGTGTAGGGGAGGAGGACAAGCTCTTGAGCAGGGCTTCCCTGCTGCACCATCAGTAGGACAGGGCATGATGTCTGCCTTGTGTGGGGGGTGAGTGCAAGGGTGCACAGCCAGGTGTGCAGCCAGGGGTGCCCAGGGCTGTCCTTCCGAGCTGGGTCCCTTCACCATGGGGCTGTGTGATGGGGCAGGGACTCAGCTATGAGGGCTGTGAGGAGAAGCTGTGGGTGGAAGGAGAGACCCCTGACAGGACAGGCTCTTTCTGCTGTTGAGAGTGTGCTCCATGGTTCAGCGCTGCTCTAAGCTCCATGCTATCCCCCAGGTCATTTCCAAGGTGACTTTTCAAGAGAATGGTCAAAGTGGGTTACCTGAAATGGAAGGAGTCTGTGCTTTGGGATCAGTCCTCTTGGTTGGCTGGGCGGGAAGTGGGAGATGGGAATTTATTGTTCCACTCTTGAGGAGACACAGAGATGCCCGTTCTCTTTAGGACTTCTCTGAGCTGCTCCTCAGCCCTTGCACAGACAGAGCTGTCCCCGGAACAGTTCCCTGCTGCCAGGAGGTGTTTGCAGGGCAGAGCTGAGCACACAGGGAGTGGGATGGGGCTCTGGTTCTGTGAGCACTGCCAGGGAAGAGACCTGGGCTCAGAGAAGCGGTTCCCAGCAGAGACAGCTGCAGGCGGCAGAGACATTGTCAGAGACGGAGAGGGAGCTGATGCCAGAAAGGCGGTGAAAGGGGGTTTTGGGCACCTCCCTGCCATGCCCTGCAGTGCAAGGATCTTTCCCGGAGAAATTGTGGATCCTGTCATGCAGATTTTTCCACAGAAAAGCAACCAAACCCTTTCCCAAACTTTGGGACTTTGGCCATAGAAGTGTGTATGGCTGGAAAAGATCAGCCCCTCCCTTCAGGTGGCACCAGCTTTAGGATATTTGACTCTTTCAATGGGGAGTCCTGCTGGGTTCCAGGCTGCCCTTTGGAAGTGCACAGCGCTTCCACAGCTCCTCTGGTTTTCCAAGTGCCCAAAGGAGACCTTGCAGGGCTAAGGCCATGGAAATGCTGCTGGGCAGCTGCATGCGAGCAGCTGTAGGAAGCCCTTGGTGTCCCTGGCTGGGAGGGCAGAGCTGAGATCATCCTTGGCTATGATGAGAAGGGGTGAGGGACGGGGAGAGCTACGCTTAGAAACTGTATTCTTCTGCTCTCAGCAGTGTCCAGTTTCTTTTGGGGAGAACACCTGAATGTGATTGTCCTCCAGCGCAAACAGCTGCCAGTACAGGCCAGCTGAGACCAGGGCTGATGGAGACACGAGGGTCTGTCCTCATCCCACACTAAGGGACAATCCCTTTGCTTCTCAGCACCCACTGGATTTCACCTGGAGTGCAGCAGGAATGCCAAGGGCTCCACTTCTCCTCAGCTGTGGTGCAGTAACCAGAACAGAATCATAGAATCATAGAATGGTTAGGGTTGGAAGGGACATTCAAAGGTCATCTAGTCCAACCCCCTGCAAGGAGCAAGAACATCTCCAGCCAGATCAGATTGCTCAGAGTCTCTTACAACCTGGCCTTGAATTTTTCCAGGGATGGAGCATCCACCACCTCTTTGGGAAACCTGGGCCAGTGTTCTACCACCCTCAGTGTAAAAAAAAAAATTACTAAAATCTAGTCTACATGTACCTCCCCCTATTTTTAAACCATTACTTCTAGTCCTATCACAACAGGCCCTACTGAACAGTCCCTACCCATCTTTCCTTAACGCCTGCTTGAGGTACTGGAAGACCGCTATAAGGTCTCCCGGGAGCCTCCTCTTCTCCAGGCTGAACAGCCCCAACTCTCTCAGCCTGTCCTCACAGGAGAGGTGTTCCAGCCCTTTTATCATCTTTGTGGCCTCCTCTGGACCCTCTCCAACTGGTCCATGTCCTTCTGATGTTGGGGGCTAAAGAACTGGATGCAGTGCTGCAGGATGGGTCTCACCAGGGCAGAGTAGAGGGGCAGAATCACCTCCCTCGACCTGCTGGCCACGCTCCTCTTGATGCAGCCCAGGATGCGGTTGGCCTTCTGGGACGCAAGGGCACTTTGCCGGCTCATGTTGAGCTTCTCGTCCACCAGCACTCCCAAGTCCTTCTCCTCAGGGCTGCTCTCAATCCATTCCCCACCCAGCCTGGATTTGTGCCTGGGATTGCCACGACCCAGGTGCAGGACCTTGCACTTGGCCTGGTTGAATTTCATGAGGTTGGCACGGGCCTACCTCTCCAGCCCGTCAAGGTCCCTCTGGATGGCATCCCTCCCCTCCAGTGTGTTGACGGCACCACACAGCTTGGTGTCGTCAATGAACTTGCTGAGGGTGCACTCCATCCCACTGTCCATGTTGTTAACAAAGATGTTGAACAAATGAATCATAGAATCATTTGCCTTGGAAGGAACATTTAAAGATGATCTACTTGAACCCCTCTGCAGGCAGCAGGGATATATTCAACTGGATCAGATTGCTCAAACTGTCCTTGAAGGTTTCCAAGGATGGAGGTGGAGAATAAGCAGAGAAAAATCGCAACAGCTGTATTCCACAGTTCAGAGAATTGGGAGAGACGATACTGAAAAGCTCTTTGATAAAAGAAGTGGATTTAATCTGAGATCATCCCTGTTCCTATTTACCTGTTGCCATAGTGCAGGACTGAATCCTGCAGAGCCCACAACAAAGCCCTCTGCTCCCAGTGTCACCATCAGTCAGGACGAACCACAGCTCATGGAAGGGAGCTGCAAAAGTTCTCACTGAAAGGGGAGAGGCAATCCTGGAGGTTTCTCTGAGAAACTGAATACATCACTCTTAAATAAATCTGTCCTAACTTATTGATGCATTTTCCTCCTTGAACAGACTCCGTTCCCAGGGGAAGAAAATGTCCAACGGCAGCTCCATCATGGAGTTTCTCCTCCTGGCATTTGCCGACACACGGGAGCTGCAGCTCTTGCACTTCTGGCTCTTCCTGGGCATCTACCTGGCTGCCCTCCTGGGAAACGGCCTCATCATCACTGCCATAGCCTGCGACCACCGCCTCCACACCCCCATGTACTTCTTCCTCCTCAACCTCTCCCTCCTCGACCTGGCATCCATCTCCACCACTGTTCCCAAATCCATGGCCAATTCCCTCTGGGACACCAGGGTCATCTCCTACCAAGGATGTGTGGCCCAACTATTCTTCTTTTTATTTTTTATATCTGCTGAGTTTTATCTTCTCACTGTCATGGCCTATGACCGCTATGCTGCCATCTGCAGACCCCTGCACTACGGGACCCTCCTGGGCAGCAGAGCTTGTGTCCACATGGCAGCAGCTGCCTGGGGCAGTGGGTTTCTCTATGCTCTGCTGCACACTGCCAATACATTTTCACTGCCACTCTGCCAGGGCAATGCTGTGGACCAGTTCTTCTGTGAAATCCCCCAGGTCCTCAAGCTCTCCTGCTCAAATTCCTACCTCAAGGAAATTTGGGTTATTGTGGTTAGTGTTATTTTTTGTGTTGGCTGTTTTGTGTTCATTGTGGTGTCCTATGTGCAGATCTTCAGGGCTGTGCTGAGGATCCCCTCTGAGCAGGGACGGTACAAAGCCTTTTCCATGTGCCTCCCTCACCTGGCTGTGGTCTCCCTGTTTCTCAGCACTGCCATGGTTGCCCACCTGAAGCCCCCCTCCATCTCCTCCCCAATCCTGGACCTGGTGGTGTCATTTCTGTACTCAGTGGTGCCTCCAGCAGTGAACCCCCTCATCTACAGCATGAGGAACCAGGAGCTCAAGGATGCCCTATTGAAACTGGCCCAATGCACATCATTTCACTGACAACAACCTACCTCCCCTTCTATATACATTTCCCAGAGTTTATCTTAGGCCATATGTTTTTTCTTCCCTGTTCTACTTATATATAATTTTCTTGGTTTATATCACATTTATTGAGACTTTATCCTTTTGTGTCTGAGCCTTGCACCACAGTGTGTCCGATGTGACCTGTCAAATAGCCGCCTCTGTAGAGCTTCCCTCTAGGATGTAATTCTGTCTCACCGCATCTTTCTGTTATCTCCAAGCCCCATGTTTAAGCAGGGAGATGACCAAAAAAACGCTGTTGGACTGATAAAATGAGGCATGTGTGTCTTTGTCTTTGTGGGGTTCCGACACCTTGAGAAGAGTTGAGAGATTCAGTTGTCTGCATCCAAGTTCAGGGCATTGCTCTTCTCTCAGCAGTGTCTGGTGGCTTTGCAGGATAAACTTGGGAATGTCATTGTCCTCGATCAGAGAAAGGTGTGATCCAGGGCAGCTGGGAGTAAGAAAGAGCTCACTGTGCACTGAGCCACAGACAATCCTTTCCTTTGCCGGTGTTTCTCTTTTCTCCCTGAGTGCAGCAGAAATGCTGAAGGTTG
Organism: Otis tarda; assembly: GCA_026413225.1. Taxonomy (NCBI): domain Eukaryota; kingdom Metazoa; phylum Chordata; class Aves; order Otidiformes; family Otididae; genus Otis; species Otis tarda. The sequence goes on from CM048590.1 coordinate 1,046,898, forward strand.
CTAACATCCAGGAATATTCCCTAGGGAAGAACGGGATGGAGATTTAAAAAAAAAAACCCAAACCTCTCAAACTCCTTTCTGCAATCCTGTTTCCTTAGCACTGGCAGTGCAGATCCTGACAAGCTCTTCTGCTTTAGGAGCGGTTTTATCTGACAAAGTCAAACACCAGCTCTGGCCCCTCACCCCGTCATTCCCATGACCCCACTGCTGCAGAAAGGGCTGACTCCTCGGCAGGCAGTGGGTGGGGGCACTTCTCCTCACAGCACATTCAGCCAGCACCGCCCAGAGCTCCAGGCACAGAGCTGAGGGAAGGTCTCCTAGAAAATGTAAAGGACGTGCAGCAGAGGAGGGCCTATGAGATACGGCTTTTTATCTGCTCAGAGAGATCTTCCCTAAGTTGTCACTGTCTTTCCCTCTGCCATTGTTCAGCCCTGCTTGGGACCAGAGTACGCATTCACTCTCTCACTCCCTCCACCCTCCAAGACAATAGGGAGAGATTGAGATCGGGACGGAAAACACCAACAATAGTAGCACGATAATTAAGGATAATCTTTGACAAGAGATGATAAAGTATGTAGCTTATTTTACAGCACATGATGTAAATATACAGAATTAATCACGAAGAAGGAAGATATTACTCAAACTAACAAGGACAGCAGGATAAATATGGAGCAAACAAGATATTGGCGAAACATCAGGACCACAGATGGACAACAAACAGCTGCCGTGGGCAATTAATGGCATATGAGGGCCCAGAGGTAAAAAGTTTAACCTCCTCTTCCTCGCTCTTCCCTGCTGCCTTCATCCCCAAAGACCCCCGTGCACAACCACCAGACATCACGGCGCAAGCGCAATAAGGAGGAGTCTGGGGTATGGACTAGGGAAATGAGTTCCAGGAATGGGTCCACCTTTTTGGGAAAAGGTCATGAATATGTATAGTCATTATCACAATCCTTATGAATATGTAAACACTCCTGTGGATAAATATAGAAAAGTCCACTGACACAGGCACGCATCTTTTTTGGGAAGCGATTCCCTGTGCGCCCAGTGCATCGAAAATAAAGTATACCTACTTTACAACCATCTGGGTTGTGGAGTCTCTTTCTCCGCGTGTCACTGTGAGGCTCCATGGGCTGCAGGGGGACAACCTGCTCCACCATGGTCGTCACCACAGGCTGCAGGGGAATCTTGGCCAGGAGCCGCATTACTGTTCGCTCTCCTTCTGCACTGACCTTGGTGTCCGCAGCTGTTCCACTCACAAGAAATCCTTCACAGCAGGCAGGCAGATGCCTCTCAGGGTCTCTTCACATCATCCATCTCATCTCCTCTCCACTTCTTGCAGCTGGGCCGGGCCGAGTCGGGCCCAGTCGGCCGTCCGGCGGGAGGCCAGAGGGTGAGGCCTGCAAGGCCCACAAGGCTTGTGCCTCTCTGCCCCTGCTCAGCTTCTTTACATTATCTCCTTTTTTTTTTTCTGTTTTTCCCCTTAAATACATTATCACAGAGGTGCTATCACGGAACATTCTGCTACCAATTGGCTCGGCCTTGGCCAGCAGTGGGTCCGGCCTAGGCCCGGCCAAGTCCACTGAACAAAGGGGAGTAACTTCTAGCAGCTTCTTAGAGAAGCTGCCACCGTAGCCCCCGCGTCACTAAATATAACCAGAACAGTCCTTCACTGGATACATCTTCTGGGCAGTGAGCTGACGGTCTCTGTAGAACATATGATCTCCAGGACACCCGACTGTCTGCTTTGCCTGTCCTGTTGGCCTGTGGGCTGCCCTCCAGAGAGGCTCAGGTCTCTCACAGCAGCGCTGAGCTTTCCCTTGGAGGCCAGGACTCTCCTCTCAGAGTCCTTTGCTTCTCTCGTGAGGAGTTGTGTCCTGCTCTGTCACAACTCCACCTCTGGGCTGGGAAGGAGAAGAATTCACAGATCCACTCTTTGAAACATTGCTCCCCTGCTCTCATCAGAGTCCAGCTTTGTTTAGTTGTTTTGTTTCTTTCTTTTTTATAAGAGTAATTTGTGCATAAAGTCATCTTGTAGGCAAAAGAAGTGAAAGCACAGGGCAGATGGGAGAATTACAAATGGACACTGCTGCTCTCCAGATGCTGCACTAAGACACAGAGAGTTGAGCCATTTGCCTGACCCCCCTCAAAATTCTTCACATTTGCAGTCGTAAAAACCAAAGATTCTACCCCTATAACAAACACTCACCAGATGTGATATTGAAAAATACCCAATACAGAAAACAATTATTATAAACACATGCCAAGACTCTCTTCTGCACTCTCTTCAGAGCCATGAGTGGAATCACTGAACTTTTCCATTAAAGCTGGATCACATCTGACATCCCTTGTGAACATCGGAACTGTCACAAAACCAGCTCCCACGCACCCACTGCAGCGGGGCAAAGCTGACTCTTCAGCAGCGCACAGGCAGAGCTCCTGCTCCTCACAGCAAACTCAGTATGAATCAGAGACAGAAAAAGAATTTCAGTGGGGAGGGGTGCGGGATATTCTATGAAAATTGGAGGGGCTTTCCTCAGAGAGATTTGTCCTAATTTTTCCCTATGTTTTCCTTTTTAAAGCAGTGTTCTCATACCAATAAAGAGCAAATGTCCAACGGCAGCTCCATCACTGAGTTCCGCCTCCTGGCATTTGCAGACACACAGGAGCTGCAGCTCTTGCACTTCTGGCTCTTCCTGGGCATCTACCTGGCTGCCCTCCTGGGCAACGGCCTCATCATCACTGCCATAGCCTGCGACCACCGCCTCCACGCCCGCATATACTTCTTCCTCCTCAGCCTCTCTGTTATTGACCTGGGCTGCATCTCCACCACTGTCCCCAAAGCCATGGCCAATTCCCTCTGGGACACCAGGAACATCTCCTACTCAGCATGTACGGCACAGGTCTTTTTCTTTTCCTTTTTGATGGCAGCAGAGTACTGGCTTCTCACTGTCATGGCCTATGACCGCTACGTTGCCATCTGCAGACCCCTGCACTACGGGACCCTCCTGGGCAGCAGAGCTTGTGTCCACATGGCAGCAGCTGCCTGGGGCAGTGGGTTCCTCCATGCTGTGCTGCACACTGCCAATACATTTTCACTGCCACTCTGCCAGGGCAATGCTGTGGACCAGTTCTTCTGTGAAATCCCCCAGATCCTCAAGCTCTCCTGCTCACACTCCTACCTCAGGGAAATTTGGGTTGTTGTGGTCAGTCTTTTAGTAGCATTTGTCTGTTCTGTGTTCATTGTGGTGTCCTATGTGCAGATCTTCAGGGCTGTGCTGAGGTTCCCCTCTGAGCAGGGACGGCACAAAGCCTTTTCCACGTGCCTCCCTCACCTGGCTGTGGTCTCCCTGTTTATCAGCACTTGCACATTTGCCTACCTGAAGCCCCCCTCCATCTCCTCCGTATTGTTGAATGGTGGTGTCATTTCTGTACTCGGTGGTGCCTCCAGCAGTGAACCCTCTCATCTACAGCATGAGGAACCAGGAGCTGAAAGACACAGTGAAGAAGCTGATTCAATCAGCTCTTTCTCAGAAGCATTAAGCTGCCCATGTCTCTACAGAAATCGTTGCAAATTCACCTCAGCATGCTCCTGCGCTTTGGACATTTTATCTATGCTAAGCATGTTTGTCCATGCCTACACTCACTCCACTTCACCAGAGGCATGGACCCAGCCTGTCCGACCCCGAGGTCTGTTCACGTGTGTCTGACACACTGGTAGAGCGACCCTCCCATGTTGCATCACTGTAATAACAGAGAGTTTCTACAATATCAGTGTCTGGAGGTTGGGTTCTTCTTCCAAAGCTGAGGTCAGGCTGAAGGAGTTGCCCCCACAGCACCGTGCTGCTGTGCTGGGGTTCTCCATGGGATGAGGGGAGGAGGGCGTGGGGCAACGTGTTCGAGAATGGGCCTGGGCTGAGCCTTAACATGTGGGTGTCTGGATCCCTTGGAGACGGTGAACGATCGACATTTCACACAGGGATCTGCCTGTGACTGTCACCCCATGGCTTTCTCACCACAGCCCCTCACTCTGCAGAGCAGGGACAGCAGCTCAGGGCCATGTGGAGAGCACAGGGAGGGGTCAGGACCAGCAAGTCAGGTCAGCATGGACACACTGCCCTGGGGAAAGGCTCTCTAGAGGCAGGGACACCCCTGGAGAAGAGCAAGGGAGCAACTCTGTGCTTCCAGGAGGGGATCAATGACCAAGAGAAACCTATTTCTGAATGCACCAGCTCGGGGCAGCTTTCTCTATTGCTGGGGAGCTGCAGCAGCCTGAGGAGCCCTTGGGCCAGGAGTCTTTTCCTGGGAGAGGGGCTGGCACAGAACAACTTGTTGGCAGTGGACAAGAAGGATGTCTTGGAGACAGGCACAAGGGACACATGGAGACACTGTCCTCTGTCTCTTCATGCCATGGCTGGCCTTCAGCCCTGAGACACCTGTCTTTTCTTCCTTCACTCTCCATGCTTGGATGGATCTCAGGAAAGATCCACGAGCATGGAAGAAGCACAAACTTCCTGGGCTGAGTTCCCATCATTGCAGGGGAAGAAAAAAGATTGTGAGACACATGGGAGTGCAGGGATGCAGTGGTGTGTGTGGCAGTGTGTGCGTAAAAGAGAGGAAGAAGATGTGAAATGCTGAGAGGTAGGAGTGTGTCATGCTCAAGTGAAACAGCTTGAGTTTTGATGTTGAGGCAGCAGAAGCAGGTGGATGAGCAGTTCAGGGCTGGGACACGGAGCTAAAAAGAGGAGTCAAGGGAGTCAGGGGTTGGCACCTTTAGTACCTGAGGAGCATTAGCAGGGCTTTGGAAGAAGCTGCACTGGTGATGGATAACTCACAGCCATTGTGAGTTCAGTAAAACTTGGGACAGCATGAGGTCAGAGTGAGGTGGGGAAGCAGGGGTGGAGACAGTCCCTTGTTGAGGCTGGAACATCCAACAGAACTGAAATTCTTTTCTTTTCTACTGTGGCTGCTGTCTCTTTCAGTGAGACCCCTGAGAGGACACCAGTTCCTTACAGCCACAAGGCTTTTTTCCCATTCCCCACTCTCCATAGAGGCTGGGAGGTGTCCTGCTGCTCTCCTGCACTCAGTGTCACACACCCTCACATCTCAGTGCTCCCAGGAATGGTCCTCAGCATCCCATGAGGGAAAGGATCCCCCTGCCCAGGGTATGGGGTCAGTAGCTGATCACCCTGCTCAATGGAACACGTCAAGGGCTTTCACAGTCACCTTAACACTCGATTTTCAACCTGTAAGCAGTGCCTCTGACTTCCTACTTCACCAGCTCGCAGAGACAGGAACCTTATCTCCTCATTCCTCCATGGTCTCTTCAGTGATGGCCCTCAGTGGGGCCCACTGACATCCCCAGAAACGTGGTTTGCTGCTGACTTTGACTGCTCTAGAGGCCACTTGAATCCACTTTCGGTACCTGCAGTTCAGGAACTTGGCACCAGAGGGCTCATTAACATGCAAAATGCCCTAACAAGCCAAGTCTCTGGGCATAATTCAATTCCTCAGTTCTTATGTGGCTAATTTGAGAGGCTACTGGAGTGTAGTCAAGGTACAAAGTTCTCAGTGATCAATGTCAGCAAGAAACAATTTATTCTTTATGCACCACACCATTTTTTCTGCTTAAGCATTAAGTGCCATCAGCAAACTCCTGTTGATACTGATCTTGAGTCCCGATTGAATCTGAATATGTAGGGAAGTCAGGACCCTGTATGTCAGACACTCTATGGGCAGTCTTCATCCCCGTGTACAACCTCACATGTCTCTCATCAGCCACCTGGGACTGACAGCACCTCTGTTCAGATCAGAGCTTTCTCCACTCCAGCCTGTAGCTGCCTGATTTCGCCCATTGACACCAGTTTCCACTTGTTTTACTTGGGGAATGACGTGCACCTGGATACAGAATGATGTTTCTTAATTATAAAAAAAAACAAAACTAAATGAATGTCTAGTTCAATTTAAAAAAAAAATGCACTCCTCTGCTGTATATTAAGCCCACCTTACCTCCTCTGATGTCCACTTTCCACAGTGGATGGCCTTAGAGCAAAGGAAAATACATTTTGTGCCAAGCACAGAGCCCAGGAGCCCCCAAAGCACTCCCTGCCCTGGACGCTGTTTGTCCATATTTGCTCACAGCATGTCACACCCTGAAGCCATGAGCTCCCTCGATTCACAGAGGGAAGCAAAGAGACAAAGTCAGTGAAAAGCTCTTTTTTGAACAGCCTGCGCTAATCCCAGCAGATCTGGGTTATAGAAATGTCTTCAGGCAAGCTCTGCAGCATCGAGACCCACGCATTTCTCATTCTCCTCCAACACTGGACAGCTCGGGTGCAATTGTCCAGACTTTCCCTTCTCCTCAAGGGAGAGAAATGAGTTGTCTCCACTGAGATGCTTTGGCCTACCCTACCTGTCCACCATCTCCTGCTCCAGAAATGCTCCCATCAGCCCTGGGTCACATTTCCCAGTCCCATGTCGGGGTTTCAGGCACCCCTGGGTATCCTGGAGGCAGTGGCCACCTCTGTATGGGCAACTGCATCAACCCCTGAATGACGGTATCAGGAAGAACTTGAATCATGTGCAGAAGAGACATCGTAGTAACAAATGTGTAAGAAGACTTCATTCTGAGAACTTGGACACTGTTCTGTAGAGTCTCATATTTCTTTTTCATCAACAACGAACAAGCTGATGACACGTTCCCTCAAGATAAATATGGATTTACACATCTGTTTTCTTCTAACTGGTACTATTTGAGGTTTCTCAAGTAACCTCTGATCCGCTTCCTATCCATCATTGGTTGTGTTCCTATAGAGCCCTGCCACGAGGCACAATGGCCTAGGAGAATTTGTTGGTAAAATATGAGGCAAAGAGGACATGAAGTTTCTCAGATCTATCTCCATCTACTCTTACTGAATTCAGCAGGGTCCACATATTATCTTTATTTCTTCCTTAATTGTTTCTAAACTAGTAAAATCTTATTATAAAGCCCTTGAACTCCCTTTCAAATTTCAACTGAGTTTTGAAACAGATAATACCTGTGCTTGGAGGATGCTGTCCTTCAAGACCAGGTACACTGAGCTTTGCTGTCCATCAGTGCTGCTGACCATGGGATCCCCACTAAAACTCTCCAGAATATGCCAAATTCTGCTCCACTGATGACCAGAATCTGCAGACTTCTACTGTTGTTCCACACCCCTCAGAGCACCTCAGATCTCCCTATTTCAGGGTCACAACAGCCAATCTTCACACCACTGACCAGCTCCTCATTCTCTGTAAATATCAGATCCAGGTTTGCATTGCCCTTGTTGACCCATCTGGCAGCTGTGACAATAAGCTGTCCTAAAGCCACCTGGAGTGTTTGCATGCTGCTGTGTTCCTCTTCCAGAAATTCCAGGGTCATTAAAGTCCCCATGGAGGCCCGGGCTTCTACATCCAGAAACTTCCATGGGGTGCTCAGAAAAGACAACGGCAGTTAATCCATTAAGCCAAACAAGAGCCAGCAATGTGCACTTGTGGCCCAGAGAGCAAATCACATCCTGGGCTGCATCAAGAGAAGCGTGGCCACCAGGTCGAGGGAGGTGATTCTTCCCCTCTACTCTGCCCTGGTGAGACCCCACTTGCAGGACTGCATCCAGTTCTGGAGCCCCCAACACAAGAAGGACATGGACCAGTTGGAGAGGGTCCAGAGGAGGCCACAAAGATGATAAAAGGGCTGGAACACCTCTCCTGTGAGGACAGGCTGAGAGAGTTGGGGCTGTTCAGCCTGGAGAAGAGGAGGCTTTGGGGAGACCTGATAGCGGTCTTCTAGTACCTCAAGGGGGCCTACAAGAAAAGATGGGGAGAGACTGTTCAGCAGGGCCTGTTGTGATGGGATGAGGGGTAATGGTTTTAAAATAGAGGGAGGTAGGTTTAGATTAGATATTTTTGAAAAATTTTTTACAATGAGAGTTGTAGAAGACTGGAACAGGTTTCCCAGAGAGGTGGTGGATGCCCCATCCCTGGAAATGTTCAAGGCCAGGTTGGATGAGGCTCTGAGCAACCTAATGTAGTTGAAGATGTCCCTGCTCCTTGCAGGGGGGTTGGACTAGATGACCTTTGAAGGTCCCTTCCAACCCTAACCATTCTATGATTCTAAGAAATTTGGAGAGGGTTTTTTGACAAGGATATGTAGTGATAGGACAAAGAGTAATGACTTCAAAAGGAACAGACTAGCTTGAGATGAGATATAGGGAAGCAATTCTTCACTACAAGGATGGTGAACCACTTAAGGAGGTCGTCCAGAGAAGCTGTGGATGCCCCGTGCCTGGAAATGTTCAAGATCAGGTTGGTCGGGGCTTTGAGCAATGTGGTCTAGTGGAAGATGTCCCTGCCCAGGGCAGGCACCAGGTGGTCTTTAAGTTCCCTTCCAACCCAAACCATTCTATGATTCCAGGATTTTACGATGTCAAAAACCATAGGCTCCAGCTCATTCTAGCTGAGGGCAGCAGTGCACATTTGGGCTGTAGCACCTCAGGTGTAGCACCAGGCCACGCTCTGATTTTCCTTAGGGAAACTTGGGGCCAAGTGTCCAAGACCTCCTCTTTGCAAAGGTTTTACTTCAGAGCAGAGACATGCCAGAGTCAACAGTGATGGAAATACAAATCTGAAATTGGATGCCAAGAGATTGAGCAAATGTTGTGGGCCCCAAGGACAGAGAGATACAAGGCTGAAAAGAGCAGATCTGGAAAGAGGTGTGTTTGCTGTCAGTGGTGTCTCTGCTGCCCTTGAGGGCCTTTGGTGAAGGAGATGCTGTTCTCTATGAATGGCAAGGTGCTGCTGACAGGCCCACTGTGAAAATTGTTGGTCTTCTCCTTGACTCTGTCATCAAGGGGGCCCAGCAGCCTGAGAAGGCAGACACATGCGTGGAGACCCCAGTGTGCTGTGCCTTGTGTTCCTGGACTACCCAGCATCCGATGGATTGAGCAGGGACAGACCTTGCCCACTGCAGTGGTGGCAATCAGTGGCTCGCACAGAGGCACCGAGCCTGTCTGCAGGGCTGTTTGGGCTGTCTGTCACACGCTCGCTCTGAATGGGGATGGCTTTCCTGTGCTGCACCTGCCAGCCACAGGTGGCTGTGTGTGAGAGCCTTGGCAGCTCACGTAACGCTACAGGCCTCGATTTGGGCATTAAACAGAGGAACTGCCCGGAATTCGATTGGGCAATGTGGGGGTGAAAACCCATCCTTGTAGTCAATGGAGATGTAGTCAACTGAGCCGATGGAACAGACAGAGAGGAACTTGGCTCTCCCTGTGACACAGGATGCTGTTTGGTCAGATGGCAGCACAGGCTGCCAAGAAAATAGTCAACAGGGACAGTGCAGTTGTCTTGCATATGCCTTGGACAGCCTCTGGTGTGTCAAATGCCACCAGGTATTTTACCTGAACAGCCAGCTCCTGACCTCCATCTTCATTAATTACCATGGGAGCTGAGACAAGGAGCTCACGTGCAGGTGCCTATAAAATGGACGCCTGAAGGGAGGCCAGAGGAATCCCACCTCCTGTGGGTTTGTGAACAGGCAGGGGAGAGAGCTGAGCCCCCTTCCAGTGCCAGCAACAGAAACGCAGGGAGAGATGCTTCGATTGACTCAGCTGAACCCTATCCCTCACCAGGAGCAGAGAAGATCCCTGCCTGTCACTGTCTGTGTGTCCTACCTAATAATAGGGGAAAAAAAAAGTGATGTTTAGACCTATTTGTCACATTTGGATAAATGTCACTGCTGGAAAGAAGCGTCTCTCTGCAGCTGAGGGTGGGATCATCAGTGATGGCTTCAGGCTGTTTCCCAGCAGGTTCCCCTGCAGCCCCAGGGACAGCTGGAGGGAGCCCCGAGGGGACAGAGAAAGTGCTGCCTTGGGCTGGGCCTCTGCTGCTGAGCTGGGCCGGGCTCCTGGGATGGAGGGAGCTGCTGGTAACAGGGCAGCGCTGCAGAGAGACAGCTCTGCCCAGGAGCAGCTCCTCTGCCAAGCGCAGCAGGGTGAGGGCTCTGCCTGCAGGAGCTGAGAAGATAAGCGTGGTAGAGAGAGGAGGCTGTGTGGAGTGGAACGAGAGGTGAGTGTTCACTAGGGGAGAAATCTTCACAGCCCTTGGCACAGTAAGTCTCTGGATGCACGGTGATGCAGCTGTCATTCTTGGAGGCATCTCTGAAAGCTTGCATCCCCCACATCCTACGGCGTCTTCCAGGAGGATTCTCGTTTTTCTCTGCTGTAGGGAAGGACGTGGTGCAGAGTAAGGCTTCCCCACTGTCAGAGGGAGCAGGCATGACAGCTGCCTTCTCCTGGGGACGGCTGCAGGTGAGTGAAGCCGGTGAGCACCCAGGGATGCTCAGCTTTGTCCTTCAGAGCAGGGTTCCTGCATCCCAGGGGCTGTGTGCCGGGGCAGGGACTCTGCTCCCTGCCATGGCCAGCACTCAGCCTGCCCGGGGAGATCCCCATGGAATTGTGGGGAGGAGCAGTGGGGGGAAGAAGTGAACCCCAGCAGGCACAGGGCAGGGTGCTTCTCCTGTTGAGAGGGTGCTGCGTGGGTCAGGGCTGCTGACAGCTCCACGTCAGCCCCAGGACATTTCCCAGGGGACTTTTAAAGAAGCACATGAAGGGAAACTCTACATGAAAGGGAAACAGTCAGGGCTGTGAGTTTTCTCTTCTTGGTGGGCTGGGTGGTCAGTGGGAGATGGGATTTGATTTCTCCACTCTGGAGAAGGAGCTGAGACCCCAGTTCTTGTTAGGACTTCTGTCTGAGTGGCTCCCCTGCACACACAGAGATGTCCCTGGGCAGTGCCCTGCTGCCAGGAGGTGTCTGCAAGCAAAGGTGAGCACACAGCGTGTGGGATGGGGTCTGTGGGCACTGACAGAGCAGAGAGGTGGGGACAGAGGAACAGCTGCCAGCAGAGAGAGCTCCAGGCATGGGCAGGGATCGAGAGAGAACGTCTCCTGGGAATGCCATGGCAGGCGGGATTTGGGTACCCCCCTTGCATTCTCTGCTGTGCAGATGCCTTCCTGGAGAAACCTCCGGTCTCCTTTTCCACCCAGCAGAGCCTCTGCCCTTAAGGCCATGGAGCCTCCGTCACCTTCTCAGTGGCCTCATCCCTGAAGAAGAGAAATTACCGACTACCTGACCGCCTGTCCCAGTCCTGCTTCCGTCGCACTGCGGCATTTCAGTGTTTCCCCTCTTGTCTCTGCTCCCCTTGTTCTAATGACTGGACTTGCTGGGGTGGGGAGGGTCAGGTTAAGCCTGAATTCACTGACAACAGCTCCGGGTAGGCAGAGCAGGCCATGGGATTAAAGTGTCCCACGTCCTTTCCTAATCAGCAGGCTAAGGGGAGTACAAATGAGCTTATTCTCCCTTCGGGACAGCTTGTTTTAGGAGATTAGACTCTTTGCCTGAGGGGTCCTGCTGTGCTGCAGGTTGCCCTCCAGAAGGGCACAGCACTTCCACGGCATTGCTGAGTTACCCGGTAGCCCCATGGAAAAGACAGTGCAGTGCTAAGGCCATGGAAATGCTGCCGCAGGGCTGTGTGCTGGCAGCTGCAATGAGCCATCTGTGTCCGTGGCTGGGAGGGGAGAGATGAAATCCTCCTTGGGTACGACGAGACAAGGTGAGGGGTTTGGAGATCTGAACTCAGAAGCTGGATTCCTCTGTCCTCAGCAGTGTTCAGAACACCTGGGTGCGACTGTCCCCCAGCTCAAAAATGTGGCAGCACAGGGCAGCTGAGACCAGGGCTGATGGACAGAGCGGCTGTCCTCCCTCTACATTAAGGAACTGTCCCTTTGCCTCTTAGGACCCACAAGGTTTCACCTGGAGTGCAGCAAAGATGCCAAAGATTTCTGCCTTAAAAACACTCCCCGGTGCAGGCTTCTCTTGCCAGCTAACCTACCCCGCACGCACCGGAGCCCCGCTCCGGGGAAAGCAGGGCATCACACGGATACCGTCAAGCCAAGCCTTCAATTTAATGCTGCGCAACAAAGGGTTAAATACCCGTACACCCGCCACGCACGCGAACGCACCCGCCCCCTGCGCCCATGAATCTATCCGTGCCCGCCACGCACCTGCACCTGCACCCATGGACTTATCCGTGCCCACCACGTACGTGGACGCACCTGCCCCCTGCGCCCATGGACCTATCCGCGCCTAGCGCGTGAATCACTGCAGACTGCCCCTCCTGCATACATGCAGCCCTGCTAACGTTACCCCACACCCGGGTGTGGTGGGTGCTAGAACAGAAGCAGCAAAAAATCCCCACAGCTTTGTTCTTCAGTTGTGAGAACTGGGAGCAATAATGCTGAAAAGCTCTTTGATATCATGAGTGCATTTCAGCTGAGATGACCCCATGTTCCTGTTTTCCTATTGCTGCAGGACCGGACTGAATCCTGCAGAGCCACAGCAAAGCCCCCTGCTCCCAATGGCATCGTCAGCCAGAACCAACCAAAGTTCATGAGAGGGACCTACACAAGTTTTTCCTGGAAGGCAGTTTGCTGGGCTTTCCCTGAGAAATGGAATAGGCTATGTTCAGTGAGGTGCCCTAATTTCTCACTGCCTTTTCATCCAAGATCAAGTCCTCATTCAGAAATGCAAATGTCCAATGGCAGCTCCATCACTGAGTTCCTCCTCCTGGCATTCACAGAAACACGGGAACTGCAGCTCTTGCACTTCTGGCTCTTCCTGGGCATCTACCTGGCTGCCCTCCTGGGAAACGGCCTCGTCATCACTGCCATAGCCTGTGACCACCGCCTCCACACCCCCATGTACTTCTTCCTCCTCAACCTCTCCCTCCTTGACCTTGGATCTATCTCCACCACTGTCCTCAAAGCCATGGCCAATTCCCTCTGGGACAGCAGGGCCATTTCCTATGCAGGATGTGCTGCACAGGTCTTTCTTTTTTTCTTTCTTGTGTCAGCAGAGTATTTTTTTCTCACCATCATGGCCTATGACCGCTATGCTGCCATCTGCAGACCCCTGCACTACAGGACCCTCCTGGGCAGCAGAGCTTGTGTCCACATGGCAGCAGCTGCCTGGGGCAGTGGGTTTCTCAATGCCCTGCTGCACACTGCCAATACATTTTCACTGCCGCTCTGCCAGGGCAATGCTGTGGACCAGTTCTTCTGTGAAGTCCCCCAAATCCTCAAGCTCTCCTGCTCAGACACCTACCTCAGGGAAGTCAAGTTTCTTGCTTTCAGTGCTTTTCTATTTTGGGGTTGTTTTCTTTTCATTGTTGTGTCCTATGTGCAGATCTTCAGGGCTGTGCTGAGGATCGCCTCTGAGCAGGGACGGCACAAAGCCTTTTCCACGTGCCTCCCTCACCTGGCCGTGGTCTCCTTGTTTGTCAGCACTGCAGTGTTTGCCTACCTGAAGTCGCCCTCCATCTCCTCTCCATACCTAGATCTGGTACTGGCAGTGCTTTACTCAGTGGTGCCTCCAGCAGTGAACCCCCTCATCTACAGCATCAGGAATCTGGAACTGAAGGATGCCTTGTGGAAAACGATTGGACGTTTGTCAGCAGCCATAGACTGTCTTTCCTTCCTGTCTGCCTTCCTCTGCAAATAACTCCCTCTGTATGCCATGACTGCCCAAGCCTGTCTTTCCTTCCTTATATGTTTTTTCCCTTTTTCCACTTGTAGTGATGTATTCTCAATCAAAAACATCATTATTCATCCCCTCCCACTTAAGTATTCACTCATCTTGTGTGGCCCAGAGATTTGTGTAAATGAGGAGCCAACGTCTCTGTATATTTAAGGAAAATAAATGAACCTACTTTGACTTCTTTGTCTGACAACCATCTTTGTAGATCTGGATGGAACAGGAAGCGAAAACATCTTTCTGTCTGCACCAGCTCAGGGCAGCCTGCTCTCTCACTGCCTGAGGACCCCTATGGTCAGGGCTCTTGTGCTGGCCTGGGGAGATGGGGTGACACAGAAGGGCTGCAGACGTCTTGGGATTTCCTGGAGAAGAGAAAAGGGGACACTGGATGCAAGTAACCACCTTTGCTTTCTCCCATGGATCCTCCACCTCTGGAGCTCAGCCCTCTCTGCCCCTCAAAACCTGCCATGCGCTTCAGAGGGGCTGGGGTTGGGTGAGTGGCCAGAGCTCTGCAGTGCCCACTGGTTGGCACCGCTGTGGGACCAGACTGGGCTGTGCAGGGGAGAGGGCAAAGGAGGTGGAGAGAAGGCAAGGGATCTGGGAAGAGTTGGGAGAGGGAGCTGGGCTGAGTTGGAAAGCGCCCAGGAGAGGAAAACCTCAGCCTGTGGCTCATACTGTGTGACCATGCTGGGTGAGGACTCACACCAGGGACTTGTGTTGCAGTGCAGGTGCCTATGGAACGGACCAAAGACATGCTGGTGCAGGAGAGAAGAGCCTGGTCCATGCCCTTGATGGCATGAAAAGAGCAGGAAGGTGGCCCAGGGGTTTTATCACCCCCCAGCCTCTCTCATCGGCCATCTCCAGCACGGGCTGCTCACCCTAGGTTTATAGGGCAGTTTTGCTGCGAGGCCATCTCCATCCTCCTGCTGGGCCAAGGGCTGGTCTGGGGGAACGGCCAGCCCTGCCTGGACTCTGTCCTTTCCCAGATCCCGACAGACCCCAGAGCAGGGCAGTCTGCGAAGCCCCACATTGGACATGGCTGGGGCACCGCAGGGTTTGGGTGCTGGGGAAGCTGTAAAAATCGGAAGGTCACGGGGGAGCTGTGATCTGATGGCTGTCATTGGGATAATAATGGGGGGACATTTCTCCACCCCTGAGGGTACCCTTCCCCATACCGAGCCTGCCCAGTGAGGCTGTGGGACCGTGTACGGGCAGCGGGGCTGAGCCAGCACAGGGGCAGGACACTGACAGGGGCCATGAAGCAGCTGCCAGGAGGTGTCAACAAGGACAGAGGTGAAGGAGAAATACCTATATATTGCGTTCACTGTGGAGGCATGTTTGTAGGAAAGGCAAAGCTCACCTGGAGATGCTGGTTGCAGGGAAGTCAAGAGCAAAAAGAAGAGCTTTGATTACTCCTTAGAGACTGAGACTGAGCAAAGAAATGCATGGCTGCTGGTGAATGGGGAGGGGGATTTCACGACAGCAGATGCTGGAGGGGCTGAGGGACTCAGTGAGGCTGTCTCAGTCTTTACCTGAGTCTTTCCTGAAAAGGTCTCCAGCCATCTGTGCTCAGGGAAAGGGTTCAAGAAGCAGGACAGCACGTATTACCAAAAACCATCAGGAAATCCCACAGGGACAAGTGCCCGTTTCTGTCTCTGCAGGGCCCTCACCCTGGCCAGGGCACAGGCTGGGGCTGCCTGGCTGGGAGCAGCTCTGTGGGAAACGTTCTGATGGACAGTGAGCTGGACAGGAGGCAGCTGTGTGCCCTGGTAGCAAGGGGGGAGAGCAGTGCCCTGGGCTGTTTGACCAGATCACAGGCCCCATCCCAAATGTTGTGTCCTGATTTCAGAGGCCAATATAGGGAAGATGGTGGCAAACTAGAGCAGGTTTAGGAAAGGGCCCCAAAGATGGTCGAGGGCTGGAGTACTTTGCCTTTGAGAGGAGGCTGAGGGAGCTGGGCTTGTCCAGCCTGGAGAAAGGAAGATCCTGGGGGAACATGCAGCAGCATTGCACTGTTTCCAGGAAGAGTGAGTCAGGCTCACATCCATCATTCACAAGACACAAGGACAGAAAGCAATGAGCTGAACACGAGGGCTAGGTTACATATAGAGAAAAAAATTTCAACTTGAAGATAGTCAAGTGCTGGAAGCTGTTTCCCAGCTGTATGTGTCAACTCTGTCCTGCCAAGTCACCAAGACGTGTTTGGGTACAGCCCTGGGTAATCTGGTCTTGCCCTGCTTTGAGCAGGAGGTTGGTTGAGACGCACCCTGAGGTCCTTTCCAGCTTGCATGATGCTGTCCTTTCTCCCTTTTCATGTTTTCAAATTAGGGAAAGAGCTCAGGTTCTGCTTGACCACAGAAAGAATTCACACAGGGATCAGGGCTGCTTCACAGGTGCCCTCAAAGAGCCCTGACCACATCCTTTGCTTCCCTTTTAATTCCCTGCACCTAAGGTCTTCTCTGTTACTGTCGTAATACACTCAAAAAAAAAAAAAAAAAGCAACCTACACATTTAACCCTTTCCCCATTGGCTGTACGTCCCTTGTTTTGTTGTCTATTCTGGTATTTCTGAGATGCTTGCTGTGGTATTTTTCACCTCGGGAAGCAACTCCATCACACACATCAATGTCTTTCATTACCTGTAGTGTTCTGCAACTCCTCCTATTGTTCTCTTGTTTGAGGCATCGGCCCACGAACCTTACATGTTGATGTGTTGGAGTTTCAGTCCAGAAGATCCTTGACACACGTGGGGCCTTAACCAACAGAAACCTGAAGTTTTACAAGGCAAAGGGGGCAATGTCTGCATTGGGGGCAGAACAACCTCATGCAGCAGGGCAGGCTGTGACCTGACTGGCTGAGGAGTGCCCTGGGGAGAAGAGCATTGCAGTTATGAGGAATGTCCTATGAGGCAGTGGGTTTCCCATTTAGAAAAGAAAATCAGGAGAAAGTCCAGAGGAAGTCTGTCATGATGGGGTTAGGGGCACATGAGCTGTGTGGAGAGGCTGAGGGAACTGGGCCTCTTTAGTCTTCTGAAGGGGAGGCACAGGGCAATCTAAAAGCAGGTGACACCTGCCTGGGCAGGTGGTGGGGCCAAGATTTTCTGCAGCGGCAGGTGGTAATGGCAGGGACAAGAGCTATGTTGTCTTGTTCCTGGGAGCTTGTTCCTGGGAGCTTCACACTGGGCCTTAGGAAAAACTGGCTAGAAGGGTGGTGCTGCTCTGGAGCAGGACATGCAGAGACTCTCTGTGATCTCCATCTTTGGAGGTTTTCAGGTTTCAGTTTGACAAAGCCAAGGCCAACCTGTCCCATGGCTGGTGATTACCCAGACTTGGGTGGGAGGCTGGACCAGAGACCATCAGCAGTCCCTTTTCCGACCATCCATTCCAAGTGCTTGTGCCTTGCAGTGTGCCCTGAGAGAAAGGACTCAACTGGAAGCGAGGGTGTCTGGCTCCTGGGGAAATTCAGGGTGGAATTCTCCTGTGCTCAGAAGCTCTCTACTCCTTCCTTTGGTTCCAGGCAGGGACAGCTCTGAGGTCTAAGAAGGTTGCTCCATAAGAGTCAGCATCCATGTACAGTCTCCACTTGAGCCAGGCGTCGATGCCACCACTGCAGAAATGGAGATGATGCGTTGGACCATCTCCTTGAACCCAGAATTTGGTATCCCGTGCCACCTGAGGTTCCTGGGAACACCCAAGCGTGTTGTCCAGAGAAGTGTGACTCCTCTTTGGATGTCCCGTGAGAGCGGCAAAAATAAGGGGAGCTGCATTGTCTGAACTCACAAATTCTCCATCAGTTAAGTCCCACAGCCTACAAGACATTTTCATTATTTGGCCGTATAGGAAGTGGAGTTCCTTGGGTCTCTTGTCTCCAGCCGGCTGCATTCACGTTTCCAGCAAGGGGAAAAATTTTATTTCAGGTATCAAGTTTTTTTTGCCGATCCTGCATGGAGGGCCAGGGCAGTTTTTTCATACAGTAGTGAGTGCTAGAAGGAAGATGGAGGTAGTGTGAACTGAAATGATTTGAACTCAAACGGAAGCTTAGATCCTGAGCTGGCAGGACAGCATTGGCTGCAGTTAGACATAAGCTACCTGAGACAGCTGTGAGTTCAGATCTCGTTGGCAGAGTTTCTCAGCTCAATGAGGAGGACAGGTTGTTGGGGACAGGGGAGATGCTTCCCTTACCCAAATCACAGGACAGTGCCCAAACCATCCTTCCCTTGGCCTCCAGCATCCCATTTCCTGAGATGCGAAGCTGGTTGGGTCAGAGTCCTTCAATCTTTCATGTGTTTGTGTGATTTCTCTAAGAATATCAGTATTTAGAAAAAGAAGAAAAAAGCCTTCCTCTGACTAAATACAAATTTCTGTAATATAGCAGCCAGCTTCTGTAGTAGCAACTCAGAGCAATGCCAATTGAATCAGTGTTTGCAACGCAAGGCGTGATAACGCATCTACTAGGACACATCTAAACTGGGTCAGATGAAGGGTGGTCTTGCGAAAGTTGCTCTTTGTGTCCCCAGATGGTGTGCAAACTGCTCTTTTTTTTTTTTCCTACAGAGAGGAAAATGAATCCCTGAATCCCTGTTTCAGGTCAAGCTCCTCACCAGGAAGCCACAGGCATGGGCGTAGCTCATTGGGTTCTTGCTGACGTTCCACTCGGCATCTGTTTGGATCGTGCTTTTCTGTGACTACAGAAAAAGACAACCATTTCATAAGAGGTGGTCACAAAAGCTCTGTTACAGACAAGAAAGTTGCCCATGAGGTCTGGAGGAAGCAAAGAAGATTGTAACAAGCACCAGGAAGATCCAGGAAGCTCAAGGTCTCTTCTGAAGAGGGATTGACCCTGAGCAGCAATGATTGGCCATGTGCAGGCCTGGGAGGGAAGGTCAGGGGATGTCAATGAGAAACAAGGTGAAGGCTGATGGCTTCAGCAAATCCTTAAACTATGTCTGAGGCCATAAATGGAAAGCAGCTGATGTTTACAAGTGGAGGAGGAGGAGGAGGAGGTTTGTGGTTGGTGTATGGCAGGAAGGAAGGTCCCTCATGGATGATAGAAGCACTTCTATCTTATACGCCTAGAAAATGGGGACTGCTCGCTTCCAGGAGTGTCTGTGCTCCTGCATGCCCCGTGAACTGATGCTGTTCTCCTCCCCTCCTACACTCCCCGCACTTGGATGGACCTCAGGAAACATCCGTGAGCCTGGAGGATGCACAAACCACCTGGGCTGAGGTCTCATCACTGCACGGGAAGAATGAAAACTTTGTGACACGTGGGAGTGCAGGAAGAGAGCAGTGTGCCAGCAAGTGTGTAAAAGACAGAAGACTTGAAATAGCAGGGGGTGGAGGGGTGTAGTGCTGAAGTGAAACAGGTTCAGTTTTGATTCTGAGGCAGCAGAAAAAGGAGGACGTGCTGTTCAGTTCTGGGATATGGAGACAGAGCATTCAAGCAAATCTGGAGGGTTGGGACATCTGGGGTGATGGGGGAGCATTAGTAGGGCTTTGGAAGAAGCTGAACAGGTAATGGGGAACTCACAGCCAGTGGCAAAACCTCAGAAAATGACAACTTTGTGTTTGAGGAAATTGTGAGGACAGAGAGTCATCAGTAAATCTTGGGACAGCATGGAGCCACAGTGAAGTAGGGAAGCAGGGGTGGCTGTTAAAAATCTGTGGAGAAACAGGCACAGGCACAGGACAGCGTAGAACAGCCTGTGGTGGGGATGGTCCCTTTGCTGGGGCTGAGACCCCCCAACAGATCAGAAATCCTCGTGCACTTGACTTGGACTGCCATCTCTTCCACTAACGTCCCCTGAGGGGACACCAACTCCTTACAGCCACAGGGCCTTGTTTCCTCCTCTCCCACTCTCCAGAGAGCCTGGGAGGTGTCCTACTGCTGTTCTGCACTCAACGTCACACACCTCCTCATCCCACTGCCGCCGGGAAGAACCCTGAGCAACCCACGAGGGAACGAATCCCCCTGACAAGGGTACGAGGGGCAGTGCCTGAACGTCCTGCTTGATGAAACACTTGAAATGCTGTCACAGCCACTTCCACATTTGATTTTCAGCCTGTAAGCAGTGCCTCGGACTTTCTGCTTCAGGGACAGTCATCATGTCTCCTCATTCCTCCATGGTCTCTTCAGTGATGGCCCTCAGTGGGGACTGCTGACATCCTCAGAGACTTGAAAGTTTGCTGCTGACTTTTACGGCTCTAGAGGCCACTTGAATCCACTTTCGGTACCTGCAGTACAGGAACTTGGCACCAGAGGGCTCATTAACATGCAAAATGCCTTAACAAGCCAAGTCTCTGGGCATCAATTAATTCTTCAGTTCTTATGTGATTAATTAGGGAGATTTCACAAGTGAAAAGATTTCAGTAGTAAATAACAATAGGAAAGGATTTATTTTTCTTACACTTTTCTTCATTTTTCAGCTTACACATTAAGTGATATCCGCAATCTCCAAATGGTATGGAAACCAAATATGTTCGAGGGTGAATATGTAGGGAAGTCAAGACCCGATATGTCCGACACTCTATGGGCAGTCTTCGTCCCTGCCTTCAGCCTCACATTTCTCTCGTTGGCCACCTGGCACTTACAGCATCTTTGTTCAGATCAGAGCTTGCTCCATTGTAGATAAAGTGCTGCAAGTAGCTGTGAGTTTCAACCCATTGGCACGAGTTTCCACTGTTTTACTGGGAGAACGAGCTGCACCCAGACACAGAAGGATGTGGGTGGACAAGGGACGAGCAACAGATATCATCTACCTGGACTTGTGCAAAGCTTTTGACACTGTCCCGCACGACATCCTTCTCTCTAAACTAGAGAGGCATGGGTTCGATGGACGGACCACTCGGTGGATAAGGAGTTGGCTGGATGGCCGCACTCAGAGGGTGGTGGTCAACGGCTCAATGTCCATGTGGAGACCGGTCAGGAGTGGCGTCCCTCAGGGGTCAGTGTTGGGCCCAGCCCTGTTCAACATCTTTGTTGGCGACATGGACAGTGAGATAGAGTGCACCCTCAGCAAGTTCGCCGATGACACCAAGCTGTGTGGTGCCGTCGACACGCTGGAGGGGAGGGATGCCATCCAGAGGGACCTGGACAGGCTGGAGAGGTAGGCCCGTGCCAACCTCATGAAGTTCAACCAGGCCAAGTGCAAGGTCCTGCACCTGGGTCGTGGCAATCCCAGGCACAAATCCAGGCTTGGCGGAGAATGGATTGAGAGCAACCGTGAGGAGAAAGACTTGGGAGTGCTGGTGGATGAGAAGGTCAACGTGAGCCGGCAATGCGCCCTTGTGGCCCAGAAGGCCAACCGCATCCTGGGCTGCACCCCCAGCAGCGTGGCCAGCCTGTCGAGGGAGGTGATTCTCCTCCTCTACTCTGCCCTGGTGAGACCCCACCTGGAGTACTGTGTCCAGTTCTGGAGCCCCCAACATCAGAAGGACGTGGACTTGTTGGAGACCTGATAGCGGTCTTCCAGTACCTCCAGGGGGCCTACAAGAAAGATGGGGAGAGGCTGTTCAGTAGGGCCTGTTGTGATAGGACGAGGGGTAATGGTTTTAAAATAGAGGGGGGTAGATTTAGATTGGAAATTAGGAAAAAATTTTTTACAGTGAGGGTTGTAGAACACTGGAACAGATTGCCCAGAGAGGTGGTGGATGCCCCATCCCTGGAAACGTTCAAGGCCAGGCTGGATGAGGCTCTGAGCAACCTGATCTGGTTGGGGTTGTCCCTGCTCCTTGCAGCGGGGTTGGACTGGATGGCCTTTAAAGGTCCCTTCCAACCCAAACCGTTGTATGATTCTATGATCGTCATAGAGCTAAGGTGCCAAACGGTCGCTTACTACTCCAGGGCGACCCTTGCCACCAGCTGCCGCCACTGTTTCTGTTTTAGGCACTCGTTGCTTTGCCTCCAGCCACCCCAGAAACCACGATAGACTCCCTGGTATGCGCAGAAGAACTAAAGAGCCTTTCAGAGGAAGGAAGCGAAAATGAGTCAGCTTTGGCTAACTCCAGAACTGGCTGCAGTGCATCCTGGCTGTACCTATCTAAGCACACTGTGGCATGGAAAGGTTTGCAGGCTCCTCCCAGGCAAAGGAAAACCCCAGAAGAAGAAAAGGAGGCCTGGGCAGAGGAGAGGGAATGGCAACAAGAAAAGAAAGAAGAGAGAAAAAATGGGGACTGAAAAAACCAGGAAGGTGCAGCAGGTGCAGAAGGCCAGGTGTGTAGCAGGCTCTGCTGCCCATCCTTCCAAGCTCTGACACTGCTCCAAGTCAGTCGAACGCACTGCTACGGGATGGTGCTGCGCAGGGTTTGGGCATAACTCCACGGCAGCTCCCCAGGGGCTCCCATCGAGCCGTGCTGCCTGGCACAGCGGCACTGTGCATCCCTGCACACTCCAAGGGTGTTACCCAGGCCATAAGGCGCCAGAGCCAGCTCCCAGTCAACGCCAGCAATAGCTCTCACTGAGCTGCAGCAACCTGGCTGCAACTCCTCCTGTGACTGCAGCAACTAAAAACGCCGGGGCAGCTCAAGGGGGGCTCTGGGAGCTGGGGTGCCCGGTGCCTGTGCCCGGGGAGTTCTGTCTCCATCTCCCTCCCCTGCCCAGCTCTCACATCACTCCGGGGGATGCCCCAGCCGGGCCCAGCTCCAGCTGATGGAGACCCCATGGCACCGGGCGCTTTGGAGCTCCCCAGCAGCACCCCGGGCTGGGGAGCCCTCACCTCGCTCGGGCTGCAGCCACAGGAGAGACCACACCTGCAGGCATCAACATGGCTGCTGGCAAGGTGAGCGTGGCGCCAAGATGGCTCCCAGCATGCCCCGGGAACAACATGGCTGACCAGGAGCCCCGTGCCCCAGCACTACAGCTCCCAGCATGCCCGGGGAAAAACATGGCTGACCAGGGCCCCGTGCTCCAGCACTACAGCTCCCAGCATGCTCCGGGGACAACATGGCTGACCAGGAGCCCCATGCTCCAGCACTACAGCTCCCAGCATGCCCCGGAAACAGCATGGCTGACCCGGAGCCCCTTTCCCCAGCACTACAGCTCCCATCATGCCCCGGTAACAACATGGCTGACCAGGAGCCCCGTTTCCCAGCACTACAGCTCCCAGCATGCCCCGGGAACAACATGGCTGACCAGGAGCCCCGTGCCCCAGCACTACAGCTCCCAGCATGCTCTGGGAACAACATGGCTGACCCGGATCTCCGTGCCCCAGCACTACAGCTCCCAGCATGCTCCGGGAACAACATGGCTGACCCGGAGCCCCATGCCCCAGCACTACAGCTCCCAGCATGCCCCGGGAGCAGCATGGCCGACCAGCAGTCCCGTGTCAAAAGCAACACAAAAGGCTTCTGTAGGTCTGTAGGGGACAGAAGAAGGTCCAAGGAGAATGTAGGCCCCCTCCAGAAGGGAACTGGTGTTCTGGTTACCCAGGACGTGGAGAAGGCTGAGGTGCTCAATGACTTTTTTGCCTCAGTCTTCACCGACAAGAGTTCCTGTCCCACCACCCAAGCTGTAGAAGGTGCAAGCAGGGACTGCGAGGGTGAAGAACCACCCATTGTACTCGAAGAGCAGGTTTGGGATCACCTGAGGAACCTGAAGGTGCACAAGTCCATGGGACCTGATGAGATCCGTCCGCGGGTCCTGAGGGAACTGGCGGATGAAGTTGCCAAGCCGCTGGCCATCGTATTTGAGAAGTCGTGGCGGTCTGGTGAGGTCCCCGATGACTGGAAGAGGGGGAACATAACCCCAATTTTTAAAAAGGGGAACAAGGAGGACCCGGGCAGATGTGTCATACTCGAGATTCCATGATACTGAGTACCAAACAGCACACCACGCCAACACAAAAAAGGTTCGCGTGCTTGTGCTCTGAGTAAAGTTACTTAATTTTAGTCGTTGTAAACACAGCTTAGCTAACGCAAAACCTTATTGAGAGACCAACTCCCAAAAAATGCAGAGAATCTATCTGATGTGTGGAAAACCGACTCCACAATCTGTAACATTGTAAAGTAGGTATGTTTATTCGGCACCGGGCTCCATGGGGGGTAGTCCCGCCAAAATCGTGTGCACCTGACGCGGCAACTCACTTTGAATTTATACAACCAGGTGTTACATATACATGAAGTTCCGTAATTCACCTATACATGTGAATGATCTGTCCTCGCTTCGTATTAAAATTAGTCCCAAGGGGCCATTTTCATAAACTCCCCCCATCTGCGCTTGCGCAGTGCCTCCTGGTGGTGGTCGTCGGGGGTTGTGGGGATGAAGATGAGCTGCTCCTCTTCGTCACCGCTAGTAACCCTTTGTTTTCGCGCAGACTCGGTTATGCTTTGGTTCTTGTCCAACCCGCAGGGTCGGTTCTAGCTGGTTCATACAGAAGGCCCCTCAGCTCTTATCAAGAACTGTCCTTGGGAGGGATACAAGACTTCTCGCTTTAGATAGTCTGCACAATGGCTGGTTAGTAAAGCATAGAGCACCATCTGTCTTAGTATGCACAGCTGCAATTGATTAATGCTTACACCAACTAAGGAGTCTTCTTTTAACCCCTTCTCTCACCATGGCAAAAAGGAAGCATACAGGAGATGGATGCGGAGACTTGAAAGAAAGAAGGAATTCAGAAATAGGGTTGGTTTTAGGAAAGCTGCAGAGTTGAGACTTGCAAGGGAGTTCAGGGGCACAACAATCAGCTGTTCCTACTTGAGGAAAAGGTCAAGAAGAACTGAAGAGAATGTGTGGCCACTGCTGGGTTTAGGAAGAGGAGGAAGAGATAGGTTTGAGGTAATCTCGGCCTCTGTCTTCTCCAGCAAGGTCTCTCAGTTGCGTGTGCCTAAAAGGCAGAGCCCAGCCAAAACGCAGCAGTGGATGGAGATGGAGTCAGAGGTTACTTAGGTAAGGTCAGTCCTTAAGAGTCCATTGCACCAGATGGGATGGATCTTCGGATGCTGAGAGACCAGGATGATGTCATAGCAAGGCTGTTCCGAGACATTTTGTGATGTCATACTGAGTGGAGAAAGCAAGAAGCAAATCTTGCATCCCTCTCCATGGAGCTGGCTGCAAGCTGTCATGAGGCAGTGCTGAGAGACAGGCCAGCACCTGAAGGTGTCTCTTGGAGGCTGGTGGGGAATCCCTTTGAGCAGGTGAAAGGACAGCAGAAGCCCACATGCAGGACAAGCAAACTTTTCCCTAGTCATGATGTTCAGGACAGAGGGCAGAGGTGTTCAGCTGAGCACGTGGAATAGAACAGGGAGAGCTCAGTTTCCCTTTCTCTTCACCATCAGCTGCATTTTCCACCTGTCCTTTGGGTAGAATGGCACTTGTCCCACATACGTCCTTCCTCTGCCTGACCTAAATCAGGGCAGTTGAATGTGGGTTTGATGGCCAAGCATGGGCTTGCAGTGCTACGCGAGACGCCAGGGCTCTGCAGCACAGCTGCATGCAGCTGGCACAGACAGCAGCGGCCCTGTGCAGGAACCCCAGCCCCACTCAGAGCAGCGGTGTGACGGGCACCAGCCAGGGCATCTCAGACCAATTCAGTGCCTTTGGCCAGTGACTGAATCCCACCACTGCAGAGACACAAGGTCTGTTCCTTCTCCGTCCTGTAGACGTGTGACAGCACATGAATACAAAACATCTCCCACGGAGGTCTCTGCAAGTGTTCCGTCACTCTCAAACCCTCCTGGTTCTTCTTTTCCCCATCGTTTAAACTTCTCATTGATGTCGGCAACATGGACAGCGGGATAGAGTGCACCCTCAGCAAGTTCGCCGATGACACCAAGTTGCGTGGTGCCGTTGACACGCTGGAAGGGAGGGATGCCATGCAGAGGGACCTTGACAGGCTGGGCGGAGAATGGATTGAGAGCAGCCCTGAGGAGAAGGACTTTGGAGTACTGGTGGACGAGAAGCTCAACATGAGCTGGTAATGTACCCTTGCGGCCCAGAAGGCCAACTACATCCTGGGCTGCATCAAGAGGAGCGTGGCCAGCAGGTCGAGGGAGGTGATTCTCCCCCTCTACTCTGCCCTGGTGAGACCCCACCTGGAGTATTGTGTCCAGTTCTGGAGCCCCCAACACAAGAAGGACATGGACCAGTTGGAGAAGGTCCAGAGGAGGGCCACGAAGATGATAAAAGGGCTGGAGCAGGCTGGGAGAATTGGGGCTGTTCAGCCTGGAGAAGAGGAGGCTCCGGGGAGACCTGATAGCAGTCTTCCAGTACCTCAAGGGGGCCTACAAGAAAGTTGGGGAAAGGCTGTTTAGTAGGACCTGTTGCAGTAGGACGAGGGGTAATGGTTTTAAAATAGAGGGGGGAAGATTTATATTGGAAATTAGGAAAAAATTTTTTACGATGCGAGTTATAGGACACTGGAACAGGTTGCCCAGAGAGGTGGTGGAAGCCCCATCCCTGGAAACGTTCAAGGCCAGGTTGGATGAGGCTCTGAGCAACCTGTTATAGTTGGGGATGTCCCTGCTCCTTGCAGGGGGGTTGGACTAGATGACCTTTGAAGGTCCCTTCCAACTCTAACCATTCTATGATTCTATGACTCTCAGCTGTCATAGATTTTTATCTTTCAGAGCTTCCTCTGCATGGGATCTCCTACAACAACAACCCTGAGCAGGCCAATGTCTGCTTCTCTGAGACCTCAAACCTGAGGTCTCTTGCTCTTCTGTCTTACTTCCCATGTGTCGTAGTTTAGCCTCGCTTGGGACCTTGCAAGAGAAGAGTTTTCTAGCAGAGGTGACTCTGCAGTGCCTTGTGCCAATCTCCAGGAACACAAGGGACCACTAAGAATGTCCCTGGGTGGCAGGGCCTGTGATCCAGCCACGCTGTGGACATCAGTGGTGTGGCGTGTTTTTTCTTTATGTCATCAGGGACATGGGTAGAGGATAAATGAGAGGAGAACTGCCAGGGCTTGAGAGCACAGGGACATGAGTGGTGACCCTGGTGTGATGTTCCTCCCAATCCTGCAGTACCCCTGGGTGTAGATGGGATGGATCTTGCATGCTTGCTGTGGTGCTGGTGTTCAGATGCTGCACACACCAGGCCCCTTTGGGAGGCTCTGGGGTTTCTGCCCAGCCCCTACTCCAGGGGGACATGGCTTTCCTGGAGGTCCCATGCTGTATTTGCCAGCTACAAGCCGTTGTGCTGGGTACCCCAGGGACCAGACAGGGCAGTAGTGACCTTTCTTATGCCACTGAGGGAAAACCTTGAAATAATGTCAGTGCCTGCGACAGAGGGATGTGCACATGCAGTTTTGCAGTGAGCTGACCTCTACTGAGTGTAGAGGATGGGACCTAGACAGAGATCTGACTCCCCTTCTAGTGCATTCATCCTTTTGGTCATCTGGAAGTCCAGCAGCTGCCTTGGAAATGTGTCTACCAGATGTTCAGGTGCCCTAAACACTGAATGCAATCTGAGGTGACAAAGTGACCCTGTCCTCACAGCCCCACAGCTGACACTTAGGCAGGTGCCATTTTCCCATGTGTGCCACATCACAGCTTACAGACATGTACACAAGTCTTGGACCACCCCTGGCACCTCCAGTGCCTAGCAGGTGTTTGTGTGTGAGCAGCTCACTGCCACCGTCCATCCCCATGGATGACGGTGGGAGCTCAGGGAAGTGGCTGGCCTGTAGCCCCTGTTTTGTGCACACTGAGCTGAGGCAAGAGGATTCCTGAGTCCTGTGGGTCTGTTCTGGTTTTGTTGGATGATGGGGGGCCTAAGGTGGTAGCTTCTGTAGGAAACTGCTAGAAGTCGCTCCCCTTTGTTCAGTGGACTCAGCCGGGCCTAGGGTGGACCTGCTGCTGGCCAAGGCCGAGCCAATTGGTAGGAGAATGTTCCGTGATAACGCCTCTGCGATAACGTAGTTAAGAAGGCGAAAACAGGAAAAAAAAAAAGAGAAAAAGATAAGATGTGAAGCAGCTGAGCGGGGGCAGAGAGGGGGAGGCGCGAGCCTCGTGGGCCTTGCAGGCCTCACCCTCTGGCCTCCCGTCAGGCAGCCAACTGGGCCCAACTCGGCCCGGCCTGGCTGCAAGAAGTGGAGAGAAGATGAGAAAAGAATAAGATGTAAAAAGGATCCTGAGAGGCGTCTGCCAGCCTGTTGTGAGGAACGGCTGCAGACGCCAAGGTCAGTGAAGAAGGAGGGGGAGGAGTAATGCGGCTCCTGGCCAAGATTCCTCTGCAACTCGTGGTGAAGACCATGGTGGAGCGGGTTGTCCCCCTGCAGCCCATGGAGGTCCACGGAGGGGCAGAGATCCACCTGCAGCCCGTGGAGGACCCTACGCCGGAGCAGGTGGAGGTCTAAAGGAGGCTGTGGCCCGTGGAGGGCCGGCTGGGACAGCTGTTCTAGAGGGACTGCACCCTGTGGAAGAAATGACCCACGCCGGAGCATTTTCACGGAGGAATTCTCCCGGTCCTTATCTCTAACCTTGAGCCGTTTTTTTTTTTATATCATCTCCCTCTACTCTCTCAGAGGGTGGGAGGAGCGAGAGAGAGACTGCGTAGTCTGGTCCCGATCGGGGCTGAACTACAACAGGGTCTGTGGGGTGTGTTGGGCAGAGGTGAACCCCACTCCAGGCTCTGGGCTTCTCACCAGAGAGGAGACACCTGTACAGACTCAAATCCCTGCCCTGCGTGGGTAGAAATGACCCCTGCCTGTCCCTGCTGCGGTGTCCTGCCTGGCAATGGGACAGGGATTGGGGTAAAGGCAGGTGAGCATTGACATCTCTCCTGGATGACAACACCGTGGAAGGACAAATCTCACTTCCAAAATCAGTCTTGGCAATGTTCAGAGAGGGACACTGATTACTTCACTCTGCATCAGCCTACACTCCCCTGGAGAGACACGGCTGCCTCCCAGGTGCTGTCAGACCTTGGAGCCCCAGAGACATCTCCAGGGAGACCAGGAGGGCAGAGAAAGTGCCACCTTGGGCTGGGCCTCTGCTGCTGAGCTGGGCCGGGCTCCTGGGACAAAGGGAACACACAGCAAACAGGCAGAACCACAGAGAGACAGCTCTGCCCAGGAGCAGCAACTCTGCCAAGCGCAGCAGGGCTGAGGGCACTGCTGCAGGCACCGAGAGGAGAGGAGCGAGGCAGAGAGAGGTTAAAGGCAGCCTGGGGTGAGGGAACACTGAGAGGCCACTGGAGGAGAAAACTTCACAGCCCTTGACACATTAAGTGTCTGGCTGCAGGTCATTGAAGCTTCAGTTTCTTGAGGGATTTTGTAAAGCTGGCACCTCCCCCAGCCTGCGGGATCTGTAAGTACCACTCTCAGACCTTCTCTGCTGTAGAGGAGCAGGACATGCTGCACAGCAGGGATTCCCTGCTGCACTGCCAGAGGGACAGGGCACGACGGCTGCCTTCTCCCAGGGACGGCTGCAGGGTGTGAATGTGTGTGTGCAGCCAGGGGTGCCCAGGGCTGTCCTTCAGAGCAGGGTCCCTGCGCCCCAGGGGCTGTGTGCTGGGGCAGGGACTCTGCCTCTGCCGGGCTCAGCACTCAGCCGGCCCCGGGAGCTCCCTGTGGTTCTGTGGGGAGAAGCTGTGGGGGCAAGGAGTGACCTCTGTCATGGTAAGGTGCTTCTCCAGTTTGAGGGTGCTGCATGGGTCAGGGCTGCTCACAGCCCCAGATCGCCCCATTTACAGAGGGTCCTGTTCAAGAAGGACATAAAGGCAGCATTTATCTGAAAGTGAAATGAGCCTGTGCTTTGTGTTTGCTCTTGTTCTGTTTGGTGGGCAGTGGGAGGTGGAAATTCATTTCTCTGCTCTGGAGAAGGCACTGAGACACAAATTCTCATGAGGACTTTTCTGAGCGGCTTCTTAGCCCCTGCATCCACGGAGACGTTCCTGGGCAGTGCCCTGTTGCCAGGAGGTTTCTGCAGGGTAGAGCTGAGCACTCAGCGGGTGAGATGGGGTCTGTGAACACCGACAGAGACACGGGGAGAGAGGAACAGCCTCTGGCAGGGACAGCTCCAGGATGCACAGGGAGGGGCAGGGAGTGTAGGGAGCTGCTCACAGAAATGCACTGCGAGGGGGGATGTAGGCATTTCCCTGCAGGGCAGATGCCTTTCCCAGAGAACCCTCCTGGTCTCCTCTCCCCCTCAGCAGAGCACCCCACCCTTTAACATCATGGAGACTTGGGTATGAGTTGCCTTCCCATCAGCCCAACCACCACAGAGGAGAAATGCTCAAGTGTTCGACCATGCCTCCTTGTCTTCCTCTATTGACAGGAGTTCTTTGGCATGCTCCTCTCTTCTCCGCGCTCCCTTCGTCTTCCCCTTGGATTCACTGTGTCCAGGTTGAGGATTAACTGGCAGCTCAGGCACTGATGCTGGGGTTCGTCTCATGCAGATGTATCAATGGAGGAAAAGCATCCAAATAGTTTCTTATATTTTGGGGTCTGGGAGCTGTAGTGTGTGGGGCTGGCAATGATCTGACCCTCCCGTCAGGACATCCCACCACTGAAACATTCAGCTGTTTCCCTGGAGGGTCCTGCTGGACGGAGTCTGCTTTCCCCAAGGGCACAGATCTACCGTGGGCTTTCTGTGTCACCTAGCAGCCCCATGGAGAAGACACCTCTATGCTGAGGTCATGGAAATGCTGCTGGGCATCTCTATGCGGGCAGCTACAACGAGCCCTCTGTGTCCCTGGCTGGGTGAGGAGAGATGAAATCCTGCTTGGGTGCGATGAGATGAGGTGAGGAGTTTGCAGGTCTGCACTTGGAAACGGGACTCCTACGCTCTCAGCAGTGTCCAGACTCTTCTGGGGATTTTCTGCCTTAAAAATGTGTCTCAGAAGTGCTGTGGCAATAAGAACAGAATACACAAAACAAAATCCTTACAGCTCTGCTCTGCAGTTGCATGAATTGGGAGTGACAATGCTGCAAAGCTCTTTGGTATCACGAGTGTATTTAATCTGAGGTCACCCGTGTTCCTATTTACCCATTGCTGTTTGGCAGGACTGACTGTCCCAGAGCTCACAGCAGAGGCCCCTGCTCCCAGTGGCACCCTCACCCAGCACCAACAACAGCTGATGGAAGGGACTGGTCAAAGGGGTTTGTGATTAGGGAAGGGCGGTTTTTTGGGTGTCTATCAGAATTTGAATGGCATTTTTCTCAGAGAAGCCTGCCCTATTGATCATGCTATTGATCACATGACCTTACCTCTTTAGATAGTGGCTCATCAAAAATATTAGAGATGTCCAACAGCAGCTCCATCACTGAGTTCCTCCTCCTGGCATTCGCAGACACACGGGAGCTGCAGCTCTTGCACTTCTGGCTCTTCCTGGCCATCTACCTGGCTGCCCTCCTGGGAAACGGCCTCATCATCACTGCCATAGCCTGCGACCACCGCCTCCACACCCCCATGTACTTCTTCCTCCTCAACCTCTCTGTCCTTGACCTGGGCTGCATCTCCACCACTCTCCCCAAAGCCATGGCCAATTCCCTCTGGGACACCAGGGACATTTCGTATGAGGGATGTGCTGCACAGGTCTTTTTCTTTTCCTTTTTGATGTCAGCTGAGTACTATCTTCTCACCATCATGGCCTATGACTATGCTGCCATCTGCAGACCCCTGCACTACGGGACCCTCCTGGGCAGCAGAGCTTGTGTCCACATGGCAGCAGCTGCCTGGGGCAGTGGGTTTCTCACTGCTCTGCTGCACACAGCCAGTACATTTTCACTGCCACTCTGCCAGGGCAATGCTGTGGACCAGTTCTTCTGTGAAGTCCCCCAGA
Source organism: Otis tarda (assembly GCA_026413225.1). Lineage (NCBI taxonomy): Eukaryota > Metazoa > Chordata > Aves > Otidiformes > Otididae > Otis > Otis tarda. The sequence goes on from CM048590.1 coordinate 1,078,223, forward strand.
TCCTCAAGCTCTCCTGCTCAGACTCCTACCTCAGGGAAGCTGGGCTTCTTGTAGTTAGTCTCTGTTTTTCATTTGGCTGTTTTGTTTTCATTGTTGTATCCTATGTGCAGATCTTCAGGGCTGTGCTGAGGATCCCCTCTGAGCAGGGACAGCACAAAGCCTTTTCCACGTGCCTCCCTCACCTGGCTGTGGTCTCCCTGTTTGTCAGCACTGCCATGGTTGCCTACCTGAAGCCCCCTTCCATCTCATCTCCATCTCTGAACCTGGTGCTGTCATTCCGGTACTCGGTGGTGCCTCCAGCAGTGAACCCCCTCATCTACAGCATGAGGAACCAGGAGCTCAAGGATGCCATTAGGAAAGTGATTTCATGGATGTTTCTGAATAGTGATACACTTCTCATCACTAACCACAGATGAATCTGGTGCAATACAATTATAGGCCTGTGCTTTTTTTATCATTCTCATTGTCATCATTATCCTTGTCATGATCTGTATTCTTATCATTGTCATTAGTTATTTATATTGTTTTTGTTATAATTTTCATTAATGTTCTAAAGAAGGGAGGATGGAAATGTATTTCTCAGTCATTTTTCAGCAGTCAGACACTTCCCGTCTTTCTTCACAGTTGATTCCGACAGTGCCCTAGAGAAAATCTGACCTTTTTTTTTATTCATTGTATATTTGTCATTACATTATATTTTGCTGTTACGTTTTTTCTTAATTTTTTTCCCCTCACTTATACAGAGGAATTAACTCGCTCTTTTCCACTTTTGAGCCTGTATAGAAGTCTGCTGAAGTGTGGGGTAGAGCTGACTCTGTCCTAGCACCTCTGTAATAAAATGAAATCTCCCAGTGCAGTGCCTGAAGGTTGGCCTCTTCTTCTAAAGGTGGTGTCAAGAACGGGTCCAAAAAACTGGACTCCAAACAATGGTTGGATCAATGGTTGGTTTTAGGACTGTCGTAGTTTAGCCCTAACCGAGACCAGACAACGCAGTCTCTCTCCCTCACTCCCCCCACCCTCCAAGAGAACAGGGAGAGATAATATAAGAAAAAAAGTCTTGAGGCTTGAGATAAGGACAGGGCAAAATCCTTAAAGTTACCATTAGGGGCAAAACAGACTCGACTTGGGAAAAAATATTCATTTCTTACTAAAAAAAGCAGGAGAATGAGACAGAGAACAAGGTAACCTCCCCCCACCCCTCCCTCTTCCCAAGCTTAACATTATCTCTACTACTTCCCCCCCGAGCGGCACAGGGGGGAAGAGGGAATGGGGGTTGCAGTCAGTTCATCATGCATTGTTTCACACCGCTGTGTCATCGTCGGGGGAAGAACTCCTCGCATTCCTCCTCTGCTCTGTTGTGGGGTCCCTTCCACAGGCCACAGTCCTTCGTGAAACTGCTCCGGCGTGGGTCATCTCTTCCACGGGGTGCAGTCCCTCCAGAACGGCTGCCCCAGCAGGGCCTCCACGAGCCACAGCATCCTTCAGGCATCCACCTGCCCCGGCGTGGGGTCCTCCACAGGCTGCAGGGGGATCTCTGCCCCTCCGTGGACCTCCATGGGCTGCAGGGAGACAACCTGCTCCACCATGGCCATCACCACAGGCTGCAGGGGAATTTTGGCCAGGAGCCGCATTACTGCTCCCCCTCCTTCTTCACTGACCTTGGCGTCTGCAGCCATTCCGCTCACAAGAAAAATTCTTCACAACAAGCAGGCAGATGCCTCTCAGGTTTTTTTCACATCTCATCTCCTCTCCACTTCTTGCAGCCAGGCTGGGCTGAGTTGGGCCTAGATGGCTGCCCAGCGGGAGGCCAGAGGGTGAGTGGCGTAAGGCCGACAAGGCTCATGCCTCGCCCTCTCTGCCCCAGCTAAACATCTTCACATCTTCTTCCAATTTTTTTTTTCTGTTTTTCCCCATCTTAAATACATTATCACAGAGGTGTTATCAGGGAATGCTCTGCTACAAATTGGCTCAGCCCTGGCCAGCAGCGGGTCCGCCCTAGGCCTGGCCGAGTCCACTGAACAAAGGGGAGCGACTTGTAGCAGCTTCTTACAGAAACTGCCACTGTAGCCCCCTATCACTGAATAAAACCAGAACCCAGGACTCACTTGTCAGTGTCTAATCACGGTGGGGAGAGTGAATGCTCACTGAGGTGCATACCCGGGGCCTTCCATATGGCAGAGAACCCCTTCAAGAGGGGAATCTGGAGCTTCCTGGAGAGCCCAGTGGATCTCCTGGAGCAGCGTGTGCCTTGGGTGGGCAGTGACTGGCACCTCACATAGTGATGGATTGCCCACGGTGGAGTCATCTCAAGGTAAAGTCCTAAACCAAGGCATCCACAAAGACAGACTCTGCAATTGCACAAGATGCAGTGGGGACCCAGCAGGCCCAGGCTGGAGAAAAGTTCCTATCCCCCTCAATGAATTACCACTGGCTGGATCTAGATGCACACCTAGATACCTCTAGCATCCTTGGAAATGCTCCACAGACCCCTCAAACCTGCCATATTCAGCAGCCATGATCCCCACCCAGCTGAGTCTTCTTCCCACCCTGACCAGCATGGCCAGTGCAGGGTCACCAGGCCCCAGACACCACAGCTCATATCCTCTCCAGGTCAGGGCCTGTGGTGAGCGTGAAGAAGGGTCTGGGACATAGAATCATAGAATCATAGAATGGTTAAGGTTGGAAGGGACCTTCAAAGATCATCTAGTCCAACCCCCCTGCAAGGAGCAGGGACATCCCCGACTAGATCAGGTTGCTCAGAGCCTCATCCAGCCTGGCCTTGAACGTTTCCAGGGATGGGGCCTCCACCACCTCTCTGGGCAACTTGTTCCAGTGTTCTACAACTCTCATTGTAATTTTTTTTTCCTAATATCCAATCTAAATCTCCCTCCCTCTATTATAAAACCATTACCCCTCGTCCTATTGCAACAGGCCCTACTGAACAGCCTCTCCCCATCTTTCTTGTAGGCCCCCTTGAGGTACTGGAAGGCCGCTATCAGGTCTCCCCAGAGCCTCCTCTTCTCCAGGCTGAACAGCCCCAACTCTCTCAGCCTGTCCTCATAAGAGAGGTGCTCCAGCCCTCTGATCATCTTCGTGGCCCTCCTCTGGACCTTCTCCAACTGGTCCATGTCCTTCTCGTGTTGGGGGCTCCAGAACTGGACACAGTACTCCAGGTGGGGTCTCACCAGGGCAGAGTAGAGGGGGAGAATCACCTCCCTCGACCTGCTGGCCACACTCCTCTTGATGCAGCCCAGGATGTAGTTGACCTTCTGGGCCGCAAGAATGCAGTGCCTGCTCATGTCGAGCTTCTCGTCCACCATCACTGCCAAGTCCCTCTCCTCCATTCCCCACCCAGCCTGTGTTTGTGCCTGGGATTGCCACGACCCACATGCAGGACCTTGCACTTGGCCTGGTTGAACTCCATGAGGTTTGCATGGGCCCACCTCTCCAGCCTGTCAAGGTCCCTCTGGATGGTATCCCTCCCTTCCAGCATGTCGACGGCACCACACAGCTTGGTGTCACTGGCGAACTTGCTGAGGGTGCACTCTATCTCACTGTCCATGTCACCGACAAAGATGTTGAGCCGGGTCGGGCCCAACACAGACCCCTGAGGGATGGCACTCGTGACCAGTCTCCACTTGGACATTGAGCTGTTGACCACCACTCTCTGAGTGCGGCCATCCAGCCAATTCCTTATCCACCGAGTGGTCCATCCATCGAACCCATGCCTCTCTAGTTTAGAGAGAAGGATGTCGTGCGGGACAGTGTCAAATGCCTTGCATACATCCAGGCAGATGATATCTGTTTCTTGTCCCTTGTCCACTGATGCTGTCACCCCGTCATAGAAGGACACCAAATTGGTCAGGCATGATCTGCCTTTCACCATGGCTGGTGAAGCCATGTTGGCTGTCACCAACCACCTCCTTGCTCTCCATGTGCCTTAGCATGGTTTCCAGGAGAATCTGCTCCATGACCTTGCCAGGCACAGAGGTGAGGCTGACCGGCCTGGAGTTACCCAGGTCTTCCTTGTTCCCCTTTTTAAAAATTGGGGTTATGTTCCCTCTCTTCCAGTCATCGGGGACCTCACCAGACTGCCACGATTTCTCAAATATGATGGCCAGTGGCTTGGCAAGATGCTACTCAGATCAGTGGAGAGGTGGGGAGATATCAGAGGGGAGGTGACCAGTTCTAGAACCTTGTTTAAGAGGAAAAAGGCCAGTGTTCAGCAAATCCAAGGTAATGTCCAGACTGTGGGCACACTTGCTTAGGGTGCAGAGCCAGAATAGAACCAGAGAATCATAGAATGGTTAGAGTTGGAAGGGACCTTTAAAGGTCATCTAGTCCAATACCCCTGCAAGGAGCAGGAACATCTCCAACCAGATTAGGTTGCTCAGAGCCCTGCACAACCTAGCCTTGAATGTTTCCAGGGATGGGGCATCCATCATCTCTCTGGCCAACCTGGGCCAGTGTTCCACCATGCTCAGTTTAAAAAAAATGTTCCTAATATCTAATTATCTAATCTGAATCAACCTCCTTCTATTTTAAAACCGTTATCGCTCGTCCTATCGCAACAGCTGAAGAATTTCTCCCTGTCTTTCCTGTAGGCCTCATTTAGGTACTGGAAGACCGCTGTAAGGTCTCCAGGGAACCTTCTCTTCTCCAGGCTGAACAGCCCCAACTCTCTCAGCCTGTCCTTATAGGAAAGGTGCTCCAGCCCTCTGATCATCTTCGTGGCCCTCCTCTGGACTCCCTCCATCATGGCCATGTCCTTTATGTTAGGAGCTGCTGAGCTGCATGCTGTACTCCAGCTGGGGTCTGATGAGAGCAGACCAGAGGGGCAGAACCACCTCCCTCATCCTGCTGGCCACATTTCTTTTGATGCAGCCCAGGATGCGGTTGGCTTTCTGGGCTGCACACGCACATTGTCAGCTCATGTTGAGCTTCTCAACACCCAAGTCCTTCTCCTCAGGGCTGGTCGCAATCTGTTTTCTGCCCAACCTGGATTTGTGTCTGGGATTGCCCCAATCCATGTGCAGGACCTTGCACTTGGCTCGGTTGAACTTCATGAGGTCTGCATGGGCCCACCTCTCCAGCCTGTCAAGGTCCCTCTGGATGGCATCCCTCCCCTCCAGCGTGTCAACCTGTCGTAGTTCAACCCCGATCGGGACCAGACTACGCAGTCTCTCTCTCGGTCCCCCCACCCTCCAAGAAAACAGGGGGAGATGATATAAGGAAAATGGCTCAAGGCTTGAGATAAGGATGGGAAGAAATCCTTAGAGTTACCATCACGGGCAAAACAGACTCAACTTGTGTAGTGGATATGAGCAAGTGTATCGATGTGAGCGAATGGAGCCAAGTGAGTAATGTGGATGGGAATATGGGCGAATGTATCGAAGCGAACAGGACCTGAGGACAATGGACAAAGCGAGAGTACGTGCTGAGAAGCAACAGTGTGATGGACAAAGTAAGAAGTACATGATGAAGAACAATGCTACAACGTCAGGAGTGTGAAGCTGATTGGACAATTAGTGGGGTGGTAGAGATGGTGCTAATAGTTGCCCTATAGGAACAGAGATCGTAGACAAAGAGCATCCAGGTAAAGAGCATAAAACACTGCTGTAAAAATAAACTTTGGCCTTTTGGGCTCACTTGCTCTTGCTCACTTGCTCCCGTTACTCTGTCTTGCCAATATGCCACACCTCAGTGGGGACCAATGACATCCCCAGAGACTTGGAAGTTTGCTGCTGACTTTGACTGCTCTAGAGGCCTCTTGAATCCACTTTCGGTACCTGCAGTTCAGGAACTTGGCACCAGAGGGCTCATTAGCATGCAAATTGGCCTAACAAGCCAAGCCTCTGAGCATCAATTAATTCCTCAGTTCTTATGTGATTAATTAGGGAGATTTCACAAGTGAAAAGATTTCAATAGTAAGTAACAATAAGAATGGATTTCTTTTTCTTCCACTTTTCTTCGTTTTTCAGCTTACACATTAAGTGATGTCTGCAATCTCCAAATGGTATGGAAACCAAACATATTCGAGGGTCAGTATGTAGGGAAGTCAAGACCCTGTATGTCAGACACTCTATGGGCAGTCTTCGTCCCTGCCTTCAACCTCACATTTCTCTCGTTGGCCACCTGGCACTTACAGCATCTTTGTTCAGATCAGAGCTTGCTCCATTGTAGATAAAGTGCTGCAAGTAGCTGCAAGTTTCAACCCATTGGCACGAGTTTCCACTGTTTTACTGGGAGAACGAGCTGCACCCAGACTCAGAAGGATGTTTCTTAATTGTCAAAAAAAGAAAAACAAAGAAAGATATGCTTAAAATAATATATTAAATACACTCCTTTGTGGTATGTTAAGTCCACCTTTACCTCCTCTGAAGTCCGCTTTCCACAGTGAATGGCTTTTGACCAATGGAAAACATGTCTTTGTGCCAAGCATGGTTTCTAAGACCCCCAAAAGCACTCCCTGATCTGGACCCTGTTGAGTGAGCTCTGAAATGAGTTGTCTCAACTGAGATGCTTTGGCCTACCCTACCTGTCCACCAGCTCCTGCTCCAGAAATGCTGCCATAGCTCCAGGGTCACATGTCCCAGTCCCATGTAGGGGCTTCAGGCACCCCTGGGTATCCTGGAGGCAGTGGCCACCTCTGTGTGGGCAACTGCATCAACCCCTGAATGAAGATGTCAGGCAGAATTTGAAACATGTAGAAAAAGATCTCGGTGTAATAAATGCGTAAGAATTCTTCAGTTTCAGAATATTGATGCTGCTTGTCTGTATATTCGTATGATTTTTTTCATAGGTCATGGATCAGCAAACTGATGACCCTTTCTCTCACGCTGTGTGAACACTGATCTTGTTTGATCTTGGAAAAGAGAATAGAGTGGGGGGCAGTGTTGAAAGCCCTGCTGGTGTCCTGGTAAATGACAGTGCTCTCCCCTCACCCAGAGGTGTGGTCCTTTCATCACAGGAAGCAATGGTGATGGTCAGGCATGATCAGCCCTGACTTCATCCAATCACCTTCTCTTTCACACATCCAGAAAAGCAACGCAAGAGGACACCCTCTGGGAGACATGTTCCTCATCCAATGTGGTGCTCAGCAGCTCCATCTCTGGACCTTTTGGAAAGATGCATGCAACATACACTTTCTGCCTGTGGTTAGGGAGTCCCTCCAGTCTCCATGACCTTTCAGAGATGGAGAGTGGCCTTACTGTGACATCATCTTGCTCTATCAGCACCCTTGGATGTAGCCCCTCCAGTACCTTCTGACTAGTAACATTTGATGGTGCTCAAGTGTCCTTTGATTTGATTCTATGCTCCTTCGGCTCTGTTCCTCCACAGAGGAGGCACAAAGGCTCAGGAGAAAGACTGAGGCAAAGAAGGCATAGAGTATCCCAGATCTATCTCCACCTACTCCTGCTAAATTCAGCAGTGACCGCACATTACCTTGATTTTGTCTTTAACTGCCCTGAAGTAGTAACAGGTTCTTATGATGTCCTTGACTTCCTTTTCAAGTTTTGATTCAGTTTTAATATAGATGACTGCTGTGCTTCAAGGATGTGACCTTAAAGACCAGCTCTACTGAGCTCTGCTGCCTCTCAGTGCTTGTGACCATTGGATCCCCACTACACCTCCTGAGAAGAGGCCAAAGTCTGCTCCTCTGACATTCAGCATCTGCAGTCTTCTATTCTCCTTCCTCACTCCCCCACTCCCCTTGGGAGCTGGAACCCCTCTGTCACAGGATTGCAGAACCCAGTCTGCACATACCTGAGCAGATCTCCATGCCTGCAAGTATCAGAACCAGGTTGGCATTACCCTTGTTGGCCCATCTGGCAGCTGGGCAACTTGTTCCAAGACACATCAGAAACGACCTGGACTATTTTCCTCCTGCTGGATTCCCCTCCAGAAAATGCCAGAGTCATCAAAGTCCCCACTGAGACCAGGGCTTCTACATCCAGAGACTTCCTTGGGGTTCTTGGAAAAAACTATGACAACTTCTCCACTGTGACTGTGGGTTCCTTATCTCCCACCATGAGAGGTCACTTTTACTGGCCTCTCCTCTGACCCTTCCCCACAAGAGCTCCCTAAACATTTCACTCGCCCCACAGAGGAGCTTCATACATGAAGTTAATTTCTGCACTTTCAGGGAATTCCACCCCATGGCCTTCCAGCCTGTCTCTCCTGAAAAACTGGTACCCATCCATGGCAGCACTCCAAGCTGTGTGACTTGTCCCACCATGCTTTGGCAGTTACCCCACCAATGTCAAACAGCACGGGCTCTTGTCAACTTGCCTGCATCCCTGGTTGAGGGCATTGGTGCACATCTGGGCTGTGGCACCTCAGGTGTGGCTGCAGGCCAAGCTCTGACTTGTCTTAGGGAAACCTGGTATCAAATGTCTAAGGCCCCATGTGTGAAAAGCTTTGCTTGAGAGCAGAGACATGGCTGAGTGATTGGCAGGTGGGAACTTAAACCTGAAATTGGGTGCAAAGAGAGTGAGGAACTCCTGCTGTCCGCAAGGCCAGAGAGAAACAGGGTTGGGAAGTGCAGCCCTGGCAATTAATGACTTTGCTGTCTGTGGTGTCTCTGCTGCCCCTGATGGCCTTTGGTGAAGGAGAAGTTGATCTCCAGGAACAACAAGGTGCTATGGACAAACCCACTAGGAAAACTGTTGGTCTGCTCCTTAACTCCATTAGCAAGAGGGAAAATCAGTGTTGGTGGAGAGAAAAAGAGCAGCCTGAGAGTGTAGGCACTGGAGTAGAGACTCCAGTTCCTTGGTTCCTGGACCGCTCAACATCTGCTGGATGGAGAAGAAACAGACCTTGCCACATGGCAGTGGTGGCAGTCAGTCCCTTGTGTTAGGACTTCTTTGCCTCAGCCTTTAAGAGTAAGACCAGTTGTTCTCTGGGTACCCAGCCCCCTGAGCTGGAAGGCAGGGACAGGAAGCAAAATGAAGACCTCATAATGTGAGGGGAAATATTTAGCAACCTGCTACACCACTCAGACACAAACAAGTCTGTAGGGTGGGATGGGATCCACCCAAGGGTACTGAGTGAGCTGGTGGGACGGCTCACAATCCACTCTCAGTCATGTATCAGCAGTCCTGGGTAACCGGGGAGATCCCAGTGGACCGGAGGCTAGCAAATGTGACACCCATCTACAAGAAGTGCCAGAAGGATGATCCAGGGAACTACGGGCCTGTCACTCTGACCGCAGTGCTGGGGAAAGTTATGGAGCAGGTCAATCTTGAGTGCCATCATAAGGCACAAACAGCACCACCAGGTGGTCAGGCCCAATCAGCATGGGTTTATGAAAGGCAGGTCATGCTTGCCTAACGTGATCTCCTCTGACAAGATGACCCACCTAGTGGATGACGGAAAGCCTGTGGATGTTGTCTATGCTTTAGTAAAGCCTTTGGCACCATTTCCCCCAGCATTCTCCTGGAGAAACTGGCTGCTCAGGGCTACTACTGGTGGGAGGTCCTCCTCATTAGCATAGTCATTATTCAGAAGAGGGTGTAATTTTTAGCATTTATATCACCTCAGGGTAGTTCAGGACACAAATTTTGGTTAGGGTGCAGTGTAGGCTTACATACCACAGCACAGATCCCTTGCACACAATGTACACTGGACAGGTCTATGAAAATGTGATTATTGTCCTTGACCAGGATGCATATCCTGGTTGGTAGGGGGAATTTCTACCTCCAAGGATATCTGGATCTGAAACCTTGATTTTGATCCTTCCTGCAACAAACAGGGGAAGTTTTAGTTGTCCTAACTGCTCTCATTTCCATCTACCAACCAAATTCTCCACCAGGCTCCAGAAGGATGCCCCAAGATGCTGTCCTCTCTGTCAGCACTGCTTCAATTGGAGCTTGCAGCTGCCTGCACAGCTCTTGGACAAACTCTGGTGTCACTTCAAATGTCACCAGATGTTCACAGCTGAACAACACCCTCAGTCACCAGGAATTACAAAGGCAGCTGAGAAAAACAGCTCACGTGCAGGTGCAGCTTTTTGTGCACAGCTGAATGGAGGCAAGAGGCATCCCACCTCCTCTGGGTCTGGGCTGTGCGTGGGAGGGAGATGGGTCCTGTTCCAGCCCTAGGACTGCAAACCCAGGGTGAGATGCCTTGGCTGGCTCTGCTGAGTCCTTTCCCTCAGCAGGGGTAAAGGAGATCCCTCCTTGTCACTGTCTGGCACCCTGCCTAACAGAGGGACAAGGAAAGGTGATTCTCACAGCCAACTCTTCTCCGGAGAGGAGCAATGACGCTGCTGGAAGGAAGTGTCTCTCCCCAGCCGAGGGAGGGAACATCTGGGATGACTTCAGCCTGTTTCCCAGCAGGTTCAGTGTTCAGAGAGGGGCAGTCAGGGATTACTTCAGTCTGTTGCAAATGCCATTCCCCAGGGATGACCCTTCTGCCTGTCAGGAGCTGTCAGCCCTGCAGCCCCAGGGACAGCTGGAGGGAGCCCAGAGGGGACAGAGAAAGTGCTGCCTTGGGCTGGGCCTCTGCTGCTGAGCTGGGCCGGGCTCCTGGGATGGAGGGAGCTGCTGGTAACAGGGCAGCGCTGCAGAGAGACAGCTCTGCCCAGGAGCAGCTCCTCTGCCAAGCGCAGCAGGGCTGAGGGCTCTGCCTGCAGGAGCTGAGGGGAGAGGAGCGAGGCAGAGAGAGGATAAAGGCAGCCTGGGGTGGGAGGATGCCAGGAGCTCGGGGAGGCAGAAATCTTCACAGTCCTCTTTACGGTAAGTCTCTGTGTGCAGGGCATTGAAGCTGGTGTTCCTGGAGGGATCTCCTCGAGCTGGTGCATCCCACAGCCTGTAGGAACTGCCAGGAGGATTCTCATCATTTCCTCAGTATAGAGGAGGAGGATGAGCTCTTGAGCAGGGCTTCCCTGCTGCACCATCAGTAGGACAGGGCATGATGTCTGCTTTGTGTGGGGGGGTGAGTGCAAGGGTGCAAAGCCAGGTGTGCAGCCAGGGGTGCCCAGCGCTCTCCTTCTGAGCTGGGTCCCTTCACCCTTGGGGGCCTGTGTGATGGGGCAGGGACTTAGCTGCCAAGGCTTTGAGGAGATACTGTGGGTGAAAGGAGGGACCTCTGTGAAGACAGAGGCAATTTCAGGCCATTTCCTGGTCTCCTTGTCCACACAGCATGTGTCCTTTTGCTGTCAAGAGTGTGCTGCATGGGTCAGGGCTACTCCAAGCTCCATGCCATCCCCAGGACATTTCCAAGGGGACTTTTCAAGAGACGATCAATGTGAAAATAGTCCTCTTGGTTGGCTGCTGGGAAGTGAGAGATGGCATCTTATTTTTCCACTCTTGAGGAGACACAGAGATGCCCGTTCTCTTTAGGACTTCTCTGAGCTGCTCCTTAGCCCTTGCACAGACAGAGCTGCCCCCGGAACAGTTCCGTGCTGCCGGGAGGTGTTTGCAGGGCAGAGCTGAGCACACAGGGAGTGGGATGGGGCTCTGGTTCTGTGAGCACTGCCAGGGAAGAGACCTGGGCACAGAGAAGCAGTTCCCAGCAGAGACAGCTGCAGGCGGCAGAGACATTGTCAGAGAGGGAGAGGGAGCTGATGCCAGAAAGGCGGTGGGAGGGGGGATTTGGGCACCTCCCTGCCATTCCCTGCAGTGCAGATACCTGTCCTGGAGCCATTCCCTGGTCTTCTTTTGCACACAGCAAAGCCTCCCCTGCCCCAGTGAAACAAGAACTTCGCCATCAATTGCCTTCCCAGAAACCTGACCACCGAAGAGGGGTTGAGGATGACCACCAAAGAGGTTCAGCTGAGACACCAGCTGCATAGGTTCTGTCATGGAGATTTTTCCATGGAGGAAAAGCAACCAAACCTTCTCCTAACCTTTAGGGCTCTAGACAATGGGATGTGTGCAGCTGGAAAAGCTCTGGCTTTTTCTTCAGGACACTCCAACATTAGGATATTTGACTCTTTCCCCGGGGAGTCCTGCAGGGCTCCAGGCTGCCCTTCAGAGGGGCGCAACTGTCCCACGGTATCACTGCTTTTCCAGGTGCCCAGTGCAGGAAAATTTCCGGGGCTAGAGCCATGGAAGTGCTGCTGAGCAGCTGTGTGCAGGCAGCTGTAATAAGCCCTCAGTGTCCCTGCCTGGGAGGAGAGCGCCAAGATCATCCTTGCTTATGAAGAGATGGAGTGAGGTATAGGGAGATGTACACTTTGAAACGGAATTCCTCTGCTCTCAGAACTGTCCAGTTTTTTTGGGGGGAGAAACACCTGAGTGTGATTGTCCTCCAGCTCAAAACAGGTGTCAGCACAGGGCAGCTGAGACCAGGGTCTGCCCTGATCCCACACTAAGGGACAGTTCCTTTGCCTCTTGGCACTCACAGGATTTCACTTGGACTGCAGCAGGAATGACAAGGACTCCAACACTCCTCAGCTGTCGTGGAGCAACCAGAACAGAATAAACCAAAGACAATCCCCACAGCTCACCTCCAGAGCCGGGAGAACCGGCAGTGACAATGCTGAAAGCTCTTTGCTATGAGAAGTGGATTTAACCTGAGTTCACTCCATCTTCCTATTTACTTATTGCCATAGTGCAGGACTGAATCCTGCAGAGACCACGGCACAGCTCCCTGGTCCCAGTCACCCTCAGCCAGCACCAACCACAGATCATGGAGGGGACTGGGAAAAGGTCTTCCTGAAAGGGGAGATGAAATCCTGGAGGTATCTATGAGTAACTGAATAGATTTTGCTTAAATAAATCTGTCCTAACTTATTCATGCATTTGCCTCCTTGGACAGCCTCAAATCGCAGTGGAAGCAAATGTCCAACAGCAGCTCCATCACTGAGTTCCTCCTCCTGGCATTCGCAGACACACGGGAGCTGCAGCTCTTGCACTTCTGGCTCTTCCTGGGCATCTATCTGGCTGCCCTCCTGGGCAACGGCCTCATCATCACTGCCATAGCCTGCGACCACCGCCTCCACACCCCCATGTACTTCTTCCTCCTCAACCTCTCCCTCCTCGACCTAGGCTCCATCTCCACCACTGTTCCCAAAGCCATGGCCAATTCACTGAGGGACACCACGGACATCTCCTACCAAGGCTGTATGGCCCAGCTTTTTTTCTTTGTCTCTCTTATCTCAGCTGAGTACCGTCTCCTCACTGTCATGGCCTATGACCGCTACGTTGCCATCTGCAGACCCCTGCACTACGGGACCCTCCTGGGCAGCAGAGCTTGTGTCCACATGGCAGCAGCTGCCTGGGGCAGTGGGTTTCTCTATGCTCTGCTGCACACTGCCAATACATTTTCACTGCCACTCTGCCAGGGCAATGCTGTGGACCAGTTCTTCTGTGAAATCCCCCAGATCCTCAAGCTCTCCTGCTCAGACACCTACCTCAGGGAAGTCTGGGTTATTGTGGTCAGTCTCCTAGTAGCATGTGGCTGTTTTGTGTTCATTGTTGTGTCCTATGTGCAGATCTTCAGGGCTGTGCTGAGGATCCCCTCTGAGCAGGGACAGCACAAAGCCTTTTCCACGTGCCTCCCTCACCTGGCTGTGATCTCCCTTTTTATCAGCACTGGCATGGTTGCCTACCTGAAGCCCCCTTCCATTTCTTCCCCATCTCTGAACCTGGTGGTGTCTTTCCTGTACTCTGTGGTGCCTCCAGCAGTGAACCCCCTCATCTACAGCATGAGGAACAAGGAGCTCAAGGATGCCCTGAGGAAACTGTATGAATACATCTTCTTCCATCATTAGTAAGGACCCAACCATTTACATGTAAGTCCCAGGAATGCAATAAAATCTCAGTCTATCTTTTGTTCTCCTATTTTTTAAAGTTATATTTGTTCTTCAAAGTTGTGATAATATGAATTGCAATTATGTATTGTTCATACAATTTCTGAATTCTGAGACCTCTTTTTTCTCTCTGGTAAACCCATGTTACATAAGGAACTGAGCTCATTGCATACGTAAAGCAGCTGGAACATAGTCATTTATCCCCACCCTCATCTCTCAGATCTCCTCTGGAGCTTGGGGCCCAGCCCCAGCAGGCAGAAGGGATTCAGTAGCAGAAGGCCCAGCTGCCATACAGCACAGGACAACACCAGCGTTAGCGTAGATGTTTGACCATGCAGAGCGAGGACACGCTGCAGTGGGTGTGTGGTGCAGAGCCCAGTCTCCTGGAAGGCAGCTGAGACAGGCAAGTGCAGGAAAGAGGAGGCTGGTCCATTCCCTTGGTGGCATGGACAGTCCAAGAAGCTGCCCCAGGGCACCTGTCACATCCCAGCCTCCTCTGTCAGATGTTTCTAGCACTGACCACTGACACGAGTTAATGGGTGTTTTTGCTCTGTGGCCATCTCCATCCTCCTGCTGGTCTCAGCACCTGTGCTGGGGGAAGAGCCAGCCCTGCCCAGCCGCTCTTCTCACCCAGACCTTGGCCACCCTAGAGCAGGGCTGTTTGTGAGCCCTTGCATGGACACGGCTGGGGCTTGGCTGGATCTGGGCACTGGGGGACTACAAAAGAGGCAGAGCTGATGGGGATGGACACTGAGCTCTGGCATGGGGATGTTTCCCCACCTCAAACACACCCTGTCCTGTGCAGTGTCTGATGAGGGGGCTGTGGGGGCATGTGTTGGGCAGTGGGGCTGCGCTGGCTCAGGAATGGGTCACACATTGGAGCCATAACACAACAGTCAGGGCATGTTCTCAAAGGAGACCTGGGCAAGGAGCAACATGCTACTTGGTGTCAGGTCTGCTCCAGAACAGAAAATGCTGAGCAGGGTGTCCATGAGCTCTCCCATGTGGAGGGCAACCAGAAAGCCTTCTGTAAATTCACTGGCAGCACAAGGAGTCAGCTGAGGAAAATGTGGGCTCATGGCTCAGTGCAGCAGTACATGTGGAGACCAAACCTGAAAAAAGGCTGAGGAACTCATTGCTGTGTTTCCATCCTTTTCTCCTGGTAAGACCTGCCCTCAGACCTCCCTGGTCCTCCAGTCTCCTACCAACATCTGTGCTAGCAAGGTCGCACCCATGGCAGAGGAAGATGTATCTGGAGGGGACTCAATGGCAGTTGGGCACACACAGGTCCACGGGCCTAGAGGGGATGTGCCCAAGGGTGCTGGGAGAGCTGCCTGCAGTCATGGCCAGGCTGCTCTTGGTCTTCTTTGAAATGGGAGCTCAAACAGAGACTGGAAAAAGGCAGACACCACACCCATTTCCAAGCAGTGCAAGAGGGAGTATCCAGGAGCTGCAGCTGCCTCAGCTGGGCGGCTGCATCTCAGTCCCTGGGAAGGTGATGGAGCCAATTAATTCAGGTAACTCCTTTGCTCACATCCTTCAGCTGCGGTTATCTGGGCTGACCTGGGGTAGAGGAAATACCCATATGCTGCTTGGAAATGTGACCCAGGACCTATGGGAACACTTCTGGAGCATTCCCTGATCCCAGGAAATGTACCTCGAGACACCTCTGCTGAGACAACTTCTTCCTCTCCACTGACTAGAAAGGGAAGTCTAGACAACTGGATTTGACAGAGACATCTGCACGGAGGTGTCTGTTGTTGGGCGAGACCCGTCTCCTCCCTTTCTTCACTTAAAATTGAGTCACTCTTCATTTACCCTGGGAGGAAGCAAAAGGGGAGTATTCAGGGATGAGCTAGAGACTCCTTTAAGTAGACACTGTAACACAGTTGTGTTGAGATGAGTGCAAATCTGGCCACCCAAACCCAGGCTGGTTTGCTGAAGTTGGTCACCCTGCTTCCCAGTATCCGACGAGAGAGCCTGCTGCCTCAGTGGGTGACCTCCGTACAAAGAGTGAGGAGTGGCATGGATGCTCCTGGCTGCAGAGGGGTTTTGGCACACTGGTATTTCTGCAAGACTTGTAAATCCCTTTTTTTTTCTTTTTTTTTTCATATACTGAAGGCCTGATTATGATAGCAATGGTTAGAAAATGTCAATAAAAATGAAACAAAGAAGAAATAAGGAAAGATGTGAAACAAAGAAGAAATAAGGAAAGATGTAAAACAAAGAAAAATTCTAACACAATTTTCAGCTTTTAAAATTCTTTGTGTTTATTTCCTCCTAGTTTAGCTTTGATTTATTTTTTTTAATATTCCAGTCTTTGGGGGATTACATTAATATTTTTTAAAATTAATATTGTAGAAGAAAAAACAATTTCCAGAACTAGGGTGGGATGTAGCTGCAGGGAATGCAGGTGTCTTCAGGTACAGGGACACGGATGCCTGGTGCCAGTGCAGGTATCCTGGGCCTCTGCCTGGCCTCAGCCAGCAGCTCCAGAGCAGCTCTGCTCTCCTGCAGGAGACCTCCTGTCCTGTGTGACAGCGACTGCTCACAGGGAAAAGCATCACATACACCGGGGCGTCTACGAGTGGCACTCGATGTCCATGGTCAGGCAGCTGAGCTCTGCCTGGAAAGGGGAACAACTGCTTGCAGCAGTTAAAGAACACCTGAGCGCCTTTCCATCCCCTGAGATTAAGGAAAACTTTAGTAAAATGATGATGATTTTCCACCACGACAAAATGGGGATTTCTAGGATGCATATTAATTGCAGGGGAGGAAATATGGTACTGTTATTGTCCCTGTACTCTCATTGCCAGAAGTCTGCATGGTGCATTTAACTTCCCTCATTTTTCCACCTCTCCAGGTCTAAAGGTGCCTTCTCAGCAGAACGTCTGAATCGATGTCGTTTCCACTGCTCTCTGGTTCCCCTTTCTCCTCACTCCTTGCTCAGTCAGATCCCATTCAACCACCCAGGTTGAAGCTTGGACCTCCAGGGAGTTGGAAGCCCGCCCCGTCTAATTATCCCTTCAGCCAGCTCCTTGGCTGTGTGTAGATCTACCCTTGCCCACCTCTTTGGCTGAAACTCTTCCAGTGAGGTTATCCCCTGTGGGTGGTGAACCTCAGTGGAGGCAGCTCCAACTCAGCACACAGTTGAGAAGCGTGGGTTCTTGTTTATTAAACTTTACCATCCTCTCCTTCCCTTTGTTTGCAATGAAGGAAACCCTGCTGTGCCTGGGTGCAGCCAGGTCTCTCAGGAAAGCGGGTGGGAGTTGGTGCAGAGGAGCTGTCACCTCCAGCTGCAGACCTGGGTGCAGGAGTCTGATGTCAGGAAAAGTGATGCAAGTCCCAGGGGGTCGATGAGAGAAATGGTGGGGCTGGAGTGGTGAGGAATCAGGTTGTCCATGCAGTGTCTGACCTCCAGGAGGAGCTGGTCCTACCCATCCTGATACCATTAGCAAATCCCCTCCATCCATATCAACTGGACAATGCTGCAATCACTCCTTCTGACAAATGAAAAAGTAATAAAATTGAAAAAATTAAGAAACTTAAAAAAAATATACTTTTGTGTTGAATACTCACTGAAAACTTCCCCTTTATGTCCACTCTGGAGACCTCTCCAAGAAGTTCTCAAAGACTTGACGATTGTAGGAAATAATTGGAGAAGATAAGGCTTTTTGCATTTTAACGAGCCCCATGGTGCATTTGGTGCTGAGACCATGAACCTCAGACACTGAGAGGAGCCTGGACAAACCCCTGAAGAAGCCAACGTCAGAAGCAACCCCTACAGTTTCAGGGAGCATTAATGGGTCCCACTGAGGATCGTTTCCAACAAAGCCTCCCTGGGGGCTGGTTAGAGGAGAAAATGGGAGGCAGAGATGAGAGGCAGGCAAAGGCCATGTAAAGGTGGCTCTGAGGCTGAGTGAACCTCTATGTGTTGCATGAAGACAAAGGGCCATGGCCTGACCCCCAGCCCCTGGGAAGGGAGATCCTGTGGGTCACACATTGCTCAGGACTTTTCCTGGGGCAGTGTGATGTGGGAACGTGTGGTGCCAAGTGCAGGAGTATGGTATGATGCTTATGGGTCTCTCCTTGGTGGGGTGAGGAGGCCTTCATGTCCTGGTGCCATCAAGTTGTGGTGTCTCCTGACAGGCCTTGGTGGTCCAGGCAACAGCCATAGTGGGGGATACAGATCTTGGCTCTGTTGGGAGCTTCTAGCCTTGCCACAGCCCTTGATCCTCTCCAGCACAGGGTGTCCTACAGTCTCACATCTGCAGCTCTTTCCCTACAGGCTGTCAAAATCTTCCTTGCTTCCCTCTCCTGATCTCACCAGACCATCTCCCTAACATTACTGATCTCTCTCTGTGCTCCCTGGTTGTTCCTCAAAACACAAAGACATAGGCTAATCTAGATTCCCTCAGGGTGACCTGTAGTAGCACAGAACTACATTTGTAGAGACATTTCTTTCTCTTCGTGTCAAATCTCAGCCTCCTAAGCTGTACTTTCTCCTTTTCTTTTTATCTCATGTTGGTTTTCACTGTGAAGCAAAGGCCCACCGTCTCTGAAACCACCCTTCAAGCACTCTCAGGCTACTCCTGTACTGCTCTGAGCCTCTCTGCCACTGGGCCAAAGATGCCCAGGTCTCTCCTTCTCTATACATAGACCATAAGCTTGAGGCTCTGAACCCCATCTTGGGAGACCTCCTCTGGGCACTCTCCAAAGAGTAAGAGCTTCATGGTCCAGACCATGGCCTTTGAGGGTGTTAAAGCTGGATGCTATAAGCTTCATGGGTAATGTGGAGCTGTCTGAGGCAGTGCCTCCCAGGCTCCCCTTGCAGTCAACGGAGTGGAGGAGATGTTCACCTGACTTGGTTTACATGGTCACATAAAACACAGGAGGGTTTGTGCCCCATATACATCTGCTCTCTCATCTACTGAGCAGACATCAGGCAAGAGATCCAAGGATGATAAAATCACTGAGGTTCAGAGCAGACCTTGGGACATCTGTAGAACCTCAAAGCAGGTCAGGTATATGGTCACACTTGGTTGCTCAAGGCTTGGTCCATCTGGGTCTTGTAAATCTCCAAGGACAGAAGACTTGACAATGTCTCGTGGTGAAGAAAGCATGTTCCAATGTTTGGCTAGCCCCATGCTGAGAAAGATGAGGCCTCCCCTTGCTGTGAGGTAATCCTCAGCCATCCTTTCTCCAGGTTGAACAAGCTCAGCTTCATCAGCTTTTCCTCACAGGGAAAGTGATCCAGCCCGCTGACCATCTGCAGGGCCCTTCACTAAACCTGATCCAGGTTACCAAAGCCTTTCCAGTGCTGGGGTTCCCAAAACTGGACAGAGTGTTCTGGATATGTCCTAACAACCTCCACAAAGAGGAGGAGAGTCCTTTCCCCCACCACCTCCTGACCACGCTCCTGGTCATACAGCCCAGGGCACTGCTCTCCTCTCTTGCTACCAGGGCACACGGCTGCCTCCTGTCCAGCTCCCTGCCCACCAAGTCCTTTCCCTCAGAGCTGCTCCCCAGCCTGTGCCACGGCCAGGGTGAGTGCCCCCCAGGGGCAGGAACTGGCACTTGTCCTTGTGGGATCTGCCCAGGTTCCTGTCAATACGCCTCTCCTCCTCCTTGATCCCTGTCACTAAGGAGAGGCCTGGGAGACCTTATCAGCAAAGCCTGAGGCAAAGAAGGCATCGAGTGCCTCAGCCCCGTCTGTGTCTGCAGTTATGCCCCCTCCACCCCATCACTCAGCAGCCTGTTCCTTGCTCAGCCTTTACTGCAAACTCAGTGACCGAAGCTCTTCATTTTTCTCTTGACCTTTCCTGCAGCCCCCATCAGCTCCAGGTGATTGTCAGCTTTCCTAAACACGTGCCTGTACGCTGAGGTCACACTTCCAAATTTCTCCTTCATGGCCTGTCCTTGCTTCCTCCTCCTGACTGTTGGGTTATGGCTCCAATCTGCGACCCGTTCCTGAGCCAGCGCAGCCCCACTGCCCAACACACGCCCCCACGGCCCCCTCATCAGACACTGCACAGGACAGGGTGTGTTTGGGGTGGGGAAACTGCTGTCACCAGAGCCCCCATGCCAGACCTCAGTGTCCATCCCCATCAGCTCTCCTTCTTTTGTAGTCCCCCAGTGCCCAGATCCAGCCAAGCCCCAGCCGTGTCCATGCAAGGGCTCACAAACAGCCCTGCTCTAGGGTGGCCAAGGTCTGGGTGAGAAGAGTGGCTGGGCAGGGCTGGCTCTTCCCCCAGCACAGGTGCCGAGACCAGCAGGAGGATGGAGATGGCCACAGAGCAAAAACACCCACAAACTGGTGTGAGTGGCCAGTGCTAGAAACATCTGACAGAGGAGGCTGGGGGGTGACGGGTGCCCTGGGGCAGCTTCTTGGACTCTCCATGCCACCAAGGGAACGGACCAGCCTCCTCTTTCCTGCACTTGTCTGTCTCACCTGCCTTCCAGGAGACTGGGCTCTGCACCACACACCCACTGCAGCGTGTCCTCACCCTGCGTGGTCAAACATCTATGCTAACATTGGTGTTGGCCTCTCCCAGGCACTTTCCAGCCCAGTCTAGCCCCTCTCCAGCTCTTCCCACCTCCCCTGCCTGCTCCCCAGCCCAGCCCCACAGAGCAGCCCAGTCTGGGCTGGCCCCATTGGCAGTGCCTGCTGCAAGGTGCTGCAGAGCTGTGGCCATAAACCCCCAGCTCCTCTGAAGTGCACAGCAGTTGCTGGGGGGCAGGGGGGGGTCTCAGGCCCAGGGACGGAAGTTCACCATGGCATGAGGAAATGGATGTCAGTGAAACTCCAGTACCCTTGGTCTCGGGACCAGGAGATGCCCACCACAGACTGACTGTCCCTCCTCAGTGTTGAGTCCTGTCCCCAGGCCAGCACAAGAGTCCTGGGCAGGTGACAGAGTAGCATGTCCTACCCTTGTGCCTGCAGAAGGAGGTTTCTCCTTTTCATTGATTCCTCCCTGCAGGCACAGAAATGCTCCCTTGCTCTTCTCCAGAGTCATCCCTGCTCCCCAAGAGCCTTTCCCAGCTGAGCGTGTCTGTGCTGGCCTGGTCAGCTGTGCCTGGCTCCCTCCTCATGCTCTGTGCAGGACCCTGCTCCTGCGGTGCTGCTCTGCAGAGCAAGAGGACTATGATGCCCTGGGGCCACAGAGTGACTGTCCCCTGTCTGCGCTGGTGGGGGTGGGAAGTAGATCCAGACAGGCAGAGTTCACTGCTGCTGAGGCCCTTTCCATTTTCCCTTGATGGACCAAGAGGCAAAGACAAGGCTTAGCAGGACTATGGGGTGTCTCCAATGGCACTAAGGGCAAGGGAAGGCTGCAGTAGATCCAGCCCACGGGATTTCCAAAAGGGTGCCCTGAGCCACTCTCCAGTCTTGTGTCCCTTTGCCTTCTGGCTCCTCACAGCCTCTCCTGGCATTGCAGGGCCCTCATCAGCCCATGGTGTCCTCAGGCTCACCTCATCCTCCAGGAGACTCTGCCTTGGTTGGCTGTTTATTTTATGGGGTGCCACTCACTGCCCACCCAGACTCACATACTGTCCCTGGAGATCCCCTGAGCTCTCCTGGCAGCTCCCACTTCCTCTCCAGGATGGCATCTGCCATCAGCCCCACTGCAGGTGGGACAGTGCCAGGCAGATAAATCAAAGACCAGTTGCTGTCTGCTTGAACATGTGCAGCCAAGAAGGGAGGTCTCTCTCCAGCCCTGGGTCTCTAACATGTCCAGTTGTGGCTCCGAGCTTGTCTCCCTGAAACCATCACGAACCCCAGAAGAGGAAAAGTCTTTTTGAGGGAGCTGCTCCTTGGATCTATTCCTGACACTGGCTTTGGAAGAGGCGTCCAGTCTTCTGGCCTTGCCCTGAAGAACCCCTTTGGTTACGGTGGTCCTTGCATGGAGGCCAGCTCTGACACAGTGGTTCACACTGCCTGCTCCTGCCTGCAGCCACAGGGATGCCACTGTGGACACAACGGGACTGTCCAAAGTTACACAAGACCTTGGAGGCAGCCCAAATGCAAGGGCACAGCAGGACAGTGTGGAAGTGAGACACCAGCACTGAAAAGGCCATGTCCTGCTGCTGTCCTTGGCCACGGCTCCAGGGAAGCAGCAGCCCCGATTTGCAAGCAGGAGGTGGCCGTGCCCACCATGGAGCGAGGGGGAGCCCTGAGGGCAACAGGGGCTGCTTCTCCATGTCGCAGCTGGGTATTTGCTTCCTGAATCCATCCTGTGTGCTGGGATTTTGGCTCTCACAGCTCCAGAGGAGAGCTGAAGAGATGGGAGCAAAGACAAATAATTTTCTTCTACTTTCTGTATTGAATTTATCTAAACAGGGAGTCTGAATCTTTATGTACACGAGGTAATTGGGTCAAGAAAAAAATGCCAGTGAATTTACAGAAGGCCTCCTGGTTGCCCTCCACATGGGAGGGCTCATGGACACCCCGCTCAGCATTTTCTGTTCTGGAGCAGACGTGACACCAAGCTCCTTGCTCCTTGCTTGATGTTGCTCCTTGCCCGGGTCTCCTCTGAGTACATGCCCCAACCGTTGCGTTATGGCTCCAATCTGTGACCCGTTCCTGAGCCAGTGCAGCCCCACTGCCCAACACACGTCCCCACGGCCTCCCCTCATCAGACACTGCACAGGACAGGGTGTGTTTGGAGTGGGGAAACTGCTGTCACCAGAGTTCCCCTGCCAGAGCTCAGTGTCCATCCCCATCAGCCCTCCTTCTTTTGTAGTCCCCCAGTGCCCAGATCCAGCCAAGCCCCAGCCGTGTCCATGCAAGGGCTCACAAACAGCCCTGCTCTAGGGTGGCCAAGGTCTGGGTGAGAAGAGCGGCTGGGCAGGGCTGGCTCTTCCCCCAGCACAGGTGCTGAGACCAGCGGGAGGATGGAGATGGCCACAGAGCAAAAACACCCACAAACTGGTGTGAGTGGCCAGTGCTAGAAACATCTGACAGAGGAGGCTGGGGGGTGACGGGTGCCCTGGGAAACCTTCTTGGACTGTCCATGCCACCAAGGGAACAGACCAGCCTCCTCTTTCCTGCACTTGCCTGTAAACATTGGTGTTGTCCTCTGCCATGTGACAACTGTGCCCTTGGCTCCTGAATCCCTTCTGCCTGCTGGGGCCGGGCCCCAAGGTCCAGAGGAGATCTGAGAGATGAGAGTAGGGGCAAATGACTACGTTCCAGCTGCTTTATCTTTGCAATGAGACCAGTCCCTTCTGTAACTTGGGTTTACCAAAGAGAAAAAAGAGGTCTCAAGATTAAGAAGACGTTGTTTGAATTCATAATTACAATTCATATTATCACAACTTTGAAAAACAACTACAAATTTAAAAAATAGAAGAAAAAAAGATAGACTGGTATTTTACTGCACTCCTTGGATTTGTATATAGATGATGGGTCCTTATTAATGATAGAATAATGTGTATTCATATGCTGTCCTCAGGGCATCCTTGAGCTCCTGGTTCCTCATGCTGTAGATGAGGGGGTTCACTGCTGGAGGCACCACCGAGTACAGGAATGACACCACCAGGTTCAGAGATGGGGAGGAGATGGAGGGGGTCTTCAGATGGGCAAACATACCAGTGCTGATAAACAGGGAAACCACAGCCAGGTGAGGGAGGCAGGTGGAAAAGGCTTTGTGCTGTCCCTGCTCAGAGGGGATCCTCAGCACAGCCCTGAAGATCTGCACATAGGACACCACAATGAACACAAAACAGCCAAATGCTACTAAAAGACTGACCACAATAACCCAGACTTCCCTGAGGTAGGTGTCTGAGCAGGAGAGCCTGAGGATCTGGGGGATTTCACAGAAGAACTGGTCCAAGGCATTGCCCTGGCAGAGTGGCAGTGAAAATGTATTGGCAGTGTGCAGCAGAGCATAGAGAAACCCACTGCCCCAGGCAGCTGCTGCCATGTGGACACAAGCTCTGCTGCCCAGGAGGGTCCCGTAGTGCAGGGGTCTGCAGATGGCAACGTAGCGGTCATAGGCCATGACAGTGAGAACATAAAGCTCTGCCGCGGCCAAAAAAACAAAGAGAAAGACTTGTGCAACACATCCCATGTAGGAAATGGCCCTGGTGTCCCAGAGGGAATTGGTCATGGCTTTGGGGAGAGTGGTGGAGATGCAGCCCAGGTCAAGGACAGAGAGGTTGAGGAGGAAGAAGTACATGGGGGTGTGGAGGCGGTGGTTGCAGGCTATGGCAGTGATGATGAGGCCATTTCCCAGGAGGGCAGCCAGGTAGATGCCCAGGAAGAGCCAGAAGTGCAAGAGCTGCAGCTCCCGTGTGTCTGCGAATGCCAGCAAGAGGAGAAATTCAGTGATGGAGCTGCTGTTGGACATTTCCTTCCTCTGAACATAGGAGTCTGTCGAAGCAAGACAAGAGAGTAAAGGATTAGGATTGACTTCTCAGAGGAAAACTTACTCCATTTCTCATAGAACAATCACACACTCCCCCAGCCTCTGTCCTTCCAGAAAGACCTTCGTGCAGCTCCCTGGCTGAGCTCTGGGTTCTGCTGGCTGAGGGTGCAATGGGGAGCAGAGGGTTCTGCTGTGGGCTCCTGAGGAGTCAGTGCTGCTGTGCACCAACAGGCAGGTAGGAACCAGGAGTGATCTCTGTTTAAATCCCCTCATGAAATCAGTGACATTTCAGCACTGTCCCTCCCAACTCACCCGGCTGCAGAGCAGAGCTGTGGGGGGGGTGGTTATGTTTCTTTTGTTCCTGCCCCCTGTCCCACCTGAGGAGGGTTTGCTGAAGGCAGACATCCCCGGCATCTCTGCTACACTGCAGGTGCCATCCTGAGAGCCCTGGGAGGCAAAGGGACAGAACCTTGGTGCACAGAGAGGACAGACAGTCTGTCCATCCGTCCTGCTGTCAGCTGCCCTGGGCTCACACCTCTCTGAGCCAGAGGATGAGCACACTCAGCTCTTCCCCTGAAAGGAACTGGATGCTGCTCAGAAGAGAGGAACCCAGTTCCAAAATGCAGATGATCTCCACACTCCCCTCTCCAGGAAAGAGCTGTGAGGGTCTGGATGCCCTAAAGATGGGGTGTCCTTAACAGAGAGCCAGCTTCATCCCCACCCTATGGACTGCATTGCCCAGAGTCCCAGGGAATCCCTGCTCTGGAGCATCTCCTCCTCCTCCTCTACACTGGAGAGAGATCTCTGTGGGCTGTGGTAGCTGGACGAGACCCCTCCAGGAAGCTCCTGTTCATTGCCCTGCAGCCAGAGACTTACCGTGCAGAGGGCTGTGAAGGTTTCTCCTCCAGTGAGCTCTCAGCCCAGGCCGCCTTTAACCTCTCTCTGCCCTGCCTGTCCCCACTCAGTGCCTGCAGCAGTGCCCTCAGCCCTGCTGCGCTTGGCAGAGCAGCTGCTCCTGGGCAGAGCTGTCTCTCTGCCCTTCTGCCTCCTTGCCATGAGCTCCCTGCGTCCCAGGAGCCTGGAGCAGCTCAGCAGCAGAGGACCAGCCCAAGGATTTTAATGACCTCTCTGGTGGCTTTGGGGCCCAGTCCATGAACCTCAGACATGGTGAGGAAGTTGAGGAAACCTCTCCAGAAGTCAAAGTCAGATGCAAACTCCAAAGTTTCTTGGAGCCTTAATGGGTCCCACTGAGGGACGTTACTGACAAAGCCTCCCTGGGGCTGGTGAGAGCAGAAACCTGGAGGCAGAGATGACAGGCAAAGGCAATGTAGAGGTGGCTCTGATGCTGAGCAAATCTGAATGGGCATTATCTCTTTCTTATATTGTTTTTCACTGTGAAGAACAGCTCCACCATCTCTGAAACCACCCATTGAAGCACTCTCAGGCTACTCCTGTACTGTCTGGAACATCCACGACATTGGGCCAAAGAAGCCCATGTTCCTCAGCCATTCCACACAGGTCATGTGCACCAGGTCCCAAACACCACCTCTACAGACCTCCTCTGGTCACTCTCCAGTTCCTTCCTACTTCTTTGAAATGGGGAGCCCCACACTGGGACACACCTGTCTGTGTGGGACCACAGCCGTTCTGAGATGAGTGGGACGATACCTCAGGTTGTCTGGGTGGCCCATGCTCCTCCTAATGCAGCCTTGTATGCAGCTGGGCTTCCTCATGGTGAGCACATATGGTGTCCCTCATAGCGCCCACCACTTTCTCCTCAGAGTCCCTGCTCAGTCAATCAGATTTCAGCCTGCCCTGATGTATTTGGTTAATCTCTCCACTCTGCGGGACTGGACGCTACTCCTTGTAAAACTTCCAGAGGTTTCTGTTGGCCAAAGCCCAGAGTTTCTCCAGGTTCCCCTGCACTGAGGCAGCTGTTCCTGTTTGTGTGCAGATGGCTCACCATGATGGTGGTGTCTCTCACAAGGTAACAGCAGGAGGAGTTGCAGGGCACTACAAATAACACCTCCAGGAGAAACTGTGGGGTCTGGGGGATCTACAAGTCACAAGGCCACAGACCTGTGCTCGGGGGAGAAGTTTCCCTTTATGGGAGAGAGCAGCAGGAGTGCCTGGAGTTCTGCCTGGGGACAATGAGTCAGCTGAGAGCTGAGTGGTCAACATGAGAGGGCAGAACATGGGCAACGTTGTGGTTGGTGGATATCTGGTGGTGACCCCTTGGTCAGGAAGAGGAAGTAGATGAGGACTTCTTCAGGGAATTGGAAGAAGCCTCATGTTTGCAGGCCCTGGTCCTAAAAGCAGATCTAAACTATCCCAGTATTTTGTGAAGGGGCAACATAGCCAGGTGCAAGCCGTCCAGGAGGTTTTTGGAGCACAATGACGACATCTTCCTGACAAGGGTGACTGAGGAGCCAGAGAGGTGAGGTGCCCTGTGGGACTTCTTACTTACATTTGTGTGTGTGTGTGTGCTTGTGTGAGCCTGGGGGAACGGGGGCGATGAGGGGATCCCAGAGCCAGCTGCTGGATAGACAGAGGGTCTAAAACCAGCTCCTGGAGGGAACCACACTGTGTGTGTGTCTGCAGAGTGCTGTGAACATTTCCCTCCCAATTATGCAAATCAGCCTTTATAGTATGCAAGAATTTTAACCTGAGAGAGGGAGAGAGACGGAGAGATTTCACATTGTGTACGGATTACTCATGCGCAAGGAAGCAAAGTGACGGACACCAGCTCCTCACAAGAACCTCAAGGACACTGTGGACCTGAAAACAAAGACTTTACCTCTTGGAATCTCAGAGCTGTGCATGAGGGATAAAAGACACCCCTGGAACTCAACGCCAGCATGCCAGTCATTCTAACACAGCTTTGAGACCCTCCCAGTGTCTGGCACCACAGACAAATAACCATAGCAAGAGCAACTCCAGGGACATCTGGGTTAATCATCGTCTGTCTGTGAAGATGACACAGAAATACAGCTGCTTTGCAAAGTTTTATTATGATCAGTAATCAGGAGTGTATTTGTTAACTAGTGATTAGTCAAATATTGTTGTACCTCAATGTTTGTAGGGTATAGGAACCCCATGTAAACCAGATTTGAGGTGCCCCAGTTTGGCTGGACCACTCATGAACATGAGTAAATATTCACTCTGGTAATTCTGTAAGTGCATTCTAGGTTCTCAGTCGGCATTGGCCAGTCGGGAATTTTTGTAACACTTTGGAAACCCAGAAAGGACACAGCTGACTCACCTAGTCCAATGTCTGTCTCCCATGCGTACCCCGTGACCTGCACTGCTGGCTTGTTGCCGAGTTCCTCTCAAGAGACTGGAGCACAGGGTGATTAGTGAAGTGTGGAGCTTGTTTGGAAGTAAGGAGGTGATTTTGGAATAATGGGATGCAGAGGAAGGATAGTGGAAGATTCACCAGCACATTAATTGCTGCAACACTGGAACCTGATGGGATGGCTGAGTCACCAAAAAGCCAAGCTGTGTGTCAGGAAATTTGGCCAGGAGTGACTGCCTTTGGTGATGCGAACCAACCGTGGCCGCACTCTGGTTCTTTTGATTAAGCTGAGTTAATTATGCCAGCAATGGGAGATCTGGTTCCCATCACAAGAAGTGGCTCTTGGTACGTCTGGGATAATTACAGGGATCAAAGCAAATGTTCCCCTCCAGAGTGGAGAAGTAGGGCTGTGAACAAATGGGAAAAATAGCATCTCTTTACATTCCAGAACTATTAACTCTCAGAGGGAAGTTTCCCCTCCAGGTTGGAAATTGAGTAAAAGTCTCTGTCTGAACAGGAAAATCAGGGACGTGCCACATCCAGCTCCACCTGCCCATGCTACTGCTCTTTCTTCTGCTTTTGATCTGGTTTCTGCTCCAGCTGCTGCTTCTGGTTCGCAAACAGCTCTCCAACAAGAAATAAAAGAGCTGGGACCGGAACCTGGTCAGCTTTCTGTGGGAACAGCCTACATGCCATTTGCACCTGCTGATTTGGGTTTGGGGTAACAAGTGCCCAGAGTGGGATGACACAGAGAAGGTGATGCAAACTGCAGGTGGCATCTTTGGCATCTCTAGCCCTCTGTGGGCTGACATGCAGGGAGTGTTTGAGACTCTTTTCACTGCTGATGACAGAATTGAAATCTGGGAAACAATTAGCACATGGGCCTGTGAAGCACAGGGCAGAACTCCATGGCCAACCAGTGACCCAGGTCAGTCCCTCAAATTTACCAGCCGATACAGATACGCTGTGAACCGTGACAGGAGATTGTCAGAGTCGTTAGAACTGGCAGGAAGGAAGACTGTAAATTGGGCTAAGATCCGAGGATGCCATCAAGGATATGCTGAACATCCTTCTCAATATTACACCCAATTGGTTAAACAAGTGAGCGTGTTTAGAGGAGTCAGCCCTGGAAATGAGGAAAATCAGACTTTGATGGTCTCTTTCTTTGCAGATCAGGCAGCCTCACGTATTAAGAAATATTTTTCCAACCCCAGGATGGCAGGGCAAAGGCTCGGATGAAACTGCATTGCTACATTCATGTTTAATGGAAAAGATGAAAGACAGCTGAAGTAAACCCTCAAAAAAAAAGAGGCACACAGAGCTCGTCTGCTGGCAGCGGCATTGAACAATAATCCTAGTTTGAGAGGACGGGGAGGGGGAGATTTCCAAGGTGGAGGCAGAGCAGAAAATGTCAGAAGCACTGGATCTCTAAGAAGAGGAGACTGTTGTGAACTGTTGTCAGTATCCTGGACAACAAGGCCATCGGAAACGGGAGTGCCCAGGATGACAAAACCCAAGATAAAAGTGCAGAACAAAACCCAGGCCTCCCTAAAGGACCCCTCGCTGCTGCGGTGCAATCTTTCCTTGCTGTACGCAAAAAGGACAGCTCGGTGTCACCCAGCATTGGCAATTAGCAGAGACCTGTGGTGCAGTCACTCCAGGAGCCTCTCAATATGATTTTCTTTATGCTGCTTCTTATGAGAATCTTACATCTTTTCATTGATGAACATAAATATTCCTGACTGATCGATACAGGGGCAAAGTTTTCTTCTCTAAACCAGTGCACTTAGCCATCTGGAGTCTCGATAACTTTCAGTATCTACTTGGGGAAGGATACAGCTAACATGGGCAAGATCCCCATCAAACTTTCCTGGGTTCTCCATTATATTTTAAAAATTTTAGTAGAAAATTTGCAGGACGTTGGCTTTTTAAAAAATAGAACTGGTTTTGGTATACAATGTGAAGGATTCATTAGTAATGAATGACACCTGTACCTTCCTGTTTGCCTTGCTGAGAAGGGCCATCGGGCTTCTCCACATCAGATACAGTTTTGTAAGAGAAGTGTAAAGTATCTGGGTTTCATTCTCCGAGAAGTGGAGTGTCATTTACTCGAGGAATGTACTAGAGCCAGTAAAAATTGTGGCAGTAAAAACATGGACTGCGTGGATGGTGTTCCAGAGACCGTTATTGTTAGTCAGCTTGTCTTTTACACTCTAAGTTACACGCGAAGTGCACACACTTCATTATCTCATTTGATTGGTAGCAATTTACTGTTCACACGCCTTATGCTTCATTTGGATTGGTTATAGTTTTTTGGTATTTCCTTATCTTGTTCTAGTTGTTGTACCTCCTGGGCAACGGCCTCATCATCACTGCCATAGCCTGCGACCACCGCCTCCACACCCCCATGTACTTCTTCCTCCTCAACCTCTCTGTCCTTGACCTGGGCGGCATCTCCACCACTCTTCCCAAATCCATGGCCAATTCCCTCTGGGACACCAGGGCCATCTCCTACACAGGATGTGCTGCGCAGGCCTTTTTGTTTGTCTTTTTTATTTCAGCAGAGTTTTATCTTCTCACTGTCATGGCCTATGACCGCTACGTTGCCATCTGCAGACCCCTGCACTACGGGACCCTCCTGGGCAGCAGAGCTTGTGTCCACATGGCAGCAGCTGCCTGGGGCAGTGGGTTTCTCTATGCTCTGCTGCACACTGCCAATACATTTTCACTGCCACTCTGCAAGGGAAAAGCCCTTAATCAGTTCTTCTGTGAAATTCCTGAGATTCTCAAGCTCTCCTGCTCAGACTCCTACCTCAGAGAATTTCGACTTACTGCATTTAATGCTTTTGTCTTTGTGGGGTGTTTTGTTTTCATTGTGGTGTCCTATGTGCAGATTTTCAGGGCCGTGCTGAGGATCCCTTCTGAGCAGGGACGGCACAAAGCCTTTTCCACGTGCCTCCCTCACCTGGCTGTGGTCTCCCTGTTTATCAGCACTGGCATGGTTGCCTGCCTGAAGCCCCCCTCTATCTCCTCCGCATCCCTGAATTTACTGGTTGCTGCTCTGTACTCACTGGTGCCTCCAGCAGTGAACCCTCTTATCTACAGCATGAGGAACCAGGAGCTCAAGGAAGCAGTCTGGAAAATGATGAGTGAATGTTTTCCATATCAATGTATGTCCATTTTCACTGTATGATTTATAGTGGAACTCCTTACTGCCCCAGCCTTTATTAGGTCTTTTGGTTGTCATTCTTGCTTGGTGGGACCACATCCTATGATCAGTACTGGGCTGTGTGCCACCCTCTGCTGTCTTGAAGACCCATTAACTGGCATACCTCTCTCCAGAGGTTAATTGGACCTTCCCCAGGGGAACTTCTGTCATCAACAGTAGTCACTTCGGTCTTCTCCCAGATACAGTTCTGTAAAAAACCGACAATGATCATCTCATCCAACTGCCTGACCACTGTGGCAGTAAAAACACGGACTCCGTGGATGGTGTTCCAGAGACCTTTATTGTTAGTCAGTGTTAGTCTTTTACACTCTAAGTTACACGCGAAGTGCACACATTAATTATCTAATTTGATTGGTAGCAATATACTATTCACGTGCCTTATGCTTCATTTGGATTGGTTATAGTTCTTTGGTTGTCTTTACAATTTTTGCCTTTGGTATTTCCTTATCTTGTTCTAGTTGCTGTTTTTTGTTATTGAGCAAGTGATGTTCAAGGACATAGCCCAAAATCGTCAATGTCAAACAGCTGTGCTGCACTCAGCCCCCACATTTCCCCCTTTTTGTTTTTCTACTATCAATACCTGATGTAGCATTCTCTGTAACAGTTTTTTGTAGGCGGGTGACCAAGCACGGAATGTTAATGATTATGCCTTGTATGACACCTATTATCACAATTCCAATTTTAGCTGCAAGTGGATCTCTGCTCCTCTGTGGACCTCCATGGGCTGCAGGGGAACAACCTGCTCCACCATGATCGTCACCACAGGCTGCAGGGGAATCTTGGCCAAGAGCTGCATTACTCCTCCCCCTCCTTCTTCACTGATCTTGATGTCTGCAGCTGTTCCTCTCACAAGAAAAGTTCTTCACAACAGGCTGGCAGACGCCTCTCAGAATCTCTTCACATCATCCATCTCATCTCCTCTCCACTTCTTGCAGCCAGGCCGGGCTGAGTCGGGCCCAGTCGGCCACCTGGCGAGAGGCCAGAGGGTGAGGCCCATGAGGCCTGCTCCTCCCCCTCTGCGCCTCTGGCCCCGCTCAGCTTCTTCACATCTTCTTTTCTCTTTTTTTTTCTTTCTGTTTTCCCCTTCTTAAATACGTTATCGCAGAGGCATTATCATGGAACATTCTGCTACCAATCACCTCGGCCTTGGCCAGCAGCAGGTCCGCTCTAGGCCTGTATCCACTAAATAAAGGGGAAACAACGTCTAGTAGCTTCTTACAGAAGCTACCACTGTAGCCCCCTCTCACTAAATAAAACCAGAACCAGGACTCACTTGTCAGTATCTAATCACAGTGGGGAGAGTGAATGCTCACTGAGGTACATACCCGGGGCTTTCCATATGGCAGAGAACCCCTTCAAGAGGGGAATCTGGAGCTTCCTGGAGAGCCCAGTGGATCTCCTGGAACAGCATGTGCCTTTGGTGGGCAGTGACTGGCACCTCACGTAGTGATGGATTGCCCACGGTGGAGTCATCTCAAGGTAAAGTCCTAAACCAAGGCATCCACAAAGACAGACTCTGCAATTGCACAAGATGCAGTGGGGACCCAGCAGGCCCAGCTTGGAGAAGAGTTCCTATCCCCCTCAATGAATTACCACTGGCTGGATCTAGAGGCACACCTGGATACCTCTAGCGTCCTTGAAAATGCTCCATAGACCCCTAAAGCCTGCCATATTCAGCAGCCATGATCCCCACCCAGCTGAGTCTTCTTCCCACCCTGACCAGCATGGCCAGTGCAGGGTCACCCGGCCCCGGGCACCACAGCACATTTCCTCCGGAGAACAACATCACCAGCTCAGGGCCTGTGGAGAGTATGAAGAGGTCAGGGCCTGTGGGGAGCATGCTGGTCAGATCAGCAGAGGTGTGAGGAGAGTTTAGAAGGGAGGTGACCAGTGCTGGAACCTTGTGTGAGAAGAAAAATGCCAGTGTTCAGCAAATCCAAGGCAATGTCCAGACTGTGGGTACACTTGCTCAGTCTGCAGAGCAAAAAAAACCATCATAGAATCATAGAATGGTTAGGGTAGGAAGGGATGTTCAAAGGTCATCTAGTCCAACCCCCCTGCAAGGAGCAGGGACATCCTCGACTAGATCAGGTTGCTCAGAGCCTCATCCAGCCTGGCCTTGAATGTTTCCAGGGATGGGGCCTCCACCACCTCTCTGGGAAACCTGTGCCAGTGTTCCATCATCATTTAAAAAAAAAAAAAAATTCCTAATGTCTAATCTGAATCTACCTCCCTCCATTTTAAGTCCATTACCCCTTGTCCTGTCACAATAGGCCCTGCTGAAGTCTCTCCCAGTCTTTCCTATAGGCCCCATTTACGTACTGGAAGACCACTATCAGGTCTCCCCGGAGCCTCCTCTTCTCCAGGCTGAACAGCCCCAACTCTCTCAGCCTGTCCCCACAGAAAAGGTGCTCCAGCCCTCTCATCGTCTTCGTGTCCCTTCTCTGGACCTTCTCCAACTGGTCCATGTCCTTCCTGTGTTGGGGGCTGCAGAACTGGACACAATACTCCAGGTGGGGTCTCACCAGGGCAGAATAGAGGGGCAGAATCCCCTCCCTCGACCTGCTGGCCACACTCCTTATGATGCAGCCCAGGATGCAAGTCCCTCTCCTCAGGGCTGCTCTCAATCCATTCCCCGCCCAGCCTGTATTTGTGCCTGGGATTGCCATGACCCAGGTGCAGGACCTTGCACTTGGCCTGGTTGAACTTCATGAGGTTTGCACGGGCCCACCTCTCCAGCCTGTCCAGGTCCCTCTGGATGGCATCCCTCCCTTCCAGCGTGTCGACGGCACCACACAGCTCGGTGTCATCAGCAAACCTGCTGAGGGTGCACTCTATCCCACTGTCCATGCCACTGACAAAGATCTTAAACAGGACCTGCCCCAATATGGACCCCAGAGGAACGCCACTCGTCACCAGTCTCCACCTGGACAGAGAGCCATTGACCACCACTCTCTGAGTGCTGCTCTGCTCTCATCTACCAGGCCAGTCACTTCATCATACAAGTTTATCAGTTTGTTAAGCATGATTTCCCCTTGGTGAAGCCATGCAGAAAACTCCTGATCATTTTATTGTCTTCAAAGTGCTTGGTAATGGTTTCCAGATTTAGCTGTTCCATAAGCCTCCTAGGGATCAAGGTGAGGCTGACAGACCTGTAGTTCCCTGGTTCTCCCTTCGTGCCACTCTTGAAGATGGGTCTGACATTTGCTTTACTTTTGTCTCCAGGCACTTCTGCCAGTCACCGTCGTCGATCAAAGATTATCAAGGGTGACCTCAAAATGACATCAAAAAGTCACTGTTCCCTGACTCTTTTATGAAGGGTGCATTTTCCTTGTTCCAACCTTTCCCACTGGTCTCTGGGACCTGAGATTCGTCAAAGCCTTGCTAGTGAAGACAGAGGTGAAGAAAGTGTTCAGTACCTCCATGGTATTCATGTCTTGTGTAGGCAAGTCCCTTGATCGTTGAGCAATGGGCCCGTATTTTCCATAGTCTTCCTTTTGTCACCTCTGTACTTTTTGAGGCCATTCTTGTTGTCTTTGACATCCCTGGCCAGACTCAATTCCATTTAGGTACTAGCTTTCCTAACTTCATTCCTGGATACTTTGATGCTTGTTTGTCCCAGGTATTCGTCTTTGCTTTCACCACCTACATGCCTCATTTTTGCATCTGAGTCAGCTGAGAGCTGAGGGGTCAGCAGGAGAAGACAGAAGAACATTGGCCAGAAGGGTTGAAGACCAGCTCCTGGAGGGAGTCCTATTGTCTGTCTGTCTATATAGGTATGACTTTTTCCACTAACACAGCCTGGCACACCAACATTCATTAACTCTATTTTCACTGGTGCTTGCTTTGCTTGCTTTGTATCCTCATTTGCTGTTGCAGAGACAGTTGTCACAATAATTCATAGCTGGGCCAGAAATTAAACTAGTATATCCTTTTATTTTCTACAGTATCCTGAAACTCCTCCTGCTGTTATTGTGTCAGACACAGCTCAGTCAGGGTGAGCCATCAGCACACAGACATTAACAGCCGACCAAATGGAGCTTGGGGAACCTTGAGTAGCTTGGGGAACCTTGAGTAACTTGGGGAATTGGCCAAGAGAAACCTCTTGAAGTTTACCAGAAGAAGTAGCCAGTCCTGCACTGGAGGGGAGAATAACCCCATTGATTGGGCCAACTGTAACCTGACCAGCTGAGAGGTGACTCTGAGGAGAAGGCACTACGAGGGATGCCATACAAGCCAGTGGTGCATGCTCCCCATGAACAAGGCCAGCTGGGGCTGCATTAGGAAGAATGTGTCAAATGAGACAACTTGAGTTACCTTCCCCTTCACCTCAGCACTGGTGTGGCTCCATACACAGGTGTGTCCCTGTCTGCAGTTCCACATGTGGAGGAGTTGGGAGGAGCTGGAGAGTGCTTAGAGGTGGTCTGCCAAGATGGGATTCAGAGCCTCAACACCATGTTCTGTGTATAGAGGCTGAGGGACCTGGGCATCTTTGGCCCAGTGACGGAGAGGCTGAGGGCAGTCCAGGAGTAGCCTGAGAGTGCTTGAAGGGTGGTTTCAGAGATGGTGGAGCTTTGCTTCACAGTAGTAAAAGCATGATGAGGAAATAATGGAAGAAAGTGTAACTTAGGATGTTGAGACAGGGAAAAAAAAACAGAAAGAAATGTCTCTCCAAGGGTAGTTCTGTGCTGTACAGGTCACCAACAGAGATCCTGGACCATCCCATCGCTTTGTGTTTCAAGGAACAGCTAGAGCGGATGGAAAGATATCAGAAAGGGTAGTAAGATCCTCAGGTCTTCCCCTCAGGTGGGAAAGCAAGGAAGATTTTGACAGCCTGCAGGGAAAGAGCTGTAGGTGTGAGACTCTGTAGAACATCCTACGGTGGAGATGGTCAAGGGCTGTGGCAAGGCTAAAAGCCCCAACAGAGACAAGATCTTTATCCCCACTATGGCTGTTATGTGGACCACCAAGGCCTGTCAGGAGACACCACAACTTGATGGCACCAGGACATGAAGGCCTCCTCACCCCACCAAGGAGAGACCCATAAGCATTGCACCGTAGTCCTGCACTTGGCACCACACATTCCCACATCACACTGCCCCAGGAAAAGCCCTGAGCAATGTGTGACCCACAGGATCTCCCTTCCCAGGGGCTGGGGGTCAGGCCATGGCCCTTTGTCTTCATGCAACACATGGAGGTTCACTCAGCCTCAGAGCCACCTTTACATCGCCTTTGCCTGCCTCTCATCTCTGCCTCCCATTTTCTCTCTAACCAGCCCCCAGGGAGGCTTTGTTGGTAACGATCCTCAGTGGGACCCATTAATACTCCCTGAGACTGCAGGGGTTGCTTCTGACATTGGCTTCTTCAGGGGTTTGTCCAGGCTCCTCTCAGTGTCTGAGCTTCATGGACTCAGCACCAAATGCACCCTGGGGCTCGTTAAAATGCAAAAAGCCATGTCTCTTCCAATTATTTCCTACAGTCTTAAAGTCTTGGACAGCTAATTGGAGGGTCTCCAGAGTGGACATAAAGGGGAAGTTTTCACTGAGTATTCAATACAACAGTATTTTTTTATTTTTAATTTTCTTATTTTTTTTCAATTTTATTACTTTTTCAGTTGTCAGAAGGAGTGATTGCAGCATTGTCCAGTTGATATGGATGGAGGGGATTTGCTAATGGTATCAGGATGGGTAGGACCAGCTCCTCCTGGAGGTCAGACACTGCATGGACAACCTGATTCCTCACCACTCCAGCCCCACCATTTCTCTCATCACCCCCCTGGGACTTCCATCACTTTTCCTGACATCAGACTTCTCCACCCAGGTCTGCAGCTGGAGGTGACAGCTCCTCTGCACCAACTCCCACCTGCGTTCCTGAGAGACCTGGCTGCACACAGGCACAGCAGGGTTTCCTTCATTGCAAACAAACAGAAGGAGAGGATGGTAAAGTTTAATAAACAAGAACCCACACTCCTCATCTGTATGCTAAGTCTAAGGTGCCTCCAATGAGGTTCACCACCCACAAGGGATAACCTCACTGGAGATGCTTTTCACAGGTAGATACAAACACAGTGAAGGAGCTGCATGAAGAGATAATCCTGTTGCTGACAGATGAGGCGAGGCTTCTGACTCTCTGAAGCTCAAAGCAGCACCTGGGTACTTGAGAGGGATCTGATTCTGAACAAGGTGCAAGGGCAGGGGGAAACTGGAGAGCAATGGAAAGGCCATAGGTCCCCATGCGGCATCTGGGCTCTTGGCTCCTGAACCCCTCCTGCATGCTGCAGCTGCACCTTG
This sequence comes from Otis tarda, assembly GCA_026413225.1. Classification (NCBI taxonomy): domain Eukaryota; kingdom Metazoa; phylum Chordata; class Aves; order Otidiformes; family Otididae; genus Otis; species Otis tarda. The sequence continues at coordinate 1,115,163 of CM048590.1, forward strand.
CTCCGGAAAAGTTCAATAGAGATGGGAGCTTGGAAAAACAGTTTTGAACTGGTTTCTTTATTGTGTCTCTCTACACAAGGAGTCTAGCTGCATTTTTACATGAGGTGATGTCGTGGTTTTGTTAGTGAGGGGGGGCCTAAGGTGGTAGCTTCTGCAGGAAACTGCTAGAAGTCGCTCCCCTTTCTTCAGTGGACTCGGCCAGGCCTAGGGCGGACCTGCTGCTGGCCAAGGTCGAGCGGATTGGTAGCAGAATGTCCCGTGATAACGCCTCTGCGATAACGTATTTAAGAAGGGGAAAACAGAAAAAAAAAAAGAAGAGAAGATGTGAAGAAGCTGAGCGGGGGCGGAGGTGCAGATGGGGAGGCGCAGGCCTCCTGGGCCTTGCAGGCCTCACCCTCTGGCCTCTTGCCAGGCGACCGACTGGGCCCGACTCGGCCCGGCCCGGCTGCAAGAAGTGGAGAGGAGATGAGAAGTGAATAAGATGTAAAAAGATCCTGAGAGACATCTACCACCCTGTTGTGAGGAACGGCTGCAGACGCCAAGGTCAGTTCAGAAGGAGGGCGAGGAGTAATGCGGCTCCTGGCCAAGATTCCCCTGCAGCCTGTGGTGACGACCATGGTGGAGCGGGTTGTCCCCCTGCAGCCCATGGAGGTCCATGGAGGAGCAGAGATCCACTTGGAGCCCGTGAAGGACCCCGTACCGGGGGAGGTGGATGCCTGAAGGCGGCTGTGGCCCGTGGAGGGCCCGCTGGGACAGCCGTTCTGGAGAGACTGTACTCCGTGGAAGAGATGACCCACGCCGGAGCAGTTCCACGAAGGACTGTGGCCCGTGGGAGGGACCCCACGATGGAGCAGGGGAGGAATGTGAGGAGTTCTTCCCCCGACCATGAAGCAGCGGCATGAAACAACGTATGATGAGATGAACTGACTGCAACCCCCATTCCCTCTTCCCCCCTGTGCCGCTCGGGGGGGGAAGGTAGTAGAGATAAAGTTAAGCTTGGGAAGAGAGAGGGGTGGATGGAGGTTATCTTGTTCCCTGTCTCATTATCCTGCTGTTTGTAGTAATAAATGAATAGTTTTCCCCAAGTCGAGTCTGTTTTGCCCGTGATGGTAACTTTAAGGATTTCTCCCTGTCCTTATCTCAAACCTCGAGCCATTTTTCCTTATATTTTCTCTCCCTGTTCTCTCGGAGGGTGGGGGGAGTGAGAGAGAGACTGCGTAGTCTGGTCCTGATCAGGGCTGAACTACGACAGGTGATTGGATCAAAAAAAACCAAGAATCGAATGCCAAAAGTAATATTATTTAAGTGGAAATTTTAGAATCCTAGAATATTTAGGTTTGGAAGGAACCTTTAAATGTTGTCTAGTCTAACACCTCTGCAGGGAGCAGGGACATCTTCAACCAGATCAGGTTCCTCAGAGCCTCATCCAACCTGGCCTTGAATTTTACCAGGTACAGGACATTCACCACCTCTCTGGGCAACCTGGGCCAGGGTTCCACCACCCTCAGTTTAAAAAAAATATTCCTAATATCTAATCTAAATCTACCTCCCTTGTCAGGGACTGAAAAGGTTAATTAATGTCTCAACATCGCTAAACGATGGATGGAACCGAGCAAAACATCGACAAACCACAATGCTAAAAACTTCAATAACTGTGAAAGAATGTCTAGACAAATATCCTGGTTTTGTAGCTGAAACAGCAACACATGCTTATAAACTCCAAGAACTGCAAAACGGGGTGTCTTGTTTTTGTACCCTTCCCCCAGAATAGAGCCAAACCCTGTGCATGAGCTCAGGCCCTGGACGATACCAAGCATGCACAGCATTGCCAAGTGACTGCACAATGGAGGCCCGCTCTGGGGGATGAAAAATGACTTTGTGGACACTGTCTTGCTGGACATCAGGTAACAACATGCTTCAGGTAACCGCACGGCTTACCAAGAACAAGCGGGCCTTGCATTTGCAGAGAGCTAACACCCACCACCACAGAGACAGATCAGCATGATGCAGCAATCACAAGCTAAACCACAGGCAGGAAGCACCTGACGTCCTAAGATGGAAAGACTGGTAAAGGCCCCCAAAACATCAAGAAGGGGGGGCTGATACAAAGGACTACAAAAAGGGTTGCCGCATGAACCCGTGTATGGACCTCCACCCCACTCAGACGGACCTTTGGGACGCCGATTCTCCGTGGTGGCATTGTCATCCTTTTGAGGCGCCCACCCCACCCACTATATAAGACGGACTTTCAGGACGCTGACTCTCCATGGTGGTATTTTCTCCACTCTTTTTTTCTATTTTCCTCTCTCTCCTCTATTTCTCATTCTCTCTCCGCCATTACCGTTTGTGTGTGAATGAAAAAAAGAACCAACATATGCGTATGACACCGTTGTGTCTTAATTCTGTAACCGAGAAATTCGTACCTTTCACAACCAGAGCATCACAGAAGGGCAGCAGAGCTCAGTAGAGCTGGTCTTCAAGGACAGCGCTTTTCAAGTCCAAGACCGTCTGCACCAACAGTCAGGAAAACAAGAAGAGATATTCAGGAGAGAAGCTTGAGGAAGCAGGAAATTTCTGGGAAAGCTCCATGGCAAAAAGGAAGCATACAGGAGATGGATGCGGAGACTTGAAAGAAAGAAGGAATTCAGAAATAGGGTTGGTTTTAGGAAAGCTGCAGAGTTGAGTCTTGCAAGGGAGTTCAGGGGCACAACAATCAGCTGTTCCTACTTGAGGAAAAGGTCAAGAAGAACTGAAGAGGATGTGTGGCCACTGCTGGGTTTAGTAAGAGGAGGAATAGATAGGTTTGAGGTACTCTGGGCCTTTGTCTTCTCCAGCAAGGTCTCTCAGTTGCGTGTGCCTAAAAGGCAGAGCCCAGCCAGAACACAGCAGTGAATGGAGATGGAGTCAGAGGTTACTTAGGTAAGGTCAGTCCTTAAGAGTCCATTGCACCAGATGGGATGGATCTTAGGATGCTGAGATAGCAGGATGATGTCATAGCAAGGCTGTTCCGAGACATTTTGTGATGTCATAATGAGTGGAGGAAGCAAGAAGCAAATCTTGCATACCTCTCCATGGAGCTGGCTGCAAGCTGTCATGAGGCAGTGCTGAGAGACAGGCCAGCACCTGACGGTGGCTCTTGGAGGCTGGTGGGGAATCCCTTTGAGGAGGTGAAATGACAGCAGAAGCCCACATGCAAGAGAAGCGAACTTTTCCCTAGTCATGATGGAATCAGAGGTTACCTAGGTAACGTCAAGCCTGAAGAGTCCATTGCACCAGATGGGATGGATCTTAGGATGCTGAGAGACCAGGATGATGTCATAGCAAGGCTGTTCCGAGACATTTTGTGAGGTCATAATGTCTGGAGAAAGCAAAAAGCAAATCTTCTGAAAAGACCCAAGGACTGAGCAGGGGAATTACAGGCTGCAGTGACAGAGGCCAGGAGCTGTGTGGCTGGGCAACAGCTCTGTGGGAAAAGGCTGTGGTGGTCCTTCCGTTTCATGAGGCAAAACATGACCCAGCAGAGAAGGTGGCCAACAGCATCCATGGCTGCATGAGCAGCACCAGAGCCGGAAGAAGTTATTATCAGTATCTACAAGAATCACAACAACAAAAGCATCTCCATCTCCTCCCCAGTTCTAAATCTATTTCTGGCAGTTCAGTACTCAGTGGTGCCTCCAGCAGTGAACCCCCTCATCTACAGCATGAGGAACCGGGAGCTCAGGGATGCCTTGAGGAAAGTATATGAATACACATTATTCCATCATTAATAAGGACCCACCATCTACTTATAAGTCCCAGGAATACAGTAAGGTCCCAGTCTGTCTTTTGTTGTTCTATTTTTTTATTTTGCATTGTGGAGGCAGAAAGTGCAGCACAGCTGTTTGACATTGATGAATCTGGGCTATGTCCTGGAACACCGCTTGCTCAATAACAAAAACCAGCAACTAGAACAAGATAAGGAAATACCAAAAAACTATAACCAATCCAAATGAAGCATAAGGCGCGTGAACAGTAAATTGCTACCAATCAAATGAGATAATTAAGTGTGTGCACTTCGCGTGTAACTTAGAGTGTAAAAGACATGGTGACTAACACTAAAGGAACACCATCCACGCAGTCCGTGTTTTTACTGCCACAATTTTCACTGGCTCTAGTACATTCCTCGAGAAAATGACATTCCCCTTGTTGGAGAATGAAACCCAGATACTTTACACTTCTCTTACAAAACTGTATCTGATGTGGAGAAGCCCGATGGCCCTTCTCAGCAAGGCAAACAGGAAGGTACAGGTGTCAGCTATGTAAGATTCCTAATGAATCCTTCACATCATATACCAAAACCAGTTCTATTTTTTAAAAACCCAACGTCCTGCAAATTTTCTACTAAAATTTTAGAAAAGCAATGGAGAACGCAGGAAAGCTTTGAAGGGAATCTTGCTCATGTTAGCTGTATCTTTCCCCAAGTAAATACTGAAAGTTATCGAGACTCCAGATGGCTAAGCACACTGGTTTAAAGAATAAAACTTTGCCCCTGTATCGATCAGTCAGGAATATTTACGTTCATCAATGAAAAGATGTAAGATTCTCACAAGAAGCAGCATAAAGAAAATCATATTGAGAGGCTCCTGGAGTGACTGCACCACAGGTCCCTGCTAATTGCCAGTGCTGGGTGACACCGAGCTGTCCTTTTTGCGTACAGCAAGGAAAGATTGCACCGCAGCAGCGAGAGGTCCTTTAGGGAGGCCTGGGTTTTGTTCTGCACTTTTATCTTGGGTTTTGTCATCCTGGGCACTCCCGTTTCCGATGGCCTTGTTGTCCAGGATACTGACAACAGTTCACAACAGTCTCCTCTTCTTAGAGATCCAGTGCTTCTGACATTTTCTGCTCTGCCTCCACCTTGGAAATCTCCCCCTCCCCGTCCTCTCAAACTAGGATTATTGTTCAATGCTGCAGCCAACAGACGAGCTCTCTGTGCCTCTTTTTTTTGAGGGTTTACTTCAGCTGTCTTTCATCTTTTCCATTAAACATGAATGTAGCAATGCAGTTTCATCCGAGCCTTTGCCCTGCCATCCTGGGGTTGGAAAAATATTTCTTAATATGTGAGGCTGCCTGATCTACAAAGAAAGAGACCATCAAAGTCTGATTTTCCTCATTTCCAGGGCTGACTCCTCTAAACACGCTCACTTGTTTAACCAATTGGGTGTAATGTTGAGAAGGATGTTCAGCATATCCTTGATGGCATCCTCGGATCTTAGCCCAATTTACAGTCTTCCTTCCTGCCAGTTCTAACGACTCTGACAATCTCCTGTCAGGGTTCACAGCGTATCTGTATCGGCTGGTAAATTTGAGGGACTCACCTGGGTCACTGGTTGGCCATGGAGTTCTGCCCTGTGCTTCACAGGCCCATTTGCTAATTGTTTCCCAGATTTCAATTCTGTCATCAGCAGTGAAAAGAGTCTCAAACACTCCCTGCATGTCAGCCCACAGAGGGCTAGAGATGCCAAAGATGCCACCTGCAGTTTGCATCACCTTCTCTGTGTCATCCCACTCTGGGCACTTGTTACCCCAAACCCAAATCAGCAGGCGCAAATGGCACGTAGGCTGTTCCCAGAGAAAGCTGACCAGGTTCCGGTCCCAGCTCTTTTATTTCTTGTTGGAGAGCTCTTTGCACACCAGAAACAGCAGCTGGAACAGAAACCAGAGCAAAAGCAGAAGAAAGCGCAGTAGCATGGGCAGGTGGAGCTGGATGTGGCACGTCCCTGATTTTCCTGTTCAGACAGAGACTTTTACTCAATTTCCAACCTGGAGGGGAAACTTCCCTCTGAGAGTTAATAGTTCCGGAATGTAAAGAGATGCTATTTTTCCCATTTGTTCACAACCCTACTTTCTCTCCACTCTGGAGGGGAACATTTGCTTTGATACCTGTAACTATCCCAGACATACCAAGAGCCACTTCTTGTGATGGGAACCAGATCTCCCATTGCTGGCATAATTAACTCAGCTTAATCAAAAGAACCAGAGTGCGGCCACGGTTGGTTCGCATCACCAAAGGCAGTCACTCCTGGCCAAATTTCCTGACACACGGCTTGGCTTTTTGGTGACTCAGCCATCCCATCAGGTTCCAGTGTTGCAGCAATTAATGTGCTGGTGAATCTTCCACTATCCTTCCTCTGCATCCCGTTATACCAAAATCACCTCCTTACTTCCAAACAAGCTCCACACTTCACTAGTCACCCTGTGCTCCAGTCTCTTGAGAGGAACTTGGCAACAAGCCAGCAGTGCAGGTCACAGGGTACGCATGGGAGAGAGACACTGGACCAAGTGAGTCGGCTGTGTCCTTTCTGGGTTTCCAAAGTGTTACAAAAATTCCCGACTGGCCGATGCCGACTGAGAACCTAGGATGTACTTACAGAATTATGAGAGTGAATATTTATTCATGTTCATGAGTGGTCCAGCCAAACTGGGGCACCTCAAATCTGGTTTACATGGGGTTCCTATACCCTACAAACATTGAGGTACAACAATATTTGACTAATCACTAGTTAACAAATACACTCCTGATTACTGATCATAATAAAACTTTGCAAAGCAACTGTATTTCTGTGTCATCATCACAGACTGACGATGATTGATCCAGATGTCTCTGGAGTTGCTCTTGCTATGGTTACTTGTCTGTGGTGCCAGACACTGGGAGGGTCTCAAAGCTGTGTTAGAGGGACTGGCGTGCTGGCATTGAGTTCCAGGGGTGTCTTTTATCCCTCATGCGCAGCTCTGAGATTCCGAGAAGTAAAGTCTTTGTTTTCAGGTCCACAGTGTCCTTCAGGTTCTTGTGAGGAGCTGGTGTCTGTCACTTTGCTTCCTTGCACATGAGTAATCCGTACACAATGTGAAATCTCTCTGCCTCTCTCCCTCTCTCAGGTTAAAATTCTTGCATGAAGTCCCACAGGGCACCTCACCTCTCTGGCTCCTCAGTCACCCTTGTCAGGAAGATGTCGTCATTGTGCTCCAAAAACCTACTGGATGGCTTGCGCCTGGCTATGTTGCTCCTTTACAAAATACTGGGATAGTTTAGATCTGCTTTTAGGACCAGGGCCTGCAAACATGAGGCTTCTTCCAATTCCCTGAAGAAGTCCTCATCTACTTCCTCTTCCTGACCAAGGGGTCACCACCAGACATCCACCAACCACAACGTTGCCCATGTTCTGCCCTCTCATGTTGACCACTCAGCTCTCAGCTGACTCATTGTCCCCAGGCAGAACTCCAGGCACTCCTGCTGCTCTCTCCCATAAAGGGCAACTTCCCCCCCGAGCACAGGTCTGTGGCCTTGTGACTTGTAGATCCCCCAGACCCCACAGTTTCTCCCGGAGGTGTTTTGCTTTGCAAAGCGCAGCAGGGCTGAGGGCACTGCTGCAGGCACTGAGTGGGGACAGGCAGGGCAGAGAGAGGACGGATGGACATACTGTCTGTCCTCCCTGTGCACCAAGGCTGTCCCTTTGCCTCCCAGGGCTCTCAGGATGGCACCTGCAGTGTAGCAGAGATGCCAGGGATGTCTGCCTTCAGCAAACCCTCCTCAGGTGGGACAGGGGGCAGGAACAAAAGAAACATAACCAACTCCCCACAGCTCTGCTCTGCAGCCGGGTGAGTTGGGAGGGACAGTGCTGAAATGTCATTGATTTCATGAGGGGATTTAAACAGAGATCACTCACTGGAGAGCAAGGAGCCAACATGGCTTCACCAAGGGTACATAATTCCTGACCAATTTGGGGCCTTCTATGACAGGGTGACAGCATCGGTGGACAAGGGATGAGCAATGGATATCATCTACCTGGCCTTGTGCAAGGCATTTGACGCTGTCCCGCATGACATCCTTCTCTCTAAACTAGAGAGACATGGGTTTGATGGACGGACCACTTGGTGAGTAAGGTGTTGGCTGGATGGGCACACTCAGAGAGTGGTGGTCAACAGTTCGATGTCCAAGTGGAGACCGGTGATGAGTGGCGTCCCTGAGGGGTCCATGTTGGGCCCGGCCCTGTTCAACATCTTTGTCGGCGACATGGACAGTGGGATAGAGTGCACCCTCAGCAAGTTTGCTGACACCAAGTTGTGTGGTGCCATCGACATGCTGGAGGGGAGGGATGCCATCCAGAGGGACCTTGACAGGCTGGAGAGGTGGGCCCGTGCCAACCTCATGAAGTTCAACCAGGCCAAGAGCAAGGTCCTGCACCTGGGTCATGGCAATCCCAGGCACAAATACAGGCTGGGCGGGGAATGGATTGAGACTGGCTGTGAGGAGGACTTGGGAGTACTGGTGGACAAGAAGCTCAACATGAGCCGGCAATGCACCCTTGCGGCCCAGAAGGCCAACCGCATCCTGGGCTGCATCAAGAGAAGCATGGCGAGCAGGTCAAGGGAGGTGATTTTTTTCCCCTGTACTCTGCTCTTTTCAGACCCCACCTGGAGTACTGCATTCAGTTCTGGAGCCCCCAATACAAGAAGAACATGAACCAGTTGGAGAGGGTCCAGAGGAGGCCACAAAGATGATGAGAGGGCTGGAGCACCTCTCTTATAAGGACAGGCTGAGAGAGTTGGGGCTGTTCAGCCTGGAGAAGAGGAGGCTCCGGGGAGACCTGATAGCGGTCTCCCAGTGCCTAAAGGGGGCTACAGGAAAGATGGGGAGAGACGGTTCAGCAGGGCCTCTTGTAACAGGATGAGGGGTAATGGTTTCAAAATAGAGGGAGGTAGATTCAGATTGGATATTAGGAAAAAAAAAAATATACTGAGGGTGGTGGAGCACTGGAACAGGTTGCCCAGAGAGGTGGTGGATGTCCCATCCCTGGAAACATTCAAGGCCAGGTTGGGCAGGGCTCTGAGCAACCTGATCTGGTTGAAGATGTCCCTCCTCCTGGCAGGGGGGTTGGACTAGATGAGATTTGAAGGTCCCTTCCAACCCAAACAATTCTATGATTCTAAATACGGTTGGTTTTAGGAAGCCCTAGAGTTGACACTTGCAAGAGAGTTCAAGGGCACAACAATGAGCTGTTACTACTTCAGAAGAAGAAATGAAGACAATGTGTGGCCACTGCTGGGTTTAGTAAGAGGAGGAATAGATAGGTTTGAGGTACTCTGGGCCTTTGTCTTCTCCAGCAAGGTCTCAGTTCCCTGTGACTAAAAGGCAGAGCCCAGCCAGAACACAGCAGTGGATGGAGAAAAAGTCAGAGCTTATTTAGGTAAGGTCAAGCCTTAAGAGTCCATTGCACCAGATGGGATGAATCCGACGACGTTGAGAGACCAGGATGATGTCATAGCAAGGCTGCTCCGAGACATTTTGTGAGGTCATAATGTCTGGAGAAAGCAAAAAGCAAATCTTGCATCCATCATCTGAAAAGACCCAAGGACTGAGCAGGGGAATTACAGGCTGCAGTGCCAGAGGCCAGGAGCTGTGTGGCTGGGCAACAGCTCTGTGGGAAAAGGCTGTGGTGGTCCTTCAGTTTCATGAGGCAAAACATGACCCAGCAGAGAAGGTGGCCAACAACATCTAGGGCTGCATGAGGAGCACCACAGCCAGAAGAAGTGATTATCTCCTTCTGCTCAGCACTTTTTACACTACATCCAAAATAGTTCAGGTTTAGACGCTGTGCAATGGTGATGAGACCTTGCTGTGAGGAGGAGGGTGGCTTAGAGACCTCCTGAGCTGCCTTGCAGCACGAGTGATGGTGCATTTCCTTTCACCACAGGGCTTCCCTTGACCATGCTAGAGAAAGCACTCTGGTTCCTCATGACCATGGAAGTGAGCAAACATGACTTTGGCCAGATCATCTTTCTTGTCTTCTGCAAGTCACCGCTGTTCACATGCACAGCTGCTTGGCAGGTACTTCCAGACCTTCTTGATCATGCCCTTTGCTTCATCTGCTGTTCCCTTTTCCCCTCTTTTCCCCCACCAGAGATCTTCCCTTTGATCATCCTTAGCTCTTCCCACACAAACAGCCCTCCTTTGTTTGCTCTTTCCACACTGGTCTTGGCTTTGCTTGCTTTGTAGCTCTTTTTGAGGTGGTCAGTGTGGATAATTCTATATTTGAAAGCAATTTCATTGAATTAATACCTTATTTTAGTACTTGTAGTGCCCTGCAGCCCATGCTGTTTTCTTGTGAGAGACACCAAAATCAGGGTGAGCCAGCTGCCTGCAAGATTAACAGCTGTCACAATGGAGCATCAGTCTGGGAGAGCCCTGAGAATCTCTGGGATTCAGCCAACAGAAACACCTGAAGTTCACAAGGAGAAGCAACAAGTCCTGCACTGAGGGGAAAGAATAACCTTGTACCTCAGGGCAGGCTAGGACCTGGCTGGCTGAGCAGGGACCCTAAGGAGGAGGGCCTGGGCCCAGGGAAGGATGCCAAGTGAGCCAGTAGAACATGCTGACCATAAGTGAGATCAGCTGGGTAGGCAGCTGCCTTAGGAACAATGTAGCACTCAGAAAAGGGGAGTTACCATCGCCCTTGACTCAGCACTGCTGTGGCCGCATTTGGACTGGTTGGTCCCTCTGTTGGGTTTCCTGCTCTAGACAAGGAACTGAAGAGTGCCCAGAAGAGGTCCTTCAAGATGGCGTCTTGTGTACATGGCTCTATGGGGATGCTGAGGCACTTGGGCTTTTGCCTGCTGAGACACAGGCTCAGAGCAGCATGATCAGAGGCTTCAGCTCCTTGAACAATGGACTGACAGTGGATGGATTTGTGTGTGTGTGTGTGTGTGTCCACCAAGAGGGAATTTGGACCAGCCCAAGGCTTTGTGTGTCAAGGCACAGCCAGGGACGGTGGAGAGAAACCAGTAGTGGTAGTGAGATACTCAGATGAGAACAAGAAGAAGAGGATTAGGTGTCCACAGCTTTCAAGGAAACAGGTGCAGGCATGGGGCAGCAGAGGACAGGCTGTGTTGGAGATTGTTGAGGGAGCTGGCAATGCTGAATACCCTCATCAGAGCCAACATCTTTCTCCCCTGGGCCATGGCTGTTGTCTGTGCCACCTAGGAGAAACTTTATCATGACAGCACCAGGGCCTCATGGACTCCTCTTCCCCACTCAGGAGCAGGGAGGTGTCACAGCCTGTTCTTGCACTTGGCATTGCACATCATCCCCACATCACACTGCCCCAGAAAGAGTCTCAAGAAATGTGAGGGACAGGATCTCCCTTTCCCGTGCCTAGGGGTCAGGGCTTGGCCCTCTGGCTTGATATAACACACCCAGGTTTTCTCAGAATCTGCTCCACCTTTACATTGCTTTTCCCTGTCATTTCAGCTCTCACCAGCCCCAGGGAGGCTTTGTCAGTAATGTCCCTCAGTGGGACCCATTAAGGCTCCAAGAAACTTTGGAGTTTGCATCTGACTTTGACTTCTGGAGAGGTTTCCTCAACTTCCTCACCGTGTCTGAGGTCCATGGACTGGGCCCCAAACCCACCAGAGAGGTCATTAAAATCCTTGGGCTGGTCCTCTGCTGCTGAGCTGCTCCAGGCTCCTGGGACGCAGGGAGCTCACGGCAAGGAGGCAGAAGGGCAGAGAGACAGCTCTGCCCAGGAGCAGCTGCTCTGCCAAGCGCAGCAGGGCTGAGGGCACTGCTGCAGGCACTGAGTGGGGACAGGCAGGGCAGAGAGAGGTTAAAGGCGGCCTGGGCTGAGAGCTCACTGGAGGAGAAACCTTCACAGCCCTCTGCACGGTAAGTCTCTGGCTGCAGGGCATGGAAGCTGGTGTTCCTGGAGGGACATCCAAAAGCAGGAATATCCCAAAGCATATATGATCTTTCAGGAACATTCTCTTGTTTTTTTTCCAGAGCAGAGGAGGAGGAGATGCTCCAGAGCAGGGATTCCCTGCTGCACTGTCAGAGGGACAGGGCACGACGGCTGCCTTCTCCCAGGGACGGCTGCAGGGTGTGAATGTGTGTGTGCAGCCAGGGGTGTCCAGGGCTGTCCTTCAGAGCAGGGTCCCTGCGCCCCAGGGGCTGTGTGCTGGGGCAGGGACTCTGCCTCTGCCAGGCTCAGCACTCAGCCTGCCCGGGGAGCTCCCCACGGTGTTTGGGGAGAAGCTGTGGGTGGGAGGAGAGACCCCCATCAGGGCAGGGTCCTTCTGCTGTCCAGAGGGTGCTGCGCGGCTCAGAGCTTCTCACAGCTCCAGGTCACGCCCAGGACATGGGCAGAGGCAGCTTTTCAAGAAGCACAAGCAGGCAGGGGCTGCCTGGAAGGAAAGGTCCTTTCCAGGGTCTGTGCTCTCGGTTTCCTGCTGTGGCTGTGAGGGAACAGCAATGCAGCTGTTGGGTTTGGACAAGAGAAGGAGGCTCCTATACCGTTACACTGACAGATCAGCAGGTCTGCGAGGAACCTGATAAAGCTCCTTCATCCATTCCGTTGCCTACAGAAAGCTCAGTCATCTCTTCAGTGTTTTTCTGACCCACTCCTTAGGGCTGGCCAACAGAAAGATGGGCCTGGGCAGGGTCCTGCTGCCAGGAGGTTTCCTGATGACAGGGGTGAGCACACGGTGGGTGGGATGGGCTCTGTGAGTTGTAGCCTCTGCAGCCAGAGCTCCAGCACAGGAGACTCCCGAGTGCCCCTCAGTCCCTCCCTGGCCTTGCCGCGCTGGGCAGAAGTACTGGGGCATTTCTCCTTCTTTCTCCACCTGCCCCTGCTGCTGCTGCTGCCCTTGTTTTCGGGCTCTCTGGGGATGGGGGTTCAGCAGCAGCTCAGCCACTGACCCTGCAGGCCTTGCCGTGCAGATGTGTCCATGGGAGCAAGGTGCCCAAGCCCTCTTCTGGCCTGTGGGTCTCTGGGCAATGCAGTCCAGAGGGTGGGGATGAAGCTGGCTGTTTTTGGCAGACACCCCATCTTCAAGGGATCAGAAAGCTCACAGATCTTTACTGAGGGGAGTTTTACTGGGGAGGGGAGTTTTAAACTGGATTCCTCTGCTCTCAGCAGTATCCAATTTTCTTTTGAAGGGAACAGCTGGGTGTGATCGTCCTCCAGATTAAAGAGGTGCAAGCCCAGGGCAGCTGGGATCAAGTCTGATGGACTCACTCTGCACTAAGTGTCTGCCTGTTTGTAGCCCAGCTCTCAATGCAGCACTTGTAGCAGAACAGAAATTTCAAGGCTGTCTGCCTTCGAAAAGTAAAACAAACACAACCAACCCCCACAGCTCTGCTCTGCAGGCAGGTGAGTTGGGAGGGACAGTGCTGAAATGTCCTTGATTTCATGAGGGGATTTAAACAGAGATCACTCCTGGTTCCTACCTGCCTGTTGGTGCACAGCAGCACTGACTCCTCAGGAGCCCACAGCAGAATCCTCTGCTCCCCATGGCACCCTCAGCCAGCAGAACCCAGAGCTCAGCCAGGGAGCTGCACGAAGGTCTTTCTGGAAGGACAGAGGCTGGGGGAGTGGGAGGTTCTAGGGGAGATGGAAGAGGTTTTACTCAAGAGCTTTCTGTCCTAACACTTCACTGAACTTTTCTCCTTGGACAGCACCCAGTGCCCAAAGGAAGGAAATGTCCAACAGCAGCTCCATCACTGAGTTCCTCCTCCTGGCATTTGCAGACACACGGGAGCTGCAGCTCTTGCACTTCTGGCTCTTCCTGGGCATCTACCTGGCTGCCCTCCTGGGCAACGGCCTCATCATCACTGCCATAGCCTGCGACCACCGCCTCCACACCCCCATGTACTTCTTCCTCCTCAACCTCTCCCTCCTCGACCTCGGCTGCATCTCCACCACTCTCCCCAAAGCCATGGCCAATTCCCTGTGGGACACCAGGGCCATTTCCTACATGGGATGTGTTGCACAAGTCTTTCTCTTTGTTTTTTTGGCCGCGGCAGAGTTTTATGTTCTCACTGTCATGGCCTATGACCGCTATGCTGCCATCTGCAGACCCCTGCACTACGGGACCCTCCTGGGCAGCAGAGCTTGTGTCCACATGGCAGCAGCTGCCTGGGGCAGTGGGTTTCTCCATGCTGTGCTGCACACTGCCAATACATTTTCACTGCCACTCTGCCAGGGCAATGCTGTGGACCAGTTCTTCTGTGAAATCCCCCAGATCCTCAAGCTCTCCTGCTCAGACTCCTACCACAGTGAAGCTGGGCTTCTTGTGGTTAGTGTCTGTGTTGCATTTGTCTGTTTTGTGTTCATTGTTGTGTCCTATGTGCAGATCTTCAGGGCTGTGCTGAGGATCCCCTCTGAGCAGGGACAGCACAAAGCGTTTTCCACGTGCCTCCCTCACCTGGCTGTGGTCTCCCTGTTTGTCAGCGCTGGCATATTTGCCTATGTGAAGCCTCCTTCCATTTCTTCCCCATCTCTGGACCTGACAGTGACTGTTCTGTACTCATTGGTGCCTCCAGCAGTGAATCCGCTCATCTACAGCATGAGGAACCAGGAGCTCATGGATGCCTATGGAAACTGGCTCAATGGACACGGTTTCACTCACAGTAGCCTACCTCCCCTTCTCTGCATGTTTCTAATAGCTTATCTTAACCCAGGAGTTTTGTTTTTTTTTTTCCTCCATGATAATTCTAGTTTTATATCATTTTCTAGGCTCATTCTACATCTTTTGAGGCTTGATCCTGTTGTGTCTGAGCCTTGCACCACACTGTGTCAGGTGTGACCTGTCCAGTATCAGCTCTTCAATAAAATGATGTTTTCTGGGTGCAGTGACGGAAGGCTGGGTACTTCCTCCAAAGTGGCTGCCAAAAAAAATTAACAAGGAATGGTTCTTTTAAAGAATCTTTACTCTTTGTGTTCTCCTGGTGTTTGGGGATATGCTCACAGTAAAACTGGGTTCCATTGGACCAAAAATTCTGGTTTTTAAAAGCTCCTTCTTGGAGTCCAGTGGCAGTCGAGATGGTGCACGAGCTCCCTATTACCTCCTCAGGCTGCATCATGTATGACTGGTCTGATGGCATCTCAGATCTCTCTGGAAATTCATTTGGAGAGGTCAGGAGAGGTGCCTAAAAAGTGAAGCATTGAATTGCTGAACCCACAAACAGAGACTCTGCAGTGCCATGGGAGTCAGTGGGCACCCAGTGGGTAGAAGGAGGTGAGACTGGAGAGATGTGGGTGCTGCCTGAGGAGCCCCAGGGCCAGGACTCTTGTGCTGTCCTGGGTTGTGGGGCTAGTGGGGGCGGAGAAGAGGGCAAATGCAGCTGGGATTGAGGATCACTTACAATATGACCACAGGACACCCTGAGAGTGACTGGCCTCTGTTTCCTTCTGTCATTATTGCAAGCACCAGCCCTGGGGCCAACGGGGAGGCTGAGACCTCTCTGTGTCCTCCAGCAGCTGCTGTGCCCTTCAGAGGGGCTGGGGCTGCAGTGTGAGTGCCCAGAGCTCTGCAGCACCCTGGGGTGGGCAGTGCTGTGGGACCAGTCCACACTGGGCTGGGCTGGGCTGGGCTGTGCTGGACTAGAGAGAGAGCGGGGAGGTGGGAGATGGGAGGGGCTGGACTTGAAAGAGACTGTGAGAGGAACATTCCAGCGTAGAGCCAAGCTGTGTGAGTGTGCGAGGTGCAGCACACAGCAGGTTTCTCACTGTGCAGAACCAGGTGACCCAGTGAAGGACGCAAGGCACCACGGGCACAGAAGAGAGTGACTCGGTCTGTGCCAAGTTCCCTTGACACACCAAGGAAGCTGTCTCAGGAAAATTGTCCCAGACCAGTCCCACACATCGGCCGTTTCCATCTCTGCCCATACACCACAGGCCTGAGAAGGGACCTTTGCTGTACGGTCACCTCCTTCCTCCTTCAGAGCTCAGTGATACCCGACTCGATCACAACTATTAATAAAAAGGAAACCAGTTTCCTACTGACACTCATTACACACCAAGTCCCACAGCTCTTGCCACTGCTGGTCTCTCATCTATGCTTGTTCTCAGACAGCTGCAGCTACGTCAGGTGCTGGGTTATTAAATATTGAAAATCTCCATTGATGGAGATCCCACCAACTGGCCTGGGTCCTTGCTCCAGTGTTTGGCTCTGAGAGATTTCTCAAAAATCCAGCCCTCTCAGCCTGTCCATGTCCATAATGTGCTCCAGGCCCCAAGCATCCTTCTGGCCTCTGCAGGACTCGCTCCAGTCTGTCAGGGTCTTTCCTGTGCTGGTGAGCCCCACACTGGACACAGCAGTCCTGATGTGGTCCTGTGGTGGGTTAACCTTGGCCAGCAGCCAGACACCCACCCAGCTGCCCATACCCTGCCCTGACTCAACAGGGAAAAAGCAAAAACTTAACAAGAAAACTCCTTGGTCAAGATAAGGAAAAGGAAATCACTTTACCAATTACTGTCACTGGCAAAGAAGGGTTGACTTGGAGAAGATCAATTTAATTTATTGCTAATTAAAAAAAGAAAGATTTGGACAGTAAGAACCCATAACAAAGATATTAAAAGTGATCTCCCCAGCCCACTCCCTTTTCCCAGGCTCAAATTGCTTCTTTATGCCCAAATCTTCTATCCACTCAACCCCAAGGCAAGCCCTGGGGGGATGGTGAATGAGGCGTTAGAGACAGTACAGGATGCCTCTAACACTCCTTGTTCCTCACACTTTCCCCCCACTCCACTGTGGATCCCTTCCTCAGCACCCCACTGCATTTGCAATAAAGACCAAGTTTTGCTCCTTTATTTCTGTTGTACTTTTCTCACTTATTCTCACAGAATCACTGAAACGTTATGGTTGGAAGGGAGCTCTGGAGATCCTCTTGTCCATCTTCCAAGCTCTAGAATGGTCGGCTACAGCACCTTGCCTTGGTGGATTTAGAATATCTCCACCACCTCTCTGGGGAACTTTTTCCAGTGTTTGACCATCCTCAAAATCAAAAAGTATTTTCTTGGGTACAGCTGGAATTTTATGTGTTTTAGTTGTGTCCATCACCACTTGTCTTGTCACAGCTAACTACTGAATAGACTTTGGCAGAGGAGGGTGCCCTTGGTCATCTAAGGGCATTTCAGATATATGGAGCTCCTCTCCGGGACAGGAAACAGGTCAGCTGAGAGCTTCTGTGTGAGTCAGAGTAGAAGCCACAAAGGATGCCACTGTGGTAAGAGTCCAATTTGGTTTGACTCCAGCCAGCATCTAAATGCCCAAAGAGCCACCTGTGCACTCCCTCTTTTCATCCCCAGAGAAACAGGGGATACAATCAGAAGTGCAAAAGGAAGAAAATTCATGAGTCAAAAGAAAGATTTAAAGAGGGAAGCAAACGTTTTCTGTGCAAGCAAAGAAAATAAGGAATTCATTCCATGCTTTCCATCGACAGGCAGACGTTCAGCTATTTCCAGAAAAGCAGGGCTTCATCACACGTGTCGATGACTTGAGATCACAGAGACCATGACCGTTTCTCTGTCTTTCCTTGAGGTTTTTGTGAAGCATGACATCGTATGGAATGGAATATCCCTTTGGTCATTTCGGGTCAGCTTTCCCAGCTGTGCCCTTGCAACTTCTTGCTGTGGGGGCAGCGTGTGAGAAAGAGGAAGCCTTTGTGCTCTGCAAGGGCTGTTCAGCAACAGCCAAAACGCTGCTGTGTTATCAGAGCTGGGTCGGTTACAGATCCAAAGCACAGCACCCTGTGCACTGCTGTGAGGGAATTAACGCCATCCCAGCCAGGTCCAGGACAGAGTTACAGGTCACAGAGTCAGGGTGAGGAGTGAACGATGCCTTTTAAATGACGTGAGGAGATCAGTGGATCACAGACCCTGGCTCTGATGGGGGACTCAGTCTCCCCAGCATTCACTGGCCAAGTGAGACAGCAGGATGCAAACAGTCCAGGAGGTTTCTTGTGGTGCTTCTGGAACATTTCTTAGCACAGCTGCTAAACCAGGCATCCAGTCTTCTGCTCCCCTGGACATGGTACTCCCAAAAGAGGAAGAGCTTGTGAGGGATGTGAACACCAGTGTCCACCTTGGCTGTAGTGACCATGAAATTGTTTTGTCCCAGATCCACAGGAACAGAGGGAAGGTGTCTGGGATTCAGCAAATAGAAAGCTCCTATAGTTTTACAAGGAGAAGTGGGCAGTCCTTTACTGGGGGCAAAATGACTCCATATCCGAGGGAAGACTGAGGCCTGAACAGCTGAGGAGGGACTCTGAGGAGAAGGGACTGGGCATTAAGAGAGATACCACGTGAGCCAGTGATGCATGCTCACTGTGAATCAGGGCAACGGCACATGGGGCTGCATGAGGGGGACTGTGGGCACCCAAACAGGGAGTTATCATCCACTTTCACCCAGCATTGCTGTGACCACACCTGGACTAGCGTATCTGTGTGTGGGGCTCACTGTTCTGAAGGAATGAGGAGGAACTGGAGAGGGTGCAGAGGAGATCTGCCAGGATGAGGTTTGGGGCCTTTGTGGAGAGGCTGAGAAACCTGGGCTTCTTTAGCCTGGTGAAGTGGAGGCCAAGGGCTCCACAGCAGCAGCCTGCCATTGCTTGAAGGATGGTTTCAGAGATTGTGAAGCTTTTCTTGGTAGTGGGAAGAGAAGGAAGCTTCCAGAAAGTGCAGCTTAAAAGGTTCAGATTGCAGGGGAGGAATAAGAAATCTCCATCAAAGGGTAGCGTTGTGGTGCAGGAGGTCACCCAGAGGGAATCTGGATCAGCCCATGGCTTTGCATTTCAAGGAATGGCCAATGAGAATGGAGACATCAGTGAAGATATAGAAATGCTGAGGTGAGAGCTTGGTAGGAAAGCAAGATGGATGTCAACATCCTGAAGGGAAAAAGGTGCATGAAGGGGACAGTATGGGGAAACCTGCAGTACAGATGACCAAGAGCTCTGGCAAGGCTGAAAGACCAAGCTCTTTGTCCCCTTGAATACGGCAGTTGCCTCTGCCGCTGAGGCCTACTAGGATGAACCTAATTTTGAGGTTCTGGACTTTGTTTCCTCCTCATCCCTTCTTGGTGAAGCCAGGATGTGCTGTACAGTTTTCCTACACTGGGCATTGCTCACCCTCACACCCCACTGCCCCCAGGAGTCACATGTGAGGGACAAGATCAGCCTTCCTAGGGCCTGGGGGTCATGGTTTGGCCCCTCAGCTTCATGAAACAAACCAAGGGTCTTCTCAGCATTACAGCCACCTGCACAGTGCCTTTGCCTACCTGCAGTCACAGCCTCCAATTATCTGCTCTAACGAGCCCATGGGGAGGCTTTGTCAGTAATGACCCTCAGTGGGGCCCATTAATGCTTCAAGGTACTTTGAGTTTTTCTCCTGACTTCAACATCTTGCGCGATTTGTTCAGTCTCCTCTGAGTATCTGAGGAGATACTGTGGGGCTCATTCAAACACAGAAAGTTCTAACGAGCCATGTATCTTCCTGTAATTTTCTTCAAGTCTTCAAGACAGCTAATTGGAGAGGTTTCATAGTGTAGTTAAAGAGGAAGATGTCCTAGTGCACCTAATAAAAATGTTCTTGACTTCAAAGGATTTTTTTTTGTTACTTTTCAGTTGAAAGAAGAGGTGATAGCAGCAATCTCCAATTGATATTGGTCCAGAGTGTCTCCTCAGGAGGTCTGGACAGGTAGGAATAGCAGTCCCTTGAAGTTCAACACCGTATGGACAACCTTCCTCCTCACCTCCCTTACCCCACCATTTCTCTCGTTGGCCACCTGGGACTTGCATCACTTTTCCTGAAATCAGACTTCTCCACTGAAGTCTGCAGCTGGATGTTACAGCTCCTTTGCACCATCTCCCACCTGCTCTCCTTAGAGAGCTGGCTGCACACAGGCACAGCAGGATTTGTCCTCTTTGCAAGCAAAGAAGAGGGAAGCCAGATAAAGCTTCATAAAGAGTGAAACACACTCCTCAAGCACATGCTAAGGACGGGATATCTGTAATGAGGCTGCCTTTCTGCAAGGGATCTCTTATGAGAAATATTCGAGACAGGGAGATACAGAAAGGCAGATGTAAACACAGTGACAGAGCTGGCTAAAGAGACAGCTAGGCCACTGACAGTCAGGTGAGATTTAACTCCCTGAAGCTCAGAGCAGCAGCACAGGTGGCGCTGTCTGAATGACAAGGAGTAAGGGGAGGAGAAAACTGGACAGGAATGAAAAGGGCCTTGGGCTGGACACTACTGAAAAGATGACTTCAGAAATGGTAAATGTATCAGGAAAGGTGACAATATATGAAAGATGAGAGAAATTAAATGCAATGTACAAAAGGCAGAATGGTGGTAATGAAATGACAGAAGATGGATATTTCTGTGGAATATCCCTTTTGAAAGGTCATGGCATTGGCAGAGGTGTTTTGTGAGTGAGGACAAGCAAAGGTTGCATCTTTCTCTGAAAGAAGCCAAAAGTGCAGCCCAGGGAACCACAGGCTGTACAAGCTCACAGTGGTGAGCAGTGAGCCACTGATACCTCTTGGGTGATATTTCTGGGCACCTAGGAGAGAAAAATGTGTCCAAATGCAGTCAGCATGGACTTTCCAAGGGTAAAGCATGCCTCACCAATCTGAGTGCCTTCATGATGAAGTAACGACATTTGTGCATGAGGGGAGAACACTGGACCTTAACGCCAGCAAGATTTTTGACATGGTCTCCTTCAATATAAGGATAAGGAATAGGATAAGGAACTGCCTGGATGGCCGCACTCAGAGAGTGGTGGTCAATGGCTCAATGCCCAGGTGGAGACAGGTGACAAGCAGCATTCCTCAAGAGTCAGTGTTGCATCCAGCCCTGTTTAACATTTTTGTCAGCGTCATGGACAGTGGGATAGAGTGCACCCTCAACAAGTTCATGGACGACACCAAGCTGTGTGGTGCCACACTGGAGGGGAGGGAATCCATACAGAGGAACCTTGACAGGCTTCAGAGGTGGTCCCTTGCCAACCTCATGAAGTTCAACCAGGCCAAGCGCAAGTTCCTGCACATGGGTCATGACGATCCCAGGCATGTAATATCTAGGCTAGGTGGAGAATGGATTGAAAGCAACCCTGAGGAGAAGGACTTGGGAGTGCTGGTGGATGAGAAGCTCAATATGAGCCGACAATGCGCCCTTGCAGCCCAGAAAGCCATCCACATCCTGGGCTGCATCAAAAGGAGTGTCGCCTGCAAGTTGAGGGACGTGATTCTGCGCCTCTACACCACGCTCATGAGACCCCACCTTCCGGACTGTGTCCAGTTCTGGAGCCCCCAACACAAGAAGGACATGGGTCTGTTGTAAAAAGTGCAGAAGAGGGCCACGAAGATGATCAGAAGGCTGGAGCACCTCTCCTATGAGGACAGGCTGAGAGAGTTGGGGCTGTTCAGCCTGAAGTAGAGAAGGCTCCAGGGACACCTCAGAATGGCCTTCCAATAACTAAAGTGGGCCTAAAGGAAAGACGGGGAGTAACTATGCAGCAGGGCCTGTTGCAATACGACAAGGGGTAATGCTGTTAAAATAGAGGGAGGTAGATTCAGATTAGATATTAGGAAAAATTTTTTACAATGAGGGTGGTAGAGCACTCAAACAGGTTGCCCAGAGAGGTAGGGGATGCCCCATCCCTGGAAACGTTCCAGGCCAGGTTGGACGGGGCTCTGCGCAACCTGATCTGGTTGGAGATATCTCTGCTCCTTTAGGGGGTTGGACTAGATGACCTTTGAAGGTCCTTTCAATCTAACCATTCTGTGATGCTATGATTCAATGATATTCTTGTATCCAAGTGAGGACATTACAGTCTGGAAGGGCAGACGAACAGATGGATAAAACAGCAGTTGGATGATCAGGCTGAGGGAGCAATGCTGATGGGGTCATACCCTACCTGGAGGCCACTGGGACATAGTGGGGCATTTTAGAGCAGCATAGGAAACTCTCCTGGGCCCTGTGCAATTTAAGACCTGTATCCATGACCCAGAGGAGGCAACTGTCACCGTGTTTAGCAAGAACAAAGGGCGGGTTCTGTACCTGGGATGAAATAGTGCAAGGCACAAGAATAGACTGGGAGAGGAGTGTCTGGGCACGAGCCCTGCAGAAAGGGATCTGGGGGTGCTGGTAGACAGCAGGCTCAATGTGAGTCAGCAGGGTGCCCTGGCAGCCAAGAGGGGAAACTGCATCCTGGGGTGCAGGAAACACATGATGGCCAGCCATTCTGAAGAGAGGACTATCGCGCTGTATTCAGCATTGGTGCCACCTCACCTTGAGTACTGCGTGCAGGGCTGGGCCCCATAATATAAGAAGGATGTGAAGGTCTTTGGATGTGTTCAGAGGAGCTGTTGTGGTTTTGTTTAGTGAGGGGGGCCGAAGGTGGCAGCTTCTGTAGGAAACTGCTAGAAGTTGCTCCCCTTTGTTCAGTGGACTCGGCCAGGCCTAGGGCGGACCCACTGCTGGACAAGGCCAAGCCAATTGGTAGCAGAATGTCCTGTGATAACGCCTCTGTGATAATGTATTTAAGAAGGGGAAAACAGAAAAAAAAGAGAGAGAAGAGAAGATGTGAAGAAGCTGAGTGGGGGCAGAGGCGCAGAGGGGGAGGCGCAGGCCTCATGGGCCTTGCAGGCCTTGCCTTGGGCCTTGCCTGGCCTCTTGCCAGGTGGCTGATTGGGCCCAACTTGGCCCGGCCTGGCTGCAAGAAGCAGAGAGGAGATGAAATGGATGATGTGAAGAGATTCTGAGAGGCATCTGCCAGCCCGTTGTGAAGAACTTTTCTTGTGAGAGGAACGGCTGCAGATGCCAAGGTCAGTGAAGAAGGAGGGGGAGCTCCTGGCCAAGATTCCCCTGCAGCCTGTGGTGACGACCATGGTGGAGCAGGTTGCCCCCTGCAGCCCATGGAGGTCCATGGAGGGGCAGAGATCCCCTGCAGCCCGGGGAGGACCCCATGCCGGAGCAGGTGGAGGCCTGAAGGAGGCTGTGGCCCGTGGAGGGCCCGCTGGAGCAGCTGTTCTAGAGGGACTGCACCCCGTGGAAGAGATGACCCACGCTGGAGCAGTTTCACAAAGGACTGTAGTGTATGGGTGGGACCCCACAACGGAGCAGGGGAGGAATGTGAGAAGTTCTTCCCCTGACCATGAAGCGGTGGCATAAAACGACGTGTGATGAACTGACTGCAACCCCCATTCCCTTTTCCCCGCCCCCTGCCGCTCCGGGGCGGGAGGGGGAGGTAGTAGAGATAATGTTAAACTTGGGAAGAGGGAGGAGTGGAGGAGTTCTCTGTCTCATTATCCTGCTGCTTTTAGTAATAAATGAATAGTTTTTTCCAAGTCGAGTCTGTTTTGCCCGTAGTGGTAACTTTAAGGATTTATCCCTGTCCTGATCTCAAACCTCGAGCTGTTTTTCCTTATGTTATCTCTCCCTATTCTCTGGGAGGGTGGGGGGAGTGAGAGAGAGACTGCGTAGTCTGGTCCCGATTGGGGCTGAACTACGACAGGAGGTCAACAAAAATGGTGAAAGGGCTGGAAGCTGTGTCCTATGAAGAGTGGCTGAGGACTCTGTGCTTGTCTAGTTTGGAGAAAAAGAGGCTGAGGAGCAACTTCATTGCTGTCTACTGCTTCCTGAGGAGGGGGAGTGGAAAGGGAAGTGCTGAGCTCTTGTCACATTAACCTGTGATAGGCTGTGTAGGAATGGTTCAAAGCTGTGTCAGGGAGGTACAAAGATGAAATTAGCAAGCATTTCTTTAACGAGAGGCTAGTCACACACTGGAACAGGCCTCCTAGAGTGGTGGCAGATACCACAAGCCCATCAGTGTTTCAGAGGCATTTGGACAATGCCCTTGATAACATGCTTGATCTCTTCGTCAGCCCTGAACTGGTCAGGCATTTTGATTGTTGTAGGTCCCTTCCAATTGAAGTAGTCTAATTTAACCTAACCTAATCTCATTTTATCTATACTGTCATATTCTATTCTATTCTATATATGTACAGGGAGGATTCCTCCAGCAGCTGGACCCAGGCACTCAGTCACCTCAGCAGCTGCCTCTGGATACCAGCCTCCCCAGACACAGGCATCTGGAAATACAAGCCCCCAAGGATGTAGCCCCATTCCAGATCCTGATACAGACCTCCTGAGTCACACACACACACAATCTTAATTTCACACACTGCAGACTCTCAGTTGCTGGCACTGATAACATACCAGTGATCCCCTGGTCCTGCTCCAGTTGCTGCACTCACACCCCTGTGCTCACACGTTCACCCAGAAGAGAGATTCCCTCTCAAAGGAAAGTATTATAAATTAAGTTTAATGAGAAGACAGGACAAATTGCACTGGTCAGCATCCTCCCATAAACATCCCATAACAAGTCCTCTCCAATCCAGAAATGCTCTTCCTCTGCATCCCATGGCGTGTCCTACACTCCCAGGGAACAAGGCCCTCAGTCCAAATGGTGATCCAGAGAGCTGCTCTCAGAGGCTCATCCCAACGGCTTTCCCACCTGGACCATGGGGCTGATGGCTCTGCCTGGAGGGAGCTGGGACAAGATGTTCATTCCTCAGGAGCCTGTAATTTGGGTTCCCACCTGCCACTGTGCCTCTGTGCTCCTCTTGGTTTGTGGAGATGGGCCCTTGATGTGCTGGTGGCTCTCCTGTGATGTGCCTGGGAGCAGCCAGGGCAGGGCATTAACTGAGTTACTCCTCCTGTCACTGTTTGTGCCTTCTTTTTGTGTGCAGATGAGCTTCTTATCACTTAACCCTACACAATCCAGCAAGAACATCTATCACCTGAGGCATCTGTGTTTGAAGGTTACACACATCTGCACTGGTATTATTCAACACGTGACAGCAGCTCATTGGGATTGCTGTCCAGAAATGCACCACGATCAGGGGAAAAGCTGTGGTGTCGCACAGGCAATGGCTTCCTTCAGGGCCAGTCTCACAGCCTGGTTTCTAAGACTGTAGATGAAGGGGTTTAAGAATGGATACAAGACAGTGTTCAGCAAAGCTACCACTGTGTTTGTCTCCAAGGAAACATCTTTGGAAGGACGCACGTAGAGAGCAATGCAGCTCCCATATGCAATGGCCAAGGTGGTGAGATGGGAAGAACATGTCGTAAAAGCTTTCTTCCTCCCAGAGGCTGCTGGCAGGTGTAGAACAGAGAAAAGGATGCCCGAGTAAAATGCCAGAGTTAAACATAAGGAACCCAGTATGACAAATGATATTAAAACAGAGTCTGTTTTCCAAAGCAGGCTGGTGTCAGAGCAGGACAATTTGAATAAGGGGGAGTTGTCACAAAAGAAATGGTGGATCTTGTTTGAGCCACAGAAAGTCAGCTTGGAGGGGAGGGCCAGCCGGTAACTAAAGAGTGTGATGCCTAAGACCCAAGCAGCAAGAACCAGGCGGATGCAGAGCTGAGGCTTCATGATGGCAGCGTAACGCAAAGGCTGGCAGATGGCAACATAGCGGTCAAAGGACATGACAACAAGTAGGACAAACTCTGTACAGCCCAGGACAAAATAGAAATAGGACTGGGCAAAGCAGCCGCTTAGTGAGATTGTTCTCCTGCCAGAACCCAGGATGAGCAACAATTTGACACTTGTGGAGGACGTAAACCAGATTTCCAAGAAGGAGAGATTGCTGATGAAAAAGTACATGGGGGTTTGCAGGCGGGGATCCACACACACGAGGAAAATGATGGTTGCGTTCCCCGTCACTGTTGTCAGGTATATGAGCAGAAGGAGCAGAGACAGAAACAGTTGCAGTCTTTGATCAAGCCCTGAGAAACCCTCCAGGATGAACTCGGTAACTGCAGTTCCGTTTTCTGGTCCCGTGCTGAATTTCAGTTCATCCTGCCGGGACAGGAACATGGCAATGAACAAGCGTGGTGCTTTCACACTCTGGATGAAAAGTTCTGTCCTCCCTTTTCTGCTTCTTTCCCTTCCTGCTGTCGTCCTCTGTAACACAGGCAGAGACAGTCCTTCAAGCATTTTTCATTTCTTAATTTTCCTGGGTTACATTTTAGTTACGGTCCTCAGATAAGTTGTTCTTTCTACCTTTTTCAAACAGTCACAAAGGATTATTTCTCCAGAACAGAGGATTTAAAAGTGGCTGTTAACTATTTCACCCCATTCCTGGGAAATTCCAAATCCACTCAGACCTATCACACTTCACTCACATCTATCACAGTTACATGCAAAATTTTTCTATTGAAAAAATGTTAAACCATCAAATCAAATCTAAACATATATATGTCATGAAACCTGTTCCTTCTACATTTCAGTACTTGCCTTTTTGGACTTGTAATCTCGGAGAATCTCTTGATTTCAAAGTAAGTAAGATCAAGTATCTTTTTTTGAATCCCTGGCTTTCTTCCACAACTTCCTGCTCTCTGTTTCTTCAGGAAAGGGAGAGAGGGTGGAACAGGGACCAAGTACATCTTGCCTTCTTCAGTATTCTAAAGAATGACTGAAATGTGTTGTGGTTCCACTCTGTCCGTCACACAGTCTCATCTGCCCGCACCGAAATGCAGCAGTTTCCAAACACTTGCTCAGTGCTATTCCTGTGAAATGTCCTGACCCCAATGCAGAGCAAGAGAAGAGTGTCTGGCAGAGATCTGTAACCTTTCTTTTCCATGCCAGTTATAGGCTGGGAGGACCCAGCCTCTGGCGTTTTCTCTTGTCTCTACTGACTACAGAGGGAGCCTGGGGAAAACAAGTTCTCGCAGGCACCTGGAGGGAAGTAGGTGAAACTCACCAGTCAAGTCTCCAATCTCTGATTATTATTTGTTTTTAAATCCAAATACACATCTAGCAGAAGGAAGCACAAGAAAAATACAGACTGATGTTTTCCCTTAATCTTTAAATTTCTTTTTAGACAGAGGAAGGAGCAGATGACTCCAACACTGGGATGATTCAACATGCAAGAGGAGGAGAGGGAGGAGAGGAGATGGTGGGTTAGCAGCAGAGAAACAAAGCTTCACAGACTGTGTTGTCCCCTCAGGCTCTGTCCCAGGGCAGGATGGGTAGCACTTGCACAAGGAGTGAAATGGGAAGTTCAGTATCGGGCAGTGCTCCATGTTTGAGGTGACATTTCAGCCTGGGGCTCGGGCTGATCTTAGATCCCAAATGTCTGACTTGTTCTTTGTCTCTGCTCTGGCATAGGGCAATCTCTGCACTGGCTTCGTCTGGAAAATGTTCTGAGATTAAACCACTGGCTGACTGGAGCAAAATCTCAAGCTCAGCCACCCACAGCAGTGTGAGCGCAGTGAACCAGTGAATCAGAGGGGACAGTCCCCGTTTCCATTTTCTGGGTCCGTTCAAATGCTCAAAGGGTTGTATCTTCTCACTCTGTTGGGTGACACCTACATTACCTAAAATCATTCTTCTCCTGAATGCACTTTCCTAGAGAAATCTGCAGATTTGCAGACAGCTTATGATGAAGCAGCTTCTCCTAGGGCCCGGCATCGTCAAACCTGCAGCTAGCCTGTGCGACAGTGAGTGAAGAAATACAGGATGTGCAGGTGAAGGACATCCAGGTGAAGAAGGCCTTATTGTGGCTTTGCAGAGAGGTTACCCTCAGCATGGTGCATATCATGTCGGCACAAACCCCAGCAGCCAGTGTGAAGGAGCTCGGCAACACAACAGCAGCTGGTGCCCATGCGGGCTGCTCTCAGCAAGGGGATGATCCTGCAGAAGAATCATTGAATCTGTTCTGGTTTTGTTAGTGAGGGG
The DNA here is from genome assembly GCA_026413225.1 of Otis tarda. Lineage (NCBI taxonomy): Eukaryota > Metazoa > Chordata > Aves > Otidiformes > Otididae > Otis > Otis tarda. The sequence continues at coordinate 1,142,721 of CM048590.1, forward strand.
GGCCTAAGGTGGTAGCTTCTGTAGGAGACTGCTAGAAATTGCTCCCCTTTGTTTAGTGGACTCAGCCGGGCCTAGGGCGGACCTGCTGCTGGCCAAGGCCGAGCCAATTGGTAGCAGAACATCCCATGATAACGCCTCTGCGATAACGTATTTAAGTAGGGGAAAACAGAAAAAAAAAGAAGAGAAGATGTGAAGCAGCTGAGCGGGGGGCAGAGGGGGGGCGTGAGCCTCGTGGGCCTTGCAGGCTTCACCCTCTGGCCTCCTGCCGGGCAGCCGACTGGGCCCGACTCGGTCCGGCCTGGCTGCAAGAAGTGGAGAGGAGATGAGAAGTGAATAAGATGTAAAAAGGATCCTGAGACGCGTCTGCCAGCCTGTTGTGAGGAACGTCTGCAGACGCCAAGGTCAGTGAAGAAGGAGGGGGAGGAGTAATGCGGCTCCTGGCCAAGATTCCTCTGCAGCTCGTGGTGAAGACCATGGTGGAGCGGGTTGTCCCCCTGCAGCCCATGGAGGTCCATGGAGGGGCAGAGATCCACCTGCAGTCCGTGGAGGACCGCACGCCAGAGCAGGTGGAGGCCTGAAGGAGGTTGTGGCCCGTGGAGGGCCCGTGCTGGGGCAGCCGTTCTGGAGAGGCTGCACCCTGTGGAAGAGATGACCCACGCCGGAGCCGTTTCACGAAGGACTGTGGCCCATGGGAGGGACCCTACGATGGAGCAGAGGAGGAATGCGAGGAGTTCTTCCCCCGACAATGACACAGCGGCATAAAACAACGCGTGATGAACTGACCGCGACCCCCATTCCCTTTCCCCCCCGTGCCGCTCGGGAGCGGAGGTAGTATAGATAATGTTAAGCCCGGGAAGAGGGAGGGGTGGGGGGAGGTTATCTTGTTCCCTGTCTCATTCTCCTGCTAATTTTAGAAATAAATGAATGGTTTTCCCCAAGTGGAGTCTGTTTTGCCCGTAACGGTAACTTTAAGAATTTCTCCCTGTCCTTATCTCAAACCTCGAGCTGTTTTCCTTATATCATCTCCCCCTGTTCTCTTGGAGGGTGGGGGGAGCGAGAGAGAGACTGCGTAGTCTGGTCCCGATCGGGGCTGAACTACGACAGAATCACAGAATGGTTAGGGTTGGAAGGGACCTTCAAAGGTCATCTAGTCCAACCTCCCTGCAAGGAGCAGGGACATCCCTGACTAGATCAGGTTGCTCAGAGCCTCATCCAGCCTGGCCTTGAACGTTTCCAGTGATGGGGCTTCCACCACCTCTCTGGGCAACCTTTTCCAGTGTTCTACAACCCTCATTGTAAAAAATTTTTTCCTAATATCCAATCTAAATCTATCCCCCTCTATTTTTAAACCATTACCCATTGTCCTATTGCCACAGGCCGTACTGAACAGTCCCTCCCCATCTTTCCTGTAGGCCCACTTGAGGTACTGGAAGACCGCTATCAGGTCTCCTGGGAGCCTCCTCTTCTGCAGGCTGAACAGCCCCAACTCTCTCAGCCTGTCCTCATAGGAGAGGTGCTTCAGCCCTTTTATCATCTTTGTGGCCCTCCTCTGGACCTTCTCCAACTGGTCCATGTCCTTCTTGTGTTGGGGGCTCCAGAACTGGACACAGTACTCCAGGTGGGGTCTCACCAGGGCAGAGTAGAGGGGCAGAATCACCTCCCTCGACCTGCTGGCTACACTCCACTTGATGCAGCCCAGGATGAGGCTGGCCTTCTGGGCCGCAAGGGCGCATTGCCGGCTCATGTTGAGCTTCTCGTCAATACTTTTCTTCCAGGGCAAGACTGAGCTTGAATATAAAATTGTAATACACAGTCAATAAATGAAATGTGCTTGGATATGTCTGTGCTTCATATGTGTGGTCAAACTCTCATTCTTCCCTCTCTCCATAGCTTTCTTACAGCTTTGTCTCATTGTGCAACCACTTATCCCGTTCGCTGGTGAAAAAGGTCCTAATACAAGATGAAAGTTTGGTAGGTACATTTCTCAAAGGGAAGGAAGAGAAGGACCGATTTTACTGTGCAGTGATTTTTGCCATCCTTATATGAATGCACAACCCAACAAGATGGCAATGGTTTTGAGTGGGAAACCAGACTGGATCTTGGCATCCCTTGTGTGTCTTTAATGCTGCTGTAAGTTGTGTTATTGTGACAGAACTATTGGGCAAGGAGACCTGGTGATTCTATAAACCCTTTAGGTGCTAGCCACATTTATTCTGTAAAGGAGCAGCACGGAGGCTGCAGATTATGTTTGGATACCATGGCAGTGACCCTGCTGTCTGACTGAGAAATGAGCAGCGGTGGAGGCAGTCTGCGCTGCTGCTGTGGTGCCCAGCTGTGTGATGGAGGGTGGGGGACCCCTGCAGTGCGAATGAAACTCTGTGGGATTTCTATTTGCTCTACTTTTCTCAATAGATGATAGACTAATAATATTAGAACATCATATTTAGCAGCATGGTATCTCATTTATGCGACTAAAACATTGTGGACTTTCTATTTCAGAGAAACTGTGCAAGTGACAGTGAGGATCTTTCACAGAGAAAAGCCACTCATCAGAGGAGAAGCAGCATATCATAATGTAACGAGAATTCCCCGGGCAGGAGAGAGAGGAAACTTTCATCCTTGCCGAAAAAAGCAGCCCTGACAGCAGACCTTGGCTTCTTGTCTGAGTCCTTGGTATGATGCTTCTCACTTCTCGAACTACACCAAGAGCTGGATGATATTATTAAATACCTACTGAGCATTTTAGAAAATTTGGGATCTGGATTCCCAGGGAAATGCCACAGCACAAGCACCGATTGGAGTGCTGTCCTGGTTTTGGCTAGGATAGAGTTAATATTTACCTGAGCTGGGTGGAGAACTGAAGCTGGTAGCCCCTATGGCTGAGATAGTTAACTAATTAGCTAACAGCTGGGGTTAATTTACCCAAATTAGCCAAAGGGCTATTCCATCCCATCTGACATCATGCTCAGTATATAAGTGAGGAGGGTGCTAAAGGGAGCCTCCCTGCTACTTGGAAGAGACTGGGTGTGAGGATCTGTTGTGAGCTATTGTACTGTATTTGTGTTCCATCACTGTTTTGTTTTCTTCTGTCATTACTGTTAAATTTACTTTTTGTTTAATCTCAACCCACGTGTTTGGTTTTTTTTTTCTTCTGGTTTTCTTTTGTTTGCCGAATCTCCTCCTATTCTTGGGAGTGAGAGAGAGACTGCGTAGTCTGGTCCCGATCGGGGCTGAACTACGACAAGTGCTTTTGTATGTTGAACATTTCAGTGATATTTCAATCTACTTGTGATATCAGCTGCACTCGGAAGGTAGGGTTTCTACTGATATTCTTTTACTGCAGAATAATTCACATTCTGCACAATGATTAGGACTGTGTGCGTTATTATTTCAGTCAGGGAAATTGTTTTTGAGTCTTAAGGAAATTTTTTACTAGAATTTTTATATTTGTTGATAGCATAAGTATTTTATGACAGATATCTGACAGGTTTTGTTAGCTGTGTGCAGTACTCTGTTATTGCTGTCGTTGAAGAGAAAATCATAGTGTGTTACATATCATAACCTTGATTTCACGAACCCTGCAGTAAACAGTGCTGTACTGCAGCAAGGATTGTGCTTTGTCCATTGTCTTTGGCTGAAGACTAACACAGCTGCCATTTGTCAATCGTGAGTACAACTGATTCTGGCCACTGAGAGGATGAGATGGGCCAGGGAAATTTTGGGGTGAAAAAGAAAAAAAATTCTGTAGTGACTTACATGCACCCAAATGCAACGTTTCTACAGAATGACGTGTACAGGATGCTTCTCCAAAACAGGGCACTTTAAAACCCAAGGCATATGAAGAAATAGTCTTTATTAGACTTTGTAATTGTTTTAATTTATTGTTGACAAGTCGGAGATTCATTAACACTTATTTGTATAGGTGCTGCTTACATGTGACCCAAACTGCAGACATCTCTGTGTTATTCAGGGGGTTGTATCCAAAACTGAGGAAGTAAGCACTTTGATATTGATGTACCGTCTTTGTGTTAGGAAGTTGCATCTTTTAAAATGTAAGCAGTCTCTACACTGGGCACAGAGGCTCAGTCGCCGAGGCAACAGTTTCGGAGTCGGCACGATTCGCAGCAGCGCGGCACAGCGCAGCGCAACCAGGGGATTCCCGAAGCAGGGGAGCTCAGGGGGGAGCGGAGCGAGGCGCCAGGAGCCCACAGCTCGCGCGAGAGCGGCTGACGAGACGTGGGCGGAGCCAGGGGGCACCGGCGGTCCGCCCCCTCTCCCCGAATAAAGCAGGCCCTAGGGAGCGCCAGCGACCCGGAGCGCGGCGAACAGGACGGGCAAACAGGGCGTGGCACGTCAGGAAGGGCGTGGCACGGCAGTTTGCGCGGCAGTTTGCGCAGGAAGGGCACGGCAGCAAGGGCGCCGCCCCGGGGCACTTGGTGATTCACGGCTCTCACTTGGTGATTCACTTGGTGATCCATGGCTCTCAGGGCGACATGGTCAACACCCGCCTGAGAACAAAGGCTGCGCCTCCGGCCGGAAGGTCTGCATCGGCACCCCCTGCAGCGGTCGACGCCTCCGTGCAGACGGAGCAGCCGAGGGGGGAGGCTGCGGTGCAGACCTCGGGCTGCAGGCAGTGCCTGGACCCCGCTCCCGGGGCAGGCGGCAGCCCTGACTGCAGAAGGTGTGCCCAGGTGGAGCAGCTCCTGCGGCAGGTGGCTGAGCTGCAGGAGGCAGTCAGGAGGCTGTGGGACATCAGGGAGGCTGAGAGGGAGCTGGATGCCTGGTTCCAGGCGCAGTCTGCACCGGAACCGCAGCACCCAGTCAAACACACCCAATCAAACCCCCCCCCACCTACACACAACATATGCAGTCAGGCAGAAGATGCCAACCAATGGAAATCTGCAAGCACAAAACGCAACAGGAGGAAGAAAAAGCTTCCCCAGAAACCCGAGGTGCCCCTGCAGAACCGCTTTGCTGCTCTGCAGACCGAAGAAGTAAGACCCAGCACCTCGGGGGAGGCACTGGAGCCGTGCGAGGTAGCCCGACCGGCTCGCGTGATAACCAGTGCTTCCAAGAAAAAGAGGCGAGTGGTAGTAGTGGGTGACTCCCTCCTGAGGGGGACGGAGGCACCCATCTGCCGACCTGACCCGCTCTCTCGGGAGGTGTGCTGTCTCCCGGGGGCTCGTGTCAGGGATGTTGCCAAGAGAATACCTGGCCTCATACGGCCTACAGACTATTATCCGTTACTGGTGTTTCATGTGGGGGCCAGCGACACAGCTAGCAGCAGCCTAAGAAACATCAAAAGGGACTTCAGAGCCCTGGGCTCTACAGTCAAAGACTCTGGGGCTCAAGTGGTATTCTCCTCCATCCTCCCGGTCGAAGGGCAAGGGCCTGAAAGGGCCAGGCGTATCTGGCAAGTCAACTCATGGCTCAGGGAGTGGTGTTACAGCCAGGGCTTTGGGTATCTTGACCATGGGGCGTGCTTTGAGAAGCCCGGGCTGCTAGGGCAGGATGGCGTACACCTAAATGAGAAGGGGAAGAGTGTGCTTGGACGTAGGCTTGCCAGACTTGTCCGGAGGGCTTTAAACTAGTGTTGCTGGGGGAGGGGGAGCACAGTTCAGCCCACGGCTATCAGCATGGCGCCAGCACCAAGCGCCCAGAAGTCAGGGAGGGATCGCAGGTAGGTGCAAATAAACCTAATCTGCAATACAAAAGAACACCTGTCACTCCAGCCAGCAAGTCGGTTTTATCGAGGACCCTGCTGAAGTGTCTCTATACCAACGCACGCAGCATGGGGAATAAACAGGAAGAACTGGAGATGCGTGCGTGCGAGCAGGGCTACGACCTTGTTGGCATCACGGAGACGTGGTGGGACGGCTCTTACGACTGGAGCGTCAACATGGAGGGGTACAGGCTTTTTAGAAAAGACAGGCAGGGAAGACGAGGAGGGGGTGTCGCTCTCTATGTCAGCAACCGGCTGGAGTGCGTGGAGCTCCGCCTGGGGATGGGGGAGGAGCTGACAGAGAGCTTATGGGTCAAGATCAGAGGACAGGGACGGACGGGGGATGTTACGGTGGGGGTCTGCTACAGGCCACCTGGCCAGGAAGACAGAGCGGACGAGGCGCTCTGTAGGCAGATAGGAGCAGCCTCACAGCGGTCACAAGCCCTGGTCCTCATGGGGGACTTCAACCACCCTGACATCTGTTGGAGAGACAACACAGCAGGGCACAGGCAGTCCAGGAGGTTCCTGGAATGCGTGGACGATAACTTCCTCCTGCAGGCGATAGAAGAGCCGACAAGGAGGGGTGCCATGCTGGACCTTGTGCTCACCAACAGGGAGGGGCTGGTGGGGGCGTGAAACTGACGGACAGCCTTGGCTGCAGTGACCATGACGCGGTGGAATTCAAGATCCACGGAGCGGCGAGGAAACTGCACAGTAAGCTCTCTGCCCTAGATTTCAGGAAGGCGGACTTCGGCCTCTTCAGGAGCCTCATGGGCAAAGTGCCATGGGAGGCGGCCCTGGAGGGAAGAGGGGCCCAGGAAAGTTGGTCCATATTTAAGGAGCACCTCGTCCAAGCTCAGCAGAGGTGCATCCCGATGAAGAAGAAGTCGGGCAAAAAGGCCAGGAGGCCAGCGTGGATGAGCAAGGAGCTCCTGGACCAACTGAAAGTAAAGAAGGAAGCCTATAGAGGGTGGAAGCGGGGACAGGTAGCCTGGGAGGACTACCGAGTGGCTGTGCGAGCGGCCAGAGATAGGGTGAGGAAGGCTAAAGCCCTGATGGAATCGAATCTGGCCAGGGATATAAAAAGTAACAAGAAAAGCTTTTACAGGTATGTAGGGGACAAAAGAAAATCCAAGGAGAATGTAGGCCCCCTCCGGAAGGTAATGGGTGTCGTGGTTACCCGGGATGTGGAGAAGGCTGAGGTACTCAACGACTTTTTTGCCTCAGTCTTCACTGATAAGGGCTCTTGTCTCCCCACCCAAGCTGTGGAAGGCACAGGCAGGGACTGTGAGGATGAAGAACCGCCCACGGTGCTCGAAGAGCAGGTTCAGGACCATCTAAGGAACTTGAAGGTGCACAAGTCCATGGGGCCTGACGAGATCCATCCGCGCGTCCTGAAGGAACTGGCGGATGAAGTTGCCAAGCCACTGGCCATCATATTTGAGAAATCGTGGCGGTCTGGTGAGGTCCCCGATGACTGGAAGAGAGGGAACATAACCCCCATTTTTAAAAAGGGGAGTAAGGAAGACCCGGGCAACTCCAGGCCGGTCAGCCTCACCTCTGTGCCTGGCAAGGTCATGGAGCAGATTCTCCTGGAAACCATGCTAAGGCACATGGAGACCAAGGAGGTGGTTGGTGACAGCCAACATGGCTTCACCAAGGGCAGATCGTGCCTGACCAATTTGGTGGCCTTTTATGACGGGGTAACAGCATCGGTGGACAAGGGACGGGCAACGGATATCGTCTACCTGGACTTGTGCAAAGCTTTTGACACTGTCCCGCATGACATCCTTCTCTCTGAATCAGAGAGGCATGGGTTCGATGGGTGGACCACTCGGTGGATAAGGAGTTGGCTGGATGGCCGCACTCAGAGAGTGGTGGTCAACGGCTCAATGTCCAAGTGGAGACCAGTCACGAGTGGCGTCCCTCAGGGGTCCATGTTGGGCCCGGCCCTGTTCAACATCTTTGTCGGCGACATGGACAGTGGGATAGAGTGCACCCTCAGCAAGTTCGCCGATGACACCAAGCTGTGTGGTGCCGTCGACTCGCTGGAAGGGAGGGATGCCATCCAGAGGGACCTTGACAGGCTGGAGAGGTGGGCCCGTGCCAACCTCATGAAGTTCAACCAGGCCAAGTGCAAGGTCCTGCACCTGGGTCGTGGCAATCCCAGGCACAAATACAGGCTGGGCGGAGAATGGATGGAGAGCAGCCCTGAGGAGAAGGACTTGGGAGTGCTGGTAGACGAGAGGCTTAACATGAGCGGGCAATGCGCCCTTGCGGCCCAGAAGGCCAACCGCATCCTGGGCTGCATCAAGAGGAGCGTGGCCAGCAGGTCGAGGGAGGTGATTCTCCCCCTCTACTCTGCCCTGGTGAGACCCCACCTGGAGTACTGCGTCCAGTTCTGGAGCCCCTAATACAAGAAGGACATGGACCAGTTGGAAAGGGTCCATAGGAGGGCCACCAAGATGATCAGAGGGCTGGAGCACCTCTCCTATGAGGACAGGCTGAGAGAGTTGGGGCTGTTCAGCCTGGAGAAGAGGAGGCTCCGGGGAGACCTGATAGCGGTCTTCCAATACCTCAAGGGGGCCTACAGGAAAGATGGGGAGAAACTGTTCAGTAGGGCCTGTTGTGATAGGACAAGGGGTAATGGGTTTAAATTAGAAGGAGCTAGGTTTAGATTAGATATTAGAAAAAAACTTTTTACAATGAGAATTGTAGAGCACTGGAACAGGTTGCCCAGAGAGGTGGTGGATGCCCCATCCCTGGAAACGTTCAAGGCCAGGCTGGATGAGGCTCTGAGCAACCTGATCTAGTCAGGGATGTCCCTGCTCCTTGCAGGGAGGTTGGACTAGATGACCTTTGAAGGTCCCTTCCAACTCTAACCATTCTATGATTCTATGATTCTATGATTCTATGAATGGCGTACAAGATGGTGGGGCTGAGCACAGACAGAGATGCCATTCCCCAGCAGCTAAAGATGAGCCTGGAGCACATCCAAGAGTTCGTAAGGACAGAGCAGCGTGAGGGGTTGCAAATGGCCCTGCAGCAACTGAAAGAAGGTCAGAGAAGGCAGCAGAGAAGGAGGTCAGACACTTGTAAGCAGCTGCAAAGACACCTTAACCTCCAACAAGAGACTGAGAAACATGTGAGGGGGAATGACCAAAGTGAACTAAATATCCAAGAAGGACAAGGTGCTGAGGAAGTGGTACATGGGGGTGGGGCACTTGTGATGGATCCAAAGCACGGCAATGGTGATTGCATTCCCCATGACATCCAGCAGATAATCACCAGCAGCAGTGTGAAAAGGAAGATTTTAAATTCTTGAATGACTGTCAAGGCCTTTAGGGAAAATATTCTTGTTATGGTACGATTGTGAGGATCCATTTCAGTACCTAGTTGGTTGAAGGTGTGACAAGGGTAACTGATATACAACCTGGTGAAATTCACCTTGTTATCTTCCCTTCTCCTTCCCCTGGCAATCCCAGGCACAAATACAGGCTGGGAGGGGAATGCTTTGAGAGCAGCCCTGAGGAGAAGGACTTGGGAGTGCTGGTGGACGAGAAGCTCAACGTGAGCCGGCAATGCGCCCTTGCAGCCCAGAAGGCCAATCGCATCCTGGGCTGCATCAAGAGAAGTGTGGCCAGCAGGTCGAGGGAGGTGATTCTGCCCCTTTACTCTGCCCTGGTGAGACCCCACCTGGAGTACTGTGTCCAGTTCTGGAGCCCTCAACGCAAGTAGGACATGGACCAGTTGGAGAAGGTCCAGAGGAGGGCCACGAAGATGATAAAAGGGCTGGAGCACCTCTCTTATGAGGACAGGCTGAGAGAGTTGGGGCTGTTCAGCCTGGAGAAGAGGAGGCTCCCGGGAGACCTGATAGCGGCCTTCCAGTACCTCAAGGGGGCCTACAAGAAAGATGGGGAGAGGCTGTTCAGTAGGGCCTGTTGCGATAGGACATGGAGTAGTGGTTTTAAAATAGAGGGGGGTACATTTAGATCGGATATTAGAAAAAAAATTTTTACAATGAGGGATGTAGAACACTGGAACAGGTTGCTCAGAGAGGTGGTGGAGGCCCCATCTCTGGAAACGTTCAAGGCCAGGCTGGATGAGGCTCTGAGCAACCTGATCTAGTCAGGGATGTCCCTGCTCCTTGCAGGGGGGTAGGACTAGATGACCTTTGAAGGTCCCTTCCAACCCTAACTATTCTATGATTCAATGATTCTGTCTCAGCTTGTATAAAGGTATTCATGTGGTTTTTGGAAGTTAGAAGCAGTTCTTCCTCCTTCCAGGCAGAGCTCAGTTGTCTGACCAGGGACATAAAGTGCCCCTTGTAGAGGCCCCACTGTAGCTGAGGTGTTTGTCTGGGACTGGTCGCTGTCAGACAGGACAGGAGGTCTCCTACAGAAGACCAGGGTGCCTCGGACACTGATTGCATGGGTCAGGCAGAGGGTCCCAGGGCACCTGAACTGGCACCAGGCGCCTGTGTCACTGTACCTGAAGACATCTGTGTCCCTGTAGCTGCATCCCAGATCAGTTTTGGAAACGGCTTTTCCTTCTAAAAACAGAAAAAAGTCACAAAATCCCCCCAAAGACTAGTATGTTAAATCAAAATGAACAAAACCAAGGAGAATAAGAACACAAAGAATTTCATAAGATGAAAAGAATATTAAAATATTTCTTCACTTTAGATCTTTTTCTTTACTTCTTCTTTGTTTTCATATTTCTGTAAAATTTCCTGCACATTTCTGTCACAATCAGGCCTGCAGCATTAATTGATAGAATTTTGTTTCAGGCACAGAGCCCAGAGCTTCCCAAAATCTTCCTGTCCTTCTGTGGCCATGCCTCTCCTCACTCATGGCACAGAGTCACACCAAGGCATCGAGCTCTCTCAGCTGATGGGGGAAGCAGTTTCAGTGAAACACTCTAATTTTTGGATGACCGTTTCTGCACAAATCTCATCATAGCTGTGTTACAGTGACTTCTTAAAGGAGCCTGTAAGGCATCTGGTCATTCTGTCTTTTCATTCCCTGCAAGATTTCATCTCCCTGTGTGCTTCTGTAGATATAACAGGTATAAATACAGAGATATAAAAATACATATGTATATATATTTATAGACTTGTGTATAAAGACAGTTATTTTGTTCAGAGAAACTACTACATCTATATTGACACAATTAATATTTCTGCTTCTACCTCCTACTCCTTGCTTCCTTCTCTTCAATCTCATTGACTTTCTGAGGAACTCAGGGTGTACAAGACATCTGAGCATCACCTAGGTCAGCTAGATGGACATGAGGTTTCTCAGGGGTTCCCTCTCCATCTGGCATCATCCACAAACAGACCAGGTGTTTACACTGTTCCCTTGTTTGGGCCATCAATAAAGATATCAACCAGTGTTGCCCTAGGTGTTGGTCACTGATGGAGGCCACTAGTAACTGGCTGCACTGTGACTGCATGGCTCAGTTAAGTTTCCACCCACCTGTGATTCATTCACCCACTCCAGAGCTCAGCGGTTCGGATACAGAGAGACCAGGGGGCCTGTGTTAAAGGCCTTAGTAAAGCAAGGGCCCACTAATTCCCCTTGTGCACACAGCCATTCTTCTTCACGGAGAATGCAACCGGGCTGGTCAAGGGTGATTTTTATTTGCCCTTGCTGACTCTTCCCAATCTTGTCCATTTCAGGCCTGGAACCTTCTTCCAGGAGGATTTATTCCATCACCTTATCAGGGAATGAGGTGAGGCTGACTGGGCTGTAGTTCTCCAAATCCTCCTTCTGACTCTTCTTGAAGATGGGTGCAACATCTGCCTTTCTGCAGTCATCAACAGCCTTCCCAGAGGGCCCTGAAATTTCAAGGGCAGAAAAGCAGACCTCCCCGCTCGGGCAGGTAGTATAGACCCCTACTTAAATACGTTATCGCAGAGGCGTTATCACGGAACATTCTGCTACCAATTGGCTCGGCCTTGGCCAGCAGTGGGTCCGCCCTAGGCCCAGCCGAGTCCACTGAACAAAGGGGAGCAACTTCCAGCAGTTTCCTACAGAAGCTACCACCTTAGGCCCCCCTCACTAACAAAACCAGAACATCGTGCAAGGACACTGTCCAGCTTGCCCAGCACCCTTAGGTGTATCCTGTCTTTTTCCATGGATTTGTTTTCTTGGATGAGTTGTGTTCTGGTTTTGTTTAGTGAGGGGGCTACGGTGGCAGCTTCTATAAGAAGCTGCTAGAAGTTGCTCCCCTTTGTTCAGTGGACTCAGCCGGGCCTAGGGCGGACTCGCTGCTGGCCAAGGCCGAGCCAATTGGTAGGAGAATGTTCCGTGATAACGCGTCTGCGTTATAATATATTTAAAAATGGGAAAAACAGAAAAAAAGGAAAGATGTGAAGACGCTGAGTGTGGGCAGAGAGGGGGAGGTGCGAGCCCTGTGGGCTTTGAGGCCCTCACCCTCTGGCCTCCCACTGGGTGGCCATCTGGGCCTGACTTGGCCCGGCCCAGCTGCAAGAAGTGGAGAGGAGTTGAGATGTGAAGAGAAATTGAGAGGTGTCTGCCTGCCTGTTGTGAAGAATTTCTTGAGAGGAACGGCTGCAGACGCCAAGGTCAGTGCAGAAGGAGGGGCAGCAGTAATGCAGCTCCTGGCCAAGATTCCCCTGCAGCCTGTTGTGATGACCGCAGAGGAGCAGGTTGTCCCCCTGCAGCCCGTGGAGGCCCATGGAGGAGCAGGATCCACCTGCAGCCCATGCAGGCCACCGGAGGAGCAGATGCCCCTGCAGCCCATGGAGGCCCACGGAGGAACAGAGAACCCCCTGCAGCCCGTGGAGGACCCCACGCCGGAGCAGGCGGGTGCCTAAAGGCTGCTGTGGCCCATGGAGGACCCGCTGGGGCAGCTGTTCTGGAGGGACTGTACCCCGTGGAAGAGATGACCCACACTGGAGCAGTTTCATGAAGGACTGCAGCCCGTGGGAGGGACCCCACAAAGGAGCAGGGGAGGAATGTGAGGAGTTCTTCCCTTGTAGAGGAGGAAGGAGCAGCATAAAGTGACAAGTGATGAAGTGACCATAACCCCCATTCCCTCTTCCTCCCTGTGCTGCTTGGGCGGCGGGAAGGTGGTAGAGATAATGTTAAGCCCAGGAAGAGGGAGCTGTGGGGGGAAGTTACCTTGTTCTCTGTCTTCTCCTGCAATAAAAACAAATAATTTTCCCCAAGTCGAGTCTGTTTGGCCCGTAACGGTAACTTTAATGATTTTTTCCCTGTTCTTATCTCAAATCTCAAGCCTTTTTTCTTATATTCCATCTCCCTATTCCCTCGCAGGGTGGGGGAAGTGAGCAAGAGACTACATAGTCTGGTCCTGAGTGGGGCTAAACTACGACAGATGCTCACATGCAGGTGTCTGTTCTGTGCAGACGTGAACAGAGGCCAGAGCAATCCCACCTCCTGTGGGTTTGTGCTGTGCGTGAGAGGGAGCTGAGTCCCCTTCAAATGCTGGGAACAGAAATGAATGCTGAGATGCCTTTGTAGCCTCAGCTGAATCCCTTCTCTCAGCAGGGATAAAAGAGATCCCTGCCTGTCCCTGTCTGGGTGTCCTGTCCAATTGAAAAAAAAAAAAAGAAAAGTTATAACTTTATCTCTGAGAGGAGAAATTGCGCTTCTGGGAAAAAGTGTGTCTGCCCAAGTGAGGGAGGGACCATCAGTGATGGCTTCAGGCTGTTTCCCAGCAGGTTCCCCTGCAGCCCCAGGGACAGCTGGAGGGAGCCCCGAGGGGACAGAGAAAGTGCTGCCTTGGGCTGGGCCTCTGCTGCTGAGCTGGGCCGGGCTCCTGGCATGGAGGGAGCTGCTGGTAACAGGGCAGCGCTGCAGAGAGACAGCTCTGCCCAGGAGCAGCTCCTCTGCCAAGCGCAGCAGGGCTGAGGGCTCTGCCTGCAGGAGCTGAGGGGAGAGGAGCGAGGCAGAGAGAGGTGAGAGGCAGCCTGGGGTGGGAGGAGAGTTGAGAACTCAACAGGAGAGAAATCTTCACAGCCCTCTGCGTGGTAAGTACCTGCGTGAAGGTCAATGTGTCTGTAGCTTGTGGAAAGACTTCCAAAATCTGTCACATCCTACATTCAGGAGGACTTTCACAGTAGAGGAGCAGGATGTGTTCCACACCAGGGCTTTCCAGCTGCACTGCCAGAGGGAAAGGGCATGATGGCTGCCTTCTCCCAGGGACGGCTGCAGGGTGTGAATGTGTGTGTGCAGCCAGGGGTGCCCAGGGCTGTCCTTCAGAGCAGGGTCCCTGCGCCCCAGGGGCTGTGTGCTGGGGCAGGGACTCTGCCTCTGCCAGGCTCAGCACTCAGCCTGCCCGGGGAGCTCCCCACGGCGCTGGGGAAAGGAGCTGTGGGTGGGAGGAACAACTTCTGGCCGAGCAGGGTCCTTCTGCTGTCGAGAGGGTGCTGTGTGGGTCAGGGCTGCTCACAGCTCCATGTCACCACTGGGAAACTTCCAAGGGGATGTTTCAAGAGGAAGGTCAAGGCAGGGTTTGCTGTAGAGATAAAGAGATTTCCTGAGTCTCTGCTTTTGTTTTCTGACTCTGAGGGTAGGGGTCTTATGAGGGTGGGGAGGGAAAGAGAAATCAAAAAAGGAGCTGTCAAGCTTGGACAAGTCCTTGAGACTCCTGAGCTGTAACTGTGAGTGGTCAGTTGGTCTGCTAAGAGCCTCCTCAAGTGCCTTCAGCCACTCCTCTGCCCAGGGACAGCACCAGCATCACCCTTGCTGCTCCCAGCAGCGTTGTCCTGCCCTGGCCTTTGGAACCTCCAAACAGGAACAGGCACCCAGCCAGCGCCCTGCAAACAGGCAGGTGTGTGCAGGGCCAGGGTGAGTGCACAGAGGCTGGGATGGGGTCTGTGAGTGCTGACAGGGAAAAGACATGGCACAGGGAAACAGCTGCCAGGAGGAAAATCCCCAGGCAGCAGGGTTATGATGAAGGAATTAGAGAAAACCAAACCCAGAAATGTTGTGGGAGGAAGAATTCAGAAATCTCTGTATCATCCCCTCCAGGGCAGACCCCTTCCTCTGAGCAAGCCCCCTGGCCTCCTCTCCCACCCACCCAAGCCTCTGCCCTCAGGGCTGTGGGGTCCCAGCCATGAACCCCCTCCTCTGCAGCCAGAGCTCCAGCAGAGCCGTGCTGCAGCTCTCCAGCCACGTGCCCACTGCCCTCTGCAGAGCACAGGGGCTGAGAGCAGCTGCCCGGCAATGGTGGTGTCGGGGAGGGGCACGCACAGCTGGGGGAGGGGGACGCTGTCCCCAGTGCCCGCCTGCCTCTGCCCTGTCCTCTCTCAGCCGCACCCTGGCTGTATTTGCCCTTGTGCCTCCACCTCTCTGTGGTGTTGCTGCTGGGATCTTGTTCTTGCTGTCAGGCTGTCTGGGGAGGGGAGTTCCAGCTGCAGAGTCACCCCCTGATCTTGTGGGTCCTTTCCCGCAGCTGTGTCCATGGGAACAAGTGTCCCAGCTTTCACCTGTGGGGCTGTGGGCACTGCAGGCTGTGGGGCTGGGGCAGGAGCTGCTTTTCCCTCAGTGAGATACCAGCATGAAAACACCTAACATAATATTTTGGGGTGTTCTTCCAAGCTGTGAGTTTCCCAAACTCTCCCATAACATCTTTGTGTTACCTGCACACCCCGTGGTTCAGCATAGAGATGCTGTGGCCAAAACCCTGCTGTTGGGTTGGTGAAATGAGCCAGGAGTGCTGTGGGCTAGAAGCGAGGTGCTGAGACCTTAAGAAAGGGAGAGACATTCAGTGGTCTGCAGTGCATCCCTGTGCTCTCAGCAGTGCTTGCTGGCTTTTTGCAGGAACAGAGCAGTGTGATTACATTTAATCTCAGAACACTGCAAGCTCAGAGCACCTGGGACTGAGGGACAGACCAGCTCCCCTCACTCTGCACTAAGCCACAGCAATTCTCTTCTCATACAAGACTCACTCTGTTCTCCCTGAGTGCAGCAGAAATGCTGGGGGTTACTGGCATCTCAAAATATTTTTTTATTAATATAACAGAAAAAAAAAAAGGAAAAAACCTAGATGTTCAATATGCCTTCTGCCATCCTAGTTCCTCAGAAGGAGGAAGGGCTGACAAGCCCTTCTGCATTGGGGTGGTTTCATCTGGCAAAGTCGAACACCAGAGCTGGCCCCTGCTTCCACCGTTCCCATGATCTCACTGCTGCAGAGCAGGGCTGACACCTGGGCAGCCAGTGGGCAGAGGCCCAGCTCCTCACGACACATTCAGCCAGCACCAAAACAGAGCTTCAGCAACAGAGATGAAGGAAGGTCTCTAGAAATGGAAAAAAAAAAAAAAAAAAAAAAAAAGGGAATATGGTTAGAAAGGGAAGAGTCTGTACGAAACTTTTTTTGGTTTGGCTCAGAAAAGTCTCTCAAGATTTTCAATGACTTTTTGTCCTTTCAGGTGTTCCCATGTCCAGAAGCAGCAGATGTTCAACAGCAGCTCCATCACTGAGTTCCTCCTCCTGGCATTCGCAGACACACGGGAGCTGCAGCTCTTGCACTTCTGGCTCTTCCTGGGCATCTACCTGGCTGCCCTCCTGGGCAACGGCCTCATCATCACTGCCATAGCCTGCGACCACCGCCTCCACACCCCCATGTACTTCTTCCTCCTTAACCTCTCTGTCCTTGACCTGGGCTCCATCTCCACCACTGTTCCCAAATCCATGGCCAATTCCCTCTGGAACAGCAGGAATATCTCCTACTCAGGATGTGCAGCACAGGTCTTTTTCTTCTTCTTTTTGATGTCAGCTGAGTACTGGCTTCTCACTGTCATGGCCTATGACCGCTACGTTGCCATCTGCAGACCCCTGCACTACGGGACCCTCCTGGGCAGCAGAGCTTGTGTCCACATGGCAGCAGCTGCCTGGGGCAGTGGGTTTCTCTATGCTCTGCTGCACACTGCCAATACATTTTCACTGCCACTCTGCAAGGGCAATGCTGTGGACCAGTTCTTCTGTGAAATCCCCCAGATCCTCAAGCTCTCCTGCTCAGACTTCTACAACAGAGAAGTTGGGCTTGTTGTGCTTAGTCTCTTAGTATCCTCTGGGTGTTTTGTTTTCATTGTGGTGTCCTATGTGCAGATCTTCAGGGCTGTGCTGAGGATCCCCTCTGAGCAGGGACGGCACAAAGCCTTTTCCACGTGCCTCCCTCACCTGGCTGTGGTCTCCTTGTTTATCAGCACTGTCGTATTTGCCTACCTGAAGCCCCCCTCCATCTCCTACCCATTGCTGGATCTAGTGGTTTCATTCCTGTACTCGGTGCTTCCTCCAGCCGTGAACCCCCTCATCTACAGCATGAGGAACCAGGAGCTGAAAGACACAGTGAAGAAGCTGATTCAATCAGCTCTTTCTCAGAAGCATTGAGCTGCCCATGTCTCTACAGAAGTGATTGCAAATTCACCTCAGAGTTCTGTGCTTTGGGTATTTTATCTGTGATAAGCATGTTTCTCCATGCCTACATGCACTCCACATCACCAGAGGCATGGACCCAGCCTGTCTGACCCAGAGGTCTGTTCACGTGTGTCTGACACACTGGTAGAGCTAGCCTCCCATGTTGCATCACTGTAATAACAGAGAGTTTCTACAATATCAGTGTCTGGAGGTTGGGCTCTTCTTCCAAAGCTGAGGTCAGGCTGAAGGAGTTGCCCCCACAGCTCCGTGCTGCTGTGCTGGGGTTCTCCATGGGATGAGGGGAGGAGAGCGTGGGGCAAGGTGTTTGAGAATGGGCCTGGGCTGAGCCTTAACATGTGGGTGTCTGGTTCTCTTGGAGATGGTGAACGATTGACATTCCACACAGGGATCTGCCTGGGACTGTCACCCCATGGCTTTCTCACCACAGCCCCCTCACTCTGCAGAGCAGGGCCACCAGCTCAGGGCCATGTGGAGAGCACAGGGAGGGCCAGGACCAGCAAGTCAGGTCAGCATGGACACACTGCCCTGGAGAACGGCTCTCTGGGGGCAGGGACATTCCTGGGGAAGAGCAAAGGAGCAATTCTGTACTTCCAGGAGGGGATCAATGACCAAGAGAAACCTATTTCTGAATGCACCAGCTCGGGGCAGCTTCCTCTATTGCTGGGGAGCCGCAGCAGCCTGAGGAGCCCTTGGGCCAGGAGTCTTTTCCTGGGAGAGGGGCTGGCACAGAACAACTTTTTGGCAGTGGACAAGAAAGATGTCTTGGAGACAGGCGCAAGGGACACATGGAGACACTGTCCTCTGTCTCTTCATGCCATGTGTGGCCTTCACCTGAGACACCTCCCTTTTTTTCCCTCACTCTCCATGCTTGGATGGACCTCAGGAAAGATCATGAGCATGCAAGATGCACAAATATCCTGGGCTGAGTTCCCATCACTGCAGGGGAAGAGGAAAGATTGTGAGACACATGGGAGTGCAGGGATGCAGTGGGGTGTGTGTGGCAGTTTGTGTGTAAAAGAGAGGAAGAAGATGTGAAATGGCGAAGGGTGGGAGTGTGTCATGCTCAAGTGAAACAGCTTGAGTTTTGATGTTGAGGCAGCAGAAGAAGGAGGATGTGCAGTTCAGGGCTGGGACACGAAGCTAAACAGAAGGTTTCTAGTGAGTCAGGGGGTTGGCACACTTTGGTTAATCAAGGAGCATTAGTAGGTATTTGGGAGAAGCTGCATGGGTGATGGGGAACTCACAGCCATTGTGAGTTCAGTTAAACTTGGGACAGCAAGGGGTCAGAGTGAGGTGGGGAAGCAGGGGTGGAGATGGTCTCTTTGTTGAGACTCGAAACCCCCATCAGAACAGAAATCCTTTTCCTTTCTATTGTGGCTACTGTTTCTTCCAGTGAGACCCCTAGGAGTACACCGCTTCCTTAAAGCCACAAGGCTTTTTTTTCCCATTCCCCACTCTCCATAGAGGCTGGGAGGTGTCCTGCTGCTCTCCTGCACTCAGCATCACACACCCTCACATCTCACTGCTCCCAGGAATGGCCCTCAGCATCCCATGAGGGAAAGGATCCCCCTGCCCAGGCTATGGGGTCACTACTAGATCATCCTGCTCAATGGAACATGTCAAGGGCTTTCACAGTCGCCTTAACACTGGATTTTCAACCTGTAAGCAGTGCCTCTGACTTCCTACTTCACCAGCTCACAGGCACAGCAACCTTATCTCCTCATTCCTTCATGGTCTCTTCAGTGATGGCCATCAGTTGGGCCCACTGACATCCCCAGAAACGTGGCTTGCTGCTGACTTTGACTGCTCTAGAGGCCACTTGAATCCACTTTCAGTACCTGCAGTTCAGGAACTTGGCACCAGAGGGCTCATTAACATGCAAAATGCCCTAACAAGCCAAGTCTCTGGGCATAATTCAATTCCTCTGTTCTTATGTGGCTAATTTGAGAGGCTACTGGAGTGTAGTCAAAGTACAAAGTTCTCAGTGATCAATGTCAGTAAGAAACAATTTATTTTTTATGCACCACTCCATTTTTTCTGCTTATGTATTAAGTGCCATCAGCAAATTCCTGTTGATACTGATCTTGAGTCCTGATTGAATCGGAATATGTAGGGAAGTCAGGACCCTGTATGTCAGACACTCTATGGGCAGTCTTCATCCCCGTGTACAACCTCACATGTCTCTCATCAGCCACCTGGGACTGACAGCGCCTCTGTTCAGATCAGAGCTTTCTCCACTCCAGCCTGTAGCTGCCTGATTTCGCCCATTGACACCAGTTTCCACTTGTTTTACTTGGGGAATGACGTGCACCTGGATACAGAATGATGTTTCTTAATTATAAAAAAAAACAAAATTAAATGAATGTCCAGTTCAATTAAAAAAAACCAAAATGCACTCCAGAGCATTAATAAAGATATCAACCAGTGTTGCCCTAAGCGTTGGTCACTGAAGGAGGCCACTAGTAACTGGCTGCACTGTGACTGCATGGCTCAGTCAAGTTTCCACCCACTCCAGAGCTCAGCGGTTCGGATACAGAGAGACCAGGGGGCCTGTGTTAAAGGCCTTAGTAAAGTAAGGGCCCACTAATTCCCCTTGTGCACACAGCCGTTCCTCTTCATGGAGAATGCAACCGGGCTGGTCAAGGGTGATTTTTATTTGCCCTTGCTGACTCTTCCCAATCTTGTCCATTTCAGGCCTGGAACCTTCTTCCAGGAGGATTTACTACACCACGTTACCAGGGAATGAGGTGAGGCTGACTGGGCTGTAGTTCTCTAATTCCTCCTCCTGACCCTTCTTGAAGATGGGTGCAACATCTGCCTTTCTGCAGTCATCAACAGCCTTCCCAGAGGGCCCTGAAATTTCAAGGGCAGACAAGCACAATCTTGCAAGGTCCAGCTTCCCCAGCACCCTTGGGTGTATCATGTCCTTTTCCATGGACTTGTTTTCTTGGATGAGTGGAATGTGCCTCACTCAAAAGAGAGAAGCTGTAATATGTTTTATTGAGGCAAAATAATAATTAGACAGAGTTTGACATACTTGATGGAATTTAACAAAATTTTACAGTGGTTTACCAGGATAAGGAAAAGGATAACGGAGACCCTTTTGCCAAGTCATGAAGTTCAGACTGGATTCTCTTTCTTTCTAAACTCTTTGTGAAGCCTAGATACTCCAAGGTCCAATCTCAGCCTCAGACTTGGACAATGGTTTATGTCTAATGGAATTATCTCTACAAAGTTTATGATAATTAATATTGAGTAGCTACATGGATTAGTAATGTTTCATTAGGATTAATTCAGCATGCTATCAGTCACTTAGCAGGGATCCGTCCTCAGTAAGGGATCTCCCCTCCTTGGGCAGAGATTTATGCCAAGATAAGATCCCTTACTCTTTTTACCAAGACTAAGATCCCTTAATCTCAGGTGAGGGATCTCAAACTGTGAGAGGTGTCCCTGCTCAAAGGGAGAGTCACCTGGCATGCAGTCCAGCTGCCATTCAGGGAGAGCTCAAACTGGGCCCATCCTGATGGTAGTATTAATAGAGCAGTTGGCTGCTAGTCAATAGTACACACAAGATAGACGTCATCATTTTAGCTCTGGTGTCTTCTTCTGTACTTTGGTTATCTTGCGTTTTTGGGCTTCAAGACCACCTCTCAAATATTTTTTTCTGAGGCACCTTCTCTCCCTTGTGCATGAGCCAGGACCTAACAGCTCGCAGGTTCACTGCAGGCCATGAGTTATCCTTATTTGACTGACTTAGGCTCCTCAGTCAACCCAAACTAGAGTACAGCTAGGGGTCCAGTGAATCCATCACAGAGACCTTGCTAGTGAAGACAGAGGAAAAAAAGACACAGGGTACTTCAGACCTAGCTCACCTACTCTTCCTAAATTTGACCAGTATAACCAGTTGGTCAGAAGAAGTGATTATCCTGCTGTATTTAGTATTGATACGGCCTCACCTTGAGCACTGTGTAGGTGTGGGACCCACAATTTAAGAAGCATTTTAAGGTACTTGAATGCATGCAGAGGAGGGCAACATGGCTGGAAGGCATGTCCTATGAGGAGCGACTGAGGACAAACTAGGTTTGTCTAGTTTGGAGAGAAGGAGGCTGAGGAGCGACCTCAATGCTCTTTACAGCTTCCTGAGGAGGGAACGTGGAGAGGGAGGTGCTGAGCTCTTCTCCCTGGTACCCAGTGCCAGAGTGTGTGGGAATGGCTCAAAGCTGCACCAGGGGAGTTTTAGACTGGACATTAGGAAGAATTTCTTTACTGAGAGGGTGGTCAAACACTGGAACAGGCTTCCTAGAGAGGCAGTTGATGCCCCATGTCAGTGTTTAAAAGGCATTTGGGCAATGCCCTAACAGCATGTTTTAAGTTTTGGTCAGCCCTGAAGTGGTCAGGCAGTTGGAATAGATGATTGCTGTAGGTCCCTTCCAAATGCAAAATTCAGTTCCATTCAGTTCAGTTCTGTTCTGTTCTGTTCCATTCTATTCTATTCTAAATTCAACTGTGGCCTACTTCACATTTATTTGGGGTTTTTTTAACTGTTAAGGAAGCAGTAGTAGCTCATCTTGTTGCCCTTTGACATTCCTTGCAAGCCTGAACTTTTGGGGAGCTTTAACTCCCCTAAGAGAATCCCTATTTCTCCAGACAACTTTTCTAAACTCCACCTTTGCAGCCTGTCCCTGCTTCCAGCTCCTGTGTGCTGCCTTTTGGCACTGGAGCTGAGCCGTGAGGTTCCTGGTTAGCCCAGCCAGTTTCCTGAGATGAAGGCTTGTTTTCCTGAGTATCAGGACTGACCTTTCCTGTGCTTGGAGGAAGATGTCCTTAAAGGACTCTCAGCTGTCATAGATTTTTATCTTTCAGAGCTTCCTCTCCATGGGATCTCCTACAACAACAACCCTGAGCAGGCCAGTGTCTGCTTCTCTGAGATCTCAAACCAGAGTTCTCTTGCTCTTCTGCCTTACTTCCCATGCGTCGTAGTTTAGCCTCGCTTGGGACCTTGCAAGAGAAGAGTTTTCTAGCAGAGGTGACTCTGCAGCGCCTTGTGCCAATCTCCAGGAACACAAGGGACCACTGAGAATGTCCCTGGGTGGCAGGGCCTGTGATCCAGCCACGCTGTGGACATCAGTGGCGTGGTTTTTCTTTATGTCATCAGGGACATGGGTAGAGGATAAATGAGAGGAGAACTGTCAGGGTTTGAGAGCACAGGGACATGAGCGGTGACCCTGGTGTGATGTTCCTCCCAATCCTGCAGTACCCCTGGGTGTAGATGGGATGGATCTTGCATGCTTGCCGTGGTGCTGGTGTTCAGATGCTGCACACACCAGGCCCCTTTGGGAGGCTCTGGGGTTTCTGCCCAGCCCCTACTCCAGGGGGACATGGCTTTCCTGGAGGTCCCATGCTGTATTTGCCAGCCACAAGCACTTGTGCTGGGCACCCCAGGGACCAGACATGGCACTAGCGACCTTTCTTATGCCATTGAGGGAAAACCTTGAAATAATGTCAGTGCCTGCGACAGAGGGATGTGCACATGCAGTTTTGCAGTGAGCTGAGCTCTACTGAGTGTAGAGGATGGGACCTAGAGAGAGATCTGACTCCCCTTCTGGTGCACTCATCCTTTTGGTCATCTGGAAGTCCAGCAGCTGCCATGGAAATGTGTCTACCAGATGTTCAGGTGCCCTAAACACTGAATGCAATCTGAGGTGACAAAGTGACCCTGTCCTCACAGCCCCACAGCTGACACTCAGGCAGGTGCAGGTGTCCCATGTGTGCCCCATCACAGCTTACAGACATGTACACAAGTCTTGGACCACCCCTGGCACCTCCAGTGCCTAGCAGGTGTTTGTGTGTGAGCTGCTTACTGCCACCGTCCATCCCCATGGATGATGGTGGGAGCTCAGGGAAGTGGCTGGCCTGTAGCCCCTATTTTGTGCACACTGAGCTGAGGCAAGAGGATTCCTGAGTCCTGTGGGTCTGTTCTGGTTTTGTTGGATGAGGGGGGGCCTAAGGTGGTAGCTTCTGTAGGAAAATGCTAGAAGTCGCGCCCCTTTGTTCAGTGGACTCAGCTGGGCTTAGGGTGGACCTGCTGCTGGCCAAGGCTGAGCCAAATGGTAGCAGAATGTCCCGTGATAATGCCTCTGCAATAACGTAGTTAAGAAGGGGAGAACAGAAAAAAAAAAAAGAGAAAAAGATAAGATGTGAAGCAGCTGAGTGGCTGAGTGGGGGCAGAGAGGGGGAGGTGCAAGCCTTGTGGGTCTTGCAGGCCTCACCCTCTGGCCTCTTGCCAGGCAGCCGACTGGGCCCAACTCGGCCCGGCCTGGCTGCAAGAAGTGGAGAGAAAATGAGAAAAGAATAAGATGTAAAAAGGATCCTGAGAGGCGTCTGCCAGCCTGCTGTGAGGAACGGCTGCAGACGCCAAGGTCAGTTCAGAAGGAGGGGAGGAGTAATGCAGCTCCTGGCCAAGATTCCTCTGCAGCCTGTGGTGATGACCATGGTGGAGCAGGTTGTCCCCCTGCAGCCCATGGAGGTCCACGGAGGGGCAGAGATCCACCTGCAGCCTGTGGAGGACCCCATGCTGGAGCAGGTGGAGGCCTGAAGGAGGCTGTGGCCTGTGGAGGCCCCGCTGGGACAGCTGTTCTAGAGGGACTGCACCCCATGGAAGAGATGAGCCACGCCGGAGCAGTTTCACGAAGGACTGTGGACCATGGGTGGGACCCCAGGCTGGAGCAGAGGAGGAATGTGAGTTCTTCCCCCGATGATGACACAGCAGCGTAAAACAACGTAAAACAGACTGACCGCAACCCCCATTCCCTCTTCCTCCCTTGCCGCTCAGGGGGGAAGGTGGTAGAGATAATGTCAAGCCTGGGAAGAGGGAGGGGTGGGGGGAGGTTATCTTGTTCTCTGTCTCGTTCTCCTGCTTGTTTTAGAAATAAATGAGTATTTTTCCCCAAGTCGAGTCTGTTTTGCCCGTGACGGTAACTTTAAGGATTTCTCCCCGTCCTTATCTCAAACCTTGAGCCCTTTTTTTATATCATCTCCCTCTACTGTCTCGGAGGGTGGGGGGAGCGAGAGAGAGACTGCATAGTCTGGTCCCGATCGGGGCTGAAGTACGACAAGGTCTGTGGGGTGTGTTGGGCAGAGGTGAACCCCACTCCAGGCTCTGGGCTTCTCACCAGAGAGGAGACACCTGTACAGACTCAAATCCCTGCCCTGCGTGGGTAGAAATGACCCCTGCCTGTCCTTGCCGCGGTGTCCTGCCTGGCAATGGGACAGGGCTTGGGGTAAAGGCAGGTGAGCATTGACATCTCTCCTGGATGACAACACCATGGAAGGACAAATCTCACTTCCAAAATCAGTCTTGGCAATGTTCAGAGAGGGACACTGATTACTTCACTCTGCATCAGCCTACACTCCCCAGGAGAGACACGACTGCCTCCCAGGTGCTGTCAGACCTTGGAGCCCCAAGGACATCTCCAGGGAGACCAGGAGGGCAGAGAAAGTGCCACCTTGGGCTGAGCCTCTGCTGCTGAGCTGGGCCGGGCTCCTGGGACAAAGGGAACACACAGCAAACAGACAGAACCACAGAGAGACAGCTCTGCCCAGGAGCAGCTCCTCTGCCAAGCGCAGCAGGGCTGAGGGCACTGCTGCAGGCACCGAGAGGAGAGGAGCGAGGCAGAGAGAGGTTAAAGGCAGCCTGGGGTGAGGGAACACTGAGAGGCCACTGGAGGAGAAAACTTCACAGCCCTTGACATATTAAGTGTCTGGCTGCAGGGCATTGAAGCTTCAGTTTCTTGAGGGATTTTGTAAAGCTGGCACCTCCCCCAGCCTGCGGGATCTGTAAGTACCACTCTCAGACCTTCTCTGCTGTAGAGGAGCAGGACATGCTGCACAGCAGGAATTCCCTGCTGCACTGCCAGAGGGACAGGGCACGACGGCTGCCTTCTCCCAGGGACGGCTGCAGGGTGTGAATGTGTGTGTGCAGCCAGGAGTGCCCAGGGCTGTCCTTCAGAGCAGGGTCCCTGCGCCCCAGGGGCTGTGTGCTGGGGCAGGGACTCTGCCTCTGCCGGGCTCAGCACTCAGCCGGCCCCGGGAGCTCCCTGTGTTTCTGTGGGGAGAAGCTGTGGGGGCAAGGAGTGACCTCTGTCATGGTAAGGTGCTTCTCCAGTTTGAGGGTGCTGCATGGGTCAGGGCAGCTCACAGCCCCAGATCGCCCCATTTACAGAGGGTCCTGTTCAAGAAGGACATAAAGGCAGCATTTATCTGAAAGTGAAATGAGCCTGTGCTTTGTGTTTGCTCTTGTTCTGTTTGGTGGGCAGTGGGAGGTGGAAATTCATTTCTCTGCTCTGGAGAAGGCACTGAGACACAAATTCTCATGAGGACTTTTCTGAGCGGCTTCTTAGCCCCTGCATCCACGGAGACGTTCCTGGGCAGTGCCCTGTTGCCAGGAGGTTTCTGCAGGGTAGAGCTGAGCACTCAGCGGGTGAGATGGGGTCTGTGAACACCGACAGAGACACGGGGAGAGAGGAACAGCCTCTGGCAGGGACAGCTCCAGGATGCACAGGGAGGGGCAGGGAGTGTAGGGAGCTGCTCACAGAAATGCACTGCGAGGGGGGATGTAGGCATTTCCCTGCAGGGCAGATGCCTTTCCCAGAGAACCCTCCCGGTCTCCTCTCCCCCTCAGCAGAGCACCCCACCCTTTAACATCATGGAGACTTGGGTATGAGTTGCCTTCCCACCAGCCCAACCACCACAGAGGAGAAATGCTCAAGTGTCCGACCATGTCTCCTTGTCTTCCTCTATTGACAGGCGTTCTTTGGCATGCTCCTCTCTTCTCCCTACTCCCTTCGTCTTCCCCTTGGATTCACTGTGTCCACATTGAGGATTAACTGGCAGCTCAGGCACTGATGCTGGGGTTCGTCTCATGCAGATGTATCAATGGAGGAAAAGCATCCAAATAGCTTCTGGGTCTGGGAGCTGTAGTGTGTGGGGCTGGCAATGATCTGACCCTCCCATCAGGACATCCCACCACTGAAACATTCAGCTGTTTCTCTGGAGGGTCCTGCTGGACGGAGTCTGCTTTCCCCAAGGGCACAGATCTACCGTGGGCTTTCTGTGTCACCTAGCAGCCCCATGGAGAAGACACCTCTATGCTGAGGTCATGGAAATGCTGCTGGGCATCTCTATGCGGGCAGCTACAACGAGCCCTCTGTGTCCCTGGCTGGGTGAGGAGAGATGAGATCCTGCTTGGGTGCGATGAGATGAGGTGAGGAGTTTGCAGGTCTGCACTTGGAAACGGGACTCCTACGCTCTCAGCAGTGTCCGGATTCTGGTTGGGGAAATGTCTGTGTGTGAGCCTCCTCCAGCTCAAAGAGGTGCCAGCACAGGTCAGCTGAGACCAGCGCTGACAGACAGAACATCTCTCCTCATCCTGCAGTGTGGGACAGTTACCTTGTCTAAGGACCTACAAAATTTTTCTCAGAGAAGTCTGCCCTATTGTCGCACTGTCTTTACCTCTTTAGATAGTGGCTCATCAAAAATATAAGAGATGTCCAACAGCAGCTCCATCACTGAGTTCCTCCTCCTGGCATTCGCAGACACACGGGAGCTGCAGCTCTTGCACTTCTGGCTCTTCCTGGGCATCTACCTGGCTGCCCTCCTGGGAAACGGCCTCATCATCACTGCCATAGCCTGCGACCACCGCCTCCACACCCCCATGTACTTCTTCCTCCTCAACCTCTCCCTCCTTGACATGGGCTCCATCTCCACCACTGTTCCCAAAGCCATGACCAATTCCCTCTGGGACACCAGGGACATCTCCTACTCAGGATGTGCTGCGCAGGTCTTTTTCTTCTTCTTTTTGATGTCAGCTGAGTACTGTCTTCTCACTGTCATGGCCTATGACCGCTATGCTGCCATCTGCAAACCCCTGCACTACGGGACCCTCCTGAGCAGCAGAGCTTGTGTCCACATGGCAGCAGCTGCCTGGGGCAGTGGGTTTCTCAATGCCCTGCTGCACACTGCCAATACATTTTCACTGCCACTCTGCCAGGGCAATGCCTTGGACCAGTTCTTCTGTGAAATCCCCCAGATCCTCAAGCTCTCCTGCTCAGACTCCTACCTCAGGGAAGTTGGGCTTATTGTGGTCAGTGCGTGTTTCTCATTTGGCTGTTTTGTGTTCATTGTTGTGTCCTATGTGCAGATCTTGAGGGCTGTTCTGAGGATCCCCTCTGAGCAGGGACGGCACAAAGCCTTTTCCACGTGCATTCCTCACCTCGCTGTGGTCTCCCTGTTTATCAGCACTGCCGTATTTGCCCACCTGAAGCCCCCTCCATCTCCTCCCCATCCCTGGACCTGGTGGTGTCTTTCCTGTACGCAGTGGTGTCTCCAGCATTGAACCCCCTCATCTACAGCATGAGGAACCAGGAGCTCAAGGATGCCATTAGGAAAGTGATTTCATGGATGTTTCTGAATAGTGATGCACTTCTAATCACTAACCACAGATGACTCTGGTGCTTTGTTTATCTTTCTTATTGTCATCATTACCCTTATCATGATCTGTATTCTTATCATTATCATTGTCATTATTGTTATTTTTATCATTTTAGTTATCATTATCATTATTGTTATCAAGGATGGAGCATGGCAATGGATTTCTCAGTCATTTTTCAGCAGTCAAACACTTCCTGTCTTTCTTCACAGTTGATTCCCACAATGCCCTAGACCAAACCTGACCTTTTTATTCACTGTATTTGTATCATTATATTGTAGGTTGTTCTTATGTCTTTTCACAATTTTTCCCCTCACTTATACCAAGGTATAAACTTGCTCTTTTTCAGTTTTGAGCCTGTATAAAAGTCTACCTAATAGTGGAATAGAGCTGACTCTGTCCTAGCACCTCTGTAATAAAATGAAATCTCCCCGGTGCTGTGCCTGAAGGTTGGCCTCTTCTTCTAATTGTGGTATCAAGAACAGGTCCAAGAAACTGGACTCCAAACAGCTCTGTTGCTTCATGGGTTCAAGAGCAAAAACTTTACAGTGACCTTGTGATCAACGGTTGGGTTTAGGACTCACTCTTCAGTGTCTAATCACGGTAGGGAGAGTGAATGCTCACTGAGGTACATAGCTGGGGCTTTCCATACGGCAGAGAACCCCTTCAGGAGGGGAATCTGGAGCTTCCTGGAGAGCCCAGTGGATCTCCTGGAGCAGCATGTGCCTTGGGTGGGCAGTGACTGGCACCTCACATAGTGATGGATTGCCCACAGTGGAGTCATCTCAAGGTAAAGTCCTAAACCAAGGCATCCACAAACAAAGACAGACTCTGCAATTGCACAAGATGCAGTGGGGACCCAGCAGGCCCAGGCTGGAGAAAAGTTCCTGTCAGCCCGAATGAATTACCACTGGCTGGATCTAGAGGCACACCTGGATACCTCTAGCATTCTTGGAAATGCTCCATAGACCCCTAAAGCCTGCCATATTCAGCAGCCATGATCCCCACCCAGCTGAGTCTTCTCCTAACCCTCACCAGCATGGCCACTGCAGGGTCACCCGGCCCCGGGCACCACAGCACATTTCCTCCGGAGAACAACATCACCAGCTCAGGGCCTGTGGGGAGCATGAAGAGGTCAGGGCCTGTGGGGAGCATGCTGGTCAGATCAGCAGAGGTGTGAGGAGAGTTTAGAAGGGAAGTGACCAGTGCTGGAACCTTGTGTGAGAAGAAAAATGCCAGTGTTCAGCGAATCCAAGGCAATGTCCAGACTGTGCGTACACTTGGTCAGTCTGCAGAGCAAAAGAAAATCATAGAATCATAGAATGGATAGGGTAGGAATGGATGTTCAAAGGTCGTGTAGTCCAACCCCTGCCAGGAGCAGGGACATCCCCAACTAGATCAGGTTGCTCAGAGCCTCATCCAGCCTGTCCTTGAATGTTTCCAGGTGACAAAAGAAATTTTGTCACCTCTGTACTTTTTGAGGCCATTCTTGTTGTCTTTGATTTGACATCCCTGGCCAGATTCAATTCCGATCGGGCTTTAGGCTTCCTAACTTCACTCCTGGATGCTTGGATAGTATCTGTTTATTTCTCCCAGTTAGGAATCCCTGTTTTCACCCTCTGTAGACCTCATTTTTGCATCTGAGTCAGCTGAGAGCTGAGGGGTCTGCAGGAGAAGGCAGAAGAACTTAGGCCAGCTCCTGGTTATATGAAGGGTGGAAGACCAGCTCCTGGAGGGAGTCATATTGTCTGTCTCTTTATATGGGTAAACCTTTTTCCACTAACACAGCCTGGCACACCAACCCTCATATACTTTATCCACTGGTCCTTGTTTTGCTTGCTTTTTATCCTCATTTGCTGTTGCAGAGACAGTTGTCACAATAATTCTTACCTGGGCCAGAAATTAAACTAGTACATCCTTTTATTTTCTACAGTATCCTGAAACTCCTCCTACTGTTATTGTGTCAGACACACCTCAGCCAGCGTGAGCCATCAGCACACAGACATTAACAGTCAACCAAATGGAGCTTGGGGAACCTTGAGTAACTTGGGGAACATGCCAAGAGAAACCTCTTGAAGTTTACCAGAAGAAGTGGCCAGTCCTGCATCGGAGGGGAGAATAACCCCATTTATTGGGCCAACTGTAACCTGACATGCTGAGAAGTGACTCTGAGGAGAAGGCACTACGAGGGATGCCATACAAGCCAGTGGTGCCTGCTCCCCATGAACAAGGCCAGCTGGGGCTGCATTAGGAAGAATGTGTCAAATCAGACCACTTGAGTTACCTTCCCCTTCACCTCAGCACTGGTGTGGCTCCATACACAGGTGTGTCCCTGTCTGCAGTTCCACATTTTGGAGGAGTTGGGAGGAGCTGGAGAGTGCCCAGAGGTGGTCTGCCAAGATGGGCTTCAGAGCCTGAACCACACGTTCTGTGTATAGAGGCTGAGGGACCTGGGCATCTTGGCTTAGCAGCAGAGAGGCCCAGGGCAGATTAGGAGCAGCCTGAGAGTGCTTGAAGGGTGGTTTCAGAGATGGTGGAGCTTTGCTTCACAGTAGTAAAAGCATGACAAGGAAATAATGGAAGAAAGTGTAACTTAGGATGTTGAGAGAGGGAAAAAAAAAAGAAAGACATGTCTTTCCAAGGGTAGTTCTGTGCTGTACAGGTCACCCACATTGATCCTGGACCATCCCATCGCTTTAGCTTTCAAGGAACAGCTAGAGCAGATGGAAAGATATCAGTAAGGGCAGCGACATCCTCAGGTGAGCGTGAAGTGGGGAAGCACGGAAGATTTTGACAGCCTGCAGGGAAAGAGCTGTAGGTGTGAGACTCTGTAGGACACCCTGTGGTGGAGATAGTCAAGGGCTGTGGCAAGGCTAAAAGCCCCCAACAGAGACAAGGTCTTTATCCCCACTATGGCTGTTATATGGACCACCAAGGCACGAGACACCATACCTTGATGGGACCAGGACATGAAGGCCTCCTCACCCCACCAAGGAGAGACCCATAAGCATCGCACCATAGTCCTGCACTTGGCACCACACATTCCCACATCACACTGCCCCAGGAAAAGCCCTGAGCAATGTGTGACCCACAGGATCTCCCTTCCCAGGGGCTGGGGGTCAGGCCATGGCCCTTTGTCTTCATGCAACACATGGAGGTTCACTCAGCCTCAGAGCCACCTTTACATCGCCTTTGCCTGCCTCTCATCTCTGCCTCCCATTTTCTCCTCTAACCAGCCCCCAGGGAGGCTTTGTTGGTAACGATCCTCAGTGGGACCCATTAATGCTCCCTGAGACTGTAGGGATTGCTTCTGACATTGGCTTCTTCAGGGGTTTGTCCAGGCTCCTCTCAGTGTCTGAGGTTCATGGTCTCAGCACCAAATGCACCCAGGGGCTCATTAAGATGCAAAAAGCCATGTCTCTTCCAATTAATTCCTACAATCTTAAAGTCTTGGACAGCTAATTGGAGAGGTCTCCAGAGTGGACATAAAGGGGAAGCTTTCACTGACTATTCAATACAAAAGTATTTTTAATTTTTAAATATCTTAATTTTGTTCAATTTCATTACTTTTTCAGTTGTCAGAATGAGTGATTGCAGCACTGTCCAGCCGACATGGATGCAGGGCATTTGCTAATGGTATCAGGATGGGTAGGACCAGCTCCTCCTGGAGGTCAGACACTGCATGGACAACCTGATTCCTCACCACTCCAGCCCCACCATTTCTCTCATCACCCCCTGGGACTTGCATCACTTTTCCTGACATCAGACTTCTCCACCCAGGTCTGCAGCTGGAGGTGACAGCTCCTCTGCACCAACTCCCACCTGCTTTCCTGAGAGACCTGGCTGCACACAGGCACAGCAGGGTTTCCTTCATTGCAAACAAAGAGAAGGAGAGGATGGTAAAGTTTAATAAACAAGAACTCATCTGTATGCTAAGTCTAAGGTGCTTCCAATGAGGTTCACCACCCACAGGGATAACCTCACTGGAGATGCTTTTCACAGGTAGATACAAACACAGTGAAGGAGCTGCATGAAGAGATAATCCTGTTGCTGACAGATGAGGCGAGGCTTCTGACTCTCTGAAGCTCAAAGCAGCACCTGGGTACTTGAGAGGGATCTGATTCTGAACAAGGTGCAAGGGCAGGGGGAAACTGGAGAGCAATGGAAAGGCCGTAGGTCCCCATGCGGCATCTGGGCTCTTGGCTCCTGAACCCCTCCTGCATGCTGCAGCTGCACCTTGCTCCGGAAAAGTTCAATAGAGATGGGAGCTTGGAAAAACAATTTTGAACTGGTTTCTTTATTGTGTCTCTCTACACAAGGAGTCTAGCTCCATTTGTACATGAGGTGTTGGGATCAAAAAAAACCCAGGAATCGAATGCCAAGAATAATATTATTTAAGCAGAAATTTTAGAATCCTAGAATATTTAGGTTTGGAGGGAACCTTTAAATGTTGTCTAGTCTAACACCTCTGCAGGGAGCAGGGACATCTTCAACCAGATCAGGTTCCTCAGAGCCTCATCCAACCTGGCCTTGAATTTTACCAGGTACGGGACATTCACCACCTTTCTGGGCAACCTGGGCCAGGGTTCCACCACCCTCAGTTTAAAAAAATTTTTCCTAATATCTAATCTAAATCTACCTCCCTTGTCAGAGACTGAAAAGGTTAATTAATGTCTCAACATCGCTAAACGATGGATGGAACCGAGCAAAACGTCAACAAACCACAATGCTAAAAACTTCAATAACTGTGAAAGAATGTCTAGACAAATATCCTGGTTTTGTAGCTGAAACAGCAACACGTGCTTAAAAACTCCAAGAACTGCAAAACGGGGTGTCTTGTTTTTGTACCCTTCCCCCAGAACAGAGCCAAACCCTGTGCATGAGCTCAGGCCCTGGACGATACCAAGCATTCACAGCATTGCCAAGTGACTGCACAATGGAGGCCCGCACTGGGGAATGCAAAATGACTTTGTGGACACTGTCTTGCTGGACATCAGGTAACAACATCTTTCAGGTAACCTCACAGCTTACAAACAACAAGCGGGCCTTGCATTTGCAGAGAGCTAACACCCACCACCACAGAGACAGATCAGCATGATGCAGCAATCACAAGCTAAACCACAGGCAGGAAGCACCTGACCTCCTAAGATGGAAAGACTGGTAAAGGCCCCCAAAATATCAAGAAGGGGGGCTGATACAAAGGAATACAAAAAGAGTCACTGCATGAACCCGTGTGTGGACCTCCACCCCACTCAGACGGACCTTTGGGACGCCGATTCTCCGTGGTGGCATTGTCATCCTCTTGAGGCGCCCACCCCACCGACTCTATAAGACGGACTTTGATGAGGCTGACTCTCCATGGTGGTATTTTCTCCACTGTTTTCTTCTCTTTTCCTCTCTCTCCTCTCTTTCTCGTTCTCTCCCCGCCATTACCCTTTGTGTGTGAATGAAATAAAGAACCAACATATGCGTATGACACCGTTCTGTCTTAATTCTGTAACCGAGAAATTCGTACCTTTCACAACTGGATATTTATCGGTTCGTGACAGGAAGGAAAATAGAAAAGTACAGATGCCCGACCTCAGAGGAGGAGGCTTTGGCCTAGTCTTGTGATTTGTAGTGGTGGAGCCCATGTGAGCAGCACAGAAGGGCAGCAGAGCTCAGTAGAGCTGGTCTTCAAGGACAGCGCTTTTCAAGTCCAAGACCATCTGCACCAAGAGTCAGGAAAAGAAGAAGAGATATTCAGGAGAGAAGCTTGAGGAAGCAGGAAATTGCTGGGAAAGCTCCATGGCAAAAAGGAAGCATACAGGAGATGGATGCGGAGACTTGAAAGAAAGAAGGAATTCAGAAATAGGGTTGGTTTTAGGAAAGCTGCAGAGTTGAGACTTGCAAGGGAGTTCAGGGGCACAACAATCAGCTGTTCCTACTTGAGGAAAAGGTCAAGAAGAAATGAAGAGAATGTGTGGCCACTGCTGGGTTTAGTAAGAGGAGGAAGAGATAGGTTTGAGGTACTCTGGGCCTTTGTCTTCTCCAGCAAGGTCTCTCAGTTGCGTGTGCCTAAAAGGCAGAGCCCAGCCAGAACACAGCAGTGGATGGAGATGGAGTCAGAGGTTACTTAGGTAAGGTCAGTCCTTAAGAGTCCATTGCACCAGATGGGATGGATCTTAGGAAGCTGAGAGACCAGGATGATGTCATAGCAAGGCTGTTCTGAGACATTTTGTGATGTCATAATGAGTGGAGGAAGCAAGAAGCAAATCTTGCATCCCTCTCCGTGGAGCCGGCTGCAAGCTGTCATGAGGCAGTGCTGAGAGACAGACCAGCACCTGAAGGTGTCTCTTGGAGGCTGGTGGGGAATCCCTTTGAGGAGGTGAAAGGACAGCAGAAGCCCACATGCAGGACAAGCGAACTCTTCCCTAGTCATGATGTTCAGGACAGAGGGCAGAGGTGTTCAGCTGAGCACGTGGAATAGAACAGGGAGAGCTCAGTTTCCCTTTCTCTTCACCATCAGCTGTATTGTCCACCTGTCCTTTGAGCAGAATGGCACTTGTCCCACATACGTCCTTCCTCTGCCTGACCTAAATCAGGGCAGTTGAATGTGGGTTTGATGGCCAAGCATGGGCTTGTAGTGCTAGGCGAGACGCCAGGGCTCTGCAGCACAGCTGCATGCAGCTGGCACAGACAGCAGCGGCCCTGTGCAGGAACCCCAGCCCCATTCAGAGCAGCGGTGTGACGGGCACCAGCCAGGGCATCTCAGACCAATTCAGTGCCTTTGGCCACTGACTGAATCCCACCACTGCAGAGACACAAGGTCTGTCCCTTCTCCATCCAGTAGATGTATGACAGCACATGAACACAAAACATCTCCCACGGAGGTCTCTGCAAGTGTTCCGGCACTCTCAAACCCTCCTGGTTCTTCTCTCCCCATCGTTTAACCTTCCCATTGATGATTGTCACGGCCCACTCGGGACTCGTGATGGTTCTTTTAATG
This sequence comes from Otis tarda, assembly GCA_026413225.1. Classification (NCBI taxonomy): domain Eukaryota; kingdom Metazoa; phylum Chordata; class Aves; order Otidiformes; family Otididae; genus Otis; species Otis tarda. The sequence goes on from CM048590.1 coordinate 1,177,346, forward strand.
CGATCTCAAAGTGCAAAATTACGGCGAACACGCCAAAGTCGTTGGTTTCAATCAAACAGCACAAACTTTATTATTTTGCCCGTAAAGCGGCGTGCGATAGGTGAAAGGGAGTGAAAAGGAAAAGTAAAGATAGGGAAGGGAAAAAAAGAAGATAATAGCCAGCACCGCGGGTCCAAGGCGTCCCTATGGTCCCAGGTCCAGGCAGCGTCCCGCCGGTCCTCACGATCGATGTCGATGTCGATCCTTGGTGGGGAGAACTCTTCGGGGGTCTCGTTAGGGGTCGACCTTTTATGCCAAGTGGCAAACCTTGCTCCTCCTTACTTCAGGGATCTCCGCCTGCTCTCAGCCCTTAGGATAGAAGTGTGATTTTTGTACATTATAATTAGCAAAGTTCCATTAAAGGGCACTTTCTCACCGTTGTTTTTGAGACAGCAGTGTTGATTCATCCTCCTCGATAGCAGCTGCACGGTTATCTCTGCCAGTTTTGACAACAGGGATGAGCCGTGGCACCTCCGCGCCACTCTGTCCGCCATTTCAAGGATGTTGCACATTTTGTTGTTAGGCCAGAGTCAGCCTTGTCCATAACAGTTCCGTTCTGTTCCCGGGAGGAAAAAAAAAACAACTGCCTCTCAGGCAGGCTGCTCACAGCAACTCATGTCAAGTTGTGAGCCTACCTTTTAGGCCAGATCAAGTCCATAGTCCACCTGGAAGTCCTCGATGACAAGGTTCAGACAATACTGATTTTCTGACCGACCCTTACACCACCCCGTGGCTCAACATTGTTGTCAGGACCGCATGGTGGTAGCATATCCCTCAAAGGGAGACAGGAAAGAAGAGAGAAAGAGAAAGAGAAAAGTAACAGCAGCATAATTACCATAAAATTTGCAAAAAGTTAAGCTGTTCCTCTAACATACACTAAAAATCTTCTAATTCTATATCATTTTTTCTCTAGGCAATCTGCCTTGCACTAGCAGATTTTGGAATATCTATGTAGGTTGGAACATTTAGCAGACTGTGTGCATTAAGTACAAAAGTCAAATGTGTCAACTGATTCATCATTTTCCAAATTTTGACATACAGTATTGCTGATAAAACAAAACTTATTAAGACCAGTATTAAGAGAACAATAATGGGGTGACACAATTTGTTCAAGATGCCTGTTGCAGTAGGTGACCACCCAAAAACTGTGTCCCACCATCTATGTTCTGAATCTTTTTCTACCCTTTCCAAAATACGGTGTATTTCATCCACATCATGATGAACTGTTACTAAGGTTTTTTGTCCGTTTTCTCTGATCTTTCCCAGGATCTTGATCAAATCCTGGTGTTGTAATAATTTTTTTACCAAAGTGAGATTCATTCCAATTGGTGCAGGTAGCAGTTCATGAATCAGTGTGTAATTAGATTGCAAGAGTTTGTGAGAGGTCACCGGTGCTAAGTAAGAAAAGTCACATCCAGTGATTTTAGTAAAATTACAAACACAAAAATTTGAGTGGTTCCTAGTATCTACAACTACATCACTTACAGCTATGGAATCGCAAACAGTCCGTAAGCATGCACAACCTTTGCCAATATATACAAGTATTGTCTCAGGGTTTTTGTCAGGACGAATCTCGAAATGGCAAATGTTTTGTTCAGTGTCAAGACAAATGTCTTGGGCTCTGATGGTATTGCTTTCACAAATGAATCCTTGTTGTTCCCGCACAATACAGGCATCAACATCAATACTTTGCCATTTATCCCCGTTTTTCCGGGCCCATACTCTATGCTCTAGAGGATAGAGTACAGTTCTGTTGTGGTTCAGTCCTAGCGCAATGATTGGGTATATTGTATCTACCGAAGCATTGTGTATGGTTAACACAAAAGCGGTGGCCACGCTGTTGATGGGGTTATAGGTAAAATTAACCAGATACCACCAGGACTGGAATTTCCTTTCAAAGTCAGTGGCACTGTCCCAAACTATTTTCCGAATTTCAGTGGGGAAAGTGCCTTCTTCACCTTCTCTTATAATTGATGCGGCTACTGATTGCATCCACAGTTGAGCTTGGATACAACTGAGAGCCAGGGAGAGGTTGTTTTGGACCACACTGAGTGCATCTATAACCAATTCATGGTCTTTTTCATTCACCTTCTCCCATTTTGGTAATATATTCGATAACATCCATTGATTAGTTCCCAAAGCCAATAGGGAAGATCGTAAAGGACGTTGCAATTTAGTCAGGTCACTACTTGTGGTAGCCAATTTGTTCATCAATACCTCTGAATCAATACTGTTTAGAACTCCCAATCCTGTTCCCAAAATACCAGTTAGGTCTCTCTTTATTCGTTTCTTGGAAGGGGTCCATTTTTGCAGCCAGGTTGTCCATCCCTCATAAGAGGTTTTTAGGAAAGGTGAGCAAGCTGGCTGAATTTCTGAAGCATTATTTTGCATTGACAATTCAACTTGTTTGAGGGACCATGATGGATTGAATAACATCTGTTGCTGGCCCATATTTCTGATTACATATGGTCCAATCTCGAAAATTTTCGGGGTCAGTACAATAACTGGTTCAGTAGTAAGAGGTGCTGTGTTTGTTGTCATGTTGGGGCTGGGAGTAGTAGTTGTTGTTGGCTCAGTAATGGCCATCCTAAATTTGAATGTGAGTGCCACGTCGCCTTTCTGGTTATTCCAGAGACAGATTACAAAGACAGGTTGGGTTAGTGTAAAATTACTCCAGCATTCCAATTTTTCCTTTTCAAGGACACAGAGACTCTTTATGAGTACAGATTCATTAGTTCTTCTTACAATAATTTGGATTGCTTTTTCATGGATAGATCCATTGACCATTCGGCAACCTATTTGAATTTTTTCTCCAATTGTTCCCATCAAGAGGGGAGCCCTGCTGTCTCTGTCCCAGCCCCACTCATGCTCTGAGTACATTTCCATTTCATGCTCAACCACAGTGGCCAAGTTTAAGTCCAACCGTTTAAAAGGTGGTCCCATGCTTCCTGTAAACCTAAGGTAGGCGTGAGACCATGGCCATTCGGTGTTCTTTTGATTACAGGTTAGTGGTAAGATGCAGAAAAATATTGTAAGCCCAATCAGAAGTCCAATTAAAAAATTGGTCATTTTTAGAATTTATGCTTCCAAATTATCGTCCATGTGCAGCTTATTCCACTCTCTGTTGTCCCTCAGAGTTCTTCTGCAAGATAAAATAACAGAGCTTGCCTCCTTGAGGCACAGTTAAAATGATGGAACTATCCAACGGGTATTTATCCGATGTTCCTTTCCCAGGGCATCAGAGGCTACCCACGCATATGCATTTAGTGGGGTTTTTTAGGACCAATGGTACTGTTCCCACAGTGGGAAGCTCGACTAAAACAGGTTGTCCTGGGAAGTGAGCTGGATTTTTGGAGTCATTCGGTCCTTTTAAAGAGGGGATTAAAGTAGGGGCTTTTGGACAGAAGGCAGTGATTTCAGGGCATCCATTTACCCCCCATCTGTCATTTACACCTTTGACAGCTTCCCACAGGCGAGCATCCCAATTGCCTTCCTGTGGTTTCAAAAGTCGTTTCAGCAAACCATTGGTTCTTTCTACAATACCATTAGCTTGTGGGTAATAAGGAGTGTGAAAAATCCATTTAATCCCTTCACTTCGTGCCCAATCCTGTACTATTCTGGCAGTGAAGTGGGAACCGTTATCAGACTGTATTTCTTGTGGTTTTGGAAAAGTTCCAAACCATTGTCGCAATGCTTTCACAGTGCTTTCTCCCGTAGCCCTGTGGAAGGCTTCTGCTTGGACTAGTCCTGATGTTATTTCCACTCCCACCAACACAAAATGTTTCCCTCCTGATTTCTTAAAGGGTCCAATATAATCTACCTGCCACGCATCCCACAAACCTTTACCCTCTCTTAGATGCAGGGGATCACCTTCTAAAGGGTGTCTTTCCAGTCGCCTACGACAGTGCTCACAGGCAGATATGCAAGTTTCGCATGTTGCTCTGGTGACAGGCCAGCCTCGAGCAAGGGCTTCTCGATACAGATCCTTAGCTCCTGTGTGTTTACGCTTTACATGCAACCATTCTAGCAGGCGTTCCCAATCTTCTGTGACTTGGTCCTTTTGTACAGGGGCTATCCTTGCTAACTCATCCGCTCTGTTATTCCATTTACCTGCTGAGCCTCCATCTGCCTGATGAGAAGCTACCCATCCCACGGCAAAGTTCCCCTGTTTAGCAATGTTTAAGATATCTTGCCATTTTTCCTTTTGCCACACTGGGATTCTGTTAACCTCCCATTCATTTTGCTCCCAAAAAGGCAGCCATTCAGTACAACCCTTAAACACAGCGTAGGAATCGGTATAAATGTGGACAGGAGAAGTGGCTTGAGCTTCACGCTGGAAAACACTCCACACTGCAATTAACTCTCCTACTTGGGTGCTGCCCACTCCCTCTGCAATAATTTGTTCATCAGAGGAGGTGTGGAGAGCTACTGCTCGGTATTTCCATACCTTCCCTTCTCTCTTTGCAGAAGCATCGGTAAACCAGGCACTCACTGCTTGGTCAGGGGAGAAAGGAGGAGCCGCTTGGATGACAGAGGCAGGTTTATCTTGGCTGCCATCCGAGCTTTCTGTTTCTTGTATAGCCAGGTGTTTTAAAGCTCCTTCAGTCACTGAGAAAATGTTACAGCAGTGTTCAATCTTGTCACGGCCCACTTGGGACTCGTGATGGTTCTTTTAATGCGATCTCGAAGTGCAAAATTACGGCGATCACGCCAAAGGGGTTGGTTTCAATCAAACAGCACAAACTTTATTATTTTGCCTGTAAAGCGGCGTGCGATAGGTGAAAGGGAGTGAAAAGGAAAAGTAAAGGTAGGGAAGGGAAAAAAGAAGATAATAGCTACCACCGCGGGTCCAAGGCGTCCCTATGGTCCCAGGTCCAGGCAGCGTCCGCCGGTCCTCACGATCGATGTCGATGTCGATCCTTGGTGGGGAGAGCTCTTCGGGGGTCTCGTTGTTAGGGGTCGACCTTTTATGCCAAGTGGCAAACCTTGCTCCTCCTTACTTCGGGGATCTCCGCCTGCTCTCGGCCCTTAGGATAGAAGTGTGTTGTTTTGTACATTATAATTAGCAAAGTTCCATTAAAGGGCACTTTCTCACCGTTGTTTTTGAGACAGCAGTGTTGATTCATCCTCCTCGATAGCAGCTGCACGGTTATCTCTGCCAGTTTTGACAACAGGGATGAGCCGTGGCACCTCCGCGCCACTCTGTCCGCCATTTCAAGGATGTTGTACATTTTGTTGTTTTAACGGCCAGAGCCGGCCTTGTCCATAACAGTTCTGTTCTGTTCCCGGGAGGAAAAAAAAACAACTGCCTCTCAGGCAGGCTGCTCACAGCAACTCATGTCAAGTTGTGAGCCTAACTTTTAGGCCAGATCAAGTCCATAGTCCACCTGGAAGTCCTCGATGACAAGGTTGAGACAATACTGATTTTCTGACCGACCCTTACACCACCCCGTGGCTCAACATTGTCGTCAGGACCGCATGGTGGTAGCATAACCCTCAAAGAGAGACAGGAAAGAAGAGAGAAAGAGAAAGAGAAAAGTAACAGCAGCATAATTACCATACAATTTGCAAAAAGTTAAGCTGTTTCTTTAACATACACTAAAAATCTTCTAATTCTATATCATTTTTTTCTCTAGGCAATCTGCCTTGCACTAGCAGATTTTGGAATATCTATGTAGGTTGGAACATTTAGCAGACTGTGTGCATTAAGTACAGAAGTCAAATGTGTCAACTGATTCATCATTTTCCAAATTTTGACATACAGTATTGCTGATAAAACAAAACTTATTAAGACCAGTATTAAGAGAACAATAATGGGGTGACAGAATTTGTTCAAGATGCCTGTTGCAGTAGGTGACCACCCAAAAACTGTGTCCCACCATCTATGTTCTGAATCTTTTCCTACCCTTTCCAAAACACGGTGTATTTCATCCACGTCATGATGAATCGTTACTAAGGTTTTTTGTCCATTTTCCCTGATCTTTCCCAGGATCTTGATCAAATCCTGGTGTTGCAATAATTTTTTTACCAAAGTGAGATTCATTCCAATTGGTGCAGGTAGCAGTTCATGAATCAGTGTGTAATTAGATTGCAAGAGTTTGTGAGAGGTCACCGGTGCTAAGTAAGAAAAGTCACATCCAGTGATTTTAGTAAAATTACAAACACAAAAATTTGAGTGGTTCCTAGTATCTACAACTACATCACTTACAGCTATGGAATCGCAAACAGTCCGTAAGCATGCACAACCTTTGCCAATATATACAAGTATTGTCTCAGGGTTTTTGTCAGGACGAATCTCGAAATGGCAAATGTTTTGTTCAGTGTCAAGACAAATGTCTTGGGCTCTGATGGTATTGCTTTCACAAATGAATCCTTGTTGTTCCCGCACAATACAGGCATCAACATCAATACTTTGCCATTTATCCCCGTTTTTCCGGGCCCATACTCTATGCTCTAGAGGATAGAGTACAGTTCTGTTGTGGTTCAGTCCTAGCGCAATGATTGGGTATATTGTATCCACCGAGGCATTGTGTATGGTTAACACAAAAGCTGTGGCCACGCTGTTGATGGGGTTATAGGTAAAATTAACCAGATACCACCAGGACTGGAATTTCCTTTCAAAGTCAGTGGCACTGTCCCAAACTATTTTCCGAATTTCAGTGGGGAAAGTGCCTTCTTCACCTTCTCTTATAATTGATGCGGCTACTGATTGCATCCACAGTTGAGCTTGGATACAACTGAGAGCCAGGGAGAGGTTGTTTTGGACCACACTGAGTGCATCTATAACCAATTCATGGTCTTTTTCATTCACCTTCTCCCATTTTGGTAATATATTCGATAACATCCATTGATTAGTTCCCAAAGCCAATAGGGAAGATCGTAAAGGACGTTGCAATTTAGTCAGGTCACTACTTGTGGTAGCCAATTTGTTCATCAATACCTCTGAATCAATACTGTTTAGAACTCCCAATCCTGTTCCCAAAACACCAGTTAGGTCTCTCTTTATTTGTTTCTCGGAAGGGGTCCGTTTTCGCAGCCAGGTTGTCCATCCCTCATAAGAGGTTTTTAGGAAAGGTGAGCAAGCTGGCTGAATTTCTGAAGCATTATTTTGCATTGACAATTCAACTTGTTTGAGGGACCATGATGGATTAAATAACATCTGTTGCTGGCCCATATTTCTGATTACATATGGTCCAATCTCGAAAATTTTTGGGTTCAGTACAATAACTGGTTCAGTGGTAAGAGGTGCTGTGTTTGTTGTCATGTTGGGGCTGGGAGTAGTAGTAGTTGTTGGCTCAATAATGGCCATCCTAAATTTGAATGTGAGTGCCACGTCACCTCTCTGGTTATTCCAGAGACAGATTACAAAGACAGGTTGGGTTAGTGTAAAATTACTCCAGCATTCCAATTTTTCCTTTTCAAGGACACAGAGACTCTTTATGAGTACAGATTCATTAGTTCTTCTTACAATAATTTGGATTGCTTTTTCATGGATAGATCCATTGACCATTTGGCAACCTATTTGAATTTTTTCTCCAATTGTTCCCATCAAGAGGGGAGCCCTGCTGTCTCTGTCCCAGCCCCACTCATGCTCTGAGTACATTTCCATTTCATGCTCAACCACAGTGGCCAAGTTTAAGTCCAACCGTTTAAAAGGTGGTCCCATGCTTCCTGTAAACCTAAGGCAGGCGTGAGACCATGGCCATTCGGTGTTCTTTTGATTACAGGTTAGTGGTAAGATGCAGAAAAATATTGTAAGCCCAATCAGAAGTCCAATTAAAAAATTGGTCATTTTTAGAATTTATGCTTCCAAATTATCATCCATGTGCAGCTTATTCCACTCTCTGTTGTCCCTCAGAGTTCTTCTGCAAGATAAAATAACAGAGCTTGCCTCCTTGAGGCACAGTTAAAATGATGGAACTATCCAACGGGTATTTATCCGATGTTCCTTTCCCAGGGCATCAGAGGCTACCCACGCATATGCATTTAGTGGGGTTTTTAGGACCAATGGTACTGTTCCCACAGTGGGAAGCTCGACTAAAACAGGTTGTCCTGGGAAGTGAGCTGGATTTTTGGAGTCATTCGGTCCTTTTAAAGAGGGGATTAAAGTAGGGGCTTTTGGACAGAAGGCAGTGATTTCAGGGCATCCATTTACCCCCCATCTGTCATTTACACCTTTGACAGCTTCCCACAGGCGAGCATCCCAATTGCCTTCCTGTGGTTTCAAAAGTCGTTTCAGCAAACCATTGGTTCTTTCTACAATACCATTAGCTTGTGGGTAATAAGGAGTGTGAAAAATCCACTTAATCCCTTCACTTCGTGCCCAATCCTGTACTATTCTGGCAGTGAAGTGGGAACCGTTATCAGACTGTATTTCTTGTGGTTTTGGAAAAGTTCCAAACCATTGTCGCAATGCTTTCACAGTGCTTTCTCCCGTAGCCCTGTGGAAGGCTTCTGCTTGGACTAGTCCTGATGTTATTTCCACTCCCACCAACACAAAATGTTTCCCTCCTGATTTCTTAAAGGGTCCAATATAATCTACCTGCCACGCATCCCACAAACCTTTACCCTCTCTTAGATGCAGGGGATCACCTTCTAAAGGGTGTCTTTCCAGTCGCCTACGACAGTGCTCACAGGCAGATATGCAAGTTTCGCATGTTGCTCTGGTGACAGGCCAGCCTCGAGCAAGGGCTTCACGATACAGATCCTGTGTGTTTACGCTTTACATGCAACCATTCTAGCAGGCGTTCCCAATCTTCTGTGACTTGGTCCTTTTGTACAGGGGCTATCCTTGCTAACTCATCCGCTCTGTTATTCCATTTACCTGCTGAGCCTCCATCTGCCTGATGAGAAGCTACCCATCCCACAGCAAAGTTCCCCTGTTTAGCAATGTTTAAGATATCTTGCCATTTTTCCTTTTGCCACACTGGGATTCTGTTAACCTCCCATTCATTTTGCTCCCAAAAAGGCAGCCATTCAGTACAACCCTTAAACACAGCGTAGGAATCGGTATAAATGTGGACAGGAGAAGTGGCTTGAGCTTCACGCTGGAAAACACTCCACACTGCAATTAACTCTCCTACTTGGGTGCTGCCCACTCCCTCTGCAATAATTTGTTCATCAGAGGAGGTGTGGAGAGCTACTGCTCGGTATTTCCATACCTTCCCTTCTCTCTTTGCAGAAGCATCGGTAAACCAGGCACGCACTGCTTGGTCAGGGGAGAAAGGAGGAGCCGCTTGGATGACAGAGGCAGGTTTATCTTGGCTGCCATCCGAGCTTTCTGTTTCTTGTATAGCCAGGTGTTTTAAAGCTCCTTCAGTCACTGAGAAAATGTTACAGCAGTGTTCAATCTGGGCATACCATTTTCGTACGGAGGCTTTCTGGGCCACCCCGTCAGGGGGAGGGATCCCGCTGGTAACTGCCTTTATCACTTTAAACGGGCCTCTCAGTACAATTGGTTGTTGGCGTGCAATTTTCTCTACTTCTATGAGAGCCAGGCTAACCACAAACAAACCCTTCTCCCAAGCAGTGTATCTCCTCTCGGCATCTTTAAAGCTGCGAGAATAAAATCCCACAGGCCGAGTTGGACCCTCAGGGCCCCGTTGCCGTATATGTATTGATAATCCTGATATGGCAAATCCCCGTTCCACCTGAAAAAGGTCTGTAGGGTGGAGAGGACCGAGAGCCTGGTGAGCCGTTGCTTCAAAAATTAACAATTGCTTAGCTTCTTCCTGAGATGGGGTCCATTCCCATTTGACCCCTTTCCTCAGCAAATCATAAAGAGGTCTAGCAATAATGGAGAAGTCCGGAATATGTTTTCTCCAGAACACCAATAGTCCTAAAGCATGCTGTAAATCCTTTTTTGACTCGGGCATTTTAATCTGATCTAAAGAAGTGAGGGTGTCCGGTGGGATACACGTCATTCCCCCTTTCCACCAAATTCCCAAAAACTTTACTTCTTGTGATGGCTTTTGGACCTTTTCGGGAGGAATTGCAAACCCAAATTCTCCAAGTGAGAAATTATATTCTGTTTCCACCTCCTTTATTTCTTCCCCCCCCCACAAGGATGTCATCAATATATTGGTAAACATCTACAGCTTCAGGTTTTGGTATTTTTTCCAATTCTTGGGCTAGAGCATGATGAGCCAATGTAGGAGAGTGCTTATACCCCTGGGGTAGCCAGGTGAAAGTATATTGTTGCCCTTCCCACGTAAAGGCAAAACGATCTCTGTCCTCTGGTTGCAAAGGTACCATAAAAAACATGTCTTTAACGTCTATAGTTGCCATAATTGGGTGAGCTTTCTCCTGAATTATTGTTACCAATTCTGCCAAATTGGGCACTGCGGCAGTCAAAGGTTCGGTGTTGGCGTTTAACCTCCTAAAATCCACTGTGAGTCGCCACTTTCCATTAGGTTTTCGCACTGGCCACACCGGAGAGTTAAAAGGAGAATGTGTATTTATCACAACTCCTTGCTCCCGCAGTTCCTGCATAACAGGTCTGATACCTTCTTTTGCTCCCAGGGGAAGGGGGTATTGTTTGACATTAGTTACTTTGCCAAACGGCAGAGAGGGTGCAGTTTGGAGTAACCTAATATTTAATTGCGGGGTCCCAAAAGTCCACCACAACCCTTCTGGGTCTTTCCAACCTTTCCCTTTAAGGACATCCATTCCTAATAAATTAGTAGGAATATTCCCGATCACCGTTGTAACAGTGACCGTGTTTTCCTCTCCCGGCAACGTTAGCTTTACCTGAGCAACACTCATGGCTTCTGTTGACCCTAAAGCATTCAGGACACAAAAACGTCTCCTCCGGGGAGAGACACCACACCTTTGTGCATCTTCTTTAGTCAGAGCGGAGACTTGGGCACCAGTATCAATCAAAAAGGTCACCAGTCCACGTTTTGGACCCACAATAGCTGTAATTAGCAAATCTCCCCTGCTAGTCTTGGTGAGCTGTCGGATATAAATCCATCCTCCATTCCCTTGCTCACCGATGGGGAATGGAGGTTCTAGTTTTCCTGCATCTGGGAAAAAACCTCACTGTTTCTGTTTCCTGTGTCTTCCAAAGGTGGGGCTGTGGGTGTGATGGGTGAGATTTCTTTTCCTTTGGGTGGGTATTGTTTCGGGTTATACCATTTTGATACCACCTTGCTCAACTTTTCAATGGGTATACCATCCATTACATCTCTTGGAACACCCTTGTTAATTCCCAAAAGCCACCACTGTTGTCGGGTCATGGGCTGTGCTCCCACCGCTGTTTTAAAACGAGGGCTAGGTTGACTGACGTGGGGGGTGAGTCCCTGATTTCTATCTGACGGATTCCTTTTGGTCTGTCCTCTGGGAGTTTTACTGGACCATATTTTCTCCCATAATTTATCAGCTCCTGTGCTACCTCCCCCAAGTCCACACCTTTGCTTTATCACCTGATGAGGGTCGAGATGGGCTGAGATCGGAGGGAGACACATTCACGGGGCTACTGGGTGTATTTCCATGGCCTCTCATAAAGCCCTCCAGTCTTTCTAAGGGACCGAGTGTCTCAATGGTCTTTCGAAGTTGAATCCCCAAAGGTTTAAGTGACTCTGGAAGTCCCCTTATCAAGGGAGTCATGCTCTCAGGGTCCACCGGCAACATCATTGGAGATTCACATCTAGGAGTTAACTTTCTTTCTTTCATCATTTGCAAACAAGCAGCTTTTTGGACTCTTTCCACCAGCTGATCAACTGTGCCAGTGATTGCAAGAGGATCCCCTCTCTCCAAAGGGTTTAACCCCCAGCCCAATAGGCAGCTCGCTGAGTTAAGGACCATGGGGCACGATTATCTCCTGTGGTCAGAAAGACTCCAGGACCCCAATATCCCTCAGCCTCCTTTTCAATCAGCTGGATTTGATCTCCCCCGGTTAGAGATACACGCCACACATACTCCGTCTCAGATTCTTTGGCAAGACGCCCGTACTCCCGCTTCAGTTTGGCAAGCTCAGTAGCGGTATACGGCGACTCCTTAGTTGTTGTCTGTGGGTTGCTATCCTCATCATTCAAATAAAAGAATTCTGTTTTAACCAAAGGTCTTACCCGAGGGTGGTCGCCAGAGCGATCCCTCACTTCCTCCAGTTTCTTCTGAGGGTATATTGGACTTATCTGTCAAATACCTTTCTCCTCAAGCTTCAGATCTGTCTCACTGTCCAATTCTGAATTCTTTGGATATTCCTCCCTCAAGATAGATTTTAGCAAAAGGTTTTGCTCCTTTTCTCCCTCCAGCTGTTTTTCGAGGTTGGATACTGTCCCCTGAAGGGCCTCCACCAAACGCTGGAGCGACTCAATAATCTGTTGCTCCTGCTCTCACCGCTTAAGGTGGTCCTCTACTGCTGCTGCCAGACTGGCACCCAGAACAGCACAAACTATGGCTTTGCCTCTGCCAGATTTTACCCTCATCTCCTTCTGCAAGGAAGTCATTCGATCTACTACGCTCTGCAAATTTGTCCAATTAGCCCGAGCCCAATCTTGCCCAGGTGTGGACGGCTGGGCACCGTGCTGTGCCAAGAACTCATAAAGCGAGTCTCGATTTCTCACTAACGAAGAGTACCGATCATCAACTTTTCCTGCCATTCTTATTACGAAGGGACCAAACCCACTTCGGAGAGGCTAAACTTAATTTCCACACATGCAGTTCCCCTGCGTCGCCCTTCTCTTCCCCGAGTGGTTGAAGGGACCAAAATCTACTACAGGGAGGCCAAACTTAAGTTTCCACAAATGCAGACTCTCTGCAGTCGCCCTTCACTTCCCTGAGCAGTCAGCCTCATACACGTGAGGACAGATCCCCCTTTTGCACTAAGAGATCTGATTATTAACTCCCGTCAGACAGAGTCCAAACCTCAGTTCAAGTCCATTCAGTGTGTGAGGTGTGCCAGAAATTCAGATTGGCCCCCTTGCTTTCTAGACACCTCTCATCCGAATGGATGTAGGGCTAGGTGCGGCTAGACCGAACCGTCCTTCCCCTGTTACAGACCACACACAACCTGCACCTCTCTGTCTTTCAGGATCCTGCCGACTACACCAATTTAAAAAAAATGTCACGGCCCACTCGGGACTCGTGATGGTTCTTTTAATGCGATCTCAAAGTGCAAAATTACGGCAAACACGCCAAAGGGGTTGGTTTCAATCAAACAGCACAAACTTTATTATTTTGCCCGTAAAGCGGCGTGCGATAGGTGAAAGGGAGTGAAAAGGAAAAGTAAAGATAGGGAAGGGAAAAAAGAAGATAATAGCTACCACCGCGGGTCCAAGGCGTCCCTATGGTCCCAGGTCCAGGCAGCGTCCCGCCAGTCCTCACGATCTATGTCAGTGTCGATCCTTGGTGGGGAGAGCTCTTCGGGGGTCTCGTTGTTAGGGGTCGACCTTTTATGCCAAGTGGCAAACCTTGCTCCTCCTTACTTCAGGGATCTCTGCCTGCTCTCAGCCCTTAGGATAGAAGTGTGTTTTTTGTACATTATAATTAGCAAAGTTCCATTAAAGGGCACTTTCTCACCGTTGTTTTTGAGACAGCAGTTGTGATTCATCCTCCTCGATAGCAGCTGCACGGTTATCTCTGCCAGTTTTGACAACAGGGCTGAGCCGTGGCACCTCCGCGCCACTCCGTCCGCCGTTTCAAGGATGTTGCACATTTTGTTGTTAGGCCAGAGTCGGCCTTGTCCATAACAGTTCCATTCTGTTCCCGGGAAGAAAAAAAACAGCTGCCTCTCAGGCAGGCTGCTCACAGCAACTCATGTCAAGTTGTGAGCCTAACTTTTAGGCCAGATCAAGTCCATAGTCCACCTGGAAGTCCTCGATGACAAGGTTGAGACAATACTGATTTTCTGACCGACCCTTACAATGAAACCATCATGGATTAATCCAACAGTTTTCATGATGTCCCTGTATGACAGGATGTCCACACTCAAAACCACTTTCAAAATCCTCTCTTCCTTGCTGAGATCGGCTTCACCTCGAGGCCAGACATGCACCAATTACCTCAGCCTGGGGCACAGACTGGAGAAGCTGGACCCCCATGTGCCATCTCTTCATTCCACTTTGGGAGAATAACAGCTGTGGGGTGCTGGGACAGCTCACGTGACTGAGGTGCTGTGATGGCTGATCAGGATGATCAGGATCATCAGGCCAGAAAGATCAGGAGGCAGGTGTCCTCAGTGTGAAGAAGATGTGTAGAGCTTTTCTCTGGGATGGACAAGCTGGGTGACGCCTGGTGGGTGAGAATCACAAGAGAGATTGGAAAAGGTGACACTGCTGTTGGAGAAAAAGAACCCATTAAAGTTTGCATGGAGAACTTCACGACCAGTGACCCTGGGAGTAGCTGGAAGGGGAGCAAATCAGCATGCCAAGTATTGTGGAGGTTGCTGGAGGGTCTTGGGACACTTTGGGAAACAGGTCTCTGTAGATCGGGTGTCAGATGGGCCAACAATGGTGAAACTCATTTGCATCTGTTACTCACCAAGAGGGAAGATCTGGTGAGGGATGTGAAAGCCAGAGTCAGCCTTAGTCATCACGATCATTAGGTAACAGGGTCTCACCTCCCAAGGAGAATGAGGAAGGAAAATAGAAAAGTGCAGATGCCCGACCTCAGAGGAGGAGGCTTTGGCCTAGTGTTGTGATTTGTAGTGGGGGAGCCCATGTGAGCAGCACAGAAGGGCAGCAGAGCTCAGTAGAGCTGGTCTTCAAGGACAGCGCTTTTCAAGTCCAAGACTGTCTGCACCAAGAGTCAGGAAAAGAAGAAGAGATATTCAGGAGAGAAGCTTGAGGAAGCAGAAAAGTCATGGGAAAGCCCCTTAGACAAAAAGAAGCGTACAGGAGATGGATGCAGGGCAACTCCAGGCCGGTCAGCCTCACCTCTGTGCCTGGCAAGGTCATGGAGCAGATTCTCCTGGAAACCATGCTAAGGCACATGGAGAGCAAGGAGGTGGTTGGTGACAGCCAACATGGCTTCACCAAGGGCAGATCGTGCCTGAACAATTTCATTTCCTTCTATGACAGGGTGACAGCATCAGTGGACAAGGGACGAGCAACGGACATCATCTGATCGGACTTGTGCAAGGCATTTGACACTGACCCGCATGACATCCTTCTCTCTAAACTGGAGAGACATGGGTTTGATGGATGGACCACTCAGTGGGTAAGGAGTTGGCTGGATGGCCACACTCAGAGAGTGGTGGTCAACTGCTCAATGTCCATGTGGAGACCGGTCACGAGTGGCGTCCCTCAGGGGTCCGTGTTGGGCCCAGCCCTGTTCAACATCTTTGTCGGCGATATGGACAGTGGAATGGAGTGCACGCTCAGCAAGTTTGCTGATGACCAAGCTGTGTGGTGCCATCAACACGCTGGAAGGGAGGGATGCCATCCAGAGGGACCGTGACAGGCTGGAGAGGTGGGCCCTTGCCAACCTCATGAAGTTCAAGCAGGCCAAGTGCAAGGTCCTGCACCTGGGTTGTGGCATTCTCAGGCACAAATATAGTCTGGAGAATGGATGGAGACCAGCCCTGAGGAGAGGGACTTGGCAGTGATGGTGGACAAGAAGTTTAACATGAGCCATGTACCCTTGCAGCCCAGAAGGCCAACCGCATTGTGGGCTGCATCAAGAGGAGCGTGGCCAGCAGGTCGAGGGAGGTGATTCTGTCCCTCTGCTCTGCTCTGCTCTGGTGAGATCCCACCTGGAGTACTGTGTCCAGTTCTGGAGCCCCCAGCATCAGGACATGGACCAGTTGGAGAGGGTCCAGACGAGGGCCATGAAGATGGTAAGAGGGCTGGAGCACCTCTCCTATGAGGACAGGCTGAGAGAGTTGGGGCTGTTCAGCCTGGAGAAGAGGAGGCTCTCGGGAGACCTTGTAGTAGTCTTCCAATACCTCAAGGGGGCCTACAGGAAAGATTGGGAGAGGCTGTTCAGCAGGGCTTGTTGTGATAGGATGAGGGGTAATGGTTTTAAAATAGAGGGAGGCAGATTTAGATTGGATATTACAAAAAAAAATGTTTTAAGCTGAGAGTTGTGGAACACTGGAACAGGTTTCCCAGGGAGGTTGTGGATGCCCCATCCCTGGAAACACTCAAGGCCAGGTTGGACAGGGCTCTGAGCAACCTGATCTAGGTGGGGACGTCCCTGCTCCTTGCAGGGGGTTGGAATAGATGACCCTTGAGGGTCCTTTCCAACCTTAGCCATTCTATGATTCCATGATTCTAAATAGCGTTGGTTTTAGGAAGCCCTAGAGTTGACACTTGCAAGAGAGTTCAAGGGCACAACAATCAGCTGTTACTACTTCAGAAGGAGAAATGAAGAGAATGTGTGGCCACTGCTGGGTTTAGCAAGAGGAGGAATAGATAGGTTTGAGGTACTCTTGGCCTTTGTCTTCTCCAGCAAGGTCTCTCAGTTCCCTAAAAGGCAGAGCCCAGCCAGAACACAGCAGTGGATGGAGATGGAGTCAGAGGTCACTTAGGTAAGGTCAACCCTTAAGAGCCCATTGCACCAGATGGGATGGATCCTAGGATGTTGAGAGACCAGGATGATGTCATAGCAAGGCTGCTCCAAGACATTTTGTGAGGTCATAATGTCTGGAGAAAGCAAAAAGCAAATCTGGCATCCATCTTCTAAAAAGACCCAAGGACTGAGCAGGGGAATTACAGGCTGCAGTGCCAGAGGCCAGGAGCTGTGTGGCTGGGCAACAGCTCTGTGGGAAAAGGCTGTGGTGGTCCTTCAGTTTCATGAGGCAAAATATGACCCAGCAGAGAAGGTGGCCAACAGCATCCAGGGCTGCATGAGCAGCATCACAGCCAGGAGAAGTGATTATCTCCTTCTGCTCAGCACTTTTTACACTACATCCAAAATAGTTCAGGTTTAGACACTGTGCAATGGGAATGAGACCTTGCTGTGAGGAGGAGGTTGGCTTAGAGACCTCCTGAGCTGCCTTGCAGCACCAGTGATGGTGCATTTCCTTCCACCACAGGGCTTCCCTTGACCATGCTAGCGAAAGCACTCTGGTTCCTCATGACCATGGAAGTGAGCAAACATGACTGGTCAGAAAATCTTTCTTGTCTTCTGCAAGTCACCGCTGCTCACATGCAGAGCTGCTTGGCTGGTACTTCCACACATCCTTGATCATGCCCTTTGCTTCATCTGCTGTTCCCTTTTCCCCTCTTTTCCCCCACCAGAGATCTTCCCTTTGATCATCCTTAGCTCTTCCCACACAAACAGCCCTCCTTTGTTTGCTCTTTCCACACTGGTCTTGGCTTTGCTTGCTTTGTAGCTCTTTCTGAGGTGGTCAGCAGGGATAATTCTATATTGGAAAGCAATTTCGTTGAATTAATACCTTATTTTAGTATTTGTAGTGCCCTGCAACTCATGCTGTTTTCTTGTGAGACACCAAAATCAGGGTGAGCCTCCTGCCTGCAAGATTAACAGCTGTCACAATGGAGCATCAGTCTGGGAGAGCCCTGAGAATCTCTGGGATTCAGCCAACAGAAACACCCTGAAGTTCACAAGGAGAAGCAACAAGTCCTGCACTGAGGGGAAAGAATAACCTTGTACCTCAGGGCAGGCTAGGACCTGGCTGGCTGAGCAGGGACCCTAAGGAGGAGGGCCTGGGCCCAAGGAGGGATGCCATATGAGCCAGTAGAACATGCTGACCATAAGTGAGATCAGCTGGGTAGGCAGCTGCCTTAGGAACAATGTGGCCACTCAGAAAAGGGGAGTTACCATCCCCCTTGACTCAGCACTGTGGTGGCCACATTTGGACTGGTGGGTTCCTCTGTTGGGTTTCCTGCTCTAGGCAACTTGGGAGGAACTGGAGAGTGCCCAGAAGAGGTCTTCCAAGATGGAGTCTCATGTATATGGCCTCTATGGGGATGCTGAGGCACCTGGGCTTTTGCCTGCTGAGACAGACGCTCAGAGCAGCACGATGAGAGGCTTCAGCTCCTTGAACAGTGGACTGACAGTGGATGGATTTGTGTGTGTGTGTGTGTCCACCCAGAGGGAGTTCGGACCAGCCCAAGGCTTTGTGTGCCAAGGCACAGCGAGGGACGGTGGAGAGAAATCAGTAGTGGTAGTGAGATACTCAGATGAGAACAAGAAGAAGAGGATTAGGTGTCCACAGCTTTCAAGGGAACAGGTGCAGGCTTGGGGCAGCAGAGGACAGCCTGTGTTGGAGATTGTTGAGGGAGCTGACAATGCTGAATACCCTCATCAGAGCTGACATCTTTCTCCCCTGGGCCATGGCTGTTGCCTGTGCCACCTAGGAGAAACTTTATCATGACAGCACCAGGGCCTCATGGACTCCTCTTCCCCACTCAGGAGCAGGGAGGTGTCACAGCCTGTTCTTGCACTTGGCGTTGCACATCATCCCCACATCACAGTGCCCCAGAAAGAGTCTCAAGAAATGTGAGGGACAGGATCTTCCTTTCCCGTGCCTAGGGGTCAGGGCTTGGCCCTCCGGCTTGATATAACACATCCAGGCTTACTCAGAATCTGCTCCACCTTTACATTGCTTTTCCCTGTCATTTCAGCTCTCACCAGCCCCAGGGAGGCTTTGTCAGTAACATCCCTCAGTGGGACCCATTGAGGCTCCAAGAAACTTTGGAGTTTGCATCTGACTTTGACTTCTGGAGAGGTTTCCTCAACTTCCTCACCGTGTCTGAGGTTCATGGACTCAGCCCCAAACCCACCAGAGAGGTCACTAAAATCCTTGGGCTGGTCCTCTGCTGCTGAGCTGCTCCAGGCTCCTGGGATGCAGGGAGCTCACGGCAAGGAGGCAGAAGGGCAGAGAGACAGCTCTGCCCAGGAGCAGCTGCTCTGCCAAGCGCAGCAGGGCTGAGGGCACTGCTGCAGGCACTGAGTGGGGACAGGCAGGGCAGAGAGAGGTTAAAGGACTGAGAGCTCACGGGAGGAGAAACCTTCACAGCCCTCTGCACGGTAAGTCTCTGGCTGCAGGGCAATGAACAGGAGCTTCCTGGAGGGGTCTCGTCCAGCTGCCACAGCCCCCAGAGATCTCTGTCCAGTGAGGAGGAGGAGGAGGAGATGCTCCAGAGCAGGGCTTCCCTGGGTCTCTGGGCAATGCAGTCCATAGGGTGGGGATGAAACTGTTAAGGACACCCCATCTTTAGGGCATCCAGACTCTCACAGCTCTTCCCTGGAGAGGGGAGTGTGGAGATCATCTGCGTTTTGAAACTGGGTTCCTCTCTTCTGAGCAGCATCCAGTGTCTTTCAGGGGAAGAGCTGAGTGTGCTCATCCTCTGGCTCAGAGAGGTGTGAGCCCAGGGCAGCTGACAGCAGGACGGATGGACATACTGTCTGTCCTCCCTGTGCACCAAGGCTCTGTCCCTTTGCCTCCCAGGGCTCTCAGGATGGCACCTGCAGTGTAGCAGAGATGCCAGGGATGTCTGCCTTCAGCAAACCCTCCTCAGGTGGGACAGGGGGCAGGAACAAAAGAAACATAACCGACCCCCCACAGCTCTGCTCTGCAGTCGGGTGAGTTGGGAGGGACAGTGCTGAAATGTCATTGATTTCATGAGGGGATTTAAACAGAGATCACTCCTGGTTCCTACCTGCCTGTTGGTGCACAGCAGCACTGACTCCTCAGGAGCCCACAGCAGAGTCCTCTGCTCCCCATTGCACCCTCAGCCAGCAGAACCCAGAGCTCAGCCAGGGAGCTGCACGAAGGTCTTTCTGGAAGGACAGAACCTTTGGGGAGGGTGACAGTTCCATGAGAAATTGAAGCGGTTTTGCTCAGAGTTGTCTTTCAGAACTCTCCACTGCCTTTTCTGCCTTGGACAGGACCCCAGTGCCCAGAGGAAGGAAATGTCCAATGGCAGCTCCATCACCGAGTTCCTCCTCCTGGCATTCGCAGACACGCGGGAGCTGCAGCTCTTGCACTTCTGGCTCTTCCTGGGCATCTACCTGGCTGCCCTCCTGGGCAACGGCCTCATCATCACTGCCATAGCCTGCGACCACCGCCTCCACACCCCCATGTACTTCTTCCTCCTCAACCTCTCCCTCCTGGACCTGAGCTGCATCTCCACCACTGTCCCTAAAGCCATGGCCAATTCTCTGTGGGGCACCAGGGCCATCTCCTACGCAGGATGTGCTACACAGGTTTTTTTTTTTTTTTCTTTTTTATATCTGCTGAGTATTATCTTCTCACTGTCGTGGCCTATGACCGCTACGTTGCCATCTGCAGACCCCTGCACTACGGGACCCTCCTGGGCAGCAGAGCTTGTGTCCACATGGCAGCAGCTGCCTGGGGCAGTGGGTTTCTCTGTGCTCTGCTGCACACTGCCAATACATTTTCACTGCCACTCTGCCAGGGCAATGCTGTGGACCAGTTCTTCTGTGAAGTCCCCCAGATCCTCAAGCTCTCCTGCTCAGACTCCTACCTCAGAGAAGTTGGGCTTCTTGTAGTTAGTTTCTGTTTCTCATTTGGCTGTTTTGCGTTCATTGTGGTGTCCTATGTGCAGATCTTCAGGGCTGTGCTGAGGATCCCCTCTGAGCAGGGACGGCACAAAGCCTTTTCCACGTGCCTCCCTCACCTGGTTGTGGTTTCTCTGTTTGTCAGCACTGCCATGTTTGCCTACCAGAAGCCCCCCTCCGTTTCTTCCCCATCTCTGGACCTGACAGTGGCTGTTCTGTACTCACTGGTGCCTCCAGCAGTGAATCCCCTCATCTACAGCATGAGGAACCAGGAGCTCAAGGATGCTCTATGGAAACTGACTCAATTGACGTAGTTTCACTGGTAACAACCTACCTCCCCTTCTCTGCGTGTTTCTTAGAGTTTATCTTAGGCCAGGAGGTTTTATTTTTCCTCTCTGATAATTCTAATTACATATAATTGTCTAGACTCTCTAGAGCCTCTTTCAAGGCCTGATTTGGTTGTGTCTGAGCCTTGCACCACACTGTGTCGAATGTGGCCTCTCCAATAGCAACTTCTCAATAAAACGATATCTCCTGGGTGCAGTGACTGAAGGCTGGGTACTTCCTCCAAAGTTGATGACAAAAAAATGTTCAAGGAATTGATCTTTTAAAGTCTGTTCTCTTTGTGTTCTCCTGGAGTTTTGGAATATGCTCGTGGTAAAACTGGGTTCCATTGGAACCAAAAATTACGGTTTTAAAAGCTCTCTTCTTGGAGTCCAATGGCAGTGGAGATGGTGCATGGGCTCCCCATTATCTCCTCAGGCTGCATCATGCATGACTGGACTGATGGCATGTCCAATCTCTCTGGAAATTAGTTTAGAGAGGTCAGGACAGGATGGGGACTCAGCATGTCATTTGGGATGAGAGCGATTGGAGACTCAGAAGGTGAAACACCCTCAAAGGTGAAATCTCTCACAAGTGAAGCAGTGAATCAAGGTTCCCACAAACAGGACTCTGCAGTGCCATCGGGTCAGTGCCAAACAGGCACAGCATGGTGAGACTGGAGAGATGTGGGAGCTGCCTGAGGAGCCCCAGGGCCAGGGCTCTGGTGCTGTCCTGGGTAGTGGGGCTGGTGGGGGCAGAGAAGAGGGCAAATGCAGTTGGGGTTGGAGATCACCTACAATTTGACAGCAGGAGAGCCAGAGATTGAGTGGCCTCTGTTTCTTGTTCCCTTAAAGCCAGCTCAAGTCCTGGGACTGGTGGGGAGGGGTTGTAGTTTAGCTGTGACCTCTCTCGTCCCCCCAAAAAGTGCTGTGCCCTTCAGAGGGGCTGGGGCTGCAGTGTGAGTGCCCAGAGCTCTGCAGCACCCTGTGGTGGGCAGTGCCGTGGGGCCAGCCCAGACTGGGCTGCTGTCCTGGGCTGGGCTGTGCTGGAGAGAGGGCAGGGGAGGTGGGGAGAGCTGGAGAGGGGTTGAGCTGGGCTGGAAAGAGCTCAGGAGAGGAAAAGGCCACTGTAGAGCCAAGCTGTGTGAGCGTGCAGGGTGAAGGCACACAGTCCGGTGCTCACAGTGCAGAGCCAGGTGACCCAGTGAAGGAAGCAAGGCACCCAAGGCACAGGAGACAGGGCTTCAGTCTGTGCCATGTTCCCTTGACACTCTGAGGAAGCTGCCTCAGGAAAATTGTCTCTGACCAGTCCCACACACCGGCCATTTCCATCTCTGCCCATACACCTCAGACCTGAGAAGGGACCTTTGCTGTATGGTCACTTCCTTCCTCCTCCAGGGTTCAGTGATACCCAGCTGCACCGCCATTATTAATAAAAAGGAAACCATTTTCCTACTGACACTCATAGAATCACACAATCATACAATATTTTTGGTTGGAAGGGACCTTTAAAGGTCATCTAGACCAACCCCCTGCCAGGAGCAGGGACATCTTCGACTAGATCAGGTTGCTCTAAGCCCTGCGTAACCTGGCATCCACCACCTCTCTGGGCAACCTGTTCCAGTGTTCTACAACATTCAGTGTAAAATATTTTTTTCCTAATATCTAATCTAAATCTAGCTCCCTCTATCTTAAAACCATTACCCCTCGTCCTATCACAACAGGCCCTACTGAACAGCCTCTCCCTGTCTCTGCTGTAGGCCCCCTTGAGCTACTGGAAGACCACTATCAGGTCTTCCCAGAGTCTCCTCTTCTCCAGGCTGAACAGCCCCAACTCTCTCAGCCTGTCCTCATAGGAGAGGTGCTCCAGCCCTCTCATCATCTTTGTGGCCTCCTCTGGAGCCTCTCCATGTCCTTCTGATGTTGGGGGCTCCAGAAATGGACACAGTACTGCAGGTGAGGTCTCAGGAGAGCAGAGTAGACGGACATAACCACCTCTGTTGACCTGCTGGCCACACTCCTCTTGATGCAGCCAAGGTTGCGGTTGGCCTTCTGGGCCACAAGAGCACATTGCTGGCTTATGTTGAGCTTCTTGTCCACCATCACTCCCAAGTCCTTCTCCTCAAGGCTGGTCTCCATCCATTCTCCTCCCAGCCTGTGTTTGTGCCTGGGATTGCCACGAGCCACATGCAGGACCTTCACCTTGGCCTGTGTTCTGGTTTTGTTTAGTAAGAGGGGGCCTAAGGTGGTAGCTTCAGTAGGAAACTGCTAGAAGTCACTCCCCTTTGTTCAGTGGACTCGGCCGGGCCTAGGGCAGACCCACTGCTGGCCAAGGCCGAGCCGACTGGTAGCAGAATGTCCCGTGATAACGCCTCTGCGATAATGTATTTAAGAAGGGGAAAACAGGAAAAAAAAAAGGAGAGATGTGAAGCAGCTGACCAGGGGGCAGAGAGTGGGAGGCGCGAGCCTTGTGGGCCTTGCAGGCCTCACCCTCTGGCCTCCCGCTGGGCAGCCGACTGGGCCCAACTCGGTCCAGCCTGGCTGCAAGAAGTGGAGAGGAGATGAGAAGTGAATAAGATGTTAAAAGGATCCTGAGAGGCATCTGCCAGCCTGTTGTAAGGAACGGCTGCAGACGCCAAGGTCAGTTCAGAAGGAGGGCGAGGAGTAATGCGGCTCCTGGCCAAGATTCCCCTGCAGCCTGTGGTGATGATCATAGTGGAGCAGGTTGTCCCCCTGCAGCCCATGGAGGTCCACAGAGGACCAGAGATTCACCTGCAGCTCGTGGAGGACCCCACACTGGGGCAGGTGGAGGCCTGAAGGCAGCTGTGGCCTGTGGAGGGCCCGCTGGGACAGCTGTTCTAGAGGGACTGCACCCTGTGGAAGAGATGACCCACGCCGGAGCAGTTTCACGAAGGACTGCAGCCCGTGGAGGACCCCATGCTGGAGCAGGGGAGGAATGTGAGGAGTTCTTCCCCCGACGACGAAGTAGCAGTGTAAAACAACGTGTGATGGACTGACCGCAACCCCCATTCCCTCTTCCCCCTGTGCTGCTCGGGAGGGGAAGGTGGTAGAGATAATGTTAAGCCCGGGAAGAGGGAGGGGTGCGGGGAGGTTATCTTGTTCCCTGTCTCATTCTCCTGCTAATTTTAGAAATAAATGAATAGTTTTCCCCAAGTCGAGTCTGTTTTGCCCATAACGGTAACTTTAAGGATTTCTCCCTGTCCTTATCTTGAACCTCGAGCTGTTTTGAAAGAAGGGATTGATACCAAGGAATCAAGCTGATAAATAGTGATCAATGATTTACTAACCTTGAGAGAAAGAACAGTAGAGTCATAAACTTAACATGACGAGATACTTTCAGGATGCTCTAGCAAGAGCTAAGATAAGTTAGATGGGAACACCCTGAGGGGGTACAGACACACTGGTTGAGACCAAGATAAGGGGACTTAAGAAGTTTAGAACCAACTGATAGGGTGGAATAACCAAGGAAATTGGGAACCAGCAAAGATAAGTCATCAAGAAACCACCCTGGCAGAAAGAACAAAGGAGGACAAAGGTCTGAATCCACGCAGCTGGACATGGTGATACGGAGGAGAGAACGGCCACCAGAGAGACTGTGACTCCTAAGCAGAGACACGAGATGGACACAGAGACCGGGGAATAACCTGTCGTGGGAGGAAACTTATGATAATGATTTCTCAGAAACCTAATTAATATATAACCAAGTCCACGGGAATTCTATGAATATCCTTGTCTGTGATGCATAAATACTGTACCTGTTGCTTAACACGTTGCGCACGTTTGGAGGAGTGATCCCCCGTGCTGCCAAGCGCCGAATAAACATACCTACTTTACAGTCTTACAGATTGTGGAGTCTGTTTTCCGCACGCCAGTTTTTCCTTATATCATCTCCCCCTATCTCTCGGAGGGCGGGGGGAGTGAGAGAGAGACTGCATAGTCCGGTCCCGATCTGAGTGTGGCCATCCAGCCGATGTTACTGGCGTATGTTCAACCTGGTGTCCAAGAAGACCCCTGAGGCCTTTCCCGCCAAACTGCTTCCCAGTTGGTTGTCCCCGGCAAACATTGGTGCGTGAGGCTGTGCTTCTCCAGGGGCAGGAGTTTGTGCTTCCCCTTGTTGAACTTCATGAGTTTCCTCTTGTCCCAATTTTCCACCCTCTGGTGTATCAGCCACTAATCTGTCCCATCATCCAGTTCATTAACGAAAATGTTAAACAGGACTGCACCCAGTATCGGTCACTGGGGTACACTGTTATTTGCTGGCCTCCAGATAGACTTTGCACTGCTGATCACCTGATCACTGCTGATCTAGGTCCTACCATTCAGTTTTCCATCCACCTCACAGTCTGCTCATCCAGTCCATACAGCAACAGCTTCTGTATGAGGATCCTAGGGCAGACAGTGTTGAAAGCCTTCCTGAAGGCCAGGCAGACAATATCCACCACTCTGCCCTCATCTACCAGGCCAGTCACTTCATCCTAGATGTTTACCAAGTTGGAAAGCATGATTTCCCCTTGGTGAAGCCATGTGGACAACTCCTGATTATTTTATTGTTTTTTAAGTGCCTGGTAATGGTTTCCAGGATTAGCTGCTCCATCGCGTTCTTAGGGATAAAACTGAGGGTGACAAACCTGTAGTTCCCTGGTTCTTCCTTCTTGCCACTTTTGAAGATGGGACTGACATTTGCTTTCCCCCGTCTTCGGGCACTTCTCCCAGTCACCGTCATTGATCAAAGATTATCAAGGGTGGCCTCAAAATGACATCTGCCAGCTCCCTCAGCATTCTTAGGTGCATCCCATCAGGGCCCAGAGTCTTTTGTGTAGGCAGCCCACGGCCAGTTTGGTCAGTTTACCATCAAGTCACTGTTCCCTGACCTGAAACTCTTTTACCAAGATTGCATTTTCCTTGCTCCAGCCCTTCCCACTGCTCTCTGCGACCTGGGATTCCTGAAAGCCAGTCTGCTAGTAAAGGCAGAGGTGAAGAAAGCGTTCAGTACCTCTGTGTTATCCATGTCTTGTCTAAGCCAGTCCCTTTTCTCCTTGAGCAGTGGGCCCACATTTTCGTAGTCTTCCTTTTGTCACCTCTGTACTTTTTGAGGCCACTCTTGTTGTCTTTGATTTGACATCCCTGGCCAGATTCAATTCCGTTTGGGCTTTAGGTTTCCTAACTTCACTCCTGGATGCTTGGACAGTATCTGTTTATTTCTCCCAGTTAGGAATCCCTGTTTTCACCCTCTGTAGACCTCATTTTTGCAATTGAGTCAGCTGAGAGCTGAGGGGTCTGCAGGAGAAGGCAGAAGAACTTAGGCCAGCTCCTGGTTATATGAAGGGTGGAAGACCAGCTCCTGGAGAGAGTCATATTGCCTGTCTCTCTATATGGGTAAACCTTTTTCCACTAACACAGCCTGGCACACCAACCCCCACTGCTCCTTGTTTTGCTTGCTTTGTACCCTGATTCGCTGTTGCAGAGATGGTTGTCACAATAATTCTTACCTGGACCAGAAATTAAACTAGTACATCCTTTTATTTATTTTCTATAGTATCCTGAAACTCCTCCTACTGTTATTGTGTCAGACACAGCTCAGTCAGGGTGAGCCATCAGCACACAGACAGTAACAGCCGACCAAATGGAGCTTGGGGAACCTTGAGTAACTTGGGGAACATGCCAAGAGAAACCTCTTGAAGTTTACCAGAAATGGCCAATCCTGCACTGGAGGGGAGAATAACCCCATTTATTGGGCCAACTGTAACCTGACCAGCTGAGAAGGGACTCTGAGGAGAAGGCACTACGAGGGATGCCATACAAGCCAGTGGTGCCTGCTCCCCATGAACAAGGCCAGCTGGGGCTGCATTAGGAAGAATGTGTCAAATCAGACCACTTGAGTTACCTTCCCCTGCACCTCAGCACTGGTGTGGCTCCATACACAGGTGTGTCCCTGTCTGCAATTCCACATTTTGGAGGAGTTGGGAGGAGCTGGAGAGTGCCCAGAGGTGGTCTGCCAGGATGGGGTTCAGAGCCTGAACCACACGTTCTGTGTAGAGAGGCTGAGGGACCTGGGCATCCTGGCTCAGCGGCAGAGAGGCCCAAAGCAGATTAGGAGTAGCCTGAGAGTGCTTGAAGGGTGGTTTCAGAGATGGTGGAGCTTTGCTTCACAGTAATAAAAGCATGACAACGAAATAATGGAACAAAATGTAACTTAGGGTGTTGAGACTGGGAAAAAAAACCAGAAAGAAATGTCTCTCCAAGGGTAGTTCTATGCTGTACAGGTCACCAACAGAGATCCTGGACCATCCCATCGCTTTAGCTTTCAAGGAAAAGCTAGAGCAGATGGAATGATACCAGTAAGGGCAGTGAGATCCTCAGGTGAGAGTGAGGTGGGGAAGCAAGGAAGATTTTGACAGCCTGCAGGGAAAGAGCTGTAGGTGTGAGACTCTGTAGGACACCCTGTGGTGGAGATAGTCAAGGGCTGTGGCAAGGCTAAAAGCCCCCAACAGAGACAAGGTCTTTATCCCCACTATGGCTGTTATGTGGACCACCAAGGCCTAGCACGAGACACCATACCTTGATGGGACCAGGACATGAAGGCCTCCTCACCCCACCAAGGAGAGACCCATAAGCATTGCACCGTACTCCTGCACCAGGCACTACACATTCCCACATCACACTGCCCCAGGAAAAGCCCTGAGCAATGTGTGACCCACAGGATCTCCCTTCCCAGGGGCTGGGGGTCAGGCCATGGCCCTTTGTCTTCATGCAACACATGGAGGTTCACTCAGCCTCAGAGCCACCTTTACATCGCCTTTGCCTGCCTCTCAACTCTGCCTCCCATTTTCTCCTCTAACCAGCCCCCAGGGAGGCTTTGTTGGTAACGATCCTCAGTGGGACCCATTAATGCTCCCTGAAACTGTAGGGATTGCTTCTGACGTTGGCTTCTTCAGGGGTTTGTCCAGGCTCCTCTCAGTGTCTGAGGTTCATGGTCTCAGCACCAAATGCACCATGGGGCTCGTTAAAATGCAAAAAGCCATGTCTCCTCCAATTATTTCCTACAATCTTCAAGTCTTGGAGACATAATTGGAGAGGTCTCCAGAGTGGACATAAAGGGGAAGCTTTCACTGAGTATTCAACACAGAAGTATTTTGTATTTTTAAGTTTCTTAATTTTTTCAATGTTATTACTTTTTCAGTTGTCAGAAGGAGTGATTGCAGCACTGTCCAGTTGATATGAATGCAGGGCATTTGCTAATGGTATCAGGATGGGTAGGACCAGCTCCTCCTGGAGGTCAGACACTGCATGGACAACCTGATTCCTCACCACTCCAGCCCCTCCATTTCTCTCATCACCCCCCTGGGACTTGCATCACTTTTCCTGACATCAAACTCCTGCACCCAGGTCTGCAGCTGGAGGTGACAGCTCCTCTGCGCCATCTCCCACCTGCGTTCCTGAGAGACCTGGCTGCACACAGGTACAGCAGGGTTTCCTTCATTGCAAACAAAGGGAAGGAGAGGATGGTAAAGTTTAATAAACAAGAACCCACACTTCTCAACTGTGTCCTGAGTTGGAGCTGCTTCCAATGAGGTTCACCACCCACAGGGGATAACCTCACTGGAAGAGTTTCAGCCAACGAGGTGGGCAAGGGTAGATCTACACACAGCCAAGGATCTGGATGAAGGGATAGAATCATAGAATCATAGAATGGTTAGAGTTGGAAGGGACCTTCAAAGGTCATCTAGTCCAACCCCCGCAAGAGCAGGGACATCCCTGACTAGATCAGGTTGCTCAGAGCCTCATCCAGCCTGGCCTTGAACACTTCCAGGGATGGGGCATCCACCACCTCTCTGGGCAACCTGTTCCAGTGCTCTACAACTCTCATTGTAAAAAATTTTTTTCTAATATCTAATCTAAATCTACCTCCTTCTAATTTAAACCCATTACCCCTTGTCCTATCACAACAGGCCCTACTGAACAGTTTCTCCCCATCTTTCCTGTAGGCCCCCTTGAGGTATTGGAAGACCGCTATCAGGTCTCCCCGGAGCCTCCTCTTCTCCAGGCTGAACAGCCCCAACTCTCTCAGCCTGTCCTCATAGGAGAGGTGCTCCAGCCCTCTGATCATCTTGGTGGCCCTCCTCTGGACCCTTTCCAACTGGTCCATGTCCTTCTTGTGTTGGGGGCTCCAGAACTGGACGCAGTAATCCAGGTGGGGTCTCACCAGGGCAGAGTAGAGGGGCAGAATCACCTCCCTCGACCTGCCGGCCACGCTCCTCTTGATGCAGCCCAGGATGCGGTTGGCCTTCTGGGCCGCAAGGGCGCATTGCCCGCTCATGTTGAGCCTCTCGTCCACCAGCACTCCCAAGTCTTTCTCCTCAGGGCTGCTCTCAATCCATTCTCCGCCCAGCCTGTATTTGTGCCTGGGATTGCCACGACCCAGGTGCAGGACCTTGCACTTGGCCTGGTTGAACTTCATGAGGTTGGCACGGGCCCACCTCTCCAGCCTGTCAAGGTCCCTCTGGATGGCATCCCTCCCTTCCAGCATGTCAACGGCACCACACAGCTTGGTGTCATCGGCGAACTTGCTGAGGGTGCACTCTATCCCACTGTCCATGTCGCCGACAAAGATGTTGAACAGGGCCGGGCCCAACACGGACCCCTGAGGGACGCCACTGGTGACCGGTCTCCACTTGGACATTGAGCCGTTGACCACCACTCTCTGAGTGCGGCCATCCAGCCAACTCCTTATCCACCGAGTGGTCCACCCATCGAACCCATGCCTCTCTGATTTAGAGAGAAGGATGTCATGCGGGACAGTGTCAAAAGCTTTGCACAAGTCCAGGTAGACGATATCCGTTGCCCGTCCCTTGTCCACCGATGCTGTTACCCCGTCATAAAAGGCCACCAAATTGGTCAGGCACGATCTGCCCTTGGTGAAGCCATGTTGGCTGTCACCAACCACCTCCTTGCTCTCCATGTGCCTTAGCATGGTTTCCAGGAGAATCTGCTCCATGACCTTGCCAGGCACGGAGGTGAGGCTGACCGGCCTGGAGTTGCCCGGGTCTTCCTTACTCCCCTTTTTAAAAATGGGGGTTATGTTCCCTCTCTTCCAGTCATCGGGGACCTCACCAGACCTCCACGATTTCTCAAATATGATGGCCAGTGGCTTGGCAACTTCATCCGCCAGTTCCTTCAGGACGCGCGGATGGATCTCATCAGGCCCCATGGACTTGTGCACCTTCAAGTTCCTTAGATGGTCCTGAACCTGCTCTTCGAGCACCGTGGGCGGTTCTTCATCCTCACAGTCCCTGCCTGTGCCTTCCACAGCTTGGGTGGGGAGACAAGAGCCCTTATCAGTGAAGACTGAGGCAAAAAAGTCGTTGAGTACCTCAGCCTTCTCCACATCCCGGGTAACCACGACACCCGTTACCTTCCGGAGGCGGCCTACATTCTCCTTGGATTTTCTTTTGTCCCCTACATACCTGTAAAAGCTTTTCTTGTTACTTTTTATATCCCTGGCCAGATTCAATTCCATCAGGGCTTTAGCCTTCCTCACCCTATCCCTGGCCGCTCGCACAGCCACTCGGTAGTCCTCCCAGGCTACCTGTCCCCGCTTCCACCCTCTATAGGCTTCCTTCTTTACTTTCAGTTGGTCCAGGAGCTCCTTGCTCATCCACGCTGGCCTCTTGGCCTTTTTGCCCGACTTCTTCTTCATCGGGATGCACCTCTGCTGAGCTTGGAGGAGGTGCTCCTTAAATATGGACCAACTTTCCTGGGCCCCTCTTCCCTCCAGGGCCGCCTCCCATGGCACTTTGCCCATGAGGTTCCTGAAGAGGCCGAAGTCCGCCTTCCTGAAATCTAGGGCAGAGAGCTTACTGTGCAGTTTCCTCGCCGCTCCGTGGATCTTGAATTCCACCGCGTCATGGTCACTGCAGCCAAGGCTGTCCGTCAGTTTCACGTCCCCCACCAGCCCCTCCCTGTTGGTGAGCACAAGGTCCAGCATGGCACCTCTCCTTGTCGGCTCTTCTATCACCTGCAGGAGGAAGTTATCGTCCACACATTCCAGGAACCTCCTGGACTGCCTGTGCCCTGCTGTGTTGTCTCTCCAACAGATGTCAGGGTGGTTGAAGTCCCCCATGAGGACCAGGGCTTGTGACCGCTGTGAGGCTGCTCCTATCTGCCTATAGAGCGCCTCGTCCGCTTTGTCTTCCTGGCCAGGCGGCCTGTAGCAGACCCCCACCGTAACATCCCCCGTCCGTCCCTGTCCTCTGATCTTGACCCATAAGCTCTCTGTCAGCTCCTCCCCCATCCCCAGGCGGAGCTCCACGCACTCCAGCCGGTTGCTGACATAGAGAGCGACACCCCTCCTCGTCTTCCCTGCCTGTCTTTTCTAAAAGCCTGTACCCCTCCATGTTGACGCTCCAGTCGTAAGAGCCGTCCCACCACGTCTCCGTGATGCCAACAAGGTCGTAGCCCTGCTCGTGCGCACGCATCTCCAGTTCTTCCTGTTTATTCCCCATGCTGCGTGCGTTGGTATAGAGACACTTCAGCAGGGTCCTCGATAAAACCGACTTGCTGGCTGGAGTGACAGGTGTTCTTTTGTATTGCAGATTAGGTTTATTTGCACCTACCTGCGATCCCTCCCTGACTTCTGGGCGCTTGGTGCTGGCACTGGCGCCATGCCGATAATTAGACAGGGGTGGGCTTCCAATTCCCTGGAGATCCAAGCTTCAACCTGGGTGGTTGAATGGGATCTGACCGAGCAAGGAGTGAGGAGAAAGGGGAACCAGAGAGCAGTGGAAACGAGATCGATTCAGATGTTCTGCTGAGAAGGCGCCTGTAGACCTGGAGAGGTGGAAAACTCAGGGAGGTTAAATGCACCATACAGCCTTCTGGCAATGAGAGTACAGGGACAATGACAGTACCATATTTCCTCCCCTGCAATTAATATGCATCCTAGAAATCCCCATTTTGTCGTGGTGGAAAATCACCATCATTTTACTAAAGTTTTCCTTAATCTCAGGTGACGGAAAGGTGCTCAGGTGTTCTTTAACTGCTGCAAGCCGTTCGTCCCCTTTCCAGGCAGAGCTCAGCTGCCTGACCATGGACATCGAGTGCCACTCGTAGACGCCCCGGTGTATGTGATGCTTTTCCCTGTGAGCAGTCGCTGTCACACAGGACAGGAGGTCTCCTGCAGGAGACCAGAGTCAGTCAATGACTGACAAATTCAATGATGTTCAATAAAACTCAATGACAGGTAGAAATTGCAGCTGATGGTGAAGAGAAAGGGAAACTGAGCTCTCCCTGTTCTATTCCACGTGCTCAGCTGAACACCTCTGCCCTCTGCCCTGAACATCATG
This sequence comes from Otis tarda, assembly GCA_026413225.1. Taxonomy (NCBI): domain Eukaryota; kingdom Metazoa; phylum Chordata; class Aves; order Otidiformes; family Otididae; genus Otis; species Otis tarda. The sequence goes on from CM048590.1 coordinate 1,209,504, forward strand.
ACTAGGGAAAAGTTCGCTTGTCCTGCATGTGGGCTTCTGCTGTCCTTTCACCTCCTCAAAGGGATTCCCCACCAGCCTCCCAGAGACACCTTCAGGTGCTGGCCTGTCTCTCAGCACTGCCTCATGACAGCTTGCAGCCAGCTGCATGGAGAGGGATGCAAGATTTGCTTCTCGCTTCCTCCACTCATTATGACCTCACAAAATGTCTCGGAACAGCCTTGCTATGACATCATCCTGGTCTCTCATCATCCTAAGATCCATCCCATTTGGTGCAATGGACTCTTAAGGACTGACCTTACCTAAGTAACCTCTGACTCCATCTCCATCCACTGCTGTGCTCTGGCTGGGCTCTGCCTTTTAGGCACACGCAACTGAGAGACCTTGCTGGAGAAGACAAAGGCCCAGAGTACCTCAAACCTATCTATTCCTCCTCTTACTAAACCCAGCAGTGGCCACACATTCTCTTCATTTCTTCTTGACCTTTTCCTCAAGTAGGAACAGCTGATTGCTGTGCCCCTGAACTCCCTTGCAAGTCTCAACTCTGCAGCTTTCCTAAAACCAACCCTATTTCTGAATTCCTTCTTTCTTTCAAGTCTCCGCATCCATTTCCTGTATGCTTCCTTTTTGCCATGGAGCTTTCCCAGGAATTTCCTGCTTCCTCAAGCTTCTCTCCTGAATATCTCTTCTTCTTTTCCTGACTCTTGGTGCAGACGGTCTTGGACATGAAAAGCGCTGTCCTTGAAGACCAGCTCTACTGAGCTCTGCTGCCCTTCTGTGCTGCTCACATGGGCTCCCCCACTACAAATCACAACACTAGGCCAAAGACTCCTCCTCTGAAGTCCAGCATCTGCACTTTTCTATTTTCCTTCCTCATTCTCCTTGGCAGGTGAGACCCTGTTATCTAATGATCGTGACGACTAAGGCTGACTCTGGCTTTCACATCCCTCACCAGATCTTCCCTCTTGGTGAGTAACAGATGCAAATGAGTTTCACCATTGTTGGCCCATCTGACACCCGATCTACAGAGACCTGTTTCCCAAAGTGTCCCAAGACCCTCCAGCAACCTCCACAAGATTTGGCATGCTGATTTGCTCCCCTTCCAGGTACTCCCAGGGTCACTGGTTGTGAAATTCTCCATGAGGACTTGAATGGCTTCTTTGTCTCCCACAGCAGTGTGCTCCTCAGCCTGAGGACATTGGTGCTTGTTTGGCCTGGAGGTAAAGCCCATCCCAGCAAAGAAAGAGAGGATTTTGAAAGCGGTTTTGGGTGTGGGCATTCTGTGATACAGGAACATCATGAAACCTGTTGGATTAATCCATGATGGTATCATCAATGGGAAGGTTAAACGATGGGGAAGAGAAGAACCAGGAGGGTTTGAGAGTGACAGAACACTTGCAGAGTGTCCTGGTTCTGGCTAGGATAGAGTTAATATTCAGGGTGAGATGGGTGGAGAACTGAAGCTGGTAGCCCCTATGACTGGGATAGTTAACTAATTAGCTAACAGCTGGGGTTAATTTACCCAAATTAACCAAAGGGCTATTCCATCCCATCTGACATCATGCTCAGTATATAAGTGAGGAGAGTGCTGAATTGAGTTTCCTGCTACTTGGAAGAAACTGGTTGTGGAGGTTTGTTCTAAGGTATTATACTGGATTTGTGTTCCATCACTGTTTTGCTTTCTTCTGTTGTTACTGTTAAATTTATTTTTTGTTCAATCTCAACCCACGTGGTTTTTTTTTTTTTTTCCTGATTTTCTTTTGTTTACCAATTCTCCTCCTGTTCTCTTGGAGGGTAAGGGGGAGCGAGAGAGAGACTGTGTAGTCTGGTTCCAACTGGGGCTGAACTACGACAGTTATTTTGGCGCCCAACGTGGGGCACGAAGGGTTGAGATAATAACAGATCTGACTTTTTTGTTGCTGTTTGAAACCAATTTGTTTATACTCGCTCATTTTATTGGTTGTAAGTTATTGGTCGTGGTGTTGCAGTGGTTGGTTTTGTTGGTGTATTGTCTACGCTCCTGTATGTACTATGTGTTCCCAGTGGTGGTGTTTATCACCTCAGGGAAAATGATGAGAATCATAGAATCACATGGTTGGATGGGACCTATAAGATCATCTAGTCCAACCGTCTTCACACTACCATTGCTGCCACAGCTAGTAAACCATATCTTGTAGCTTCTCATCAAGCTGCCTCTTGAACACTGCCAGGGATGGTGACTCCACCACCTCCCTGGGCAGGCCATTCCAGTGCCTGACCACTCTTTGAGAGAAAAAGTTTTTCCTCACGTCCAATCTAAACCTCCTCTGGTACAACTTGTGGCCATTTCCTCGGGTCCTGCTTGTTGCCTGGGAGAAGAGGCCAAACCCCCACTCATCACAACCTGCCTTCATGAAGCTATAGAGTGCAATGAGGTCTCCCCTGAGCCTCCTCTTCTCCAGACTAAACAATCCCAACTCTCTCAGCCGCTCCTCATAAGACTTGTGCTCCAGACCCCTCACCAGCTTTGTTGCCCTTCTCTGGACACGTTCCGGGGCTTCAATGTCTTTCTTGTAGTGAGGGGCCCAAAACTGAACACAATACTCGAGGTGTGGCCTCACCAGCGCCGAATACAGGGGGAAGATTACCTCCCTGCTCCTGCTGGCCACACTATTTCTAATGCAGGCCAGGATGCCGTTGGCCCTCTTGGCCACCTGGGCACACTGTCAGCTCATGTTCAGCTGAGCATCAACCAACACCCCCAGGTCCCTTTCCTCTTCACAGTCCTCCAGCCACTCAGCTCCGAGCCTATAGCGCTGCATGGGGTTGTTGTGGCCAAAGTGCAGGACCCGACACTTGGCCTTGTTGAACCTCATCCCATTCAGCTCAGCCCAGCGATCCAGCCTATCCAGATCCCTCTGAAGGGCCTCCCTACCCTCAGGCAGATCAACACCACCACCCAACTTGGTGTCATCTGCAAACTTGCTGAGGGTACACTCAATCCCCTCGTCTAGGTCATCAATAAAGATACTGAACAAGATGGGCCCAAGCACCGACCCCTGGGGGACACCACTTGTAACAGGCTGCCAGCTGGACTTGACTCCATTAACTACTACCCGCTGGGCACGGCTCCCTAGCCAGTTCTTTATCCAAAGAAGGGTATACCTACCCAGTCCACGGGCAGCCAGTTTCCCTAGGAGAATACTGTGAGAGACCGTGTCAAAGGCTTTGCTGAAGTCCAGGTAGACCACATCAACAGTCTTTCCCTCATCCACCAGTCTGGTCACCCAGTCGTAAAAGGAAATGAGGTTGGTCAAGCACGACCTGCCTTTCGTGAACCCGTGCTGGCTGGGCCTGATCCCCTGGATGCCACTCATATGCCGAGTGATCTGACCCAAGATGATTTGCTCCATAACTTTCCCGGGTACTGAGGTCAGGCTGACAGGCCTGTAGTTCCCCGCATCCTCCTTTACGGCCCTTCTTGTAGATGGGAGTCACATCGGCAAGCCTCCAGTCCTCCGGGACCTCCCCAGATAACCAGGAGCGCTGGTAGATGGCCGAGAGCGGCTCGGCAATCACCCCCACCAACTCCCTTAGCACCCTAGGATGGAGCCCGTCCGGTCCCATGGACTTGTGGCAGTCCAGATGGAGAAGGAGCTCTCTAACTGTCTCCGCCTGTACCAGAGGGGGTGTATTCGGCCTGGCATCCCAGACTTCCAGATTAGGGCATAAAGGGCCCTGAGGATAACTGATCTGCCTATTAAAGGCAGAAGTAAAGAAGGCGTTGAGGACCTCAGCCTTCTCCTTATCCTCAGTGGTCACATTCCCCGCTGCATTAAGTAAAGGGTGTAAATTCTCCTTGTTTCTTCTCTTACACTGATATATTTGTAAAAGGATTTCTTGTTCTCTTTTACTGCAGTGGCCAATCTGAGTTCATGCTGAGCTTTTGCCTTCCTAACTTCCTCCCTGCATACCTTAGAAACTTCTTTGTAATCTCCCCAAGTAGCCTGTCCCTTCTTCCAGAGGACACAGACTCTCTTTTCCTTCCAGAGCCTCAACAATAGTTCCCGGTTCATCCACACCGGTCTTCTTCCCCTATGGCTCGCCTTACGGCATTCAGGAACAGCCTGTTCTTGTGCCTTTAAGATCTCCATCTTGAGGACAGTCCAGGCTTCCTGGACCCCTTTACCCTTAAGGAGCGACTCCCAAGGGACCCTCGCAACAAGCGTCCTGAACAAGTCAAAGTCCGCCCTCTTGAAGTTCAGGATAGCCGTTCTGCTAGTGATCCTTCTGACATCTCCAAGAACAGAGAATTCTACAATTTCATGGTCGCTCTGCCCAAGACAGTGCCCAACCTTCCCGTCTCCCACCAGTCCTTCTCTGTTAGTAAAGAGCAGGTCAATCAGGGCACCACCCCTGGTAGGCTCTCGTACCAGCTGCATAAGGAAACTATCTTCCACACCCTCTAGGAACCTTTTGGACTGTTTCCTCTGCGCTGTATGATATTCCCAGCATATATCAGGGAAGTTGAAGTATCCCACAAGAACGAGTGCTGGCGATTGCGCGACTCGCTCAAGCTGCTCATAGAACGCCTCGTCCTTCTCTTCATCCTGATTAGACGGTCTATAACAGACCCCCACCACGATGTCACCCCTACAGGCCTTTCCTCTGATCCTTATCCATAGACACTCAACTGCATCATTCCCAACCCCAAGCTCTTCAACGTCAAAATAGTCTTTAATATAAAGACTAAATGTTCAAGGCCAGGCTGGATGAGGCTCTGAGCAACCTGATCTAGTCGTGGATGTCCCTGCTCCTTGCAGGGGGTTGGACTAGATGACCTTTGAAGGTCCCTTCCAACCCTAACCATTCTATGATTCTATGATTTGGGAGAATACACGGTATAATGGCCAGAGTCCTGGCAATGCAAATACAAGTGAAGGTCAATATTTCATCTCCACCCATTGATATACTTCGTGGAAATGCCTGTTCTTGCATGGTGGAAAAACATCATCATTTTAGGAAAATGATTCAATTATCTCAGCTGTTATAAAGGTATTCATGTGGTTTTTAGAAGTTAGAAGCAGTTCTTCCTCCTTCCAGGCAGAGCTCAGCTGTCTGACCAGGGACATAAAGTGCCCCTTGTAGAGGCCCCACTGTAGCTGAGGTGTTTGCCTGGGACTGGTCGCTGTCAGACAGGACAGGAGGTGTCCTACAGAAGACCAGGGTGCCTTGGACACTGATTGCATGGGCCAGACAGAGGGTCCCAGGGCACCTGAACTGGCACCAGGCGCCTGTGTCACTGTACCTGAAGACATCTGTGTCCCTGTAGCTGCATCCCAGATCAGTTTTGGAAACAGCTTTTCCTTCTAAAAACAGAAAAAAGTCACAAAATCCCCCCAAAGACTAGTATGTTAAATCAAAATGAACAAAACCAAGGAGAATAAGAGCACAAAGAATTTAATAAGATTAAAAGCATATTAAAATATTTTTTCACTTTAGATCTTTGTGTTTACTTCTTCATTTTTTCATATTTCTGTAAAATTTCCTGCACATTTCTGTCACAATCAAGCCTGCAGCATTAATTGATAGAATTTTGTTTCAAGCACAGACCCCAGAGCTCCCCAAAATCTTCCTGTCCTTCCCTGGCCATGCCTCTCCTCACTCATGGCACAGAGTCGCGCCAAGGTATCGAGCTCTCTCAGCTGATGGGGGAAGCAGTTTCAGTGAAACACTCTAATTTTTGGATGACCGTTTCTGCACAAATCTCATCATAGCTGTGTTGCAGTGACTTCTTAAAGGAGTCTGTAAGGCATCTGGTCATTCTGTCTTTTCATTCCCTGCAAGATTTCATCTCCCTGTGTGCTTCTGTAGATATAACAGGTATAAATACAGAGCTATAAAAATACATATGCATACATATTTATAGACTTGTGTATAAAGACAGTTATTTTGTTCAGAGAAACTACTACATCTATACTGACATAATTCATATTTCCTCTTCTGCCTCTTACTCCTTCCTTCCTTCTCTTCGGTATCATTGACTTTCTGAGGAACTCAGGGTGTACAAGACATCTGAGCATCACATAGGTCAGCTAGATGGACATGAGGTTTCTCAGGAGTTCCCTCTCCATCTGGCATCATCCACAAACAGACCAGGTATTTACACTGTTCCCTTGTTTGGGCCATCAATAAAGATATCAACCAGTGTTGCCCTAGGTATTGGTGGCTGATGGAGGCCACTAGTAACTGGTTGCACTGTGACTGCATGGCTCAGTCAAGTTTCAGCTCTACTGAGTATAGAGGATGGGACCTAGAGAGAGATCTGACTCCCCTTCTGGTGCACTCACCCTTTTGGTCATCTGGAAGTCCAGGAGCTGCCATGGAAATGTGTCTACCAGATGTTCAGGTGCCCTAAACACTGAATGCAATCTGAGGTGACAAAGTGACCCCGTCCGCACAGCCCCACAGCTGACAGTCAGGCAGGTGCCGTTGTCCCATGTGTGCCCCATCACAGCTTACAGACATGTACACAAGTCTTGGACCACCCCTGGCACCTCCAGTGCCTAGCAGGTGTTTGTGTGTGAGCTGCTCACTGCCACCGTCCATCCCCATGGATGATGGTGGGAGCTCAGGGAAGTGGCTGGCCTGTAGCCCCTATTTTGTGCACACTGAGCTGAGGCAAGAGGATTCCTGACTCCTGTGGGTCTGTGGGGTGTATGGGGCAGAGGTGAACCCCACTCCAGGCTCTGGGCTTCTCACCAGAGTGGAGACACCTGTACAGACTCAAATCCCTGCCCTGCGTGGGCAGAAATGACCCCTGCCTGTCCCTGCCACGGTGTCCTGCCTGGCAATGGGATAGGGATCGGGGTAAAGGCAGGTGAGCATTGACATCTCTCCTGGATGACAACACCATGGAAGGACAAATCTCACTTCCAAAATCAGTCTTGGCAATGTTCAGAGAGGGACACTGATTACTTCGCTCTGCATCAGCCTACACTCCCCAGGAGAGACACGACTGCCTCCCAGGTGCTGTCAGACCTTGGAGCCCCAAGGACATCTCCAGGGAGACCAGGAGGGCAGAGAAAGTGCCACCTTGGGCTGAGCCTCTGCTGCTGAGCTGGGCCGGGCTCCTGGGACAAAGGGAACACACAGCAAACAGGCAGAACCACAGAGAGACAGCTCTGCCCAGGAGCAGCTCCTCTGCCAAGCGCAGCAGGGCTGAGGGCACTGCTGCAGGCACCGAGAGGAGAGGAGCGAGGCACAGAGAGGTTAAAGGCAGCCTGGGGTGAGGGAACACTGAGAGGCCACTGGAGGAGAAAACTTCACAGCCCTTGACATATTAAGTGTCTGGCTGCAGGTCATTGAAGCTTCAGTTTCTTGAGGGATTTTGTAAAGCTGGCACCTCCCCCAGCCTGCGGGATCTGTAAGTACCACTCTCAGACCTTCTCTGCTGTAGAGGAGGAGGAGGAGATGCTCCAGAGCAGGGATTCCCTGCTGCACTTCCAGAGGGACAGGGCACGACGGCTGCCTTCTCCCAGGGACGGCTGCAGGGTGTGAATGTGTGTGTGCAGCCAGGGGTGCCCAGGGCTGTCCTTCAGAGCAGGGTCCCTGCGCCCCAGGGGCTGTGTGCTGGGGCAGGGACTCTGCCTCTGCCAGGCTCAGCACTCAGCCGGCCCCGGGAGCTCCCTGTGGTTCTGTGGGGAGAAGCTGTGGGGGCAAGGAGTGACCTCTGTCATGGTAAGGTGCTTCTCCAGTTTGAGGGTGCTGCATGGGTCAGGACTGCTCACAGCCCCAGATCACCCCATTTACAGAGGGTCCTGTTCAAGAAGGACATAAAGGCAGCATTTATCTGAAAGTGAAATGAGCCTGTGCTTTGTGTTTGCTCTTGTTCTGTTTGGTGGGCAGTGGGAGGTGGAAATTCATTTCTCTGCTCTGGAGAAGGCACTGAGACACAAATTCTCATGAGGACTTTTCTGAGCGGCTTCTTAGCCCCTGCATCCACGGAGACGTTCCTGGGCAGTGCCCTGTTGCCAGGAGGTTTCTGCAGGGTAGAGCTGAGCACTCAGCGGGTGAGATGGGGTCTGTGAACACCGACAGAGACACGGGGAGAGAGGAACAGCCTCTGGCAGGGACAGCTCCAGGATGCACAGGGAGGGGCAGGGAGTGTAGGGAGCTGCTCACAGAAATGCACTGCGAGGGGGGATGTAGGCATTTCCCTGCAGGGCAGATGCCTTTCCCAGAGAACCCTCCCGGTCTCCTCTCCCCCTCAGCAGAGCACCCCACCCTTTAACATCATGGAGACTTGGGTATGAGTTGCCTTCCCATCAGCCCAACCACCACAGAAGAGAAATGCTCAAGTGTTCGACCATGCCTCCTTGTCTTCCTCTATTGACAGGAGTTCTTTGGCATGCTCCTCTCTTCTCCCTGCTCCCTTCGTCTTCCCCTTGGATTCACTGTGTCCAGGTTGAGGATTAACTGGCAGCTCAGGCACTGATGCTGGGGTTCGTCTCATGCAGATGTATCAATGGAGGAAAAGCATCCAAATAGCTTCTGGGTCTGGGAGCTGTAGCGTGTGGGGCTGGCAATGATCTGACCCTCCCATCAGGACATCCCACCACTGAAACATTCAGCTGTTTCCCTGGAGGGTCCTGCTGGACGGAGTCTGCTTTCCCCAAGGGCACAGATCTACCGTGGGCTTTCTGTGTCACCTAGCAGCCCCATGGAGAAGACACCTCTATGCTGAGGTCATGGAAATGCTGCTGGGCATCTCTATGCGGGCAGCTACAACGAGCCCTCTGTGTCCCTGGCTGGGTGAGGAGAGATGAGATCCTGCTCGGGTGCGATGAGATGAGGTGAGGAGTTTGCAGGTCTGCACTTGGAAACAGGACTCCTACGCTCTCAGCAGTGTCCGGATTCTGGTTGGGGAAATGTCTGTGTGTGAGCCTCCTCCTGCTCAAAGAGGTGCCAGCACAGGTCAGCTGAGACCAGCGCTGACAGACAGAACATCTCTCCTCATCCTGCAGTGTGGGACAGTTACCTTGTCTAAGGACCTACAAAATTTTTCTCAGAGAAGTCTGCCCTATTGTCGCACTGTCTTTACCTCTTTAGATAGTGGCTCATCAAAAATATAAGAGATGTCCAACAGCAGCTCCATCACTGAGTTCCTCCTCCTGGCATTCGCAGACACACGGGAGCTGCAGCTCTTGCACTTCTGGCTCTTCCTGGGCATCTACCTGGCTGCCCTCCTGGGCAACGGCCTCATCATCACTGCCATAGCCTGCGACCACCGCCTCCACACCCCCATGTACGTCTTCCTCCTCAACCTCTCCCTCCTTGACATGGGCTCCATCTCCACCACTGTTCCCAAAGCCATGGCCAATTCCCTCTGGGACACCAGGGCCATCTCCTACTCAGGATGTGCTGCGCAGGTCTTTTTCTTTTTCTTTTTTATGTCAGCTGAGTACTGTCTTCTCACTGTCATGGCCTATGACCGCTATGCTGCCATCTGCAAACCCCTGCACTACGGGACCCTCCTGGGCAGCAGAGCTTGTGTCCACATGGCAGCAGCTGCCTGGGGCAGTGGGTTTCTCAATGCCCTGCTGCACACTGCCAATACATTTTCACTGCCACTCTGCCAGGGCAATGCCTTGGACCAGTTCTTCTGTGAAATCCCCCAGATCCTCAAGCTCTCCTGCTCAGACTCCTACCTCAGGGAAGTTGGGCTTCTTGTGGTCAGTGCGTGTTTCTCATTTGGCTGTTTTGTGTTCATTGTTGTGTCCTATGTGCAGATCTTCAGGGCTGTGCTGAGGATCCCCTCTGAGCAGGGACGGCACAAAGCCTTTTCCACATGCATTCCTCACCTCGCTGTGGTCTCCCTGTTTATCAGCACTGCCGTCTTTGCCCACCTGAAGCCCCCCTCCATCTCCTCCCCATCCCTGGACCTGGTGGTGTCTTTCCTGTACTCAGTGGTGTCTCCAGCATTGAACCCCCTCATCTACAGCATGAGGAACCAGGAGCTCAAGGATGCCATTAGGAAAGTGATTTCATGGATGTTTCTGAATAGTGATGCACTTCTAATCACTAACCACAGATGACTCTGGTGCTTTGTTTATCTTTCTTATTGTCATCATTACCCTTATCATGATCTGTATTCTTATCATTATCATTGTCATTATTGTTATTTTTATCATTTTGGTTATCATTATCATTATTGTTATCAAGGATGGAGCATGGCAATGGATTTCTCAGTCATTTTTCAGCAGTCAAACACTTCCTGTCTTTCTTCACAGTTGATTCCCACAATGCCCTAGACCAAACCTGACCTTTTTATTCACTGTATTTGTATCATTATATTGTAGGTTGTTCTTATGTCTTTTCACAATTTTTCCCCTCACTTATACCAAGGTATAAACTTGCTCTTTTTCAGTTTTGAGCCTGTATAAAAGTCTACCTAATAGTGGAATAGAGATGACTCTGTCCTAGCACCTCTGTAATAAAATGAAATCTCCCCAGTGCTGTGCCTGAAGGTTGGCCTCTTCTTCTAATTGTGGTATCAAGAACAGGTCCAAGAAACTGGACTCCAAACAGCTCTGTTGCTCCATGGGTTCAGGAGCAAAAACTTTACAGTGACCTTGTGATCAACGGTTGGGTTTAGGACTCACTCTTCAGTGTCTAATCACGGTGGGGAGAGTGAATGCTCACTGAGGTACATACCTGGGGCTTTCCATATGGCAGAGAACCCCTTCAGGAGGGGAATCTGGAGCTTCCTGGAGAGCCCAGTGGATCTCCTGGAGCAGCATGTGCCTTGGGTGGGCAGTGACTGGCACCTCACATAGTGATGGATTGCCCACGGTGGAGTCATCTCAAGGTAAAGTCCTAAACCAAGGCATCCACAAACAAAGACAGACTCTGCAATTGCACAAGATGCAGTGGGGACCCAGCAGGCCCAGGCTGGAGAAAAGTTCCTGTCAGCCCGAATGAATTACCACTGGATGGATCTAGAGGCACAACTGGATACCTCTAGCATTCTTGGAAATGCTCCATAGACCCCTAAAGCATGCCATATTCAGCAGCCATGATCCCCACCCAGCTGAGTCTTCTCCTAACCCTCACCAGCATGGCCACTGCAGGGTCACCCGGCCCCGGGCACCACAGCACATTTCCTCCGGAGAACAACATCACCAGCTCAGGGCCTGTGGGGAGCATGAAGAGGTCAGGGCCTGTGGGGAGCATGCTGGTCAGATCAGCAGAGGTGTGAGGAGAATTTAGAAGGGAAGTGACCAGTGCTGGAACCTTGTGTGAGAAGAAAAATGCCGGTGTTCAGCGAATCCAAGGCAATGTCCAGACTGTGCGTACACTTGGTCAGTCTGCAGAGCCAAAAAAAAAATCATAGAATCATAGAATGGTTAGGGTAGGTAGGGATGTTTAAAGGTTGTCTAGTCCAACCCCCCTGCAAGGAGCAGGGACATCTCCAACTAGATCAGGTTGCTCAGAGCCTCATCCAACCTGGCCTTGAATGTTTCCAGGGATGGGGCATCCACCACCTCTCTGGGCAACCTGTTCCAGTGTTCCACCACCGTCATTTAAAAAAAAAAAACCTCCTAATATCTAATCTGAATCTACCTCCCTCTATTTTAAAACCATTATTCCTTGTCCTGTCACAATAGGCCCTGCTGAAGAGTCTCTCCCAGTCTTTCCTATAGGCCCCATTTACGTACTGGAAGACCACTATCAGGTCTCCCCAGAGCCTTCTCTTCTCCAGGCTGAGCAGCCCCAACTCTCTCAGTCTTTCCTCATAGCAAAGGTGCTTCAGCCCTCTGATCATCTTCGTGGCCTTCCTCTGGACCCTTTCCAACTGGTCCATGTCCTTCTTGTGTTGGGGGCTGCAGAACTGGACACAGTACTCCAGGTGGGGTCTCACCAGGGCAGAGTAGAGGGGGAGAATCCCCTCCCTCGACCTGCTGGCCACGCTCCTCTTGATGCAGCCCAGGATGCGGTTAGCCTTCTGGGCTGCAAGCGCACATTGCCTGCTCATGTTGAGCTTCTCTTCCACTAGCACACCCAAGTTCCTCTCCTCAGGGCTTCTCTCGATCCATTCCCCACCCAGCCTGGATTTGTGCCTGGGATTGCCCTGACCCAGGTGCTGGACCTTGCACTTGGCCTGGTTGAACTTCATGAGGTTGGCACGGGCCCACCTCTCCAGCCTGTCAAGGTGCCTCTGGATGGCATCCCTCCCTTCCAGCGAGTCGACGGCACCACATAGCTTGGTGTCATCAGTGAACTTCCTGAGGGTGCACTCTATCCCACTGTCCATGCCGCTGACAAAGATGTTAAACAGGATCTGCCCCAATATGGACCCCAGAGGAACGCCACTCGTCACCAGTCTCCACCTGGACAGAGAGCCATTGACCACCACTCTCTGCGTGCTGCTCTGCTCTCATCTACCAGGCCAATCACTTCATCATACAAGTTTATCAGTTTGTTAAGCATGATTTCCCCTTGGTGAAGCCATGCAGAAAACTCCTGATCATTTTATTGTCTTCAAAGTGCCTGGTAATGGTTTCCAGATTTAGCTGGTCCATCAGCCTCCTAGGGATCAAGGTGAGGCTGACAGACCTGCAGTTCCCTGGTTCGTGCCACTCTTGAAGATGAGCCTGACAATTGCTTTCCTCTTGTCTCCAGGCACTTCTCCCAGTCACCATCATCGATCAAAGATTATCAAGGGTGACCTCAAAATGACATCAAAAAGTCACTGTTCCCTGACCTGATACTCTTTTACAAAGGGTGCATTTTCCTTGTTCCAACCTTTCCCACTGGTCTCTAGGACCTCAGATTTCTGAAAGCCTTGCTAGTGAAGACAGAGGTGAAGAAAGCGTTCAGTACCTCCATGTTATCCATATCTTGTTTAAGCCAGTCACTTGATCGTTGAGCAATGGGCCCGCATTTTCCATAGTCTTCTCACCTATGTACTTGTTGAGGCCATTCTTGTTGTCTTTGACATCCCTGGCCAGACTCAATTCCATTTGGGTATTAGCTTTCCTAACTTCATTCCTGGATACTTGGATGTTTGTTTCTCCCAGTTATTCGTCTTTGCTTTCACCCTGTATATGCCTTATTTTTGTATCTGAGTCAGCTGAGAGCTGAGGGGTCAGCAAGAGAAGACAGAAGAACATTGGCAAGAAGGGTTGAAGACCAGCTCCTGGAGGGAGTCATATTGTCTGTCTGTCTATATAGGTATAATTTTTTCCACTAACACAGCCTGGCACACCAACCTTCATCGACTTGTTTCCACTGGTGCTTGATTTGCTTGCTTTGTATCCTCATTCGCTGCTGCAGAGACGGTTGTCACTATAATTCTTACCTGGGCCAGAAATTAAACTAGTACATCCTTTTATTTTCTATAGTATCCTGAAACTCCTCCTGCTGTTATTGTGTCAGACACACCTCAGTCAGGGTGAGCCATCAGCACACAGACATTAACAGCCGACCAAATGGAGCTTGGGGAACCTTGAGTAACTTGGGGAATTGGCCAAGAGATACCTCTTGAAGTTTACCAGAAGAAGTGGCCAGTCCTGCATCGGAGGGGAGAATAACCCCATTTATTGAGCCAACTGTAACCTGACCAGCTGAGAAGTGACTCTGAGGAGAAGGCACTGCGAGGGATGCCATACAAGCCAGTGGTGCCTGCTCCCCATGAACAAGGCCAGCTGGGGCTGCATTAGGAAGAATGTGTCAAATCAGACCACTTGAGTTACCTTCCCCTTCAACCCAGCACTGGTGTGCTTCCACAGACATATGTGTCCCTGTCTGCAGCTCCACATTTTGGAGGAGTTGGGAGGAGCTGGAGAGTGCCCAGAGGTGGTCTGCCAAGATGGGCTTCAGAGCCTGAAACACATGTTCTGTGTATAGAGGCTGATGGACCTGGGCATCTTTGGCCCAGTGACAGAGAGGCTGAGGGCAGTCTAGGAGTAGCCTGAGAGTGCTTGAAGGGTGGTTTCAGAGATGGTGGAGCTTTGCTTCACAGTAATAAAAGCATGACGAGGAAATAATGGAAGAGTGCAACTTAGGAGGTTGAGATGGGGGGAACAAAACAAAGAAATATCTCTCTAAGGGTAGTTCTGTGCTGTACAGGTCACCAACAGAGATCCTGGACCATCCCATCGCTTTGTATTTCAAGGAACAGCTAGAGAGGATGGAAAGATACCAGTAGAGGTAGTGGGATCCTGAAGTGAGAGCAAAGAGGGGTGCCATGCTGGACCTTGTGCTCACCAACAGGGAGGGGCTGGTGGGGGACGTGAAATTGATGGACAGCCTTGGCTGCAGTGACCATGACGCGGTGGAATTCAAGATCCACGGGGCGGCGAGGAAACTGCACAGTAAGCTCTCTGCCCTAGATTTCAGGAAGGCGGACTTCGGCCTCTTCAGGAACCTCATGGGCAAAGTGCCATGGGAGGCGGCCCTGGAGGGAAGAGGGGCCCAGGAAAGTTGGTCCATATTTAAGGAGCACCTCCTCCAAGCTCAACAGAGGTGGGTCCCGATGAAGAAAAGGTCGGGCAAAAAGGCCAGGAGGCCAGCGTGGATGAGCAAGGAGCTCCTGGACCAACTGAAAGTAAAGAAGGAAGCCTATAGAGGGTGGAAGCGGGGACAGGTAGCCTGCGAGGACTACCGAGTGGCTGTGCGAGCGGCCAGAGATAGGGTGAGGAAGGCTAAAGCCCTGATGGAATCGAATCTGGCCAGGGATATAAAAAGTAACAAGAAAAGCTTTTACAGGTATGTAGGGGACAAAAGAAAATCCAAGGAGAATGTAGGCCGCCTCCGGAAGGTAACGGGTGTCGTGGTTACCCGGGATGTGGAGAAGGCTGAGGTACTCAACGACTTTTTTGCCTCAGTCTTCACTGATAAGGGCTCTTGTCTCCCCACCCAAGCTGTGGAAGGCACAGGCAGGGACTGTGAGGATGAAGAACCGCCCACGGTGCTCGAAGAGCAGGTTCAGGACCATCTAAGGAACTTGAAGGTGCACAATGGGGCCTGATGAGATCCATCCGCGGGTCCTGAGGGAACTGGCGGATGAAGTTGCCAAGCCACTGGCCATCATATTTGAGAAATCGTGGAGGTCTGGTGAGGTCCCCGATGACTGGAAGAGAGGGAACATAACCCCCATTTTTAAAAAGGGGAGTAAAGAAGACCCGGGCAACTACAGGCCGGTCAGCCTCACCTCCGTTCCTGGCAAGGTCATGGAGCAGATTCTCCTGGAAACCATGCTAAGGCACACGGAGAGCAAGGAGGTGGTTGGTGACAGCCAACATGGCTTCACCAAGGGCAGATCGGGCCTGACCAATTTGGTGGCCTTTTATGATGGGGTAACGGCATCGGTGGACAAGGGACGAGCAACAGATATCGTCTACCTGGACTTGTGCAAAGATTTTGACACTGTCCCGCAAGACATCCTTCTCTCTAAACTAGAGAGGCATGGGTTCGATGGATGGACCACTCGGTGGATAAGGAGTTGGCTGGATGGCCGCACTCAGAGAGTGGTGGTCAACGGCTCAATGTCCAAGTGGAGACCGGTCACCAGTGGCGTCCCTCAGGGGTCCGTGTTGGGCCCGGCCCTGTTCAACATCTTTGTCGGCGACATGGACAGTGGGATAGAGTGCACCCTCAGCAAGTTCGCCGATGACACCAAGCTGTGTGGTGCCGTCGACTCGCTGGAAGGGAGGGATGCCATCCAGAGGCACCTTGACAGGCTGGAGAGGTGGGCCCGTGCCAACCTCATGAAGTTCAACCAGGCCAAGTGCAAGGTCCAGCACCTGGGTCAGGGCAATCCCAGGCACAAATACAGGCTGGGCGGAGAATGGATTGAGAGCAGCCCTGAGGAGAAAGACTTTGGAGTGTTGGTAGATGAGAGGCTCAACATGAGCGGGCAATGTGCCCTTGCGGCCCAGAAGGCCAACTGCATCCTGAGCTGCATCAAGAGGAGCGTGGCCAGCAGGTCGAGGGAGGTGATTCTCCCCCTCTACTCTGCCCTGGTGAGACCTCACCTGGAGTACTGTGTCCAGTTCTGGAGTCCCCAACACAAGAAGGACATGGACCAGTTGGAAAGGGTCCAGAGGAGGGCCACAAAGATGATCAGAGGGCTGGAGCACCTCCCCTATGAGGACAGGCTGAGAGAGTTGGGGCTGTTCAGCCTGGAGAAGAGAAGGCTCCGGGGAGACCTGATAGCAGTCTTCCAATACCTCAAGGGGGCCTACAGGAAAGATGGGGAGAAGCTGTTCAGTAGGGCCTGTTGTGATAGGACAAGGGGTAATGGGTTTAAATTAGAAGGAGGTAGGTTTAGATTAGATATTAGAAAAAAATTTTTTACAATGAGAGTTGTAGAGCACTGGAACAGGTTTCCCAGAGAGGTGGTGGATGCCCCATCCCTGGAAATGTTCAAGGCCAGGCTGGATGAGGCTCTGAGCAACCTGATCTAGTCAGGGATGTCCCTGCTTCTTGCAGGGGGGTTGGACTAGATGACCTTTGAAGGTCCCTTCCAACTCTAACCATTGTATGATTCTATGATTCAATGTGGGGAAGCAAGGAAGACTGACAGCGTGCAGGGAAAGAGCTGTAGGTGTGAGACCCTCTAGGACACCCTGTGGTGGAGATGATTAAGAGCTGTGGCAGGGCGAGAAACCCCCAACAGAGAAAAGGTGTTTATCCCCACTATGGCTGTTACCGGGACCACCCAGGCCTGCCAGGAGACACCATAACTTGATGGAACCAAACATGAAGGCTTCCTCACCCCACCAAGGAGAGACCCATAAGCATCACACCATAGTCCTGCACTTGGCACCACACATTCCCACATCACACTGCCCCAGGAAAAGCCCTGAGCAATGTGTGACCCACAGGATCTCCCTTCCCAGGGGCTGGGGGTCAGGCCATGGCCCTTTGTCTTCATGCAACACATGGAGGTTCACTCAGCCTCAGAGCCACCTTTACATCGCCTTTGCCTGCCTCTCATCTCTGCCTCCCATTTTCTCCTCTAACCAGCCCCCAGGGAGGCTTTGTTGGTAACGATCCTCAGTGGGACCCATTAATGCTCCCTGAGACTGTAGGGATTGCTTCTGACATTGGCTTCTTCAGGGGTTTGTCCAGGCTCCTCTCAGTGTCTGAGGTTCATGGTCTCAGCACCAAATGCACCCAGGGGCTCATTAAGATGCAAAAAGCCATGTCTCTTCCAATTAATTCCTACAATCTTAAAGTCTTGGACAGCTAATTGGAGAGGTCTCCAGAGTGGACATAAAGGGGAAGCTTTCACTGACTATTCAATACAAAAGTATTTTTAATTTTTAAATATCTTAATTTTGTTCAATTTCATTACTTTTTCAGTTGTCAGAATGAGTGATTGCAGCACTGTCCAGCCGACATGGATGCAGGGCATTTGCTAATGGTATCAGGATGGGTAGGACCAGCTCCTCCTGGAGGTCAGACACTGCATGGACAACCTGATTCCTCACCACTCCAGCCCCACCATTTCTCTCATCACCCCCCTGGGACTTGCATCACTTTTCCTGACATCAGACTTCTCCACCCAGGTCTGCAGCTGGAGGTGACAGCTCCTCTGCACCAACTCCCACCTGCTTTCCTGAGAGACCTGGCTGCACACAGGCACAGCAGGGTTTCCTTCATTGCAAACAAAGGGAAGGAGAGGATGGTAAAGTTTAATAAACAAGAACCCACACTCCCCATCTGGATGCTAAGTCCAAGGTGCCTTCAGTGAGGTTCACCACCCACAGGGATAACCTCACTGGAGATGCTTTTCACAGGCAAACACAGTGAGGGAGCTGGCTGAAGAGATAATCCTGTTGCTGACAGACGAGGCGAGGCTTCTGACTCCTTGAAGCTCAAAGCAGCACCTGGGTACTTGAGAGGGATCTGATTCTGAACAAGGTGCAAGGGCAGGGGGAAACTGGAGAGCAATGGAAAGGCCGTAGGTCCCCATGTGGCATCTGGGCTCTTGGCTCCTGAACCCCTCCTGCATGCTGCAGCTGCACCTTGCTCCAGAGAAGTTCAATAGAGATGGGAGCTTGGAAAAACAATTTTGAACTGATTTCTTTATTGTGTCTCTCTACACAAGGAGTCTAGCTCCATTTGTACGTGAGGTGTTTGGATCAAAAAAACCCAGGAATCGAATGCCAAGAATAATATTATTTAAGTGGAAATTTTAGAATCCTAGAATATTTAGGTTTGGAAGGAACCTTTAAATGTTGTCTAGTCTAACACCTCTGCAGGGAGCAGGGACATCTTCAACCAGATCAGGTTCCTCAGAGCGTCATCCAACCTGGCCTTGAATTTTACCAGGTACGGGACATTCACCACCTCTCTGGGCAACCTGGGCCAGGGTTCCACCACCCTCAGTTTAAAAAAATTTTTCCTAATATCTAATCTAAATCTACCTCCCTTGTCAGAGACTGAAAAGGTTAATTAATGTCTCAACATCGCTAAACGATGGATGGAACCGAGCAAAAGGTCAACAAACCACAATGCTAAAAACTTCAATAAGTGTGAAAGAATGTCCAGACAAATATCCTGGTTTTGTAGCTGAAGCAGCAACACGTGCTTATAAACTCCAAGAACTGCAAAACGGGGTGTCTTGTTTTTGTACCCTTCCCCCAGAATAGAGCCAAACCCTGTGCATGAGCTCAGGCCCTGGACGATACCAAGCATGCACAGCATTGCCAAGTGACTGCGCAATGGAGGCCCGCTCTGGGGAATGCAAAATGACTTTGTGGACGCTGTCTTGCTGGACATCAGGTAACAACATGCTTCAGGTAACCGCACGGCTTACCAAGAACAAGCGGGCCTTGCATTTGCAGAGAGCTAACACCCACCACCACAGAGACAGATCAGCATGATGCAGCAATCACAAGCTAAACCACAGGCAGGAAGCACCTGACCTCCTAAGATGGAAAGACTGGTAAAGGCCCCCAAAACATCAAGAATAGCGGGGGCTGATACAAAGGACTACAAAAAGGGTCGCCGCATGAACCCATGTGTGGACCTCCACCCCACTCAGACGGACCTTCGGGACGCTGATTCTCCGTGGTGGCATTGTCATCCTTTTGAGGCGCCCACACCACCGATTCTGTAAGACGGACTTTAGGACGCTGACTCTCCATGGTGGTATTTTCTCCACTGTTTTCTTCTCTTTTCATCTCTCTCCTCTCTTTCTCGTTCTCTCCCACCGTTACCCTTTGTGTGTGAATGAAATAAAGAACCAACACATGCGTATGACACCGTTGTGTCTTAATTCTGTAACCGAGAAATTCTTACCTTTCACAACCGGACATTTATCGGTTCGTGAGAGGAAGGAAAATAGAAAAGTGCAGATGCCCGACCTCAGAGGAGGAGGCTTTGGCCTAGTGTTGAGTTTTGTAGTGCGGGAGCCCATGTGAGCAGCACAGAAGGGCAGCAGAGCTCAGTACAGCTGGTCTTCAAAGATAGCGCTTTTCAAGTCCAAGACCGTCTGCACCAAGAGTCAGGAAAAGAAGAAGAGATATTCAGGAGAGAAGCTTGAGGAAGCAGGAAATTCCTGGGAAAGCTCCATGGCAAAAAGGAAGCATACAGGAGATGGATGCGGAGACTTGAAAGAAAGAAGGAATTCAGAAATAGGGTTTGTTTTAGGAAAGCTGCAGAGTTGAGACTTGCAAGGGAGTTCAGGGGCACAACAATCAGCTGTTCCTACTTGAGGAAAAGGTCAAGAAGAAAAGAAGAGAATGTGTGGCCACTGCTGGGTTTAGTAAGAGGAGGAATAGATAGGTTTGAGGTCCTCTGGGCCTTTGTCTTCTCCAGCAAGGTCTCTCAGTTGCGTGTGCCTAAAAGGCAGAGCCCAGCCAGAACACAGCAGTGGATGGAGATGGAGTCAGAGGTTACTTAGGTAAGGTCAGTCCTTAAGAGTCCATTGCACCAGATGGGATGGATCTCAGGATGCTGAGAGACCAGGATGATGTCATAGCAAGGCTGTTCCGAGACATTTTGTGATGTCATAATGAGTGGAGGAAGCAAGAAGCAAATCTTGCATCCCTCTCCATGGAGCTGGCTACAAGCAGTCATGAGGCAGTGCTGAGAGACAGGCCAGCACCTGAAGGTGTCTCTTGGAGGCTGGTGGGGAATCCCTTTGAGCAGGTGAAAGGACAGCAGAAGCCCACATGCAGAACAAGCGAACTCTTCCCTAGTCGTGATGTTCAGGGCAGAGGGCAGAGAGCTGAGCACGTGGAATAGAACAGGGAGAGCTCAGTTTCCCTTTCTCTTCACCATCAGCTGTATTTTCCACCTGTCCTTTGGGTAGAATGGCACTTGTCCCACAGACGTCCTTCCTCTGCCTGACCTAAATCAGGGCAGTTGAATGTCAGTTTGATGGCCAAGCATGGGCTTGTAGTGCTACGCGAGACGCCAGGGCTCTGCAGCACAGCCGCATGCAGCTGGCACAGACAGCAGCGGCCCTGTGCAGGAACCCCAGCCCCATTCAGAGCAGCGGTGTGACGGGCACCAGCCAGGGCATCTCAGACCAACTCAGTGCCTTTGGCCACTGACTGAATCCCACCGCTGCAGAGACACAAGGTCTGTCCCTTCTCCATCCAGTAGACGGATGACAGCACATGAACACAAAACATCTCCCACGGAGGTCTCTGCAAGTGTTCCGTCAATCTCAAACCCTCCTGGTTCTTCTCTCCCCATCGTTTAACCTTCCCATTGATGATACCATCATGGATTAATCCAACAGGTTTCATGATGTTCCTGTATCACAGGATGTCCTCACCCAAAACCACGTTCAAAATCCTCTCTTTCTTTGCTGGGATGGGCTTCACCTCCAGGCCAAACCTGCACCAATGTCCTCAGGCTGAGGAGCGCACTGCTGTCGGAGACAAAGAACCCATTCAAGTCCTCATGGAGAATTTCACGACCAGTGACCCTGGGAGTACCTGGAAGGGGAGCAAAACAGCATGCCAAATATTGTGGAGGTTGCTGGAGTGTCTTGGTACAGTTTGGGAAACAGGTCTCCGTAGATCGGGAGTCAGATGGGCCAACAATGGTGAAACTCATTTGCATCTGTTCCTCACCAAGAGGGAAGATCTGGTGAGGGATGTGAAAGCCAGAGTCAGCCTTAGTCGTCACGATCGTTAGATAACAGGGTCTCACCTCCCAAGGAGAATGAGGAAGGAAAATAGAAAAGTGCAGATGCCCGACCTCAGAGGAGGAGGCTTTGGCCTAGTGTTGTGATTTGTAGTGGGGGAGCCCATGTGAGCAGCACAGAAGCGCAGCAGAGCTCAGTAGAGCTGGTCTTCAAGGACAGCGCTTTTCAAGTCCAAGACCGTCTGCACCAAGAGTCAGGAAAAGAAGAAGAGATATTCAGGAGAGAAGCTTGAGGAAGCAGGAAATTCATGGTCCAGAGGGTCCGAGATTCCAGAAGCTGTTGAAGGATCGCAGGTAAGTGCAAATGAACTAAAACTGCAGTGAAGTAGAACCCCTGTCACTCCAGCCAGCAAGTCGGCTTTGTTGGGGGCCCAGCTGAAGTGTCTCTATACCAATGCACGCAGCATGGGGAATAAACCGGAAGAGCTGGCGATGCGTGCACACGAGCAGGGGCTACTACGTCGTTGCCATCATGGAAACGTGGTGAGATGACTCATACGACTGGAGCATCAACACAGAGGGGTATAGGCTTTTTAGAAAGGACAGGAAGGGGAGATGAGGAGGGGGTGTCACTCTCTACGTCAGCTACCGGCTAGAGTGCATGGAGCTCCACCTGGGGGTCCTATCTAGGATAGAGCTAATATTCACCTGAGCTGGGTGGAGAACTGAAGCTGGTAGCCCCTATGGCTGGGATAGTTAACTAATTAGCTAACAGCTGGGGTTAATTTACCCAAATTAGCCAAAGGGCTATTCCAACCCATCTGACATCATGCTCAGTATAGAAGTGAGGAGGGTGCTGAAGGGGGCCTCCTGCTACTTGGAAGATATTGGGTGTGGAGATTTGTTGTAAGCCACTATACTGCATTTGTATTCCATCGCTGTTTTGTTTTCTTCTGTCATTACTGTTAAATTTACTTTTTGTTCAATCTCAACCACATGGTTTTTTTTCCCCTGGTTTTTTTTTTTTTTTACCAATTCTCCCCCTGTTCTCTCGGAGGGTGGGGGGGAGTGAGAGAGAGAGTGCGTAGTCTGGTCCCGTTCGGGGCTGAACTATGATAGTTCTTTTGGCGCCCAAAGTGGTGCTTGAAGGGTTGAGATAGTAACAGATCTGACTTTTTTTTTTTTTTTTTTTTTTTTTTTTTTTTTTGCTTGAAACAATTTTGTTTATACGTGCTCATTGTATTGGTTGTCAGTTATTGGTCATGATGTTGTGGTGGTTGGTTATGTTGTTGTATTGTCTACGCTCCTGTATGTGCTGTGTGTTCCCAGTGGTGGTGTTTATCACCTCAGGGAAAATGATGAGAATTATCCTTCTGTTATACTATGCCATATCCATCTATGACATGGTGACATCAATGGCCTTAGAGATAAATTGATATTCCTATGTGGACAACTTCCCGAATTCGTTCACTTCCAGGGTAGTTAAATAACTTTTTGAGAACTTTGAAGATCTGGGGGATATTCAAGCCACTCTGATGGTGTTGTTATGTATCTTGAATGTGTGCCAAGTCTTGTCTAGGGCTGCAAAACCACTTTTTGGGAATCTCCTCCCGAGATTTACCCTAAGACATGATACTAATATGTGGCATGGTATGAGGGAGAACAAACTGACCTGCAATGTAGGGACTCAAACTCTAGCAACAGGCATTGCAGCTGAATCAGAGGGTGAACCCGTGCTGGTATCAGTTGCCCCTGTATACAAGAAGACTTGGAAGCAGAAGTCAGCTCGTTTAGTGAGGGATGAAGAAGCCCCTTCTAGGAGGGAGCAGGAGGAAGAAGAGGAAGGTTTATTTGCTTCATGCCAAGGAGGAATTTGCAGGCAGGCTCTTCCTCAGAGGAAGAACTCCTAAAGGAGACAGTGAGCACCCGATTTCTATCCCTGAGCGAGCTGTGAGATATGTGAAAAGATTTTAGCCGTCATCCTGGGGAGCAGGTTATCAGCTGGCTGCTGCAGTGCTGGGACAATGGGGCCAATAGCTTGGAATTAGAGGGCAGAGAAGCTAGGCAACTGGGATCCATTTCTAGAGAAGCAAGTATTGACAAAGCAGTTGGAAAAGGGACACAAGCCCTCAGCCTCTGGAGGTTGCTCCTGTCAGGTGTGAAGGAGAGGTGTCCTTTCAAGGAGGATGTAATGTGTCACCCAGGCAAGTGGGCCAGCATGCAGAGGGGTATCCAGTACCTGAGGGAACTGGCTGTGCTGGAGGTCATTTATGATGACCTGGACAATGATCAGTTACCTAAGGATCCAGATGAAGTCAGGTGCACACGACAAATGTGGCGGAAGTTTGTTCGAAGTGCACCATCATCATATGCCAACTCATTGGCAGTTATGACCTGGAAAGATGGAGAGGAAGAAACAGTGGATGAACTGGCTGGCCTACTCCGGCAGTACCAGGAAAGCCTGTCTTCCTCCCTACAGGCCTGTGTCTCGGCTGTGGAGAAACTGTCCCAGGAGTTCCAGCAGTTCAAAGCAGATATGTCCCATTCCCCACCGGTACGGGCCAATATTTCAGCTATTAGGAGCAAACATTTCCCTGCTCAAGAGAGACGGTATACGCTGCAGGGTACCCTGTGGTTTACCTTGCGTGACCAAGGAGAGGACGTGAGGGCCTGGGATGGGAAGCCTACCTCTGCCCTAGAGGCACGGGTACGTGAGTTGCATGGGAAAACCATTGCAAATAGAAGTTCTCCCCGGAAAATTGTTGCACCAGTCTCCAATAGGCGGAGTAGAAGGAATAGCTTTGGTTCTGACCCTCTTGAAGGGACCTCTCGTGCATATTTAAAAGAAATGAACAATGAATACTGTGGCCAGGATTAGAGAGGCCCTGCCTCCAGCCAGGTGGAGGAGAGGGACAACAGAGTTTATTGGACTGTGTGGATCCGATGGCCTGGCACGTCAGACCCACAAGAGTAGAAAGCTCTAGTGGATACTGGTGCACAATGTACCTTGATGCCATCCAGATATAATGGGGCAGAACCCATTTGTATTTCTGGAGTGACAGGAGGATCCCAACAGCCGACTGTATTGGAGGCTGAAGTGAGCCTGACAGGGAATGAGTGGCAAAAGCACCCCATAGTGACTGGCCCAGATGCTCCATGCATTCGTGGTATAGATTACCTCAGAAGGGGATATTTCAAGGACCCAAAAGGGTATCGGCGGGCTTTTGGTGTAGGTGCTTTAGAGATGGAGGAAATTATAGTTGTCCACCTTGCCTGGTCTGTCAGAGACCACTTCCGTTGTGGGGTTGCTGAAGGTTGAAGAACAACAGGTGCTAATTGCTACCACAACTGTGCACGGTCAGCAGTATCGCACCAACCGAGATTCCCTGATGCCTGTCCGTAAGCTGATTCGTCGGCTGGAGAGCCAGGGAGTGATCAGCAAGTCCCGCTCACCTTTTAACAGTCCCATATGGCCAGTGAGAAAATCAAGTGGAGAGTGGAGGTTAACAGTGGACTATTGTGGCCTGAATGAGGTAACACCACCACTGAGTGCTGCCGTGCCAGACATGTTAGAACTTCAGTATGAGCTGGAATCCAAGGCAGCCCAGTGGTATGCCACCATTGATATTGCCAACGCGTTTTTTTTCAATCCCATTGGCAGCAGAATGCAGGCCACAGTTTGCTTTCACTTGGAGGGGGGTCCAGTACACTTGGAATCGACTGCCCCAGGGGTGGAAACACAGCCCCACCATCTGCCATGGGCTGATTCAGACTGCACTGGAAAAGGGTGGTGCTCCAGAGCACCTGCAGTACATTGATGACATCATCGTATGGGGCAACACAGCAGCAGAAGCTTTTCAAAAAGGGGAGAAAATAATCAAAATCCTCCTGAAAGCTGGGTTTGCCATAAAACGATGTAAGGTGAAAGGACCTGCAAGAGAGATACAGCTTTTGGGGATAAAATGGCAAGTTGGGTGCCGTCAGATTCCAATAGATATAGTCAACAAAATAACAGCTATGGCTGCACTGACTGACAAAAAGGAAACGCAAGCTTTCCTGGGCATTGTGGGTTTCTGGGGGATGCATATTCCAAATTACAGTATGATTGTAAACCCTCTGTATAAAGTCTCCCGAAAGAAGAATGATTTTAAATGGCGCCCTGAACAACAGCAAGCTTTTGAACAAATTAAACAAGACATTGTTCATGCGGTGGCTCTTGGGCCAGTCCGGACAGGGCAAGAGGTACGAAATGTGCTCTACACCGCAGCTGGGGAGAATGGCCCTACCTGGAGTCTCTGGCAGAGAGCACGAGGGGAAACCCGTGGTCAACCCCTTGGGTTTTGGAGCCGGGGATATAGAGGATCTGAGGCCTGCTATACTCCAACCGAAAAAGAAATCCTGTCAGCATACGAAGGAGTTCGAGGTGCTTCAGAAGTGATTGGTACTGAAGCACAGCTCCTCCTGGCACCCCGACTGCCAGTGCTGGGCTGGATGTTCAAAGGAAGGGTCCCCTCTGCGCATCATGCAACGGATGCTACATGGAGCAAGTGGGTTTCTCTGCTCACACAGTGAGCCCGAATAGGAAACCCCGATCGCCCAGGCATATTAGAAGTAATTACAGACTGGCCAGAAGGCAA
Organism: Otis tarda; assembly: GCA_026413225.1. Taxonomy (NCBI): domain Eukaryota; kingdom Metazoa; phylum Chordata; class Aves; order Otidiformes; family Otididae; genus Otis; species Otis tarda. The sequence continues at coordinate 1,235,234 of CM048590.1, forward strand.
AGATTTTGGAAAGCCACCAGAGGAAGAGTTAATGTGTGCGGAAGAGGCCCCACCATACAACAACTTCTCAGAAAATGAGCAGCAGTATGCCCTATTTACTGATGGGTCCTGTCGTATTGTAGGAAAACATGGGACGTGGAAAGCTGCTGTGTGGAGTCCTACACGACGAGTGGCAGAAGCCACTGAAGGCCAAGGTGAATCGAGTCAGTTTGCGGAGGTGAAGGCCATCCAGCTGGCTTTAAATATTGCTGAATGGGAAAAACGGCCTGTGCTCTATCTCTACACCGACTCATGGATGGTGGCAAACACTCTGTGGGGATGGTTAAAGCAATGGAAGCAGAGCAACTGGCAGCACAGAGGCAAACCCATCTGGGCTGCCACTTCATGGCAAGATATTGCTGCCCGGTTAGAGCATCTGGTTGTAAAAGTACGTCACGTAGATGCCCACGTACCCAAGAATCGAGCCACTGAAGAACATCAAAACAACCAGCAAGTGGATCAAGCTGCTAAGATTGAAGTGGCTCGGGTGGATCTGGACTGGCAGCATAAGGGTGAACTATTTTTAGCTCGGTGGGCCCATGATACCTCAGGCCATCAGGGAAGAGACGCAACATACAAATGGGCTCCTGATTGAGGGGTGGATTTAACCGTGGACACTACTGCACAGGTTATCCTTGAATGTGAAATATCTGCTGCAATCAAACAAGCCAAGCGGCTAAAGCCTCTGCGGTATGGAGGACGATGGCTGAAGTATAAATATGGAGAGGCCTGGCAAATTGATTACATCACACTCCCACAAACTCGCCAAGGCAAGCGCTATGTGCTTACTATGGTGGAAGCAACCACTGGATGGCTGGAAACATATCCTGTACCCCATGCCACTGCCTGAAACACCATCCTGGGCCTTGAGAAACAAGTCTTATGGTGACATGGCACTCCAGAAAGAATTGAATCAGACAATGGTACCCACTTCTGAAACAACCTCCTAGACACCTGGGCCAAAGAGCACGGCATCGAGTGGGTATACCACATCCCCTATCACGCACCAGCCTCTGGAAAGATTGAACGGTACAATGGGCTGCTGAAAACAACTCTGAAAGCAATGGGTGGTGGAACCTTCAAAAGTTGGGATAAACATTTAGCAAAAGCCACTTGGCTACTCAACACTCGGGGGTCCACCAATCGAGCTGGCCCTGCCCAATCTGAACTTCTACATACTGTAGATGGTGATAAAGTCCCTGTGGTGCACTTAAGGAATATACTGGGGAAGACAGTCTGGGTCATTTCTCCCTTGGGCAAAGGCAAACCCATGCGTGGGGTTGCTTTTGCTCAAGGACCTGGGTGTGCTTGGTGGGTAATGCAGGAGGATGGGAAAGTCCGATGTGTACCTCAAGGAGATCTAATTTTAGGTGAAAAGAGCCAATACTTTGAAGTGCTTGATGTCGGTTACTGTACAGTACTGTATGTCATTATCTAGCTGTTATATGTCCCTCCCTGCTTCCTCCTGCTCCACGCCCTGAGAGACTTATGTTGTGTCAAAAGTATTACAGTAAAATCATCTGTACCAACAAAGAATGAACTTTAATAAAACAGGAACAATTGCAGCAGTGATGCACCCAGAACTGGCTCTTGCTACTAGCACCTACCAACAGATCTTCAGCCTGCAGACTATGAACTTGTTAAATCACTTGTACCAGATAGACTACCTGAGGAAACACTGCGTTGTCTGTCCTACGCTGAGAGACTGTTATGCCAGATGGAGCCCAAAGTTATGGCCTGGATAAACTCAACAGACCTTTTGAAGGGATGGGCCATGGACTAAGGGAGTTACATCTGTGTGTATGCATACAAGTAGATCAAAGGAAGAAAAAGTCGATGATTAATCGGGAAGTGTAGGATCTGGACATGGTGTAGATGGTATGGAATAAGGGGTGGATAATGTCCTGGTTCTGGCTAGGGTAGAGCTAATATTCACCTGAGCTGAGTGGAGAACTGAAGCTGGTAGCCCCTCTGGCTGGGATAGTTAACTAATTAGCTAACAGCTGGGGTTAATTTACCCAAATTAGCCAAAGGGCTATTCCATCCCATCTGACATCATGCTCAGTATATAAGTGAGGAGGGTGCTGAAGGGAGCCTCCTGCTACTTGGAAGAAAGTGGATGTGGAGATTTCTTATAAGCCATTATACTGTATTTGTATTCCATCACTGTTTTGTTTTCTTCTGTCATTACTGTTAAATCTACTTTTTGTTCAATCGCAACCCATGTGTTGGTTTTTTTTTTTTTTCCTGGTTTTCTTTTGTTTACCAATTCTCCCCCTGTTCTCTCAGGAGGGTGGAGGGGAGTGAGAGAGAGACTGCATAGTCTGGTCCCGACTGGGGCTGAACTACAGCACAGTAACCTGCGTGTGAGATGCTTTATTCCTGCACAGCGTCGGTGCTGCCTGTGCCAGCTGCATGCAGCTGTGCTGCAGAGCCCTGGCGTCTCGCCTAGCACTACAAGCCCATGCTTGGCCATCAAACCGACATTCAACTGCCCTGATTTAGGTCAGGCAGAGGAAGGACGTCTGTGGGACAAGTGCCATTCTACCCAAAGGACAGGTGGAAAATACAGCTGATGGTGAAGAGAAAGGGAAAATGAGCTCTCCCTGTCCTATTCCACGTGCTCAGCTGAACACCTCTGCCCTCTGCCCTGAACATCATGACTAGGGAAAAGTTCGCTTGTCCTGCATGTGGGCTTCTGCTGTCCTTTCACCTCCTCAAAGGGATTCCCCACCAGCCTCCAAGAGACACCTTCAGGTGCTGGCCTGTGCCTCAGCACTGCCTCATGACAGCTTGCAGCCAGCTCCATGGAGAGGGATGCAAGATTTGCTTCTTGCTTCCTCCACTCATTATGACATCACAAAATGTCTCGGAACAGCCTTGCTATGACATCATCCTGGTCTCTCAGCATCCTGAGATCCATCCCATCTGGTGCAATGGACTCTTAAGGACTGACCTTACCTAAGTAACCTCTGACTCCATCTCCATCCACTGCTGCGTTTTGGCTGGGCTCTGCCTTTTAGGCACACGCAACTGAGAGACCTTGCTGGAGAAGACAAAGGACGAGAGTACCTCAAACCTATCTATTCCTCCTCTTACTAAACCCAGCAGTGGCCACACATTCTCTTCATTTCTTCTTGACCTTTTCCTCAAGTAGGAACAGCTGATTGTTGTGCCCCTGAACTCCCTTGCAAGTCTCAACTCTGCAGCTTTCCTAAAACCAACCCTATTTCTGAATTCCTTCTTTCTTTCAAGTCTCCGCATCCATCTCCTGTATGCTTCCTTTTTGCCATGGAGCTTTCCCAGCAATTTCCTGCTTCCTCAAGCTTCTCTCCTGAATATCTCTTCTTCTTTTCCTGACTCTTGGTGCAGATGGTCTTGGACTTGAAAAGCGCTGTCCTTGAAGACCAGCTCTACTGAGCTCTGCTGCCCTTCTGTGCTGCTCACATGGGCTCCCCCACTACAAATCACAACACTAGGCCAAAGCCTCCTCCTCTGAGGTCGGGCATCTGTACTTTTCTATTTTCCTTCCTGTCACAAACTGATAAATGTCCGGTTGTGAAAGGTAAGAATTTCTCGGTTACAGAATTAAGACACAACGGTGTCATACGCATATGATGGTTCTTTATTTCATTCACACACAAACGGTATTGGTGGGGAGAGAACGAGAAAGAGAGGAGAGAGAGGATAATAGAAACTAGAAAAAAAGAGTTTATAAAATACCACCATGGAGAGTCAGCGTCCTGAAAGTCTGTCTTATATAGTGGGTGGGGTGGGTGCCTCAAAAGGATGACAATGCCACCACGGAGAATCGGCGTCCCAAAGGTCCGTCTGCCCTTGCACCTTGTTCAGAATCAGATCCCTCTCCAGTACCCAGGTGCTGCTTTGAGCTTCAGAGAGTCAGAAGCCTCGCCTTGTCTTTCAGCAATAGGATTATCTCTTCATGCAGCTCCTTCACTGTGTTTGTATCTACCTGTGAAAAGCATCTCCAGTGAGGTTATCCCTGTGGATGGTGAACCTCATTGGAAGCACCTTGGACTTAGCATACAGATGAGGAGTGTGGGTTCTTGTTTATTAAACTTTACCATCCTCTCCTTCCCTTTGTTTGCAATGAAGGAAACCCTGCTGTGCCTGTGTGCAGCCAGGTCTCTCAGGAACGCAGGTGGGAGTTGGTGCAGAGGAGCTGTCACCTCCAGCTGCAGACCTGGGTGGAGAAGTCTGATGTCAGGAAAAGTGATGCAAGTCCCAGGGGGTCGATGAGAGAAATGGTGGGGCTGGAGTGGTGAGGAATCAGGTTGTCCATGCAGTGTCTGACCTCCAGGAGGAGCTGGTCCTACCCATCCTGATACCATTAACAGATCCCCTGCATCCATATCGACTGGAGAATGCTGCAATCACTCCTTCTGACAACTGAAAAAGTAATAACATTGAAAAAATTAAGAAACTTAAAAATAAAAAATACTTTTGTGTTGAATACACGGTGAAAACTTCACGGTTATGTCCACTCTGGGGACCTCTCCAATTAGCTGTCCAAGACTTTAAGATTGTAGGAAATAATTGGAGAAGACATGGCTTTCTGCATTTTAACAAGCCCCTGGGTGCATTTGGTGCTGAGACCATGAACCTCAGACACTGAGAGGAGCCTGGACAAACCCCTGAAGAAGCCAACGTCAGAAGCAATCCCTACAGTTTCAGGGAGCATTAATGGGTCCCACTGAGGATCGTTACCAACAAAGCCTCCCTGGGGGCTGGTTAGAGGAGAAAATGGGAGGCAGAGATGAGAGGCAGGCAAAGGCCATGTAAAGGTGGCTCTGAGGCTGAGTGAACCTCCATGTGTTGCATGAAGACAAAGGGCCATGGCCTGACCCCCAGCCCCTGGGAAGGGAGATCCTGTGGGTCACACATTGCTCAGGCCTTTTCCTGGGGCAGTGTGATGTGGGAATGTGTGGTACCAAGTCCAGGACTATGGTGTGATGCTTATGGGTCTCTCCTTGGTGGGGTGAGGAGGCCTTCATGTCCTGGTCCCATCAAGGTATGCTGTCTCCTTGTAGGCCTTGGTGGTCCACATAACAGCCGTAGCCAAGGAGATGAAGACCTTGTCTCTGTTGGGGGCTTTTAGCCTTGCCACAGCCCTTGACCATCTCCACTTCAGGCTTGTCCTACAGAGTCTCACATCTGCGGCTCTTTCCCTGCACACTGTCAAAATCTTCCTTGCTTCCCCACCTTGCTCTCACCAGGGGATCTCACTGCCCTTACTGATACCTTTCCATCCTCTATAGCGGTTCCCTGAAACACAAAGTGATGGGATGGTCCAGGATGCGGTCACAAGCCCTGATCCTCATGGAGGACTTCAACCATGCTGACATCTGTTGGAGAGACAACACGGCAGGGCACAGGCAGTCCAGGAGATTCCTGGAATGCATGGATGAGAACTTCCTCCTGCAGGCGATAGAGGAGCCGACAAGGAGGGGTGCCATGCTCGACCTTGTGCTCACCAACAGGGAGGGGCTGGTGGGGGATGTGAAACTAAAGGACAGCCTTGGCTGCAGCGACCACGACATGGTGGAGTTCAAGACCAATGGGGCAGTGAGGAAGCTATGCAGCAAGCTCTCTGCCCTGCACTTTAGGAGGGCAGACTTTGGCCTCTTCAGGGACCTGATGGGCCAAATGCCATGGGAGGTGGCCCTGGAAGGAAGAGGGGCCCAGGAAAGTTGGTCCACATTCAAGGCGCACCTCCTCCAAGCTCAGCAGAGGTGCATCCCGATGAAGAACAAGTCAGGCAAAAAGGCCAGGAGGCCGGCGTGGATGAGCAAGGAGCTCCTGGACCAACTGAAAGTGAAGAGGAAAGCCTATAGAGGGTGGAAGCGGGGACAGGTAGCCTGGGAGGTCTACAAAGAGGCTGTGCGAGTGGCCAGGGATCGGGTGAGTAAGGCCAAAGCCCTGACGGAATTGAATCTGGCCAGGGACGTCAAAACCAACAAGACAGGCTTCTATAGGAATGTTAAGGAAAAAAGGAGGTCCAAGGAGAATGTAGGCCCCCTCCGGAAGGGAACTGGTGTCCTGGTTACACAGGACATGGAGAAGGCTGAGGTACTCAATGACTTTTTTGCCTCAGTCTTCACTGATAAGGGCTCTTGTTGCACCGCCCAAGCTGTAAAAGGCACAAGCAGGGACTGCGAGGATGAAGAACCGCCCATTGTACTCGAAGAGCAGGTTCGGGAGCATCTGAGGAACCTGAAGGTGCACAAGTCCATGGGACCTGATGAGATCCATCTCAGGGAAATTCATCCTCAGGCAGATGAAGTTGCCAAGCCGCTGGCCATCGTATTTGAGAAGTCGTGGCAGTCCGGTGAGATCCCTGGTGACTGGAAGAGAGGGAACATAACCCCAATTTTTAAAAAGGGGAGTAAGGAAGACTCGGCCAACTACAGGCCAGTCAGCCTCACCTCTGTGCCTGGCAAGGTCATGGAGCAGATTCTCCTGGAAACCATGCTAAGGCACATGGAGAGCAAGGATGTGGTTGATGACAGCCAACATGGCTTCACCAAGGGCAGATCGTGCTTGACCAACTTGGTGGCCTTCTATGACAGGGTGACAGCATTAGTGGACAAGGGACAGGCAGCAGACATCATCTACCTGGACTTGTGCAAGGCATTTGACACTGTCCCGCACAACATCCTTCTCTCTAAACTGGAGAGACATGGGTTTGATGGATGGACCACTCGGTGGGTAAGGAGTTGGCTGGATGGCCACACTCAGAGAGTGGTGGTCAACAGCTCGATGTCCATGTGGAGACCGGTCACGAGTGGCATCCCTCAGGGGTCCGTGTTGGGCCCAGCCCTGTTCAACATCTTTGTCGGTGACATGGACAGTGGGATAGAGTGCACCCTCAGCAAGTTCGCCAATGACACCAAGTTGTGTGGTGCCATCGACATGCTGGAAGGGAGGGATGCCATCCAGAGGGACCTTGACAGGCTGGAGAGGTGGGCCCGTGCCAACCTCATGAAGTTCAACCAGGCCAAGTGCAAGGTCCTGCACCTGGGTCATGGCAATCCCAGGCACAAATACAGGCTGGGCGGGGAATGGAGGAGAGGGACTTGGGAGTGCTGGTGGACGAGAAGCTCAACATGAGTGGGCAATGCGCCCTTGCAACCCAGAAGGTCAACCACATCCTGGGCTGCATCAAGAGGAGTGTGGCCAGCAGGTCGAGGGAGGTGATTCTCCCCTTCTACTCTGCCCTGGTGAGATCCCACCTGGAGTACTGCTTCCAGTTCTGGAGCCCCCAACACAAGAAGGACATGGACCAGTTGGAGAAGGTCCAGAGGAGGGCCACGAAAATGATAAAAGGGCTGGAGCACCTCTCTTATGAGGACAGGCTGAGAGAGTTGGGGCTGTTCAGCCTGGAGAAGAGGAGGCTCCGGGGAGACCTTATAGCAGTCTTCCAGTACCTCCAGGGGGCCTACAAGAAAGATGGGGAGAGGCTGTTCAGTAGGGCCTGCTGTGATAGGACGAGGGGCAATGGTTTTAAGATAGAGGGAGGTATATTTGCATTGGATATTAGGAAAAAATTTTTACACTGAGGGTTGTAGAACACTGGAACAGGTTGCCCAGAGAGGTGGTGGACGCCCCATCCCTGGAAATGTTCAAGGCCAGGCTGGATGAGGCTCTGAGCAACCTGATCTAGTTGGGGATGTCCCTTCTCCTTGCAGGGGGTTTGAACTAGATGACCTTTGAAGGTCCCTTCCAACCCTAACCATTCTATGATTCTATGATTTGGGAGAATACACGGTATAATGGCCAGAGTCCTGGCCTTGCAAATACAAGTGAAGGTCAATATTTCTTCTCCACTCATTAATATACTTTAGGGAAATTCCTGTTCTTGCATGATGGAAAAACATCATCATTTTAGGGAAATGATTCAATTATCTCAGCTGTTATAAAGGTATTCATGTGGTTTTTAGAAGTTAGAAGCAGTTCTTCCTCCTTCCAGGCAGAGCTCAGCTGTCTGACCAGGGACATAAAGTGCCCCGTGTAGAGGCCCCACTCTAGCTGAGGTGTTTGCCTGGGACTGGTCGCTGTCAGACAGGACAGAAGGTCTCCTACAGAAGACCAGGGTGCCTCGGACACTGATTGCATGGGTCAGGCAGAGGGTCCCAGGGCACCTGAACTGGCACCAGGCGCCTGTGTCACTGTACCTGAAGACATCTGTGTCCCTGTAGCTGCATCCCAGATCAGTTTTGGAAACGGCTTTTCCTTCTAAAAACAGAAAAAAGTCACAAAATCCCCCCAAAGACTAGTATGTTAAATCAAAATGAACAAAACCAAGGAGAAGAAGAACACAAAGAATTTAATACGATGAAAAGTATATTAAAATATTTCTTCACTTTAGATCTTTTTCTTTACTTCTTCATTGTTTCATTTTTTCTGTAAAATTTCCTGCACATTTCTGTCACAATCAAGCCTGCAGCATTAATTGATAGAATTTTGTTTCAAGCACAGACCCCAGAGCTCCCCAAAATCTTCCTGTCCTTCTCTGGCCATGCCTCTCCTCACTCATGGCACAGAGTCACAGCAAGGTATCGAGCTCTCTCAGCTGATGGGGGAAGCAGTTTCAGTGAAACACTCTAATTTTTGGATGACCGTTTCTGCACAAATCTCATCATAGCTGTGTTACAGTGACTTCTTAAAGGAGCCTGTAAGGCATCTGGTCATTCTGTCTTTTCATTCCCTGCAAGATTTCATCTCCCTGTGTGCTTCTGTAGATATAACAGGTATAAATACAGAGATATAAAAATACATATGCATTTGTATAAAGACATACATGTGTATAAAGACAGTTAATTTGTTCAGAGAAACTACTACATCTATATTGACATAATTCATATTTCTTCTTCTGCCTCTTACTCCTTCCTTCCTTCTCTTCAGTCCTGTTGACTTTCTGAGGAACTCAGGGTGTACAAGCCATCTGAGCATCACCTAGGTCAGCTAGATGGACATGAGGTTTCTCAGGAGTTCCCTCTCCATCTGGCATCATCCACAAACAGACCAGGTGTTTACACTGTTCCCTTGTTTGGGCCATCAATAAAGATATCAACCAGTGTTGCCCTAGGTGTTGGTGGCTGATGGAGGCCACTAGTAACTGGCTGCACTGTGACTGCATGGCTCAGTTAAGTTTCCACCCACCTGTGATCCATTCACCCACTCCAGAGCTCAGCGGTTTGGATACAGAGAGACCAGGGGGCCTGTGTTAAAGGCCTTAGTAAAGCAAGGGCCCACTAATTCCCCTTGTGCACACAGCCATTCTTCTTCACGGAGAATGCAACCGGGCTGGTCAAGGGTGATTTTTATTTGCCCTTGCTGACTCTTCCCAATCTTGTCCATTTCAGGCCTGGAACCTTCTTCCAGGAGGATTTATTCCATCACCTTATCAGGGAATGAGGTGAGGCTGACTGGGCTGTAGTTCTCCAAATCCTCCTTCTGACTCTTCTTGAAGATGGGTGCAACATCTGCCTTTCTGCAGTCATCAACAGCCTTCCCAGATGGCCCTGAAATTTCAAGGGCAGAAAAGGAGACCTCCCCGCTCGGGCAGGTAGTATAGACCCCTACTTAAATACGTTATCGCAGAGGCATTATCACGGAACATTCTGCTACCAATTGGCTCGGCCTTGGCCAGCAGTGGGTCTGCCCTAGGCCCGGCCAAGTCCACTGAACAAAGGGGAGCAACTTCCAGCAGTTTCCTACAGAAGCTACCACCTTAGGCCCCCCCTCACTAACAAAACCAGAACATCGTGCAAGGGCACTGTCCAGCTTGCCCAGCACCCTTAGGCGCATCCTGTCTTTTTCCATGGATTTGTTTTCTTGGATGAGTTGTGTTCTGGTTTTGTTTAGTGAGGGGGCTACGGTGGCAGCTTCTATAAGAAGCTGCTAGAAGTTGCTCCCCTTTGTTCAGTGGACTCGGCCAGGCCTAGGGCGGACTCGCTGCTGGCCAAGGCCGAGCCAATTGGTAGGAGAATGTTCCGTGATAACGCGTCTGCGTTATAATATATTTAAAAATGGGAAAAACAGAAAAAAAAGGAAAGATGTGAAGACGCTGAGTGTGGGCAGAGAGGGGGAGGTGCGAGCCCTGTGGGCTTTGAGGCCCTCACCCTCTGGCCTCCCACTGGGTGGCCATCTGGGCCTGACTTGGCCCGGCCCAGCTGCAAGAAGTGGAGAGGAGTTGAGATGTGAAGAGAAATTGAGAGGTGTCTGCCTGCCTGTTGTGAAGAATTTCTTGAGAGGAACGGCTGCAGACGCCAAGGTCAGTGCAGAAGGAGAGGGAGCAGTAATGCAGCTCCTGGCCAAGATTCCCCTGCAGCCTGTTGTGATGACCGCAGAGGAGCAGGTTGTCCCCCTGCAGCCCGTGGAGGCCCACGGAGGAGCAGGATCCACCTGCAGCCCATGCAGGCCACCGGAGGAGCAGATGCCCCTGCAGCCCATGGAGGCCCACGGAGGAACAGAGAACCCCCTGCAGCCCGTGGAGGACCCCACGCCGGAGCAGGCGGGTGCCTGAAGGCAGCTGTGGCCCATGGAGGGCCCGCTGGGGCAGCTGTTCTGGAGGGACTGTACCCCGTGTAAGAGATGACCCACACTGGAGCAGTTTGATGAAGGACTGCAGCCCGTGGGAGGGACCCCACAAAGGAGCAGGGGAGGAATGTGAGGAGTTCTTCCCTTGTAGAGGAGGAAGGAGCAGCATAAAGTGACAAGTGATGAAGTGACCATAACCCCCATTCCCTCTTCCTCCCTGTGCTGCTTGGGCGGCGGGAAGGTGGTAGAGATAATGTTAAGCCCAGGAAGAGGGAGCTGTGGGGGGAAGTTACCTTGTTCTCTGTCTTATTCTCCTGCAATAAAAACAAATAATTTTCCCCAAGTCGAGTCTGTTTGGCCCGTAACGGTAACTTTAATGATTTTTTCCCTGTTCTTATCTCAAATCTCAAGCCTTTTTTCTTATATTCCATCTCCCTATTCCCTCGCAGGGTGGGGGAAGTGAGCAAGAGACTACATAGTCTGGTCCTGAGCGGGCCTAAACTCTGACAGACGCTCACATGCAGGTGTCTGTTCTGTGCAGACGTGAACAGAGGCCGGAGCAATCCCACCTCCTGTGGGTTCGTGGTGTGCGTGAGAGGGAGCTGAGTCTCCTTCAAATGCTGGGAACAGAAATGAATGCTGAGATGCCTTTGTAGCCTCAGCTGAATCCCTTCTCTCAGCAGGGATAAAAGAGATCCCTGCCTGTCCCTGTCTGGGTGTCCTTTCCAGTTAAAAAAAAAAAACAGTTATAACTTTGTCTCTGAGAGAAGAAATTGCGCTTCTGGAAAAAAGTGTCTCTGCCCAGCTGAGGCAGGGACCATCAGTGATGGCTTCAGGCTGTTTCCCAGCAGGTTCCCCTGCAGTCCCAGGGACAGCTGGAGGGAGCCCCGAGGGGACAGAGAAAGTGCTGCCTTGGGCTGGGCCTCTGCTGCTGAGCTGGGCCGGGCTCCTGGCATGGAGGGAGCTGCTGGTAACAGGGCAGCGCTGCAGAGAGACAGCTCTGCCCAGGAGCAGCTCCTCTGCCAAGCGCAGCAGGGCTGAGGGCTCTGCCTGCAGGAGCTGAGGGGAGAGGAGCGAGGCACAGAGAGGTGAAAGGCAGCCTGGGGTGGGACAAGATTTGAGAACTCAGCAGGAGAGAAATCTTCACAGCCCTCTACGTGGTAAGTACTTGCATGAAGGGCAATGTGTCTGTAGCTTGTGGAAAGACTTCCAAAATCTGTCACATCCTACATTCAGGAGGACTTTCACAGTAGAGGAGCAGGATGTGCTCCAGAGCAGGGCTTTCCTGCTGCACTGTTACAGGGACAGGGCACGACGGCTGCCTTCTCCCAGGGACGGCTGCAGGGTGTGAATGTGTGTGTGCAGCCAGGGGTGCCCAGGGCTGTCCTTCAGAGCAGGGTCCCTGCGCCCCAGGGGCTGTGTGCTGGGGCAGGGACTCTGCCTCTGCCAGGCTCAGCACTCAGCCTCCCTTTGTGAGCTCCCCACGGCGTTGGGGAAAGGAGCTGTGGGTGGGAGGAACAACTTCTGGCCGAGCAGGGTCCTTCTGCTGTCGAGAGGGTGCTGTGTGGGTCAGGGCTGCTCACAGCTCCATGTCACCACTGGGAAACTTCCAAGGGGATGTTTCAAGAGGAAGGTCAAGGCAGGGTTTGCTATAGAGATAAAGAGATTTCCTGAGTCTCTGCTTTTGTTTTCTGACTCTGAGGGTAGGGGGTCTTATGAGGGTGGGGAGGGAAAGAGAAATCAAAAAAGGAGCTGTCAAGCTTGGGCAAGTCCTTGAGACTCCTGAGCTGTAACTGTGAGTGGTCAGTTGGTCTGCTAAGAGCCTCCTCAAGTGCCTTCAGCCACTCCTCTGCCCATGGGTATCACCAGCATCACCCTTGCTGCACGCAGCAGGGTTGTCCTGCCCTGGCCTTTGGAACCTCCAAACAGGAACAGGCACCCAGCCAGCGCCCTGCAAACAGGCAGGTGTGTGTAGGGCCAGGGTGAGTGCACAGAGGCTGGGATGGGCTCTGTGAGTGCTGACAGGGAAAAGAGATCAGACAGGGAAACTCCTCCCAGGAAGAAAATCCCCAGGCAGCAGGGATATGATCAAGGAATGAGAGGAAACCAAACCCAGAAATGTTGTGGGAGGGAGAATTCAGAAAACTCTGTATCATCCCCTCCAGGGCAGACCCCTTCCTCTGAGCAAGCCCCCTGGCCTCCTCTCCCACCCACCCAAGCCTCTGCCCTCAGGGCTGTGGGGTCCCAGCCATGAACCCCCTCCTCTGCAGCCAGAGCTCCAGCAGAGCCGTGCTGCAGCTCTCCAGCCACGTGCCCACTGCCCTCTGCAGAGCACAGGGGCTGAGAGCAGCTGCCCGGCAATGGTGGTGTCGGGGAGGGGGCACGCACAGCTGGGGGAGGGGGACGCTGTCCCCAGTGCCCGCCTGCCTCTGCCCTGTCCTCTCTCAGCCGCACCCTGGCTGTATTTGCCCTTGTGCCTCCACCTCTCTGTGGTGTTGCTGCTGGGATCTTGTTCTTGCTGTCAGGCTGTCTGGGGAGGGAGTTCCAGCTGCAGAGTCACCCCCTGATCTTGTGGGTCCTTTCCTGCAGCTGTGTCCATGGGAACAAGTGTCCCAGCTTTCACCTGTGGGGCTGTGGGCACTGCAGGCTAGGGGCTGGGGCATGAGCTGCTTTTCCCTCAGTGAGATACCAGCATGAAAACACCTAACATAATATTTTGGGGTGTTCTTCCAAGCTGTGAGTTTCCCAAACTCTCCCGTAGCATCTTTGTGTTACCTGCACACCCTATGGTTCAGCACAGAGATGCTGTGGCCAAAACCCTGCTGTTGGGTTGGTGAAATGAGCCAGGAGTGCTGTGGGCTAGAAGTGAGGTGCTGAGACGTTGAGAAAGGGTGAGACATTTAGTGTTCTGCAGTGCATCCCTGTGCTTTCAGCAGTGCTTGCTGGCTTTTTGCAGGAACAGAGCACTGTGATTGCATTTAATCTCAGAAAGCTGCAAGCCCAGAGCACCTGGCACTGAGGGACAGACCAGCTCCCCTCACTCTGCACTAAGCCACAGCAATTCTCTTCTCATACAAGACTCACTCTGTTCTCTCTGAGTGCAGCAGAAATGCTGAGGGTTACTGGCATCTCAAAATAATTTTTTACTAACATAAAAAAAAAAAAGAAAAAAACCTAGATGTTCAATATGCCTTCTACCATCCTAGTTCCTCAGAAGGAGGAAGGGCTGACAAGCCCTTCTGCATTGGGGTGGTTTCAACTGGCAAAGTTGAACACCAGAGCTGGCCCCTGCTTCGACCGTTCCCATGATCTCACTGCTGCAGAGCAGGGCTGACACCTGGGCAGCCAGTGGGCAGAGGCCCAGCTCCTCACGACACATTCAGCCAGCACCAAAACAGAGCTTCAGCAACAGAGATGAAGGAAGGTCTCTAGAAATGGAAGAAAAAAAAAAAAAAAAAAAGGGAATATGGTTAGAAAGGGAAGAGTCTGTACGAAACTTGTTTTCACTTTTCAATAACTTTTTGTCCTTTCATGTGTTCCCATGTCCAGAAGGAGCAGATGTCCAACAGCAGCTCCACCACTGAGTTCCTCCTCCTGGCATTCACAGGCACACGGGAGCTGCAGCTCTTGCACTTCTGGCTCTTCCTGGGCATCTACCTGGCTGTCCTCCTGGGAAACGGCCTCATCATCACTGCCATAGCCTGCGACCACCACCTCCACACCCCCATGTACTTCTTCCTCCTCAACCTCTCCCTCCTCGACCTGGGCTGCATCTCCACCACTGTTCCCAAATCCATGGCCAATTCCCTCTGGGACACCAGGGCCATCTCCTACTCAGGATGTGTGGCACAGGTCTTTTTCTTTTCCTTTTTGATGTCAGCAGAGTACTGGCTTCTCACTGTCATGGCCTATGACCGCTATGCTGCCATCTGCAGACCCCTGCACTACGGGACCCTCCTGGGCAGCAGAGCTTGTGTCCACATGGCAGCAGCTGCCTGGGGCAGTGGGTTTCTCCATGCTCTGCTGCACACTGCCAATACATTTTCACTGCCACTCTGCCAGGGCAATGCTGTGGACCAGTTCTTCTGTGATATCCCCCAGATCCTCAAGCTCTCCTGCTCAGACTCCTACCTCAGAGAAGATCGGCTAGTTGTGCTTAGTGCCTGTTTTGGTTTTGGCTGTTTTGTGTTCATTGTTGTGTCCTATGTGCAGATCTTCAGGGCTGTGCTGAGGATCCCCTCTGAGCAGGGACAGCACAAAGCCTTTTCCACGTGCCTCCCTCACCTGGCTGTGGTCTCCTTGTTTATCAGCACTGTCATGTTTGCCTACCTGAAACCCCCCTCCATCTCCTACCCATTGCTGGATCTGGTGGTTGCAGTTCTGTACTCGGTGCTTCCTCCAGCAGTGAACTCCCTCATCTACAGCATGAGGAACCAGGAGCTGAAAGACACAGTGAAGAAGCTGATTCAATCAGCTCTTTCTCAGAAGCATTGAGCTGCCCATGTCTCTACAGAAGTCATTGCAAATTCACCTCAGAGTTCTGTGCTTTGGACATTTTATCTGTGATAAGCATGTTTCCCCATGCCTACATGCACTCCACATCACCAGAGGCATGGACCCAGCCTGTCTGACCCGGAGGTCTGTTCACATGTGTCTGACACAATGGTAGAGCTAGCCTCCCATGTTGCATCACTGTAATAACAGAGAGTTTCTACAATATCAGTGTCTGGAGGTTGGGCTCTTCTTCCAAAGCTGAGGTCAGGCTGAAGGAGTTGCCCCCACAGCTCCGTGCTGCTGTGCTGGGGTTCTCCATGGGATGAGGGGAGGAGGGTGTGGGGCAAGGTGTTTGAGAATGGGCCTGGGCTGAGCCTTAACATGTGGGTGTCTGGTTCTCTTGGAGATGAACGATCGACATTCCACACAGGGATGTGCCTGGGACTCTCACCCCATGGCTTTCTCACCACAGCCCCTCACTCTGCAGAGCAGGGCCACCAGCTCAGGGCCATGTGGAGAGCACAGGGAGGGGACAGGACCAGCAAGTCAGGTCAGCATGGACACACTGCCCTGCAGAACGGCTCTCTGGGGGCAGGGACATTCCTGGGGAAGAGCAAAGGAGCAACTCTGTGCTTCCAGGAGAGGATCAATGACCAAGAGAAACCTATTTCTGAATGCACCAGCTCGGGGCAGCTTTCTCTATTGCTGGGGAGCTGCAGCAGCCTGAGGAGCCCTTGGGCCAGGAGTCTTTTCCTGGGAGAGGGGCTGGCACAGAACAACTTGTTGGCAGTGAAGAAGAAGGATGTCTTGGAGACAGGCACAAGGCACACATGGAGACACTGTCCTCTGTCTCTTCATGCCATGGGTGGCCTTCAGCCCTGAGACACCTCCCTTTCCTTCCTTCACTCTCCATGCTTGGATGGACCTCAGGAAACATCCATGAGCATGGAAGAAGCACAAATCACCTGGGCTCAGTTCCCATCACTGTAGGGGAAGAGGAAAGATTGTGAGACACATGGGAGTGCAGGGATGCAGTGGGGTGTGTGTGGCAGTGTGTAAAAGAGAGGAAGAAGATGTGAAATGGCGAGGGGTGGGAGTGTGCCATGCTCAGGTGAAATATGTTCAGTTTTGATGTTGACACAGCAGAAGAAGGAGGTTCAGGGCTGGGACACAAAGCTAAATAGAAGGTTTCTAGTGAGTCAGGGGGTTGGCACACTTTGGTTAATCGAGGAGCATTAGTAGGTATTTGGGAGTAGCTGCACGGGTGATGGGGAACTCACAGGCATTGTGAGTTCAGTTAAACTTGGGACAGCAAGGGGTCAGAGTGAGGTGGGGAAGCAGGGGTGGAGATGGTCTCTTTGTTGAGACTGGAACCCCCCAACAGAACGGAAATCCTTTTCCTTTCTACTCTGGCTACTGTTTCTTCCAGTGAGACCCCTAGGAGTACACCAGTTCCTTACAGCCACAAGGCTTTTTTCCCATTCCCCACTCTCCATAGAGGCTGGGAGGTGTCCTGCTGCTCTCCTGCACTCGGTGTCACACACCCTCACATCTCACTGCTCCCAGGAATGGCTCTCAGCATCCCATGAGGGAAAGGATCCCCCTGCCCAGGGTATGGGGTCACTACTAGATCATCCTGCTCAATGGAACATGTCAAGGGCTTTCACAGTCACCTTAACACTGGATTTTCAACCTGTAAGCAGTGCCTCTGACTTCCTACTTCACCAGCTCGCAGGGACAGCAACCTTATCTCCTCATTCCTTCATGGGCTCTTCAGTGATGGCCATCAGTGGGGCCCAATGACATCCCCAGAGACTTGGAGGTTTGCTGCTGATTTTTACTGCTCTAGAGGCCACTTGAATCCACTTTCGGTGCCTGCAGTTCAGGAACTTGGCACCAGAGGGCTCATTAACATGCAAAATGCCCTAACAAGCCAAGTCTCTGGGCATAATTCAATTCCTCTGTTCTTAGGTGGCTAATTTGAGAGGCTACAGGAGTGTAGTCAAAGTACAAAGTTCTCAGTGATCAATGTCAGCAAGAAACAATTTATTTTTTATGCACCACACCATTTTTTTCTGCTTATGCATTAAGTGCCATCAGCAAACTCCTATTGATACTGATCTTGAGTCCTGATTGAATCGGAATATGTAGGGAAGTCAAGACCCTGTATGTCAGACACTCTATGGGCAGTCTTCATCCCCATGTACAACCTCACATGTCTCTCATCAGCCACCTGGGACTGGCAGCGCCTCTGTTCAGATCAGAGCTTTCTCCACTCCAGCCTGTAGCTGCCTGATTTCGCCCATTGACACCAGTTTCCACTTGTTTTACTTGGGGAATGTCGTGCACCTGGATACAGAATGATGTTTCTTAATTATAAAAAAAAAAACCTAAATGAATGTCCAGTTCAACTAAAAAAAAACCAAAACGCACTCCAGAGCATTAATAAAGATATCAACCAGTGTTGCCCTAAGGGTTGGTCACTGAAGGAGGCCACTAGTAACTGGCTGCACTGTGACTGCATGGCTCAGTCAAGTTCCCACCCATTCCAAAGCTCAGCGGTTCGGATACAGAGAGACCAGGGGGCCTGTGTTAAAGGCCTTAGTAAAGTAAGGGCCCACTAATTCCCCTTGTGCACACAGCCGTTCCTCTTCATGGAGAATGCAACTGGGCTGGCCAAGGGTGATTTTTATTTGCCCTTGCTGACTCTTCCCAATCTTGTCCATTTCAGGCCTGGAACCTTCTTCCAGGAGGATTTCCTCCACCATCTTACCAGGGAATGAGGTGAGGCTGACTGGGCTGTAGTTCTCCAAATCCTCCTCCTTACCCTTCTTGAAGATGGGTGCAACATCTGCCTTTCTGCAGCCTTCCCAGAGGGCCCTGAAATTTCAAGGGCAGACAAGCACAATCTTGCAAGGTCCAGCTTCCCCAGCACCCTTGGGTGTATCATGTCCTTTTCCATGGACTTGTTTTCTCGGATGAGTGGAATGTGCCTCACTCAAAAGAGAGAAGCTGTAATATGTTTTATTGAGGCAAAATAATAATTAGACAGAGTTTGACATACTTGATGGAATTTAACAAAGTTTTACAGTGGTTTACCAGGATAAGGAAAAGGATAAGGAAGACTCTTTTGCCAAGTCATGAAGTTCAGAGTGGATCCTCTTGCTTTCTAAACCCTTTGTGAAGCCTAGGTGCTCCAAGGGCCAATCTCAGCCTCAGACTCTGTTCTGGTTTTGTTAGTGAGGGGGGGCCTAAGGTGGTAGCTTCTGTAGGAAACTGCTAGAGGTCGCTCCCCTTTGTTTAGTGGACTCGGCCGGGCCTAGGGCGGACCCACAGCTGGCCAAGGCTGAGCCGATTGGTAGCAGAATGTCCCATGATAACGCCTCTGCGATAACGTATTTAAGAAGGGGAAAACAGAAAAAAAAAAAGGAGAGATGTGAAGCAGCTGAGCAGGGGGCAGAGAGGGGGAGGCACGAGCCTTGTGGGCCTTGCAGGCCTCACCCTCTGGCCTCCCGCCGGGCGGCCGACTGGGCCCAACTCGGCCCGGCCCGGCTGCAAGAAGTGGAGAGGAGATGAGAAGTGAATAAGATGTAAAAAGGATCTTGAGAGGCGTCTGCCAGCCTGTTGTGAGGAACGGCTGCAGACGCCAAGGTCAGTGAAGAAGGAGGGGGAGGAGTGACGTGGCTCCTGGCCAAGATTCCCCTGCAACTCGTGGTGAAGGCTATGGTGGAGCGGGTTGTCCCCCTGCAGCCCATGGAGGTCCACGGAGGAGCAGAGATCCACCTGCAGCCCGTGGAGGACCCCACACTGGAGCAGGTGGAGGCCTGAAGGAGGCTGTGGCCCGTGGAGGGCCCGCTGGGACAGCTGTTCTAGAGGGACTGCACCCCGTGGAAGAGATGACCCACGCCAGAGCAGTTTCACGAAGGACTGTGGCCTGTGGGAGGGACCCCAGGCTGGAGCAGAGGAGGAATGCGAGGAGTTCTTCCCCCGACGATGACACAGCGGCGTAAAACAACGCGTGATGAACTGACCGCGACCCCCATTCCCTTTACCCTCCCCGTGCCGCTCGGGAGGGGAGGTAGCATATATAATGTTAAGCCCAGGAAGAGAGAGGGGTGGGGGGAGGTTATCTTGTTCCCTGTCTCATTCTCCTGCTAATTTTGGAAATAAATGAATAGTTTTCCCCAAGTCGAGTCTGTTTTGCCCGTAACGGTAACTTTAAGGATTTCTCCCCGTCCTTATCTCAAACCTCGAGACGTTTTCCTTATATCATCTCCTTCTATTCTCTCGGAGGGTGGGGGGAGCGAGAGAGAGATTGCGTAGTCTGGTCCCGATCGGGGCTGAACTACGACTCCGGAACATCATGACTAGGGAAAAGTTCGCTTGTCCTGCATGTGGGCTTCTGCTGTCCTTTCACCTCCTCAAAGGGATTCCCCACCAGCCTCCAAGAGACACCTTCAGGTGCTGGCCTGTCTCTCAGCACTGCCTCATCACAGCTTGCAGCCAGCTCCATGGAGAGGGATGCAAGATTTGCTTCTTGCTTCCTCCACTCATTATGACATCACAAAATGTCTCGGAACAGCCTTGCTATGACATCATCCTGGTCTCTCAGCATCCTAAGATCCATCCCATCTGGTGCAATGGACTCTTAAGGACTGACCTTACCTAAGTAACCTCTGACTCCATCTCCATCCACTGCTGCGTTTTGGCTGGGCTCTGCCTTTTAGGCACACGCAACTGAGAGACCTTGCTGGAGAAGACAAAGGCCGAGAGTACCTCAAACCTATCTATTCCTCCTCTTACTAAACCCAGCAGTGGCCACACATTCTCTTCATTTCTTCTTGACCTTTTCCTCAAGTAGGAACAGCTGATTGTTGTGCCCCTGAACTCCCTTGCAAGTCTCAACTCTGCAGCTTTCCTAAAACCAACCCTATTTGCAACCAATGGAAATCTGCAAGCACAAAACGCAACAGGAGGAAGAAGAAGCTTCCCCAGAAACCCGAGGTGCCCCTGCAGAACCGCTTTGCTGCTCTGCAAACCGAAGAAGTAAGACCCAGCACCTCGGGGGAGGCACTGGAGCCGTGCGAGGTAGCCCGACCGGCTTGCGTGATAACCAGTGCTTCCAAGAAAAAGAGGCGAGTGGTAGTAGTGGGTGACTCCCTCCTGAGGGGGACGGAGGCACCCATCTGCCGACCTGACCCGCTCTCTCAGGAGGTGTGCTGTCTCCCGGGGGCTCGTGTCAGGGATGTTGCCAAGAGAATACCTGGCCTCATACGGCCTACAGACTATTATCCGTTACTGGTGTTTCATGTGGGGGCCAGCGACACAGCTAGCAGCAGCCTAAGAAACATCAAAAGGGACTTCAGAGCCCTGGGCTCTACAGTCAAAGACTCTGGGGCTCAAGTGGTATTCTCCTCCATCCTCCCGGTCGAAGGGCAAGGGCCTGAAAGGGCCAGGCGTATCTGGCAAGTCAACTCGTGGCTCAGGGAGTGGTGTTACAGCCAGGGCTTTGGGTATCTTGACCATGGGGCGTGCTTTGAGAAGCCCGGGCTGCTAGGGCAGGATGGCGTACACCTAAATGAGAAGGGCAAGAGTGTGCTTGGACGTAGGCTTGCCAGACTTGTCCGGAGGGCTTTAAACTAGTATTGCTGGGGGAGGGGGAGCACAGTTCAGCCCACGGCTATCGGCATGGCGCCAGTGCCAGCACCAAGAGCCCAGAAGTCAGGGAGGGATCGCAGGTAGGTGCAAATAAACCTAATCTGCAATACAAAAGAACACCTGTCACTCCAGCCAGCAAGTCGGTTTTATCGAGGACCCTGCTGAAGTGTCTCTATACCAACGCATGCAGCATGGGGAATAAACAGGAAGAACTGGAGATGCGTGCGCACGAGCAGGGCTACGACCTTGTTGGCATCACGGAGACGTGGTGGGACGGCTCTTACGACTGGAGCGTCAACATGGAGGGGTACAGGCTTTTTAGAAAAGACAGGCAGGGTAGATGAGGAGGGGGTGTCGCTCTCTATGTCAGCAACCGGCTGGAGTGCGTGGAGCTGCACCTGGGGATGGGGGAGGAGCTGACAGAGAGCTTATGGGTCAAGATCAGAGGACAGGGACGGACGGGGGATGTTACGGTGGGGGTCTGTCACAGGCCGCCTGGCCAGGAAGACAGAGCGGACGAGGCGCTCTATAGGCAGATAGGAGCAGCCTCACAGCGGTCACAAGCCCTGGTCCTCATGGGGGACTTCAACCACCCTGACATCTGTTGGAGAGACAACACAGCAGGGCACAGGCAGTCCAGGAGGTTCCTGGAATGTGTGGACGATAACTTCCTCCTGCAGGCGATAGAGGAGCCGACAAGGAGGGGTGCCATGCTGGACCTTGTGCTCACCAACAGGGAGGGGCTGGTGGGGGACGTGAAACTGATGGACAGCCTTGGCTGCAGTGACCATGACGCAATGGAATTCAAGATCCACGGGGCGGCGGGGAAACTGCACAGTAAGCTCTCTGCCCTAGATTTCAGGAAGGCGGACTTCGGCCTCTTCAGGAACCTCATGGGCAAAGTGCCATGGGAGGCGGCCCTGGAGGGAAGAGGGGCCCAGGAAAGTTGGTCCATATTTAAGGAGCACCTCCTCCAAGCTCAGCAGAGGTGCATCCCGATGAAGAAGAAGTCGGGCAAAAAGGCCAGGAGGCCCGCGTGGATGAGCAAGGAGCTCCTGGACCAACTGAAAGTAAAGAAGGAAGCCTATAGAGGGTGGAAGCGGGGACAGGTAGCCTGCGAGGACTACCGAGTGGCTGTGCGAGCGGCCAGAGATAGGGTGAGGAAGGCTAAAGCCCTGATGGAATCGAATCTGGCCAGGGATATAAAAAGTAACAAGAAAAGCTTTTACAGGTATGTAGGGGACAAAAGAAAGTCCAAGGAGAATGTAGGCCCCCTCCGGAAGGTAACGGGTGTCGTGGTTACCCGGGATGTGGAGAAGGCTGAGGTACTCAACGACTTTTTTGCCTCAGTCTTCACTGATAAGGGCTCTTGTCTCCCCACCCAAGCTGTGGAAGGCACAGGCAGGGACTGTGAGGATGAAGAACCGCCCACGGTGCTCGAAGAGCAGGTTCAGGACCATCTAAGGAACTTGAAGGTGCACAAGTCCATGGGGCCTGATGAGATCCATCCGCGCGTCCTGAAGGAACTGGCGGATGAAGTTGCCAAGCCACTGGCTATCGTATTTGAGAAATCCTGGAGGTCTGGTGAGGTCCCCGATGACTGGAAGAGAGGGAACATAACCCCAGTTTTTAAAAAGGGGAGTAAGGAAGACCCGGGCAACTACAGGCCGGTCAGCCTCACCTCTGTGCCTGGCAAGGTCATGGAGCAGATTCTCCTGGAAACCATGCTAAGGCACATGGAGAGCAAGGAGGTGGTTGGTGACAGCCAACATGGCTTCACCAAGGGCAGATTGTGCCTGACCAATTTAGTGGCCTTTTATGACGGGGTAACAGCATCGGTGGACAAGGGACGGGCAACGGATATCATCTACCTGGACTTGTGCAAAGCTTTTGACACTGTCCCGCATGACATCCTTCTCTCTAAACTAGAGAGGCACGGGTTCGATGGATGGACCACTCGGTGGATAAGGAGTTGGCTGGATGGCCGCACTCAGAGAGTGGTGGTCAACGGCTCAATGTCCAAGTGGAGACCGGTCACCAGTGGCGTCCCTCAGGGGTCCGTGTTGGGCCCGGCCCTGTTCAACATCTTTGTCGGCGACATGGACAGTGGGATAGAGTGCACCCTCAGCAAGTTCGCCGATGACACCAAGCTGTGTGGTGCCGTCGACTCGCTGGAAGGGAGGGATGCCACCCAGAGGGACCTTCACAGGCTGGAGAGGTGGGCCCGTGCCAACCTCATGAAGTTCAACCAGGCCAAGTGCAAGGTCCTGCACCTGGGTCATGGCAATCCCAGGCACAAATACAGGCTGGGTAGAGAATGGATAGAGAGCAGCCCTGAGGAGAAAGACTTGGGAGTGCTGGTAGATGAGAGGCTCAACATGAGCAGGCAATGTGCCCTTGCGGCCCAGAAGGCCAACCGCATCCTGGGCTGCATCAAGAGGAGCGTGGCCAGCAGGTCGAGGGAGGTGATTCTGCCCCTCTACTCTGCCCTGGTGAGACTCCACCTGGAGTACAGTGTCCAGTTCTGGAGTCCCCAACACAAGAAGGACATGGACCAGTTGGAAATGGTCCAGAGGAGGGCCACGAAGATGATCAGAGGGCTGGAGCACCTCTCCTACGAGGACAGGCTGAGAGAGTTGGGGCTGTTCAGCCTGGAGAAGAGGAGGCTCCGGGGAGACCTGATAGCAGTCTTCCAATACCTCAAGGGGGCCTACAGGAAAGATGGGGAGAAGCTGTTCAGTAGAGCCTGTTGTGATAGGACAAGGGGTAATGGGTTTAAATTAGAAGGAGGTAGGTTTAGATTAGATATTAGAAAAAAATTGTTTACAATGAGAGTTGTAGAGCACTGGAACAGGTTGCCCAGAGAGGTGGTGGATGCCCCATCCCTGGAAATGTTCAAGGCCAGGCTGGATGAGGCTCTGAGCAACCTGATCTAGTCAGGGATGTCCCTGCTCTTGCAGGGGGGTTGGGCTAGATGACCTTTGAAGGTCCCTTCCAACTCTAACCATTCTATGATTCTATGATTCTATGATTCTATGACTCATGTGAATCCCAGACACTATCTCTAACCAGGAACCTTAAGCCCTAACCTGTTCCTAAAGGCCACTCCTCACCCTGACAGCAATCCACCAGTACTGACCTAACTGAGGTTAAGCTGTCCCTAACCTCAAACCCTACATCTAAGCCAAATCTCAAACCCACAATCCCTTACCCGCACTCTCACCCTATTGCTCACCCTAGCCCCTAGCCTTTATCTCTAGTATTTAAATTTAAATTAAATAAATTAGGGCTCCAGCCCTAACCAAAACCCTAGCCCACAAAGCTAGCCCACGCCTTAAACACTAACCAGGCACCCTTGGCAGAACACCAGACCTTGCCCCTAAGCCTTTGCCTAATCCCTAAATCTGAAACATGACAGGCATGGGGCATCAGCTGCCTCTCTAGGAAGCCTGTTCCAGTGTTTGACCACCCTCTCAGCAAAGAAATGCTTCCTCATGTCAAGTCTGACCCTGTCCTGATGCACCTTTGGACCATTCCCACATGTCCTATCACTGGATCCCATGACAAGAGCTCAGCATCTCCCTCTCCACTCTCTCTCCTCAGGAAGCTGTTAGAGAGCAATCAGGTTGTTCCTCAGTCTCCTTTTCTCAAAACTAGACAAGTCCAGTGTCCTCAGCCACTCCTCATAGCACATGCCTTCCAGCCCTTTCACCAACTTTGTTGACTTCTTCTGGGCACACTAAAGGACCTTCACATCCATTTGAAATTCTTGGATATTTAGTTCACTTTGGTCATTCCCCCTCACATGTTTCTCAGTCTCTTGTTGGAGGTTAAGGTGTCTTTGCAGCTGCTTACAAGTGTCTGACCTCCTTCTCTGCTGCCTTCTCTGACCTTCTTTCAGTTGCTGCAGGGCCATTTGCAACCCCTCACGCTGCTCTGTCCTTACGAACTCTTGGATGTGCTCCAGGCTCATCTTTAGCTGCTGGGGAATGGCATCTCTGTCCGTGCTCAGCCCCACCATCTTGTACGCCATTAGACCCTCTGTGCCCAGTGCAGAGACTGCTTCTTCTGCAGGATCATCCCCTTGCTGAGAGCAGCCCGCATGGGCACCAGCTGCTGTGAAACATGAGCGTTGCTCCCTCCTCCGTTGTGTTGCTGAGCTCCTTCACACTGACTGCTGGGGTTTGTGCCAACATTATAAGCACCATGCTGAGGGTAACCTCTCTGCAAAGCCACAATAAAGCCTTCTTCACCTGGATATCCTTCACCTGCACATCCTGTATTTCTTCACTCACTGTCGCACAGGTTTGATGATGCCGGGCCTTAGGAGAAGCTGCTTCGTCATAAGCTGTCTGCAAATCTGCAGATTTCTCTAGGAAAGTGCATTCAGGAGAAGAATGATTTTATGTAATGTAGGTGTCACCCAACAGAGTAAGAAGATACAACCCTTTGAGCATTTGAACGGACCCAGAAAATGGAAACTGGGACTGTCCCCTCTGATTCACTGGCTCACTGCGCTCACACTGCTGTGGGTGACCGAGCTTGAGCTTTTGCTCCAATCAGCCAGTGGTTTAATCTCAGAAAGTCTTCCAGGCAAAGCCAGTGCAGAGATTGCCCTATGCCAGAGCAGAGACAAAGAACAAGTCAGACATTTGGGATCTAAGACCAGCCTGAGCCCCAGGCTGAAACGTCACCTCAAACATGGAGCACTGCCCGATACTGAACTTCCCATTTCACTCCTTGTGCAAGTGCTACCCATCCTGCCCTGGGACAGAGCCCGAGGGGACAATACAGTCTGTGAAGCTTTGTTTCACTGCTGCTAACCCACCATCTCCTTTCCTCCCTCTCCTCCTCTTGCATGTTGAATCATCCTAATATTGGAGTCATCTGCTCCTTCCTCTGTCTAAAAAGAAATTTAAAGATTAAGGGAAAACATCAGTCTGTATTTTTTTGTGCTTCCTGCTGTTAGATGTGTATTTGGATTTAAAAACAAATAATAATCAGAGATTGGAGACTTGACTGGTGAGTTTCACCTACTTCCCTGCAGATGCCTGCGAGAACTTGTTTTCCCCAGGCTCCCTCTGTAGTCAGTGGAGACAAGAGAAAACGCCAGAGGCTGGGTCCTCCCAGCCTATAACTGGCATGGAAAAGAAAGGTTACTGATCTCTGCCAGACACTCTTCTCTTGCTC
The DNA here is from genome assembly GCA_026413225.1 of Otis tarda. NCBI lineage: Eukaryota > Metazoa > Chordata > Aves > Otidiformes > Otididae > Otis > Otis tarda. Next base: position 1,261,178 of record CM048590.1, read on the forward strand.
TGCATTGGGGTCAGGACATTTCACAGGAATAGCCCTGAGCAAGTGTTTGGAAACTGCTGCATTTCGGTGCAGGCAGATGAGACTGTGTGACGGACAGAGGGGAACCACAACACATTTCAGTCATTCTTTAGAATACTGAAGAAGGCAAGATATACTTGGTCCCTGTTCCACCCTCCCTCCCTTTCCTGAAGAAACAGAGAACAAGAAGTTGTGGAAGAAAGCCACGGATTAAAAAAAAAAGATACTTGATCGTACTTACTTTGAAATCAACAGATTCTCCAAGATTACAAGTCCAAAAAGGCAAGTACTGAAATGTAGAAGGAGTAGCTTTCATGACATATATTTGATTAGATTTGATTTGATGGTTTAACATTTTTTCAATAGAAAAATTTTGCATGTAAGTGTGATAGATGTTTGCAAAAGGTCTGAGCGAATTTGGAATTTCCCAGGAATGGGGTGAAATAGTTATCAGCCACTTGTAAATCCTCTGTTCTGGAGAAATAATCCTTTGTGACTGTTTGAAAAAGGTAGAAAGAACAACTTATCTGAGGACCATAACTAAAATGTAAACCAGGAAATTTAAGAAATGAAAAATGCTTGAAGGACTGTCTCTGCCTGTGTTACAGAGGAAGACAGCAGGAAGGGAAAGAAGCAGAAAAGGAAGGACAGAACTTTACATCCAGACTGTGAAAGCACCACGCTTGTTCATTGCCATGTTCCTGTCCCGGCAGGATGAACTGAAATTCAGCACGGGACCAGAAAACGGAACTGCAGTTACCGAGTTCATCCTGGAGGGTTTCTCAGATCTTGATCAAAGACTGCAACTGTTTCTGTCTCTGCTCCTTCTGCTCATATACCTGACAACAGTGATGGGGAACACAACCATCATTTTCCTCGTGTGTGTGGATCCCCACCTGCAAACCCCCATGTACTTTTTCATCAGCAATCTCTCCTTCTTGGAAGTCTGGTTTACGTCCTCCACAAGTGTCAAACTGTTGCTGATCCTGGGTTTTGGCAGGAGAACAATCTCACTAAGCAGCTGCTTTGCCCAGTCCTATTTCTATTTTGCCCTGGGCTCTGCAGAATTTGTCCTACTTGTTGTCATGTCCTTTGACCGCTATGTTGCCATCTGCCAGCCTTTGCGTTATGCTGCCATCATGAAGCCTCAGCTCTGCATCCGCCTGGTTGTTGCTGCTTGGGTCTTAGGCATCACACTTGTGAGTTACCGGCTGCTCCTCCTCTCCAAGCTGACTTTCTGTGGCTCAAACAAGATCCACCATTTCTTTTGTGACAACTCCCTCTTATTCAAATTGTCCTGCTCTGACACCAGCCTGCTTTGGAAAATAGACTCTGTTTTAATATCATTTGTCATACTGGGTTCCTTATGTGTAACTCTGGCATTTTACATGGGCATCCTTTTCTGTGTTCTACACCTGCCAGCAGCCTCTGGCAGGAAGAAAGCTTTTACGACATGTTCTTCCCATCTCACCACCTTGGCCATTGTATACGGGAGCTGCATTGCTTTCTATGTGCGTCCTTCCAAAGATGTTTCCTTGGAGACAAACACAGTGGTAGCTTTGCTGAACACTGTCTTGTATCCATTCTTAAACCCCTTCATCTACAGTCTTAGAAACCAGGCTGTGAGACTGGCCCTGAAGGAAGCCATTGCCTGTGCAACACCACAGCTTTTCCCCTGATCGTGGTGCATTTCTGGACAGCAATCCCAATGAGCTGCTGTCATGTGTGGAGTAATTCCAGTGCAGATGTGTGTAATGTCCAAACACCTGAGATGCCTCAGGCAACAGATGTTCTTGCTGGATTGTGTCAGGTTAAGTGATAAGAAGCTCATCTGCACACAAAAAGAAGGCACAAACAATGACAGAAGGAGTAACTCAGTTAATGCCCTGCCCTGGCTTCTCCCAGGCACATCACAGGAGAGCCACCAGCTCATCAAGAGCCCATCTCCACAAACCAAGAGGAGCACAGAGGCACAGTGGCAGGTGGGAACCCAAATTACAGGCTCCTGAGGAATGAACATCTTGTCCCAGCTCCTTCCAGGGCTGCCCTGGGAGAGCCATCAGCCCCGTGGTCCAGGAGGGAAAGCCGTTGGGATGAGTCTCTGAGAGCAGCTCTCTGGATCGCCATTTGGACTGAGGGCCTTGTTGCCTGGAGTGTAAGACATATCATGGGATGCAGGGAAAGACCATTTTTGGATTGGAGAGGACTTATTATGGGATGTTTATGGGAGGACACTGACCCGTGCAGTCTGTCCTGTACTCTCATTAAACTTAATTTCTAACTCTTTCCTGTGTGAGAGAATCTCTCTTCTGCATGAATGAGTACACAAGTGTGAGTGCAGCAACTGGAGCAGGACCAGGGGATCACTAGTATGTCATTAATGCCAGCGACTGAGAGTCTGGAGTGAGTGGGCACAAGAGTTTGTGTGTATGTGTGACTGGGGTGGTCTGTACCAGTATCTGGAAAGTGGCTGTGGCCTCAGAGACTCTTATTCCCAGGTGCCTTCAACTGAGGAAGCTGATATCCAGGGGCAGCTGCTGAGGTGACTGAGTGCCTGAGTCCAGCTGCTGGAGGAATCCTCCCTGTACAGGTGTACATATAGAATAGTATGGAACTGAATCATAGAATCGTAGAATAGTTTGGGTTGGAAGGGATCTTTAAAGGTCATCTAGTCCAACGCCCCTGCCAGGGGCAGGGACATCCCCGACTACATGAGGTTGCTCAGAGCCTCATCCAACCTGGCCTTGAATGTTTCCAGGGATGGGGCATCCTCCACCTCTCTGGGCAACCTGTTCCAGTGTTTCACCAACCTCAGTGCAATTTTTTTTCCTTCTATCAGCTCTGAATCTACCTCCTTCTACTTTAAAACCATTACCCCTCATCCTTTCACAACAAGCCCTGCAAATATATTTCTCCCCCTCTTTCCTATAGGCCCCCTTTAGGTACTGGAAGACTACTGTAAGATCTCCCCAGAGCCTCCTCTTCTCCAGGCTGAATAGCCACACCTCTCTCAGCCTGTCCTCACAGGAGAGGTGCTCCAGCCCTCTGATCATCTTTGTGGCCTCCTCTGGACTCTCTCCAACATGGCCATGTCCTACTTATGTTGAGGGCTCCAGAGCTGGATGCAGTACTGTAGGTGGGGTCTCACCAGAGGGGAGTAGAGGGGCTGAATCCCCTCCCTCGACCTGCTGGCCCTGCTCCTTTTGATGCAGCCCAGGATGCAGTTTGCTTTCTGGGCTGCAAGAGCACATTGTCAGCTCATGTTGAGCTTCTCATCCACCAGCACCCCTAAGCCCTTCTCCTCAGGGCTGCTCTCAATCCACTCTCTGCCCAGCCTGGATTTTGTCTGGGATTGCCCTGACCCATACGCAGGACCTTGCAAAGAATAGAATAGAATAGAATAGAATAGAATAGAATAGAATAGAATAGAATAGAATAGAATAGAATAGAATAGAATAGAATAGAATAGAATAGAATAGAATAGAATAGAATAGAATAGAATAGGATGGTTCAGTAGGAAGGCACTTAAAACAATCATTTATTTGAAATGCCTAACTAATTCAGAGCTGACCAAGAGACAAGGGTACTATGAAAAACTCAGCACCTCCCTGTTGACTTCCTGTTGTCATGTAGCTGTAGAGAGTGATGAGGTAGCTCCACAGCCACATTTTCTCAAAATTCAAAAGAGTCCAGAGTCCTCAGCCACTCCTCACAGGACATGCCTTCCAGTCCTTTCAACACTTTTCTTGACCTCCTGTTCTGGTTTTGTTAGTGAGGGGGGCCTCAAGGTGGCAGCTTCTGTAAGAAACTGCTAGAAGTCGCTCCCCTTTGTTCAGTGGACTCGGCTGGGCCTAGGTCAGACCCGCTGCTGGCCAAGGCCGAGCCAATTGGTAGCAGAATGTCCCGTGATAACGCCTCTGCAATACCGTATTTAAGTAGGGGAAAAAAGAAAAAAAAAAAAAAAAGGAGAAGATGTGAAGCAGTGGAAGAGGGGGAAGACAGGGGCAGGTGCAAGCCTTGTGGGCCTTGCAGGCCTCACCCTCTGGCCTCCCACCGGGCAGCCGACTGGGACCAACTTGGCCCGGCCTGGCTGCAAGAAGTGGGAGAGAAGATGAGAAGTGAATAAGATGTAGAAAGGATCCTGAGAGGCGTCTGCCAGCCTGTTGTGAGGAACGGCTGCAGACGCCAAGGTCAGTTCAGAAGGAGGGGGAGGAGTAACGCGGCTCCTGGCCAAGATTCCTCTGCAACTCATGGTGAAGACCATGGTGGAGCGGGTTGTCCCCCTGCAGTCCATGGAGGTCCACAGAGGGGCAGAGATCCACCTGCAGCCCGTGGAGGACCCCACGCCGGAGCAGGTGGAGGCCTGAAGGAGGCTGTGGCCTGTGGAGGGTCCGCTGGGGCAGCCGTTCTGGAGAGACTGCACCCCGTGGAAGAGATGACCCATGCCGGAGCAATTTCACGAAGGACAGTAGCCCGTGGGAGGGACCCCACGCTGGAGCAGAGGAGGAATGCGAGGAGTTCTTGCCCCGACGATGACACAGCGGCGCAAAACAACGCGTGATGAACTGACCGTGACCCCTATTCCCTTTCCCCCCCCATGCCGCTCGGGAGGGGAGGTAGTATAGATAACGTTAAGCCCGGGAAGAGGGAGGGGTGGGGGGAGGTTATCTTTTTACCTGTCTCATTTTCCTACTAATTTTAGAAATAAATGAATAGTTTTACCCAAGTCGAGTCTGTTTTGCCTGTAACGGTAACTTTAAGGATTTCTCCCCGTCCTTATGTCAAACCTCGAGCCGTTTTCCTTATATCATCTCCTCCTATTCTCTCGGAGGGTGGGGGGAGCGAGAGAGAGACTGCGTAGTCTGGTCCCGATTGGGGCTGAACTACGACACCTGAACATCATGACTAGGGAAAAGTTCGCTTGTCCTGCATGTGGGCTGCTGCTGTCCTTTCACCTCCTCAAAGGGATTCCCCACCAGCCTCCAAGAGACACCTTCAGGTGCTGGCCTGTCTCTCAGCACTGCCTCATGACAGCTTGCAGCCAGCTCCATGGAGAGGGATGCAAGATTTGCTTCTCGCTTCCTCCACTCATTATGACATCACAAAATGTCTCGGAACAGCCTTGCTATGACATCATCCTGGTCTCTCAGCATCCTAAGATCCATCCCATCTGGTGCAATGGACTCTTAAGGACTGACCTTACCTAAGTAACCTCTGACTCCATCTCCATCCACTGCTGTGTTCTGGCTGGGCTCTGCCTTTTAGGCACACGCAACTGAGAGACCTTGCTGGAGAAGACAAAGGCCCAGAGTACCTCAAACCTATCTCTTCCTCCTCTTACTAAACCCAGCAGTGGCCACACATTCTCTTCATTTCTTCTTGACCTTTTCCTCAAGTAGGAACAGCTGATTGTTGTGCCCCTGAACTCCCTTGCAAGTCTCAGCTCTGCAGCTTTCCTAAAACCAACCCTATTTCTCAATTCCTTCTTTCTTTCAAGTCTCCGCATCCATCTCCTGTATGCTTCCTTTTTGCCATGGAGCTTTCCCAGGAATTTCCTGCTTCCTCAAGCTTCTCTCCTCAATATCTCTTCTTCTTTTCCTGACTGTTGCTGCAGACGGTCTTGGACTTGCAAAGCGCTGTCCTTGAAGACCAGCTCTACTGAGCTCTGCTGCCCTTCTGTGCTGCTCACATGGGCTCCCCCACTACAAATCACAAGACTAGGCCAAAGCCTCCTCCTCTGAGGTCGGGCATCTACACTTCTCTATTTTCCTTCCTCATTCTCCTTGGAAGTGAGACCCTGTTATCTAATGATCGTGGCGACTAAGGCTGACTCTGGCTTTAAAATCCCTCACCAGATCTTCCCTCTTGGTGAGTAACAGATGCAAATGAGTTTCACCATTGTTGGCCCATCTGACACCCGATCTACAGAGACCTGTTTCCCGAAGTGTCCCAAGACCCTCCAGAAACCTCCACAATATTTGGCATGCTGATTTGCTCCCCTTCCAGGTACTCCCAGGGTCACTGGTCGTGAAATGCTCCATGAGGACTTGAATGGGTTCTTTGTCTCCCACAGCAGTGTGCTCCTCAGCCTGAGGACATTGGTGCATGTTTGGCCTGGAGGTGAAGCGCATCCCAGCAAAGAAAGAGAGGATTTTGAAAGCGGTTTTGGGTGAGGACATCCTGTGATACAGGAACATCATGAAACCTGTTGGATTAATCCTTGATGGTATCATCAATGGGAAGGTTAAACGATGGGGAGAGAAGAACCAGGAGGGTTTGAGAGTGCCGGAACACTTGCACAGACCTCCGTGGGAGATGTTTTGTGTTCATGTGCTGTCATCCGTCTACTGGATGGAGAAGGGACAGACCTTGTGTCTCTGCAGCGGTGGGATTCAGTCACTGGCCAAAGGCACTGAATTGGTCTGAGATGCCCTGGCTGGTGCCCGTCACACCGCTGCTCTGAATGGGGCTGGGGTTCCTGCACAGGGCCGCTGCTGTCTGTGCCAGCTGCATGCAGCTGTGCTGCAGAGCCCTGGCGTCTCGCGTAGCACTACAAGCCCATGCTTGGCCATCAAACCCACATTCAACTGCCCTGGATGTAGGTCAGGCAGAGGAAGGACGTCTGTGGGACAAGTGCCATTCTACTCAAAGGACAGGTGGAAAATACAGCTGATGGTGAAGAGAAAGGGAAACTGAGCTCTCACTGTTCTATTCCACGTGCTCAGCAGAACACCTCTGCCCTCTGTCCTGAACATCATGAGTAGGGAAAAGTTCGCTTGTCCTGCATGTGGGCTTCTGCTGTCCTTTCACCTGCTCAAAGGGATTCCCCACCAGCCTCCAAGAGACACCTTCAGGTGCTGGCCTGTCTCTCAGCACTGCCTCATGACAGCTTGCAGGGATGTCCATGTATCTTGGTCCACCTCTGGCACCCCAGATATCACCAGGTTTCTGTGTGTGAACAGCTCTCTCCTGACCTCCATCTCCATTAATTACCATGGGAGCTGAAACAACGGTGTTTTGTGCACATCTGAACTGAGGCAAGAGCAATCCTACCTGGTGTGGGTTTTTGGCAGTCATGGGAGGGAACTGGGCCTATTCTATCCGAGGACTGAAAACCCAAGATAGTATATCTCTATTTATTCAACTGAATCTCCCCCCTCAGAAGGGGTAAAGGAGATTAATGTCAGCTGTTGTCTGCGTGTCCTTCCTAAAACTGAGGTGTGAAAAGGTGATTCTTGAACCTAGAGCTGAGTATGGTAAGAGAAAGTACACTGCTGGGGAGAAGTGTCTCTGCCCAGGTGAGGGAGGGACCATCAGTGATGGCTTCAGGCTGTTTCCCAGCAGGTCCCCCCCAGGGACAGCTGGAGGGAGCCCAGAGGGGACAGAGAAAGTGCTGCCTTGGGCTGGGCCTCAGCTGCTGAGCTGGGCCGGGCTCCTGGGATGGAGGGAGCTGCTGGTAACAGGGCAGCGCTGCAGAGAGACAGCTCTGCCCAGGAGCAGCTCCTCTGCCAAGCGCAGCAGGGCTGAGGGCTCTGCCTGCAGGAGCTGAGGGGAGAGGAGCGAGGCAGAGAGAGGATAAAGGCAGCCTGGGGTTGTAGGAGAGAGGAGATCTCACTTGGAGAAAAATCTTCACAGCACTTTTCAGGGTAAGTCTCTGGCTCCAGGGCAACGCATCTGTGGTTCCTCCTAAAGCTGGCACATCCCACAGCCCATGGGATCTGTCAGGAGGACTCTCACAGTTTAGTAGTGTAGAGAAAAAGGACGTACTTTGGAGCACAGCTTCCCTGCTGCACCGTCAGAGGGACAGAGCATGTCGGCTGTCCTTCAGAACAGGGTCCCTGCAACCCAGGGTGCTGTGTGCCACAGCAGGGATTTTTATCTTGCCAGGGTCGACATTCATCCATTTCAGGGAGCTCTGAACGTTGCTGTGGGGACAAGTTGTCGGTAGAAGAAGCAACTTCTGGTAGTAGAGGGTCCTTTTTCTGTGAAGAGATTGCTGCGTTGGTCAAGGCTGCTCACAGCTCCAGATCACCCCAGGACATTTCTGAGGAGGCTTTTGAAGTGTAAGGTCAAGGCAGAGTTTACTGTAAATCTAAGGATCTCCCTGAATTTGAGGTTTTAGTTTCTTATTTCAGGGGGTGGAGAGGTGAAAAAAAAAAAAAAAAAAATGGATAAAGCAGGAATTCTGTACTGCACTGCCAGAGGGACAGAGCACGACGGCTGCCTTCTCCCAGGGACGGCTGCAGGGTGTGAATGTGTGTGTGCAGCCAGGGGTGCCCAGGGCTGTCCTTCAGAGCAGGGTCCCTGCGCCCCAGGGGCTGTGTGCTGGGGCAGGGACTCTGCCTCTGCCAGGCTCAGCACTCAGCCTCCCTTTGTGAGCTCCCCACGGCGCTGAGGAAAGGAGCTGTGGGTGGAAGGAGCAACTTGTGGTCAATCAGGGTCCTTGTGCTGTCGAGAGGGTGCTGTGTGGGTCAGGGCTGCTCACAGCTCCACGTCGCCACTGGGAAACTTCCAAGGGGATGTTTCAAGAGGAAGGTCAAGGCAGGGTTTGCTATAGAGATAAAGAGATTTCCTGAGTCTCTGTTTTTGTTTTCCTACTCTGAGGGTAGGGGTCTTATGAGGGTGGGGAGGGAAAGAGAAATCAAAAAAGGAGCTGTCAAGCTTGGACAAGTCCTTGAGACTCCTGAGCTGTAACTGTGAGTGGTCAGTTGCTCTGCTAAGAGCCTTCTCAAGTGCCTTCAGCCACTCCTCTGCCCAGGGACAGCACCAGCATCACCCTTGCTGCACCCAGCAGCGTTGTCGTGCCCTGGCTTTTGGAACCTCCAAACAGGAACAGGCACCCAGCCAGCGCCCTGCAAACAGGCAGGTGTGTGCAGGGCCAGGGTGAGTGCACAGAGGCTGGGATGGGGTCTGTGAGTGCTGACAGGGAAAAGAGATCAGACAGGGAAACACCTCCCAGGAGGGAAATCCCCAGGCAGCAGGTTTACAGTCAAGGATTGAGAGGAAACTAAAAGCAGAAATGTTGTGGGAGGGAGAATTCAGAAATCTCTGTATCATCCCCTCCAGGGCAGACCCCTTTCTCTGAGCAAGCCCCCTGGCCTCCTCTCCCACCCACCCAAGCCTCTGCCCTCAGGGCTGTGGGGTCCCAGCCATGAACCCCCTCCTCTGCAGCCAGAGCTCCAGCAGAGCCGTGCTGCAGCTCTCCAGCCACGTGCCCACTGCCCTCTGCAGAGCACAGGGGCTGAGAGCAGCTGCCCGGGCAATGGTGGTGTCGGGGAGGGGCACGCACAGCTGGGGGAGGGGGACGCTGTCCCCAGTGCCCGCCTGCCTCTGCCCTGTCCTCTCTCAGCCGCACCCTGGCTGTATTTGCCCTTGTGCCTCCACCTCTCTGTGGTGTTGCTGCTGGGATCTTGTTCTTGCTGTCAGGCTGTCTGGGGAGGGGAGTTCCAGCTGCAGAGTCACCCCCTGATCTTGTGGGTCCTTTCCCGCAGCTGTGTCCATGGGAACAAGTGTCCCAGCTTTCACCTGTGGGGCTGTGGGCACTGCAGGCTGTGGGGCTGGGGCAGGAGCTGCTTTTCCCTCAGTGAGATACCAGCATGAAAACACCTAACATAATATTTTGGGGTGTTCTTCCAAGCTGTGAGTTTCCCAAACTCTCCCATAACATCTTTGTGTTACCTGCACACCCCGTGGTTCAGCATAGAGATGCTGTGGCCAAAACCCTGCTGTTGGGTTGGTGAAATGAGCCAGGAGTGCTGTGGGCTAGGAAGCGAGGTGCTGAGACCTTAAGAAAGGGAGAGACATTCAGTGGTCTGCAGTGCATCCCTGTGCTCTCAGCAGTGCTTGCTGGCTTTTTGCAGGAACAGAGCAGTGTGATTACATTTAATCTCAGAACACTGCAAGCTCAGAGCACCTGGGACTGAGGGACAGACCAGCTCCCTCACTCTGCACTAAGCCACAGCAATTCTCTTCTCATACAAGACTCACTATGTTCTCCCTGAGTGCAGCAGAAATGCTGGGGGTTACTGGCATCTCAAAATATATTTTTTATTAATATAACAGAAAAAAAAAAAAGGAAAAAAACCTAGATGTTCAATATGCCTTCTGCCATCCTAGTTCCTCAGAAGGAGGAAGGGCTGACAAGCCCTTCTGCATTGGGGTGGTTTCATCTGGCAAAGTCGAACACCAGAGCTGGCCCCTGCTTCCACCGTTCCCATGATCTCACTGCTGCAGAGCAGGGCTGACACCTGGGCAGCCAGTGGGCAGAGGCCCAGCTCCTCACGACACATTCAGCCAGCACCAAAACAGAGCTTCAGCAACAGAGATGAAGGAAGGTCTCTAGAAATGGAAAAAAAAAAAAAAAAAAAAAAAAAAAGGGAATATGGTTAGAAAGGGAAGAGTCTGTACGAAACTTTTTTTGGTTTGGCTCAGAAAAGTCTCTCAAGATTTTCAATGACTTTTTGTCCTTTCAGGTGTTCCCATGTCCAGAAGCAGCAGATGTTCAACAGCAGCTCCATCACTGAGTTCCTCCTCCTGGCATTCGCAGACACACGGGAGCTGCAGCTCTTGCACTTCTGGCTCTTCCTGGGCATCTACCTGGCTGCCCTCCTGGGCAACGGCCTCATCATCACTGCCATAGCCTGCGACCACCGCCTCCACACCCCCATGTACTTCTTCCTCCTTAACCTCTCTGTCCTTGACCTGGGCTCCATCTCCACCACTGTTCCCAAATCCATGGCCAATTCCCTCTGGAACAGCAGGAATATCTCCTACTCAGGATGTGCAGCACAGGTCTTTTTCTTCTTCTTTTTGATGTCAGCTGAGTACTGGCTTCTCACTGTCATGGCCTATGACCGCTACGTTGCCATCTGCAGACCCCTGCACTACGGGACCCTCCTGGGCAGCAGAGCTTGTGTCCACATGGCAGCAGCTGCCTGGGGCAGTGGGTTTCTCAATGCTCTGCTGCACACTGCCAATACATTTTCACTGCCACTCTGCAAGGGCAATGCTGTGGACCAGTTCTTCTGTGAAATCCCCCAGATCCTCAAGCTCTCCTGCTCAGACTTCTACAACAGAGAAGTTGGGCTTGTTGTGCTTAGTCTCTTAGTATCCTCTGGGTGTTTTGTTTTCATTGTGGTGTCCTATGTGCAGATCTTCAGGGCTGTGCTGAGGATCCCCTCTGAGCAGGGACGGCACAAAGCCTTTTCCACGTGCCTCCCTCACCTGGCTGTGGTCTCCTTGTTTATCAGCACTGTCGTATTTGCCTACCTGAAGCCCCCTCCATCTCCTACCCATTGCTGGATCTAGTGGTTTCATTCCTGTACTCGGTGCTTCCTCCAGCCGTGAACCCCCTCATCTACAGCATGAGGAACCAGGAACTGAAAGACACAGTGAAGAAGCTGATTCAATCAGCTCTTTCTCAGAAGCATTGAGCTGCCCATGTCTCTACAGAAGTCATTGCAAATTCACCTCAGAGTTCTGTGCTTTGGGTATTTTATCTGTGATAAGCATGTTTCTCCATGCCTACATGCACTCCACATCACCAGAGGCATGGACCCAGCCTGTCTGACCCAGAGGTCTGTTCACGTGTGTCTGACACACTGGTAGAGCTAGCCTCCCATGTTGCATCACTGTAATAACAGAGAGTTTCTACAATATCAGTGTCTGGAGGTTGGGCTCTTCTTCCAAAGCTGAGGTCAGGCTGAAGGAGTTGCCCCCACAGCTCCGTGCTGCTGTGCTGGGGTTCTCCATGGGATGAGGGGAGGAGAGCGTGGGGCAAGGTGTTTGAGAATGGGCCTGGGCTGAGCCTTAACATGTGGGTGTCTGGTTCTCTTGGAGATGGTGAACGATTGACATTCCACACAGGGATCTGCCTGGGACTGTCACCCCATGGCTTTCTCACCACAGCCCCCTCACTCTGCAGAGCAGGGCCACCAGCTCAGGGCCATGTGGAGAGCACAGGGAGGGCCAGGACCAGCAAGTCAGGTCAGCATGGACACACTGCCCTGGAGAACGGCTCTCTGGGGGCAGGGACATTCCTGGGGAAGAGCAAAGGAGCAATTCTGTACTTCCAGGAGGGGATCAATGACCAAGAGAAACCTATTTCTGAATGCACCAGCTCGGGGCAGCTTCCTCTATTGCTGGGGAGCCGCAGCAGCCTGAGGAGCCCTTGGGCCAGGAGTCTTTTCCTGGGAGAGGGGCTGGCACAGAACAACTTTTTTGGCAGTGGACAAGAAAGATGTCTTGGAGACAGGCGCAAGGGACACATGGAGACACTGTCCTCTGTCTCTTCATGCCATGTGTGGCCTTCACCTGAGACACCTCCCTTTTTTTCCCTCACTCTCCATGCTTGGATGGACCTCAGGAAAGATCATGAGCATGCAAGATGCACAAATATCCTGGGCTGAGTTCCCATCACTGCAGGGGAAGAGGAAAGATTGTGAGACACATGGGAGTGCAGGGATGCAGTGGGGTGTGTGTGGCAGTTTGTGTGTAAAAGAGAGGAAGAAGATGTGAAATGGCGAAGGGTGGGAGTGTGTCATGCTCAAGTGAAACAGCTTGAGTTTTGATGTTGAGGCAGCAGAAGAAGGAGGATGTGCAGTTCAGGGCTGGGACACGAAGCTAAACAGAAGGTTTCTAGTGAGTCAGGGGGTTGGCACACTTTGGTTAATCAAGGAGCATTAGTAGGTATTTGGGAGAAGCTGCATGGGTGATGGGGAACTCACAGCCATTGTGAGTTCAGTTAAACTTGGGACAGCAAGGGGTCAGAGTGAGGTGGGGAAGCAGGGGTGGAGATGGTCTCTTAGTTGAGACTCGAAACCCCCAACAGAACAGAAATCCTTTTCCTTTCTATTGTGGCTACTGTTTCTTCCAGTGAGACCCCTAGGAGTACACCGCTTCCTTAAAGCCACAAGGCTTTTTTTCCCATTCCCCACTCTCCATAGAGGCTGGGAGGTGTCCTGCTGCTCTCCTGCACTCAGCATCACACACCCTCACATCTCAGTGCTCCCAGGAATGGCCCTCAGCATCCCATGAGGGAAAGGATCCCCCTGCCCAGGCTATGGGGTCACTACTAGATCATCCTGCTCAATGGAACATGTCAAGGGCTTTCACAGTCGCCTTAACACTGGATTTTCAACCTGTAAGCAGTGCCTCTGACTTCCTACTTCACCAGCTCACAGGCACAGCAACCTTATCTCCTCATTCCTTCATGGTCTCTTCAGTGATGGCCATCAGTTGGGCCCACTGACATCCCCAGAAACGTGGCTTGCTGCTGACTTTGACTGCTCTAGAGGCCACTTGAATCCACTTTCAGTACCTGCAGTTCAGGAACTTGGCACCAGAGGGCTCATTAACATGCAAAATGCCCTAACAAGCCAAGTCTCTGGGCATAATTCAATTCCTCTGTTCTTATGTGGCTAATTTGAGAGGCTACTGGAGTGTAGTCAAAGTACAAAGTTCTCAGTGATCAATGTCAGTAAGAAACAATTTATTTTTTATGCACCACTCCATTTTTTCTGCTTATGTATTAAGTGCCATCAGCAAATTCCTGTTGATACTGATCTTGAGTCCTGATTGAATCGGAATATGTAGGGAAGTCAGGACCCTGTATGTCAGACACTCTATGGGCAGTCTTCATCCCCGTGTACAACCTCACATGTCTCTCATCAGCCACCTGGGACTGACAGCACCTCTGTTCAGATCAGAGCTTTCTCCACTCCAGCCTGTAGCTGCCTGATTTCGCCCATTGACACCAGTTTCCACTTGTTTTACTTGGGGAATGACGTGCACCTGGATACAGAATGATGTTTCTTAATTATAAAAAAACAAAATTAAATGAATGTCCAGTTCAATTAAAAAAACCAAAATGCACTCCAGACCATTAATAAAGATATCAACCAGTGTTGCCCTAAGCGTTGGTCACTGAAGGAGGCCACTAGTAACTGGCTGCACTGTGACTGCATGGCTCAGTCAAGTTTCCACCCACTCCAGAGCTCAGCGGTTCGGATACAGAGAGACCAGGGGGCCTGTGTTAAAGGCCTTAGTAAAGTAAGGGCCCACTAATTCCCCTTGTGCACGCAGCCGTTCCTCTTCATGGAGAATGCAACCGGGCTGGTCAAGGGTGATTTTTATTTGCCCTTGCTGACTCTTCCCAATCTTGTCCATTTCAGGCCTGGAACCTTCTTCCAGGAGGATTTACTACACCACGTTACCAGGGAATGAGGTGAGGCTGACTGGGCTGTAGTTCTCTAATTCCTCCTCCTGACCCTTCTTGAAGATGGGTGCAACATCTGCCTTTCTGCAGTCATCAACAGCCTTCCCAGAGGGCCCTGAAATTTCAAGGGCAGACAAGCACAATCTTGCAAGGTCCAGCTTCCCCAGCACCCTTGGGTGTATCATGTCCTTTTCCATGGACTTGTTTTCTCGGATGAGTGGAATGTGCCTCACTCAAAAGAGAGAAGCTGTAATATGTTTTATTGAGGCAAAATAATAATTAGACAGAGTTTGACATACTTGATGGAATTTAACAAAATTTTACAGTGGTTTACCAGGATAAGGAAAAGGATAACGGAGACCCTTTTGCCAAGTCATGAAGTTCAGACTGGATTCTCTTTCTTTTCTAAACTCTTTGTGAAGCCTAGATACTCCAAGGTCCAATCTCAGCCTCAGACTTGGACAATGGTTTATGTCTAATGGAATTATCTCTACAAAGTTTATGATAATTAATATTGAGTAGCTACATGGATTAGTAATGTTTCATTAGGATTAATTCAGCATGCTATCAGTCACTTAGCAGGGATCCGTCCTCAGTAAGGGATCTCCCCTCCTTGGGCAGAGATTTATGCCAAGATAAGATCCCTTACTCTTTTTACCAAGACTAAGATCCCTTAATCTCAGGTGAGGGATCTCAAACTGTGAGAGGTGTCCCTGCTCAAAGGGAGAGTCACCTGGCATGCAGTCCAGCTGCCATTCAGGGAGAGCTCAAACTGGGCCCATCCTGATGGTAGTATTTATAGAGCAGTTGGCTGCTAGTCAATAGTACACACAAGATAGACGTCATCATTTTAGCTCTGGTGTCTTCTTCTGTACTTTGGTTATCTTGCGTTTTTGGGCTTCAAGACCACCTCTCAAATATTTTTTTTCTGAGGCACCTTCTCTCCCTTGTGCATGAGCCAGGACCTAACAGCTCGCAGGTTCACTGCAGGCCATGAGTTATCCTTATTTGACTGACTTAGGCTCCTCAGTCAACCCAAACTAGAGTACAGCTAGGGGTCCAGTGAATCCATCACAGAGACCTTGCTAGTGAAGACAGAGGAAAAAAAGACACAGGGTACTTCAGACCTAGCTCACCTACTCTTCCTAAATTTGACCAGTATAACCAGTTGGTCAGAAGAAGTGATTATCCTGCTGTATTTAGTATTGATACGGCCTCACCTTGAGCACTGTGTAGGTGTGGGACCCACAATTTAAGAAGCATTTTAAGGTACTTGAATGCATGCAGAGGAGGGCAACATGGCTGGAAGGCATGTCCTATGAGGAGCGACTGAGGACAAACTAGGTTTGTCTAGTTTGGAGAGAAGGAGGCTGAGGAGCGACCTCAATGCTCTTTACAGCTTCCTGAGGAGGGAACGTGGGAGAGGGGAGGTGCTGAGCTCTTCTCCCTGGTACCCAGTGCCAGAGTGTGTGGGAATGGCTCAAAGCTGCACCAGGGGAGTTTTAGACTGGACATTAGGAAGAATTTCTTTACTGAGAGGGTGGTCAAACACTGGAACAGGCTTCCTAGAGAGGCAGTTGATGCCCCATGTCAGTGTTTAAAAGGCATTTGGGCAATGCCCTAACAGCATGTTTTAAGTTTTGGTCAGCCCTGAAGTGGTCAGGCAGTTGGAATAGATGATTGCTGTAGGTCCCTTCCAATTGCAAAATTCAGTTCCATTCAGTTCAGTTCTGTTCTGTTCTGTTCCATTCTATTCTATTCTAAATTCAACTGTGGCCTACTTCACATTTATTTGGGGTTTTTTTAACTGTTAAGGAAGCAGTAGTAGCTCATCTTGTTGCCCTTTGACATTCCTTGCAAGCCTGAACTTTTGGGGAGCTTTAACTCCCCTAAGAGAATCCCTATTTCTCCAGACAACTTTTCTAAACTCCACCTTTGCAGCCTGTCCCTGCTTCCAGCTCCTGTGTGCTGCCTTTTGGCACTGGAGCTGAGCCGTGAGGTTCCTGGTTAGCCCAGCCAGTTTCCTGAGATGAAGGCTTGTTTTCCTGAGTATCAGGACTGACCTTTCCTGTGCTTGGAGGAAGATGTCCTTAAAGGACTCTCAGCTGTCATAGATTTTTATCTTTCAGAGCTTCCTCTCCATGGGATCTCCTACAACAACAACCCTGAGCAGGCCAGTGTCTGCTTCTCTGAGATCTCAAACCAGAGTTCTCTTGCTCTTCTGCCTTACTTCCCATGCGTCGTAGTTTAGCCTCGCTTGGGACCTTGCAAGAGAAGAGTTTTCTAGCAGAGGTGACTCTGCAGCGCCTTGTGCCAATCTCCAGGAACACAAGGGACCACTGAGAATGTCCCTGGGTGGCAGGGCTCAGGATCCAGCCACGCTGTGGACATCAGTGGCGTGGTTTTTCTTTATGTCATCAGGGACATGGGTAGAGGATAAATGAGAGGAGAACTGTCAGGGTTTGAGAGCACAGGGACATGAGTGGTGACCCTGGTGTGATGTTCCTCCCAATCCTGCAGTACCCCTGGGTGTAGATGGGATGGATCTTGCATGCTTGCCGTGGTGCTGGTGTTCAGATGCTGCACACACCAGGCCCCTTTGGGAGGCTCTGGGGTTTCTGCCCAGCCCCTACTCCAGGGGGACATGGCTTTCCTGGAGGTCCCATGCTGTATTTGCCAGCCACAAGCACTTGTGCTGGGCACCCCAGGGACCAGACATGGCACTAGCGACCTTTCTTATGCCATTGAGGGAAAACCTTGAAATAATGTCAGTGCCTGCGACAGAGGGATGTGCACATGCAGTTTTGCAGTGAGCTGAGCTCTACTGAGTGTAGAGGATGGGACCTAGAGAGAGATCTGACTCCCCTTCTGGTGCACTCATCCTTTTGGTCATCTGGAAGTCCAGCAGCTGCCATGGAAATGTGTCTACCAGATGTTCAGGTGCCCTAAACACTGAATGCAATCTGAGGTGACAAAGTGACCCTGTCCTCACAGCCCCACAGCTGACACTTAGGCAGGTGCCGTTGTCCCATGTGTGCCCCATCACAGCTTACAGACATGTACACAAGTCTTGGACCACCCCTGGCACCTCCAGTGCCTAGCAGGTGTTTGTGTGTGAGCTGCTCACTGCCACCGTCCATCCCCATGGATGATGGTGGGAGCTCAGGGAAGTGGCTGGCCTGTAGCCCCTATTTTGTGCACACTGAGCTGAGGCAAGAGGATTCCTGAGTCCTGTGGGTCTGTTCTGGTTTTGTTGGATGAGGGGGGGCCTAAGGTGGTAGCTTCTGTAGGAAAATGCTAGAAGTCGCGCCCCTTTGTTCAGTGGACTCAGCTGGGCTTAGGGTGGACCTGCTGCTGGCCAAGGCTGAGCCAAATGGTAGCAGAATGTCCCGTGATAATGCCTCTGCAATAACGTAGTTAAGAAGGGGAGAACAGAAAAAAAAAAAAGAGAAAAAGATAAGATGTGAAGCAGCTGAGTGGCTGAGTGGGGGCAGAGAGGGAGGTGCAAGCCTTGTGGGTCTTGCAGGCCTCACCCTCTGGCCTCTTGCCAGGCAGCCGACTGGGCCCAACTCGGCCCGGCCTGGCTGCAAGAAGTGGAGAGAAAATGAGAAAAGAATAAGATGTAAAAGGATCCTGAGAGGCGTCTGCCAGCCTGCTGTGAGGAACGGCTGCAGACGCCAAGGTCAGTTCAGAAGGAGGGGAGGAGTAATGCAGCTCCTGGCCAAGATTCCTCTGCAGCCTGTGGTGATGACCATGGTGGAGCAGGTTGTCCCCCTGCAGCCCATGGAGGTCCACGGAGGGGCAGAGATCCACCTGCAGCCTGTGGAGGACCCCATGCTGGAGCAGGTGGAGGCCTGAAGGAGGCTGTGGCCTGTGGAGGCCCCGCTGGGACAGCTGTTCTAGAGGGACTGCACCCCATGGAAGAGATGAGCCACGCCGGAGCAGTTTCACGAAGGACTGTGGACCATGGGTGGGACCCCAGGCTGGAGCAGAGGAGGAATGTGAGTTCTTCCCCCGATGATGACACAGCAGCGTAAAACAACGTAAAACAGACTGACCGCAACCCCCATTCCCTCTTCCTCCCTTGCCGCTCAGGGGGAAGGTGGTAGAGATAATGTCAAGCCTGGGAAGAGGGAGGGGTGGGGGGAGGTTATCTTGT
This sequence comes from Otis tarda, assembly GCA_026413225.1. Taxonomy (NCBI): domain Eukaryota; kingdom Metazoa; phylum Chordata; class Aves; order Otidiformes; family Otididae; genus Otis; species Otis tarda. The sequence continues at coordinate 1,279,570 of CM048590.1, forward strand.
TCTCTGTCTCGTTCTCCTGCTTGTTTTAGAAATAAATGAGTATTTTTCCCCAAGTCGAGTCTGTTTTGCCCGTGACGGTAACTTTAAGGATTTCTCCCCGTCCTTATCTCAAACCTTGAGCCCTTTTTTTTTATATCATCTCCCTCTACTGTCTCGGAGGGTGGGGGGAGCGAGAGAGAGACTGCATAGTCTGGTCCCGATCGGGGCTGAAGTACGACAAGGTCTGTGGGGTGTGTTGGGCAGAGGTGAACCCCACTCCAGGCTCTGGGCTTCTCACCAGAGAGGAGACACCTGTACAGACTCAAATCCCTGCCCTGCGTGGGTAGAAATGACCCCTGCCTGTCCTTGCCGCGGTGTCCTGCCTGGCAATGGGACAGGGATTGGGGTAAAGGCAGGTGAGCATTGACATCTCTCCTGGATGACAACACCATGGAAGGACAAATCTCACTTCCAAAATCAGTCTTGGCAATGTTCAGAGAGGGACACTGATTACTTCACTCTGCATCAGCCTACACTCCCCAGGAGAGACACGGCTGCCTCCCAGGTGCTGTCAGACCTTGGAGCCCCAAGGACATCTCCAGGGAGACCAGGAGGGCAGAGAAAGTGCCACCTTGGGCTGAGCCTCTGCTGCTGAGCTGGGCCGGGCTCCTGGGACAAAGGGAACTCACAGCAAACAGACAGAACCACAGAGAGACAGCTCTGCCCAGGAGCAGCTCCTCTGCCAAGCGCAGCAGGGCTGAGGGCACTGCTGCAGGCACCGAGAGGAGAGGAGCGAGGCAGAGAGAGGTTAAAGGCAGCCTGGGGTGAGGGAACACTGAGAGGCCACTGGAGGAGAAAACTTCACAGCCCTTGACATATTAAGTGTCTGGCTGCAGGGCATTGAAGCTTCAGTTTCTTGAGGGATTTTGTAAAGCTGGCACCTCCCCCAGCCTGCGGGATCTGTAAGTACCACTCTCAGACCTTCTCTGCTGTAGAGGAGCAGGACATGCTGCACAGCAGGAATTCCCTGCTGCACTGCCAGAGGGACAGGGCACGACGGCTGCCTTCTCCCAGGGACGGCTGCAGGGTGTGAATGTGTGTGTGCAGCCAGGAGTGCCCAGGGCTGTCCTTCAGAGCAGGGTCCCTGCGCCCCAGGGGCTGTGTGCTGGGGCAGGGACTCTGCCTCTGCCGGGCTCAGCACTCAGCCGGCCCCGGGAGCTCCCTGTGGTTCTGTGGGGAGAAGCTGTGGGGGCAAGGAGTGACCTCTGTCATGGTAAGGTGCTTCTCCAGTTTGAGGGTGCTGCATGGGTCAGGGCAGCTCACAGCCCCAGATCGCCCCATTTACAGAGGGTCCTGTTCAAGAAGGACATAAAGGCAGCATTTATCTGAAAGTGAAATGAGCCTGTGCTTTGTGTTTGCTCTTGTTCTGTTTGGTGGGCAGTGGGAGGTGGAAATTCATTTCTCTGCTCTGGAGAAGGCACTGAGACACAAATTCTCATGAGGACTTTTCTGAGCGGCTTCTTAGCCCCTGCATCCACGGAGACGTTCCTGGGCAGTGCCCTGTTGCCAGGAGGTTTCTGCAGGGTAGAGCTGAGCACTCAGCGGGTGAGATGGGGTCTGTGAACACCGACAGAGACACGGGGAGAGAGGAACAGCCTCTGGCAGGGACAGCTCCAGGATGCACAGGGAGGGGCAGGGAGTGTAGGGAGCTGCTCACAGAAATGCACTGCGAGGGGGATGTAGGCATTTCCCTGCAGGGCAGATGCCTTTCCCAGAGAACCCTCCCGGTCTCCTCTCCCCTCAGCAGAGCACCCCACCCTTTAACATCATGGAGACTTGGGTATGAGTTGCCTTCCCACCAGCCCAACCACCACAGAGGAGAAATGCTCAAGTGTCCGACCATGTCTCCTTGTCTTCCTCTATTGACAGGAGTTCTTTGGCATGCTCCTCTCTTCTCCCTACTCCCTTCGTCTTCCCCTTGGATTCACTGTGTCCACATTGAGGATTAACTGGCAGCTCAGGCACTGATGCTGGGGTTCGTCTCATGCAGATGTATCAATGGAGGAAAAGCATCCAAATAGCTTCTGGGTCTGGGAGCTGTAGTGTGTGGGGCTGGCAATGATCTGACCCTCCCATCAGGACATCCCACCACTGAAACATTCAGCTGTTTCTCTGGAGGGTCCTGCTGGACGGAGGCTGCTTTCCCCAAGGGCACAGATCTACCGTGGGCTTTCTGTGTCACCTAGCAGCCCCATGGAGAAGACACCTCTATGCTGAGGTCATGGAAATGCTGCTGGGCATCTCTATGCGGGCAGCTACAACGAGCCCTCTGTGTCCCTGGCTGGGTGAGGAGAGATGAGATCCTGCTTGGGTGCGATGAGATGAGGTGAGGAGTTTGCAGGTCTGCACTTGGAAACGGGACTCCTACGCTCTCAGCAGTGTCCGGATTCTGGTTGGGGAAATGTCTGTGTGTGAGCCTCCTCCAGCTCAAAGAGGTGCCAGCACAGGTCAGCTGAGACCAGCGCTGACAGACAGAACATCTCTCCTCATCCTGCAGTGTGGGACAGTTACCTTGTCTAAGGACCTACAAAATTTTTCTCAGAGAAGTCTGCCCTATTCTTGCACTGTCTTTACCTCTTTAGATAGTGGCTCATCAAAAATATAAGAGATGTCCAACAGCAGCTCCATCACTGAGTTCCTCTTCCTGGCATTCGCAGACACACGGGAGCTGCAGCTCTTGCACTTCTGGCTCTTCCTGGGCATCTACCTGGCTGCCCTCCTGGGAAACGGCCTCATCATCACTGCCATAGCCTGCGACCACCGCCTCCACACCCCCATGTACTTCTTCCTCCTCAACCTCTCCCTCCTTGACATGGGCTCCATCTCCACCACTGTTCCCAAAGCCATGGCCAATTCCCTCTGGGACACCAGGGACATCTCCTACTCAGGATGTGCTGCGCAGGTCTTTTTCTTCTTCTTTTTGATGTCAGCTGAGTACTGTCTTCTCACTGTCATGGCCTATGACCGCTATGCTGCCATCTGCAAACCCCTGCACTACGGGACCCTCCTGAGCAGCAGAGCTTGTGTCCACATGGCAGCAGCTGCCTGGGGCAGTGGGTTTCTCTGTGCTCTGCTGCACACTGCCAATACATTTTCACTGCCACTCTGCCAGGGCAATGCTGTGGACCAGTTCTTCTGTGAAGTCCCCCAGATCCTCAAGCTCTCCTGCTCAGACTCCTACCTCAGAGAAGTTGGGCTTCTTGTAGTTAGTTTCTGTTTCTCATTTGGCTGTTTTGCGTTCATTGTGGTGTCCTATGTGCAGATCTTCAGGGCTGTGCTGAGGATCCCCTCTGAGCAGGGACGGCACAAAGCCTTTTCCACGTGCATTCCTCACCTCGCTGTGGTCTCCCTGTTTATCAGCACTGCCGTATTTGCCCACCTGAAGCCCCCCTCCATCTCCTCCCCATCCCTGGACCTGGTGGTGTCTTTCCTGTACGCAGTGGTGTTACCAGCATTGAACCCCCTCATCTACAGCATGAGGAACCAGGAGCTCAAGGATGCCATTAGGAAAGTGATTTCATGGATGTTTCTGAATAGTGATGCACGTCTAATCACTAACCACAGATGACTCTGGTGCTTTGTTTATCTTTCTTATTGTCATCATTACCCTTATCATGATCTGTATTCTTATCATTATCATTGTCATTATTGTTATTTTTATCATTTTAGTTATCATTATCATTATTGTTATCAAGGATGGAGCATGGCAATGGATTTCTCAGTCATTTTTCAGCAGTCAAACACTTCCTGTCTTTCTTCACAGTTGATTCCCACAATGCCCTAGACCAAACCTGACCTTTTTATTCACTGTATTTGTATCATTATATTGTAGGTTGTTCTTATGTCTTTTCACAATTTTTCCCCTCACTTATACCAAGGTATAAACTTGCTCTTTTTCAGTTTTGAGCCTGTATAAAAGTCTACCTAATAGTGGAATAGAGCTGACTCTGTCCTAGCACCTCTGTAATAAAATGAAATCTCCCCGGTGCTGTGCCTGAAGGTTGGCCTCTTCTTCTAATTGTGGTATCAAGAACAGGTCCAAGAAACTGGACTCCAAACAGCTCTGTTGCTTCATGGGTTCAAGAGCAAAAACTTTACAGTGACCTTGTGATCAACGGTTGGGTTTAGGACTCACTCTTCAGTGTCTAATCACGGTAGGGAGAGTGAATGCTCACTGAGGTACATAGCTGGGGCTTTCCATACAGCAGAGAACCCCTTCAGGAGGGGAATCTGGAGCTTCCTGGAGAGCCCAGTGGATCTCCTGGAGCAGCATGTGCCTTGGGTGGGCAGTGACTGGCACCTCACATAGTGATGGATTGCCCACAGTGGAGTCATCTCAAGGTAAAGTCCTAAACCAAGGCATCCACAAACAAAGACAGACTCTGCAATTGCACAAGATGCAGTGGGGACCCAGCAGGCCCAGGCTGGAGAAAAGTTCCTGTCAGCCCGAATGAATTACCACTGGCTGGATCTAGAGGCACACCTGGATACCTCTAGCATTCTTGGAAATGCTCCATAGACCCCTAAAGCCTGCCATATTCAGCAGCCATGATCCCCACCCAGCTGAGTCTTCTCCTAACCCTCACCAGCATGGCCACTGCAGGGTCACCCGGCCCCGGGCACCACAGCACATTTCCTCCGGAGAACAACATCACCAGCTCAGGGCCTGTGGGGAGCATGAAGAGGTCAGGGCCTGTGGGGAGCATGCTGGTCAGATCAGCAGAGGTGTGAGGAGAGTTTAGAAGGGAAGTGACCAGTGCTGGAACCTTGTGTGAGAAGAAAAATGCCAGTGTTCAGCGAATCCAAGGCAATGTCCAGACTGTGCGTACACTTGGTCAGTCTGCAGAGCAAAAGAAAATCATAGAATCATAGAATGGATAGGGTAGGAATGGATGTTCAAAGGTCGTGTAGTCCAACCCCCTGCCAGGAGCAGGGACATCCCCAACTAGATCAGGTTGCTCAGAGCCTCATCCAGCCTGTCCTTGAATGTTTCCAGGTGACAAAAGAAATTTTGTCACCTCTGTACTTTTTGAGGCCATTCTTGTTGTCTTTGATTTGACATCCCTGGCCAGATTCAATTCCGATCGGGCTTTAGGCTTCCTAACTTCACTCCTGGATGCTTGGATAGTATCTGTTTATTTCTCCCAGTTAGGAATCCCTGTTTTCACCCTCTGTAGACCTCATTTTTGCATCTGAGTCAGCTGAGAGCTGAGGGGTCTGCAGGAGAAGGCAGAAGAACTTAGGCCAGCTCCTGGTTATATGAAGGGTGGAAGACCAGCTCCTGGAGGGAGTCATATTGTCTGTCTCTTTATATGGGTAAACCTTTTTCCACTAACACAGCCTGGCACACCAACCCTCATATACTTTATCCACTGGTCCTTGTTTTGCTTGCTTTTTATCCTCATTTGCTGTTGCAGAGACAGTTGTCACAATAATTCTTACCTGGGCCAGAAATTAAACTAGTACATCCTTTTATTTTCTACAGTATCCTGAAACTCCTCCTGCTGTTATTGTGTCAGACACACCTCAGCCAGCGTGAGCCATCAGCACACAGACATTAACAGTCAACCAAATGGAGCTTGGGGAACCTTGAGTAACTTGGGGAACATGCCAAGAGAAACCTCTTGAAGTTTACCAGAAGAAGTGGCCAGTCCTGCATCGGAGGGGAGAATAACCCCATTTATTGGGCCAACTGTAACCTGACATGCTGAGAAGTGACTCTGAGGAGAAGGCACTACGAGGGATGCCATACAAGCCAGTGGTGCCTGCTCCCCATGAACAAGGCCAGCTGGGGCTGCATTAGGAAGAATGTGTCAAATCAGACAACTTGAGTTACCTTCCCCTTCACCTCAGCACTGGTGTGGCTCCATACACAGGTGTGTCCCTGTCTGCAGTTCCACATTTTGGAGGAGTTGGGAGGAGCTGGAGAGTGCCCAGAGGTGGTCTGCCAAGATGGGCTTCAGAGCCTGAACCACACGTTCTGTGTATAGAGGCTGAGGGACCTGGGCATCTTGGCTTAGCAGCAGAGAGGCCCAGGGCAGATTAGGAGCAGCCTGAGAGTGCTTGAAGGGTGGTTTCAGAGATGGTGGAGCTTTGCTTCACAGTAGTAAAAGCATGACAAGGAAATAATGGAAGAAAGTGTAACTTAGGATGTTGAGAGAGGGAAAAAAAAAAGAAAGACATGTCTTTCCAAGGGTAGTTCTGTGCTGTACAGGTCACCCACATTGATCCTGGACCATCCCATCGCTTTAGCTTTCAAGGAACAGCTAGAGCAGATGGAAAGATATCAGTAAGGGCAGCGACATCCTCAGGTGAGCGTGAAGTGGGGAAGCACGGAAGATTTTGACAGCCTGCAGGGAAAGAGCTGTAGGTGTGAGACTCTGTAGGACACCCTGTGGTGGAGATGGTCAAGGGCTGTGGCAAGGCTAAAAGCCCCCAACAGAGACAAGGTCTTTATCCCCACTATGGCTGTTATGTGGACCACCAAGGCACGAGACACCATACCTTGATGGGACCAGGACATGAAGGCCTCCTCACCCCACCAAGGAGAGACCCATAAGCATCGCACCATAGTCCTGCACTTGGCACCACACATTCCCACATCACACTGCCCCAGGAAAAGCCCTGAGCAATGTGTGACCCACAGGATCTCCCTTCCCAGGGGCTGGGGGTCAGGCCATGGCCCTTTGTCTTCATGCAACACATGGAGGTTCACTCAGCATCAGAGCCACCTTTACATCGCCTTTGCCTGCCTCCCATCTCTGCCTCCCATTTTCTCCTCTAACCAGCCCCCAGGGAGGCTTTGTTGGTAACGATCCTCAGTGGGACCCATTAATGCTCCCTGAAACTGTAGGGGTTGCTTCTGACATTGGCTTCTTCAGGGGTTTGTCCAGGCTCCTCTCAGTGTCTGAGGTTCATGGTCTCAGCACCAAATGCACCCTGGGGCTCATTAAAATGCAAAAAGCCATGTCTTCTCCAATTATTTCCTACAATCTTAAAGTCTTGGACAGCTAATTGGAGAGGTCTCCAGAGTGGACATAAAGGGGAAGTTTTCACTGACTATTCAACACAAAAGTATTTTTTATTTTTAAGTTTCTTAATTTTTTCAATTTTATTACTTTTTCAATTGTCAGAAGGAGTGATTGCAGCATTCTCCAGTTGATATGAATGCAGGGGATTTGCTAATGGTATCAGGATGGGTAGGACCAGCTCCCCCTGGAGGTCAGACACTGCATGGACAACCTGATTCCTCACCACTCCAGCCCCACCATTTCTCTCATCACCCCCCTGGGACTTGCATCACTTTTCCTGACATCAGACTTCTCCACCCAGGTCTGCAGCTGGAGGTGACAGCTCCTCTGCACCAACTCCCACCTGCTTTCCTGAGAGACCTGGCTGCACACAGGCACAGCAGGGTTTCCTTCATTGCAAACAAAGAGAAGGAGAGGATGGTAAAGTTTAATAAACAAGAACTCATCTGTATGCTAAGTCTAAGGTGCTTCCAATGAGGTTCACCACCCACAGGGATAACCTCACTGGAGATGCTTTTCACAGGTAGATACAAACACAGTGAAGGAGCTGCATGAAGAGATAATCCTGTTGCTGACAGACAAGGCGAGGCTTCTGACTCTCTGAAGCTCAAAGCAGCACCTGGGTACTTGAGAGGGATCTGATTCTGAACAAGGTGCAAGGGCAGGGGGAAACTGGAGAGCAATGGAAAGGCCGTAGGTCCCCATGCGGCATCTGGGCTCTTGGCTCAGGAACCCCTCCTGCATGCTGCAGCTGCACCTTGCTCCGGAAAAGTTCAATAGAGATGGGAGCTTGGAAAAACAATTTTGAACTGGTTTCTTTATTGTGTCTCTCTACACAAGGAGTCTAGCTCCATTTGTACATGAGGTGTTGGGATCAAAAAAACCCAGGAATCGAATGCCAAGAATAATATTATTTAAGCAGAAATTTTAGAATCCTAGAATATTTAGGTTTGGAGGGAACCTTTAAATGTTGTCTAGTCTAACACCTCTGCAGGGAGCAGGGACATCTTCAACCAGATCAGGTTCCTCAGAGCCTCATCCAACCTGCCCTTGAATTTTACCAGGTACGGGACATTCACCACCTTTCTGGGCAACCTGGGCCAGGGTTCCACCACCCTCAGTTTAAAAAAATTTTTCCTAATATCTAATCTAAATCTACCTCCCTTGTCAGAGACTGAAAAGGTTAATTAATGTCTCAACATCGCTAAACGATGGATGGAACCGAGCAAAACGTCAACAAACCACAATGCTAAAAACTTCAATAACTGTGAAAGAATGTCTAGACAAATATCCTGGTTTTGTAGCTGAAACAGCAACACGTGCTTAAAAACTCCAAGAACTGCAAAACGGGGTGTCTTGTTTTTGTACCCTTCCCCCAGAACAGAGCCAAACCCTGTGCATGAGCTCAGGCCCTGGACGATACCAAGCATGCACAGCATTGCCAAGTGACTGCACAATGGAGGCCCGCACTGGGGAATGCAAAATGACTTTGTGGACACTGTCTTGCTGGACATCAGGTAACAACATCTTTCAGGTAACCTCACAGCTTACAAACAACAAGCGGGCCTTGCATTTGCAGAGAGCTAACACCCACCACCACAGAGACAGATCAGCATGATGCAGCAATCACAAGCTAAACCACAGGCAGGAAGCACCTGACCTCCTAAGATGGAAAGACTGGTAAAGGCCCCCAAAATATCAAGAAGGGGGGCTGATACAAAGGAATACAAAAAGAGTCACTGCATGAACCCGTGTGTGGACCTCCACCCCACTCAGACGGACCTTTGGGACGCCGATTCTCCGTGGTGGCATTGTCATCCTCTTGAGGCGCGCACCCCACCGACTCTATAAGACGGACTTTGATGAGGCTGACTCTCCATGGTGGTATTTTCTCCACTGTTTTCTTCTCTTTTCCTCTCTCTCCTCTCTTTCTCGTTCTCTCCCCCGCCATTACCCTTTGTGTGTGAATGAAATAAAGAACCAACATATGCGTATGACACCGTTCTGTCTTAATTCTGTAACCGAGAAATTCGTACCTTTCACAACTGGATATTTATCGGTTCGTGACAGGAAGGAAAATAGAAAAGTACAGATGCCCGACCTCAGAGGAGGAGGCTTTGGCCTAGTCTTGTGATTTGTAGTGGTGGAGCCCATGTGAGCAGCACAGAAGGGCAGCAGAGCTCAGTAGAGCTGGTCTTCAAGGACAGCACTTTTCAAGTCCAAGACCATCTGCACCAAGAGTCAGGAAAAGAAGAAGAGATATTCAGGAGAGAAGCTTGAGGAAGCAGGAAATTGCTGGGAAAGCTCCATGGCAAAAAGGAAGCATACAGGAGATGGATGCGGAGACTTGAAAGAAAGAAGGAATTCAGAAATAGGGTTGGTTTTAGGAAAGCTGCAGAGTTGAGACTTGCAAGGGAGTTCAGGGGCACAACAATCAGCTGTTCCTACTTGAGGAAAAGGTCAAGAAGAAATGAAGAGAATGTGTGGCCCCTGCTGGGTTTAGTAAGAGGAGGAAGAGATAGGTTTGAGGTACTCTGGGCCTTTGTCTTCTCCAGCAAGGTCTCTCAGTTGCGTGTGCCTAAAAGGCAGAGCCCAGCCAGAACACAGCAGTGGATGGAGATGGAGTCAGAGGTTACTTAGGTAAGGTCAGTCCTTAAGAGTCCATTGCACCAGATGGGATGGATCTTAGGAAGCTGAGAGACCAGGATGATGTCATAGCAAGGCTGTTCTGAGACATTTTGTGATGTCATAATGAGTGGAGGAAGCAAGAAGCAAATCTTGCATCCCTCTCCGTGGAGCCGGCTGCAAGCTGTCATGAGGCAGTGCTGAGAGACAGACCAGCACCTGAAGGTGTCTCTTGGAGGCTGGTGGGGAATCCCTTTGAGGAGGTGAAAGGACAGCAGAAGCCCACATGCAGGACAAGCGAACTCTTCCCTAGTCATGATGTTCAGGACAGAGGGCAGAGGTGTTCAGCTGAGCACGTGGAATAGAACAGGGAGAGCTCAGTTTCCCTTTCTCTTCACCATCAGCTGTATTGTCCACCTGTCCTTTGAGCAGAATGGCACTTGTCCCACATACGTCCTTCCTCTGCCTGACCTAAATCAGGGCAGTTGAATGTGGGTTTGATGGCCAAGCATGGGCTTGTAGTGCTACGCGAGATGCCAGGGCTCTGCAGCACAGCTGCATGCAGCTGGCACAGACAGCAGCGGCCCTGTGCAGGAACCCCAGCCCCACTCAGAGCAGCGGTGTGACGGGCACCAGCCAGGGCATCTCAGACCAATTCAGTGCCTTTGGCCACTGACTGAATCCCACCACTGCAGAGACACAAGGTCTGTCCCTTCTCCATCCAGTAGATGTATGACAGCACATGAACACAAAACATCTCCCACGGAGGTCTCTGCAAGTGTTCCGGCACTCTCAAACCCTCCTGGTTCTTCTCTCCCCATCGTTTAACCTTCCCATTGATGATTGTCACGGCCCACTCGGGACTCGTGATGGTTCTTTTAATGCGATCTCAAAGTGCAAAATTACGGCGAACACGCCAAAGTCGTTGGTTTCAATCAAACAGCACAAACTTTATTATTTTGCCCGTAAAGCGGCGTGCGATAGGTGAAAGGGAGTGAAAAGGAAAAGTAAAGATAGGGAAGGGAAAAAAGAAGATAATAGCCAGCACCGCGGGTCCAAGGCGTCCCTATGGTCCCAGGTCCAGGCAGCGTCCCGCCGGTCCTCACGATCGATGTCGATGTCGATCCTTGGTGGGGAGAACTCTTCGGGGGTCTCGTTAGGGGTCGACCTTTTATGCCAAGTGGCAAACCTTGCTCCTCCTTACTTCAGGGATCTCCGCCTGCTCTCAGCCCTTAGGATAGAAGTGTGATTTTTGTACATTATAATTAGCAAAGTTCCATTAAAGGGCACTTTCTCACCGTTGTTTTTGAGACAGCAGTGTTGATTCATCCTCCTCGATAGCAGCTGCACGGTTATCTCTGCCAGTTTTGACAACAGGGATGAGCCGTGGCACCTCCGCGCCACTCTGTCCGCCATTTCAAGGATGTTGCACATTTTGTTGTTAGGCCAGAGTCAGCCTTGTCCATAACAGTTCCGTTCTGTTCCCGGGAGGAAAAAAAAAACAACTGCCTCTCAGGCAGGCTGCTCACAGCAACTCATGTCAAGTTGTGAGCCTAACTTTTAGGCCAGATCAAGTCCATAGTCCACCTGGAAGTCCTCGATGACAAGGTTCAGACAATACTGATTTTCTGACCGACCCTTACACCACCCCGTGGCTCAACATTGTTGTCAGGACCGCATGGTGGTAGCATATCCCTCAAAGGGAGACAGGAAAGAAGAGAGAAAGAGAAAGAGAAAAGTAACAGCAGCATAATTACCATAAAATTTGCAAAAAGTTAAGCTGTTCCTCTAACATACACTAAAAATCTTCTAATTCTATATCATTTTTTCTCTAGGCAATCTGCCTTGCACTAGCAGATTTTGGAATATCTATGTAGGTTGGAACATTTAGCAGACTGTGTGCATTAAGTACAGAAGTCAAATGTGTCAACTGATTCATCATTTTCCAAATTTTGACATACAGTATTGCTGATAAAACAAAACTTATTAAGACCAGTATTAAGAGAACAATAATGGGGTGACACAATTTGTTCAAGATGCCTGTTGCAGTAGGTGACCACCCAAAAACTGTGTCCCACCATCTATGTTCTGAATCTTTTTCTACCCTTTCCAAAATACGGTGTATTTCATCCACATCATGATGAACTGTTACTAAGGTTTTTTGTCCGTTTTCTCTGATCTTTCCCAGGATCTTGATCAAATCCTGGTGTTGCAATAATTTTTTTACCAAAGTGAGATTCATTCCAATTGGTGCAGGTAGCAGTTCATGAATCAGTGTGTAATTAGATTGCAAGAGTTTGTGAGAGGTCACCGGTGCTAAGTAAGAAAAGTCACATCCAGTGATTTTAGTAAAATTACAAACACAAAAATTTGAGTGGTTCCTAGTATCTACAACTACATCACTTACAGCTATGGAATCGCAAACAGTCCGTAAGCATGCACAACCTTTGCCAATATATACAAGTATTGTCTCAGGGTTTTTGTCAGGACGAATCTCGAAATGGCAAATGTTTTGTTCAGTGCCAAGACAAATGTCTTGGGCTCTGATGGTATTGCTTTCACAAATGAATCCTTGTTGTTCCCGCACAATACAGGCATCAACATCAATACTTTGCCATTTATCCCCGTTTTTCCGGGCCCATACTCTATGCTCTAGAGGATAGAGTACAGTTCTGTTGTGGTTCAGTCCTAGCGCAATGATTGGGTATATTGTATCTACCGAAGCATTGTGTATGGTTAACACAAAAGCGGTGGCCACGCTGTTGATGGGGTTATAGGTAAAATTAACCAGATACCACCAGGACTGGAATTTCCTTTCAAAGTCAGTGGCACTGTCCCAAACTATTTTCCGAATTTCAGTGGGGAAAGTGCCTTCTTCACCTTCTCTTATAATTGATGCGGCTACTGATTGCATCCACAGTTGAGCTTGGATACAACTGAGAGCCAGGGAGAGGTTGTTTTGGACCACACTGAGTGCATCTATAACCAATTCATGGTCTTTTTCATTCACCTTCTCCCATTTTGGTAATATATTCGATAACATCCATTGATTAGTTCCCAAAGCCAATAGGGAAGATCGTAAAGGACGTTGCAATTTAGTCAGGTCACTACTTGTGGTAGCCAATTTGTTCATCAATACCTCTGAATCAATACTGTTTAGAACTCCCAATCCTGTTCCCAAAACACCAGTTAGGTCTCTCTTTATTTGTTTCTCGGAAGGGGTCCGTTTTCGCAGCCAGGTTGTCCATCCCTCATAAGAGGTTTTTAGGAAAGGTGAGCAAGCTGGCTGAATTTCTGAAGCATTATTTTGCATTGACAATTCAACTTGTTTGAGGGACCATGATGGATTAAATAACATCTGTTGCTGGCCCATATTTCTGATTACATATGGTCCAATCTCGAAAATTTTTGGGTTCAGTACAATAACTGGTTCAGTGGTAAGAGGTGCTGTGTTTGTTGTCATGTTGGGGCTGGGAGTAGTAGTAGTTGTTGGCTCAATAATGGCCATCCTAAATTTGAATGTGAGTGCCACGTCACCTCTCTGGTTATTCCAGAGACAGATTACAAAGACAGGTTGGGTTAGTGTAAAATTACTCCAGCATTCCAATTTTTCCTTTTCAAGGACACAGAGACTCTTTATGAGTACAGATTCATTAGTTCTTCTTACAATAATTTGGATTGCTTTTTCATGGATAGATCCATTGACCATTCGGCAACCTATTTGAATTTTTTCTCCAATTGTTCCCATCAAGAGGGGAGCCCTGCTGTCTCTGTCCCAGCCCCACTCATGCTCTGAGTACATTTCCATTTCATGCTCAACCACAGTGGCCAAGTTTAAGTCCAACCGTTTAAAAGGTGGTCCCATGCTTCCTGTAAACCTAAGGTAGGCGTGAGACCATGGCCATTCGGTGTTCTTTTGATTACAGGTTAGTGGTAAGATGCAGAAAAATATTGTAAGCCCAATCAGAAGTCCAATTAAAAAATTGGTCATTTTTAGAATTTATGCTTCCAAATTATCATCCATGTGCAGCTTATTCCACTCTCTGTTGTCCCTCAGAGTTCTTCTGCAAGATAAAATAACAGAGCTTGCCTCCTTGAGGCACAGTTAAAATGATGGAACTATCCAACGGGTATTTATCCGATGTTCCTTTCCCAGGGCATCAGAGGCTACCCACGCATATGCATTTAGTGGGGTTTTTAGGACCAATGGTACTGTTCCCACAGTGGGAAGCTCCACTAAAACAGGTTGTCCTGGGAAGTGAGCTGGATTTTTGGAGTCATTCGGTCCTTTTAAAGAGGGGATTAAAGTAGGGGCTTTTGGACAGAAGGCAGTGATTTCAGGGCATCCATTTACCCCCCATCTGTCATTTACACCTTTGACAGCTTCCCACAGGCGAGCATCCCAATTGCCTTCCTGTGGTTTCAAAAGTCGTTTCAGCAAACCATTGGTTCTTTCTACAATACCATTAGCTTGTGGGTAATAAGGAGTGTGAAAAATCCACTTAATCCCTTCACTTCGTGCCCAATCCTATACTATTCTGGCAGTGAAGTGGGAACCGTTATCAGACTGTATTTCTTGTGGTTTTGGAAAAGTTCCAAACCATTGTCGCAATGCTTTCACAGTGCTTTCTCCCGTAGCCCTGTGGAAGGCTTCTGCTTGGACTAGTCCTGATGTTATTTCCACTCCCACCAACACAAAATGTTTCCCTCCTGATTTCTTAAAGGGTCCAATATAATCTACCTGCCACGCATCCCACAAACCTTTACCCTCTCTTAGATGCAGGGGATCACCTTCTAAAGGGTGTCTTTCCAGTCGCCTACGACAGTGCTCACAGGCAGATATGCAAGTTTCGCATGTTGCTCTGGTGACAGGCCAGCCTCGAGCAAGGGCTTCACGATACAGATCCTGTGTGTTTACGCTTTACATGCAACCATTCTAGCAGGCGTTCCCAATCTTCTGTGACTTGGTCCTTTTGTACAGGGGCTATCCTTGCTAACTCATCCGCTCTGTTATTCCATTTACCTGCTGAGCCTCCATCTGCCTGATGAGAAGCTACCCATCCCACAGCAAAGTTCCCCTGTTTAGCAATGTTTAAGATATCTTGCCATTTTTCCTTTTGCCACACTGGGATTCTGTTAACCTCCCATTCATTTTGCTCCCAAAAAGGCAGCCATTCAGTACAACCCTTAAACACAGCGTAGGAATCGGTATAAATGTGGACAGGAGAAGTGGCTTGAGCTTCACGCTGGAAAACACTCCACACTGCAATTAACTCTCCTACTTGGGTGCTGCCCACTCCCTCTGCAATAATTTGTTCATCAGAGGAGGTGTGGAGAGCTACTGCTCGGTATTTCCATACCTTCCCTTCTCTCTTTGCAGAAGCATCGGTAAACCAGGCACGCACTGCTTGGTCAGGGGAGAAAGGAGGAGCCGCTTGGATGACAGAGGCAGGTTTATCTTGGCTGCCATCCGAGCTTTCTGTTTCTTGTATAGCCAGGTGTTTTAAAGCTCCTTCAGTCACTGAGAAAATGTTACAGCAGTGTTCAATCTGGGCATACCATTTTCGTACGGAGGCTTTCTGGGCCACCCCGTCAGGGGGAGGGATCCCGCTGGTAACTGCCTTTATCACTTTAAACGGGCCTCTCAGTACAATTGGTTGTTGGCGTGCAATTTTCTCTACTTCTATGAGAGCCAGGCTAACCACAAACAAACCCTTCTCCCAAGCAGTGTATCTCCTCTCGGCATCTTTAAAGCTGCGAGAATAAAATCCCACAGGCCGAGTTGGACCCTCAGGGCCCCGTTGCCGTATATGTATTGATAATCCTGATATGGCAAATCCCCGTTCCACCTGAAAAAGGTCTGTAGGGTGGAGAGGACCGAGAGCCTGGTGAGCCGTTGCTTCAAAAATTAACAATTGCTTAGCTTCTTCCTGAGATGGGGTCCATTCCCATTTGACCCCTTTCCTCAGCAAATCATAAAGAGGTCTAGCAATAATGGAGAAGTCCGGAATATGTTTTCTCCAGAACACCAATAGTCCTAAAGCATGCTGTAAATCCTTTTTGACTCGGGCATTTTAATCTGATCTAAAGAAGTGAGGGTGTCCGGTGGGATACACGTCATTCCCCCTTTCCACCAAATTCCCAAAAACTTTACTTCTTGTGATGGCTTTTGGACCTTTTCGGGAGGAATTGCAAACCCAAATTCTCCAAGTGAGAAATTATATTCTGTTTCCACCTCCTTTATTTCTTCCCCCCCCCAAGGATGTCATCAATATATTGGTAAACATCTACAGCTTCAGGTTTTGGTATTTTTTCCAATTCTTGGGCTAGAGCATGATGAGCCAATGTAGGAGAGTGCTTATACCCCTGGGGTAGCCAGGTGAAAGTATATTGTTGCCCTTCCCACGTAAAGGCAAAACGATCTCTGTCCTCTGGTTGCAAAGGTACCATAAAAAACATGTCTTTAACGTCTATAGTTGCCATAATTGGGTGAGCTTTCTCCTGAATTATTGTTACCAATTCTGCCAAATTGGGCACTGCGGCAGTCAAAGGTTCGGTGTTGGCGTTTAACCTCCTAAAATCCACTGTGAGTCGCCACTTTCCATTAGGTTTTCGCACTGGCCACACCGGAGAGTTAAAAGGAGAATGTGTATTTATCACAACTCCTTGCTCCCGCAGTTCCTGCATAACAGGTCTGATACCTTCTTTTGCTCCCAGGGGAAGGGGGTATTGTTTGACATTAGTCACTTTGCCAAACGGCAGAGAGGGTGCAGTTTGGAGTAACCTAATATTTAATTGCGGGGTCCCAAAAGTCCACCACAACCCTTCTGGGTCTTTCCAACCTTTCCCTTTAAGGACATCCATTCCTAATAAATTAGTAGGAATATTCCCGATCACCATTGTAACAGTGACCGTGTTTTCCTCTCCCGGCAACGTTAGCTTTACCTGAGCAACACTCATGGCTTCTGTTGACCCTAAAGCATTCAGGACACAAAAACGTCTCCTCCGGGGAGAGACACCACACCTTTGTGCATCTTCTTTAGTCAGAGCGGAGACTTGGGCACCAGTATCAATCAAAAAGGTCACCAGTCCACGTTTTGGACCCACAATAGCTGTAATTAGCAAATCTCCCCTGCTAGTCTTGGTGAGCTGTCGGATATAAATCCATCCTCCATTCCCTTGCTCACCGATGGGGAATGGAGGTTCTAGTTTTCCTGCATCTGGGAAAAACCTCACTGTTTCTGTTTCCTGTGTCTTCCAAAGGTGGGGCTGTGGGTGTGATGGGTGAGATTTCTTTTCCTTTGGGTGGGTATTGTTTCGGGTTATACCATTTTGATACCACCTTGCTCAACTTTTCAATGGGTATACCATCCATTACATCTCTTGGAACACCCTTGTTAATTCCCAAAAGCCACCACTGTTGTCAGGTCATGGGCTGTGCTCCCCCTGCTGTTTTAAAACGAGGGCTAGGTTGACTGACGTGGGGGGTGAGTCCCTGATTTCTATCTGACGGATTCCTTTTGGTCTGTCCTCTGGGAGTTTTACTGGACCATATTTTCTCCCATAATTTATCAGCTCCTGTGCTACCTCCCCCCAAGTCCACACCTTTGCTTTATCACCTGATGAGGGTCGAGATGGGCTGAGATCGGAGGGAGACACATTCACGGGGCTACTGGGTGTATTTCCATGGCCTCTCATAAAGCCCTCCAGTCTTTCTAAGGGACCGAGTGTCTCAATGGTCTTTTGAAGTTGAATCCCCAAAGGTTTAAGTGACTCTGGAAGTCCCCTTATCAAGGGAGTCATGCTCTCAGGGTCCACCGGCAACATCATTGGAGATTCACATCTAGGAGTTAACTTTCTTTCTTTCATCATTTGCAAACAAGCAGCTTTTTGGACTCTTTCCACCAGCTGATCAACTGTGCCAGTGATTGCAAGAGGATCCCCTCTCTCCAAAGGGTTTAACCCCCAGCCCAATAGGCAGCTCGCTGAGTTAAGGACCATGGGGCACGATTATCTCCTGTGGTCAGAAAGACTCCAGGACCCCAATATCCCTCAGCCTCCTTTTCAATCAGCTGGATTTGATCTCCCCCGGTTAGAGATACACGCCACACATACTCCGTCTCAGATTCTTTGGCAAGACGCCCGTACTCCCGCTTCAGTTTGGCAAGCTCAGTAGCGGTATACGGCGACTCCTTAGTTGTTGTCTGTGGGTTGCTATCCTCATCATTCAAATAAAAGAATTCTGTTTTAACCAAAGGTCTTACCCGAGGGTGGTCGCCAGAGCGATCCCTCACTTCCTCCAGTTTCTTCTGAGGGTATATTGGACTTATCTGTCAAATACCTTTCTCCTCAAGCTTCAGATCTGTCTCACTGTCCAATTCTGAATTCTTTGGATATTCCTCCCTCAAGATAGATTTTAGCAAAAGGTTTTGCTCCTTTTCTCCCTCCAGCTGTTTTTCGAGGTTGGATACTGTCCCCTGAAGGGCCTCCACCAAACGCTGGAGCGACTCAATAATCTGTTGCTCCTGCTCTCACCGCTTAAGGTGGTCCTCTACTGCTGCTGCCAGACTGGCACCCAGAACAGCACAAACTATGGCTTTGCCTCTGCCAGATTTTACCCTCATCTCCTTCTGCAAGGAAGTCATTCGATCTACTACGCTCTGCAAATTTGTCCAATTAGCCCGAGCCCAATCTTGCCCAGGTGTGGACGGCTGGGCACCGTGCTGTGCCAAGAACTCATAAAGAGAGTCTCGATTTCTCACTAACGAAGAGTACCGATCATCAACTTTTCCTGCCATTCTTATTACGAAGGGACCAAACCCACTTCGGAGAGGCTAAACTTAATTTCCACACATGCAGTTCCCCTGCGTCGCCCTTCTCTTCCCCGAGTGGTTGAAGGGACCAAAATCTACTACAGGGAGGCCAAACTTAAGTTTCCACAAATGCAGACTCTCTGCAGTCGCCCTTCACTTCCCTGAGCAGTCAGCCTCATACACATGAGGACAGATCCCCCTTTTGCACTAAGAGATCTGATTATTAACTCCCGTCAGACAGAGTCCAAACCTCAGTTCAAGTCCATTCAGTGTGTGAGGTGTGCCAGAAATTCGGATTGGCCCCCTTGCTTTCTAGACACCTCTCATCCGAATGGATGTAGGGCTAGGTGCGGCTAGACCGAACCGTCCTTCCCCTGTTACAGACCACACACAACCTGCACCTCTCTGTCTTTCAGGATCCTGCCGACTACACCAATTTAAAAAAAATGTCACGGCCCACTCGGGACTCGTGATGGTTCTTTTAATGCGATCTCAAAGTGCAAAATTACGGCAAACACGCCAAAGGGGTTGGTTTCAATCAAACAGCACAAACTTTATTATTTTGCCCGTAAAGCGGCGTGCGATAGGTGAAAGGGAGTGAAAAGGAAAAGTAAAGATAGGGAAGGGAAAAAGAAGATAATAGCTACCACCGCGGGTCCAAGGCGTCCCTATGGTCCCAGGTCCAGGCAGCGTCCCGCCAGTCCTCACGATCTATGTCAGTGTCGATCCTTGGTGGGGAGAGCTCTTCGGGGGTCTCGTTGTTAGGGGTCGACCTTTTATGCCAAGTGGCAAACCTTGCTCCTCCTTACTTCAGGGATCTCCGCCTGCTCTCAGCCCTTAGGATAGAAGTGTGATTTTTGTACATTATAATTAGCAAAGTTCCATTAAAGGGCACTTTCTCACCGTTGTTTTTGAGACAGCAGTTGTGATTCATCCTCCTCGATAGCAGCTGCACGGTTATCTCTGCCAGTTTTGACAACAGGGCTGAGCCGTGGCACCTCCGCGCCACTCTGTCCGCCGTTTCAAGGATGTTGTACATTTTGTTGTTAGGCCAGAGTCGGCCTTGTCCATAACAGTTCCATTCTGTTCCCCGGGAAGAAAAAAAAAAAACAGCTGCCTCTCAGGCAGGCTGCTCACAGCAACTCATGTCAAGTTGTGAGCCTAACTTTTAGGCCAGATCAAGTCCATAGTCCACCTGGAAGTCCTCGATGACAAGGTTGAGACAATACTGATTTTCTGACCGACCCTTACAATGAGACCATCATGGATTAATCCAACAGTTTTCATGATGTCCCTGTATGACAGGATGTCCACACTCAAAACCACTTTCAAAATCCTCTCTTCCTTGCTGAGATCGGCTTCACCTCAAGGCCAGACATGCACCAATTACCTCAGCCTGGGGCACAGACTGGAGAAGCTGGACCCCCATGTGCCATCTCTTCATTCCACTTTGGGAGAATAACAGCTGTGGGGTGCTGGGACAGCTCACGTGACTGAGGTGCTGTGATGGCTGATCAGGATGATCAGGATCATCAGGCCAGAAAGATCAGGAGGCAGGTGTCCTCAGTGTGAAGAAGATGTGTAGAGCTTTTCTCTGGGATGGACAAGCTGGGTGACGCCTGGTGGGTGAGAATCACAAGAGAGATTGGAAAAGGTGACACTGCTGTTGGAGAAAAAGAACCCATTAAAGTTTGCATGGAGAACTTCACGACCAGTGACCCTGGGAGTAGCTGGAAGGGGAGCAAATCAGCATGCCAAGTATTGTGGAGGTTGCTGGAGGGTCTTGGGACACTTTGGGAAACAGGTCTCTGTAGATCGGGTGTCAGATGGGCCAACAATGGTGAAACTCATTTGCATCTGTTACTCACCAAGAGGGAAGATCTGGTGAGGGATGTGAAAGCCAGAGTCAGCCTTAGTCATCACGATCATTAAGTAACAGGGTCTCACCTCCCAAGGAGAATGAGGAAGGAAAATAGAAAAGTGCAGATGCCCGACCTCAGAGGAGGAGGCTTTGGCCTAGTCTTGTGATTTGTAGTGGGGGAGCCCGTGTGAGCAGCACAGAAGGGCAGCAGAGCTCAGTAGAGCTGGTCTTCAAGGACAGCGCTTTTCAAGTCCAAGACTGTCTGCACCAAGAGTCAGGAAAAGAAGAAGAGATATTCAGGAGAGAAGCTTGAGGAAGCAGAAAAGTCATGGGAAAGCCCCTTAGACAAAAAGAAGCGTACAGGAGATGGATGCAGGGCAACTCCAGGCCGGTCAGCCTCACCTCTGTGCCTGGCAAGGTCATGGAGCAGATTCTCCTGGAAACCATGCTAAGGCACATGGAGAGCAAGGAGGTGGTTGGTGACAGCCAACATGGCTTCACCAAGGGCAGATCGTGCCTGAACAATTTCATTTCCTTCTATGACAGGGTGACAGCATCAGTGGACAAGGGACGAGCAACGGACATTATCTGATCGGACTTGTGCAAGGCATTTGACACTGACCCGCATGACATCCTTCTCTCTAAACTGGAGAGACATGGGTTTGATGGATGGACCACTCAGTGGGTAAGGAGTTGGCTGGATGGCCACACTCAGAGAGTGGTGGTCAACTGCTCAATGTCCATGTGGAGACCGGTCACGAGTGGCGTCCCTCAGGGGTCCGTGTTGGGCCCAGCCCTGTTCAACATCTTTGTCGGCGATATGGACAGTGGAATGGAGTGCACGCTCAGCAAGTTTGCTGATGACCAAGCTGTGTGGTGCCATCAACACGCTGGAAGGGAGGGATGCCATCCAGAGGGACCGTGACAGGCTGGAGAGGTGGGCCCTTGCCAACCTCATGAAGTTCAACCAGGCCAAGTGCAAGGTCCTGCACCTGGGTTGTGGCATTCTCAGGCACAAATATAGTCTGGAGAATGGATGGAGACCAGCCCTGAGGAGAGGGACTTGGCAGTGATGGTGGACAAGAAGTTTAACATGAGCCATGTACCCTTGCAGCCCAGAAGGCCAACCGCATTGTGGGCTGCATCAAGAGGAGCGTGGCCAGCAGGTCGAGGGAGGTGATTCTGTCCCTCTGCTCTGCTCTGCTCTGGTGAGATCCCACCTGGAGTACTGTGTCCAGTTCTGGAGCCCCCAGCATCAGGACATGGACCAGTTGGAGAGGGTCCAGACGAGGGCCATGAAGATGGTAAGAGGGCTGGAGCACCTCTCCTATGAGGACAGGCTGAGAGAGTTGGGGCTGTTCAGCCTGGAGAAGAGGAGGCTCTCGGGAGACCTTGTAGTAGTCTTCCAGTACCTCAAGGGGGCCTACAGGAAAGATTGGGAGAGGCTGTTCAGCAGGGCTTGTTGTGATAGGATGAGGGGTAATGGTTTTAAAATAGAGGGAGGCAGATTTAGATTGGATATTACAAAAAAAAATGTTTTAAGCTGAGAGTTGTGGAACACTGGAACAGGTTTCCCAGGGAGGTTGTGGATGCCCCATCCCTGGAAACACTCAAGGCCAGGTTGGACAGGGCTCTGAGCAACCTGATCTAGGTGGGGACGTCCCTGCTCCTTGCAGGGGTTGGAATAGATGACCCTTGAGGGTCCTTTCCAACCTTAGCCATTCTATGATTCCATGATTCTAAATAGCGTTGGTTTTAGGAAGCCCTAGAGTTGACACTTGCAAGAGAGTTCAAGGGCACAACAATCAGCTGTTACTACTTCAGAAGGAGAAATGAAGAGAATGTGTGGCCACTGCTGGGTTTAGCAAGAGGAGGAATAGATAGGTTTGAGGTACTCTTGGCCTTTGTCTTCTCCAGCAAGGTCTCTCAGTTCCCTAAAAGGCAGAGCCCAGCCAGAACACAGCAGTGGATGGAGATGGAGTCAGAGGTCACTTAGGTAAGGTCAACCCTTAAGAGCCCATTGCACCAGATGGGATGGATCCTAGGATGTTGAGAGACCAGGATGATGTCATAGCAAGGCTGCTCCAAGACATTTTGTGAGGTCATAATGTCTGGAGAAAGCAAAAAGCAAATCTGGCATCCATCTTCTAAAAAGACCCAAGGACTGAGCAGGGGAATTCCAGGCTGCAGTGCCAGAGGCCAGGAGCTGTGTGGCTGGGCAACAGCTCTGTGGGAAAAGGCTGTGGTGGTCCTTCAGTTTCATGAGGCAAAATATGACCCAGCAGAGAAGGTGGCCAACAGCATCCAGGGCTGCATGAGCAGCATCACAGCCAGGAGAAGTGATTATCTCCTTCTGCTCAGCACTTTTTACACTACATCCAAAATAGTTCAGGTTTAGACACTGTGCAATGGGAATGAGACCTTGCTGTGAGGAGGAGGTTGGCTTAGAGACCTCCTGAGCTGCCTTGCAGCACCAGTGATGGTGCATTTCCTTCCACCACAGGGCTTCCCTTGACCATGCTAGCGAAAGCACTCTGGTTCCTCATGACCATGGAAGTGAGCAAACATGACTGGTCAGAAAATCTTTCTTGTCTTCTGCAAGTCACCGCTGCTCACATGCAGAGCTGCTTGGCTGGTACTTCCACACATCCTTGATCATGCCCTTTGCTTCATCTGCTGTTCCCTTTTCCCCTCTTTTCCCCCACCAGAGATCTTCCCTTTGATCATCCTTAGCTCTTCCCACACAAACAGCCCTCCTTTGTTTGCTCTTTCCACACTGGTCTTGGCTTTGCTTGCTTTGTAGCTCTTTCTGAGGTGGTCAGCAGGGATAATTCTATATTGGAAAGCAATTTCTGTTGAATTAATACCTTATTTTAGTATTTGTAGTGCCCTGCAACTCATGCTGTTTTCTTGTGAGACACCAAAATCAGGGTGAGCCTCCTGCCTGCAAGATTCACAGCTGACAAAATGGAGCATCAGTCTGGGAGAGCCCTGAGAATCTCTGGGATTCAGCCAACAGAAACACCCTGAAGTTCACAAGGAGAAGCAACAAGTCCTGCACTGAGGGGAAAGAATAACCTTGTACCTCAGGGCAGGCTAGGACCTGGCTGGCTGAGCAGGGACCCTAAGGAGGAGGGCCTGGGCCCAGGGAGGGATGCCATATGAGCCAGTAGAACATGCTGACCATAAGTGAGATCAGCTGGGTAGGCAGCTGCCTTAGGAACAATGTGGCCACTCAGAAAAGGGGAGTTACCATCCCCCTTGACTCAGCACTGTGGTGGCCACATTTGGACTGGTGGGTTCCTCTGTTGGGTTTCCTGCTCTAGGCAACTTGGGAGGAACTGGAGAGTGCCCAGAAGAGGTCTTCCAAGATGGAGTCTCATGTATATGGCCTCTATGGGGATGCTGAGGCACCTGGGCTTTTGCCTGCTGAGACAGACGCTCAGAGCAGCACGATGAGAGGCTTCAGCTCCTTGAACAGTGGACTGACAGTGGATGGATTTGTGTGTGTGTGTGTGTCCACCCAGAGGGAGTTCGGACCAGCCCAAGGCTTTGTGTGCCAAGGCACAGCGAGGGACGGTGGAGAGAAATCAGTAGTGGTAGTGAGATACTCAGATGAGAACAAGAAGAAGAGGATTAGGTGTCCACAGCTTTCAAGGGAACAGGTGCAGGCTTGGGGCAGCAGAGGACAGCCTGTGTTGGAGATTGTTGAGGGAGCTGACAATGCTGAATACCCTCATCAGAGCTGACATCTTTCTCCCCTGGGCCATGGCTGTTGCCTGTGCCACCTAGGAGAAACTTTATCATGACAGCACCAGGGCCTCATGGACTCCTCTTCCCCACTCAGGAGCAGGGAGGTGTCACAGCCTGTTCTTGCACTTGGCGTTGCACATCATCCCCACATCACAGTGCCCCAGAAAGAGTCTCAAGAAATGTGAGGGACAGGATCTCCCTTTCCCGTGCCTAGGGGTCAGGGCTTGGCCCTCCGGCTTGATATAACACATCCAGGCTTACTCAGAATCTGCTCCACCTTTACATTGCTTTTCCCTGTCATTTCAGCTCTCACCAGCCCCAGGGAGGCTTTGTCAGTAACATCCCTCAGTGGGACCCATTAAGGCTCCAAGAAACTTTGGAGTTTGCATCTGACTTTGACTTCTGGAGAGGTTTCCTCAACTTCCTCACCGTGTCTGAGGTTCATGGACTCAGCCCCAAACCCACCAGAGAGGTCACTAAAATCCTTGGGCTGGTCCTCTGCTGCTGAGCTGCTCCAGGCTCCTGGGACGCAGGGAGCTCACGGCAAGGAGGCAGAAGGGCAGAGAGACAGCTCTGCCCAGGAGCAGCTGCTCTGCCAAGCGCAGCAGGGCTGAGGGCACTGCTGCAGGCACTGAGTGGGGACAGGCAGGGCAGAGAGAGGTTAAAGGACTGAGAGCTCACGGGAGGAGAAACCTTCACAGCCCTCTGCACGGTAAGTCTCTGGCTGCAGGGCAATGAACAGGAGCTTCCTGGAGGGGTCTCGTCCAGCTGCCACAGCCCACAGAGATCTCTGTCCAGTGAGGAGGAGGAGGAGGAGATGCTCCAGAGCAGGGCTTCCCTGGGTCTCTGGGCAATGCAGTCCATAGGGTGGGGATGAAACTGTTAAGGACACCCCATCTTTAGGGCATCCAGACTCTCACAGCTCTTCCCTGGAGAGGGGAGTGTGGAGATCATCTGCGTTTTGAAACTGGGTTCCTCTCTTCTGAGCAGCATCCAGTGTCTTTCAGGGGAAGAGCTGAGTGTGCTCATCCTCTGGCTCAGAGAGGTGTGAGCCCAGGGCAGCTGACAGCAGGACGGATGGACATACTGTCTGTCCTCCCTGTGCACCAAGGCTCTGTCCCTTTGCCTCCCAGGGCTCTCAGGATGGCACCTGCAGTGTAGCAGAGATGCCAGGGATGTCTGCCTTCAGCAAACCCTCCTCAGGTGGGACAGGGGGCAGGAACAAAAGAAACATAACCGACCCCCCACAGCTCTGCTCTGCAGTCGGGTGAGTTGGGAGGGACAGTGCTGAAATGTCACTGATTTCATGAGGGGATTTAAACAGAGATCACTCCTGGTTCCTACCTGCCTGTTGGTGCACAGCAGCACTGACTCCTCAGGAGCCCACAGCAGAGTCCTCTGCTCCCCATTGCACCCTCAGCCAGCAGAACCCAGAGCTCAGCCAGGGAGCTGCACGAAGGTCTTTCTGGAAGGACAGAACCTTTGGGGAGGGTGACAGTTCCATGAGAAATTGAAGCGGTTTTGCTCAGAGTTGTCTTTCATAAATCTCCACTGCCTTTTCTGCCTTGGACAGGACCCCAGTGCCCAGAGGAAGGAAATGTCCAATGGCAGCTCCATCACCGAGTTCCTCCTCCTGGCATTCGCAGACACGCGGGAGCTGCAGCTCTTGCACTTCTGGCTCTTCCTGGGCATCTACCTGGCTGCCCTCCTGGGCAACGGCCTCATCATCACTGCCATAGCCTGCGACCACCGCCTCCACACCCCCATGTACTTCTTCCTCCTCAACCTCTCCCTCCTGGACCTGAGCTGCATCTCCACCACTGTCCCTAAAGCCATGGCCAATTCTCTGTGGGGCACCAGGGCCATCTCCTACGCAGGATGTGCTACACAGGTTTTTTTTTTTTTCTTTTTTATATCTGCTGAGTATTATCTTCTCACTGTCGTGGCCTATGACCGCTACGTTGCCATCTGCAGACCCCTGCACTACGGGACCCTCCTGGGCAGCAGAGCTTGTGTCCACATGGCAGCAGCTGCCTGGGGCAGTGGGTTTCTCTGTGCTCTGCTGCACACTGCCAATACATTTTCACTGCCACTCTGCCAGGGCAATGCTGTGGACCAGTTCTTCTGTGAAGTCCCCCAGATCCTCAAGCTCTCCTGCTCAGACTCCTACCTCAGAGAAGTTGGGCTTCTTGTAGTTAGTTTCTGTTTCTCATTTGGCTGTTTTGCGTTCATTGTGGTGTCCTATGTGCAGATCTTCAGGGCTGTGCTGAGGATCCCCTCTGAGCAGGGACGGCACAAAGCCTTTTCCACGTGCCTCCCTCACCTGGTTGTGGTTTCTCTGTTTGTCAGCACTGCCATGTTTGCCTACCAGAAGCCCCCCTCCGTTTCTTCCCCATCTCTGGACCTGACAGTGGCTGTTCTGTACTCACTGGTGCCTCCAGCAGTGAATCCCCTCATCTACAGCATGAGGAACCAGGAGCTCAAGGATGCTCTATGGAAACTGACTCAATTGACGTAGTTTCACTGGTAACAACCTACCTCCCCTTCTCTGCGTGTTTCTTAGAGTTTATCTTAGGCCAGGAGGTTTTATTTTTCCTCTCTGATAATTCTAATTACATATAATTGTCTAGACTCTCTAGAGCCTCTTTCAAGGCCTGATTTGGTTGTGTCTGAGCCTTGCACCACACTGTGTCGAATGTGGCCTCTCCAATAGCAACTTCTCAATAAAACGATATCTCCTGGGTGCAGTGACTGAAGGCTGGGTACTTCCTCCAAAGTTGATGACAAAAAAATGTTCAAGGAATTGATCTTTTAAAGTCTGTTCTCTTTGTGTTCTCCTGGAGTTTTGGAATATGCTCGTGGTAAAACTGGGTTCCATTGGAACCAAAAATTACGGTTTTAAAAGCTCTCTTCTTGGAGTCCAATGGCAGTGGAGATGGTGCATGGGCTCCCCATTATCTCCTCAGGCTGCATCATGCATGACTGGACTGATGGCATGTCCAATCTCTCTGGAAATTAGTTTAGAGAGGTCAGGACAGGATGGGGACTCAGCATGTCATTTGGGATGAGAGCGTTTGGAGACTCAGAAGGTGAAACACCCTCAAAGGTGAAATCTCTCACAAGTGAAGCAGTGAATCAAGGTTCCCACAAACAGGACTCTGCAGTGCCATCGGGTCAGTGCCAAACAGGCACAGCATGGTGAGACTGGAGAGATGTGGGAGCTGCCTGAGGAGCCCCAGGGCCAGGGCTCTGGTGCTGTCCTGGGTAGTGGGGCTGGTGGGGGCAGAGAAGAGGGCAAATGCAGTTGGGGTTGGAGATCACCTACAATTTGACAGCAGGAGAGCCAGAGATTGAGTGGCCTCTGTTTCTTGTTCCCTTAAAGCCAGCTCAAGTCCTGGGACTGGTGGGGAGGGGTTGTAGTTTAGCTGTGACCTCTCTCGTCCCCCCAAAAAGTGCTGTGCCCTTCAGAGGGGCTGGGGCTGCAGTGTGAGTGCCCAGAGCTCTGCAGCACCCTGTGGTGGGCAGTGCCGTGGGGCCAGCCCAGACTGGGCTGCTGTCCTGGGCTGGGCTGTGCTGGAGAGAGGGCAGGGGAGGTGGGGAGAGCTGGAGAGGGGTTGAGCTGGGCTGGAAAGAGCTCAGGAGAGGAAAAGGCCACTGTAGAGCCAAGCTGTGTGAGCGTGCAGGGTGAAGGCACACAGTCCGGTGCTCACAGTGCAGAGCCAGGTGACCCAGTGAAGGAAGCAAGGCACCCAAGGCACAGGAGACAGGGCTTCAGTCTGTGCCATGTTCCCTTGACACTCTGAGGAAGCTGCCTCAGGAAAATTGTCTCTGACCAGTCCCACACACCGGCCATTTCCATCTCTGCCCATACACCTCAGACCTGAGAAGGGACCTTTGCTGTATGGTCACTTCCTTCCTCCTCCAGGGTTCAGTGATACCCAGCTGCACCGCCATTATTAATAAAAAGGAAACCATTTTCCTACTGACACTCATAGAATCACACAATCATACAATATTTTTGGTTGGAAGGGACCTTTAAAGGTCATCTAGACCAACCCCCTGCCAGGAGCAGGGACATCTTCGACTAGATCAGGTTGCTCTAAGCCCTGCGTAACCTGGCATCCACCACCTCTCTGGGCAACCTGTTCCAGTGTTCTACAACATTCAGTGTAAAATATTTTTTTCCTAATATCTAATCTAAATCTAGCTCCCTCTATCTTAAAACCATTACCCCTCGTCCTATCACAACAGGCCCTACTGAACAGCCTCTCCCTGTCTCTGCTGTAGGCCCCCTTGAGCTACTGGAAGACCACTATCAGGTCTTCCCAGAGTCTCCTCTTCTCCAGGCTGAACAGCCCCAACTCTCTCAGCCTGTCCTCATAGGAGAGGTGCTCCAGCCCTCTCATCATCTTTGTGGCCTCCTCTGGAGCCTCTCCATGTCCTTCTGATGTTGGGGGCTCCAGAAATGGACACAGTACTGCAGGTGAGGTCTCAGGAGAGCAGAGTAGATGGACATAACCACCTCTGTTGACCTGCTGGCCACACTCCTCTTGATGCAGCCAAGGTTGCGGTTGGCCTTCTGGGCCACAAGAGCACATTGCTGGCTTATGTTGAGCTTCTTGTCCACCATCACTCCCAAGTCCTTCTCCTCAAGGCTGGTCTCCATCCATTCTCCTCCCAGCCTGTGTTTGTGCCTGGGATTGCCACGAGCCACATGCAGGACCTTCACCTTGGCCTGTGTTCTGGTTTTGTTTAGTAAGAGGGGGCCTAAGGTGGTAGCTTCTGTAGGAAACTGCTAGAAGTCACTCCCCTTTGTTCAGTGGACTCGGCCGGGCCTAGGGCGGACCCGCTGCTGGCCAAGGCCGAGCCAATTGGTAGGAGAATGTCCCGTGATAACGCCTCTGCGATAATGTATTTAAGAAGGGGAAAACAGGAAAAAAAAAAGGAGAGATGTGAAGCAGCTGACCAGGGGGCAGAGAGTGGGAGGCGCGAGCCTTGTGGGCCTTGCAGGCCTCACCCTCTGGCCTCCCGCTGGGCAGCCGACTGGGCCCAACTCGGTCCAGCCTGGCTGCAAGAAGTGGAGAGGAGATGAGAAGTGAATAAGATGTTAAAAGGATCTCTGAGAGGCATCTGCCAGCCTGTTGTAAGGAACGGCTGCAGACGCCAAGGTCAGTTCAGAAGGAGGGCGAGGAGTAATGCGGCTCCTGGCCAAGATTCCCCTGCAGCCTGTGGTGATGATCATAGTGGAGCAGGTTGTCCCCCTGCAGCCCATGGAGGTCCACAGAGGACCAGAGATTCACCTGCAGCTCGTGGAGGACCCCACACTGGGGCAGGTGGAGGCCTGAAGGCAGCTGTGGCCTGTGGAGGGCCCGCTGGGACAGCTGTTCTAGAGGGACTGCACCCTGTGGAAGAGATGACCCACGCCGGAGCAGTTTCACGAAGGACTGCAGCCCGTGGAGGACCCCATGCTGGAGCAGGGGAGGAATGTGAGGAGTTCTTCCCCCGACGACGAAGTAGCAGTGTAAAACAACGTGTGATGGACTGACCGCAACCCCCATTCCCTCTTCCCCCCTGTGCTGCTCGGGAGGGGAAGGTGGTAGAGATAATGTTAAGCCCGGGAAGAGGGAGGGGTGCGGGGAGGTTATCTTGTTCCCTGTCTCATTCTCCTGCTAATTTTAGAAATAAATGAATAGTTTTCCCCAAGTCGAGTCTGTTTTGCCCATAACGGTAACTTTAAGGATTTCTCCCTGTCCTTATCTTGAACCTCGAGCTGTTTTGAAAGAAGGGATTGATACCAAGGAATCAAGCTGATAAATAGTGATCAATGATTTACTAACCTTGAGAGAAAGAACAGTAGAGTCATAAACTTAACATGACGAGATACTTTCAGGATGCTCTAGCAAGAGCTAAGATAAGTTAGATGGGAACACCCTGAGGGGGTACAGACACACTGGTTGAGACCAAGATAAGGGGACTTAAGAAGTTTAGAACCAACTGATAGGGTGGAATAACCAAGGAAATTGGGAACCAGCAAAGATAAGTCATCAAGAAACCACCCTGGCAGAAAGAACAAAGCAGGACAAAGGTCTGAATCCACGCAGCTGGACATGGTGATACGGAGGAGAGAACGGCCACCAGAGAGACTGTGACTCCTAAGCAGAGACACGAGATGGACACAGAGACCGGGGAATAACCTGTCGTGGGAGGAAACTTATGATAATGATTTCTCAGAAACCTAATTAATATATAACCAAGTCCACGGGAATTCTATGAATATCCTTGTCTGTGATGCATAAATACTGTACCTGTTGCTTAACACGTTGCGCACGTTTGGAGGAGTGATCCCCCGTGCTGCCCAGCGCCGAATAAACATACCTACTTTACAGTCTTACAGATTGTGGAGTCTGTTTTCCGCACGCCAGTTTTTCCTTATATCATCTCCCCCTATCTCTCGGAGGGCGGGGGGAGTGAGAGAGAGACTGCATAGTCCGGTCCCGATCTGAGTGTGGCCATCCAGCCGATGTTACTGGCGTATGTTCAACCTGGTGTCCAAGAAGACCCCTGAGGCCTTTCCCGCCAAACTGCTTCCCAGTTGGTTGTCCCCGGCAAACATTGGTGCGTGAGGCTGTGCTTCTCCAGGGGCAGGAGTTTGTGCTTCCCCTTGTTGAACTTCATGAGTTTCCTCTTGTCCCAATTTTCCACCCTCTGGTGTATCAGCCACTAATCTGTCCCATCATCCAGTTCATTAACGAAAATGTTAAACAGGACTGCACCCAGTATCGGTCACTGGGGTACACTGTTATTTGCTGGCCTCCAGATAGACTTTGCACTGCTGATCACCTGATCACTGCTGATCTAGGTCCTACCATTCAGTTTTCCATCCACCTCACAGTCTGCTCATCCAGTCCATACAGCAACAGCTTCTGTATGAGGATCCTAGGGCAGACAGTGTTGAAAGCCTTCCTGAAGGCCAGGCAGACAATATCCACCACTCTGCCCTCATCTACCAGGCCAGTCACTTCATCCTAGATGTTTACCAAGTTGGAAAGCATGATTTCCCCTTGGTGAAGCCATGTGGACAACTCCTGATTATTTTATTGTTTTTTAAGTGCCTGGTAATGGTTTCCAGGATTAGCTGCTCCATCGCGTTCTTAGGGATAAAACTGAGGGTGACAAACCTGTAGTTCCCTGGTTCTTCCTTCTTGCCACTTTTGAAGATGGGACTGACATTTGCTTTCCCCCGTCTTCGGGCACTTCTCCCAGTCACCGTCATTGATCAAAGATTATCAAGGGTGGCCTCAAAATGACATCTGCCAGCTCCCTCAGCATTCTTAGGTGCATCCCATCAGGGCCCAGAGTCTTTTGTGTAGGCAGCCCACGGCCAGTTTGGTCAGTTTACCATCAAGTCACTGTTCCCTGACCTGAAACTCTTTTACCAAGATTGCATTTTCCTTGCTCCAGCCCTTCCCACTGCTCTCTGCGACCTGGGATTCCTGAAAGCCAGTCTGCTAGTAAAGGCAGAGGTGAAGAAAGCGTTCAGTACCTCTGTGTTATCCATGTCTTGTCTAAGCCAGTCCCTTTTCTCCTTGAGCAGTGGGCCCACATTTTCGTAGTCTTCCTTTTGTCACCTCTGTACTTTTTGAGGCCACTCTTGTTGTCTTTGATTTGACATCCCTGGCCAGATTCAATTCCGTTTGGGCTTTAGGTTTCCTAACTTCACTCCTGGATGCTTGGACAGTATCTGTTTATTTCTCCCAGTTAGGAATCCCTGTTTTCACCCTCTGTAGACCTCATTTTTGCAATTGAGTCAGCTGAGAGCTGAGGGGTCTGCAGGAGAAGGCAGAAGAACTTAGGCCAGCTCCTGGTTATATGAAGGGTGGAAGACCAGCTCCTGGAGAGAGTCATATTGCCTGTCTCTCTATATGGGTAAACCTTTTTCCACTAACACAGCCTGGCACACCAACCCCCACTGCTCCTTGTTTTGCTTGCTTTGTACCCTGATTCGCTGTTGCAGAGATGGTTGTCACAATAATTCTTACCTGGACCAGAAATTAAACTAGTACATCCTTTTATTTATTTTCTATAGTATCCTGAAACTCCTCCTACTGTTATTGTGTCAGACACAGCTCAGTCAGGGTGAGCCATCAGCACACAGACATTAACAGCCGACCAAATGGAGCTTGGGGAACCTTGAGTAACTTGGGGAACATGCCAAGAGAAACCTCTTGAAGTTTACCAGAAATGGCCAATCCTGCACTGGAGGGGAGAATAACCCCATTTATTGGGCCAACTGTAACCTGACATGCTGAGAAGTGACTCTGAGGAGAAGGCACTACGAGGGATGCCATACAAGCCAGTGGTGCCTGCTCCCCATGAACAAGGCCAGCTGGGGCTGCATTAGGAAGAATGTGTCAAATCAGACAACTTGAGTTACCTTCCCCTGCACCTCAGCACTGGTGTGACTCCATACACAGGTGTGTCCCTGTCTGCAGTTCCACATTTTGGAGGAGTTGGGAGGAGCTGGAGAGTGCCCAGAGGTGGTCTGCCAGGATGGGGTTCAGAGCCTGAACCACACGTTCTGTGTAGAGAGGCTGAGGGACCTGGGCATCCTGGCTCAGCGGCAGAGAGGCCCAAAGCAGATTAGGAGTAGCCTGAGAGTGCTTGAAGGGTGGTTTCAGAGATGGTGGAGCTTTGCTTCACAGTAATAAAAGCATGACAACGAAATAATGGAAGAAAATGTAACTTAGGGTGTTGAGACTGGGAAAAAAAACCAGAAAGAAATGTCTCTCCAAGGGTAGTTCTATGCTGTACAGGTCACCAACAGAGATCCTGGACCATCCCATCGCTTTAGCTTTCAAGGAAAAGCTAGAGCAGATGGAATGATACCAGTAAGGGCAGTGAGATCCTCAGGTGAGAGTGAGGTGGGGAAGCAAGGAAGATTTTGACAGCCTGCAGGGAAAGAGCTGTAGGTGTGAGACTCTGTAGGACACCCTGTGGTGGAGATAGTCAAGGGCTGTGGCAAGGCTAAAAGCCCCCAACAGAGACAAGGTCTTTATCCCCACTATGGCTGTTATGTGGACCACCAAGGCCTAGCACGAGACACCATACCTTGATGGGACCAGGACATGAAGGCCTCCTCACCCCACCAAGGAGAGACCCATAAGCATTGCACCGTACTCCTGCACCAGGCACTACACATTCCCACATCACACTGCCCCAGGAAAAGCCCTGAGCAATGTGTGACCCACAGGATCTCCCTTCCCAGGGGCTGGGGGTCAGGCCATGGCCCTTTGTCTTCATGCAACACATGGAGGTTCACTCAGCCTCAGAGCCACCTTTACATCGCCTTTGCCTGCCTCTCAACTCTGCCTCCCATTTTCTCCTCTAACCAGCCCCCAGGGAGGCTTTGTTGGTAACGATCCTCAGT
This sequence comes from Otis tarda, assembly GCA_026413225.1. NCBI lineage: Eukaryota > Metazoa > Chordata > Aves > Otidiformes > Otididae > Otis > Otis tarda. The sequence continues at coordinate 1,313,119 of CM048590.1, forward strand.
GGGACCCATTAATGCTCCCTGAAACTGTAGGGGTTGCTTCTGACGTTGGCTTCTTCAGGGGTTTGTCCAGGCTCCTCTCAGTGTCTGAGGTTCATGGTCTCAGCACCAAATGCACCATGGGGCTCGTTAAAATGCAAAAAGCCATGTCTCCTCCAATTATTTCCTACAATCTTCAAGTCTTGGACAGCTAATTGGAGAGGTCTCCAGAGTGGACATAAAGGGGAAGCTTTCACTGAGTATTCAACACAGAAGTATTTTGTATTTTTAAGTTTCTTAATTTTTTCAATGTTATTACTTTTTCAGTTGTCAGAAGGAGTGATTGCAGCGTTGTCCAGTTGATATGAATGCAGGGCATTTGCTAATGGTATCAGGATGGGTAGGACCAGCTCCTCCTGGAGGTCAGACACTGCATGGACAACCTGATTCCTCACCACTCCAGCCCCACCATTTCTCTCATCGACCCCCTGGGACTTGCATCACTTTTCCTGACATCAGACTCCTGCACCCAGGTCTGCAGCTGGAGGTGACAGCTCCTCTGCGCCATCTCCCACCTGCGTTCCTGAGAGACCTGGCTGCACACAGGCACAGCGGGGTTTCCTTCATTGCAAACAAAGGGAAGGAGAGGATGGTAAAGTTTAATAAACAAGAACCCACACTTCTCAACTGTGTCCTGAGTTGGAGCTGCTTCCAATGAGGTTCACCACCCACAGGGGATAACCTCACTGGAAGAGTTTCAGCCAACGAGGTGGGCAAGGGTAGATCTACACACAGCCAAGGATCTGGATGAAGGGATAGAATCATAGAATCATAGAATGGTTAGAGTTGGAAGGGACCTTCAAAGGTCATCTAGTCCAACCCCCCTGCAAGAGCAGGGACATCCCTGACTAGATCAGGTTGCTCAGAGCCTCATCCAGCCTGGCCTTGAACACTTCCAGGGATGGGGCATCCACCACCTCTCTGGGCAACCTGTTCCAGTGCTCTACAACTCTCATTGTAAAAAATTTTTTTCTAATATCTAATCTAAACCTACCTCCTTCTAATTTAAACCCATTACCCCTTGTCCTATCACAACAGGCCCTACTGAACAGTTTCTCCCCATCTTTCCTGTAGGCCCCCTTGAGGTATTGGAAGACCGCTATCAGGTCTCCCCGGAGCCTCCTCTTCTCCAGGCTGAACAGCCCCAACTCTCTCAGCCTGTCCTCATAGGAGAGGTGCTCCAGCCCTCTGATCATCTTGGTGGCCCTCCTCTGGACCCTTTCCAACTGGTCCATGTCCTTCTTGTGTTGGGGGCTCCAGAACTGGACGCAGTACTCCAGGTGGGGTCTCACCAGGGCAGAGTAGAGGGGCAGAATCACCTCCCTCGACCTGCCGGCCACGCTCCTCTTGATGCAGCCCAGGATGCGGTTGGCCTTCTGGGCCGCAAGGGCGCATTGCCCGCTCATGTTGAGCCTCTCGTCCACCAGCACTCCCAAGTCTTTCTCCTCAGGGCTGCTCTCAATCCATTCTCCGCCCAGCCTGTATTTGTGCCTGGGATTGCCACGACCCAGGTGCAGGACCTTGCACTTGGCCTGGTTGAACTTCATGAGGTTGGCACGGGCCCACCTCTCCAGCCTGTCAAGGTCCCTCTGGATGGCATCCCTCCCTTCCAGCGAGTCGACGGCACCACACAGCTTGGTGTCATCGGCGAACTTGCTGAGGGTGCACTCTATCCCACTGTCCATGTCGCTGACAAAGATGTTGAACAGGGCCGGGCCCAACACGGAACCCTGAGGGACGCCACTGGTGACCGGTCTCCACTTGGACATTGAGCCGTTGACCACCACTCTCTGAGTGCGGCCATCCAGCCAACTCCTTATCCACCGAGTGGTCCACCCATCGAACCCATGCCTCTCTGATTTAGAGAGAAGGATGTCATGCGGGACAGTGTCAAAAGCTTTGCACAAGTCCAGGTAGACGATATCCGTTGCCCGTCCATTGTCCACCGATGCTGTTACCCTGTCATAAAAGGCCACCAAATTGGTCAGGCACGATCTGCCCTTGGTGAAGCCATGTTGGCTGTCACCAACCACCTCCTTGCTCTCCATGTGCCTTAGCATGGTTTCCAGGAGAATCTGCTCCATGACCTTGCCAGGCACGGAGGTGAGGCTGACCGGCCTGTAGTTGCCCGGGTCTTCCTTACTCCCCTTTTTAAAAATGGGGGTTATGTTCCCTCTCTTCCAGTCATCGGGGACCTCACCAGACCTCCACGATTTCTCAAATATGATGGCCAGTGGCTTGGCAACTTCATCCGCCAGTTCCTTCAGGACGCGCGGATGGATCTCATCAGGCCCCATGGACTTATGCACCTTCAGGTTCCTTAGATGGTCCTGAACCTGCTCTTCGAGCACCGTGGGCGGTTCTTCATCCTCACAGTCCCTGCCTCTGCCTTCCACAGCTTGGGTGGGGAGACAAGAGCCCTTATCAGTGAAGACTGAGGCAAAAAAGTCGTTGAGTACCTCAGCCTTCTCCACATCCCGGGTAACCACGACACCCGTTACCTTCCGGAGGGGGCCTACATTCTCCTTGGATTTTCTTTTGTCCCCTACATACCTGTAAAAGCTTTTCTTGTTACTTTTTATATCCCTGGCCAGATTCAATTCCATCAGGGCTTTAGCCTTCCTCACCCTATCCCTGGCCGCTCGCACAGCCACTCGGTAGTCCTCCCAGGCTACCTGTCCCCGCTTCCACCCTCTATAGGCTTCCTTCTTTACTTTCAGTTGGTCCAGGAGCTCCTTGCTCATCCACGCTGGCCTCTTGGCCTTTTTGCCCGACTTCTTCTTCATCGGGATGCACCTCTGCTGAGCTTGGAGGAGGTGCTCCTTAAATATGGACCAACTTTCCTGGGCCCCTCTTCCCTCCAGGGCCGCCTCCCATGGCACTTTGCCCATGAGGTTCCTGAAGAGGCCGAAGTCCGCCTTCCTGAAATCTAGGGCAGAGAGCTTACTGTGCAGTTTCCTCGCCGCCCCGTGGATCTTGAATTCCACCGCGTCATGGTCACTGCAGCCAAGGCTGTCCGTCAGTTTCACGTCCCCCACCAGCCCCTCCCTGTTGGTGAGCACAAGGTCCAGCATGGCACCCCTCCTTGTCGGCTCCTCTATCACCTGCAGGAGGAAGTTATCGTCCACACATTCCAGGAACCTCCTGGACTGCCTGTGCCCTGCTGTGTTGTCTCTCCAACAGATGTCAGGGTGGTTGAAGTCCCCCATGAGGACCAGGGCTTGTGACCGCTGTGAGGCTGCTCCTATCTGCCTATAGAGCGCCTCGTCCGCTTTGTCTTCCTGGCCAGGCGGCCTGTAGCAGACCCCCACCGTAACATCCCCCGTCCGTCCCTGTCCTCTGATCTTGACCCATAAGCTCTCTGTCAGCTCCTCCCCCATCCCCAGGCGGAGCTCCACGCACTCCAGCCGGTTGCTGACATAGAGAGCGACACCCCCTCCTCGTCTTCCCTGCCTGTCTTTTCTAAAAAGCCTGTACCCCTCCATGTTGACGCTCCAGTCGTAAGAGCCGTCCCACCACGTCTCCGTGATGCCAACAAGGTCGTAGCCCTGCTCGTGCGCACGCATCTCCAGTTCTTCCTGTTTATTCCCCATGCTGCGTGCGTTGGTATAGAGACACTTCAGCAGGGTCCTCGATAAAACCGACTTGCTGGCTGGAGTGACAGGTGTTCTTTTGTATTGCAGATTAGGTTTATTTGCACCTACCTGCGATCCCTCCCTGACTTCTGGGCGCTTGGTGCTGGCACTGGCGCCATGCCAATAATTAGACAGGGGTGGGCTTCCAATTCCCTGGAGATCCAAGCTTCAACCTGGGTGGTTGAATGGGATCTGACCGAGCAAGGAGTGAGGAGAAAGGGGAACCAGAGAGCAGTGGAAACGAGATCGATTCAGATGTTCTGCTGAGAAGGCGCCTGTAGACCTGGAGAGGTGGAAAACTCAGGGAGGTTAAATGCACCATACAGCCTTCTGGCAATGAGAGTACAGGGACAATGACAGTACCATATTTCCTCCCCTGCAATTAATATGCATCCTAGAAATCCCCATTTTGTCGTGGTGGAAAATCACCATCATTTTACTAAAGTTTTCCTTAATCTCAGGTGACGGAAAGGTGCTCAGGTGTTCTTTAACTGCTGCAAGCCGTTCGTCCCCTTTCCAGGCAGAGCTCAGCTGCCTGACCATGGACATCGAGTGCCACTCGTAGACGCCCCGGTGTATGTGATGCTTTTCCCTGTGAGCAGTCGCTGTCACACAGGACAGGAGGTCTCCTGCAGGAGACCAGAGTCAGTCAATGACTGACAAATTCAATGATGTTCAATAAAACTCAATGACAGGTAGAAATTGCAGCTGATGGTGAAGAGAAAGGGAAACTGAGCTCTCCCTGTTCTATTCCACGTGCTCAGCTGAACACCTCTGCCCTCTGCCCTGAACATCATGACTAGGGAAAAGTTCGCTTGTCCTGCATGTGGGCTTCTGCTGTCCTTTCACCTCCTCAAAGGGATTCCCCACCAGCCTCCCAGAGACACCTTCAGGTGCTGGCCTGTCTCTCAGCACTGCCTCATGACAGCTTGCAGCCAGCTGCATGGAGAGGGATGCAAGATTTGCTTCTCGCTTCCTCCACTCATTATGACATCACAAAATGTCTCGGAACAGCCTTGCTATGACATCATCCTGGTCTCTCATCATCCTAAGATCCATCCCATTTGGTGCAATGGACTCTTAAGGACTGACCTTACCTAAGTAACCTCTGACTCCATCTCCATCCACTGCTGTGCTCTGGCTGGGCTCTGCCTTTTAGGCACACGCAACTGAGAGACCTTGCTGGAGAAGACAAAGGCCCAGAGTACCTCAAACCTATCTATTCCTCCTCTTACTAAACCCAGCAGTGGCCACACATTCTCTTCATTTCTTCTTGACCTTTTCCTCAAGTAGGAACAGCTGATTGCTGTGCCCCTGAACTCCCTTGCAAGTCTCAACTCTGCAGCTTTCCTAAAACCAACCCTATTTCTGAATTCCTTCTTTCTTTTCAAGTCTCCGCATCCATTTCCTGTATGCTTCCTTTTTGCCATGGAGCTTTCCCAGGAATTTCCTGCTTCCTCAAGCTTCTCTCCTGAATATCTCTTCTTCTTTTCCTGACTCTTGGTGCAGACGGTCTTGGACATGAAAAGCGCTGTCCTTGAAGACCAGCTCTACTGAGCTCTGCTGTCCTTCTGTGCTGCTCACATGGGCTCCCCCACTACAAATCACAACACTAGGCCAAAGACTCCTCCTCTGAAGTCCAGCATCTGCACTTTTCTATTTTCCTTCCTCATTCTCCTTGGCAGGTGAGACCCTGTTATCTAATGATCGTGACGACTAAGGCTGACTCTGGCTTTCACATCCCTCACCAGATCTTCCCTCTTGGTGAGTAACAGATGCAAATGAGTTTCACCATTGTTGGCCCATCTGACACCCGATCTACAGAGACCTGTTTCCCAAAGTGTCCCAAGACCCTCCAGCAACCTCCACAAGATTTGGCATGCTGATTTTCTCCCCTTCCAGGTACTCCCAGGGTCACTGGTTGTGAAATTCTCCATGAGGACTTGAATGGCTTCTTTGTCTCCCACAGCAGTGTGCTCCTCAGCCTGAGGACATTGGTGCTTGTTTGGCCTGGAGGTAAAGCCCATCCCAGCAAAGAAAGAGAGGATTTTGAAAGCGGTTTTGGGTGTGGGCATTCTGTGATACAGGAACATCATGAAACCTGTTGGATTAATCCATGATGGTATCATCAATGGGAAGGTTAAACGATGGGGAAGAGAAGAACCAGGAGGGTTTGAGAGTGACAGAACACTTGCAGAGTGTCCTGGTTCTGGCTAGGATAGAGTTAATATTCAGGGTGAGATGGGTGGAGAACTGAAGCTGGTAGCCCCTATGACTGGGATAGTTAACTAATTAGCTAACAGCTGGGGTTAATTTACCCAAATTAACCAAAGGGCTATTCCATCCCATCTGACATCATGCTCAGTATATAAGTGAGGAGAGTGCTGAATTGAGTTTCCTGCTACTTGGAAGAAACTGGTTGTGGAGGTTTGTTCTAAGGTATTATACTGGATTTGTGTTCCATCACTGTTTTGCTTTCTTCTGTTGTTACTGTTAAATTTATTTTTTGTTCAGTCTCAACCCACGTGGTTTTTTTTTTTTCCTGATTTTCTTTTGTTTACCAATTCTCCTCCTGTTCTCTTGGAGGGTAAGGGGGAGCGAGAGAGAGACTGTGTAGTCTGGTTCCAACTGGGGCTGAACTACGACAGTTATTTTGGCGCCCAACGTGGGGCACGAAGGGTTGAGATAATAACAGATCTGACTTTTTTGTTGCTGTTTGAAACCAATTTGTTTATACTCGCTCATTTTATTGGTTGTAAGTTATTGGTCGTGGTGTTGCAGTGGTTGGTTTTGTTGGTGTATTGTCTACGCTCCTGTATGTACTATGTGTTCCCAGTGGTGGTGTTTATCACCTCAGGGAAAATGATGAGAATCATAGAATCACATGGTTGGATGGGACCTATAAGATCATCTAGTCCAACCGTCTTCACACTACCATTGCTGCCACAGCTAGTAAACCATATCTTGTAGCTTCTCATCAAGCTGCCTCTTGAACACTGCCAGGGATGGTGACTCCACCACCTCCCTGGGCAGGCCATTCCAGTGCCTGACCACTCTTTGAGAGAAAAAGTTTTTCCTCACGTCCAATCTAAACCTCCTCTGGTACAACTTGTGGCCATTTCCTCGGGTCCTGCTTGTTGCCTGGGAGAAGAGGCCAAACCCCCACTCATCACAACCTGCCTTCATGAAGCTATAGAGTGCAATGAGGTCTCCCCTGAGCCTCCTCTTCTCCAGACTAAACAATCCCAACTCTCTCAGCCGCTCCTCATAAGACTTGTGCTCCAGACCCCTCACCAGCTTTGTTGCCCTTCTCTGGACACGTTCCGGGGCTTCAATGTCTTTCTTGTAGTGAGGGGCCCAAAACTGAACACAATACTCGAGGTGCGGCCTCACCAGCGCCGAATACAGGGGGATGATTACCTCCCTGCTCCTGCTGGCCACACTATTTCTAATGCAGGCCAGGATGCCGTTGGCCCTCTTGGCCACCTGGGCACACTGTCAGCTCATGTTCAGCTGAGCATCAACCAACACCCCCAGGTCCCTTTCCTCTTCACAGTCCTCCAGCCACTCAGCTCCGAGCCTATAGCGCTGCATGGGGTTGTTGTGGCCAAAGTGCAGGACCCGACACTTGGCCTTGTTGAACCTCATCCCATTCAGCTCAGCCCAGCGATCCAGCCTATCCAGATCCCTCTGAAGGGCCTCCCTACCCTCAGGCAGATCAACACCACCACCCAACTTGGTGTCATCTGCAAACTTGCTGAGGGTACACTCAATCCCCTCGTCTAGGTCATCAATAAAGATACTGAACAAGATGGGCCCAAGCACCGACCCCTGGGGGACACCACTTGTAACAGGCTGCCAGCTGGACTTGACTCCATTAACTACTACCCGCTGGGCACGGCTCCCTAGCCAGTTCTTTATCCAAAGAAGGGTATACCTACCCAGTCCACGGGCAGCCAGTTTCCCTAGGAGAATACTGTGAGAGACCGTGTCAAAGGCTTTGCTGAAGTCCAGGTAGACCACATCAACAGTCTTTCCCTCATCCACCAGTCTGGTCACCCAGTCGTAAAAGGAAATGAGGTTGGTCAAGCACGACCTGCCTTTCGTGAACCCGTGCTGGCTGGGCCTGATCCCCTGGATGCCACTCATATGCCGAGTGATCTGACCCAAGATGATTTGCTCCATAACTTTCCCGGGTACTGAGGTCAGGCTGACAGGCCTGTAGTTCCCCGCATCCTCCTTTACGGCCCTTCTTGTAGATGGGAGTCACATCGGCAAGCCTCCAGTCCTCCGGGACCTCCCCAGATAACCAGGAGCGCTGGTAGATGGCCGAGAGCGGCTCGGCAATCACCCCCACCAACTCCCTTAGCACCCTAGGATGGAGCCCGTCCGGTCCCATGGACTTGTGGCAGTCCAGATGGAGAAGGAGCTCTCTAACTGTCTCCGCCTGTACCAGAGGGGGTGTATTCGGCCTGGCATCCCAGACTTCCAGATTAGGGCATAAAGTGCCCTGAGGATAACTGATCTGCCTATTAAAGGCAGAAGTAAAGAAGGCGTTGAGGACCTCAGCCTTCTCCTTATCCTCAGTGGTCACATTCCCCGCTGCATTAAGTAAAGGGTGTAAATTCTCCTTGTTTCTTCTCTTACACTGATATATTTGTAAAAGGATTTCTTGTTCTCTTTTACTGCAGTGGCCAATCTGAGTTCATGCTGAGCTTTTGCCTTCCTAACTTCCTCCCTGCATACCTTAGAAACTTCTTTGTAATCTCCCCAAGTAGCCTGTCCCTTCTTCCAGAGGACACAGACTCTCTTTTCCTTCCAGAGCCTCAACAATAGTTCCCGGTTCATCCACACCGGTCTTCTTCCCCTATGGCTCGCCTTACGGCATTCAGGAACAGCCTGTTCTTGTGCCTTTAAGATCTCCATCTTGAGGACAGTCCAGGCTTCCTGGACCCCTTTACCCTTAAGGAGCGACTCCCAAGGGACCCTCGCAACAAGCGTCCTGAACAAGTCAAAGTCCGCCCTCTTGAAGTTCAGGATAGCCGTTCTGCTAGTGATCCTTCTGACATCTCCAAGAATAGAGAATTCTACAATTTCATGGTCACTCTGCCCAAGACAGTGCCCAACCTTCCCGTCTCCCACCAGTCCTTCTCTGTTAGTAAAGAGCAGGTCAATCAGGGCACCACCCCTGGTAGGCTCTCGTACCAGCTGCATAAGGAAACTATCTTCCACACCCTCTAGGAACCTTTTGGACTGTTTCCTCTGCGCTGTATGATATTCCCAGCATATATCAGGGAAGTTGAAGTATCCCACAAGAACGAGTGCTGGCGATTGCGCGACTCGCTCAAGCTGCTCATAGAACGCCTCGTCCTTCTCTTCATCCTGATTAGACGGTCTATAACAGACCCCCACCACGATGTCACCCCTACAGGCCTTTCCTCTGATCCTTATCCATAGACACTCAACTGCATCATTCCCAACCCCAAGCTCTTCAACGTCAAAATAGTCTTTAATATAAAGACTAAATGTTCAAGGCCAGGCTGGATGAGGCTCTGAGCAACCTGATCTAGTCGTGGATGTCCCTGCTCCTTGCAGGGGGTTGGACTAGATGACCTTTGAAGGTCCCTTCCAACCCTAACCATTCTATGATTCTATGATTTGGGAGAATACACGGTATAATGGCCAGAGTCCTGGCAATGCAAATACAAGTGAAGGTCAATATTTCATCTCCACCCATTGATATACTTCGTGGAAATGCCTGTTCTTGCATGGTGGAAAAACATCATCATTTTAGGAAAATGATTCAATTATCTCAGCTGTTATAAAGGTATTCATGTGGTTTTTAGAAGTTAGAAGCAGTTCTTCCTCCTTCCAGGCAGAGCTCAGCTGTCTGACCAGGGACATAAAGTGCCCCGTGTAGAGGCCCCACTGTAGCTGAGGTGTTTGCCTGGGACTGGTCGCTGTCAGACAGGACAGGAGGTGTCCTACAGAAGACCAGGGTGCCTTGGACACTGATTGCATGGGCCAGACAGAGGGTCCCAGGGCACCTGAACTGGCACCAGGCGCCTGTGTCACTGTACCTGAAGACATCTGTGTCCCTGTAGCTGCATCCCAGATCAGTTTTGGAAACAGCTTTTCCTTCTAAAAACAGAAAAAAGTCACAAAATCCCCCCAAAGACTAGTATGTTAAATCAAAATGAACAAAACCAAGGAGAATAAGAGCACAAAGAATTTAATAAGATTAAAAGCATATTAAAATATTTTTTCACTTTAGATCTTTGTGTTTACTTCTTCATTTTTTCATATTTCTGTAAAATTTCCTGCACATTTCTGTCACAATCAAGCCTGCAGCATTAATTGATAGAATTTTGTTTCAAGCACAGACCCCAGAGCTCCCCAAAATCTTCCTGTCCTTCCCTGGCCATGCCTCTCCTCACTCATGGCACAGAGTCGCGCCAAGGTATCGAGCTCTCTCAGCTGATGGGGGAAGCAGTTTCAGTGAAACACTCTAATTTTTGGATGACCGTTTCTGCACAAATCTCATCATAGCTGTGTTGCAGTGACTTCTTAAAGGAGTCTGTAAGGCATCTGGTCATTCTGTCTTTTCATTCCCTGCAAGATTTCATCTCCCTGTGTGCTTCTGTAGATATAACAGGTATAAATACAGAGCTATAAAAATACATATGCATACATATTTATAGACTTGTGTATAAAGACAGTTATTTTGTTCAGAGAAACTACTACATCTATACTGACATAATTCATATTTCCTCTTCTGCCTCTTACTCCTTCCTTCCTTCTCTTCGGTATCATTGACTTTCTGAGGAACTCAGGGTGTACAAGACATCTGAGCATCACGTAGGTCAGCTAGATGGACATGAGGTTTCTCAGGAGTTCCCTCTCCATCTGGCATCATCCACAAACAGACCAGGTATTTACACTGTTCCCTTGTTTGGGCCATCAATAAAGATATCAACCAGTGTTGCCCTAGGTATTGGTGGCTGATGGAGGCCACTAGTAACTGGTTGCACTGTGACTGCATGGCTCAGTCAAGTTTCAGCTCTACTGAGTATAGAGGATGGGACCTAGAGAGAGATCTGACTCCCCTTCTGGTGCACTCACCCTTTTGGTCATCTGGAAGTCCAGGAGCTGCCATGGAAATGTGTCTACCAGATGTTCAGGTGCCCTAAACACTGAATGCAATCTGAGGTGACAAAGTGACCCCGTCCTCACAGCCCCACAGCTGACAGTCAGGCAGGTGCCGTTGTCCCATGTGTGCCCCATCACAGCTTACAGACATGTACACAAGTCTTGGACCACCCCTGGCACCTCCAGTGCCTAGCAGGTGTTTGTGTGTGAGCTGCTCACTGCCACCGTCCATCCCCATGGATGACGGTGGGAGCTCAGGGAAGTGGCTGGCCTGTAGCCCCTGTTTTGTGCACACTGAGCTGAGGCAAGAGGATTCCTGACTCCTGTGGGTCTGTGGGGTGTATGGGGCAGAGGTGAACCCCACTCCAGGCTCTGGGCTTCTCACCAGAGTGGAGACACCTGTACAGACTCAAATCCCTGCCCTGCGTGGGCAGAAATGACCCCTGCCTGTCCCTGCCGCGGTGTCCTGCCTGGCAATGGGATAGGGATCGGGGTAAAGGCAGGTGAGCATTGACATCTCTCCTGGATGACAACACCATGGAAGGACAAATCTCACTTCCAAAATCAGTCTTGGCAATGTTCAGAGAGGGACACTGATTACTTCACTCTGCATCAGCCTACACTCCCCTGGAGAGACACGGCTGCCTCCCAGGTGCTGTCAGACCTTGGAGCCCCAAGGACATCTCCAGGGAGACCAGGAGGGGAGAGAAAGTGCCACCTTGGGCTGAGCCTCTGCTGCTGAGCTGGGCCGGGCTCCTGGGACAAAGGGAACTCACAGCAAACAGGCAGAACCACAGAGAGACAGCTCTGCCCAGGAGCAGCAACTCTGCCAAGCGCAGCAGGGCTGAAGGCACTGCCTGCAGGAGCTGAGGGGAGAGGAGCGAGGCACAGAGAGGTTAAAGGCAGCCTGGAGTGGGAGGCCACTGAGATGCCACTGGAGGAGAAAACTTCACAGCCCTTGACATATTAAGTCATTGAAGCTTCAGTTTCTTGAGGGATTTTGTAAAGCTGGCACCTCCCCCAGCCTGTGGGATCTGTAAGTACCACTCTCAGACCTTCTCTGCTGTAGAGGAGGAGGAGGAGATGCTCCAGAGCAGGAATTCCCTGCTGCACTGGCAGAGGGACAGGGCACGACGGCTGCCTTCTCCCAGGGACGGCTGCAGGGTGTGAATGTGTGTGTGCAGCCAGGGGTGCCCAGGGCTGTCCTTCAGAGCAGGGTCCCTGCGCCCCAGGGGCTGTGTGCTGGGGCAGGGACTCTGCCTCTGCCAGGCTCAGCACTCAGCCGGCCCCGGGAGCTCCCTGTGGTTCTGTGGGGAGAAGCTGTGGGGGCAAGGAGTGACCTCTGTCATGGTAAGGTGCTTCTCCAGTTTGAGGGTGCTGCATGGGTCAGGGCTGCTCACAGCCCCAGATCGCCCCATTTACAGAGGGTCCTGTTCAAGAAGGACATAAAGGCAGCATTTATCTGAAAGTGAAATGAGCCTGTGCTTTGTGTTTGCTCTTGTTCTGTTTGGTGGGCAGTGGGAGGTGGAAATTCATTTCTCTGCTCTGGAGAAGGCACTGAGACACAAATTCTCATGAGGACTTTTCTGAGCGGCTTCTTAGCCCCTGCATCCACAGAGACGTTCCTGGGCAGTGCCCTGTTGCCAGGAGGTTTCTGCAGGGTAGAGCTGAGCACTCAGCGGGTGAGATGGGGTCTGTGAACACCGACAGAGACACGGGGAGAGAGGAACAGCCTCTGGCAGGGACAGCTCCAGGATGCACAGGGAGGGGCAGGGAGTGTAGGGAGCTGCTCACAGAAATGCACTGCGAGGGGGGATGTAGGCATTTCCCTGCAGGGCAGATGCCTTTCCCAGAGAACCCTCCCGGTCTCCTCTCCCCCTCAGCAGAGCACCCCTCCCTTTAACATCATGGAGACTTGGGTATGAGTTGCCTTCCCACCAGCCCAACCACCACAGAGGAGAAATGCTCAAGTGTCCGACCACGTCTCCTTGTCTTCCTCTATTGACTGGAGTTCTTTGGCATGCTCCTCTCTTCTCCGCGGTCCCTTCTTCTTCCCCTTGGATTCACTGTGTCCACATTGAGGATTAATTGGCAGCTCAGACACTGATGCTGAGGGTTCTCTCGTGCAGATGTATCAATGGAGGAAAAGCATCCAAATTGGTTCTTATATTTTGGGGTATGGGAGATGTAGCTTGTGGGGCTGGCAATGATCTGACCCTCCTGTCAGGACATCCCACCACTGAAACATTCAGCTGTTTCCCTGGAGGGTCCTGCTGGACGGAGGCTGCTTTCCCCAAGGGCACAGCTCTACCATGGAGAGACATAGCAGCCCCATAGCTGCTACGGGAGCTGCCCCATGGAGAAGACACCTCTGTCCTGAGTTCATGGAAATGCTGCTGGGCATCTCTATGCGGGCAGCTGCAACGAGCCCTCTGTGTCCCTGGCTGGGTGAGGAGAGATGAGATCCTGCTCGGGTGCGATGAGATGAGGTGAGGAGTTTGCAGGTCTGCACTTGGAAACGGGACTCCTACGCTCTCAGCAGTGTCCGGATTCTTGTTGGGGAAATGTCTGTGTGTGAGCCTCCTCCAGCTCAAAGAGGTGCCAGCACAGGTCAGCTGAGACCAGCGCTGACAGACAGAACATCTCTCCTCATCCTGCAGTGTGGGACAGTTACCTTCTCTAAGGACCTACAAAATTTTTCTCAGAGAAGTCTGCCCTATTCTTGCACTGTCTTTACCTTTTCAGATAGTGGCTCATCAAAAATATAAGAGATGTCCAACAGCACCTCCATCACTGAGTTCCTCCTCCTGGCATTCGCAGACACACGGGAGCTGCAGCTCTTGCACTTCTGGCTCTTCCTGGGCATCTACCTGGCTGCCCTCCTGGGCAACGGCCTCATCATCACTGCCATAGCCTGCGACCACCGCCTCCACACCCCCATGTACTTCTTCCTCCTCAACCTCTCAACCCTTGACCTGGGCTGCATCTCCACCATTGTTCCCAAATCCATGGCCAATTCCCTCTGGGACAGCAGGGACATATCCTACTCAGGATGTGCTGCACAGGTCTTTTTCTTCTTCTTTTTGATGTCAGCAGAGTACTGGCTTCTCACTGTCATGGCCTATGACCGCTACGTTGCCATCTGCAGACCCCTGCACTACAGGACCCTCCTGGGCAGCAGAGCTTGTGTCCACATGGCAGCAGCTGCCTGGGGCAGTGGGTTTCTCTACGCTCTGCTGCACACTGCCAATACATTTTCACTGCCACTCTGCCAGGGCAATGCTGTGGACCAGTTCTTCTGTGAAATCCCCCAGATCCTCAGGCTCTCCTGCTCAGACTCCTACCTCAGGGAAGTTGGGCTTCTTGTGCTCAGTGTCTGTTTCGCATTTTTCTGGTTTGTTTTCATTGTGGTGTCCTATGTGCAGATCTTGAGGGCTGTGCTGAGGATCCCCTCTGAGCAGGGACGGCACAAAGCCTTTTCCACGTGCCTCCCTCACCTGGCCGTGGTCTCCTTGTTTATCAGCACTGCAATGTTTGCCCACCTGAAGCCCCCCTCCATCTCCTTCCCAATCCTGGACCTGGTGGTGTCATTTCTGTACTCAGTGGTGCCTCCAGCACTGAACCCCATCATTTACAGCATGAGGAACCAGGAGCTCAAGGATGCCATTAAAAAGGTGATTTCATGGATGTTTCTGAATATTGATACACTTCTCATCACTAACCACAGATGACTCTGGTGCTTTGTTTATCATTCTTATTGTCATCATTATCCTTATCATGATCTGTATTCTTATCATTATCGTTATCATTATCATTATTGCTATTTTTATCATTTTGGTTGTCATTATCATTATTGTTATCAAGGATGGACCATGGCAATGGATTTCTCAGTCATTTTTCAGCAGTCAAACACTTCCTGTCTTTCTTCACAGTTGATTCCCACAATGCCCTAGCCAAAACCTGATCTTTTTATTCACTGTATTTGTATCATTATATTGTAGATCGTTCTTATGTCTTTTCACAATTTTTTCTCTCAGCCTGTCCTCATAGCAAAGGTGCTTCAGCCCTCTGATCATCTTCGTGGCCCTCCTCTGGACCCTTTCCAACTGGTCCATGTCCTTCTTATGTTGGGGGCTGCAGAACTGGACACAGTACTCCAGGTGGGGTCTCACCAGGGCAGAGTAGAGGGGGAGAATCACCTTCCTCGACCTGCTGGCCACGCTCCTCTTGATGCAGACCAGGATGCGGTTGGCCTTCTGGGCTGCAAGCGCACATTGCCTGCTCATGTTGAGCTTCTCTTCCACTAGCACACCCAAGTTCCTCTCCTCAGGGCTTCTCTCGATCCATTCTCCATCCAGCCTGTATTTGTGCCTGGGATTGCCCTGACCCAGGTGCTGGACCTTGCACTTGGCCTGGTTGAACTTCATGAGGTTGGCACGGGCCCAGCTCTCCAGCCTCTCAAGGTCCCTCTGGATGGCATCCCTCCCTTCCAGCGTGTCGATGGCACCACACAGCTTGGTGTCATCAGCGAACTTGCTGAGGGTGCACTCTATCCCACTGTCCATGCCACTGACAAAGATGTTAAACAGGATCTGCCCCAATATGGACCCCAGAGGAATGCCACTCGTCACCAGTCTCCACCTGGACAGAGAGCCATTGACCACCACTCTCTGCGTGCTGCTCTGCTCTCATCTACCAGGCCAATCACTTCATCATACAAGTTTATCAGTTTGTTAAGCATGATTTCCCCTTGGTGAAGCCATGCAGAAAACTCCTGATCATTTTATTGTCTTTAAAGTGCCTGGTAATGGTTTCCAGATTTAGCTGTTCCATCAGCCTCCTAGGGATCAAGGTGAGGCTGACAGACCTGTAGTTCCCTGGTTCGTGCCACTCTTGAAGATGAGCCTGACAATTGCTTTCCTCTTGTCTCCAGGCACTTCTCCCAGTCACCGTCATCGATCAAAGATTATCAAGGGTGACCTCAAAATGACATCAAAAAGTCACTGTTCCCTGACCTGATACTCTTTTACAAAGGGTGCATTTTCCTTGTTCCAACCTTTCCCACTGGTCTCTAGGACCTCAGATTTCTGAAAGCCTTGCTAGTGAAGACAGAGGTGAAGAAAGCGTTCAGTACCTCCATGTTATCCATATCTTGTTTAAGCCAGTCCCTTGATCATTGAGCAATGGGCCCGCATTTTCCATAGTCTTCCTTTTCTCACCTATGTACTTGTTGAGGCCATTCTTGTTGTCTTTGACATCCCTGGCCAGACTCAATTCCATTTGGGTATTAGCTTTCCTAACTTCATTCCTGGATACTTGGATGTTTGTTTGTCCCAGGTATTCGTCTTTGCTTTCACCCTGTATATGCCTCATTTTTGTATCTGAATCAGCTGAGAGCTGAGGGGTCAGCAGGAGAAGACAGAAGAACATTGGCAAGAAGGGTTGAAGACCAGCTCCTGGAGGGAGTCATATTGTCTGTCTGTCTATATAGGTATGACTTTTTCCACGAACACAGCCTGGCACACCAACCTTCATCAACTCTGTTTCCACTGGTGCTTGATTTGCTTGTTTTGTATCCTCATTCGCTGCTGCAGAGACAGTTGTCACTATAATTCATACCTGGGCCAGAAATTAAACTAGTACATCCTTTTATTTTCTATAGTATCCTGAAACTCCTCCTGCTGTTATTGTGTCAGACACAGCTCAGTCAGGGTGAGCCATCAGCACACAGACATTAACAGCCGACCAAATGGAGCTTGGGGAACCTTGAGTAACTTGGGGAATTGGCCAAGAGATACCTCTTGCAGTTTACCAGAAGAAGTGGCCAGTCCTGCATCGGAGGGGAGAATAACCCCATTTATTGGGCCAACTGTAACCTGACCAGCTGAGAAGTGACTCTGAGGAGAAGGCACTACGAGGGATGCCATACAAGCCAGTGGTGCCTGCTCCCCATGAACAAGGCCAGCTGGGGCTGCATTAGGAAGAATGTGTCAAATCAGACCACTTGAGTTACCTTCCCCTTCAACCCAGCACTGGTGTGGCTCCATACACAGGTGTGTCCCTGTCTGCAGTTCCACATTTTGGAGGAGTTGGAAGGAGCTGGAGAGTGCCCAGAGGTGGTCTGCCAGGATGGGGTTCAGAGCCTGAACCACACGTTCTGTGTATAGAGGCTGAGGGACCTGGGCATCTTTGGCCCAGTGACAGAGAGGCTGAGGGCAGTCTAGGAGTAGCCTGAGAGTGCTTGAAGGGTGGTTTCAGAGATGGTGGAGCTTTGCTTCACAGTAATAAAAGCATGACAAGGAGATAATGGAAGAAAGTGCAACTTAGGAGGTTGAGATGGGGGGAACAAAACAAAGAAATATCTCTCTAAGGGCAGTTCTGTGCTGTACAGGTCACTAACAGAGATCCTGGACCATCCCATCGCTTTGTGTTTCAAGGAACAGCTAGAGAGGATGGAAAGATACCAGTAGAGGTAGTGGGATCCTGAAGTGAGAGCAAAGAGGGTGCCATGCTGGACCTTGTGCTCACCAACAGGGAGGGGCTGGTGGGGGACGTGAAATTCATGGACAGCCTTGGCTGCAGTGACCATGACGCGGTGGAATTCAAGATCCACGGGGCGGCGAGGAAACTGCACAGTAAGCTCTCTGCCCTAGATTTCAGGAAGGCGGACTTCGGCCTCTTCAGGAACCTCATGGGCAAAGTGCCATGGGAGGCGGCCCTGGAGGGAAGAGGGGCCCAGGAAAGTTGGTCCATATTTAAGGAGCACCTCCTCCATGCTCAGCAGAGGTGCATCCCGATGAAAAACAAGTCGGGCAAAAAGGCCAGGAGGCCAGCGTGGATGAGCAAGGAGCTCCTGGACCAACTGAAAGTAAAGAAGGAAGCCTATAGAGGGTGGAAGCGGGGACAGGTAGCCTGCGAGGACTACCGAGTGGCTGTGCGAGCGGCCAGAGATAGGGTGAGGAAGGCTAAAGCCCTGATGGAATCGAATCTGGCCAGGGATATAAAAAGTAACAAGAAAAGCTTTTACAGGTATGTAGGGGACAAAAGAAAATCCAAGGAGAATGTAGGCCGCCTCCGGAAGGTAACGGGTGTCGTGGTTACCCGGGATGTGGAGAAGGCTGAGGTACTCAACGACTTTTTTGCCTCAGTCTTCACTGATAAGGGCTCTTGTCTCCCCACCCAAGCTGTGGAAGGCACAGGCAGGGACTGTGAGGATGAAGAACCGCCCACGGTGCTCGAAGAGCAGGTTCAGGACCATCTAAGGAACTTGAAGGTGCACAAGTCCATGGGGCCTGATGAGATCCATCCGCGCGTCCTGAGGGAACTGGCGGATGAAGTTGCCAAGCCACTGGCCATCATATTTGAGAAATCGTGGCGGTCTGGTGAGGTCCCCGATGACTGGAAGAGAGGGAACATAACCCCCATTTTTAAAAAGGGGGGTAAGGAAGACCCGGGCAACTACAGGCCGGTCAGCCTCACCTCTGTGCCTGGCAAGGTCATGGAGCAGATTCTCCTGGAAACCATGCTAAGGCACATGGAGACCAAGGAGGTGGTTGGTGACAGCCAACATGGCTTCACCAAGGGCAGATCGTGCCTGACCAATTTGGTGGCCTTTTATGATGGGGTAACGGCATCGGTGGACAAGGGACGAGCAACAGATATCGTCTACCTGGACTTGTGCAAAGCTTTTGACACTGTCCCGCATGACATCCTTCTCTCTAAACTAGAGAGGCATGGGTTCGATGGATGGACCACTCGGTGGATAAGGAGTTGGCTGGATGGCCGCACTCAGAGAGTGGTGGTCAACGGCTCAATGTCCAAGTGGAGACCGGTCACCAGTGGCATCCCTCAGGGGTTCGTGTTGGGCCTGGCCCTGTTCAACATCTTTGTTGGCGACATGGACAGTGGGATAGAGTGCACCCTCAGCAAGTTCGCCGATGACACCAAGCTGTGTGGTGCCGTCGACTCGCTGGAAGGGAGGGATGCCATCCAGAGGCACCTTGACAGGCTGGAGAGGTGGGGCCCGTGCCAACCTCATGAAGTTCAACCAGGCCAAGTGCAAGGTCCTGCACCTGGGTCAGGGCAATCCCAGGCACAAATACAGGCTGGGCGGAGAATGGATTGAGAGCAGCCCTGAGGAGAAAGACTTTGGAGTGCTGGTAGATGAGAGGCTCAACATGAGCGGGCAATGCGCCCTTGCGGCCCAGAAGGCCAACTGCATCCTGGGCTGCATCAAGAGGAGCGTGGCCAGCAGGTCGAGGAGGTGATTCTGCCCCTCTACTCTGCCCTGGTGAGACCTCACCTGGAGTACTGTGTCCAGTTCTGGAGTCCCCAACACAAGAAGGACATGGACCAGTTGGAAAGGGTCCAGAGGAGGGCCACCAAGATGATCAGAGGGCTGGAGCACCTCCCCTATGAGGACAGGCTGAGAGAGTTGGGGCTGTTCAGCCTGGAGAAGAGGAGGCTCCGGGGAGACCTGATAGCAGTCTTCCAATACCTCAAGGGGGCCTACAGGAAAGATGGGGAGAAGCTGTTCAGTAGGGCCTGTTGTGATAGGACAAGGGGTAATGGGTTTAAATTAGAAGGAGGTAGGTTTAGATTAGATATTAGAAAAAAATTTTTTACAATGAGAGTTGTAGAGCACTGGAACAGGTTGCCCAGAGAGGTGGTGGATGCCCCATCCCTGGAAATGTTCAAGGCCAGGCTGGATGAGGCTCTGAGCAACCTGATCTATTCAGGGATGTCCCTGCTCTTGCGGGGGGGTTGGACTAGATGACCTTTGAAGGTCCCTTCCAACTCTAACCATTCTATGGTTCTATGATTCAATGTGGGGAAGCAAGGAAGACTGACAGCGTGCAGGGAAAGAGCTGTAGGTGTGAGACCCTCTAGGACACCCTGTGGTGATGATTAAGAGCTGTGGCAGGGCGAGAAGCCCCCAACAGAGAAAAGGTCTTTATCCCCACTATGGCTGTTACCGGGACCACCCAGGCCTGCCAGGAGACACCATAACTTGATGGAACCAAACATGAAGGCTTCCTCACCCCACCAAGGAGAGACCCATAAGCATCGCACCATAGTCCTGCACTTGGCACCACACATTCCCACATCACAGTGCCCCAGGAAAAGCCCTGAGCAATGTGTGACCCACAGGATCTCCCTTCCCAGGGGCTGGGGGTCAGGCCATGGCCCTTTGTCTTCATGCAACACATGGAGGTTCACTCAGCCTCAGAGCCACCTTTACATCGCCTTTGCCTGCCTCTCATCTCTGCCTCCCATTTTCTCCTCTAACCAGCCCCCAGGGAGGCTTTGTTGGTAACGATCCTCAGTGGGACCCATTAATGCTCCCTGAAACTGTAGGGGTGGCTTCTGACATTGACTTCTTCAGGGGTTTGTCCAGGCTCCTCTCAGTGTCTGAGGTTCATGGTCTCAGCACCAAATGCACCCTGGGGCTCATTAAAATGCAAAAAGCCATGTCTCTTCCAATTATTTCCTACAATCTTAAAGTCTTGGACAGCTAATTGGAGAGGTCTCCAGAGTGGACATAAAGGGGAAGCTTTCACTGAGTATTCAATACAAAAGTATTTTTTATTTTTAAGTTTCTTAATTTTGTTCAATTTTATTACTTTTTCAGTTGTCAGAAGGAGTGATTGCAGCACTGTCCAGTTGATATGGATGGAGGGGATTTGCTAATGGTATCAGGACGGGTAGGACCAGCTCCTCCTGGAGGTCAGACACTGCATGGACAACCTGATTCCTCACCACTCCAGCCCCACCATATCTCTCATCACCCCCCTGGGACTTGCATCACTTTTCCTGACATCAGACTTCTCCACCCAGGTCTGCAGCTGGAGGTGACAGCTCCTCTGCACCAACTCCCACCTGCTTTCCTGAGAGACCTGGCTGCACACAGGCACAGCAGGGTTTCCTTCATTGCAAACAAAGGGAAGGAGAGGATGGTAAAGTTTAATAAACAAGAACCCACACTCCCCATCTGGATGCTAAGTCCAAGGTGCTTCCAATGAGGTTCACCACCCACAGGGATAACCTCACTGGAGAAGCTTTTCACAGGTAGATACAAACACAGTGAAGGAGCTGCATGAAGAGATAATCCTATTGCTGACAGACGAGGCGAGGCTTCTGACTCTCTGAAGCTCAAAGCAGCACCTGGGTACTTGAGAGCGATCTGATTCTGAACAAGGTGCAAGGGCAGCAGGAAACTGGAGAGCAATGGAAAGGCCGTAGGTCCCCATGCGGCATCTGGGCTCTTGGCTCCTGAACCCCTCCTGCATGCTGCAGCGGCACCTTGCTCCGGAAAAGTTCAATAGAGATGGGAGCTTGGAAAAACAATTTTGAACTGGTTTCTTTATTGTGTCTCTCTACACAAGGAGTCTAGCTCCATTTTTACATGAGGTGTTTGGATCAAAAAACCCAGGAATCGAATGCCAAGAATAATATTATTTAAGCAGAAATTTTAGAATCCTAGAATATTTAGGTTTGGAAGGAACCTTTAAATGTTGTCTAGTCTAACACCTCTGCAGGGAGCAGGGACATCTTCAACCAGATCAGGTTCCTCAGAGCCTCATCCAACCTGCCCTTGAATTTTACCAGGTACGGGACATTCACCACCTCTCTGGGCAACCTGGGCCAGGGTTCCACCACCCTCAGTTTAAAAAAATTTTTCCTAAAATCTAATCTGAATCTACCTCCCTTGTCAGGGACTGAAAAGGTTAATTAATGTCTCAACATCGCTAAACGATGGATGGAACTGAGCAAAACGTCAACAAACCACAATGCTAAAAACTTCAATAACCGTGAAAGAATGTCTAGACAAATATCCTGGTTTTGTAGCTGAAGCTGAACACGTGCTTATAAACTCCAAGAACTGCAAAACGGGGTGTCTTGTTTTTGTACCCTTCCCCCAGAACAGAGCCAAACCCTGTGCATGAGCTCAGGCCCTGGACGATACCAAGCATGCACAGCATAGCCAAGTGACTGCACAAAGGAGGCCTGCTCTGGGGAATGCAAAATGATGTTGTGGACGCTGTCTTGCTGGACATCAGGTAACAACATGTTCCATGTAACCACACGGCTTACCAAGAACAAGCGGGCCTTGCATTTGCAGAGAGCTAACACCCACCACCACAGAGACAGATCAGCATGATGCAGCAATCACAAGCTAAACCACAGGCAGAAAGCACCTGACCTCCTAAGATGGAAAGACTGGTAAAGGCCCCCAAAATATCAAGAAGGAGGGGCTGATACAAAGGACTACAAAAAGGGTCGCCGCATGAACCTGTGTGTGGACCTCCACCCCACTCAGACGGACCTTCGGGACACTGATTCTCCGTGGTGGCATTGTCATCCTTTTGAGGCGCCCACACCACCGATTCTGTAAGACGGACTTTAGGACGCTGACTCTCCATGGTGGTATTTTCTCCACTGTTTTCTTCTCTTTTCATCTCTGTCCTCTCTTTCTCGTTCTCTCCCACCATTACCCTTTGTGTGTGAATGAAATAAAGAACCAACACATGCGTATGACATCATTGTGTATTAATTCTGTAACCGAGAAATTCTTACCTTTCACGACCGGACATTTATCGGTTCGTGAGAGGAAGGAAAATAGAAAAGTGCAGATGCCCGACCTCAGAGGAGGAGGCTTTGGCCTAGTGTTGTGATTTGTAGTGGGGGAGCCCATGTGAGCAGCACAGAAGGGCAGCAGAGCTCAGTAGAGCTGGTCTTCAAGGACAGCACTTTTCAAGTCCGAGACCGTCTGCACCAAGAGTCAGGAAAAGAAGAAGAGATATTCAGGAGAGAAGCTTGAGGAAGCAGGAAATTGCTGGGAAAGCTCCATGGCAAAAAGGAAGCATACAGGAGATGGATGCGGAGACTTGAAAGAAAGAAGGAATTCAGAAATAGGGTTGGTTTTAGGAAAGCTCCAGAGTTGAGATTTGCAAGGGAGTTCAGGGGCACAACAATCAGCTGTTCCTACTTGAGGAAAAGGTCAAGAAGAAAAGAAGAGAATGTGTGGCCACTGCTGGGTTTAGTTAGAGGAGGAATGGATATGTTTGAGGTACTCTGGGCCTTTGTCTTCTCCAGCAAGGTCTCTCAGTTGCGTGTGCCTAAAAGGCAGAGCCCAGCCAGAACACAGCAGTGGATGGAGATGGAGTCAGAGGTTACTTAGGTAAAGGTCAAGCCTTAAGAGTCCGTTGCACCAGATGGGATGGATCTCAGGATGCTGAGAGACCAGGATGATGTCATAGCAAGGCTGTTCTGAGACATTTTGTGAGGTCATAATGAGTGGAGGAAGCAAGAAGCAAATCTTGCATCCCTCTCCATGCAGCTGGCTGCAAGCTGTCATGAGGCAGTGCTGAGAGACAGGCCAGCACCTGAAGGTGTCTCTTGGAGGCTGGTGGGGAATCCCTTTGAGCAGGTGAAAGGACAGCAGAAGCCCACATGCAGGACAAGCGAACTCTTCCCTAGTCATGATGTTCAGGACAGAGGGCAGAGGTGTTCAGCTGAGCACGTGGAGTAGCACAGGAGAGCTCAGTTTCCCTTTCTCTTCACCATCAGCTGTATTTTCCACCTGTCCTTTGGGTAGAATGGCACTTGTCCCACATACGTCCCTCCTCTGCCTGACCTACATCAGGGCAGTTGAATGTGGGTTTGATGGCCAAGCATGGGCTTGTAGTGCTACACGAGACGCCAGGGCTCTGCAGCACAGCTGCACGCAGCTGGCACAGACAGCAGTGGCCCTGTGCAGGAACCCCAGCCCCATTCAGAGCAGCGGTGTGACGGGCACCAGCCAGGGCATCTCAGACCAATTCAGTGCCTTTGGCCAGTGACTGAATCCCACCGCTGCAGAGACACAAGGTCTGTCCCTTCTCCATCCAGTAGATGTATGACAGCACATGAACACAAAACATCTCCCACGGAGGTCTGTGCAAGTGTTCCGTCACTCTCAAACCCTCCTGGTTCTTCTCTCCCCATCGTTTAACCTTCCCATTGATGATACCATCATGGATTAATCCAACAGGTTTCATAATGTTCCTGTATCACAGGATGTCCTCACCCAAAACCGCTTTCAAAATCCTCTCTTTCTTTGCTGGGATGGGCTTTACCTCCAGGCCAAACAAGCACCAATGTCCTCAGGCTGAGGAGCACACTGTTGTGGGAGACAAAGAACCCATTCAAGTCCTCATGGAGCATTTCACGACCAGTGACCCTGGGAGTACCTGGAAGGGGAGCAAAACAGCATGCCAAATCTTGTGGAGGTTGCTGGAGGGTCCTGGGACACTTTGGGAAACAGGTCTCTGTAGATCGGGTGTCAGGTGGGCCAACAATGGTGAAACTCATTTGCATCTGTTACTCACCAAGAGGGAAGATCTGGTGAGGGATGTGAAAGCCAGAGTCAGCCTTAGTCGTCACGATCATTAGGTAACAGTGTCTCACCTCCCAAGGAGAATGAGGAAGGAAAATAGAAAAGTGCAGATGCCCGAGCTCCGAGGAGGAGGCTTTGGCCTAGTGTTGTGATTTGTAGTGGGGGAGCCCATGTGAGCAGCACAGCAGGGCAGCAGAGCTCAGTAGAGCTGGTCTTCAAGGACAGCGCTTTTCAAGTCCAAGACCGTCTGCACCAACAGTCAGGAAAAGAAGAAGAGATATTCAGGAGAGAAGCTTGAGGAAGCAGGAAATTCATGGTCCAGAGGGTCCGAGATTCCAGAAGCTGTCGAAGGATCGCAGGTAAGTGCAAATGAACTAAAACTGCAGTGAAGTAGAACCCCTGTCACTCCAGCCAGCAAGTCGGCTTTGTTGGGGGCCCAGCTGAAGTGTCTCTATACCAATGCACGCAGCATGGGGAATAAACCGGAAGAGCTGGCGATGCGTGCACATGAGCAGGGGCTACTACGTCGTTGCCATCATGGAAACGTGGTGAGATGACTCATACGACTGGAGCATCAACACAGAGGGGTATAGGCTTTTTAGAAAGGACAGGAAGGGGAGATGAGGAGGGGGTGTCACTCTCTACGTCAGCTACCGGCTGGAGTGCATGGAGCTCCGCCTGGGGTCCTATCTAGGATAGAGCTAATATTCACCTGAGCTGGGTGGAGAACTGAAGCTGGTAGCCCCTCTGGCTGGGATAGTTAACTAATTAGCTAACAGCTGGGGTTAATTTACCCAAATTAGCCAAAGGGCTATTCCAACCCATCTGACATCATGCTCAGTATAGAAGTGAGGAGGGTGCTGAAGGGAGCCTCCTACTACTTGGAAGATATTGGGTGTGGAGATTTGTTGTAAGCCACTATACTGCATTTGTATTCCATCGCTGTTTTGTTTTCTTCTGTCATTACTGTTAAATTTACTTTTTGTTCAATCTCAACCACATGGTTTTTTTTCCCCTGGTTTTTTTTTTTTTTACCAATTCTCCCCCTGTTCTCTCGGAGGGTGGGGGGGAGTGAGAGAGAGAGTGCGTAGTCTGGTCCCGTTCGGGGCTGAACTATGATAGTTCTTTTGGCGCCCAAAGTGGTGCTTGAAGGGTTGAGATAGTAACAGATCTGACTTTTTTTTTTTTTTTTTTTTTTTTTTGCTTGAAACAATTTTGTTTATACGTGCTCATTGTATTGGTTGTCAGTTATTGGTCATGATGTTGTGGTGGTTGGTTATGTTGTTGTATTGTCTACGCTCCTGTATGTGCTGTGTGTTCCCAGTGGTGGTGTTTATCACCTCAGGGAAAATGATGAGAATTATCCTTCTGTTATACTATGCCATATCCATCTATGACATGGTGACATCAATAAGAGATAAATTAGAGATCAATTAGAGATAAATTGATATTCCTATGTGGACAACTTCCCGAATTCGTTCACTTCCAGGGTAGTTAAATAACTTTTTGAGAACTTTGAAGATCTGGGGGATATTCAAGCCACTCTGATGGTGTTGTTATGTATCTTGAATGTGTGCCAAGTCTTGTCTAGGGCTGCAAAACCACTTTTTGGGAATCTCCTCCCGAGATTTACCCTAAGACATGATACTAATACGTGGCATGGTATGAGGGAGAACAAACTGACCTGCAATGTAGGGACTCAAACTCTAGCAACAGGCATTGCAGCTGAATCAGAGGGTGAACCCGTGCTGGTATCAGTTGCCCCTGTATACAAGAAGACTTGGAAGCAGAAGTCAGCTCGTTTAGTGAGGGATGAAGAAGCCCCTTCTAGGAGGGAGCAGGAGGAAGAAGAGGAAGGTTTATTTGCTTCATGCCAAGGAGGAATTTGGCAGGCAGGCTCTTCCTCAGAGGAAGAACTCCTAAAGGAGACAGTGAGCACCCGATTTCTATCCCTGAGCGAGCTGTGAGATATGTGAAAAGATTTTAGCCGTCATCCTGGGGAGCACGTTATCAGCTGGCTGCTGCAGTGCTGGGACAATGGGGCCAATAGCTTGGAATTAGAGGGCAGAGAAGCTAGGCAACTGGGATCCATTTCTAGAGAAGCAAGTGTTGACAAAGCAGTTGGAAAAGGGACACAAGCCCTCAGCCTCTGGAGGTTGCTCCTGTCAGGTGTGAAGGAGAGGTGTCCTTTCAAGGAGGATGTAATGTGTCACCCAGGCAAGTGGGCCAGCATGCAGAGGGGTATCCAGTACCTGAGGGAACTGGCTGTGCTGGAGGTCATTTATGATGACCTGGACAATGATCAGTTACCTAAGGATCCAGATGAAGTCAGGTGCACACGACAAATGTGGCGGAAGTTTGTTTGAAGTGCACCATCATCATATGCCAACTCATTGGCAGTTATGACCTGGAAAGATGGAGAGGAAGAAACAGTGGATGAACTGGCTGGCCTACTCCGGCAGTACCAGGAAAGCCTGTCTTCCTCCCTACAGGCCTGTGTCTCGGCTGTGGAGAAACTGTCCCAGGAGTTCCAGCAGTTAAAAGCAGATATGTCCCATTCCCCACCGGTACGGGCCAATATTTCAGCTATTAGGAGCAAACATTTCCCTGCTCAAGAGAGACGGTATACGCTGCAGGGTACCCTGTGGTTTACCTTGCGTGACCAAGGAGAGGACATGAGGGAGTGGGATGGGAAGCCTACCTCTGCCCTAGAGGCACGGGTACGTGAGTTGCATGGGAAAACCATTGCAAATAGAAGTTCTCCCCGGAAAATTGTTGCACCAGTCTCCAATAGGCGGAGTAGAAGGAATAGCTTTGGTTCTGACCCTCTTGAAGGGACCTCTTGTGCATATTTAAAAGAAATGAACAATGAATACTGTGGCCAGGATTAGAGAGGCCCTGCCTCCAGCCAGGTGGAGGAGAGGGACAACAGAGTTCATTGGACTGTGTGGATCCGATGGCCTGGCACGTCAGACCCACAAGAGTAGAAAGCTCTAGTGGATACTGGTGCACAATGTACCTTGATGCCATCCAGATATAATGGGGCAGAACCCATTTGTATTTCTGGAGTGACAGGAGGAGCCCAACAGCCGACTGTATTGGAGGCTGAAGTGAGCCTGACAGGGAATGAGTGGCAAAAGCACCCCATAGTGACTGGCCCAGATGCTCCCTGCATTCTTGGCATAGATTACCTCAGAAGGGGATATTTCAAGGACCCAAAAGGGTATCGGCGGGCTTTTGGTGTAGGTGCTTTAGAGATGGAGGAAATTATAGTTGTCCACCTTGCCTGGTCTGTCAGAGACCCCTTCCGTTGTGGGGTTGCTGAAGGTTGAAGAACAACAGGTGCTAATTGCTACCACAACTGTGCACCGTCAGCAGTATCGCACCAACCGAGATTCCCTGATGCCCGTCCGTAAGCTGATTCGTCGGCTGGAGAGCCAGGGAGTGATCAGCAAGTCCCGCTCACCTTTTAACAGTCCCATATGGCCAGTGAGAAAATCAAGTGGAGAGTGGAGGTTAACAGTGGACTATTGTGGCCTGAATGAGGTAACACCACCACTGAGTGCTGCCGTGCCAGACATGTTAGAACTTCAGTATGAGCTGGAATCCAAGGCAGCCCAGTGGTATGCCACCATTGATATTGCCAACGCGTTTTTTTTCAATCCCATTGGCAGCAGAATGCAGGCCACAGTTTGCTTTCACTTGGAGGGGGTCCAGTACACTTGGAATCGACTGCCCCAGGGGTGGAAACACAGCCCCACCATCTGCCATGGGCTGATCCAGACTGCACTGGAAAAGGGTGGTGCTCCAGAGCACCTGCAGTACATTGATGACATCATTGTATGGGGCAACACAGCAGCAGAAGCTTTTCAAAAAGGGGAGAAAATAATCAAAATCCTCCTGAAAGCTGGGTTTGCCATAAAACGATGTAAGGTGAAAGGACCTGCAAGAGAGATACAGCTTTTGGGGATAAAATGGCAAGTTGGGTGCCGTCAGATTCCAATAGATATAGTCAACAAAATAACAGCCATGGCAGCACCGACTGACAAAAAGGAAACGCAAGCTTTCCTGGGCATTGTGGGTTTCTGGGGGATGCATATTCCAAATTACAGTATGATTGTAAGCCCTCTGTATAAAGTCTCCCGAAAGAAGAATGATTTTAAATGGCGCCCTGAACAACAGCAAGCTTTTGAACAAATTAAACAAGACATTGTTCACGCGGTAGCTCTTGGGCCAGTCCGGACAGGGCAAGAGGTACGAAATGTGCTCTACACCGCAGCTGGGGAGAATGGCCCTACCTGGAGTCTCTGGCAGAGAGCACGAGGGGAAACCCGTGGTCAACCCCTTGGGTTTTGGAGCCGGGGATATAGAGGATCTGAGGCCCGCTATACTCCAACCGAAAAAGAAATCCTGTCAGCATACGAAGGAGTTCGAGGTGCTTCAGAAGTGATTGGTACTGAAGCACAGCTCCTCCTGGCACCCCGACTGCCAGTGCTGGGCTGGATGTTCAAAGGAAGGGTCCCCTCTGCGCATCATGCAACGGATGCTACATGGAGCAAGTGGGTTTCTCTGCTCACACAGTGAGCCCGAATAGGAAACCCCGATCGCCCAGGCATATTAGAAGTAATTACAGACTGGCCAGAAGGCAAAGATTTTGGAAAGCCACCAGAGGAAGAGTTAATGTGTGCGGAAGAGGCCCCACCATACAACAACTTCTCAGAAAATGAGCAGCAGTATGCCCTATTTACTGATGGGTCCTGTCGTATTGTAGGAAAACATGGGAAGTGGAAAGCTGCTGTGTGGAGTCCTACACGACGAGTGGCAGAAGCCACTGAAGGCCAAGGTGAATCGAGTCAGTTTGCACAGGTGAAGGCCATCCAGCTGGCTTTAGATATTGCTGAATGGGAAAAACGGCCTGTGCTCTATCTCTACACCGACTCATGGATGGTGGCAAACACTCTGTGGGGATGGTTAAAGCAATGGAAGCAGAGCAACTGGCAGCACAGAGGCAAACCCATCTGGGCTGCCACTTCATGGCAAGATATTGCTGCCCAGTTAGAGCATCTGGTTGTAAAAGTACGTCACGTAGATGCCCACGTACCCAAGAATCGAGCCACTGAAGAACATCAAAACAACCAGCAAGTGGATCAAGCTGCTAAGATTGAAGTGGCTCGGGTGGATCTGGACTGGCAGCATAAGGGTGAACTATTTTTAGCTCGGTGGGCCCATGATACCTCAGGCCATCAGGGAAGAGACGCAACATACAAATGGGCTCCTGATTGAGGGGTGGATTTAACCGTGGACACTACTGCACAGGTTATTCTTGAATGTGAAATATCTGCTGCAATCAAACAAGCCAAGCGGCTAAAGCCTCTGCGGTATGGAGGACGATGGCTGAAGTATAAATATGGAGAGGCCTGGCAAATTGATTACATCACACTCCCACAAACTCGCCAAGGCAAGCGCTATGTGCTTACTATGGTGGAAGCAACCACTGGATGGCTGGAAACATATCCTGTACCCCATGCCACTGCCTGAAACACCATCCTGGGCCTTGAGAAACAAGTCTTATGGTGACATG
The DNA here is from genome assembly GCA_026413225.1 of Otis tarda. Taxonomy (NCBI): domain Eukaryota; kingdom Metazoa; phylum Chordata; class Aves; order Otidiformes; family Otididae; genus Otis; species Otis tarda. Next base: position 1,342,898 of record CM048590.1, read on the forward strand.
GCACTCCAGAAAGAATTGAATCAGACAATGGTACCCACTTCTGAAACAACCTCCTAGACACCTGGGCCAAAGAGCACGGCATCGAGTGGGTATACCACATCCCCTATCACGCACCAGCCTCTGGAAAAATTGAACGGTACAATGGGCTGCTGAAAATGACACTGAAAACAATGGGTGGTGGAACCTTCAAAAGTTGGGATAAACATTTAGCAAAAGCCACTTGGCTACTCAACACTCGGGGGTCCACCAATCGAGCTGGCCCTGCCCAATCTGAACTTCTACATACTGTAGATGGTGATAAAGTCCCTGTGGTGCACTTAAGGAATATACTGGGGAAGACAGTCTGGGTCATTTCTCCCTTGGGCAAAGGCAAACCCATGCGTGGGGTTGCTTTTGCTCAAGGACCTGGGTGTGCTTGGTGGGTAATGCAGGAGGATGGGAAAGTCCGATGTGTACCTCAAGGAGATCTAATTTTAGGTGAAAAGAGCCAATACTTTGAAGTGCTTGATGTCGGTTACTATACAGTACTGTATGTCATTATCTAGCTGTTGTATGTCCCTCCCTGCTTCCTCCTGCTCCACGCCCTGAGAGACTTATGTTGTGTCAAAAGTATTATAGTAAAATCATCTGTACCAACAAAGAATGAACTTTAATAAAACAGGAACAATTGCAGCAGTGATGCACCCAGAACTGGCTCTTGCTACTAGCACCTACCAACAGATCTTCAGCCTGCAGACTATGAACTTGCTAAATCACTTGTACCAGATAGACTACCTGAGGAAACACTGCGTTGTCTGTCCTACGCTGAGAGACTGTTATGCCAGATGGAGCCCAAAGTTATGGCCTGGATAAACTCAACAGACCTTTTGAAGGGATGGGCCATGGACTAAGGGAGTTACATCTGTGTGTATGCATACAAGTAGATCAAAGGAAGAAAAAGTCGATGATTAATCGGGAAGTGTAGGATCTGGACATGGTGTAGATGGTATGGAATAAGGGGTGGATAATGTCCTGGTTCTGGCTAGGGTAGAGCTAATATTCACCTGAGCTGAGTGGAGAACTGAAGCTGGTAGCCCCTCTGGCTGGGATAGTTAACTAATTAGCTAACAGCTGGGGTTAATTTACCCAAATTAGCCAAAGGGCTATTCCATCCCATCTGACATCATGCTCAGTATATAAGTGAGGAGGGTGCTGAAGGGAGCCTCCTGCTACTTGGAAGAAAGTGGATGTGGAGATTTCTTATAAGCCATTATACTGTATTTGCATTCCATCACTGTTTTGTTTTCTTCTGTCATTACTGTTAAATCTACTTTTTGTTCAATCGCAACCCATGTGTTGGTTTTTTTTTTTCCTGGTTTTCTTTTGTTTACCAATTCTCCCCCTGTTCTCTCGGGAGGGTGGAGGGGAGTGAGAGAGAGACTGCATAGTCTGGTCCCGACTGGGGCTGAACTACAGCACAGTAACCTGCGTGTGAGATGCTTTATTCCTGCACAGCGCCGGTGCTGCCTGTGCCAGCTGCATGCAGCTGTGCTGCAGAGCCCTGGCGTCTCGCCTAGCACTACAAGCCCATGCTTGGCCATCAAACCGACATTCAACTGCCCTGATTTAGATCAGGCAGAGGAAGGACGTCTGTGGGACAAGTGCCATTCTACCCAAAGGACAGGTGGAAAATACAGCTGATGGTGAAGAGAAAGGGAAACTGAGCTCTCCCTGTCCTATTCCACGTGCTCAGCTGAACACCTCTGCCCTCTGCCCTGAACATCATGAGTAGGGAAAAGTTCGCTTGTCCTGCATGTGGGCTTCTGCTGTCCTTTCACCTCCTCAAAGGGATTCCCCACCAGCCTCCAAGAGACACCTTCAGGTGCTGGCCTGTGCCTCAGCACTGCCTCATGACAGCTTGCAGCCAGCTGCATGGAGAGGGATGCAAGATTTGCTTCTTGCTTCCTCCACTCATTATGACATCACAAAATGTCTCGGAACAGCCTTGCTATGACATCATCCTGGTCTCTCAGCATCCTAAGATCCATCCCATCTGGTGCAATGGACTCTTAAGGACTGACCTTACCTAAGTAACCTCTGACTCCATCTTCATCCACTGCTGTGTTCTGGCTGGGCTCTGCCTTTTAGGCACACGCAACTGAGAGACCTTGCTGGAGAAGACAAAGGCCCAGAGTACCTCAAACCTATCTATTCCTCCTCTTACTAAACCCAGCAGTGGCCACACATTCTCTTCATTTCTTCTTGACCTTTTCCTCAAGTAGGAACAGCTGATTGTTGTGCCCCTGAACTCCCTTGCAAGTCTCAACTCTGCAGCTTTCCTAAAACCAACCCTATTTCTGAATTCCTTCTTTCTTTCAAGTCTCCGCATCCATCTCCTGTATGCTTCCTTTTTGCCATGGAGCTTTCCCAGCAATTTCCTGCTTCCTCAAGCTTCTCTCCTGAATATCTCTTCTTCTTTTCCTGACTCTTGGTGCAGACGGTCTTGGACTTGAAAAGCGCTGTCCTTGAAGACCAGCTCTACTGAGCTCTGCTGCCCTTCTGTGCTGCTCACATGGGCTCCCCCACTACAAATCACAACACTAGGCCAAAGCCTCCTCCTCTGAGGTCGGGCATCTGCACTTTTCTATTTTCCTTCCTGTCACAAACCGATAAATATCTGGTTGTGAAAGGTACAAATTTCTCGGTTACAGAATTAAGACACAACGGTGTCATACACATATGATGGTTCTTTATTTCATTCACACACAAACGGTATTGGTGGGGAGAGAACGAGAAAGAGAGGAGAGAGAGGATAATAGAAAATAGAAAAAAAGAGTTTCTAAAATACCACCATGGAGAGTCAGCGTCCTGAAAGTCTGTCTTATATAGTGGGTGGGGTGGGTGCCTCAAAAGGATGACAATGCCACCACGGAGAATCGGCGTCCCAAAGGTCCGTCTGCCCTTGCACCTTGTTCAGAATCAGATCCCTCTCCAGTACCCAGGTGCTGCTTTGAGCTTCAGAGAGTCAGAAGCCTCGCCTTGTCTTTCAGCAATAGGATTATCTCTTCATGCAGCTCCTTCACTGTGTTTGTATCTACCTGTGAAAAGCATCTCCAGTGCGGTTATCCCTGTGGATGGTGAACCTCATTGGAAGCACCTTGGACTTAGCATACAGATGAGGAGTGTGGGTTCTTGTTTATTAAACTTTACCATCCTCTCCTTCCCTTTGTTTGCAATGAAGGAAACCCTGCTGTGCCTGTGTGCAGCCAGGTCTCTCAGGAACGCAGGTGGGAGTTGGTGCAGAGGAGCTGTCACCTCCAGCTGCAGACCTGGGTGGAGAAGTCTGATGTCAGGAAAAGTGATGCAAGTCCCAGGGGGTCGATGAGAGAAATGGTGGGGCTGGAGTGGTGAGGAATCAGGTTGTCCATGCAGTGTCTGACCTCCAGGAGGAGCTGGTCCTACCCATCCTGATACCATTAACAGATCCCCTGCATCCATATCGACTGGAGAATGCTGCAATCACTCCTTCTGACAACTGAAAAAGTAATAAAATTGAAAAAATTAAGAAACTTAAAAATAAAAAATACTTTTGTGTTGAATACACGGTGAAAACTTCACGGTTATGTCCACTCTGGGGACCTCTCCAATTAGCTGTCCAAGACTTTAAGATTGTAGGAAATAATTGGAGAAGACATGGCTTTCTGCATTTTAATGAGCCCCAGGGTGCATTTGGTGCTGAGACCATGAACCTCAGACACTGAGAGGAGCCTGGACAAACCCCTGAAGAAGCCAACGTCAGAAGCAATCCCTACAGTTTCAGGGAGCATTAATGGGTCCCACTGAGGATCGTTACCAACAAAGCCTCCCTGGGGGCTGGTTAGAGGAGAAAATGGGAGGCAGAGATGAGAGGCAGGCAAAGGCGATGTAAAGGTGGCTCTGAGGCTGAGTGAACCTCCATGTGTTGCATGAAGACAAAGGGCCATGGCCTGACCCCCAGCCCCTGGGAAGGGAGATCCTGTGAGTCACACATTGCTCAGGGCTTTTCCTGGGGCAGTGTGATGTGGGAATGTGTGGTACCAAGTCCAGGACTATGGTGTGATGCTTATGGGTCTCTCCTTGGTGGGGTGAGGAGGCCTTCATGTCCTGGTCCCATCAAGGTATGCTGTCTCCTTGTAGGCCTTGGTGGTCCACATAACAGCCGTAGCCAAGGAGATGAAGACCTTGTCTCTGTTGGGGGCTTTTAGCCTTGCCACAGCCCTTGACCATCTCCACTTCAGGCTTGTCCTACAGAGTCTCACATCTGTGGCTCTTTCCCTGCACACTGTCAAAATCTTCCTTGCTTCCCCACCTTGCTCTCACCAGGGGATCTCACTGCCCTTACTGATACCTTTCCATCCTCTATAGCGGTTCCCTGAAACACAAAGTGATGGGATGGTCCAGGATGCGGTCACAAGCCCTGATCCTCATGGAGGACTTCAACCATGCTGACATCTGTTGGAGAGACAACACGGCAGGGCACAGGCAGTCCAGGAGATTCCTGGAATGCATGGATGAGAACTTCCTCCTGCAGGCGATAGAGGAGCCGACAAGGAGGGGTGCCATGCTCGACCTTGTGCTCACCAACAGGGAGGGGCTGGTGGGGGATGTGAAACTAAAGGACAGCCTTGGCTGCAGCGACCACGACATGGTGGAGTTCAAGACCAACGGGGCAGTGAGGAAGCTATGCAGCAAGCTCTCTGCCCTGCACTTTAGGAGGGCAGACTTTGGCCTCTTCAGGGACCTGATGGGCCAAATGCCATGGGAGGTGGCCCTGGAAGGAAGAGGGGCCCAGGAAAGTTGGTCCACATTCAAGGCGCACCTCCTCCAAGCTCAGCAGAGGTGCATCCCGATGAAGAACAAGTCGGGCAAAAAGGCCAGGAGGCCGGCGTGGATGAGCAAGGAGCTCCTGGACCAACTGAAAGTGAAGAGGAAAGCCTATAGAGGGTGGAAGCGGGGACAGGTAGCCTGGGAGGTCTACAAAGAGGCTGTGCGAGTGGCCAGGGATCGGGTGAGTAAGGCCAAAGCCCTGACGGCATTGAATCTGGCCAGGGACGTCAAAACCAACAAGACAGGCTTCTATAGGAATGTTAAGGAAAAAAGGAGGTCCAAGGAGAATGTAGGCCCCCTCCGGAAGGGAACTGGTGTCCTGGTTACACAGGACATGGAGAAGGCTGAGGTACTCAATGACTTTTTTGCCTCAGTCTTCACTGACAAGGGCTCTTGTTGCACCGCCCAAGCTGTAAAAGGCACAAGCAGGGACTGCGAGGATGAAGAACCGCCCATTGTACTCGAAGAGCAGGTTCGGGAGCATCTGAGGAACCTGAAGGTGCACAAGTCCATGGGACCTGATGAGATCCATCTCAGGGAAATTCATCCTCAGGCAGATGAAGTTGCCAAGCCGCTGGCCATCGTATTTGAGAAGTCGTGGCAGTCCGGTGAGATCCCTGGTGACTGGAAGAGAGGGAACATAACCCCAATTTTTAAAAAGGGGAATAAGGAAGACTCGGCCAACTACAGGCCAGTCAGCCTCACCTCTGTGCCTGGCAAGGTCATGGAGCAGATTCTCCTGGAAACCATGCTAAGGCACATGGAGAGCAAGGATGTGGTTGATGACAGCCAACATGGCTTCACCAAGGGCAGATCGTGCCTGAACAATTTGGTGGCCTTCTATGACGGGGTGACAGCATTAGTGGACAAGGGACAGGCAGCAGACATCATCTACCTGGACTTGTGCAAGGCATTTGACACTGTCCCGCACAACATCCTTCTCTCTAAACTGGAGAGACATGGGTTTGATGGATGGACCACTCGGTGGGTAAGGAGTTGGCTGGATGGCCACACTCAGAGAGTGGTGGTCAACAGCTCGATGTCCATGTGGAGACCGGTCACGAGTGGCATCCCTCAGGGGTCCGTGTTGGGCCCAGCCCTGTTCAACATCTTTGTCGGTGACATGGACAGTGGGATAGAGTGCAACCTCAGCAAGTTCGCCAATGACACCAAGTTGTGTGGTGCCATCGACATGCTGGAAGGGAGGGATGCCATCCAGAGGGACCTTGACAGGCTGGAGAGGTGGGCCCGTGCCAACCTCATGAAGTTCAACCAGGCCAAGTGCAAGGTCCTGCACCTGGGTCATGGCAATCCCAGGCACAAATACAGGCTGGGCGGGGAATGGAGGAGAGGGACTTGGGAGTGCTGGTGGACGAGAAGCTCAACATGAGTGGGCAATGCGCCCTTGCAGCCCAGAAGGTCAACCACATCCTGGGCTGCATCAAGAGGAGTGTGGCCAGCAGGTCGAGGGAGGTGATTCTCCCCTTCTACTCTGCCCTGGTGAGACCCCACCTGGAGTACTGCTTCCAGTTCTGGAGCCCCCAACACAAGAAGGACATGGACCAGTTGGAGAAGGTCCAGAGGAGGGCCACGAAAATGATAAAAGGGCTGGAGCACCTCTCTTATGAGGACAGGCTGAGAGAGTTGGGGCTGTTCAGCCTGGAGAAGAGGAGGCTCCGGGGAGACCTTATAGCAGTCTTCCAGTATCTCAAGGGGGCCTACAAGAAAGATGGGGAGAGGCTGTTCAGTAGGGCCTGCTGTGATAGGACGAGGGGCAATGGTTTTAAGATAGAGGGAGGTATATTTGCATTGGATATTAGGAAAAAAATTTTTACACTGAGGGTTGTAGAACACTGGAACAGGTTGCCCATAGAGGCGGTGGACGCCCCATCCCTGGAAATGTTCAAGGCCAGGCTGGATGAGGCTCTGAGCAACCTGATCTAGTTGGGGATGTCCCTTCTCCTTGCAGGGGGTTTGAACTAGATGACCTTTGAAGGTCCCTTCCAACCCTAACCATTCTATGATTCTATGATTTGGGAGAATACACGGTATAATGGCCAGAGTCCTGGCCTTGCAAATACAAGTGAAGGTCAATATTTCTTCTCCACTCATTAATATACTTTAGGGAAATTCCTGTTCTTGCATGATGGAAAAACATCATCATTTTAGGGAAATGATTCAATTATCTCAGCTGTTATAAAGGTATTCATGTGGTTTTTAGAAGTTAGAAGCAGTTCTTCCTCCTTCCAGGCAGAGCTCAGCTGTCTGACCAGGGACATAAAGTGCCCCGTGTAGAGGCCCCACTCTAGCTGAGGTGTTTGCCTGGGACTGGTCGCTGTCAGACAGGACAGAAGGTCTCCTACAGAAGACCAGGGTGCCTCGGACACTGATTGCATGGGTCAGGCAGAGGGTCCCAGGGCACCTGAACTGGCACCAGGCGCCTGTGTCACTGTACCTGAAGACATCTGTGTCCCTGTAGCTGCATCCCAGATCAGTTTTGGAAACGGCTTTTCCTTCTAAAAACAGAAAAAAGTCACAAAATCCCCCCAAAGACTAGTATGTTAAATCAAAATGAACAAAACCAAGGAGAAGAAGAACACAAAGAATTTAATACGATGAAAAGTATATTAAAATATTTCTTCACTTTAGATCTTTTTCTTTACTTCTTCATTGTTTCATTTTTTCTGTAAAATTTCCTGCACATTTCTGTCACAATCAAGCCTGCAGCATTAATTGATAGAATTTTGTTTCAAGCACAGACCCCAGAGCTCCCCAAAATCTTCCTGTCCTTCTCTGGCCATGCCTCTCCTCACTCATGGCACAGAGTCACAGCAAGGTATCGAGCTCTCTCAGCTGATGGGGGAAGCAGTTTCAGTGAAACACTCTAATTTTTGGATGACCGTTTCTGCACAAATCTCATCATAGCTGTGTTACAGTGACTTCTTAAAGGAGCCTGTAAGGCATCTGGTCATTCTGTCTTTTCATTCCCTGCAAGATTTCATCTCCCTGTGTGCTTCTGTAGATATAACAGGTATAAATACAGAGCTATAAAAATACATATGCATTTGTATAAAGACATACATGTGTATAAAGACAGTTAATTTGTTCAGAGAAACTACTACATCTATATTGACATAATTCATATTTCTTCTTCTGCCTCTTACTCCTTCCTTCCTTCTCTTCAGTCCTGTTGACTTTCTGAGGAACTCAGGGTGTACAAGCCATCTGAGCATCACCTAGGTCAGCTAGATGGACATGAGGTTTCTCAGGAGTTCCCTCTCCATCTGGCATCATCCACAAACAGACCAGGTGTTTACACTGTTCCCTTGTTTGGGCCATCAATAAAGATATCAACCAGTGTTGCCCTAGGTGTTGGTCACTGATGGAGGCCACTAGTAACTGGCTGCACTGTGACTGCATGGCTCAGTTAAGTTTCCACCCACCTGTGATTCATTCACCCACTCCAGAGCTCAGCGGTTCGGATACAGAGAGACCAGGGGGCCTGTGTTAAAGGCCTTAGTAAAGTAAGGGCCCACTAATTCCCCTTGTGCACACAGCCATTCTTCTTCACGGAGAATGCAACCGGGCTGGTCAAGGGTGATTTTTATTTGCCCTTGCTGACTCTTCCCAATCTTGTCCATTTCAGGCCTGGAACCTTCTTCCAGGAGGATTTATTCCATCACCTTATCAGGGAATGAGGTGAGGCTGACTGGGCTGTAGTTCTCCAAATCCTCCTTCTGACTCTTCTTGAAGATGGGTGCAACATCTGCCTTTCTGCAGTCATCAACAGCCTTCCCAGAGGGCCCTGAAATTTCAAGGGCAGAAAAGCAGACCTCCCCGCTCGGGCAGGTAGTATAGACCCCTACTTAAATACGTTATCGCAGAGGCGTTATCACGGAACATTCTGCTACCAATTGGCTCGGCCTTGGCCAGCAGTGGGTCCGCCCTAGGCCCAGCCGAGTCCACTGAACAAAGGGGAGCAACTTCCAGCAGTTTCCTACAGAAGCTACCACCTTAGGCCCCCCTCACTAACAAAACCAGAACATCGTGCAAGGACACTGTCCAGCTTGCCCAGCACCCTTAGGTGTATCCTGTCTTTTTCCATGGATTTGTTTTCTTGGATGAGTTGTGTTCTGGTTTTGTTTAGTGAGGGGGCTATGGTGGCAGCTTCTATAAGAAGCTGCTAGAAGTTGCTCCCCTTTGTTCAGTGGACTCAGCCAGGCCTAGGGCGGACTCGCTGCTGGCCAAGGCCGAGCCAATTGGTAGGAGAATGTTCCGTGATAACGCGTCTGCGTTATAATATATTTAAAAATGGGAAAAACAGAAAAAAAAGGAAAGATGTGAAGACGCTGAGTGTGGGCAGAGAGGGGGAGGTGCGAGCCCTGTGGGCTTTGAGGCCCTCACCCTCTGGCCTCCCACTGGGTGGCCATCTGGGCCTGACTTGGGCCGGCCCAGCTGCAAGAAGTGGAGAGGAGTTGAGATGTGAAGAGAAATTGAGAGGTGTCTGCCTGCCTGTTGTGAAGAATTTCTTGAGAGGAACGGCTGCAGACGCCAAGGTCAGTGCAGAAGGAGAGGGAGCAGTAATGCAGCTCCTGGCCAAGATTCCCCTGCAGCCTGTTGTGATGACCGCAGAGGAGCAGGTTGTCCCCCTGCAGCCCGTGGAGGCCCACGGAGGAGCAGGATCCACCTGCAGCCCATGCAGGCCACCGGAGGAGCAGATGCCCCTGCAGCCCATGGAGGCCCACGGAGGAACAGAGAACCCCCTGCAGCCCGTGGAGGACCCCACGCCAGAGCAGGCGGGTGCCTGAAGGCAGCTGTGGCCCATGGAGGGCCCGCTGGGGCAGCTGTTCTGGAGGGACTGTACCCCGTGTAAGAGATGACCCACACTGGAGCAGTTTCATGAAGGACTGCAGCCCGTGGGAGGGACCCCACAAAGGAGCAGGGGAGGAATGTGAGGAGTTCTTCCCTTGTAGAGGAGGAAGGAGCAGCATAAAGTGACAAGTGATGAAGTGACCATAACCCCCATTCCCTCTTCCTCCCTGTGCTGCTTGGGCGGCGGGAAGGTGGTAGAGATAATGTTAAGCCCAGGAAGAGGGAGCTGTGGGGGGAAGTTACCTTGTTCTCTGTCTTATTCTCCTGCAATAAAAACAAATAATTTTCCCCAAGTCCAGTCTGTTTGGCCCGTAACGGTTACTTTAATGATTTTTTCCCTGTTCTTATCTCAAATCTCAAGCCTTTTTTCTTATATTCCATCTCCCTATTCCCTCGCAGGGTGGGGGAAGTGAGCAAGAGACTACATAGTCTGGTCCTGAGTGGGGCTAAACTCTGACAGACGCTCACATGCAGGTGTCTGTTCTGTGCAGACGTGAACAGAGGCCGGAGCAATCCCACCTCCTGTGGGTTTGTGCTGTGCGTGAGAGGGAGCTGAGTCTCCTTCAAATGCTGGGAACAGAAATGAATGCTGAGATGCCTTTGTAGCCTCAGCTGAATCCCTTCTCTCAGCAGGGATAAAAGAGATCCCTGCCTGTCCCTGTCTGGGTGTCCTTTCCAGTTAAAAAAAAAAAACAGTTATAACTTTGTCTCTGAGAGAAGAAATTGCGCTTCTGGAAAAAAGTGTCTCTGCCCAGCTGAGGCAGGGACCATCAGTGATGGCTTCAGGCTGTTTCCCAGCAGGTTCCCCTGCAGTCCCAGGGACAGCTGGAGGGAGCCCCAAGGGGACAGAGAAAGTGCTGCCTTGGGCTGGGCCTCTGCTGCTGAGCTGGGCCGGGCTCCTGGCATGGAGGGAGCTGCTGGTAACAGGGCAGCGCTGCAGAGAGACAGCTCTGCCCAGGAGCAGCTCCTCTGCCAAGCGCAGCAGGGCTGAGGGCTCTGCCTGCAGGAGCTGAGGGGAGAGGAGCGAGGCACAGAGATGAAAGGCAGCCTGGGGTGGGACAAGATTTGAGAACTCAGCAGGAGAGAAATCTTCACAGCCCTCTACGTGGTAAGTACTTGCATGAAGGGCAATGTGTCTGTAGCTTGTGGAAAGACTTCCAAAATCTGTCACATCCTACATTCAGGAGGACTTTCACAGTAGAGGAGCAGGATGTGCTCCAGAGCAGGGCTTTCCTGCTGCACTGTTACAGGGACAGGGCACGACGGCTGCCTTCTCCCGGGGACGGCTGCAGGGTGTGAATGTGTGTGTGCAGCCAGGGGTGCCCAGGGCTGTCCTTCAGAGCAGGGTCCCTGCGCCCCAGGGGCTGTGTGCTGGGGCAGGGACTCTGCCTCTGCCAGGCTCAGCACTCAGCCTCCCTTTGTGAGCTCCCCACGGCGTTGGGGAAAGGAGCTGTGGGTGGGAGGAACAACTTCTGGCCGAGCAGGGTCCTTCTGCTGTCGAGAGGGTGCTGTGTGGGTCAGGGCTGCTCACAGCTCCATGTCACCACTGGGAAACTTCCAAGGGGATGTTTCAAGAGGAAGGTCAAGGCAGGGTTTGCTGTAGAGATAAAGAGATTTCCTGAGTCTCTGCTTTTGTTTTCTGACTCTGAGGGTAGGGGTCTAATGAGGGTGGGGAGGGAAAGAGAAATCAAAAAAGGAGCTGTCAAGCTTGGACAAGTCCTTGAGACTCCTGAGCTGTAACTGTGAGTGGTCAGTTGGTCTGCTAAGAGCCTCCTCAAGTGCCTTCAGCCACTCCTCTGCCCATGGGTATCACCAGCATCACCCTTGCTGCACGCAGCAGGGTTGTCCTGCCCTGGCCTTTGGAACCTCCAAACAGGAACAGGCACCCAGCCAGCGCCCTGCAAACAGGCAGGTGTGTGCAGGGCCAGGGTGAGTGCACAGAGGGTGGGATGGGGTCTGTGAGTGCTGACAGGGAAAAGAGATCAGACAGGAAAACTCCTCCCAGGAGGAAAATCCCCAGGCAGCAGGGATATGATCAAGGAATGAGAGGAAACCAAACCCAGAAATGTTGTGGGAGGGAGAATTCAGAAAACTCTGTAGCATCCCCTCCAGGGCAGACCCCTTCCTCTGAGCAAGCCCCCTGGCCTCCTCTCCCACCCACCCAAGCCTCTGCCCTCAGGGCTGTGGGGTCCCAGCCATGAACCCCCTCCTCTGCAGCCAGAGCTCCAGCAGAGCCGTGCTGCAGCTCTCCAGCCACGTGCCCCCTGCCCTCTGCAGAGCACAGGGGCTGAGAGCAGCTGCCCGGCAATGGTGGTGTCGGGGAGGGGGCACGCACAGCTGGGGGAGGGGGACGCTGTCCCCAGTGCCCGCCTGCCTCTGCCCTGTCCTCTCTCAGCCGCACCCTGGCTGTATTTGCCCTTGTGCCTCCACCTCTCTGTGGTGTTGCTGCTGGGATCTTGTTCTTGCTGTCAGGCTGTCTGGGGAGGGGAGTTCCAGCTGCAGAGTCCCCCCCTGATCTTGTGGGTCCTTTCCTGCAGCTGTGTCCATGGGAACAAGTGTCCCAGCTTTCAGCTGTGGGGCTGTGGGCACTGCAGGCTGGGGGCTGGGGCATGAGCTGCTTTTCCCTCAGTGAGATACCAGCATGAAAACACCTAACATAATATTTTGGGGTGTTCTTCCAAGCTGTGAGTTTCCCAAACTCTCCCGTAGCATCTTTGTGTTACCTGCACACCCTATGGTTCAGCACAGAGATGCTGTGGCCAAAACCCTGCTGTTGGGTTGGTGAAATGAGCCAGGAGTGCTGTGGGCTAGAAGTGAGGTGCTGAGACCTTGAGAAAGGGTGAGACATTTAGTGTTCTGCAGTGCATCCCTGTGCTTTCAGCAGTGCTTGCTGGCTTTTTGCAGGAACAGAGCAGTGTGATTGCATTTAATCTCAGAAAGCTGCAAGCCCAGAGCACCTGGCACTGAGGGACAGACCAGCTCCCCTCACTCTGCACTATGCCACAGCAATTCTCTTCTCATACAAGACTCACTCTGTTCTCTCTGAGTGCAGCAGAAATGCTGAGGGTTACTGGCATCTCAAAATAATTTTTTACTAACATAAAAAAAAAAAAAAAGGAAAAAACCTAGATGTTCAATATGCCTTCTACCATCCTAGTTCCTCAGAAGGAGGAAGGGCTGACAAGCCCTTCTGCATTGGGGTGGTTTCAACTGGCAAAGTTGAACACCAGAGCTGGCCCCTGCTTCGACCGTTCCCATGAACTCACTGCTGCAGAGCAGGGCTGACACCTGGGCAGCCAGTGGGCAGAGGCCCAGCTCCTCACGACACATTCAGCCAGCACCAAAACAGAGCTTCAGCAACAGAGATGAAGGAAGGTCTCTAGAAATGGAAGAAAAAAAAAAAAAAAAAAAAGGGAATATGGTTAGAAAGGGAAGAGTCTGTACGAAACTTGTTTTCACTTTTCAATAACTTTTTGTCCTTTCACGTGTTCCCATGTCCAGAAGGAGCATATGTCCAACAGCAGCTCCATCACTGAGTTCCTCCTCCTGGCATTCGCAGACACACGGGAGCTACAGCTCTTGCACTTCTGGCTCTTCCTGGGCATCTACCTGGCTGCCCTCCTGGCCAACGGCCTCATCATCACTGCCATAGCCTGCGACCACCGCCTCCACACCCCCATGTACTTCTTCCTCCTCAACCTCTCCCTCCTCGACCTGGGCTGCATCTCCACCACTGTTCCCAAATCCATGGCCAATTCCCTCTGGGACACCAGGGCCATCTCCTACTCAGGATGTGTGGCACAGGTCTTTTTCTTTTCCTTTTTGATGTCAGCAGAGTACTGGCTTCTCACTGTCATGGCCTATGACCGCTATGCTGCCATCTGCAGACCCCTGCACTACAGGACCCTCCTGGGCAGCAGAGCTTGTGTCCACATGGCAGCAGCTGCCTGGGGCAGTGGGTTTCTCCATGCTCTGCTGCACACTGCCAATACATTTTCACTGCCACTCTGCCAGGGCAATGCTGTGGACCAGTTCTTCTGTGATATCCCCCAGATCCTCAAGCTCTCCTGCTCAGACTCCTACCTCAGAGAAGATCGGCTAGTTGTGCTTAGTGCCTGTTTTGGTTTTGGCTGTTTTGTGTTCATTGTTGTGTCCTATGTGCAGATCTTCAGGGCTGTGCTGAGGATCCCCTCTGAGCAGGGACAGCACAAAGCCTTTTCCACGTGCCTCCCTCACCTGGCTGTGGTCTCCTTGTTTATCAGCACTGTCATTTTTGCCTACCTGAAACCCCCCTCCATCTCCTCCCCATTGCTGGATCTGGTGGTTGCAGTTCTGTACTCGGTGCTTCCTCCAGCAGTGAACTCCCTCATCTACAGCATGAGGAACCAGGAGCTGAAAGACACAGTGAAGAAGCTGGTTCAATCAGCTCTTTCTCAGAAGCATTGAGCTGCCCATGTCTCTACAGAAGTCATTGCAAATTCACCTCAGCATTCTGTGCTTTGGACATTTTATCTGTGATAAGCATGTTTCCCCATGCCTACATGCACTCCACATCACCAGAGGCATGGACCCAGCCTGTCTGACCCAGAGGTCTGTTCACATGTGTCTGACACAATGGTAGAGCTAGCCTCCCATGTTGCATCACTGTAATAACAGAGAGTTTCTACAATATCAGTGTCTGGAGGTTGGGCTCTTCTTCCAAAGCTGAGGTCAGGCTGAAGGAGTTGCCCCCACAGCTCCGTGCTGCTGTGCTGGGGTTCTCCATGGGATAAGGGGAGGAGGGTGTGGGGCAAGGTGTTTGAGAATGGGCCTGGGCTGAGCCTTAACATGTGGATGTCTGGATCCCTTGGAGATGGTGAACGATTGACATTTCACACAGGGATCTGCCTGGGACTGTCACCCCATGGCTTTCCCATCACAGCCCCTCGCTTTGCAGAGCAGGAACAGCCGCTCAGGGCCATGTGGAGAGCACAGGGAGCAGCAAGTCAGGTCAGCATGGACACACTGCCCTGGAGAACGGCTCCCTGGGGGCAAGGACATCCCTGGAGATAAGCAAAGGAGCAACTCTATGCTTCCAGGAGGGGATCAATGACCAAGAGAAACCTATTTCTGAATGCACCAGCTTGGGGCAGCTTTCTCTATTGCTGGGGAGCTGCAGCAGCCTGAGGAGCCCTTGGGCCAGGAGTCTTTTCCTGGGAGAGGGGCTGGCACAGAACAACTTGTTGGCAGTGGAGAAGAAGGATGTCTTGGAGACATGCACAAGGCACACATGGAGACACTGTCCTCTGTCTCTTCATGCCATGGGTGGCCTTCAGCCCTGAGACACCTCCCTTTCCTTCCTTCACTCTCCATGCTTGGCTGGACCTCAGGAAACATCCATGAGCATGGAAGAAGCACAAATCACCTGGGCTCAGTTCCCATCACTGTAGGGGAAGAGGAAAGATTGTGAGACACATGGGAGTGCAGGGATGCAGTGGGGTGTGTGTGGCAGTGTGTAAAAGAGAGGAAGAAGATGTGAAATGGCGAGGGGTGGGAGTGTGCCATGCTCAAGTGAAATATGTTCAGTTTTGATGTTGACACAACAGAAGAAGGAGGTTCAGGGCTGGGACACGAAGCTAAATAGAAGGTTTCTAGTGAGTCAGGGGTTGGCACACTTTGGTTAATCGAGGAGCATTAGTAGGTATTTGGGAGAAGCTGCACAGGTGATGGGGAACTCACAGGCATTGTGAGTTCAGTTAAACTTGGGACAGCAAGGGGTCAGAGTGAGGTGGGGAAGCAGGGGTGGAGATGGTCTCTTTGTTGAGACTCGAACCCCCCAACAGAATGGAAATCCTTTTCCTTTCTACTCTGGCTACTGTTTCTTCCAGTGAGACCCCTAGGAGTACACCAGTTCCTTACAGCCACAAGGCTTTTTTCCCATTCCCCACTCTCCATAGAGGCTGGGAGGTGTCCTGCTGCTCTCCTGCACTCAGTGTCACACACCCTCACATCTCAGTGCTCCCAGGAATGGCTCTCAGCATCCCATGAGGGAAAGGATCCCCCTGCCCAGGGTATGGGGTCACTACTAGATCATCCTGCTCAATGAAACATGTCAAGGGCTTTCACAGTCACCTTAACACTGGATTTTCAACCTGTAAGCAGTGCCTCTGACTTCCTACTTCACCAGCTCACAGGGACAGCAACCTTATCTCCTCATTCCTTCATGGGCTCTTCAGTGATGGCCATCAGTGGGGCCCAATGACATCCCCAGAGACTTGGAGGTTTGCTGCTGATTTTTACTGCTCTAGAGGCCACTTGAATCCACTTTTGGTGCCTGCAGTTCAGGAACTTGGCACCAGAGGGCTCATTAACATGCAAAATGCCCTAACAAACCAAGTCTCTGGGCATAATTCAATTCCTCTGTTCTTAGGTGGCTAATTTGAGAGGCTACAGGAGTGTAGTCAAAGTACAAAGTTCTCAGTGATCAATGTCAGCAAGAAACAATTTATTTTTTATGCACCACACCATTTTTTCTGCTTATGCATTAAGTGCCATCAGCAAACTCCTATTGATACTGATCTTGAGTCCTGATTGAATCTGAATATGTAGGGAAGTCAAGACCCTGTATGTCAGACACTCTATGGGCAGTCTTCATCCCCATGTACAACCTCACATGTCTCTCATCAGCCACCTGGGACTGGCAGCGCCTCTGTTCAGATCAGAGCTTTCTCCACTCCAGCCTGTAGCTGCCTGATTTCGCCCATTGACACAAGTTTCCACTTGTTTTACTTGGGGAATGTCGTGCACCTGGATACAGAATGATGTTTCTTAATTATAAAAAAAAAACCTAAATGAATGTCCAGTTCAACTAAAAAAAAACCAAAACGCACTCCAGACCATTAATAAAGATATCAACCAGTGTTGCCCTAGGTGTTGGTCACTGAAGGAGGCCACTAGTAACTGGCTGCACTGTGACTGCATGGCTCAGTCAAGTTCCCACCCACTCCAGAGCTCAGCGGTTCGGATACAGAGAGACCAGGGGGCCTGTGTTAAAGGCCTTAGTAAAGCAAGGGCCCACTAATTCCCCTTGTGCACGCAGCCATTCCTCTTCATGGAGAATGCAACTGGGCTGACCAAGGGTGATTTTTATTTGCCCTTGCTGACTCTTCCCAATCTTGTCCATTTCAGGCCTGGAACCTTCTTCCAGGAGGATTTCCTCCACCATCTTACCAGGGAATGAGGTGAGGCTGACTGGGCTGTAGTTCTCCAAATCCTCCTCCTGACCCTTCTTGAAGATGGGTGCAACATCTGCCTTTCTGCAGCCTTCCCAGAGGGCCCTGAAATTTCAAGGGCAGACAAGCACAATCTTGCAAGGTCCAGCTTCCCCAGCACCCTTGGGTGTATCGTGTCCTTTTCCATGGACTTGTTTTCTTGGATGAGTGGAATGTGCCTCACTCAAAAGAGAGAAGCTGTAATATGTTTTATTGAGGCAAAATAATAATTAGACAGAGTTTGACATACTTGATGGAATTTAACAAAGTTTAACAGTGGTTTACCAGGATAAGGAAAAGGATAAGGAAGACTCTTTTGCCAAGTCATAAAGTTCAGAGTGGATCCGCTTGCTTTCTAAACCCTTTGTGAAGCCTAGGTGCTCCAAGGGCCAATCTCAGCCTCAGACTCTGTTCTGGTTTTGTTAGTGAGGGGGGGCCTAAGGTGGTAGCTTCTGTAGGAAACTGCTAGAAGTCGCTCCCCTTTGTTTAGTGGACTCGGCCGGGCCTAGGGCGGACCCACAGCTGGCCAAGGCTGAGCCAATTGGTAGCAGAATGTCCCATGATAACGCCTCTGCAATAACGTATTTAAGAAGGGGAAAACAGAAAAAAAAAAAGGAGACGTGAAGCAGCTGAGCAGGGGGCAGAGAGGGGGAGGCACGAGCCTTGTGGGCCTTGCAGGCCTCACCCTCTAGCCTCCCGCCGGGCGGCCGACTGGGCCCAACTCGGCCCGGCCCGGCTGCAAGAAGTGGAGAGGAGATGAGAAGTGAATAAGATGTAAAAAGGATCCTGAGAGGCGTCTGCCAGCCTGTTGTGAGGAACGGCTGCAGACGCCAAGGTCAGTGAAGAAGGAGGGGGAGGAGTGACGCGGCTCCTGGCCAAGATTCCTCTGCAACTCATGGTGAAGGCCATGGTGGAGCAGGTTGTCCCCCTGCAGCACATGGAGGTCCACGGAGGGGCAGAGATCCACCTGCAGCCCGTGGAGGACCCCACACTGGAGCAGGTGGAGGCCTGAAGGAGGCTGTGGCCCGTGGAGGGCCCGCTGGGACAGCTGCTCTAGAGGGACTGCACCCCGTGGAAGAGATAACCCACGCCGGAGCAGTTTCACGAAGGACTGTGGCCTGTGGGAGGGACCCCACGCTGGAGCAGAGGAGGAATGTGAGGAGTTCTTCCCCCGACGATGACACAGAGGCGTAAAACAACGCGTGATGAACTGACCGCGACCCCCATTCCCTTTACCCTCCCCGTGCCGCTCGGGAGGGGAGGTAGCATATATAATGTTAAGCCCAGGAAGAGAGAGGGGTGGGGGGAGGTTATCTTGTTCCCTGTCTCATTCTCCTGCTAATTTTGGAAATAAATGAATAGTTTTCCCCAAGTCGAGTCTGTTTTGCCCGTGACGGTAACTTTAAGGATTTCTCCCCGTCCTTATCTCAAACCTCGAGACGTTTTCCTTATATCATCTCCTTCTATTCTCTCGGAGGGTGGGGGGAGCGAGAGAGAGATTGCGTAGTCTGGTCCCGATCGGGGCTGAACTACGGCTCCGGAACATCATGACTAGGGAAAGGTTCGCTTGTCCTGCATGTGGGCTTCTGCTGTCCTTTCACCTGCTCAAAGGGATTCCCCACCAGCCTCCAAGAGACACCTTCAGGTGCTGGCCTGTCTCTCAGCACTGCCTCATGACAGCTTGCAGCCAGCTGCATGGAGAGGGATGCAAGATTTGCTTCTTGCTTCCTCCACTCATTATGACATCACAAAATGTCTCGGAACAGCCTTGCTGTGACATCATCCTGGTCTCTCAGCATCCTAAGATCCATCCCATCTGGTGCAATGGACTCTTAAGGACTGACCTTACCTAAGTAACCTCTGACTCCATCTCCATCCACTGCTGTGTTCTGGCTGGGCTCTGCCTTTTAGGCACACGCAACTGAGAGACCTCGTGGGAGAATACAAAGGCCCAGAGGACCTCAAACCTATCTATTCCTCCTCTTACTAAACCCAGCAGAGGCAAAACATTCTCTTCATTTCTTCTTGACCTTTTCCTCAAGTAGGAACAGCTGATTGTTGTGCCCCTGAACTCCCTTGCAAGTCTCAACTCTGCAGCTTTCCTAAAACCAACCCTCTTTCTGAATTCCTTCTTTCTTTCAAGTCTCCGCATCCATCTCCTGTATGCTTCCTTTTTGCCATGGAGCTTTCCCAGGAATTTCCTGCTTCCTCAAGCTTCTCTCCTGAATATCTCTTCTTCTTTTCCTGACTCTTGGTGCAGACGGTCTTGGACTTGAAAAGTGCTGTCCTTGAAGACCAGCTCTACTGAGCTCTGCTGCCCTTCTGTGCTGCTCACATGGGCTCCCCCACTACAAATCACAACACTAGGCCAAAGACTCCTCCTCTGAGGTCGGCTATCTGCACTTTTCTATTTTCCTTCCTCATTCTCCTTGGGAGGTGAGACCCTGTTACCTAATGATCGTGACAAGTAAGGCTAACTCTGGCTTTCACATCCCTCACCAGATCTTCCCTCTTGGTGAGTAACAGGTGCAAATGAGTTTCACCATTGTTGGCCCATCTGACACCCCATCTACAGAGACCTGTTTCCCAAACTGTCCCTAGACCCTCCAGCAACCTCCACAGTATTTGGCATGCTGATTTGCCCCTCTTCCAGGTACTCCCAGGGTCACTGGTGGTGAAATTCTCCATGAGGACTTGAATGGGTTCTTTGTCTCCCACAGCAGTGTGCTCCTCAGCCTGAGGACATTGGTGCCTGTTTGGCCTGGAGGTGAAGCGCATCCCAGCAAAGAATGAGAGGATTTTGAAAGCGGTTTTGGGTGAGGACATCCTGTGATACAGGAACATCATGAAACCTGTTGGATTAATCCATGATGGTATCATCAATGGGAAGGTTAAACGATGGGGAGAGAAGAACCAGGAGGGTTTGAGAGTGACAGAACAGTTGCAGAGACCTCCGTGGGAGATGTTTTGTGTTCATGTGCTGTCATCCGTCTACTGGATGGAGAAGGGACAGACCTTGTGTCTCTGCAGCGGTGGGATTCAGTCACTGGCCAAAGGCACTGAACTGGTCTGAGATGCCCTGGCTGGTGCCCGTCACACCGCTGCTCTGAATGGGGCTGGGGTTCCTGCACAGGGCCGCTGCTGTCTGTGCCAGCTGCATGCAGCTGTGCTGCAGAGCCCTGGCATCTCGTGTAGCACTACAAGCCCATGCTTGGCCATCAAACCGACATTCAACTGCCCTGATTTAGGTCAGGCAGAGGAAGGACGTCTGTGGGACAAGTGCCATTCTACCCAAAGGACAGGTGGAAAAGACAGCTGATGGTGAAGAGAAAGGGAAACTGAGCTCTCCCTGTTCTATTCCACGTGCTCAGCTGAACACCTCTGCCCTCTGTCCTGAACATCATGACTAGGGAAAAGTTCGCTTGTCCTGCATGTGGGCTTCTGCTGTCCTTTCACCTCCTCAAAGGGATTCCCCACCAGCCTCCAAGAGACACCTTCAGGTGCTGGCCTGTGCCTCAGCACTGCCTCATGACAGCTTGCAGCCAGCTCCATGGAGAGGGATGCAAGATTTGCTTCTTGCTTCCTCCACTCATTATGACATCACAAAATGTCTTGGAACAGCCTTGCTATGACATCATCCTGGTCTCTCAGCATCCTAAGATCCATCCCATCTGGTGCAATGGACTCTTAAGGACTGACCTTACCTAAGTAACCTCTGACTCCATCTCCATCCACTGCTGTGTTTTGCCTGTGGTCTGACTTTTAAGCTATGCCATGAATATTATCACGAAAAACTCTACAGCCTTTCAATGACAATTTAAGCTGACACAGGAACAAGCTCCTGCAATTGTGCATTTCTGTAGCAGTTACCAAAACACAATTATGCCACCTTTATATGGGGTTAATCCGCTCGGTTTGTGCTCTCAACAATTATGGCAATCTGATATAACTCATGTCCCATCATTTGGCCAACACAAATATGTACAACTATCGACACCCATTCCAGCTTATTGTTTTCCTCTGCTCATACAGAAGAACATGCTCGAGATGTTTGCCGACATTGGACGTCAGCATTTGCTTTCATGGGGGTTCCCACAGGTATAAAAACAGATAAAATGGGCCAGCGTATGCTTCTCACACAGTCCAAAACTTCCTTGCTCTTTGGGGCATCGAGCATTTTACTGGTATCCCGTATAACCCCACTGGACGCGCAGTCATTGAATGTGCCCATGGTACACTTAAAAATATGCCGGTAAAAAAAAAAAAGGGGAAATGGAAGGAAAATCTACAAACAAAAATTTAGCAAAAGAAATGTATGCGCTCAATTTTCTAAATCATTGGAGTGATAATACTTCCCCAATACAGAAATATTTTGGATCATCTACTGTAGATGATGACATCTGAGGGCAAGCTCCAGTGATGGTTAAGAATCTGGAAACAGGTAATTGGGAAAGACATTTCCTCTTATAACGTGGGGAAAGGATATGCTTGTGTCTCTACAGGAGCAGTGAACAAGTGGATCCCTGCACGATGGGTACGACCAGCGCTCAAAGCTGCCTTGTGTTCGTCGGATTGTAAGCAAGCTGTGTGGCAGCCCCATGGACATCAGTCACGGAGGGAACAAACGTGTGGGTAAACATGGCTGGTGCCACAGGGTGGGGCACCATTTGTCTGTCTGTGTCATCTACAAGTGACCCTTTCAGAACATGCTTGGTCAATCTGCCAAACAACGGTAGGACGGCAACTCTGTGTAAAACAACAGCAGCTGCGAGCGCTGAGTGCTGAACTACAAGAGATGGAACTTTTGGGATAAGTAAAGATGGACTTCTCTCTATTTTCTTTAACTATTCAAGAGCTAATGTTTCTAGAGGGGTAATGATTGTAAATGCTTTAAGATCTATACATTGCAATGACAGCATGGTGTAATCATGCAAGCACTAACACATCAAAATCCAGACAGCATAAAGGACCTAAACGAAATACACATAGCTTTGAATCTGATTGCCAAGATAATGTAGAGTTTTGGAAACCAAGTGAAATTATTGCTACTTTAATCTTTGCACCTGATGTGGCAAGTGCCCAGGCGTTAGCTACGCTAAATAAATTGGGCTGTTGGCTTGCTAAGCAAACGCATACAACTGCATTGGTATTATCAACGCTGCTAACTGATGTAGATTCTAAATGCTAAGCTACTTTACAAAACAGAACCGCTGTTAGCCTGCAGAGCACATGTTTGACAGGCCTGGTTGTGTGCGCTGGCCACGCATGCAGCAACGTCTGGTCAGTAATCTTTCACTGAATCTGCTGAGCGTATAAACAGAGGTGGCTCGGAGCGAAGGGGAGAGGATGGACCCAGAGCACGCTTTATTAACAACAGGGGAGCCCTGAAGGTGCTGCACCTGCCTCCCTTCTCTGCTCTGACCCAAATGATCATCATCCTCTTGCTCGCTGGTGTCTTTGGAGTAGTCGGGTTGGTAACAGAACAGATCAGTAGTAGATTTTTTATTATTAGCACAAAATCATGGTTGTCAGGATTTTGATGGGCTTTGCTGCATGAATCTGTCTGATTATTCGGAATCTATTCACAAAAGTATTCAAAACTTGCAAATAGGAGTACAAAAACGGCAACAAAGTGATGGTTTTGAGATATTCAGAAATCTTTTTGGTGGATTGATTTAAGCCTATTACAAATAGCTGTAGAACGCTTATTCATGCTCTTTATGTATGTATTTTGATCTGTATTTAGCGTGTGTGTTAAAATGTGTGCAGACTTTAATAGACAAAGCGTTGAAACAAGCCTCTTCTCATAAATAAAGAAAGGGGGAAATGTGGGTATTTTTTTGAGCCAGTACAGTGTCAGTGAAAGCACACCGACCTTGGGAGAGGGATACAATCCTGCTCGCTGGAAGAAAGCCATGGAATGAGAAGGGAAGCTTTAAGATACAAGACTTTGTTAGCAGGATTTACGGCTTTTTTCAACAGAGGCCTGGGGAAAAAAAAACCTAGTCACTGGCCTTGTAAATAAGAAAGTCACTGGACTTGATCTATCTATAATGGTGGAAGAGTGCCGTAGTAGAAAATTATTAGAAGGTAGTGAAATTTAGTTTTGCTTAATTAATTACGATTATGTATATCGTGTGTTCAGTAATTATCTTGACTAAGCTTCTCTGTGGCATAACTGGGTGGTTGCTGTCCTTGGCTAAAATCGGAATTGAGACACTAGGTATCTCAGTAAGCATAATCATTAACATTTCGTGTTTGAGTCACCTGCCTACAAAAATGATACAGAAAATACTACATCAGATATTGATAGTAGAAAAACAAAAAGGGGGAAATTTGGTAACAGAGAGTGCAGCACAGCTGTCTGATATTGAAGAATTTGAGCTATGTCCTTGAACACCACTTGCTCAATAACAAAAAAAAAAACTGCAATAAGAACAAGATAAGTAAATACCAAATGCAAAAATAGTAAAGGCAACTAAAAAATCTATAAGCAATCCAAACCAAGCTTAAGGCACGTGAACATTTTATTGCTACCAACAGAATTAGATGATTAAGTACGTGCACTTCACGTGTAACTGAGAAAAATTATAAAAGACTTACGCTGACGGACAATAAAGGTCTCCGGAACACCATCCGTGTTTTTACTGCAACACCTCCAGATTCCTAGAGCTACCAGGACTGGGGGATAAACAGAAGAGCGACGTAAAAAGAATTTCCCAGGGGATGGGGGAAGTATTTCCAGCCCTGTATAGAGGCTCCCCGCAGGAACAGACAGTTCTCTGTGCCTCCGGCCAGAGCAGGGCCAACAGCCTGGATTGGTCAGACCCCCCAAAAGTTCTCGAGCGAATGGGCTGAAAGACAGGGTCTGGGGGAGGAAAGTCACTCCCACTGTAAGAGAAGATATGATTTGTGACTGCCTGAGGCACCTGAACATCCCTAAGTCCATAGGATTTGACAAGACACGTCCCAGAGTCCTGAAGGAACAGGATGACGGGCTGCTGCAGCTGCAAAGCCACTCTCCATGATATTTGAAAAGTCATGGCAGTCAGGTGATGGCCCTGGTGACTGGAGAAAGAGAAACATCTGTATCTCCTCTTGCTCATCAGCTAGTCCAGCTGCAAGTCCACTGGTGAACTGCAAATGCACAAAGTGCTCCCACCGGCAGCCGGCCCCAGACGTTCTGTGTTTCCCACTGCTGGGTGCCCCGGACCTCTGTCGGTCGCTTGCAGCCACGTCTCGGACCATCGTGCCTTCTGGGACACGGGGCCTGGCTCTGCGATAAAGGGTGGTTTATTAGCAGCAGGGGTTTCCCGCAGACCCACCCTCAGCATTGCCAGGTTCGGGGGCTACAGTCGCAGGCTGTTTCCGCCTGCTGGTCTCCGGGGGAAACATAGCGCACAAGGGCTGAGGCCAGGAAACTGTGGGGCTGTTCTGGGAGGTTCACAGACTTTACTTGGGTTTTTTTTTTTTTAAAGAGCAGGCAGCCACATGCCCCAGCACTACAGTTCCCAGCATGCTCCGGGAGCAACATGGCAGACAAGGAGCCCCAAGCCCCAGCACTACAGCTCCCAGCATGCCCCGGGAACAACATGGCCGACCAGCAGCCACATGTCCCAGCACTACAGCTCCCAGCATGCTCCAGGAGCAACATGGCCGACCAGCAGCCACATGTCCTGCACTACAGCTCCCAGCATGCTCTGGGAAAAACATGGCCGACCAGCAGCCACATGTCCTGCACTACAGCTCCCAGCGTGCTCCAGGAGCAACTTGGCAGACAAGGAGCCACATGTCCCAGCACTACAGCTCCCAGCATGCCCCGGGAGCAACATGGCCCAACCAGCAGCCACATTCCTCAGCACTACAGCTCCCAGCGTGCTCTGGGAGCAACATGGCAGAGACAAGGAGACACAAGCCCTAGCACTACAGCTCCCAGCATGCTCTGGGAAAAACATGGCCGACCAGCAGCCACATGTCCTGCACTACAGCTCCCAGCATGCCCCGAGAACAACTTGGCAGACAAGGAGCCACATGTCCCAGCACTACAGCTCCCAGCATGCTCCGGGAGCAACATGGCCGACCAGCAGCCACATGCCCTGCACTACAGCTCCCAGCATGCTCTGGGAAAAACATGGCCGACCAGCAGCCACATGTCCTGCACTACGGCTCCCAGCGTGCTCCAGGAGCAACTTGGCAGACAAGGAGCCACATGTCCCAGCACTACAGCTCCCAGCATGCCCCGGGAGCAACATGGCCCAACCAGCAGCCACATTCCTCAGCACTACAGCTCCCAGCATGCTCTGGGAGCAACATGGCAGAGACAAGGAGACACAAGCCCTAGCACTACAGCTCCCAGCATGCCCTGGGAACAACATGGCCGACCAGCAGCTACATGCCCCAGCACTACAGCTCCCAGCATGCTCCGGGAGCAACATGGCAGACAAGGAGCACACTCCCCAGCACTACAGCTCCCAGCATGCTCAGGGAGCAACATGGCAGACAAGGAGCACACTCCCCAGCACTACAGCTCCCAGCATGCTCCGGGAGTAACATGGCAGACAAGGAGCACACTCCCCAGCACTACAGCTCCCAGCATGCTCCGGGAGCAACATGGCAGACAAGGCGCACACTTCCCAGCACCACAAATCCTTTTAACATTCTTTTACTGCACTCCCGGGAGTTAAAAGTGTGTGGTGGGTCCTCACTAATGATGGAAGAAGATGTATTTGTACTCTTTCATCAGGGTATCCCTGAGCTCCTGGTTCCTCAGGGTGAGGAGGTGCTCATGATGATGACTGATGATGGGACTGCATCGGTGGACAAAGGATGGGCAACGGATATCATCTACCTGGACTTGTGCAAAGCTTTTGACACTGTCTCACACGACATCCTTCTCTCTAAACTAGAGAGGCATGGGTTCGATGGACGGACCACTCGGTGGATAAGGAGTTGGCTGGATGGCCGCACTCAGAGAGTGGTGGTCAACGGCTCAATGTCCATGGGGAGACCGGTCACAAGTGGCGTCCCTCAGGGGTCCGTGTTGGGCCCGGCCCTGTTCAACATCTTTGTTGGCGACATGGACAGTGGGATAGAGTGCACCCTCAGCAAGTTCACCGATGACACCAAGCTGTGTGGTGCCGTCGACTCGCTGGAAGGGAGGGATGCCATCCAGAGGGACCTTGACAGGCTGGAGAGGTGGGCCCGTGCCAACCTCATGAAGTTCAACCAGGCCAAGTGCAAGGTCCTGCACCTGGGTCGTGGCAATCCCAGGCACAAATACAGGCTGGGCGGAGAATGGATTGAGAGCAGCCCTGAGGAGAAAGACTTGGGAGTGCTGGTAGATGAGAGGCTCAACATGAGTGGGCAATGCGCCCTTGCGGCCCAGAAGGCCAACTGCATCCTGGGCTGCATCAAGAGGAGCGTGGCCAGCAGGTCGAGGGAGGTGATTCTGCCCCTCTACTCTGCCCTGGTGAGACCCCACCTGGAGTACTGTGTCCAGTTCTGGAGTCCCCAACACAAGAAGGACACGGATCAGTTGGAAAGGGTCCAGAGGAGGGCCACAAAGATGATCAGAGGTCTGGAGCACCTCTCCTGTGAGGCCAGGCTGAGAGAGTTGGGGCTGTTCAGCCTGGAGAAGAGGAGGCTCCGGGGAGACCTGATAGCGGTCTTCCACTACCTCAAGGGGGCCTACAAGAAAGATGGGGAGAGGCTGTTCAGTAGGGCCTGTTGTGATAGGACAAGGGGTAATGGGTTTAAATTAGAAGGAGGTAGGTTTAGATTAGATATTAGAAAAAAATTTTTACAATGAGAGTTGTAGAGCACTGGAACAGGTTGCCCAGAGAGGTGGTGGATGCCCCATCCCTGGAAATGTTCAAGGCCAGGCTGGATGAGGCTCTGAGCAACCTGATCTGGTCAGGGATGCCCCTGCATCTTGCAGGGGGGTTGGACTAGATGACCTTTGAAGGTCCCTTCCAACTCTAACCATTCTGTGATTCTATGATATACGTCTATATATGTATTTTATATATATATTTTTATATGTGAACATTAAGTACATACAGGAGTTAAGTACATACAGTGTTAAAAACATAGGTATAAACCAGATGAACCCTTTTTGTAACAAGAGCTAATGGAGTGAACAATTACAGTTTAAATGTGAACAGAAACAAAAGGAAGAGGCCAGGACAGGGTTCTCCGCTTCCCTTGGCTGCTGAACAAGCCCTGACAGGTCTGGAGCAGGGGGGCACTTCAAGAGGGTGGAGCAGTGCCCGAAAGCGGGCATGGAAGAGATGGAACGCTCCCAGGGGCTACTTCCCCCTCCTAGGAGGCCTCCAAGGGGCCCTCGTAACAAATCCTGTCAGGTGCCAGGAAGGGCCCGACCCTGTGGGTCAGACTGGGTGGCCCCCTCGCCTGAGCCCAGCCCAGCCGGGCAGCCGTGCAGGCTTAGCGGGGGTGGAGTCTGGGCTTTGCATGGCGCAGCAAGACACGGCCGTGCGGGCTGTGAAAGTGGAAAGCCAGGACAAAACGTCAACTTGAGAACATGTGCACAGGCACAAAGAGGAGAAGACCCACAGGGAATCCCTCAAAAGAACCACATGAATGAGAA
Organism: Otis tarda; assembly: GCA_026413225.1. NCBI lineage: Eukaryota > Metazoa > Chordata > Aves > Otidiformes > Otididae > Otis > Otis tarda. Next base: position 1,370,471 of record CM048590.1, read on the forward strand.
TAAACAAGCAACGGGCCTGTGCACTCAAAGCTTCATTGTGAGGTGTCACACCAGGACGTCAGGTGGTGGTGGGGAGCTCCCTTTCCCCACGGATGTGGGGGATCTCACAGCCACCTGTAAGGCCATTGTGGGGTGCAGGCTGGTGCTGCATGTTTTGCCTTCTCCTTAGGTTGATGACCTGATTGAATGTTTAAAAACACTCCAGATGACTGAGTGAGGGGAGGAGTCAGGAGTGGGCTGGGACTTGTCCAGGTCCACCTGAGCCACACCAGCCAGACCCTGTCCACTGTGTGTATGGCATGTGGAAGGATGGGGAAGGGCCTTGTGATGGTTGATGCAAATGCGCTGAGTGCTGCAGGACCTAAGCAGCATCCAAGTGGTGTGGAAGAAGAGGGGGAGATTGTGCTGGGTCTGGCTGGGAGGGAGTTCATTGTCTTGACAGCAGCCCACACAGTGCTGTGCTTTGCGACGGTGTCTGAAAGAGTGCTGAGACCACACTGATGGTGTAGCTACTGCTGACCAGTGCTGGCTTAGTGTCAAGGCCTGCTCTGTACCTCACTCTGCCGCCACAGCGAGGAGGCTGAGGGTGAGTAAAACGATGAAGGGTGACAAAGTCAGGACAGCTGACCCAATCCATGTGGTATGGCGTCTTGTTCAGCACAAAAACTGGGAGAGGAGTTTCTCCCAAGTAGCCATTGCCCAGAGCCTGGCTGGGCTTTGATCTGCTGGTGCGAGTGGTTGCCTCTCCATCGACTGTTTCCTTTCCTTTTTCCCCTCCATTTATTAAGCGATGTTTATCTTCCCCCTGAGTTTTTCTCTTGCTTTTGCCCTTGCAGTTGCCTCCCCCATCCTGCTGAGGGGGAGTGAGGGAGCCACTGGCTGGGCATTTAGCTGCCGAGGGGCGTCACTCCACCACAGGAGCACATAGCAAATGGGTTGGTAGTGCTGGTGAGGTCCCTGCTGCCTGAGGAGCTGACAAGCCAAGAGTAGGCTCATGGCTTGGTAGGAACTTGTGAGGTCACTGTTGGCAGAGTGGCGGACAGGCCAGGACCAGGCGCAGGGCTTGTATAGGTGCTGGTGAGGCCACTGCAGACCGGATACCTCGACAACGACTCCACGGCAAACAGGGGGACACGTGCTCACGAGGTCACTCCCCGCTGAGTAGCTGGTAGGAGCAGAGCAGGCCCGTGGACTGTGTTGGCTGTTGTGAGGTCTCTGCTTCCTGCATGGGTGACAGGCCAAGAGCAGGCCCACGGTCTGTGTGGGCGGTTACAAGGTCACTGGTTCCCGAGTAGCTGATAGGGCAGGCGAAGGCCAAAAGCCTGTGAAGGGGTTTGTGAGCTCGTTAGTGTCTGAGTACTTCATAGACCCAGAAGAAGGTTCGTGGGTTGTGCAGGTTCCTGTGAGGTCACTTGTGCCTGAGAAGCCAATAGGCCAGGAGCAGACTTGTAGGTTGCGTAGGTGTTTGTGAGGCTACTGGTGCTTGAGCAGATGGCAGGCCAGGAGCTGGAACCTGGCCTGTGAACGTCCTGGGGATGTCAGTGGTGCCTGGGTACCTGGTAAGGCAGGAGCCGGTACATGGCAGTGGCAGATGCTGTGACATCACCTGTGGCGGGATGGCGGATAGGCCGGCAGCAGGCACACGGCTCGTATACGAGTCCGTGATTTCACTGGTGCCTGAGCAGCTTTCAGGCAAAGCAATGGCTTGTGTGAGTGCTTCTGCTGTCATCAAGGTCATATTTGGACTCTACCCAAACATGGCTTTTTGGAAGAACCATTGTTGGCAGAGGCTCGTACACAGCACACACACACACGTGTGACGGTGGCACACGTGAGCATGCAGCAGCAGAAGTCGAAGGGTATGAGGGCACCGTCAGGATAAGTCATGAGCACACAGCTGCTGCACTAGGACAGCGTAAGGTCACGTCACCGGTGGCACCTCGTGGCCAAGGGGCTGGTAGCAGAGCAGCCATGTGCATCAGAGGGACATCACGGGGAGGGGGAGCTGCCCGGCTCCACGTCTGCAAGGCTGAAGGAGCAGCCCCTGCAGCCCTGGCTGGAGCGGTTGGGGTGGGGGTGGCTCAGGGGCACGGCAGGGCTGTGCCGGGCAGGGTGCCAGGAGGAAACCACAGACTTCCTGCCCGGGCGCTGCGGGGGGAGCACGGCGAGCGCTGCGAGGTCACGTGGGCTGTGGTTTGTGCACCTGCAGGCTCCAGCTCCTAATCCCCCCGCAGGGAATAACGGCCCCTCAGTGACACGCTGAGAGTCAGGGACACGTCTGAGCCTCCGGGCTGCATGTCTGCTGCTGGGGCAGGGACGTGTCCCAGATCCGGCTCCTGCAGGGACCCACCCTGGGACTCTCAGGGGAGGGGCGGGGCAGCCAGCACTCCCGGGATGGAGCTCTTCCCCTGGCCAAAGACTTTTCCCAGCTGCTGCTCCCAGCACAGCAAGGTCTGTAGCAGGGCCAGGGGCTGTTTCCTTCCCATCCTGACACAGACTCTGGTGCAGTCCCAGCTCCATGGTTCCCATGGTTTGGGTGCAGCTGGACACTTGCCTCCTGGCTTCTTGGATGAGCCCAGGGCAGGAGATGCTCAGTGCTCCCAGTCCCCACAGCAGGGTGCAAGGGGTGACAGACCCGGTTCCCCTCCACACCCAGCTTGTCCCATGACGATCCCCCACCGCAGTGACCATGACACCCATGACACATATGTGTCCCTCAAATATGGTCATGAACGGCGCTGGAGAAGTTCATTGGAGGACTGGGCTGTGTCGGAGGCGAGATAGCTCCCGATAATGTCTAAAAAGGTGCTGCTGCTTTGATTGGCTCCTCCTGAGGCTGGGTCGGCATCTGTAGAGATATATCACCCTCTCATCGTCATTGTCCCTGTGAGTGCCCGTGAGCCGTGACAGGGAGCGGTGTGTAGCAGGGCTGTGCCAACAGAACAGGAGCCTCAGGATGGGGACAGAGGGACTGCTGTCTCCTCAGGTGCTGTGGCTGCTCCTCTGCGTGCAGCTGTGCAGGGGTGAGTGCCAGTTCTCTTCTCTCACGGCCCAGGCCAGTGGGCACCAGGGGGGTCATTGGGATCCCTTTGGGAATGGGGTTTCTTTGCAGGTGCCATTGAGATGAGGGTCAGAAGGTGCTCTGGTCCATGGACCTTCTGCCTCTCCCTGTGCCTCGCCGTGTTTATGGCAGCCCGTGCCTGACACCCCATCCTTGGTACCATTTTGGGAGGCCTTGTTCCCCAGTGCTGTGCCCCTGAGGCTGGCGGTGGCCCGGCTGGTGATGGCCGCTCTCAGCAAGGACCAGGGCACAGCAAATCTCCGGGGTGCCCCAGAGGGTTTGTGTGCTGCTCGCTGTCCCCAGGGCCCAAGGGAGCCCCAGCCCCGGGAAGGCATTTTGTGCTCCACAGTGACAGAGGGCCTGGGCTGTCTGCACCCACAGGTGGCAGAGGAGTTTCCTTCCTGGGGGCCCCAGCCAAGCCCAGGGCTGAGCTGCCTCCAGGGTCAAGGAGGGGACATGGGTTGGAGGGATGCTCGGGATCATCTCAGTGGACATGGAAAGCCCTGGGGAGGGTGTGGGTTTGGGTGATGTCAGGGTGGGTAGTGGTCAGGGGAAGCTGTGAGCCTGTGGGCGTGGGGCTGTTCAGGGTGTTTTGGTCTGCAGAGGAGTGGGTGTCCTGTGCAGGACTGGGGGGACGGTGTGTGGGTGGGTACGGGCAGGGGCTGCTGGAATGGGGGGCTGTGGGGCAGTTAATGGCCCAGCAGGGCTGGGGTTGGGTGCCCCAGCTTGCAGAGGCCTTGGGGAGAGGAGGGACACACACACTTCCCCAGAGACAACTCAGAGAGGAGGGGGTCCCACCCCAGGGCCTGTGACTCAGCCGAGGCAGGGAGGACTCCCAGATCTGTGGTCTGGGCCTTGGCACTCCGCTGACCATTCCCGTGTTGGTGTTTGAAGGGGCTGCGGAGGTGAGGCTGGAGAATGGCGGCAGACACTGTGCTGGGAGAGTGGAGGTGAAACACCAAGGCCAGTGGGGGACCGTGTGTCATTACTTCTGGGACATGAAGGACGCTGCAGTGGTTTGTAAGCAGCTGAGCTGTGGATCTGCTCTTCAAGCTCATGGGGGAGCATACTTTGGGCCAGGATCTGGCCCCATTTGGACATCTGGCGTTGATTGTGATGGCACTGAGTCTGCCCTGTCTGCCTGCACACACAAAAAAAAATATATACAGCTCTGTGACCACAGTACGGACGCTGGAGTGACGTGTTCAGGTAAGAGGTGAGCCTGTTCTCCACCTTTGGGGACAGAATAAGGGAAGGGACCTGGCTGTGTCCTCAGAGAGCACTGAGCGTGCACCAGAGCAGGGTCCGGTGTGTCCAGTCACGCTGCCAAGCTAGGACTGTCATTGCTGGTGTCCCTGGTCCCTGGGGAAAGCCCGGTGGGAGCCCACCTCAGAGTGCCTGTTGCATGCCTGGACCCTGAGGTGGCTCAGATTAATCCTCCTGCCCAGCCCTAGGGTGTCTGCTGGTTCCCACCTCTCTCCTCTGGTTCACCCAGGACATTTCTGGCAGCACTGAGGACCAGGGGCACCAAGAGCAGCTCATGCAACCACTCCCATCCCCAGGAATGGATGTGAGGGGGGCAGGGACTTTTGGGTTGTGCCCCCTGGCAGACACAAGTCCCTGGGCCGAAGCAAAGGGGATGTTCAGCGGGAAGAGCAGGTGTTGGGCAGAGGGGCAGGGTGTCAGGTTGGCCCCTCATTCCTCTTCCATGAGAAAGCTCTCGCTCCATGAGAGCCAGCCCACAGGGACATGGTCCTGTGCAGACAGGGCTGAGCTGCTGCCCAGCATCCCGTGCCTGCCCCACTCCCTGCCTGCCCTGCACCACAGGGGCTTTGCAGGACTTGCTGGCTGTCCTCAGGGCCTGTCCTTGCCCTGGAAGTTTGTGTCAGCCCGAGGCTGCTCCTTTGCCTGCTCTGCTGCCCTCTGCCTGAAATCCTGCTGGGGCTGTGCACTCCTGGCAGCGTACGCTGGTCCTGGGTGACGACCCCCTTCCCAGGCAGGCACTGGAGCTGGGGGCAGCCTTGCCGTGCCTTTGCCCTGTGACATGTCCCATCTAACAGGGGTGCCCCAATGGCCCAGGAACCTCGAGTAATGCGGTGCATTCCTGGCAGCACCAAGTGTTTCCTCAGCCTGCCCTGAGCTCGGAGGGCACAGCAGGCGTCAGGGGACCACAGTGCCTGGGCCCGTCTCCCTGGGCTCAAGTTCTATGGCCACTACAGGTCCTGGGGCCGGTGCTGGGCAGCCCAGCGTCTATGGGGCAGCAGCAGTTTGTCTGAGCAGTGCCTACAGCTGGGGGCTTGGGAGCACAGCAAGCCCCCGCGTGCTGTCATGATGCATGAGGAGTGGCAGGGGGTCCCTGGAGTGTTTGTGCCATTAGCACCCCCTGGGAGCTGCTGGGGTGGTTGTGGGGCTCTTTGCCTGCAGCCACCTTGGAGATGAGGTGAGACATGGGCATGTCACTGCCAGAGGGCTGTGGGAACTTGCAGAGGTCTTTGGTTTCTCCAGGATTTGTCCGGCTGGTTGGTGGGGACAGCCCCTGCTCAGGACGTGTGGAGATCCATGATGGGAGCCAGTGGAAAACTGTCTGTGACTCAGACTTTGGTCCCAAAGCTGCTGACGTGGTCTGTGGGGAGCTGCAGTGTGGTGCAGCCCTGGCCATCCCTGGGGCAGCTCACTTTGGAGAAGGTGTTGGTGCCATCTGGGACAGAGAGTTGCAGTGTGCGGGGAATGAATCCCTTCTCGCCGTCTGCCCCAGGGGAGCCCCCAGGGACCAACCCTGCACCCACGCGAATGCTGCTGGTGTCACCTGCACACGTAAGGACTCAGGGTGGTGCTGAACCCCGGGGCTGCGCTGGGGATGGGGGAGCAGGGCGGGGACTGTGCTGTGCTGGGCGTGAAGACAGGAGGGGTGATGTGGTTGTCTGCAGGAGGAGGAGAAAGGAATGGTGTCCCTCTGGCCTCTCCCCCAGCTACAGAGGGTACAAAGCACCAATGCACCCTCTCTCATCTTTCTCTGCCCTCAGAGTACACAGGGTTCAGGCTCCTGAACGGCAGCACAGTGTGCGAGGGGAGGGTGGAGGTCTACGTGCTGGGGACCTGGGGCACCCTCTGTGCCTCCCACTGGGATCTCTTGGACGCCCACGTTCTCTGCCGCCACCTTGGCTGCGGGTTTGCTGAGTCCATTCCAAGAGGAGAGCATTTTGGGAGCGGCACCAGCCCCATCTGGAGAGACTCATTCCACTGTAATGGAACTGAAGCCCACCTGGGACAGTGCCCAGTGACTGCCCTGGGTGCCTCGCCGTGCTCCCATGAGAACTATGCTGCTGTCATTTGCTCAGGTAAGTGCTGGGGAAACACCGAATTAACTCAATTTCCCCTAGGTGTGACACGGCCACCCAAAGCAGGGGACCCCATGGCAGCTCCCGGCTGCATTTCTCCCTGCATAAATGTGCTGTGCCAGGAGCGATCTCAAGAGCTTTTCCTGCTCAGACTGGCTGCTCTGATGTGGACAGATGAAGACTGAATGGAGACAGATGCCTTTAGCCCCCAGGGCAGCAGCCGAGGCCCTGGGGGCAGCAGCCCAGACCCTGGGGCCACCGCCAGGCCCGGGCTTTTTTCTCTAATGCTGCACGATGGGCCAGGGACGGTTCTGTGGGGCTCAGCTCCATCTGCCTGGCTGCAGACAGCCCTGTCCCAGCTCCACAGTGAGAACCGCAGAGCCCAGTCCCACACCCAGAGGGGCTGCGCAGGTGCCCCCGGCAGCTGCAGATGAGTTGAGGGGTCAGACGCAGAGTGGACATGAGATTCTGGTGCTGGGCAGCCCAGGATCTACGGGGCAGCAGCAGTTTGAGCAGTGCCTATAGATGGGGGTTTGAGAGGGTAGCGAGCCCCCGCGTGCTGTAATGATGGGGAGTGGCAGGGGGTCCCTGGTGTGTTTGTGCCATTAGCACCCACTGGGAGCTGCTGGAGTGGTTGTGGGGCAAATGTACCGGCTGCTGTTCCCTCCCTGCGGGTGCCACAGCAGGGACGTGTTGGGTGGCTCTGCCTCACCAAGACCAGAGACAGTGTCTTGCTCAGGAAGGCTCAGGACTGGGAAATAAATCCTGTGGGAACCTGCTCCTGAAGCTCAGCGCAGAGGGCTGGGGGCAGGCGGACGAGCACCATTGCGCCATGAGGGGGCCAGAGCCTGTAGAGGTGCTGCGGGTTTTGGGCTCTCCGGTGCTGACAAGGGCTGGGGCACGGCTGCTCTCCCCAGGCCCAGCTGCCTCCATGTCGCTGCGGTTGGTGGGCGGAGGGAGCCGGTGCGACGGGCGAGTGGAGATCTTCCAGCGCGGGACGTGGGGCAGAGTCCTGGATGAGCAGTGGGACGCGCAGGAGGCCAGCGTGGTGTGCCGCCAGCTGCAGTGCGGAGAGGCAGAAAAAGCCTACAACCCCCCAAAGGCTCAGAGAGGGACCGGTCCTGTGGGGCTGCGAGGGGTGCGGTGTGCAGGGCACGAGGCCAACCTGAGCCTCTGCAACACCTCCCTGCCCGCGAGCGCACTGGCGGCAGGGATTGCAGAGGATGTGGGGGTCGTTTGCCGGGGTGAGTGGCGCTGCATTGGCCCCTCCAGGCTTTGGGCTGGGCGGGCAGCCGGCCCCTGATGGCAGCTGATGTTTCTTCCCGCTGCAGGGAGCCGGCAGCTCCGGCTGGTGAATGGGTCCGGGCGCTGCGCTGGGAGAGTGGAGGTCTACTACCAGGGCAGCTGGGGGACCGTCTGCGATGACGGCTGGGACCTGCCCGACGCCGCTGTCGTTTGCCAGCAGCTGGGCTGCAGAGGGGCGGTGGAGGCGGTCGGCTCCGCTCGGTTCGGGGAAGGCTCCGGGCAGATCTGGCTGGATGGTGTGAACTGCTCCGGGGCTGAAGCTGCTCTCTGGGACTGCCCGTCAGGGTCCTGGGGGCAGCACAACTGCGCGCACAAAGAGGACGCGGGTGTCGTCTGCTCAGGTCTGTGCTGGGAACGCTGGTGGGAGCTGCACGCCCAGGGATGCTGGGATGAGGCTGTTCCTCAGGCCTCTGAGCCTGCCCAAGCCCATCCCGGGGATGCCCACACATGGGTCCCCTCATTCCCACTGGGGGTCTGTAGGGAGCTCAGCTGTCCGCGAGGGAGAGCGGGAAGGGCAGGGGTGTCTGTCCATCAGGGACTTTTCTCCACCGGTGCTTACAAGGGGGACTTGTTGGCCATTCCTTTGCCTTCCTGCGGGCCTGGGTGTTGCAGGGCATCCCTGGTCCCATAGCCCTGGACCAATCTGTTCCCTTTGGGGCCTTTCCTCCCAGAGTTCGTGGCGCTGAGACTGGAGAACAGCACCAACTGCTCCGGGCGCCTGCAGGTTTTCTATAACGGGACATGGGGCAGTGTTTGCTCCAACTCAATGCCTCCCAAAACGGTGTCACTGGCGTGCAAAGAGCTGGGCTGTGGGGACGGAGGCTCCCTGGAAACACCCTTGACCTCTGGCAGAGTGTCTGGCCCCACCTGGCTGGATTTTGTGGAATGTGGGGAGAGAAACAGCTCCTTCTGGCAGTGTCCCTCCGCTCCCTGGAACCCACAGTCATGTGATGACCTGCAAGAGGAGACCCACATTACCTGCAATGGTAATTCTGAGCTACAGGGGCACCAGCATCCACCCAGCTCCTGCCACCTGCTTGAAACCCTCAACTGCACAGACAGGGCCTGCAGGGGCTTTTCCTTGCTGGCAGCAAAACGGGACTGCAGCTCTCAGAGCCCCACACGTTCACCAGCAGTTGCCAGCCGGGTTCCCAGTTTGGCCCAGGGGAGGCACGGGTGTCTCCAGGCAAAGTCTCAGAAGAGACCAGCCAGGGCTCCGAGGTGTGGCCATTTCACCGACACCCTCCTGCTGCTCTGTCAGCCAGGGTCCCTTTGGGGCTGAGCAGTCAGGGCCCCCCACATTGCCGCGTGTGTCCCCCGAATGGCCGGGGTTCAGCTGCTGCGGTGAGCGAGGTGGCGCAGGGAGGCACCAGCAGAGCTCAGCCCCGTTCTCTGCTGCACGAAGCCCCCCAGCAGCCCCTTCACCAAGGCATTTCCTTCTGCAGGGAGACAGCAAGAAACGCCTCTGGCCCTGGCGGCTATGTGCCCAAACGCCTCGAGTTGCACAGGTAGCTGCTTCTGTGTGCCCCTCTCACGTGGCGGGGCTCTGCCTGCTGTCCCAGTGCCCTGGGAGGTGCCTGCCTTCTCCAGCCAGGGAGAAGATTCGTGCCGTGGGAGGCGAGAACGGGTGCTCGGGCAGAGTGGAGGTCTGGCACCGCGGCTCCTGGGGGACGGTGTGCGGCACCTCCTGGGACATGCAGGACGCTGAGGTGGCATGCAGGCAGCTGGGCTGTGGCCCTGCGGTGTCTGCCCTGGGTGAAGCTGCATTTGGGGAGGGGACGGGCCCCATCTGGCTGGAGCAGGTGGAGTGCCGGGGGACAGAGCCATCTCTGCAGGACTGCTGCGCACGGCCTGGGAACAGCGGTGCCTGTCGGCATAAGGAAGATGCTTCCGTGCGCTGCTCAGGTGAGTGGAGAGGCTGGAACCACTCACAGGGGTGCTGGCAAGGAGCTGGGGAAGATGTTTTCCCCGCTGGGTCCCAGCATGCCCTCAGAGCTCCTGAGAACCAGGCCATCCCTGCAGAGCGTGGGAACTTGGTGCCAAATGGGGAGCAGCTTCTGTGAGGCTGAATGTCCCTTGGCCTCTGCCCAGGGACGTCTCCTGGGCTGCCCGTGCCATCCTACCCATGGCCCAGAGCAGGGCCCAGAGCTCTGCCCCAGCCACAGTGACCAGCTCTGCAAGAGGGGCAGTTTGGGTGGGCTGTGTCAGGGATGTCTGCATGTGACACGCACTCCCTGCTACCCTCACACCCACCCTCTCAGCCCAGCTCTCCTTTCTCCCTACAGCGGCAGCTAGGGCGACAGCACCAACCCCTCGAGCAGGTAACATGTCCTCCTTGCCAATGCCGAGTCTTTGTGGAGCCAGGCTGTCACCTGCAGCTGCAGGGAGGGGGCTCCTTGCTGGGGCAGCCATGGGGAGAGTTGGGGAGGCTGTCATTTACCCAGCAGGGTGGGAGCTTCCCCATCACCCACGGACGTCCCCCATCCCCGGAGTAACGGGGGTCGGGAGTGGGGTGTCCCAGCTCTCGCAGGCCTGGTGCTGCCCTTTCTGTGTTCTCGTTATGCAGATCCCACGCGTGGCCGCCTGACTGGCAGTGGGAGCCTCTCATTGCCCGTCATCATCTGCATCATCCTGGGAGCCCTGCTCTGCCTGCTCCTGGCCCTCCTGGTCGGGCAAGTGCGAAGCGCCAGGGCTGGGCACAGAGGTGGGTCCTCTCCCGTGGGCGCAGGGGAATGTGTCTCCTGGCAGGACAAGGGGTGCTGTCGGTGTCGGCGAGGGACACAGGCAGAGCTGGGGGGACAAGACTGTGTGCTGCTTGCTGTCCCATGCGCTGCCCCATTGACTGCCTGGCCAGAGGGGCACAAGGGCTGTCTCTGAGGGGATGGTGTGAAATCGTAGCTGCCGCAGACCTTCTCTGTGGGGACATGGCCCTCACTGAGGAAGCGGCAGCGGTGACTGGACAACGCAGCGAGTCTGTGCTGTGGGGTCAGCCCTGTGCTGGCCCAGGGGAACAGGGCTGGGGGAGCAGAGCGGGTTCCCATCCCCTCTCCAGCTGTCCCTGAACCAGCCCTGCCTCTGTCCGCAGGCTCCCAGAGAGCCTGGGAGCCCTTCCCTGAGGCCGTGTATGAGGAGATTGGCTACAGCCCAGCGTGGGAGAAGCAGGAGACGTTCGGCAGCACAGGTGGGTATGCATCCCTCGTGGGGAGCACATCTGCAGGGCTCTTTCCCCTGGCCCCTTCCCAGGGCTGGCCCCCTGCAGACCCCTTGCCCATGGTCCCTGCAGTGCTGGGGCTGCGGGGTCTTTGGGGAAAGCAACCAGGTCCTGGACCCAGGAGAGAAGCTTCCTCCCTAACGGATCTGCCCATCCCAGCCGGGAACAGCCCCTCTCTTCCTGCCCCTACATCCCATCTGACAGCCGAGGGCTGAGGGAAGGGGCTGTGCTGGAGCATCTCTGGGAGCCCCTTTGAGACGGGGCTTTGTCCCAGGGGAGCAGGGTACATCCTGAGCCCTCCGCCCCACTCAGCCCTGGGTCTGTGGGTCCCCCGTCCCCAGCAGAGCTGATCACAAACTGAGTCAGCAGGGCTCACCCCAGGAACACCCGCTGCACCTCTCTCCAGGCTCCTATTCGGAGGGGTCCCTGACCAAGCTGCAGCCCTACCCCAGGGACAGCAAGGAGGAGGATGATCTGGGATCAGCACCAGGTAACGGGGGGCAGGAAGGGATTGATCTCTCCTCCCTGCAGATGTGTGATGGACAGCAATGTCTCTGAGTGTCACTGTTAGAGTTGGAGAGGAGATGAGGGGTCTCCTGTGGTGCTGCTGCTGCCAACACCAGTGTCTGAGCCCCGTGTCCCTGCACATCTTCCCACCCTCTGCTCTGCAGGACATCTCTTCTCACTGCTGCCAACTCCCCTGTCTTTTCAGACGCCCCTGTCCTGCCCAGAGGTGACCCAGCAGATGGCTATGATGATGCCAGGGAGATTCCTGACCCTGGGGAGGATCCTGTGTCTGGGCAGGGAGACTGGGAAAAGCCCAGGGCAGCAGAGGAGGCAGCAGGGCCCAGGGATGCACCTGGAGGTGAGAGGGAAAGAGAGCGCTGCCGCTTCCTCGGGTGCCGTCCCTGGTGCCGGATGGATTGCTGCCATACTGAGAGCCCCAAATCCTGGGATGGGGGAACTTGCACTGGGAGTTTTCCTTGGGGGGACCGGGGGCAGGAGAGGGAGCTGAACATCTCAGGTCTGGTGAGGAGAAGGGAGGAAGGTGATGTACAGACCAGGAGGGACACCCCATGGGACAAACATGCAACGGCCTGCCTTGCTTCTTGCAGGGGCAAACCGCCGCTCCCAGAGACGCGCTGGGGCCTCTGGAGCTGAGGGAGATGCCTGGTCCCTGCCCCCAGAGAGCACAGGCTATGACGATGCTGAAGAGGTGTCTCTGGCGCATCCCCCTGAGGACACAAAGGCTGTGACAGCAGAGCTGAGCGCACAACCGTCCCTGAGCCCTGGCCCAGCAGAGCCTGTTCCTGCCCTTGGGCTGGGTGCAGCCAGGAGGGAGGAGAGGTCTGTGCAGCTGGGAGAACCGTGAGCGCCAGGGAACCATCTCCACTTTCCCACCAACAGCCGGGTATTTCCTCTGCTCTGATTCCCCTGCTCTCACGCCTTTCCTCCATGTTTGTTCTCATTAAAAGGCTTTGGGGTTTGAGCTGGAGCCGGGGTTGCCTGCCCGGGTGCCAAGGTGTCTCCCTCAGGCTGCCTGTGGGGAGCAGAGCACAAAGACACGGCTGTGGGGAAGGGGAACCTCCCGAGGACAGCAGTCTCGGGGTCAGGCTGTGGGGCTGCCAGAGCCCATGATCCCTGCAGAATATTCCTGCTGCCAGAGACATTTCCATGCTGCCACAGCTTCCAGCACAAATGGCTCTCTGCCATGTCCTGGGATGCACCCCAGCCAGATCGCCCATCTCCTCACCCCAGGGTTTCCCAGTTGCTCTTTTCCCCAGGTGTTACGGCCTGGAGCCGTAGCAGGTTTGTGATTCCCTCGGACTAAATTAAGGTGAAACGACACCAAACGATCAATTTAGGATTTTATTCAACATTCAGTGGAACAACTTAACTTTGAAAGCTTGGAAAGCATAAAAGGGGTTGATAGCCAGGGCTCTTACCGGAATATTTCTAAGAAGGAAAAGGAAAATAGAAAAGAGAAAGAGGAAAAAAGGGAAAGCGCTATCACCACCCTTGGATCCAGCGACGATGATGACGGGTGGGCACGCAAATTCTCCGGTGGGGTGGCGGGTGCGCGGCTTCTGGTGACGGGGGCGCGGTGTCGGGCAGCCGTGATGGTCTGCCGGTGCGGGGCTCGCACCGCGGCTCCCTGAGGCAGTGTCTGCTATAGTCTCATCCCCGCCTCCAGTTCTGCCCCTTGCAGACGGATATGGCCCGGTTCCAGAGAGCTCTGAGTCCTCTGCGCAGGCGCCAAGCAGGTGCTAAATGTGAGGGGTGGTTGGAAGCCCCCTCCTCAGATGACCTCTGTGTGACCCCGGCCATATTCAGCAAGTCGTTACCAGGGGCCTGGGGAGCTGCACATCCCCCACGCAGCCCCCACCGCCCCTGTGCAGACTGCACCCTGCGCCACAGCCACAGCAGTGTTTGAGACGTTAACTCTTTCAGTCCCTGACACCAGGCCCTGCCCGGGCCACACCGGTCCCACAGCGCAGAGGCCCCAGCAGAGCTGCCACCTTGAGCTGAGCCTTGGGCTGTGGTCCCACAGAAGTGAGCCCCAAGGTGGCCGTGGTGCCTTGAACACGCCAGCCAGACCCAGGTGCCGGATGGATTGTGTCGGATCACAGCAGGCGGATCACCTCCCGTGGTGGTTAGAAGACAACTCTGCTCCCCGCTGCCCCAGCACAAGGTGCAGACCCATTCACTGGGGCACACGGGGCTGGGGTTGCCCCTTCGCTGGCTGTGCCAGGACCCCAGTCTCCATGGGCTCTTCCTGTTGCCTCACGTGGATGCATTTCAACAGCAGAGGATGTTTTGTGTCCCTTCCTCAAAGCAGGCACTGCTGAGATCTGAGACAGAGTTCCTCTCCCTGGGCTGAGACTTTCATCTGCCCCAGCTCCGTGGGCAGAGAAACAACTCACACAGGAGCCGGGTGAGGAGAATTGTTTGACGGAAACAAAGAACCTTGAGCCCAAACTGCCCTCCCTGCTCTCACTGGTGGGTCTCCACACCCCTCCAGCTCTTCCCCAGTGGGCCTCTCCGCTGCAGCCTGGAAGGTGCGTGGGGTGTCCACGTCAGGGCTTCCTGCAGGGAGCAGCCACCTCTGGGCAGCCCTGCACACAGCGTGATGTGGCCCGAGAGCAGAAGAGCAGAGGGGGCGGCTGTCACCGACGTGGGAGCCTCTCCCACGACAGTCTTGCACCATTCCCTGCTGTGAGCTCCGCCACCCGTGGAGCTATTCGGGGGGGTCTAGGAGGAGCCCAGACTCGAATACCCGCCTGCCCTGGTCCCTACAGATTTCGTACTGGAAGGCCCTGGCCCCGCAGCCCATCCCTCCGTCCCCATCCCTGGGCTCGTCTCTCCCTGTGGAGATGCAGAGCTGGGGCCTGTCCCAGTGGGACTTTCCCGGGGATGGAGGCTGCGATTGCAGTGCCCATGTGTGTCACACACCACCTTGGAGTTCTCGCCCTGGGAACACCACTCTCCCGTGGGCTTTCCACAGGTGTGCTGTGTCCAGCGCGGGGCAGCAGTGCAGAGGGTTGGGGTCTCACTGCCACGTCCCTCAGGTAGATCCCTGGGAGCTGCAGGAGCAAGCACAGATCTGGGGCAGAGTGAAGATCCTGCATTGCTGCAGAGAATGGACCAAACCTGCAGGGCTGAACTGTTCAGGCCCCAAAATGCCCTCACATGGGCTCTTTCTGCTCCGCTCTGCTGCCCCCTCACACACACTCAGGCCTGTGGCTCATCTCCCTGAGGAGGAGCAGGCAAAATTCTGCTTGGTGCCAGAGTAAGGGAGAAATATTACAGCTGGGGAAAGGCAGAGCTGGCAGGGAGGTGGCATGGGACAGATGCTGGGCTCCTCTCTCTGGTCCCTGCCTGTGCTGCCTTGAGTCCACAGGCCAGCATCCATACTGGCCAGAGGCGCCCGCTGTCCTGTGTTCAGAAGATATCCCCATCCCCACTCCCCTTCTTCTTTACTTCACGTTTATACCTCATTTCTCTGAATTTGGGCTCGCTGTTCCGGGGTCTGGGCACTCTGCAGTGAAAGGCCGTGTCTCACACTCCATTTTGGCTCTGGAAGTTTTTGCCACAGCAGCAGCAGAGGCACCATCTCCTGGTCTTCCCTACATGTGCAGGGCTTTGGACAGGCCTCTGCCTGCCTGTTCCCACTGACATGGGGTGGACGGAGACACAAACCACCCCAGGAGCCAGCTCCACCAGTCCCACCTCTGCAGGGCTGTGCCTGACCTCAGCACTTGTGGGTTCCCTGAGCTGAAGCTCTGCTCAAGCCAGTGGTGATGGCAGAGGAAAAAGGACCTGGAGCAGGGTCAGGGTAAGAGGTGTTGCTCCCTCTGGCTGGGAGTCCCACAGCTCTGTGCAGGCTCGTCCAGCTCATACAGCCCTAACCACTGGCACAGCCGGCTGCTTCCCACCCAGTGTGGGATCTTCCCCTGGAGACAGGACAATCTCAGACCCTTACCCCAGAAAGCCACCAGGGCTGTGTGGCTGTGGTCCCAAAGGTCACCTGGTCCCTGGGCTGGACCAGCACCCTCACACCACGTGTCTCAGTGCAGCCAGAAAGGATTCCTAGTGGGCTGCTGATACATCCCCTCCCTGAGATGTCCCCACAGGCACTCTGCTGCCAGGCATTGTCCCTGGGTGGTGGGTGGGCTGGGTGTGTGGTGCAGGGCAGTGACCTGAGCTCATGTCCAGTACAGCTGCCTGCCTCTCTTCTGAGAGGGGCTCAACAGAGGCGGCACACACAGCCCTCCTCACCCCACAGCCAGGCCCTGGGTGGGCAGGGCAGGCCCACAGCGCCGGCAGAGGACCAGTGCTCCAGCCTGTACTCGCCTGAGGCTGGGGAGTCAGCGGAAAAGCGCCCTTGGAGATGCCAGGGACCCAGGACCTCCCACGTGCGAGATGGGTGCGCTGCCATGAGGTGCATCCCCTTGACGCCTGCCAGCAGGTGACACACTCTCCTCCCATGATGCCTCTATGACAAGCTCAGCGCTGTTGTTGCCTGGGTGCCCAGGCACCCTTAGCAGAAAACAGCGCTTGAATCCTCCTGAGATGGGGAAGGTCGGCACTACCTCTCCACAGGGGCCTGATCCTGGCATAGGGCTGCACGGCACAGCACTGCCCCTTCCATGTCTCTGGAGCACAGTGGGGCAGGAGGAGGCTCTTGCTGCAGGCACTGCTCCCACACTCTGACCCACTCTGGGGTCAATGGAAAGGAAAAATCCTCAGAGCATCCTGTGCCACACAGGGCAACAGGCCTCTGTGTCACATCTGTCCCCAACTCCACAGCAGGAGCAGTGCAACAGGGTGAGCGAAACGCCCTCCCTGGGGTGAGGTGGCCCCAGATTCTGACGGCACCTTCAGGGCGTGGGGTGGGAGGACGTGGGGGCAGAAACCTCACATCCCCTCATCCAGGTATCGAGCCTCCCCCTGCACCTCTCTTCCTGCCAGCATCCCTGGAGATGAAGTGAGGGGCAGGCTTCCATCTCGCTGGCCCTGATGGCCAGGTGAAGCACACAGGTGTTTCAGCCATCATAGCAGCATCATTGCAGCAGCCGGGGCAAGAGGGGCCAAGAAACTCTGCTCAGGGCAGCGTGTGACTGAACAACACTGCTGCCCACGCACTAGAGTGGATGAGTCTCAGCACAACTTTGTCAACTGTCCTGGGCACGTCAGAGGTCTCGCTGCGAGAGACCTCCGGAGGAAGGATGCGGCCATTCAGGCCTCAGCTCCAGGGAGTGCCTCCCCCTGGGACTGGGGGGACTGTGGCCTCTGGTCTGGGCGCTGAGGAGCAGGTGAAGGAGGCGTGTGAGGAGGGGAGCAGTCTGTGCATCATTGAGAATGACAAAGGGGAAATGAGAGAAGGAGTTAACGAAATTTTAGTAGATATGGCGTTGATTAATTATTGCTGTGCATACTAAGGAATCAAGTTGATAAATAGTGCTTAATGTTTTGCTAACTACTTGCTTAACGATTTGCTAACCATTGTGCAAACTATCCAAAGCAGAAAGTCTTGCTATTCTACAGTTCCTGGTAAGGACTGGGGGGCCGCTTCAAGAGCCAGCTAAAAGCGACCCTGCAGCTTGAATGAAAGCCAAGGGATAACTGAGTTTGCGCAAGAACAAAAGGTTACTAGCGGTGACGAAGAGGAGTCACCTACCTTCAACCCCACGACCCCCGACGACCACCTCCACGAGGCACTGCACAAGCGCAGATGGGAGGAGTTTATGGAAATGACCCCTAATTTTAACTAACTTGATTAATTTTAACACGAAGCGGGGATAGCTCATGCATATGTATAGGCATATTGCGAAACTTCATGTATATGTAACACCTGGTTGTATAAATTCAAAGTGAGTTGCCGTGTCAGGTGCGCACGGTTTTGGTGGGACTACCCCCCCGTCCTGCCCAGCACTGAATAAACATACCTACTTTACAATCTTACAGATTGTGGAGTCCGTTTTCCGCACGTCAGGAGCCAAGAGAGGCGCCACGAGCCCTCAGGAGCCCCCAGCTCGCGCGAGAGCGGCTGACGAGACCTGGGCAGAGACGGGGGCGCGGGCGGCCCAGCCCCTCTCCACGTAGAAAGCAGGCCCGAGGCAGCGCCAGCGCCGTACCCGACTCTCAAGGCCACACGGTGAACACTCCCTGAGAGCAAAGGCTGCAGGCCCGGCCGGGAGGTCTGCACCAGCTTCCCCACCAGGGCCGATGCCTCCAGGCAGGCACAGCAGCCAAGGGGAGAGGCTGCGGTGCAGACCTGGGGCTGCAGACAGGGCCTGGACCCCACTCCCAGGGCAGGGGCAGGTGGCAGCCCCGACTGCAGAAGGTGTGCCCGGGTGGAGGAGCTCCTGCAGCAGGGGCTGAGCTGCAGGAGGCTGCGGGACATCAGGGAGGTGGAGAGGGAGCTGGATTCTTGGCTCCAAGTGCAGTCTACACCGGAACCACAACCCCCGGTCAATCAGCCAACCCCCACCACCGACACATGCAGTAGGTAAGCAGACAAATGATGCTGAGGAATGGAAGCTCCTGAAGGCAAGGGCCAGCAGGAGGAAGAGGCTTCCCCGAACCCCGAGGTGCCGCTTTGCCGCTCTGCAGGCTGAAGAAGTCAAACCCTGTACATCAGGACAGACACTGGAGCCAAGCAAGGCAGCCTGACCTGCTCACGTAACGACCAGTGCCACCAAGAAAAGGCCACAGATGGCAGTAGTGGGCGACTCTCATCTGAACGGTACAGAGGTGCCCATTTGCCAACCCAACGTGCTCTCTAGAGAGGTGTGCTGTCTGACGGGGGCTCCTATCAGGGGTGTACTAAGGGACTACCAAACCTTGTACGGCCCACGGACTGTTATCCACTGCTGGTATTTCACATGGGCACCAGTGATGCAGCCAGGAGCAGCCTGAGGAGCATCAAGAGGGACTTTGGGGCCCTGGGAGCAACGGTTAAGGACTCTGGGGCACACGTAGTCTTCTCATCAATCCTCCCGGTCAAAGGGAAGGGGCCTGAAAGGGCCAGTCGAATCTGGCAAGTCAACAAATGGCTACAGGAACGGTGCCACACCCAGGGCTTTGGCTACTTAGACCACGGGACTGGCTTTGAGAAGCCTGGTCTACTAGGGGCACCTAACTGAGAAGGGTAAGAGCATCTTTGGCCAAAGGCTTGCCAGGCTCACCAAGAGGGCTTTAAACTGGTGTTGCCAGGGGAGGGGGAGCACAATCCAGCCCACCACTGTCAGCATGGCGCCAGTGCCAGCACCAAGTGCCCAGAGGCCAGGGAAGGATTGCCCGTCAGTAGGAGAGAACCTAAAATGCAGCCCAAAGGAATTCCCATTGCTGCAGCCAGCACGTCGGCTTTGTCGGGGGCCCAGCTTCAGTGCCTCTCTGCCAATGCACACAGCATAGGGAACGAACAGGAAGAGCTGGAGATGCATGCACACGAGCAGTGCTACGACCTTGTTGGAATCACGGAGACGTGGTGGGATGACACATACGGCTGGAGCGTCAACATAGAGGGGTACAGGCTTTTTAGGAAGGACAGGCAGGGGAGACGAGGAGGGGTTGTCGCTCTCTACGTCAGCAACCGGCTGGAGTGCGTGGAGCTCTGCCTGGGGATGGAGGAGGAGCTGACGGAGAGCTTATGGGTCAGGATTAGGGGGAGGGCAGGGCCAGGGGACATTGCAGTGGGGGTCTGCTACAGGAGACATGGGTTTGAAGGACGGACCACTCAATGGGTAAGGAATTGGCTGGACAGGCACAGAGAGAGTGGTGGTCAGTGGCTCAGTGTCCAGGTGGAGACCAGTAACGAGTACCTTTCCTCAGGGGTCCGTGTTGGGCCTGGCCCTGATTAACATATTTGTCAGCAACATGGATAGTGCACCCTCAGCAGGTTCGCTGACGACACCAAGCTATGTCATGTGGTCGACACGCCGGAGGGGAGGGATGCCATCCAGAGGGACCGTGAAAGGCTGAAGAGCTGGGCCCGTGCAAACCTCATGAAGTTCAACCAGGCCAAGTGCAAGGTCCTGCATGTGGGTCAGGGCAATCTCAGGTACAGATAGAGGCTGGGCGGAGAATCAATCGAGACCAACCCTGAAGAGAAGGACTTGGGGGTGCTGGTGGACGAGAAGCTCAACATGAGCGGGCAATGCGCCCTTGCGGCCCAGAAGGCCAACTGCATCCTGGGCTGCATCAAGAGAAGCGTAGCCAGCAGGTTGAGGAGGGGATTCTCCCCCTCTACTCTGCCCTGGTGAGACCCCATCTGGAGTACTGTGTCCAGTTCTGGACCTCCCAACATAAGAAGGACATGGACCAACTGGAGTGCCACAAAGATCAGAGGGCTGGAGCACCTTCCTATGAGCCTGGAGAAGAGGAGGCTCCAGGGAGACCTGATAGCGGTCGTCCAGTACCTCAAGGGGGCCTACAAGAAAAATGAGGAGAAACTCTTCAGCAGGGCCTGTTGTGACAGGACAAGGGGTAATGGTTTCAAAATAGAGGGAGGTAGATTTAGGTTGAATATTAGGAAAAAAAATTTTACAATGAGTGTTGTAGAACACTGGCCCAGTTTGCCCAGAGAGGTGGTGGATGCCCCATCCCTGGAAACGTTCAGGGTCAGGTTGGATGGGGCTCTGAGCAGCCTGATCTGGTTGGAGATGTCCCTGCTCCCTGCAGGAGGGTTGGACTGGATGACATTTGAAGGTCCCTTCGTCTTTGTGGCCCTCCTCTGCACTCTCTCCAACAGGTCCATATCCAGAGCAGAGGGGCAGAATCACCTCCTTCGACCTGCTGGCCACGCTCCTCTGGATGCAGCCCAGGATGCGGTTGGCCTTCTGGGCCGCAAGGGCGCATTGCCGGCTCATGTTGAGCTTCTCATCCACCAGCACTCCCAAGTCTTTCTCCTCAGGGCTGCTCTCCATCCATTCCCTGCCCAGCCTGTATTTGTGCCTGGGATTGCCACGACCCAGGTGCACTTGGCCTGGTTGAACTTCATGAGGTTGGCACGGGCCCACCTCTCCAGCCTGTCAAGGTCCCTCTGGATGGCATCCCTCCCTTCCAGCGAGTCGACGGCACCACACAGCTTGGTGTCATTGGCGAACTTGCTGAGGGTGCACTCTATCCCACTGTCCATGTCGCCGACAAAGATGTTGAACAGGGCCGGGCCCAGCACGAACCCCTGAGGGACGCCACTCGTCACCAGTCTCCACATGGACATTGAGCCGTTGACCACCACTCTCTGAGTGCGGCCATCCAGCCAACTCCTTACCCACCGAGTGCTCAGTCCATCAAACCCAGTTCTCTCCAGTTTAGAGAGAAGGATGTCGTGTGGGACAGTGTCAAAAGCTTTGCACAAGTCCAGGTAGATGATGTCAGTTGCTTGTCCCTTGTCCACCGATGCTGTCACCCCGTCATAGAAGGCCACCAAATTGGTCAGGCATGATCTGCCCTTGGTGAAGCCATGTTGGCTGTCACCAACCACCTCCTTGCTCTCCATGTGCCTTAGCATGGCTTCCAGGAGAATCTGCTCCATGACCTTGCCAGGCACGGAGGTGAGGCTGACCGGCCTGTAGTTACCCGGGTCTTCCTTACTCCCCTTTTCAAAAACTGGGGTTATGTTCCCTCTCTTCCAGTCACCGGGGACCTCACCAGACTGCCACGACTTCTCAAATACGATAGCCAGTGGCTTGGCAACTTCATCCGCCAGTTCCCTCAGGACCCACGGATGGATCTCATCAGGTCCCATGGACTTGTGCACCTTCAGGTTCCTCAGATGATCCCGAACCTGCTCTTCGAGTACAATGGGCAGTTCTTCATCCTCGCAGTCCCTGCTTGCACCTTCTACAGCTTGGATGGTGGGACAAGAGCTCTTGTCTGTGAAGACTGAGGCAAAAAAGTCATTGAGAACCTCAGCCTTCTCCATGTCCTGTGTAACCAGGACACCAGTTCCCTTCCGGAGGGGGCCTACATTTCCCCTGGAGTTTCTTTTGTCCCCTACGTACCTATAAAAGCTCTTCTTGTTGCATTTTATGTCCCTGGCCAGATTCAGTTCTGCCAGGGCTTTGGCCTTCCTTACCTTATCCCTGGCCACTCGCACAGCCTCTTTGTAGACCTCCAAGGCTACCTGTCCCCACTTCCACCCTGTATACGCTTCCTTTTCTTACTTTCAGTTGGTCCAGGACCTCCTTGCTCATCCACACCGGCCTCCTGGCCTTTTTGCCCGACTTGTTCTTCATCGGGATGCACCTCTGCTGAGCTTGGAGGAGGTGCTCCTTGAATGTGGACCAACTTTCCTGGGCCCCTCTTCCCTCCAGGGCCACCTCCCATGGCACTTGGCCCATCAGGTCCCTGAAGAGGCCGAAGTCCGCCCTCTTGAAGTCTAGGGCAGAGAGCTTGCCATGTAGTTTCCTTGCTGCCCCATGGATCTTGAACTCCACCGTGCCTGGTCGCTGCAGCCAAGGCTGTCCTTTAGTTTCACATCCCTCACCATTCCCTCCCTGTTGGTGAGCACAAGGTTAAGCATGGCACCCCTCCTTATCAGCTCCTATCGCCTGCAGGAGGAAGTTGCTGTCCACGCATTCCAGGAACCTCCTGGACTGCCTGTGCCCTGCCGTGTTGTCTCTCCAACAGACGTCAGGGTGGTTGAAGTCCCTCATGAGGACCAGGGCCTGTGACCGTGAGGCTGCTCCTATCTGGCTATAGAGCGCCACATCTGCTCTGTCCTGTAACAGAACCCATGCTTCTCATCTGTCCAAGGTTTTTCCAGTGAGGTGCTTCCACAAGGGATAACCTCACTGGAGATGCTTTTCACAGGTAGATACAAACCCAGTGAAGGAGCTGGCTGAAGAGATAATCCTGTTGCTGACAGACGAGGTGAGGCTTCTGACTCCTTGAAGCTCAAAGCAGCACCTGGGTACTTGAGAGGGATCTGACTCTGATCAAGGTGCAAGGGCAGGGGGAAACTGGAGAGCAATGGAAAGGCCGTAGGTCCCCACGTGGCATCTGGGCTCTTGGCTCCTGAACCCCTCCTGCATGCTGCAGCTGCATTCAACGTCAGAGAAGTTAAATAGAGATGGGTGTTTGAAGAAATAATTTTTTATTTATTTCTTTATTGTGTCTCTCTACACTGCAGTCTGGCTCCATTTGTACATGAGCTATGTGGATCAAAAAATATCAGGAAGATATGATGCCAAGAATAATATTATATAAAGGGAAACTGGCCTTTGTATTCGAAAAGTCGTGGAGGTCTGGTGAGATCCCCGATGACTGGAAGAGAGGTAACATATGAGGCCAGGCTGAGAGAGTTGGGGCTGTTCAGCCTGGAGAAGAGGAGGCTCCGGGGAGACCTGATAGTGGTCTTCCAGTACCTCAAGGGGGGCTACAAGAAAGATGGGGAGAGGCTGTTCAGCCAGGCCTGTTGTGATAGGACGAGGGGCAATGGTTCTAAATTAGAGGGAGGGAAATTTAGATTGGATATTAGGAAAAATTTTTTTACAATGAGAGTTGTAGAACACTGGAACAGGTTGCCCAGAGAGGTGGTGGAAGCACTGTCCCTGGTTCAAGGCCAGGCTGGATGAGGCTCTGAGCAACCTGATTTAGTCATGGATGTCTCTGCTCCTTGCATGGGGGTTGGACTAGATGACCTTTGAAGGTCCCTTCCAACCCTAACCATTCTATGATTCTATGATTCTTTATTAAACGTTACCATCCTTTCCTTCTGTTTGTTTGCAATGAAGGAAACCCTGCTGTGCCTGTGTGCAGCCAGGTCTCTCAGGAACGCAGGTGGGAGTTGGTGCAGAGGAGCTGTCACCTCCAGCTGCAGACCTGGGTGGAGAAGTCTGATGTCAGGAAAAGTGATGCAAGTCCCAGGGGGTGATGAGAGAAATGGCGGGGCTGAGGGGGTGAGGAATCAGGTTGTCCATGCAGTGTCTGACCTCCAGGAGGTGCTGGTCCTACCCATCCTGATACCATTAGCAAATCCCCTCCATCCATATCAACTGGACAATGCTGCAATCACTCCTTCTGACAACTGAAAAAGTAATAAAATTGAAAAAATTAAGAAACTTAAAAATAAATATACTTTTGTGTTGAATAATCAGAAAAATCTTCCCCTTTATGTCCACTCTGGAGACCCTCCAATTAGCTGTCCAAGACTTTAACATTGTAGGAAATAATTGGAAGAGACATGGCTTTTTGCATTTTAATGAGCCCCAGGGCGTACCTGGTGCTGAGACCATGAACCTCAGACACTGAGAGGAGCCTGGACAAACCCCTGAAGAAGCCAATGTCAGAAGCAACCCCTACAGTTTCAGGGAGCATTAATGGGTCCCACTGAGGATCGTTACCAACAAAGCCTCCCTGGGGGCTGGTTAGAGGAGAAAATGGGAGGCAGAGATGAGAGGCAGGCAAAGGCCATGTAAAGGTGGCTCTGATGCTGAGTGAACCTCCATGTGTTGCATGAAGACAAAGGGCCATGGCCTGACCCCCAGCCCCTGGGAAGGGAGATCCTGTGGGTCACACATTGCTCAGGGCTTTTCCTGGGGCAGTGTGATGTGGGAATGTGTGGTGCCAAGTGCAGGACTACGGTGCGATGCTTATGGGTCTCTCCTTGGTGGGGTGAGGAGGCCTTCATGTCTTGCTGCCATCAAGTTTGGTGTCTCCTGGCAGGCCTTGGTGGTTCATGTAACAGCCATAGTGGGGATACAGATCTTGGCTCCGTTGGGAGCTTCTAGCCTTGCCACAGCCCTTGATCCTCTCCAGCACAGAGTGTCCTACAGTCTCACATCTGCAGCTCTTTCCCTGCAGGCTGTCAAAATCTTCCTTGCTTCCCCCTCCTGATCTCACCAGACCGTCTACCTAACATTACTGATCTCTCTCTGTGCTCCCTGATTGTTCTTCAAAACACAAAGACACGGACTAATCTCGATTCCCTCAGAGTGACCTGTTGTAGCACAGAACTACATCTGGAGAGACATTTCTTTCTCTTCGTGTCAAATCTCAGCCTCCTAAGCTGTACTTTCTTCTTTTATTTTTATCTCATGTTGTTTTTCACTGTGAAGCAAGGGTCCACCACCTCTGAAACCACCCTTCAAGCACTCTCAGGCTACTCCTGTACTGCTCTGAGCCTGTCTGCCACTGGGCCAAAGATGCCCAGGTCTCTCCTTCTCTATACATAGACCATAAGCTTGAAGCTCTGAACCCCATCTTGGGAGACCTCCTCTGAGCACTCTCCAAAATCAACAGGCAAGAGCTTCAGGGTCCAGACCATGGCCTTTGAGGGTATTAAAGCTGGAGGCTATGAGCTTCATGGGTAATGTGGAGCTGTCTGAGGCAGTGCCTCCCAGGCTCCCCTTGCAGTCAACGGAGTGGAGGAGATGTTCACCTGACTCGGTTTAGATGGTCACATAAAACACAGGAGGGTTTGTGCCCCATACGCATCTGGTCTCTCATCTGCTGTGCAGACATTGGACAAGAGATCCTAGGATGATAAAATCACTGAGGTTCAGAGCAGACCTTGGGACACCTGTAGAACCTCAAAGCAGGGTCAGGTATACAGTCACACCTGGTTGCTCAGGGCTTGGTCCATCTGGGTCTTGAAAATCTCCAAGGACAGAGGACTTCACAATGTCTCGTGGTGACCAAAGCTTGTTCCAATGTTTGACTAGCATCATGGTGGGAAAGATGAGCCCTCCCCCTTGCTGTGAGGTGCTCCTCAGCCATCTCTTCTCCAGGTTGAACAAGCTCAGCTTCCTCAACTTTTCCTCACAGGGAAAGTGATCCAGCCCCTGACTATCTTCAGGGCCCTTCACTAAACCTGCTCCAGCTTGCCAAAGCTTTTCCAGTGCTGAGGTCCCCAAAACTGGACAGAGTGTTCTGGATGTGGCCTAACAACCTCCACATAGAGGAGGAGAGTCCTTTCGCCCCATCTCCTGGCGATGCTCCTGGTCGTACAGCCCAGGGCACTGCTCTCCTCTCTTGCTACCAGGGCACACGGCTGCCTCCTGTCCAGCTCCCTGCCCACCAAGTCCTTTCCCTCAGAGCTGCTCCCCAGCCTGTGCCACGGCCAGGGTGAGTGCTCTGCAGGGGCAGGAACTGGCACTTGTCCTTGTGGGATCTGCCCAGGTTCCTGTCAATACGCCCTCTCCTCCTCCTTGAGCCCTGTCACTAAGGAGAGGCCTGGGAGACCTTATCAGCAAAGCCTGAGGCAAAGAGGGCATCGAGTGCCTCAGCCCCGTCTGTGTCTGCAGTTATGCCCCCTCCACCCCATCACTCAGCAGCCTGTTCCTTGCTCAGCCTTTACTGCAAACTCAGTGACTGAAGCTCTTCATTTTTCTCTTGACCTTTCCTGCAGCCCCCATCAGCTCCAGGTGATTGTCAGCTTTCCTAAACACGTGCCTGTACGCTGAGGTCACACTTCCAAATTTCTCCTTCATGGCCTGTCCTTGCTTCCACCTCCTGACTGTTGTGTTGTGGCTCCAATCTGTGACCCGTTCCTGAGCCAGCCCAGCCCCACTGCCCAACACACACCCCCACGGCCCCTCTCATCAGACACTGCAGAGGACAGGGTGTGTTTGGGGTGGGGAAACTGCTGTCACCAGAGTCCCCATGCCAGACCTCAGCGTCCATCCCCATCAGCCCTCCTTCTTTTGTAGTCCCCCAGTGCCCAGATCCAGCCAAGCCCCAGCCGTGTCCATGCAAGGGCTCACAAACAGCCCTGCCCTAGGGTGGCCAAGGTCTGGGTGAGAAGAGCGGCTGGGCAGGGCTGGCTCTTCCCCCAGCACAGGTGCCGAGACCAGCAGGAGGATGGAGATGGCCAAAGAGCAAAACCACCCATAAACTGGTGTGAGTGGGCAGCGCTAGAAACATCTGACAGAGGACGCTGGGTGGTTACGGGTGCCCTGGGGCAGCTTCTTGGACTGTCCATGCCACCAAGGGAACGGACCAGCCTCCTCTTTCCTGCACTTGCCTGTCTCAGCTGCCTTCCAGGAGACTGGGCTCTGCACCACACACCCACTGCAGCGTGTCCTCGCCCTGCATGGTCAAACATCTACGCTAACATTGGTGTTGGCCTGTGCTATGTGACAGCTGTGCCCTTGGCTCCTGAATCCCTTCTGCCTGCTGGGGCTGGGCCCCAAGCTCCAGAGGAGATCTGAGTGATGAGAGTAGGAGCAAATGACTACGTTCCAGCTGCTTTACGTATGCAATGAGCCCAGTTCCTTATGTACATTGGGTTTACCAGAAAGAAAAAAGAGGTCTCAAAATTAAGAAAAAGTTGTATGAATAATATATAATTACAATTCATATTATCACAAGTTTAAAAAAAAATTTAAAAAAAATAGAAGAACAAAAGGTAGACTGGGATTTTACTGCATTCCTGGGAGTTATATATATCTGGTGGTTCCTTATTAATGATGGAAGAAGATGTATTCATATAGTTTCCATAGGGCATCCTTGAGCTCCTGGTTCCTCATGCTGTAGATGAGGATGTTCACTGCTGGAGGCACCACCGAGTACAGAAATGACACTGCCAGGTTCAGAGGTGGGGAGGAGATGGAGGGGGGCTTCAGGTAGGCAAACATGCCAGTGCTGATAAACAGGGAGACCACAGCCAGGTGAGGGAGGCACGTGGAAAAGGCTTTGTGCCGTCCCTGCTCAGAGGGGATCCTCAGCACAGCCCTGAAGATCTGCACGTAGGACACCACAATGAACACAAAACAGCCAAATGCAAGCAAGTCACTGACCACAAGTACCCCAGCTTCCCTGAGGTAGGTGTCTGAGCAGGAGAGCTTGAGGATCTGAGGAACTTCACAGAAGAACTGGTCCACAGCATTGCCCTGGCAGAGTGGCAGTGAAAATGTATTGGCAGTGTGCAGCAGAGCATTGAGAAACCCACTGCCCCAGGCAGCTGCTGCCATGTGGACACAAGCTCTGCTGCCCAGGAGGGTCCCATAGTGCAGGGGTTTGCAGATGGCAACATAGCGGTCATAGGCCATGATGGTGAGAAGACAGTACTCAGCCGTGATAAGAGAGACAAAGAAAAAGAGCTGGGCCACACAGCCTTGGTAGGAAATGTCCCTGATGTCCCAGAGGGAATTGGCCATGGCATTGGGAACAGTGGTGGAGATGCAGCCCAGGTCCAGGAGGGAGAGGTTGAGGAGGAAGAAGTACATGGGGGTGTGGAGGCGGTGGTCGCAGGCTATGGCAGTGATGATGAGGCCGTTTCCCAGGAGGGCAGCCAGGTAGATGCCCAGGAAGAGCCAGAAGTGCAAGAGCTGTAGCTCCCGTGTGTCTGCGAATGCCAGGAGGAGGAACTCAGTGATGGAGCTGCTGTTGGACATTTCTTACCTCTGGACATGGGAACCCCTGTAAGGATGAAAAGTCACTGAAAATCCTGAGAGACTTTTCTCAGCCAAACCAAAGATGTTTTTTACAGACTCTTCCTTCCTTCCCTTCCCAAACTCTGTCCCTTTTTTTTTTTTCCATTTCTAAAGACCTTCCTTCATCTCTGTTGCTGAAGCTCTGGTCTGGTCCTGGCTGAATGTGCCGTGAGGAGCTGGGCCTCTGCCCGCTGGCTGCCCAGGTGCCAGCCCTGTCTGCAGCAGTGAGTTCATGGGAACGGTCAAAGCAGGGGCCAGCTCTGGTGTTCGACTTTGCCAGATGAAACCATCCCAATGCAGAAGGGCTTGTCAGCATCTACACCTCCTTTTCTGAGGAACTAGGATGTTAGAAGGCAGATTGAACATCTAGTTTTTTTCCTTTTTTTTCCTGTTATATTCATAAAAAATTATTTTGCGGTACCAGTAACCCCCAGCATTTCTGCTGCACTCAGAGAGAACCAAGTGAGTCTTGTATGACCAGAGAATTGCTGTGGCTTAGTGCAGAGTGAGGGGAGCTGGTCTGTCCCTCAGTCACAGGTGCTCTGAGCTTGCAGTGTTCTGAGATTAAATGCAATCACACTGCTCTGTTCCTGCGAAAAGCCAGAAAGCACTGCTGAAAGCACAGGGATCCACTGCAGACCACTAAATGTCTCACCCTTTCTCAAGGCCTCAGCACCTCACTTCTAGCCCACAGCACTCACGGCTCATTTCACCAACCCAACAGCAGGGTTTTGGCCACAGCATCTCTATGCTGAACCATGGGGTGTGCAGATCACACAAAGCTGTTATGGGAGAGTTCTGCATTTCTGAGGGAAACTCACAGACTGGGAGGACACCACAAAATTTATGTTGGGTGTTTTCATGCTGGTATCTCACTGAGGGAAAAGCAGCCCATGCCCCACCCCACAGCCTGCATTGCCCACAGCCCCACAGGTGAAAGCTGGGACACTTGTTCCCATGGACACAGCTGCAGGAAAGGACCCACAAGATCAGGGGGTGACTCTGCAGCTGGAACTCCCCTCCCCAGACAGCCTGACAGCAAGAACAAGATCCCAGCAGCAACACCACAGAGAGGTGGAGGCACAAGGGCAAATACAGGCAGGGTGCGGCTGAGAGAGGACAGGGCAGAGGCAGGCGGGCACTGGGGACAGCGTCCCCCTCCCCCAGCTGTGCGTGCCCCCTCCCCGACACCACCATTGCCGGGCAGCTGCTCTCAGCCCCTGTGCTCTGCAGAGGGCAGTGGGCACGTGGCCGGAGAGCTGCAGCACGGCTCTGCTGGAGCTCTGGCTGCAGAGGAGGGGGTTCATGGCTGGGACCCCACAGCCCTGAGGGCAGAGGCTTGGGTGGGTGGGAGAGGAGGCCAGGGGGCTTGCTCAGAGGAAGGGGTCTGCCCTGGAGGGGATGATACAGAGTTTTCTGAATTCTCCCTCCCACAACATTTCTGGGTTTAGTTTCCCCTCATTCCTTGATCGTAACTGTAATGCCTGGGGATTTTCCTCCTGGGAGGAGTTTTCCTGTCTGATCTCTTTTCCCTGTCAGCACTCACAGACCCCATCCCACCCTCTGTGCACTCACCCTGGCCCTACACACACCTGCCTGTTTGCAGGGCACTGGCTGGGTGCCTGTTCATGTTGGAGGTCCCAAAGGCCAGGGCAGGACAACGCTGCTGGGTGCAGCAAGGGTGATGCTGGTGCTGTCCCTGGGCAGAGGAGTGGCTGAAGGCACTTGAGGAGTCTCTTAGCAGACCAACTGACCACTCACAGTTACAGCTTAGGAGTCTCAAGGACTTGTCCAAGCTTGACTGGTTCATTTTCTATTTCTCTTTCCCTCCCCAGCCCGTAATCCCCTATGTGACCCCTGCCCTCAGAGTAGGAAAACAAAAACACAGACTCAGGAAAAATCTTTATCTCTATAGTAAAGCCTGCCTTGACCTTCCTCTTGAAACATCCCCTTGGACATTTCCCAGTGGTGACATGGAGCTGTGAGCAGCCCTGACCCACGCAGCACCCTCTCGACAGCAGAAGGACCCTGCTCGGCCAGAAGCTGTTCCTCCCACCCACAGCTTCTCCCCAAACACCGTGGGGAGCTCCCCGGGCAGGCTGAGTGCTGAGCCTGGCAGAGGCAGAGTCCCTGCCCCAGCACACAGCCCCTGGGGCGCAGGGACCCTGCTCTGAAGGACAGCCCTGGGCACCCCTGGCTGCACACACACATTCACACCCTGCAGCCGTCCCTGGGAGAAGGCAGCCGTCGTGCCCTGTCCCTCTGGCAGTGCAGCAGGGAATCCCTGCTCTGGAGCATCTCCTCCTCCTCTGCTCTGAAAAAAAATAAGAGAATGCTCCTGGAAGATCATATATGCTTTGGGATATTCCTGCTTTTGGATGTCCCTCCAGGAATACCAGCTTCAATGCCCTGCACACAGAGACTTACCGTAAAGAGGGCTGTGAAGATTTCTCCCTCACCGAGCTCCTGGCATCTTCCCACCCCAGGCTGCCTTTATCCTCTCTGTGCCTCGCTCCTCTCCCCTCAGCTCCTGCAGGCAGAGCCCTCAGCCCTGCTGCGCTTGGCAGAGGAGCTGCTCCTGGGCAGAGCTGTCTCTCTGCAGCGCTGCCCTGTTACCAGCAGCTCCCTCCATCCCAGGAGCCCGGCCCAGCTCAGCAGCAGAGGCCCAGCCCAAGGCAGCACTTTCTCTGTCCCCTCGGGGCTCCCTCCAGCTGTCCCTGTGAAACAGGCTTAAGGAAACCCTGATTATCTCTGCCTCAGCTGGGGAGAGAGGCTTCTTTCCAGCTGTGGCATTTCCCTGCTGAGAGATAGTTAAACACCAACTTTTCCTGGCCCATCTTTAGACAGGACACACAGACAGGGACAGTCAGGGATCTCCTCTACCCCTGCTGAGGGAGGGGGTTCAACTGACTCATACAAGTCATAGTTTCCTTTATTTGTATCCTGGGGCTGGAAGGGGCCTCAGCTGCACGTGCAGCGCAGCACAGCTTGATGTACAATGATCTGCTGCTCAGGGTCACTGCTCAGGTTTCCCTCTGAGAAGTCTGCACTCCAGCCTGGTGCCACGGCTGAGCTGCTACGGCCCAAATGTGCACAGCCAGGAGGAGATGGGTCACAGGCAGGAGGAGCTGGAGCCCCAGGGCTCGTCACACAACTGTGAAGTGTTGGAATTAAATGAGATGGGACAGCTTGCTCACATGAGATTCTGCAATGCAGGAATAGAGGCTCTGCTGGAGAGACTGTCAGGGAGGATGAGCATGGAGGTCTTCTGTTTCGAGGGGATGCCCCTGTGTTCTCTTCCTGTGGAGGTGAACAACCAGCAGTGGATGGGGATCAACTCAAGGGTTACTTGAGCAAACTCAACCACCATGACTGAAATGGAGATGGGTGTTTTGATGTATTGGGATGCCATTACATTTGAGACTCCATTTTTTGGTCCAGAGGAGTATGATGCCCTTTGACGTGTTATGAAATATCTCCTGACGCATGTGGTGCTTTAGGCTGTGAAGAGAATCAAAACAACACCTCTGACCTTCTCCAGAGAAGGAATTCATTCACGACTTCCCATTGGCAGACAGGTGTTCAGAAAAGCAGGATTCCATCACAAGTCATGGTTACCTGGGAAGACAAACGTCATAACTCCAAATGACCCGCTCTTGCTTCTTCCTCCAGCTTGTATTGCTGAGCATGACATCATGTGCTATGGAATAAACCTGTGCACGGCTGGGGCCAGCTGTCCTGGTTGTGTTCCCTCCCAGCTACTTGTCCACCTCCAGCCTGCTCACGGGCAGGGACGTGTGAGGAATAGAAAAATTCTTGGCACTGTGCAAGCACTGTTCAGCAACAGCTAAAACAATGACGCACTATCAACACTGTTTTGGTCACAGATCCCAAAATTGCAACTATTTGGACTGCTATGGAGATAATTAACTCCATCACAGCCAGACAGGGTGGGCTGGATGTCTTGGAAGCCATGAAGATGATAAAAGTGAAGAACTTGTGTGGGGGAAAAGGACCCAGTAAATTAAAGCTGAGGCCAAAGATGTCATTGGGGCTGTTTGGGGTGCCTGTGGTGCAGCCTTGTACCTGATGCGAATTGTTTCCACAGTCAGAGGGAATCTGCGTGCTTGCCCTAATGTTGAGGACATGAAGGGGGAGGAATGAAAGTGTCATTTAGGCTGGAAGGGACTTGGCAAGATATCTGTGGAGTAACAGCTTACTCAAAGCAGGATCACCAGTTTGCTCTTGGTTTTATCCAGATGTGTATGAGAAAATTCCAGGGATGGATGAAGCACACACTCTCCGGGAAATGGCTTCCCATGTCTCACTGTCCACGTGTTGCAGAAGTGTCTCCCTACACTGAGCCTGACCCTCTCTTCTTTTCACTCCTTGCCTCCTGTGCTTCTGCCTTTCACCAAAGTGGCTTCTTATAACCCTAACTGTAGGTGGTACAAGTCTGCTACCTCCTCCCTGCGAGCGACGGAGGAACATACGACAAAAAACTCAATATGAGTAATAAGCGTAGTTCCATTTATTAGTCCCGGATGCCCATATTTATATTGCTAAGATAAAATATGCCTACTAGTCATTGTGTGATTGGCTTAAGCTCTAATGGTTACATTTGCATATCCCTCCTACTTGCAGTTAGCTAACCTGGAAAGTCTGTTAACCTGGAAAGTCCCGTACTTTTCATGTTTTCACTGTCTCAAAGTTGTTTACAATCTTCTTCAAGGTTGCTTCATTTACTTTCTCACAGGCGGCCTCATTACTTTCTCACAAGCGGCTTCAGCGATGTCCTTGAGGCCTGCTGCTCACAAACATAACAATTCCATTCAGTCTGGATTGTTCACTAAGTGTCCCTGATACTCTAGGTATCCAACAAATCCCCCTTTTTGTTTTGAACAATCCAGACCCACTTATGCACTAATAACAGAAAATCAATGGCTGCTAGATTCTGCAAAAATGTCATGACGCATACTATCCATGTCTTCTAATAATCCCGATAACATGCTAGAGGTTAAATTCATTTGCTTTTGTGCCCAACAAGCTAATTTATTTAAGTTAGCTAAAGTTTTTGCAGTTGCTGCCCAAGGAACAAATAAAGATAATGCTATCCGCTCAGCTGTACCAAAACCACGACAAGGGTTAATTTGCCGTCACAATGGGGAGTCAATACTTTTAGCGATCTTCTTGCTCGAGTATGATTCCATAATGTTCTCATAGGTGGAGCAAACATTATCAATTTTCCAAAATCATGTAGGCCTTTACTGAATCTCCCCCCCGCCCTTTTTTTTTTTTTTTATGAGCCAGATTGTCTGTATCGAGTTGTCAATCATTTTTTGCAAGCGTGGTATGTTATGCCTAGTATGATGCCTAGTATCACAATTCCGATTTTAACCAAGGACAGCAACCACCCAGTTATGCCACACACAAGCTTAGTTAATAAAATTACTGATCACACGTTATACATATTCATGATTACGAAGCAAAGTTAAGTAAGTTTCACTACCATCTAGTAATTTTCTACGATAACATTCTTCTACTATTATAGATATAACAACTCCAGTAACTTTCTTGTCTATAAGAGCAATGACTAGTTTTCTGCAGGCCTCTGTTGAAACAAGCCATAAATTCTGCTAACAATGTTTTGTACCTTAAAGCTTCCCTTCTCATTCCATGGCTTTCTTCCTGAAAGCATGATTGCGTTCCTCCCCCAAGGTCGGTGTGCTTTCACTGATACCATACTGACTCAGTGAAATGCCCACATCTCCCCTTCTTTGTTTATGAGAAGAGGCTTGTTCCAACGCTTTATCTATTAAAGTCTGCACACATTTTAAGACACAGAATTATAGATCAAAATACATATATAAGGAATGAATAAGCATCCTACAGCTATTAGTAACAAGCTTATATCAAGTCACCAAAAGATTTCTGAATATATCAAAACCATCACTT
This sequence comes from Otis tarda, assembly GCA_026413225.1. NCBI lineage: Eukaryota > Metazoa > Chordata > Aves > Otidiformes > Otididae > Otis > Otis tarda. Next base: position 1,404,227 of record CM048590.1, read on the forward strand.
TGTTGCTGTTTTTGTACTCCTTCTTGCAAGTTTTGAATACTTTTGTGAATAGATTCCGAATGATCAGACAGATTCATGCAGCAAAGCCCATCAAAATCCTGACAACCATGATTTTGTGCTAATAATAAAAAATCTATTGCTGATCTATTCTGTTACTAACCCAACTACGCCAAAGACACCGCTGAGCAGGAGGATGATTATCAGCCGGGTCAGAGCAGAGAAGGGAGGCAGGCGCAGCACCTTCAGGGCGTCCCCTGTTGTAAATAAAGTGTGCTCTGGGTCCGTCCTCTCCCCCTCGCTCCGAGCCACCTCTGTTTATACCCTCCGCAGATTCAGTGAAAGAGTACTGACCAGGTGTTGCTGTGTGCGTGGCCAGTGCATGCAACAAGGCCTGACCAGACGTTGCTGCACGCGTGGCCAGCACATGAAACAAGGCCTGTCAAATATGTGCTCTGCAGGCTAACAGTGGTTCTGTTTTGTAAAGTAGCATAGTGTATAGAATCTACATCGGTTAGCAGCGTTGATAGTGCCGATGCAGTTGTATATGTTTGCTTAGCAAGCCAACAGTACAATTTATTTAGCATAGTTAACGCCTAGGCACTTGCCACACCAGGTGTAAAGACTGAAGCAGCAATACTTTTACTTAGTTTCCAAAACTCTGTATTATCTTGGCAACCAGATTCAATGCTATGTATGCTTTGTTTAGGTCTTTTATGCTGTCTGGATTTTGATATGTGCTTGCATGATTACGTCATGCTGTGTTGTTGCAATGTATAGATCTTAAAGCATTTACAATCATTACCCCTCTAGAAACATTAGCTCTTGAATAGTTAAAAAAAAAACCAAATAGACAGAAGTCCATCTTTACTGATCCCAAAAAGTTCCATCTTTTGTAGTTTTAGCACTCAGCACTCGTGGTTGCTGCTGTTTTACACAGAGTTGCCGTCCTACCGGTATCTGGCAGGTCAACCAAACATGTTCTGAAATACCCACAGATGATACAGACAGGCATCCACTTGTTTACTGCTCCTGTAAAGACATAAGCGTATCCCTTCCCCCGTGTTATAAGAGGGAACGGTCCTTCCGCTTTCACTTTCTCAAAGTTATTTACGATCTTCTTCAAGGTTGCTTCGTTTACTTTCTCACAGGCAGCCTCATTATTTTCTCACAGGTGGCTTCAGTACTTTCTCACAGGCAGCTTCAGTGATATCCTTGAGGCCTGCTGCTCACAGACATAACAATTCCATTCGGTCTGGATTGTTCACTAAGTGTCCCTGATACTTCAGGTACCCAACATGAAACCTCTCCAATTAGCTGTCTTGAAGACTTGAAGAAAATTACATGGCTCGCTAGAGTTTTCTGTGTTTGAACGAGCCCCACAGTGCTTTTGGGGCTCATTACATGAACCTCAGATACTCAGAGGAGACTGAACAAATTGCGCAAGATCTTGAAGTCAAGAGAAAAAACTCAAAGTACCTTGAATCATTAATGGGCCCCACTGAGGGTCATTACTGACAAAGCCTCCCCATGGACTCGTTAGAGCAGATAATTGGAGGCTGTGATTCCAAGTAGGCAAAAAAGCATTGTGCAGGTGGCTGTAAGGCTGACAAGACCCTTGGTTTGTTTCATGAAGCAGAAGGGCCAAACCATGACCCCCAGGCCCTAGGAAGGCTGATCTTGTCCCTGACATGTGACTCCTGGGGGCAGTGGGGTGTGAGGGTGAGCAATGCCCGGTGTAGGAAAACTGTGCAGCACGTCCTGTCGTCCCCAAGGGAAGGAGCGATGATGAAACAAAGTCCAGAACCTCAAAATAAGGTTCATCCTAGTAGGCCTCAGCAGCAGAGGCAACTGCCGTATTCAAGGGGACAAAGAGCTTGGTCTTTCAGCCTTGCCAGAGCCCTTGGTCATCTGTACTGCAGGTTCACTGGAACAGGTTGCCCAGAGAGGTGGTGGATGCCCCATCCCTGGAAATGTTCAAGGCCAGGCTGGATGAGGCTCTGAGCAACCTGATCTAGTTGGGGATGTCCCTGCTCTTGCAGGGGGGTTGGACTAGATGACCTTTGAAGGTCCCTTCCAACTCTAACCAACTCTATGATTCTATTTAACCATACTGTCCCCTTCACGCACCATTTTCCCTTCAGGCTGTTGACATCCATCTTGCTTTCCTACCTAGCTCTCACCTCAGCATTCCTATATCTTCACTGATGTCTCTCCATTCTCATTGGCCATTCCTTGAAACGCAAAGCCATGGGCTGATCCAGATTCCTTCTGGGTGACCTCCTGAACCACAACACTACCCTTTGATGGAGATTTCTTATTCCTCCCCTGCAATCTGAACCTTCCAAGCTGCACCTTTTGGAAGGGTCCTTCTCTTCCCACTACCAAGAAAAGTTTCACCACCTCTGAAACCATCCTTCAAGCAATGGCAGGCTGCTGCTGTGGAGCCCTTGGCCTCCACTTCACCAGGCTAAAGAAGCCCAGGTTTCTCAGCCTCTCCACAAAGGCCCCAAACCTCATCCTGGCAGATCTCCTCTGCACCCTCTCCAGTTCCTCCTCATTCCTTCAGAACAGTGAGCCCCACAGGCAGATACGCTAGTCCAGGTGTGGTCACAGCAATGCTGGGTGAAAGTGGATGATAACTCCCTGTTTGGGTGCCCACAGTCCCCCTCATGCAGCCTCATGTGCCGATGGCCTGATTGACAGTTAGCATGCATCACAGGCTCATGTGGCATCCCTCTTAATGCCCAGTCCCTTCTCCTCAGAGTCCCTCCTCAGCTGTTCAGGCCTCAGCCTTCCCTTGGATGTGGAGTTATTTTGCCCCCAATAAAGGACTGCCCACTTCTCCTTGTAAAACTATAGGAGCTTTCTATTTGCCGAATCCCAGAGTTTCCCAGGGTCCCCTAGGAATGAAGTTACATTGGGGCAGCCGTGAAGGCATGCGTGCAGATGGCTCACCCTGACACGTGGTGCCTCTGACAAGAGAACAGCATGGGGAACTGCAGGACACTACAGAGGATAAAAGGAAGCCCGTGTTCAATGGAATTGCTCAGCAAGGTACACATTCCTGTGCTGACAGTCTCAAAAACACCAAACGAAGGGACAAAGGAAGCCAAAGTATGGCCAAGGAGGAAAGGGTAATGAGAGATGGGCTGTGTGCATGGGAGGATACAAGGATATCAAGGGAATGAAATTGTGAGGGTGAATATCAGGGAAAAGGAAAATTGAACAATGAAATTATTGAGCCTGTTTGGGGGTTCCTGCCAAGCAGCCAAGCATTTGTTCTACAAGGCCATGAGTAAAACAAGAAAGCCATAGGTCATAGACTCAGACAATGGTTTGGATTGGAAGAGACCTTCAAAGGTCATCCTGTCCGACCCCCCTGCAATGAGCAGGGACATCTCCAACCAGATCAGGTTGCTCAGAGCCCCGACCAACCTGGCCTGGAATGTTTCCGGGGATGGGGCATCCACTGCCTCTTTGGGCAACCTGGGACACTGTTCTACCACGTCATTGTAAATTTTTTTTTCTTTATGTCCAGTCTGAATCTACCTCCCTCTATTTAAAAAGCATTACCCCTCGTCCTTTCACAACAGGCCCTGCTGAAGAGTTTCTCCCCATCCTTCTCATAAGTCCCCTTTGGGTACTGGAAGGCCGCTATAAGGCCTCTGCGGAAGCTTCTCTTTTCCATGCAGAAAATCCCAACTTTGTCAATCTGTCCTCATAGGAGAGGTGCTCCAGCCCTCTGACCATCTTCGTGGCCCTGACTCATGGTGGGCCAACAAACAGATAGGAACTGACCAGATGGATGATCAGGCTGAGAGAGCAGTGGTGAAGGGGTCACACTCTACCTGGCGGCCACTGGGACATACTGGGGCATTGCGGGGCAGCACAGAAGACTCTCCTGAGCCCTGTGCAGTTTAATACCTATACCCATGGCCAGGAGGAGGCAACTGTCACCACATTGGTCGATAACACTACATCGGGAGGACCATTGCTGTGCCTTTGGGATGCCATGCAGGGGAAACCTGACAGGCAGCAGGACTGTCCTGTCAGGAACTTCGTGGGACAGAGGAAGGACAAATGCCAGGTCCCGCTCCTGGGCTAGACTGACAGCTGGAAGTAGAAGGGGCTGAGGAATGCCTGGCTGGGGAGCAGCTCTGTGTAAAAGCTCCTGGTGGTGCTGAGGGACAGAAAGCTCAATGAGATCCCACCTTGTGCCTGGTAGCAAAGGCAGCCAGCACTCTTCTGGAGTGTATGAACAGGAGTGTCACCAAAAGACTGAGGGAAATGATTGTCTCCCTCTAATTGCTCCTCAGACCACCAGTGTGACACTACTGTGTCAATTTTTGGGCCTCCACTGGGGAAGGGGAGGAGGGAGTAAGCGGCTGTGTGGCTGCTGGGCTACTGTTCAGAGATAAGCCATCACAGCAAGGAAGATGTTGACAACTGGGAGAGAGGTCGGAGGAGAGCTGCCAAGATGTTCAGGGGCTGGAGCACTTTCCTGGGAGGAGAAGCTGAGGGAAAAGTCCTTGTTCAAGCTGAAGAAGGGAAGGCCTCAGGAGCGTCACAGCAGCCTGCCAGTCACTGCAGGGATGTTTTGAGGAAGATGGAGCAAGTCTTGTCACCATGGTGTTTGGTAGGAGGATAATAGACAGTTGTCAGCTTTTGAAATCAGGAATGTTCAGGCCAGAGAGAAGGAAAATCTATTTCTCCTTGAGGGCATACAAGCATTGGAGCAGGTTTCCCAGAGATGTTGTGCCATCTCTGTCCTTGGGTGCTTTCGGCCCGCACTGGAACCTTTAAGCAATGTCTTCTGACTCCATAGCCAATCATGATGTGACCAGGAGGTTGGACCAAAGACCTCCTGAAATCTCAGTCAGGAGAGTGGAAACCCAAATGATGCTTTGGTTCCCTCCCCTCTGGGTCTGCCCTTGATGACAGTAGGGAAAGCTCTCAGGTTCCCCACAACCATGGAAGTCAGTCAGATGTCAGTGGAGTCAGACCAGCTGCAGCTTTCTTCTGCTCCAGGCAATGTTGCTCAGATGTTGGCCTTCTTGTCAGGTATCGCCAAACAGACCTGATCCTTTCTTTCCTTCCCCTTTCATTCCCTTTTCACTCTTCTCCCACCTCAAGTCATCTCTTTAGCCATCCTATTCCACTCCCATCCAAAAAGCCAACTCCTTTTCAGCATTTGCCCATTACCCATGTGTTTGCTCACTTTGCACCCTCCTTTGATGTTTCCGAGATGATTATCGTGGTGCTTTCTACCTTGCTTGGCAACTCCATTGCATTACTACTCTTTTCCCCTCTGTAGCGTCCTGCATCTACCAATCTAATTTACAATCTCGTTAGAGGCTCCACGACTCAGGATGACCATTGGCACACACACTTTAAAAGCTGGACTGCTGGAGATTCTGTCCAGAGGGACCTCAACACACCCGGGGATATGGCCAGTGGAAACCTGAAGGTTAAGAAGGAAAAGCTGCAGAAAAACTGCATGAAGCAGCAGCATGGGCAGGGACCTGGCCAGCTACAGGAGTGCCATGAGGAAAGGGTCTGGGTGCTGTAGGAGCCAGTGGGCCTCACCTTTCAAAAGGAAAGTGGAGATACTGGAGAGGGTCCAGAGAAGGTCTGCCATGGAAGAGTGAGAGGCCTAAAGCAGAAGCTGTGAGGAGAGTTTGAGGGAACTGGGCCCTTCTAGCCTGCTGAAGGAGGCACAAGGCAAGCTCGTAAGTCTCTCCAGATATATTGAGAGGTGACAGAGTGAAGCTATGACAGAGGAAACAGCCACAAACTGCCTCTTGGGAGCTGTAGGTTCAGCCTTAGGGAGAATGAAATGGACCAGGAGGAGCATTGCTGTGATCTCAACCTTTCGAGTTCTTCATGGTTCAACTCCACAAAGTCACAGCCAGTCTGCAGGCTGGAATAGAGACCCCCAGCAGTCTCTTCTTCACAAACCCTTTAATGAGCACTTGTCTTGCCATGCACCCTACAAGAGACTAAGCTGGAGGAGTTCTCCTCCACATTGCAGGAGAATTCCATGGTGGAAGGAGCTCAGGAGGTCTCGAGTCCAAGGCCCAGCTCCGAGCAGGGCCACATCTGAGGTCAGAGCAGGTTGCTCAGTACCTGTCAGTATTCACAGAGAGAGTTTACCCATGAGCCAGGCATCTAAGCCACCATTGCAGAGATGGAGATGAGGCATTTGACCAGCTCCCTGAGCACAGCTATTGGTACGCCATGCCTCCTGAGATTGCTGGGAACATCCACCTTCTTGTCCAGAGGACTGTGGTTCTTCTGCAAGTTTCCTGGCATCTCTCTAAACCATGGCGTTCCTTAGGCTGTAACAGAATGGAAAGAATGTCTCCTACTTGGGTACTGTCAACTTAATTGATAAAAGCGAGGGAGAGGAAGGGATCTCAGAGCTTCCAGGTTCCTGTAGAAGATTTAAGGACACCAAGAAATGAGCTGAAGATAAGAGTTTTGAATCAGCATAAACTTTAATTCATTTCACAAGTGATGGTTCTGCTCACCACATTCAATTATTGGCACCCAGACACCTGACCTGCTTTTCCTTTCTCTCCTCCGAAACGCAACCAAGGAATGGGGAGAAAGGAAGCAGAAAGTTCCTAGGCCTCCATGACTCAGCTGCACCTAACACTTGAAGGACCATAGTGTCATTCCATTGTACATCCCATAAAGAATCAAGCTGAGAAGTGAGGAATCTGCAAGGCCCATGGCCAGGCAAGGCTGTGTGTATGGCAGCATCTGCAGACCAGTACACCTACACCATAGATCAAGTGGGGCTGAAACTAAGGCCTGGGCTTCATTGGTCCTCAGGGCCAATGGACAGAGTTGTGGGTGACACCCCAGGTTTGGCTGGTCATGAAGGCCTATGGATGCTCTCAGGGTCCTGACACTGTCCCATGGGATCCCACGAGACAGTGTCCTCATGAGGCCAAGTTCTCATTCCCTGATGTCCAGGGTTGGTGCTCTGCTTCTCTTCTTCCCTCTGTCCCTGGACAAAACAATTGCATGGTCACTACAGCCAAGGTGGACACTGGTGTTCACATCCCTCACAAGCTCTTCCTCTTTTGGCAGTACTGTGTCCAGGGGAGCAGAAGACTGGATGCCTGGTTTAGCAGCTGTGCTAAGAAATGTTCCAGAAGCACCACAAGAACCCTCCTGGACTCTTTGCATCCTGCTGTCTCACATGGCCAGTGAATGCTGGGGAGACTGAGTCCCCCATCACAGCCAGGGCCTGTGATCCACTGATCTCCTCATGTCATTTAAAAGGCATCGTTCATTCCTCACCCTGACTCTGTGACCTGTAACTCTGTCCTGGACCTGGCTGGGATGGAGTTAAGTCCCTCACAGCAGTGCACAGGGTGCTGTGCTTTGGATCTGTAACTGACCCAGCTCTGATAACACAGCAGCGTTTTGGCTGTTGCTGAATGGCCCTTGCAGAGCACAAAGGCTTCCTCTTTCTCACACGCTGCCCCCACAGCAAGAAGTTGGCAAGGGCACAGCTGGGAAAGCTGACCCGAAATGACCAAAGGGATATTCCATTCCATACGATGTCATGCTCCACAAAAACCTCAAGGAAAGACAGAGGAACGGTCATGGTCACTGTGATCTCAAGTCATTGACACGTGTGATGAAGCCCTGCTTTTCTGGAAATAGCTGAACGTCTGCCTGCCGATGGAAAGCATTGAATGAATTCCTTATTTTGCTGTGCTTGCACACAAAGCCTTTGCTTCCCTCTTTACTTGGCACAGACTGAGTCACTCTCTTCTGCCCCCGTGGTGCCTTGCGTCCTTCATTGGGTCACCTGGTTCTGCACAGTGAGAAACCTGCTGTGTGCTGCACCTCGCACACTCACACAGCTTGGCTCTACACTGGAATGTTCCTCTCACAGTCTCTTTCAAGTCCAGCCCCTCCCATCTCCCACCTCCCTGCTCTCTCTCTAGTCCAGTCCAGCCCAGCCCAGCCCAGCCCAGCAGAACAGCCCAGTGTGGACTGGTCCCACGGCACTGCCCACCGCAGGGTGCTGCAGAGCTCTGGGCACTCTCACTGCAGCCCCAGCCCCTCTGAAGGGCACAGCAGCTGCTGGAGGACACAGAGAGGTCTCAGCCTCCCCGTTGGCCCCAGGGCTGGTGCTTGCAATAATGACACAAGGAAACAGAGGCCAGTCACTCTCAGGCTCTCCTGTGGTCATATTGTAAGTGATCCTCAATCCCAGCTCCATTTGCCCTCTTCTCTGCCCCCACCAGCCCCACAACCCAGGACAGCACGAGAGTCCTGGCCCTGGGGCTCCTCAGGCAGCACCCACATCTCTCCAGTCTCACCTCCTTCTACCCGCTGGGTGCCCACTGACTCCCATGGCCCTGCAGAGTCTCTGTTTGTGGGTTCAGCAATTCAATGCTTCACTTTTTAGGCACCTGTCCTGACCTCTCCAAATGAATTTCCAGAGAGATTGGACATGCCATCAGACCAGTCATACATGATGCAGCCTGAGGAGATAATGGGGAGCCCATGCACCGTATCCACTGCCACTGGACTCCAAGAGGAGAGCTTTTAAAAATCAGAATTTTTGGTCCAAAGGAACCCAGTTTTACTGTGAGCATATCCCCAAACACCAGGAGAACACAAAGAGTAAAGATTCCTTAAAAGATCAATTCCTATAATATTTTTTTTGGCAGCCAATTTGGAGGAAGTACCCAGCATTCAGTAACTGCACCCAGAAAGTATCATTTTATTGAAGAGCTGATATTGGACAGGTTATATCTACACAGTGTGGTGCAAGGCTCAGACACAATAGGATCAAGCCTCAAAAGACGTAGCATGAACCTAGAAAATTACATATAATTAGAATTATCATGGAGGGAAAAAAACCCAAACTCCTGGGTTAAGATAAACTATTAGAAACACGCAGAGAAGGGGAGGTAGGCTACTGTGAGTGAAACTGTGTCCATTGAGCCAGTTTCCGTAGGGCATCCATGAGCTCCCGGTTCCTCATGCTGTAGATGAGGGGATTCACTGCTGGAGGCACCAATGAGTACAGAACAGTCACTGTCAGGTCCAGGGATGGGGAAGAAATGGAAGGGGGCTTCACATAGGCAAATATGCCAGTGCTGACAAAGAGGGAGACCACAGACAAGTGAGGGAGGCATGTGGAATAGGCTTTGTGCCGTCCCTGCTCAGAGGGGATCCTCAGCACAGCCCTGAAGATCTGCACGTAGGACACCACAATGAACACAAAACAGCCAAAAGCAACACAGGCACTGACCACGAGAATCCCAACTTCCCTGAGGTAGGAGTCTGAGCAGGAGAGCTTGAGGATCTGGGGGATTTCACAGAAGAACTGGTCCACAGCATTGCCCTGGCAGAGTGGCAGTGAAAATGTATTGGCAGTGTGCAGCAGAGCACAGAGAAACCCACTGCCCCAGGCAGCTGCTGCCATGTGGACACAAGCTCTGCTGCCCAGGAGGGTCCCGTAGTGCAGGGGTTTGCAGATGGCAGCATAGCGGTCATAGGCCATGACAGTGAGAAGATAAAACTCTGATGATATAAAAAAGAGAAAGAAAAAGACCTGTGCAGCACATCCTTGGTAGGAGATGGCGCTGGTGTGCAACAGGGAATTGGCCATGGATTTGGGAACAGTGGTGGAGATGCAGCCCAGGTCCAGGAGGGAGAGGTTGAGGAGGAAGAAGTACATGGGGGTGTGGAGGTGGTGGTCGCAGGCTATGGCAGTGATGATGAGGCCGTTTCCCAGGAGGGCAGCCAGGTAGATGCCCAGGAAGAGCCAGAAGTGCAAGAGCTGCAGCTCCCGTGTGCCTGTGAATGCCAGGAGGAGGAACTCGGTGATGGAGCTGCTGTTGGGCATTTCCTTCCTCTCAACATGGGAGTCTGTCAAAGCAGGAGAAGACAGTGAAGGGTTAGGAATGGCTTCTCTGAGGAAAACCTCTTCCGTTTCTCACAGAACCTCCCACTCCCCCAGCCTCCGTCCTTCCAGAAAGACCTTCGTGCAGCTCCCTGGCTGAGCTCTGGGTTCTGCTGGCTGAGGGTGCAATGGGGAGCAGAGGGTTCTGCTGTGGGCTCCTGAGGAGTCAGTGCTGCTGTGCACCAACAGGCAGGTAGGAACCAGGAGCGATCTCTGTTTAAATCCCCTCATGAAATCAGTGACATTTCAGCACTGTCCCTCCCAACTCACCCGACTGCAGAGCAGAGCTGTGGGGGATGGTTGTGTTTCTTTTGTTCCTGCCCCCTGTCCCACCTGAGGAGGGTTTGCTGAAGGCAGACATCCCTGGCATTTCTGCTACACTGCAGGTGCCATCCTGAGAGTCCTGGGAGGCAAAGGGACAGAGCACAGGGAGGACAGACAGTCTGTCCATCCATCCTGCTGTCAGCTGCCCTGGGCTCACAGCTCTCTGAGCCAGAGGATGAGCACACTCAGCTCTTCCCCTGAAAGGCACTGGATGCTGCTCACAAGAGAGGAACCCAGTTTCAAAATGCAGATGATCTCCACACTCCCCTCTCCAGGGAAGAGCTGTGAGAGTCTGGATGCCCTAAAGATGGGGTGTCCTTAACAGAGAGCCAGCTTCATCCCCACCCTCTGGACTGCATTGCCCAGAGTCCCAGGGAATCCCTGCTCTGGAGCATCTCCTCCTCCTCCTCTACACTGGACAGAGATCTCTGTGGGCTGTGGCAGCTGGACGAGACCCCTCCAGGAAGCTCCTGTTCATTTCCCTGCAGCCAGAGACTTACCGTGCAGAGGGCTGTGAAGGTTTCTCCTCCAGTGACCTCTCAGCCCAGGCCGCCTTTAACCTCTCTCTGCCCTGCCTGTCCCCACTCAGTGCCTGCAGCAGTGCCCTCAGCCCTGCTGCGCTTTGCAGAGCAGCTGCTCCTGGGCAGAGCTGTCTCTCTGCCGTTCTGCCTCCTTGCCGTGAGCTCCCTGCGTCCCAGGAGCCTGGAGCAGCTCAGCAGCAGAGGACCAGACCAAGGATTTTAATGACCCCTCTGGTGGCTTTGGGGCTGAGTCCATGAACCTCAGACACTGTGAGGAAGTTGAGGAAACCTCTCCAGAAGTCAAAGTCAGACACAAACTCCAAAGTTTCTTGGAGCCTTAATGGGTCCCACTGAGGGGCGTTACTGACAAAGCCTCCCTGGGGCTGGTGAGAGCAGGGAAAGGAAATGTAGAGGTGGCTCTGATGCTGAGCAAATCTGAATGTGCATTATCTCTTTCTTATATTGTTTCTCACTGTGAAGAACAGCTTCACCATCTATGAATCTTTGAAGGTCCCTTCCAACTCTAACCATTCTATGATTCTATGATTCTATGAAACCCCCATTGAAGCACTCTCAGGCTACTCCTGTACTGTCTGGAGCATCCACAGCGTTGGGCCAAAGAAACCCATGTTCCTCAGCCATCCCACACAGGTCATGTGCACCAGGTCCCAAACACCACCTCAGCAGACCTCCGCTGGTCACTCTCCAGTTCCTTCCTACTTCTTTGAAATGGGGAGCCCCACACTGGGACACACCTGTCTGTGTGGGACCACAGCCGTTCTGAGATGAGTGGGACGATACCTCAGATTGTCTGGGTGGCCCATGCTCCTCCTAATGCAGCCTTGTATGCAGCTCGGCTGCTTCATGGTGAGCACATATGGTGTCCTTCATAGTGCCCACCACTTTCTCCTCAGAGCCCCTGCTCAGTCAGTCAGATTTCAGCCTGCCCTGATGTATTTGGTTAATCTTTCCACTCTGCGGGACTGGACACTTGGAAGGGACCTTCAAAGGTCATCTAGTCCAACCCCCTGCAAGAAGCAGGGACATTCCCAACTAGATCAGGTTGCTCAGAGCCTCATCCAGCCTGGCCTTGAACGTTTCCAGGGATGGGGCCTCCACTACCTTTCTTGGCAACCTGTTCCAGTGTTCTGTAACTCACATTGTGAATTTTTTTTTCCGAATTTCCAATCTAAATCTACCCCCGTCTATTTTAAAACCATTACTCCTTGTCTTATTGCAACAGGCTGGATGAGGCTCTGAGCAACCTGATCTAGTCAGGGATGTCCCTGCTCCTTGCAGGGGGGTTGGACTAGATGACCTTTGAAGGTCCCTTCCAACCCTAACCATTCTATGATTCTATGATTCTATGAATTCAGTAAGTGCATCTTAGGTTATCTGTCAGCACGAGCCAGTTGGGAATTTTTGTAACATTTTGGAAACCCATAAAGGACACAGCTGACTCACCTGGTCCAATGTCTCTCTCCCATGTGTACCCTGTGACTTGCACTGCTGACTTGTTGCCCAGTTCCTCTCAAGAGACTGGAGCACAGGATGATCAGTGAAGTGTGGAGCTTGTTTGGAAGTAAGGAGGTGATTTTGGAATAATGGGATGCAGAGGAAGGACAGTGGAAGATTCACCAGAACATTAATTGCTGCAACACTGGAACCTGATGGGATGGCTGAGTCACCAAAAAGCCAAGCCGTGTGTCAGGAAATTTGGCCTTTGGTGATGCGAACCAACCGTGGCCACGCTCTGGTTCTTTTGATTAAGCTGAGTTAATTATGCCAGCAATGGGAGATCTGGTTCCCATCACAAGAAGTGGCTCTTGGTATGTCTGGGATACTTACAGGTATCAAAGCAAATGTTCCCCTCCAGAGTGGAGAAGAAGTAGGGCTGTGAACAAATGGGAAAAATAGCATCTCTTTACATTCCAGAACTATTAACTCTCAGAGAGAAGTTTCCCCTCCAGGTTGGAAATTGAGTAAAAGTCTCTGTCTGAACAGGAAAATCAGGGACGTGCCACATCCAGCTCCACCTGCCCATGCTACTGCTCTTTCTTCTGCTTTTGATCTGGTTTTGGCTCCAGCTGCTGCTTCTGGTGTGCAAACAGCTCTCCAACAAGAAATAAAAGAGCTGGGACCGGAACCTGGTCAGCTTTCTGTGGGAACAGCCTACGTGCCATTTGCACCTGCTGATTTGGGTTTGGGGTAACAAGTGCCCAGAGTGGGATGACACAGAGAAGGTGATGCAAACTGCAGGTGGCATCTTTGGCATCTCTAGCCCTCTGTGGCTGACATGCAGGGAGTGTTTGAGACTCTTTTCACTGCTGATGACAGAATTGAAATCTGGGAAACAATTAGCAAATGGGCCTGTGAAGCACAGGGCAGAACTCCATGGCCAACCAGTGACCCAGGTCAGTCCCTCAAATTTACCAGCCGATACAGATGCGCTGTGAACCGTGACAGGAGATTGTCAGAGTCGTTAGAACTGGCAGGAAGGAAGACTGTAAGTTGGGCTAAGACCTGAGGATGCCATGAAGGATATGCTGAACATCCTTCTCAATATTACACCCAATTAGTTAAACAAGTGAGCGTGTTTAGAGGAGTCAGCCCTGGAAATGAGGAAAATCAGACCTTGATGGTCTCTTTCTTTGTAGATCAGGCAGCCTCACATATTAAAAAATATTTTTCTAACCCCAGGATGGCAGGGCAAAGGCTTGGATGAAATTGCATTACTACATTCACGTTTAATGGAAAAGATGAAAGACAGCTGAAGCAAAACCCTCAGAAAGAAGAGGCACACAAATCTTGTCTGTTGGCAGCAGCATTGAACAATAATCCTAGTTTGAGAGGACGGGGAGGGGGAGATTTCCAAGGTGGAGGCAGAGGAGAAAATGTCAGAAGCACTGGATCTCTAAGAAGAGGAGACTGTTGTGAACTGTTGTCAGTATCCTGGACAACAAGGCCATTGGAAACGGGAGTGCCCAGGATGACAAAACCCAAGATGAAAGTGCAGAACAAAACCCAGGCCTCCCTAAAGGACCTCTGGCTGCTGCGGTGCAATCTTTCCTTGCTGTACGCAAAAAGGACAGCTCGGTGTCACCCAGCATTGGCAGTTAGCAGGGACCTGTGGTGCAGTCACTCCAGGAGCCTCTCAATATGATTTTCTTTATGCTGCTTCTTATGAGAATCTTACATCTTTTCATTGATGAACATAAATATTCCTGACTGATAGATACAGGGGCAAAGTTTTCTTCTCTAAACCAGTGCACTTAGCCATCTGGAGTCTCGATAACTTTCAGTATCTACTTGGGGAAAGATACAGCTGACATTGACGTGCGGAAAACGGACTCCACAATCTGTAAGATTGTAAAGTAGGTATGTTTATTCAGCGCTGGGCGGCACGGGGGGTAGTCCCACCAAAATCGTGCGCGCCTGACGCGGTAGCCCACTGTAAATTTATACAACCAAGTGTTACATATACATAAAGTTTCATATTACGCCTATACATATGCATGACCTATCCCCGCTTCGTATTGAAATTAGTCCCAAGGGGTTATTTTAATAGACTGCTCCTGTCTGGGCTTGCGCAGTGCCTCCTGGTGGTGGTCGTCGGGGGTCGTGGGGATGAAGGCAGGTGACTCCTCTTCATCACCGCTAGTAACCTTCTGTTCTTGCACCGCCTCAGTAGTGCTCTGGTCCTTGTCCAAACCACAGTACCAGCTTCAGCTAGTTCTTTTTGGGGAGTTTCTAGATAAGGTCATAGGTCTCCTTGCTTCAAGCATAGTATATAATGCAAAACACTTAAGACTGGTAAATCATTAAACAAGAGGTTATGACAGCTGGGCTTTCTAAAAGAGCCACATATATCATTTATTGTTTTACTTCTAATCTATTGTTTTACTTCTAATCCCCTTTCTCAGTCCCCCCTTTTCTCGGAAATTAGTAAATTCCTTTACTATCAATGTCCCTAAAATATTGGTTAGACTCCAATCTCTCTCGTAATTGGTTCCTTTTCCATTCGCTGTAGGAAGTTTCCGTTCCTCTGAAACACCAAAATCCACAGCGGATGGCTATCCCAATGATCAAAAATAAAAAGGCAAGCGCAATAATTATTGTAAACAATTGTTTTAACCAGGCTAGATTGGGTAACGAGGATGTTAGTCTTTCCCATAAGTCAGAAAAACCCCAAGAAGTATTATCTTGCGTTACTTTGTGTAAGATACCTACTTGTCTTCTAATTTCTTGGAGATCCTCAGTGATCCGCCCGCTTTGGTCTGCATACATGCAACAGTCCACATTAATCACTGTGCATACTCCCCCTTGTGAAGCTAGTAACAAATCTAAAGCCATGCGATTTTGTGACACTATTTTTGATAAATCAGTAACTTCTTCCTGGAGTGCTAGGATGGCATCAATGGTCTTATTTTCCATTGTTTCTATTACAGCCGAGATATTTATTATTGCCTTCTCCAATTCACTGACCCCTAGAAATGGGATGAACCATCGTGCAAAACTATGAAAACTGGTCGGCCTGTCTATGAGAGGGTTATTTACAATTTCCCGTTTTCTCCGTAGAGAATAGGGTGTCACTTTGTCGACAATAGTAATGTTGGGGATTAAACCTCCCAGAGTGCATGCTCCTTGCCATTTTAAGGGCAGGACTTTACGAGCCACTGTGCCACACAACCAATACCATCCTGTCCCTTGTGGGGTTGGGAGACCAGTGAAATTATTTTTCAAGAATTCAGGACCTATTCCAGTTACATTGAATGTTCTACTAATGTTGCAGTTCAAATGTTCTCCCACAAACACTCCCCCTTCATCTGAGCTTACTAAACAGCTATCTTTCGATTCACTGAATCCTTCAATAGTTACCTTCAATTCTTTCCCCCACTTGGCCGGAGGGTCTGTATTTAAACTGTCCCAATGGGAACTTCTCCAGGGATTAGGGTTTGATAGTGGGATACCGATTAATGGGAGTTCATAACCGGAGTGCCTTGGCATCTGGGTACAAATCCAACAATCTGTTTTGTTCAAAATTTTGGTGATATTTTGAATCACTTGGACATACCAGTTTTCTCGCCAGGCCGCTGTGTTTGTTACCTGTAAAATTATCAGAATCGTAGTCCACATTCTATCTTTTTAATTTGATTTTTAGCGGCCCTTGAATTTCAGAAGTCCAAAGCTTCTGTGGTGACTTCTTTACTCGAGTATGGTGAATCCAAGCATTCTGTTCCTTAATCTTAATAGCTGTAAAGGAGGTGAGGAGTACCTGGTATGGTCCTTCCCACTGTGGTTCCAAGGTTTTTCCTGCAAGAGACTTTACATATACATAATCTCCAGGTTGTATATCATGCACAGGTTCATCTAGACCTCTTCCCCGGGTTCCAATTACATGCTTTCCAATTCTATTGAGCTGTTTGCTCAATGCCACCATGTAGGAAGTCATAATTTCATCCCCAGCTTGCATGGACATCCCCTTCTGTATCCCATAGGGTCGTCCATACAAAATTTCAAAGGGACTCAGTCCTTCCTTTGCCCTTGGTCTCGTTCTTATACGCAAAAGGGCTAAAGGGAGAGACTGAGGCCACGTTAAGTTTGCTTCTTGTCCTAATTTCACAATTTGCTGTTTGATTAAGTGGTTCATTTTCTCCACTTGGCCACTCGACTGAGGGCGATATGGGGTATGAAGTTGCCAATCTATACCCAAATGGTGGCTAATTTGTTGTACTACTTTTGAGACAAAATGTGGTCCCCTACCAGAGGATATTGTTGCTGGAACCCCAAAACGTGGTATTATCTCTTGTACCAATACTTTAGTTACCTCCCGAGCTTTAGCTGTTCTAGTTGGGAATGCTTCTGGCCAACCTGAAAAGGTATCAGTTAATACCAGCAGACATCTATACCCCCCTTTTCTTGGAAGTTCTGTAAAATCAACCTGCCATTGTTGTCCAGGCCCGTTGCCTTTCCCAATCTGGCCCATTTCTGGTTTGGGGGTATTTTTAGGGTTAGTCTGGAGGCAAAGGTCACACTGTTGAGTCACCTGTCTCACCGTGGTATATAAATTTCTAGCCACAATTTCTCTTATTAAATGTTTATACAGAGCCTCTGTTCCCCAATGCCTCTTCCTGTGTTCTTCCCGTATCAAGTGCCACAGTAAACAAGAGGGAATAATTAGTCTTCCCTGTGGGGTATAAGCCCACCCCTCTTCATTATATGACCCTTCCAAGTCTGTGATAAGTTTCTGATCTTCCTTAGTATATTCTGGCTTACCTTCTAGAGAGATTTGCCTATCAGGAATTAGAGCCCCTTCTATTCTCACCTTTATTTTGGCCACTTGTTTTGCCTCTCTGTCCGCCAGCTCATTCCCTTTCTCCAAATCGGAGCTCACTCTCTGGTGTGCCTTAATATGCATAATTGCCACTTTCTCAGGGAGCTGGACAGCTTCTAGAAGCTTCAGAATGTCTTCTGCATGTTTGATATTTTTTCCTTGGGAGTTCAATAGTCCTCTTTCTTTCCAAATTGCTCCATGTGCGTGGACAACTCCAAAGGCATATTTTGAGTCCGTGTAAATGTTCACAACCTTGCCCTGGGCCAATTCCAAGGCGCGAGTTAGGGCAATTATTTCTGCCTTCTGTGCAGAAGTGTTCATGGGCAAAGGCCCTGATTCTATTACCTGCTGGCTGGTAGTAATGGCATATCCCGCATGTCGATTGCCATTTAAGACATAACTGCTCCCATCTGTGAACCAGTTTTCCCCATTTTCCATGGGGCTATCCTTCAGGTCTGGGCGGCTTGCATATGTTGCTTCGATAGTTTCCAAACAGTCATGGTGCACTGGTTCTCCTGTGTTCCCGCTAAGAAAAGAAGCTGGGTTGACAATGTTAGTGACCACGATTTCCACATCATCCTGTTCTACTAATACGGCTTGATATCTCAGGAATCTTTGTGGAGTGAGCCAGTGCCCACCCTTTGCTTCCAGTACTGCTGATACTGTATGAGACACCAAAACAGTCATTTTCTGGCCCAGAGTAAACTTTCGGGCCTCCTGTATGTTCAGTATCACAGCTGCAACCGCCCGTAGGCATCCAGGCCAACCCTTTGCAGTGGCATCTAACTGCTTAGAGAGATAGGCAACTGCCCGTCGATATGGGCCCAGATCTTGTGCTAATATTCCCAGGGCAATGCCCTGCTTCTCATGGGAGAAAAGAAGAAATGGCTTACTCACATCTGGGAGTCCTAAGGCCGGGGCCGACATCAAAGCCTTTTTCAGTAGTTCAAAGGCTCGTTCGGTCTCCTTGTTCCACTCAAGGTGCTTCTGCTCAGTGGCTGTCAAAGCATACAGTGGTTTAACAAGCAGTCCATAATTATAGATCCACAATCGGCACCACCCGGTCATTCCCAGAAAAGTCCGTAACTCCTTTACTGTCTGAGGTCTCCGAGTTTGGCATATTGCCTCTTTGCGGGCCTGTCCCAAGGTTCTCTTCCCTGCACTAATTTCATAGCCCAAATAATTCACTTTACGTTGCATTACCTGGGCTTTCTTCTTGGAGACACGGTATCCCTGGAGTCCCAAGAAATTCAACAGACTCACCGTCCATGCCATGCAGTCTTCCTTTGTTTTGGTGGTTATCAGTATATCATCCACATACTGCAACAATTTCCCTTCTTCAGATGGAGTTTCCCAAGATTCTAAGTCTTTTGCAAGCTGATTGCCGAAGATGGTAGGACTATTTTTAAATCCTTGTGGCAACACCGTCCAAGTGAGCTGGGTTTTCTGACCACTTTTAGGGTTTTCCCATTCCAACGCAAACAATTTTTGACTGGCTTCATGGAGAGGGAGGCAAAAGAAAGCATCCTTCAAATCTAAGACAGTAAACCAAATTAGTTCAGGTGTTAACACAGTCAGCAGGGTATATGGATTTGCCACTACTGGGTAAAGGTCTTCCGTTATCTTATTTACCGTCCGTAAGTCCTGGACCACCCGATATGACCCATCAGGTTTCCGGACGGGTAATATAGGGGTATTGAATTCTGACTCACACTCCTTTAATAGTCCTAACTGTAGAAATTTTTCTATCACCGGCTGGATTCCTTCTCTATCTTCCTTCTTTAGGGGATATTGTTTAATTCTTACCGGTCGTTGGCCTTCCTTGACCTTAACTTCGACAGGTGGAGCACTTTTCGCTCTTCCAGGTACATCGGTAGCCCATACCCCCGGGTACACTTGGTTTAGGATTTCTTCACTAATTTTTCCTTCTGAGGGGAGACTGGTTAAGGTTAGACTCAATATCTGAATATATTGCTGATCTTTTACCTCCAGAGTAATTTCTCCTTTTTCAAATATACTCTTTGCTCCCAATTGTTCCAATAGATCCCTTCCCAAAAGTGCTTTCGGGGAGTTGGGCATATATAAAAATTTGTGGATGCCCCATTGTTTTCCCAATTTGTATTTTAGAGGCTTACAAAAATATGCCTTTTCACTTTGGCCAGTCGCTCCTTTTACCATGACATAATCATCTCCCAGGGGCATCAAAGCTTGATTTAGAACCGAATATGTTGCCCCTGTATCTACTAAGAATTCTACTTGTTGTTGTTTTTCCCCTAGCTTAATTATAACCAGTGGGTCCGCTAGGGTAGACTCCCCAGGTTCCCGTCAGTCTTCCATCACATTAGCTATCCTCGCGTTCGCCGGGATCCTCCGGCCTTCTCTCTTATTCCTTGGGCATTCCTTTCTCCAGTGGCCAAAGCCCTTGCACCTTGCACACTGATCCTTTTCCAACCCCAACCGAGGCTGATTTCGTCTACCTCTCCACTCCCCATCTCCCTGAACAACAGCCACCAATCTTCTTTGTCCCTGCCGATATCCTTCTTCTCTATTACTAAACACTCTCCAAGCCTCATCCAGCAATATCTCTAAATTCCTGCTTTCCGCAGGATGTAACTTTTGAAGCTTTCGTCTTATGTCCCCCGTAGACTGACCCAGGAATAAAGAGACTAATTGTTGCACCCCTACCTCAGACCCCGGGTCCAGCGGCGTACTACGACGCATCACATCCCTCAGTCGATCCAGGAATTCAGATGGAGACTCGGAAGGACCTTGTTTAATCGCATATAAAGCTGACCAATTTATAGTCTTGGGGATTGCCCGTTCCATCCCCTTCGAAATCCACTCCTGATATTCCTGCAATCTTTCCATATGTACTGACCTGTTTACCTCCCATTTCGGGTCTTGAAGGGGAAGTGTTCCTTAACATCTCCCCCAGTAATTTTATAATGATCTTCGGCTAGATTCCCTGCCGCTTTTAAAATCAATTGCTTCTCCGTTTCAGTCATGTATTCTAATAGCAGTTGTATGTCTTTCCAGTCCGGATTGTGTTGTTTTACGATGAACTGGAAATGTTTGGCCACACTTACCGGATCGCTTCTGTAATCTTTCGCAATTTTTCTCCACTCTGCCAAGTCAGCGGTGGAGAAGGGTACTTTAATTAACATTGTTCCGCCATCCGGCCCCACCGCCTCCCGGAGGGGTGCTTGTAAAATTGTTGGAGCAGATTTCTGTCTAGTACGGGAAGATACAGGGCTATCGGGGGATTTGATGTCCCTTCCGAGTCTGCGTCCTGGTCCTGTGATCGGGGGGAGGTTTAAACAAATCATTTAAATCTTGTTCTGGAACTTGGCATACTTTATCTGCCCTCGTACACCTCTGCCCAATGCTGCATGCTGAACAGCACCTTTTTAATCTGCCCCCACCCCCTTGTTTTCCCGTTCGAGTGCGAGTACCATAGGGTCCTGCGGGGGTACCATCCCACAGTCCCTTTGCCACTCTGGGTGATTTCGTAGGGTGAAAAACATATCTGCATATGACACCTCATCCCATTTCCCTTCTCTTCTAAGAAACAACATAAGCTGCAACAAAGTATTGTAATCCAATGTTCCATTAAACGGCCACTTGACTTCGCCCTCTAACTTATACAATGGCCACCACTGATTGCAATATTTAATAAGAGTCTTTTTACTTTCCGTACTTCCACCCCCAGCAATATCTTTCCAGTGGGCGAGTATGCAGCCCAGGGGGCTTTTCCTTAATATTTCCCCTTGAGTGTTACCCATTTTATATTTCCTCTGAAAGAGGGTTTCAGTGATCCGCTAACTATTTAACTCCTCCACAACACACTTACAATCAATCACTCAGCCACACTCTCTTATTAACAACCATACAGCACAGGGATCCCTCATTCACACCATTCTTTAAAGCAGCTGCAAGATGGTTGCAAGAACAAACCCACTTACTGATGTTAAACTATCTCCAAAATCCGGATCAAAGAGGCCCGCTTACCCTTCTCCTGCTTCTCATATACCGATCATCAGCAGGTCCGTCCTGGCTCCCAGCAATGGGATGCAGCGGTTACCTCGGACTCACCCGATCAGTGAGTCCCTGGAGCCCCAAACCAATGGGTACCCAACCAACGGGGACTATGCTGCACGCCAGACATCTCTGCGCGATTTACCAGCTGCCCCGGCCACGCGTACGACTTACAGGCCCCTACCATTAAACATACCGTTTGATCCGCGGCTTCAGGAGGTCGTTGTCTGCTCCCGTGGTGAGCGGCTGGCAGCGGAGGCTCCTCCGAGGAAAGTGCTCGGGGCGCGCCTAGGAGAGTCCGCTCCACAGTCGGTCCCGCAGCCGAGCAGAGAGTCTCCTGCCTGGCTCGCCAAACTGACGTGCGGAAAACGGACTCCACAATCTGTAAGACTGTAAAGTAGGTATGTTTATTCAGCGCTGGGCGGCACGGGGGGTAGTCCCACCAAAATCGTGCGCGCCTGACGCGGTAGCCCACTGTAAATTTATACAACCAAGTGTTACATATACATAAAGTTTCATATTACGCCTATACATATGCATGACCTATCCCCGCTTCGTATTGAAATTAGTCCCAAGGGGTTATTTTAATAGACTGCTCCTGTCTGGGCTTGCGCAGTGCCTCCTGGTGGTGGTCGTCGGGGGTCGTGGGGATGAAGGCAGGTGACTCCTCTTCATCACCGCTAGTAACCTTCTGTTCTTGCACCGCCTCAGTAGTGCTCTGGTCCTTGTCCAAACCACAGTACCAGCTTCAGCTAGTTCTTTTGGGGAGTTTCTAGATAAGGTCATAGGTCTCCTTGCTTCAAGCATAGTATATAATGCAAAACACTTAAGATTGGTAAATCATTAAACAAGAGGTTATGACAGCTGGGCTTTCTAAAAGAGCCACATATATCATTTATTGTTTTACTTCTAATCTATTGTTTTACTTCTAATCCCCTTTCTCACTGCTACCAATTGGCTCGGCCTTGGCCTGCAGCGGGTCCTCCCTAGGCCCAGCCTACAGAAGCTACCACCTTAGGCCCTTCCTCACTAACAAAACCAGAACAATGGTTTAACTGCTGGACCTACAGCAGCAGCCATGACTGTAGCCTTTTCTTCTTCTAACATTTGCTTGGCAGCTTCCAGCAGTTGCCCTGTGCTAGATCCTTTTGGCAGCACACTAAGGGCTCTCTTAGTTTTTTCATTAGCATTATTAAAGGCAAGCATATCTAAGAACTTTGCTTTCATGTCATCATCCAGATCAGGGTGAGGCATAATTGCAGTGTGCAACCGATCGATGAATTTCCCATATGGTTCTGTGACGTAAAGGCAGGTCCGGATTTTTCATCGTGCACCCTAGCAAGCGGTCTATAAGCCAAATCTTGGCCCAGCTGTAACACTTCGGTAGCAAATTGCGCTTGCCAATCAGATCGTGTGTAGGGTCCCGCTCCCATCAGCATTTGAGTTTGCACCCCAAATAATGGATCACCCTGTTGTCGAGGAGATACAGCTGCCCTGTCACAAGCAGCCTGCCAGTGCTGAAAGAACTGCAGCTGCTGTGACAGAAGCAAAAGCATCTGGACAATCATTCTAATATCATAAGGAGTTAACAACTGTGACAAAAAAAAAATGCTGCAACACAGACTGAGTATATTATGATTTCAGCCCATACTGAGTAACTGCACTTTTAGCTTCCTTCAATATTTTCCAGTGTAATGCTTCCCACACACTTCTCCCAGTATTATCGGTCACAACTGGAAATGCCATGGGCAAAGGCTCTCCTTCTATCAAAGCATCTCAAATCACCTCTTCCCACTGCACTATCGGATTCACATCCCCGGCCCCTCCCGCCGGCGTCCCTTGCAAAGGTGCAAAAAGACTGATCTCACCCGATGCTCCATTCAGAACGAATAGGTTGGGCGCTGGCAGGTCTCGATGTGGCACAGGAGAAGGAGTTGACAAGTTTCCCAGCGACGCTTCTAGGCGAACCTTTAGGGCTTCCAACCTTTTTTAGCATCTCTTGTAGCTGTGCGTCCTTCAAGCCGGATGAATGTTCATCCCCCTCTTCCTCACACCGTGGTGGCAGGGAAGAAGGTGGTAACGGGGGATAAACTGGAGCTGTTGGCACCAGCGAAAAGGCTTGTGACTCTGAGCCTGCACTGGCGCAGCGTGGCGGGGTGCCTGGCGGTGGTACATCTGATGGTGGTGAAAAGTCTTTCACAGTTTTTCCCTCTGGTGCCCGCATATCTATAGTTATAGGGGCTGTGGCTGCATTTCCTGGAGTCCTTGCTGGGGCTCGAACCCCCCCACCCTCAGCACGAGCCGGGGCGGCGGCAGGGCTCGTTAAACCCAAGAACAGCATGCTGGTAGCGAAGGTGGACCCGACGGTTGGAGTTAAAGCCGTGAAAGCAGACGCAATGACTGAACGTTCGGCTTTCATGCTTATCAATGTTTCATTAATTAGCCTCCACATGGTGGAGAGTTTGCTCGCCTCCTTTGATCCCTTACTTATTTCTTCCCACAGCTCTTTTCCTATATTTCCCATATCGGGAGTTCAAAAGCATCGTCAACTGTGGGGATTAATTTCCTTTTCTTTGCCCACTGCAGCAAAGCTTCTAGGACGGCCGAGTCATAACTCAGTCCTCTCATAGAGAGCATATGTTGGAGGAGCTTAACCACTACTGACTCCTCTTTGGTCAGTGTGGACCCCATCTCCTCCCCGGCCGCTCGCCTGGCCAAGACAAGATTCCATCTGTACCTTCTGTACCTTTTTGCGCTATAGCGACTTCCCGAGTGCCGGGGCAGCACTCGCTTCGTTCTCCTTGTCTTTGAGCGGCTGCGCTAATAGCTCTTTGACTCCAAGAAGACTGCCACAACAAATATTGCCTTGGTGTCAGCAACAGTCTCATTAGATTTTGGCAGTCATGCAGACGCATAAGGTCGGCAGAGAAAATCCAGCTAACAATTTGGCGCGTAGCTTCAGATTTTATTCCATAAGTTGAAACAGTGGTACGCACTTGTTGCAAAATTTTCCAGTCATGCGGTTCCCATTTTCCCTGGCCATTTTCTTGTATCACAGGAAGGGCCATAGCAGCAGGGCTAGTTCCTTCCATTATAGGGTTGCATTGCCCTTCTAGAATTGCATTCCTAATGATGCCACTCCAGCGCGTAATATGGGGATGAGTGGTGGTATTTTGTAGACAGGGAGGTACCTCCTGTATCTTAGTTGTGCTTTGTAGCTCCAGTTTGTCAAGACGTTGTAAAACTGCTTGCAACATTTTTGCAATGGCATCTGGTGTCTGTTGATTTTCCTTCTCAGAAGGTGGGGTCAGTGGTTCAGGAGATGTCTCAGTTGATGACGGCAACGGCGGGTAGAGTGGTGGTGCCGAGGGCGGTTCCGGAGGAGGCGCGCAGGGAGGAGGACGGCAAGAGGGCGGTCCCGGAGGAGGCGTGCAGGGAGGAGGACGGCAAGTTTCTCCGCCCAGGTCCACGCAGTCTGTCGTGGGCGTTGTTTCCTCCCCTTTCAGAGGTTGTGCTGATTGTATTTCCACATTTGTCTCAGTATTGGCTGGAGATTCAGCAGCGTGAACTTCCGCTTTTTTAGACTCCAGTGCGGGGTTTAGTACTTCCGCATTCGTATCGCGTATCGTACTACCACCAGTTCGTTCCAATAGTTCATTTACGTCTTTACACAGTGGTCCGGAGACTCCCCGCACTGCCGGCAACCCAAAGAAACGTGCGACCGGACCTGGTTTTACCAGGGGTTTTTCAGGTTTATGCCCTGGCCCCAGCATTTGGGCTGCAGCACAGGCTACCTCTCTTTCAGCTTTCATCTCTTTTAAAGTCTCTAGAACACTGTGCCACAACGCGCGAACCGCTTTCACCTCCTTCTCATCTTTGTCCGTTCCCGTGATAGTTTTCTGCCACATCGTCTCCCCAAAGTCTCACCATTCCGCAACCGAAAATAGCATATGACTGTCAGAAAAGTGACCCCAAGTCTGTCCCAGTTTAATCACACGGACTACCTGTTTCACCGGGGTTTCCGTCCCTCTCTTAGAGAGGATCCCGGCGAGTAACTTGGCTGCCGCTTCTAGCTCCATTGCAGCACCTGAGAGGTGAGGAGCGACCTCACACCGGTGTCTGTCTTGACTCTGCACCAGACAGCACTTCTCTCAGCCGTTGTTTTCTCACTCCCCTCCTCTAGCTGCTTACCGCAGTCTCGGAGACGTCGGTCTCGCTGCTCCTTAGTCGAGCCGAACCATCCTCTGCTACCAGATGTCGGAGTGGGAGACGGATCCGGAGTAACGACGCGATCTCAATATGAGTATGATCGTTCTCCTTTATTTCACGTAGCTACATGTCTTATATAGAGGATAACCGAGAGCACGCGGCGGATGCAAGCAGGTGATTGGTTATTAACAGCTTTTCACGCGCACAGTTCTCTCCACCTGCACCCTGCTTCACGTTCAGCCCCCAGTCACATATGCCAGCTGTTTTCCTTCTTCTCAAGATTGCTTCGTTTACTTTCTCACAGGCAGCCTCATTATTTTCTCACAGGTGGCTTCAGTACTTTCTCACAGGCAGCTTCAGTGATATCCTTGAGGCCTGCTGCTCACAGACATAACAATTCCATTAGGTCTGGATTGTTCACTAAGTGTCCCTTAGTGACACTCCCAACAAGGGAGACTTGACTCCATTTGCTCAGCTGACTGCCTCTGTAGCCTGCTTGGGACATAATGAACAGGGCAGGCTTTAGTTGTCCTAACAGCTGCCATTTCCATCTGCCAATCAAACTCTCCACCAGGCTCCAGAAGGATGTCCCAAGATGCTGTCCTCTCTGTCAGCACTGCTTCAATTGGAGCTTGCAGCTGCCTGCACAGCTCTTGGACAAACTCTGGTGTCACTTCAAATGTCACCAGGTGTTCACAGCTGAACAACACCCTCAGTCACCAGGAATTATAAAGGCAGCTGAGAAAAACAGCTCACGTGCAGGTGCAGCTTTTTGTGCACAGCTGAATGGAGGCAAGAGGCATCCCACCTCCTCTGGGTCTGGGCTGTGCGTGGGAGGGAGATGGGTCCTCTTCCAGCCCTAGGACTGCAAACCCAGGGTGAGATGCTGTGACTGACTCTGCTGAGTCCTTTCCCTCAGCAGGGGTAAAGGAGATCCCTCCTTGTCACTGTCTGGCACCCTGCCTAACAGAGGGACAAGGAAAGGTGATTCCCACAGCCAACTCTTCTCCGGAGAGGAGCAATGACGCTGCTGGAAGGAAGTGTCCCTCCCCAGCCGAGGGAGGGAACATCCGGGATGACTTCAGCCTGTTTCCCAGCAGGTTCAGTGTTCAGAGAGGGGCAGTCAGGGATTACTTCAGTCTGTTGCAAATGCCATTCCACAGGGATGACCCTTCTGCCTGTCAGGAGCTGTCAGCCCTGCAGCCCCAGGGACAGCTGGAGGGAGCCCAGAGGGAACAGAGAAAGTGCTGCCTTGGGCTGGGCCTCTGCTGCTGAGCTGGGCCTGGCTCCTGGGATGGAGGGAGCTGCTGGTAACAGGGCAGCGCTGCAGAGAGACAGCTCTGCCCAGGAGCAGCTCCTCTGCCAAGCGCAGCAGGGCTGAGGGCTCTGCCTGCAGGAGCTGAGGGGAGAGGAGCGAGGCACAGAGTGGATAAAGGCAGCCTGGGGTGGGAGGACGCCAGGAGCTCGGTGATGGAGAAATCTTCACAGCCCTCTTTACGGTAAGTCTCTGTGTGCAGGGCATTGAAGCTGGTGTTGCTGGAGGGATCTCCTGGAGCTGGTTCACCCCACAGCTTGTAGGAACTGCCAGGAGGGTTCTCACAGTTTCCCCGGTGTAGGGGAGGAGGACGAGCTCTTGAGCAGGGCTTCCCTGCTGCACCATCAGTAGGACAGGGCATGATGTCTGCCTTGTGTGAGGGGTGAGTGCAAGGATACAAAGCCAGGTGTGCAGCCAGGGGTGCCCAGCGCTCTCCTTCCGAGCTGGGTCCCTTCACCCTTGGGGGGCTGTGTGACAGGACAGGGAATCAGCTGCCAGGGCTGTGGGGAGAAGCTGTGGGTGGAAGGAGGGACCCTTGACAGGACAGGGTCCTGCTGCTGAGAGTGTGCTCCATAGGCTGCTCCTAGCTCCATGCCACCCCCAGGGCATTACCAAGGTGACTTTTCAAGAGAATGGTCAAAGTGGTGGTTACCTGAAAGGGAAGGAGTCTGTGCTTTGGGATCAGTCCTCTTGGTTGGCTGCATGGGAAGTGGGAGATGGGAATTTATTGTTCCACTCTTGAGGAGACACAGAGATGCCCGTTCTCTTTAGGACTTCTCTGAGCTGCTCCTCAGCCCTTGCACAGACAGAGCTGCCCCCGGAACAGTTCCCTGCTGCCAGGAGGTGTTTGCAGGGCAGAGCTGAGCACACAGGGAGTGGGATGGGGCTCTGGTTCTGTGAGCACTGACAGGGAAGAGACCTGGGCACAGAGAAGCGGTTCCCAGCAGAGACAGCTGCAGGCGGCAGAGACATTGTCAGAGAGGGAGAGGGAGCTGATGCCAGAAAGGCGGTGGGAGGGGGGATTTGGGCATCTCCCTGCCATCCCCTGCAGTGCAGTGCAGACACCTTCATGGGAGCCATTCCCTGGTCTCCTTTTCCACGGAGCACAGCGTTCCCTCCTCACTGACACAAGCACTTGGCCATCAATTGCCTTCCCAGAAGCCAGATCACTAAAGAGGGGGGTGATGGTTCAGGTCCGGCTGAGACACCAGCACTGTGGGTCCTGTCATGCAGATTTCTCCATGGAGGAAAAGAAGCAAACCCCTCTCTTCACCTTTAGGGCTCTCAGCAGCGCAATGTGTGGGGCTGGAAAAGATCTGACCCTCCCTTCAGGACACCCCAACTTTAAGATATATGACTCTTTCCCTGAGGGGTCCTGTTTGGGTCTAAGCTGCTCAGCAACGACTCTCCTATGGCATCTCTGTTTTTCCAAGTGCCCAATGCAGAAATCTTTTCATGGCTAAAGCCAAGAAAATGCTGTCAGGCAGCTGTATGCGAGCAGCTGTAATAAGCCCTCTGTGCCCCTGGCTGGGAGGGGAGAGCTGATGAGAAGAGGTGAGGGACTGGGAGACCTGCACTTGTAAACTGAATTTCTTACTCTGATCCATGCACAGTCTCTGTTGGTGGGAACACCTGAGTGGGATTGTCCTCCAGCTCAAAATGTGGCAGCACAGTGGAGCTGAGACCAGGGTCTTGCCTCATTCCACACTGAGGGACAGTTCCTTTGCCTCTCAGCACCCACAGGATTTCACCTGGAGTGCAGCAGGAATGGCAAGGAGTCCAACAATCCTCAGCTGTGGTGGGGTGACCAGAACAAAAGCAACACCAAGAAATTCGCACAACTGTGTTCCCCAGTTGGGAGAACTGGCAGTGACAATGCTGAAAAGCTCTTTGATATCAAAAGTAGATTTGATCTGAGTTCACTCCATCTTCCTACAGACCAATTGCCATAGTGCAGAAATGAATCCTGCAGAGCCCACAGCAGAGCTCCCTGCTCCCAGTTTCACCCTCAGCCAAGACCAACCAGAGGTCATGGAAGAGACTTGTAAATCTCTTCTGGAAAGGGGAGAGGAAGTCTTGGATGTTTCTATGAGTAATTGAATAGATTTTGCTTAAATAAATCTGTCCTGACATATTCATGCACTTTTCTAACTTGACCAGGCTCCATTCCCAGTGGAAGACAATGTCCAACAGCAGCTCCATCACTGAGTTCCTCCTCCTGGCATTCGCAGACACACGGGAGCTGCAGCTCTTGCACTTCTGGCTCTTCCTGGGCATCTACCTGGCTGCCCTCCTGGGCAACGGCCTCATCATCACTGCCATAGCCTGCGACCACCGCCTCCACACCCCCATGTACTTCTTCCTCCTCAACCTCTCCCTGCTTGACCTGGGCTCCATGTCCACCACTGTCCCCAAATCCATGGCCAATTCCCTCTGGAACACCAGGGCCATCTCATACCCAGGGTGTGCAACCCAGCTCTTTCTCTTTCTCTTATTTATTTCAGCAGAGTATTATCTTCTCACTGTCATGGCCTATGACCGCTACGTTGCCATCTGCAAACCCCTGCACTACGGGACCCTCCTGGGCAGCAGAGCTTGTGTCCACATGGCAGCAGCTGCCTGGGGCAGTGGGTTTCTCAATGCTCTGCTGCACACTGCCAATACATTTTCACTGCCACTCTGCCAGGGCAATGCTGTGGACCAGTTCTTCTGTGAAATCCCCCAGATCCTCAAGCTCTCCTGCTCAGACTCCTATCTCAGAGAAGCTGGGTTTGTTGTGGTCAGTGCGTGTTTCTCATTTGGCTGTTTTGTGTTCATTGTCGTGTCCTATGTGCAGATCTTCAGGGCTGTGCTGAGGATCCCCTCTGAGCAGCGACGGCACAAAGCCTTTTCCACGTGCCTCCCTCACCTGGCTGTGGTCTCCCTGTTTATCAGCACTGCAGTGTTTGCCAATCTGAAGCCCCCCTCCATCTCCTCCCCTTTTCTGAACCTGGTGGTGTCATTCCTGTACTCGGTGGTGCCTCCAGCAGTGAACCCCCTCATCTACAGCATGAGGAACCAGGAGCTCCAGGATGCCCTATGGAAACTGCCCCAATGTACACTGTTTCTCTAACAAGAACCTGCCTCCTCTTCTCTTCATGTTTCCCAGAATTTATCTTAAGCCTGTAGATTGGATATTTTTCCCTATGATAATTCTACTTATATATCATTTTCTAGATTCTAGTACTTGAGGCTATGTCCTGTTGTGTCTAGCCTTGCACAGCACTCAGATACGACAGGTTCACTTGAAGCTCTTCGATACAATAAAGTTTCCTGAGTGTAGTGTCTGAAGTCTCGTTTCTTCCTCCAGAATTCTTGCCAAAAGATTTGAAAATAATTGATCTTTTAAAGAGTCATTTTTCTTTGTGTTATCCTGGTGTTTGGGATTAAGCTCACAGTATAATTTGTTTTAAATGGACCAAAAAGTTCTGGTTATAAAAGCTGTGTCCAATGGCACTGGAGATGGTGCATGGGCTGCCCATTACCTCCTCAGTCTGCTTCATGTTTGACTGGTCTGATTGTATACACAATCTCTCTGGAAAATAATTTGGAAAAATAGAGACAGAATGGGGACGTGCCATGATCTTTGGGCTGGGAGTGAATGCAAACTCAAAAGGTGAAACACCTTCAAAGGTGAAGTCCCTCAAAAGTGAAGCATTAAATTGCAAAACCCACAAACACAGACTCTGCAGTGCCATGGGAGTCAGTGGGCACCCAGCGGGTAGAAGGAGGTGAGACTGGAGAGATGTGGGTGCTGCCTGAGGAGCCCCAGGGCCAGGACTCTCGTGCTGTCCTGGGCAGTGGGGCTGGTGGGGGCAGAGAAGAGGGCAAATGGAGCTGGGATTGAGGATCACTTAAAATATGACTGCAAGAAAGCCTGAGAGTGACTGGCCTCTGTTTCCTTCTGTCATTATTGCAAGCACCAGCCCTGGGGCCAACGGGGAGGCTGAGACCTCTCTGTGTCCTCCAGCAGCTGCTGTGCCCTTCAGAGGTGCCCAGAGCCCTGCAGCACCCTGGGGTGGGCAGTGCCATGGGACCAGTCCACACTGGGCTGTTCTGCTGGGTTGGGCTGGGCTGGGCTGGGCTGGGTTGGGCTGGACTAGAGAGAGAGCAGGGAGGTGGGAGATGGGAGGGGCTGGACTTGAAAGAGACTGTGAGAGGAACATTCCAGCGTAGAGCCAAGCTGTGTGAGTGTGCGAGGTGCAGCACACAGCAGGTTTCTCACTGTGCAGAACCAGGTGACCCAGTGAAGCAAGGCACCACGGGCGCAGAAGAGAGTGACTCGGTCTGTGCCAAGTTCCCTTGACACACCAAGGAAGCTGTCTCAGGAAAATTGTCCCAGACCAGTCCCACACACCAGCCATTTCCATCTCTGCCCATACACCACAGGCCTGAGAAGGGACCTTTGCTGTACGGTCACCTCCTTCCTCCTTCAGAGCTCAGTGATACCCGACTCGATCACAATTATTAATAAAAAGGAAACCAGTTTCCTACTGACACTCATTACACACCAAGTCCCACAGCTCTTGCCACTGCTGGTCTCTCATCTATGCTTGTTCTCAGACAGCTGCAGCTACGTCAGGTGCTGGGTTATTAAATATTGAAAATCTCCATTGATGGAGATCCCACCAACTGGCCTGGGTCCTTGCTCCAGTGTTTGGCTCTGAGAGATTTCTCAAAAATCCAGCCCTCTCAGCCTGTCCATGTCCATAATGTGCTCCAGGCCCCAAGCATCCTTCTGGCCTCTGCAGGACTCGGTCCAGTCTGTCAGGGTCTTTCCTGTGCTGGTGAGCCCCACACTGGACACAGCAGTCCTGATGTGGTCCTGTGGTGGGTTAACCTTGGCCAGCAGCCAGACACCCACCCAGATGCCCATACCCTGCCCTGACTCAACAGGGAAAAAGCAAAAACTTAACAAGAAAACTCCTTGGTCAAGATAAGGAAAAGGAAATCACTTTACCAATTACTGTCACTGGCAAAGAAGGGTTGACTTGGAGAAGATCAATTTAATTTATTGCTAATTAAAAAAAGAAAGATTTGGACAGTAAGAACCCATAACAAAGATATTAAAAGTGATCTCCCCAGCCCACTCCCTTTTCCCAGGCTCAAATTGCTTCTTTATGCCCAAATCTTCTATCCACTCAACCCCAAGGCAAGCCCTGGGGGGATGGTGAATGAGGCGTTAGAGACAGTACAGAATGCCTCTAACACTCCTCGTTCCTCACACTTTCCCCCCACTCCACTGTGGATCCCTTCCTCAGCACCCCACTGCATTTGCAATAAAGACCAAGTTTTGCTCCTTTATTTCTGTTGTACTTTTCTCACTTATTCTCACAGAATCACTGAAACGTTATGGTTGGAAGGGAGCTCTGGAGATCCTCTTGTCCATCTTCCAAGCTCTAGAATGGTCGGCTACAGCACCTTGCCTTGGTGGATTTAGAATATCTCCACCACCTCTCTGGGGAACTTTTTCCAGTGTTTGACCATCCTCAAAACCAAAAAGTATTTTCTTGGGTACAGGTGGAATTTTATGTGTTTTAGTTGTGTCCATCACCACTTGTCTTGTCACAGCTAACTACTGAATAGACTTTGGCAGAGGAGGATGCCCTTGGTCATCTAAGGGCATTTCAGATATATGGAGCTCCTCTCTGGGACAGGAAACAGGTCAGTTGAGAGCTTCTGTGTGAGTCAGAGTACAAGCCACAAAGGATGCCACTGTGGTAAGAGTCCAATTTGGTTTGACTCCAGCCAGCATCTAAATGCCCACAGAGCCACCTGTGCACTCCCTCTTTTCATCCCCAGAGAAACAGGGGATACAATCAGAAGTGCAAAAGGAAGAAAATTCATGAGTCAAAAGAAAGATTTAAAGAGGGAAGCAAACGTTTTCTGTGCAAGCAAAGAAAATAAGGAATTCATTCCATGCTTTCCATCGACAGGCAGACGTTCAGCTATTTCCAGAAAAGCAGGGCTTCATCACAAGTGTCGATGACTTGAGATCACAGAGACCATGACCGTTTCTCTGTCTTTCCTTGAGGTTTTTGTGAAGCATGACATCGTACAGAATGGAATATCCCTTTGGTCATTTTGGGTCAGCTTTCCCAGCTGTGCCCTTGCCAACTTCTTGCTGTGGGGGCAGAGTGTGAGAAAGAGGAAGCCTTTGTGCTCTGCAAGGGCTGTTCAGCAACAGCCAAAACGCTGCTGTGTTATCAGAGCTGGGTCGGTTACAGATCCAAAGCACAGCACCCTGTGCACTGCTGTGAGGGACTTAACTCCATCCCAGCCAGGTCCAGGACAGAGTTACAGGTCACAGAGTCAGGGTGAGGAGTGAACGATGCCTTTTAAATGACGTGAGGAGATCAGTGGATCACAGGCCCTGGCTCTGATGGGGGACTCAGTCTCCCCAGCATTCACTGGCCAAGTGAGACAGCAGGATGCAAACAGTCCAGGAGGTTTCTTGTGGTGCTTCTGGAACATTTCTTAGCACAGCTACCAAACGAGGCATCCAGTCTTCTGCTCCCCTGGACATGGTACTGCCAAAAGAGGAAGAGCTTGTGAGGAATGTGAACACCAGTGTCCACCTTGGCTGTAGTGACCATGAAATTGTTTTGTCCCAGATCCACAGGAACAGAGGGAAGGTGTCTGGGATTCAGCAAATAGAAAGCTCCTATAGTTTTACAAGGAGAAGTGGGCAGTCCTTTATTGGGGGCAAAATGACTCCATATCCGAGGGAAGGCTGAGGCCTGAACAGCTGAGGAGGGACTCTGAGGAGAAGGGCCTGGGCATTAAGAGAGATGCCACGTGAGCCAGTGATGCATGCTCACTGTGAATCAGGCCAACGGCACATGAGGCTGCATGAGGGGGACTGTGGGCACCCAAACAGGGAGTTATCATCCACTTTCACCCAGCATTGCTGTGACCACACCTGGACTAGCGTATCTGCCTGTGGGGCTCACTGTTCTGAAGGAATGAGGAGGAACTGGAGAGGGTGCAGAGGAGATCTGCCAGGATGAGGTTTGGGGCCTTTGTGGAGAGGCTGAGAAACCTGGGCTTCTTTAGCCTGGTGAAGTGGGGGCCAAGGGCTCCATAGCAGCAGCCTGCAATTGCTTGAAGGATGGTTTCAGAGGTGGTGAAACTTTTCTTGGTAGCGGGAAGAGAAGGATGCTTCCAGAAAGTGCAGCTTGGAAGGTTCAGATTGCAGGGGAGGAATAAGAAATCTCCATCAAAGGGTAGCGTTGTGGTGCAGGAGGTCACCCAGAGGGAATCTGGATGAGCCCATGGCTTTGTATTTCAAGGAATGGCCAATGAGAATGGAGACATCAGTGAAGATATAGGAATGCTGAGGTGAGAGCTAGGTAGAAAGCAAGATGGATGTCAACAGCCTGAAGGGAAAAAGGTGCATGATAGGGACAGCATGAGTAAAAGTTGCACCAGGGGTCATTTAGATTGGATAGTAGGAAAAATTTATTCACTGAAATGATTGTTGAGCATTGGAGCAGGCTTCCCAGGGAAGAGGGGAAGTCACCATCCCTCAAGGTATTTGACAGACATGTAGCTGTGGTGCTTAGGGACATGGTTTAGCTGTGGGCTTGGCAGAGTTAGGTTTGCAGCTGGACTCAATGACCTTCAGGGTCTTTTCCAACCTAAATCATTTTATGATTCTATGGTCTTTCTGAGTGAAGGTGTGTTGCACCACAGTGCTAGCATTGGAGTGATACTTCTATCTCTTCCTGTCCAGTCTGTCCTCTTATGTTCTTTCTACCACCATAAAAACCCCCAGTCGTCTCTGAAACGCACTTTCAGGCTTTATCAAAGTACAACTATACTTTCCTGAGCCATTACTTCACCAGGCCTAAAAATCCCAGGTCTCTTATCTTCCCAGCACATGGTCCCTAACCCGTCTTAGCAGATCTATGCCAGACCCTCTCCAGTTCTGCTCCTCTCCTCCAGAATGGGGAGCCCCACACTGGGACACACTGTTCCAGAAGTGGCCATGCCAGTGCTGAGTCAAAGGGGCATGATCACTCCCCTTCTCTGAGTGGCCATGTTCCTCCCAGTGCAGCCCAACATGCACGCAGCCATACTCAGGCTGAGCACCACTGGCTGGTCTGGCAGCCTTTGCAATTACCAGGTCCCTCTCCTGGACGTTCCTCCTCATCCGGTCAGGTTTGAGTCTGCCTTGATGAGAACATTCTAGTTCAATGAAATTGATGACCAAGGCACGTATTACCTTGGTGACGTTCCCAGAAACACCAAATGAGGGTACAGAGACAGTAAAACCAGGGCTGGGGAGGAAAGGGAAACCAGAGGTAGGCTGTTTGTATGGGAGGGCCTGAGGATGATGGGAAGGAAGAACTTGGGAAGGGCAAAAGTGGGTAAAAGAAAATACAAGGTGAAGCCAAGGATATGATCAGGTCTGTTTGGGGGTACCTGCCAAGTGGCCCTTCAGCTGGGAAAGAATGACTGAAGTGGACAAGAAAGCTGCACTTGATCTGAAGACTATATTTACACCTGACTTCCATGGTCACAGGGATCCTTAGTTCTTTCCTTACCATCATGAAAGGAAGAGCCCTGTAGTGGATGGAAACACAGAGTCCTTCAGGCTGGAAGGGACCTCAGGAGGTCTCTAGCCCAAACTGCTGCTCACGGCAGCATCAGCTATCAGGTCACTTGAGGTCACAGAGGACTTGATTCATTCAGGACCTGAAACCCTCCAAATACAGAAACAGCACCAGCTCTGGGAAACCTTCTCATGCTCATTGGCCCTCTTCCTCCCATCATGCTGACAGACAAGAGCTCCTCCTGAATCCCTTCTGATGGGTGTCTGAAGGCTCTTCTGTGCTCTGCCCAAAGCCTTCTTTATTCCTGACTGAACAAATCCAGTTCTCTCACCCTTCTCACTGGGAGAAAGTCAGTCTTATCAAACATGTCCCTGAGATGTTTCAGGGTCTTCCAGTGCTGCTGGATCCTCTTGGATCTGCAAAGGACTTCAGGGCTATTAGAATATCATCACCCTTGCGCCATGGCATTCTACGAGTGTCTCTCGTACTTGTCACCATGGTGTCGTGTGCAGGTGCTGCAGGCTGTGAGGAGAACCCAATCTGAACAATTAGTCATTCACTATCGAATATTGAAGCTAAAATATTTCAGGCCCAAGAGGCAACATCACAGCGAGAGGACAGACTGGTGCTGGAGGTGCCATAATGGATGCTGATGCACATGCAGAGGAGGAATTCAAGACTGTAAGAATCACAGTAATTGTTCCCAGAGGTGACAGAACAACTGAGCCATTCAAGTCAGAAGGAACCTTGGGAGGACTCCATACCAACTTCCTGCTCACTTCAGAAAGAACAGTGATTTCCCATGACTTTCCTCAGAGTTTTGTCCAACTATGTCTTCAAAATATTTTCTGGGAACTTGGTCTAAGATCAAAGAGTGCAGGGGTTTGCAGATGGCAATGTAGCAGTCATAGGCCATGACAGTGAGAAGATAAAACTCTGCTGAAATGAAAAAGACAAATAGAAAGACTTGAGCAGCAAAACTTGGTAGGAAATGTCCCTGGTGTCCCAGAGGGAACAGGCCATGGCATTGGGAACAGGGATGGAGATGGAGCCCAGGTCAAGGAGGGAGAGGTTGAGGAGGAAGAAGTACATGGGGGTGTGGAGGCGGTGGTCGCAGGCTATGGCAGTGATGATGAGGCCGTTGCCCAGGAGGGCAGCCAGGTAGATGCCCAGGAAGAGCCAGAAGTGCAAGAGCTGCAGCTCCTGTGTGTCTGCAAAGGCCAGGAGGTGGAACTCAGTGATGGAGCTGCTGTTGGACATTTTGTCCCACTAGACATGTGAACCTGTCCAAGGAGGGTGTCCTGGTTTTATTTAGTGAGAGGGGCTATGGTGGCATCTTCTCTAAGAAGCAGCTAGAAATTGTTTCCACTTTGTCCAGTGGACTTAGCTGGGCCTAGGGCGGACCCACTGCTGGTCAAGGCCGAGCCAATTGGTAGCAGAATGTCCCGTGATAACGCCTCTGCGATAACATATTTAGGAAGGGGAAAACAGAAAAATAAAAAAAGAAGAAGATGTGAAGCAGCTGAGCGAGGGCAGAGAGGGGGAAGTGTGAGCCCTGTGGGCCTTGCAGGCCTCACCCTCTGGCCTCCTGCTGGGCAACCATCTAGGCCTGACTTAGCCCAGCCCAGCTGCAAGAAGTGGAGAGGAGACGGGGTGTGAAGAGAACTTGAGAGGCATCTGCCAGCCTGTTGTGAAGAATTTCTTGTGAGAGGAATGGCTGCAGACACCAAGGTCAGTGAAGAAGGAGGGGGAACAGTAATGCAGCTCCTGGCCAAGATTCCCCTGCAGCCTGTGGTGACGACCATGGTGGAGCAGGTTGTCCCCCTGCAGCCCATGGAGGTCCACAGAGGAGCAGAGATCCCCCTGCATCCCGTGGAGGACCCCACGCCGAAGGAGGTGGAGGCCTGAAGGAGGCTGTGGCCCATGGAGGCCCCGCTGGGGCAGCCGTTCTGGAGGGATTGCACCCCGTGGAAGAAATGACCCACGCCGGAGCAGTTTCACAAAGGACTGTGGCCCGTGGAAGGGACCCCATGCTGGAGCAGAGGAGGAATGCGAGGAGTTCTTTCCCTGACTATAAAGCAGCGGCGTAAAACAACATGTGATGAACTGACTGCGACCCTCATTTCCTCTTCCCCTCTGTGCCACTCGAGGAGGGGGAGGGAAGTAGTAGAGATAATGTTAAACCCGGGAAGAGGGAGGGGTGGGGGGAGGTTATCTTGTTCTCTGTCTCATTATCCTGCTTTTGGTTTAATAATAAACAAATAGTTTTCCCAAGTCAAGTCTGGTTTTCCCGTAACGGTAATTTTAAGGATCTCTCTCTGTCCTTATCTCGGACCTCGAGCTTTTTTTCTTACATTATCTCTCCCTGTTCTCTCAGAGGGTGGGGGGCAGTGAGAGAGTGAATGCGTAGTCTGGTCTTGAGTGGGGCTGAACAATGACAGAGGGAAAGACTTAGGGAACAACAACTTAGGGAAGATTTCTCTGAGCAGATAAAAAGCACTGAATCTCATAGGCCCTCCTCTGCTGCACGTCCTTTACATTTTCTAGGAGACCTTCCCTCAGCTCTGTGCCTGGAGCTCTGGGCGGTGCTGGCTGAATGTGCTGTGAGGAGAAGTGCCCCCACCCACTGCCTGCTGAGGAGTCAGCCCCTTCTGCAGCAGCGGGGTCATGGGAATGACGGGGTGAGGGGCCAGAGCTGGTGTTTGACTTTGTCAGATAAAACCGCTCCTAAAGCAGAAGGGCTTGTCAGGATCTGCACTGCCAGTGCTAAGGAAACAGGATTGCAAAAAGGAGTTTGAGAAGTTTGGGGTTTTTTAGATCTCCATCCCTTCCTCCCTGGGGAATGCTCTTGGATTTTAGCAACCTTCAGCATTTCTGCTGCACTCAGGGAGAAAACAGAGACACCGGCAAAGGAAAGGATTGCCTGTGGCTCAGTGCACAGTGAGATCTTTCTTATTCCCAGCTGCCCTGGATCACACCTTTCTCTGATCGAGGACAATGACATTCCCAAGTTTATCCTGAAAAGCTGAGAGAAGAGCAATCCACTGAACTTGGATGCAGACAACTGAATCTTTCACCCTTTCTCAAGGTGTTGGAACCCCACTTTTAGCCAAAGACACACATGGCTCATTTCATATGTCCAACAGCGTTTCTTTGGTCATAGTATGTCCCTGCTTACACATGGGGCTTGGAGATAACAGAAAGATGCGGTGAGACAGAATTACATCCTAGAGGGAAACTCTATAGAGGCTGCTATTGGACAGGTGACATCGGACACACTGTGGTGCAAGGTTCAGACACAAGAGGAGCAAGCCCCAACAGAGCAGTACAAACCTTGGAAATTATGTATAAGTAGAATTATCACGGGGAAGAAAAAGATACGGCCTAAGATAAACTGTACGAAATGTATATAGAAGGGCAGGTAGGTTTCTGTCAGTGAAATGATGTGCATGGGTCCAGTTTCCGTAGGGCATCCTTGAGCTCCCAGTTCCTCATGCTGTAGATGAGAGGGTTCACTGCTGAAGGCACCAATGAGTACAGGAATGACACAACCAGATTTAGAGGTGGGGAGGAGATCGAGGGGGGCTTCAGGTAAGCAATCATGGCAGTGCTGATAAACAGGGAGACCACAGCCAGGTGAGGGAGGCACGTGGAAAAGGCTTTGTGCTGTCCCTGCTCAGAGGGGATCCTCAGCACAGCCCTGAAGATCTGCACATAGGACACCACAATGAAAACAAAACAGCCAGATCCCACAAAAACACTGACCACAAGAAGCCCAGCTTCTCTGAGGTAGGAGTCTGAGCAGGAGAGCTTGAGGATCTGGGGGATTTCACAGAAGAACTGGTCCACAGCATTGCCCTGGCAGAGTGGCAGTGAAAATGTATTGGCAGTGTGCAGCAAAGCCTGGAGAAACCCACTGCCCCAGGCAGCTGCTGCCATGTGGACACAAGCTCTGCTGCCCAGGAGGGTCCCGTAGTGCAGGGGTTTGCAGATGGCAACGTAGCGGTCATAGGCCATGATGGTGAGAAGACAGTACTCAGCCGTGATAAAAATGGCAAAGCAAAAGAGCTGGGCCACGCACCCTGGGTAGGAGATGGCCCTTGTATCCCACAGGGAATTGGCCATGGATTTAGGAACAGTGGTGGAGAGGGAGCCCAGGTCGAGGAGGGAGAGGTTGAGGAGGAAGAAGTACATGGGGGTGTGGAGGCGGTGGTCGCAGGCTATGGCAGTGATGATGAGGCCGTTTCCCAGGAGGGCAGCCAGGTAGATGCCCAGGAAGAGCCAGAAGTGCAAGAGCTGCAGCTCCCGTGTGTCTGCAAATGCCAGGAGGAGAAATTCAGTGATTGAGCTGCTGTTGGACATTTCCATCCCCTAGGAATTGAGTCTGTTCAAGGAGGAAAATACATCAATAAGTGAGGACAGATTTTTTTTTAAGAATGATCTATTCAGTTTCTCAGAGAAACCTACGAGATTGATTCTCCCCTTTCAGGAAGAACATTTGCAGGTCCCCTCCATGAGCTTTGGTTGGTGCTGGCTGAGGGTGACATTGGGAGCAGAGGGCTTTGCTGTGGGCTCTGTAGGATTCAGTCCAGCACTATGGCAACAGGTAAATAGGTACCAGAATCATAGAATCAAAGAATGGTTAGGGTTGGAAGGGACCTTCAAAGGTCATCTAGTCCAACCCCCCTGCAAGGAGCAGGGGCATCCTGGACTAGATCAGGTTGCTCAGAGCCTCATCCAACCTGATCTTGAATGTTTCCAGAGATGGGGCATCAACCACCTCTCTGGGCAACCTGTTCCAGTCTTC
Organism: Otis tarda; assembly: GCA_026413225.1. Classification (NCBI taxonomy): domain Eukaryota; kingdom Metazoa; phylum Chordata; class Aves; order Otidiformes; family Otididae; genus Otis; species Otis tarda. The sequence continues at coordinate 1,444,309 of CM048590.1, forward strand.
TACAACACACAGTGTAGAAAAAAAAAAATTTCTAACATCTAATCTAAATCTACCACTCTGTATTTTAAAACCCTTACCCCTAGTGCTGTCACAACAGGCCCTACTGAACAGCTTCTCTCCCATCTTTCATGTAGGCCCCCTTGAGGTACTGGAAGACCTCTATAAGGTCTCCCCAGAGCCACCTCTTCTCCAGGCTGAACAGCCCCAACTCTCTCAGCCTGTCCTCATAACAGAGGTGCTCCAGCCCTCTGATCATATTCATGGCCTCCTCTGGACCCTCTCCAACTGGTCCATGTCCCTCTTCTGTTGGGGGCTCCAGAACTGGACGCAGTACTCCAGGTGGGGTCTCACCAGAGCAGAGTAGAGGGGCAGAATCACCTCCCTCGACCTGCTGGCCACGCTCCTCTTGATGCAGCCCAGGATGCGGTTGGCCTTCTGGGCCGCAAGGGCGCATTGCCGGCTCATGTTGAGCTTCTCGTCCACCAGCACTCCCAAGTCCTTCTCCTCACGTTTGGTCTCAATCCATTCTCCACCCAGCCTGTATTTGTGCCTGGGATTGCCACGACCCACATGCAGGAGCTTGCACTTGGCCTGGTAATATTTATTATTATTATTATTTATTGTTGGCCTGGTAATTATTTATTTGCTCTCCATCTCCATCCTTGGAAACATTCAAGGCCAGTTTGTACGTGGCTCTGAGCAATCTGATCCAGCTGAAGATTTCCCTGCTGCTTGCAGAGGGGTTTGACTAGATCGTGTTTAAATGTTCCTTCCAACGCAAATGATTCTATGATTCTGTTCTGGTTACTGCACCACAGCTGAGGAGAACTGGAGTCCATGCCATTCCTGCTGCACTGCAGGTGAAATCCAGTGGGTGCTGAGAAGCAAAGGGATTGTCCCTTAGAATGGGATGAGGACAGACACTGGTCTCTCCACCAGCCCTGGTCTCAGGTAGCCTGTGCTGGCAGCTGTTTGAGCTGGAGGACAATCACACTCAGGTGTTCTCCCCAAAAGAACCTGTCACTGCTGAGAGCAGAAGAATACAGTTTCTAAGTGCTGCTCTCCCCGTCCCTCACCCCTTGTCATCATAACCAAGGATGATCTCGGCTCTGCCCTCCCAGCCAGGGGCACAGAGGGCTTCTTACCGCTGCTCGCATACAGCTGCACAGCAGCATTTCCATGGCCTTAGCCCTGCAAGGTCTTCTCCTTTGGGCACTTGGAAAACCAGAGGAGCCGTGGAAGAGCTGTGCCCTTCCGGAGGGCAGCCTGGAAACCAGCAGGACTACCGAGGGAGTCCATCCTAAAGATGGGATGGCCTGAAGGGAGGGGCTGATCTTTTCCAGACCTACACACTGCAATGGCCGGAGCCCGAAAGGTTGGAAAAGAATTTGGTCACTTCCTATGGAAAAATCTGCATGACAGGACACACAGTTGCTCCAGGAACAGTCCCTGCACTGCAGGGCATGGCAGGCAGGTGCCCAAATGCCCCCTCCCACCACCTTTCTGGCATCAGCTCCCTCTCCATCTCTGACAATGTCTCTGCCGCCTGCAGCTGTCTCTGCTGGGAACCGCTTCTCTGTGCCCAGGTCTCTTCCCTGGCAGTGCTCACAGAACCAGAGCCCCATCCCACTCCCTGTGTGCTCAGCTCTGCCCTGCAAACACCTCCTGGCAGCAGGGAACTGTTGCGGGGGCAGCTCTGTCTGTGCAAGGGCTAAGGAGCAGCTCAGAGAAGTCCTAAAGAGAACGGGCATCTCTGTGTCTCCTCAAGAGTGGAACAATAAATTCCCATCTCCCACTTCCCCCACAGCCAACCAAGAGGACTGATCCCAAAGCACAGACTCCTTCCCTTTCAGGTAACCACCACTTTGACCATTCTCTTGAAAAGTCACCTTGGTAATGTCCTGGGGGTGGTACGAAGCTTGGAGCAGCCCTGTCTTATGGAGCACACTCTCAACAGCAGAAGGACCCTGTCCTGTCAAGGGCCTCTTCTTGCACCCACATCTTCTCCCCACAGCCCT